>OX596028.1:112842861-114255398 GCA_951394125.1 Epistrophe eligans
AAAATCCTAACTTAGAAAAAAAAAATGTTTGATATATGGGGATTTATGGGAATGTTGAATTTAACTTTTGATTAAAATCCCAGAAACTAAATTTCCACAAAAACTTACATACAAATTTCGATATTTTTATGTACAGATTTATTTGCAATCTTGGAATGATTAAAATGATTAAAATAAAAAAAATGAGATTTTTGAAAATTTTTGGATGTAAAACTTGGATTTTATATTAATTTGATTAACGTTTTCAATTTTTTTTTTTGGGTGCAGTTAAAGTATAAATTTGAAAAAGCGAAGTTTTTAAAATTAAATTAAAGTAAATATTCCAAAAATTGAAAATCCCAATATAAAAATCAAAATTTAGAAAATTCGAAATTTTTAATTTCTAAAAAAAGTTGCAAAAAGGCGAAAAAAAATCAAAATATTAAGCTCACACACCTTTCAAAACCCCAAACAAACAAAAAATAAAAACCACTCTCAGAAACTATATTCTGAGAATTAAAATTGCATTTTTGTGCTTTTTTCTATTTACAATTTTAATTTCTTGTGATTAATCCTGAATAAAATTTAAAGTAATACTTTTAAAACCCAAAAAAATTTAAACCTAAAATTATAACCCTATTAAATTAAATCTCCCAAAGATGAATATCCCAAAAAAGTATAATCCCAAAAAGTCAACATCGTAACAATCGAAAAATTGAAAAAGCGGGCTCATTTTAAACCTTAAACTTATTTTTGAGTTCTAGAAAAGCCCAAAATAAATACAAATATATGCTTATATAATGCTCTATATTTATATACCTTTTGGGATTAAGTATAAAAAAGTTCAAACCTATATAATAAGAAATTTTTAATCAACATGATCTGTTTCTCAAAATGTGCAGTTACGGAAAAATCTTCGTTTCAAATTCTTTGAATAAATTCTTAGTCGCACAACTGTAGGTATCTAGTAATAGCGGCACTTTACAATACCTATTTTCCACCACAAAGTTATAATGTAATTTTATCGTTTCTACAACATGTTTCTCATAGAATTTCAACTTAAAACTTCCATTCAATTCGTGATGTATAAACTGAAATAGTCTTGGCGTTGAATATTATCTAACCCTTTAAACGTCTTTTCGTCCTTGGCATAACTATACAACATATAAAAGTGTCTACATACCTACTCGTATATGCAAACGAATGATACCTGTTCGTTTTAATCTTATGCAAAAGTTCACCTACAGCTAGCCTCTGTTCCTTCAACTTACTTCATAATCCTGTAAAACAAATGCATTTTTCGAATAAAACTTCACCTTGGTAGAATATATGCAGTATACCATAGCTATACAGCCGAAACATGCGAAAGCCCTAAAGGTGCTAACAAAACGCGCCCATACTTCGTTTTTCCCACAAAATACTTTTACTTACATGAAATGAACATCCCACTTCTGAAATGTGTAGAACATTTCTAAGAAAAAAAATTCGAAATGAAAAAAAAACTTTTTTACAATTCAAAAGTAAAGAAAGAAAAAAAACACAACACCTGCCTCTTTCACCTTTCATATATAAAAAAGAATATAACGAGATAAAAAGAGTTTGGTGGGGAAGGTTTATACTCGTATTATTGATCAACCCTGCATTGGATATTCCTTTATTTTTTTTTTTTTGATGTTGGTGTTGTGTCTCCTTTTTCTTTCTTCTCAAGAATGCTGAAGCAATTTGTAACAACGTTTCATAACCTGAACTTTGTGAATTGCTTAATCAATGTCCAAGCATTAAGTAACATCCCTTGGTTTTATCTTAAGGGAGTCTTCTCTTTAACCGACCTCAAAATCTGCTGCAAACCTTCCCAATACTCTCTCTATCATTCGTCGGATTCCACCCGAACAATCAGACACTGCTGGAAAAGCAATAGTAAAAATAATAAAAACCAAAGTCACGTCGTCGTGATGGTTTCAGATGCGGAAGCTCTGAAACGGCTAACCCCATATAACATTCCTTTTATTTTATTTTTTTTTATTTTCTCATTGCCTGAATCAACTGTCTTCACCGATCAACGATGCTAACGAAAACCCAACACTTTTCTTGTAAAACATGCCATTCCAACGAGTAGTCCACCTTTATTAAGAATGGTGAGGTGGGTGTTGATATGAAGAAAAGAACAAGGACGACTGACGACTGACAACCGACGATTATGGTTGCCAATCCAGGGGAAAATCTTTACCAACTTAAAAAATCGGAGGAAGCCTATTTAAGTTTAATTTTAATCCAATTTAAAAACAGTCGTGATTTGGCGATCTTTGAAGGTCATCAATCAATCTTTTATATGTTCTCAAGAAGAAAATTCATAATACGTCTTATAACTTTGTAAATTGTGTTTTCTCAAGAACCAATCCCCGTAGACAGAAAAAGTTTTGAACATATAAAATTTTTAAAGCTACAGAATTGAGCTTGGATGTTTTTCCTGTTAAAGCAACGTTTAACGAGATATTCACTCAAATATAAGTTTAGAGGACTCAGACCCCCAACACGACTTCACATTGTATACATTTTCTAATTTCGTAGTGTGTTTCGAAATAGAGTTTGGTTCATTACCTTTCGCATTTCAGAAAGTCAAGTCATCGATATATACCAAAAATTTTGATAAAAAAAAAAGTTTTTAAATAAAAACCACAGATGGCAGCCATGCCAACCACGTACCTTACATTTATGGTGAAAAGTGAATAAGATGATGTGATGAGGAGGAGAAAATGTTCGTTTCGTTAACTTTTAGTGAGGAATCTTTTTTTCTATGACTTGTCTTTGAGAGAGAGAGGGGGGGGGGAGATGTTGTTGAAGAACCTAAAGATGAAGAAGAAGAAAAAGACGAAGACGAAGAAAGGTGTCAAAGGTTCACATTAAAATAATACCTCGTATCAGAAAACATCTCTCTTCTATTATATTTATAGGAAAAATGTATATAAAACAAAATAAGGGAAGGGAAGGACGGAGCAAGGGGGGGGGGATAAAGTATAGGGTAACCAGCCAAAGGTAAAGTTAAACTAGAAAAAAAAAAAAACTTTTCTTGCATTCGGTGCACGTTCTGAGCTCTTTTCTTTTCATGAGTTACAAAATGAAAACATTTACACCTCAGTTCCTTTATATTTGCTGCTTTACCTATATATAAAAGCGGCATCTCTATCTATATATATGTACCTTGTTTCCAATTTTTTTTGTTCTTCTCATCCTTTAATATTATTTTTTTGATATTTCTCTATTTCAACTGCGTCTTTTCAATGGTGGATGGGGTGATGGAGATGGGAGATGATGGTGGCCTCCATGCTCCATCTATCTGTCAAGAAAGGCAATTTCTATCTAACTATATATAAATATACATATATGTACAAATGTATGTACGAATATAGGTTGAAGGTTTTGTAGTAATAATTCTGGTGTGTCGTATTGGCTTAAATTCCATTTCAATTCTTACCCCCTTCCTCCTCTAGTCTTCTATTCGTTGACACGTAACGTGTAACCATTGAACTGACTGAGTGGAAAGAATATGAACTACACAAAGATTACATTGGCAATGTTACAATGCTATACACCATTGCAGAAGCAGCACAGGCATCAGCAGAATCAGGATCAGCTGGTTGTGGCACATTTTTAAAATCGCAGAGGTGCCATTAAAATGGCACCTATATGAGTGTATGACTGTTAGAATTTTCAGCTTCACTCTTGCTGCTACTGCTTCTGCAGTATATGAATTGGTTGCAACCACACTATGTAGATACCACCACTTCGTTCTCTCATGATGGAGGTTAAAATTGGAGGAAAAAAAAAAACTAAAAACTTTCCTAGAAACTGCAATCATTTGTTTTTGTTTTTTTTTTTTTTTTTCTAAGAGTTCTGTAAAGCTGACATGGGAATGAATGTTGCACTTCTGTGAGTGCGGAATCCCATCTCAGCAGCGACAATGAAGTCTGAGAGATGAAAAAAGCAGAAAAATGTGTTATTCTACCTTGTGTATCAAAAAAAAAAAAAAAAAAAAAAAAACTTCATAAAAATCCATTAGTGGAGCATGGGAATATAATTGTAGCTAAGCGCACCAAGAGCATTCAAAACCCTGGCAATGGGGTTTCTGCAAAATACTAACACCTTTATAGAGAACTTTAGAATAACCCGATATGAAAACTACTCAATTCAATAGAAAAAAAACTCTTATAAAATCGACTTTGATTACCTAAAAGTTGTAATTGCTTTGATTTTTTAATCTTAATTAATTGATTTTCATTTTTTTTGTTTTAGAAAAAAAAAAAAAAACTCTTGAATGACTGAAAGTTAGTTAATCCATTTGATTCAAGGACTTAATGGAAATATTTTGAACGAGGTTTTTTTTAGTTGAGTGTTTACCTGATAAAGGTTTTTTTGAATTCTAAAACTTTCTTTTAGTGAACTTATATATGGTCACCCCAACAAGGGTACCACTTAGAGTGGTTGAATAGTATTGGAAGCTTCCATAGTCTTCAACTGTTAAAGCTGTCAAATTATACAGGCAATTCTCCAGTATTTCCTAAGCTGATACAAAACGGAACATATAAAAGATCTAAGGAACTTTTTTTGTTAGAGCTCTTTTTAACTGTAAATTCTGAAAAGCCCTTCTTGACAAGCTTCGGAATACTATAAGTTCTACCAGTAGCTTCGGTAGATACCTGCTGATCTTCCGGATCATTTAGCCAGCTGTTTTGAGTGGTTCCAAGGGCTCAATACCCGCTGGTCTACCAGTATGAATACCCTGCTGTATAGAATTCCACCAGGCCCTATCACTTGTTGACTAACCAGAGCATTAGGCTTGCTGTTTTTAGTGCCACCACACGTTTTAATATCTGCTAATCAACTACTACCAATAGACCCCTAGTACTTGCTGATGTATCATAACATTAGACCTGCTTTTTTCACAGGTTCAGTACCTGCTGGTCTACCAGAGTAAATTCCCTATTGTATCGAGTTCCACCAAGGACCTAGTTTCTGCTGATGCATCATGATGTACCAAAGCAATAGACCAACTGTTTTAAGTGTCTCCAAGGGCTCAGTACCTACTGATCTACCCAAGCAAATATTCTGCTGTATCGAATTCCACCATCAGGGGCCTAGAACCTGTTGATGTACCAGAACCTTTATAGCGCAGTTTTGAGTAAAGGGTCTTTAGAACTCTCTGATCTACCACACCGTAAAGACTTCCGTATTGAATTTAATTAGTGGGTTCTCATTTCATTCCATACTTCAAGCTTAATAACATGAAACCAGATAACCTGATACCAGGAATAAAAAATTCACTTGAAACCTGCACGAAAGATCTTTATGGTATAATTGCGTTTGAAAGATTCCAAGTATACCTATGTACCTATATAGAAATCCTTTGTTTTGCAATTTCGCTTAAATGGAATAAATATTCAATTTAATTTATAAAATACAACAAAAAAAAAAATCAACAAAATAGTAAAGCTCTTTCCTGGTAAGCAAAACAAGTGCTTTTTTTTTGGTAATTGTGAGCAAAAGCAAGAATCAAATTACTTAAATAGCATGCAAAGGACGAGATTTGCTTGAGGACAAAAGTATAGAGAAATGAAACGATAAGGATTATATTTATTTTTTAACCATAATTTTTCTTCTCTTCAAAGAGTCAAGGTTTTGAAATAACGCGGTCGGGTGAAGCGGTGCGGCGAAGGGAGAGAAAGTCAGAGAAATTCCTGGAATTCCGGGAATTTTTTAAAACATTTTTTGTCTTTAGTTATGAAAATTTTATACTTAATGTAAATTTATGCAAAATCAGCCGTGTTGGTGGTTGGGCTAGAAGTATTTTATATATACAGTTTTTTTTTTTTCTCAAATATTGCGTAGGATGAATCAGGATTCAGGGATTCAAGCGTAGCTATGCATATAATATAGGCACAGTGAAAAAAAACCCTTTGGGGAATAAGCACACTTGTTGGCCTTAAAGATTTTTGCTAGTTTAGCATCAATGGAATGGTATTTGCTTTGCGGTGGGAATTTTTCTCCAAAAACCAACCAAACTCACTCACTTCAACTATGATCCTATATAGAAGAGACCTTTTTGAAGGATATTCTTCCAAAAAGGATTTACCCCAGAATGGGTGAGGGGGGGAGTCTTTTCGAATGACTTTACACTCAACAAACACTGAAGCGTGTCTGAATTTATTTTCCATCCAATGGAATTTTTTTGGCTTTTTGAGGAAGAAAAGAATTCCAAGAAAGGGTAGGGTATAAGAGTGTTTTTTTTTTGTTGTATACGTGTCAATTGATTTTGAAAATATTGAACAGATGAGAAGGAAAATTCATTTTTGAAGTCGATAAAGGGTGTACCTATCTGTCGTGTACTGTATACGAATTCTGAGCCATGTTCAGGATAGAGCTTTAATATGTTTTGAATCTTTAAACAGAAAATGTTAAGGTATACGAAAAATTAAATTTGTTTTTATAAATTATTCAAAAGTCACTGAAATTTGATCAAAATTAAATGCATGACTTGATCGCAGGAACTTTTTCATATTTAGGTATGTGGTTTAATGCAAACAAAAATGAACATGTAAGGTAATACTATATTAATAGAGGATGGTATGGATTAAGAACTAAGCACTAAAAATTGTTTCTTCCGAAAGTAGTAGGAAAATAACAATTTTTTATATTTTAGAAATTTTTTTAAACTCCTAAATTTGTCTTGCCTTAAATAAGGTATCATCCCACTTCTGATTTATTAAGAGTTTCCAACAGTGATATAATTAAAAAATAAATTAGTTTGAATGTGACTTCGGATAATTTAAATATTTTCGAATTAAAAATGTATATAAAAAAAAATTAAAGGAATTTTTTCGAACTCTTATTATTTTTTCCGCAGTAAGGTATCTCACTTCTGATTTTTGTAAAGTTTTTAATTTAAAATTTAAAGAAATATTTTTGACATATGTATGTATGTATATGTATATTTCTTCTAAATCTGAAGAATTTACTTTTGATGAAAAAAATTGCAAGCTACTTTTCAGAATTTATAAAAACCATATTCCAAAAAAGTTTTTGCACTACAAAAAATTTTGCGTTAGTAAAGAAATTTGGTGCATCAGGAAAGACGATTGGGAACATTTATATATTTATACAGTTTTTCAAAAAAAGAAAAAAGACTGATGGATTATAATGTTAGTTTTGACTGAAACCTCAACCAACATGCAACCAATATTTTCCCTAAAGAGCAGGTAAACCCTCTAGAACCTTCTAGAATTTAAAATCGTCAAGGTTGTAGTCCTAAAAACATATCTTCTCCTATAATTTTTATTTTAGTTGCATTTTTTTCTTTAAAATTATCCTATTTCTGATATTTATAAATACAAAAAAAAAACAGACAGATTGATCATAATGTGTTTTGATTGAAACGACAAATGTTAAGTCACGAAAAAAATATACTCGCATCATAGATCAAGTTAAAAAATGCTTTAAAATCTTCTAAAACTAAAATCTTCAAGGCTGCAGTCTTTAAAACCTATCTTCTAATATAATTTTAATTTAAATTCAATTTTTTTCCTTTTAAACTATCCCACTTCTGATATTTGTAAATAAACAAAATTAAAAAAAAAAGAAAATATCACTTAAACATTCAATTAAAATTATTTCTGATAAAATAAACTCTTGAACTTTCAGATAGAGAATTCTTTACTAATTAAATCTCTATTCTGAAAATGCGTTTCAATTAGCTTGTGTTAATTAAAAGAAATTGACATTATATACTGCATTTTTCGTTCTTCAATAAACAAAAAAAAAAACACAAACATATTTTTTCCTGACTACATATAATATTCTGTTGAAAATATTTTTGTTTTAATTTTTTTTTGAAAAATGTCCTTATTTGTGATGTCATTTATCAATATATCTCCTGCGACAAGCCAAAGAGAAGAGACATTTTATTGGGTTTAAAATGAAAAAAAAAAGAATGAAAAAAAAATTCAGTAAGTAAGATTAATGTTCCTGCTGGAGGCGAGATCTTTTCTATATACATACATATACGGATGCCATTTTTGCTCCAAGCTCTATAACATAGCTATAGCTACCTCATTGTTTGCCACTTTATTGTTATCCTTTTCACCAGTTCTTGGGTGGTTTTGGTGGTGTTGGCAGGAACCAAACATTTATCGAGCAATTAAAGTCCATCAGACTGATAATGGTGCGAGCTGCCTGCCAGCCAAAAGACAACACCCTTCCCCCTCCCCCCCTTCATGGTGTATATTGTACTTGGGGATATGCCATTTACGTAATTTGTTTTATATACACCGCACCATCATCAAAAGCACTCAGGTAATGTGAGTGAGTGTGTGTGTGTGTGTATATAAATTTGTTTACCTCATCATAAAGCCCACTAATTTGTCCTGCTTAAAGGCACCATCAAAATATTCACTCGTCCTTATAGTAAGGTATTATATGCACAATGTCCGTCCCGTCCTCAACACGGAACAAGAGTAATATACATGAGAATGAGCCTTAATTTTGTGGTCATAAATAACAAAGTGACAGGTAGGGACTATGTCAGGAATCGGGGTAAAGGACATCATGGCAGAGACTCTTCATCCTAAAGTCCACCTTTCCATAACCTAACCAAACACCACACCACACCATTAGAGCTTCAGTTTCAGAGCCTCAAGAACATCAGTATTCTGATAGCACAAAAAAGTCAACATGCTCTGTGTCATTGGTAACTTAATATTCAAATTATGTCCGTTTTTTTTCGGAATTCCTTTCGTCCTTTTGTGTACGAGTCGAGTCGTATAAGCGGATATGTTTAGAACTGAATAAATCAACCACTATCCGTTTTGCTAAATATTCGTCTTCTTTAACAATTTTTTTTTTATCGGTGAGTTCTGTGTGTCCTTTTTTCTTTTTTTCATCCTGTTGTTTACTTGAGAGCGGAAACAAATTTAGAATGACACTTGACACATGCTTAGTTAAGGGTCCTTGTGTATATCAAGTTGATGAAAAAAAAAATAAATAAAATAAAACTTAAAATATTCCAAATGATTTGCAATTTGTAATGGAATCACTGAAATATATAGAGGGGTAGTGCGGTGTTTTTTTTCTAGAAATATACATCAGTATTTCTATACATTTTGTGTCTCTGTCTCTCTTTCTCTGTTCTTTTTGCTTTTTCTACATATTTTCCACGCGGGTGAATTTTGTGTTTGCATTTTGCTGAAGCTTATGAATCCATTCTATAAAAAGTTTGTGCATCCTGCAGGACTAAAAGTAAATCACACGCTTGAATGACTTTTACAGAGATTCAACCCAAAACAGTAGTAGGTGGGTTGGTTGAGAATGATGGGTATTTTTTGAAAAAAAAAAAAAAATATTAAAACAAGAAAAAAAAACAAACTGAGTCGCGATGATGTGTCGTCGTCATTTGGATGTATACTTCCATGTAACACACATGTCAACTCCCATGTCGTTCTAGTCTCTCTCTCTCTCTCTCTTTCTCTCTCAAAACAAAATACAAAAATTAAATCTCAAATGATGGTGTGTCCTGTTGATCCTGTTTTTTCTTTGGTAAAAAACTATACTTTTTTTAAAGGGAATTGTGTACTAGATTTTCAATTCAACGGGATTTGTATCATTTTTTTTATTTTTGTTGAAATGAAATTTCTTGTTTTTCTGTGTTAATAGAAGAGAGATAGAAAGAGAGAAAATAGATAAATCCACTAATTGATTGTTGAAAAAGAGATGAATTTGTTTTTATTATTTATCTTTGTTGTGGTTAAATCAATTTAATATACCGCTATGTACAAGAAATGACAAATGGTATTCTGCAAAAGGGATATCTTTTCGACGATGTTCAGGATTAAATATCAGAATTTTATTTTGTTTCCGATTTTGTATTTTATAATTAAAAAAAATTTGGGGTTCTTAAGTTTCAAATAAAATATAAAAAAATAGTAGAAATACGGGACTTTTTAATTGAACCACAAGCTACAATTGTGCACTCTGGAATTTAATAACCGAGAAAAAATGTACTTCCAAAAAGTTCTGACAGAGCTGAATTTTCAGAAATATTTTATTTATGAGCTTTTTGATCAATTTCTTTAATATGAGAATTAAAAGCCTAAATTTGAAGGAGAGCTTTATTTCTGTGCACTCTGGACTGGAAGCTAATAACCGAGAAAAATGTTTCCTTCAAAAAAATTCCGAAAAAGCTGAATTTTCAAAAATATTTTATTCATGAGCTTTTTTTTTGATCAATTTATTAAGTATGAGAATTAAAAGCTTAGTTTTGATGAAGAGCTTTTTTTCTATGTGTTAAGCATTTCATTAAATATATCCCAAATTTGTTTATGTTTTTAATTTACAGATATCTAAATCAAATTTAAAATGAAAATAGACTTTTTGGGACCTAGTTTAATTCATCTCTTTTTTCTTTAAATAAATTCTCTTTATTGCGAGCTAAATTTTTCTTTCTCTTAAACTTGTTTAGTTCATATTTCTATCACTTACGCCTCAGTTAGGTAATTATAAATAAATTCATTTTTTTTAAATATCTCAACAAACTTACTTAATTTAGTTTTAATGTAAAATATTTAATAAACTTATTCAGAGCTATTTTTGTCATTATTATTTTTTTAAGAGAAGGTACAAATTTACTCTAAAATCCCTTTTAAATTTATGTAATTTTTCTGTTAACTTAAATGTATTTAAATTCCATAAAGAAAAACTAGATAAATTGCTACAAAATTGCTCTCTATTTTAAATTATTGTAATATTTGTATTTAATCCACAAATAATTGAGTACCGCTCTCATTAATTCAATAAATCAAAATTCAATCTATTATTGGCAAATAATTTGAAAAATATGTAGATAAATATTTAATATATTTATTCATGAACAATGGATGAAAAAAAAAAACAAATCAAATAGCAAAATCATGTAGAGGAATAAGTACTTCAGTTAGGAGGTCCATACCTATAACATTATATCTAATCTATGAATTGAAAATCCAATTATCCCCAATTCTATGGGCAATAGAAATTTGAAAAAAAAAAATTAAACTAAAACACACCTAATTCTATATTTTCATTATCTAATTAAATTTCAAAATTTTGTGAATATTCTACTGTATGTAGATGCACCCCTTAATATACCTCATCTCACCAAACCACCTTTATATATTATAAAATTTCTAATCACTAAACGGTTTGTTTACAAAAGCTAAGCCGTCCTTATTTTCAGCTATGTATAGAGTATGAATAAACCCTCCAAGTGACCCTCATTTTGAGTCCTTTTCGCCAGTGTGCTTCACTAAACCAACCACTCTAGTCGCTGGAGGTATGGCCGGCAGTGACGACGACGGCGGCGGCGGTGGCGCTGCGGTGGCATGGCGTAGAATTTTCTACTCTCAAATATAAATATAACTGAAATTTTCAAATATTTGCCTTATATGTACGCTTTTTTTGTCAACTTCATGAAAATATCCTGTGTTTCCCTTAAAATGTTCATATATGAAATTTAACCTACATGTGATGGAGATGTTATGGATTTATAAAAAAAAAAAGATGAATGCATTTGAGTGTTTTAAGTGTGAAAATTCCGAAGCATAAAAACGTGACAGTTTGACAGTTGGATAGTATAACAGTGGAATAGTGTTTTCGCAGTGTAACAGTGACGGTGGGACAGTGGAAGAATAAGAGAGTGGGACAGCGGGAGAGTGGGACAGTGGTAGAGTGGGACAGTGGTAGAGTGGGACAATGGGAGAGTGGGACAGTTGATATGAGTGGGACAGATAAAATGAAATTAGACAGTGGGACGTGGGACAGTGACAGTGTGACAGCGGAACAGTGAGATAGTGAGACATTAGGACAGTGTGACAGTGGGGCGATGGAAGAGTGGGACAGATGAAATAAAATACAATATTGAGACATACAAAATTAGTACAGTGTTGCAATAAAAAATTAACAATTAGTCTAAACGTTAGGTTAACAATTTTTGGTTTAACTCAGAGTAGGTCCAAAGTAGGTCCTAATAGAAATACTGGGCCTGATAAAATTCTTTCAGTATCGCTTAAAGCTTAAAACTTAAAGTTTTGTTGGTTAGTGAAGATCCATAGATCTCCTTAATTCAGAAAGGATCCAAAATTATATTATATTAGGATTTTTCCAGAAACTTTAGTTATATTAATCTTTTTTGTGTTTCAAGGGATAAATTCTTTAAGCAGATACGGATGGACTGGACATCTATAAGACCAAGTACACACAACTTATTCGTGTCCTTTAAAAATTCCTTTTTTTTTCTATATTAACTTCCAATTTCATGCTCATCAAACACAAAATCCTCCTGTTCTCATTTTTGTTCATATATCCTTAATATTTGTATTTTTTTTTTTGTATCTGTTTTCTAGGTTGCCTGGATGCACTTTGAGCAATCAGCAATTTTGACAGTACACAATCACGTCATAACGAGAAATCCCAGAATTAGTGTTACCCACGACAAACATGACCGCCACAGGACATGGTATCTTCATATAAACAATGTTCACGAAGAGGATAAAGGACGTTATATGTGTCAGATAAATACGGTCACTGCAAAGACCCAATTTGGCTATTTGAATGTTGTTGGTAAGTACCTACCTAAGCCCGTATACATAGAGACTAAGTAAAACAAAATAAAAAGTAGAACGAGTAAAGAATTATTATTATAAAGTCCTATTTGAATGCAATAAAATATTATATTTCACAAGGACCTCACAATACCTACCTACACAAAAATTTATTAGAGTTTACTAAATTATTATTATTACGCTTGTAGAATTATCTATAAAAATATTTAAAACAAAACACAGAATTCTATAAGTAGTAGAAAACATTTCAAAAAAAAAAAAAAAAAACAAGGACCAAAAGGAGTACCTAGGTAAGTGGTGGAAGTAGGAAGAGCAGAATCATAAAATCAAAAGGATATGCCATCACCATCGAAATTATTATTACTCAGAAGCTACTATTCATTATTTTGTGTCATAACACCACCACCACCACCACCATCGCAGAGGTTGAAAAGCGAATTTGTTTTTTTGTTGTTGTTGGAGAGTCCTTGTTGATCCTGCTATGATGGTGCTGGCTCCTGAATGGACTGGGGGCGAAATTGAATTCTGAATTTGTAAATTCCAGTGGAGGATAGGTCCTTTTAGTCATTATCTGCGACCAGTCATGGTTGAAAATTTGGTAATTATTTCTTCATTATAAAATTTTGAGAGAGTGTTGTTGTTGTTGTTGTTATTTGTGTTTGGGTGGTAAATATTTTTTGTACCTCTCTATATAAGCAAGTCAACAACCATGACGACCGCAAAAGTTATATAACCCACGAGGAGCCACAGTAGTAGGTATAGTTTTGTATATTTTCCTGGTAATGTCCTTTGATCCGAGCAAAAATTTATTCAAAATTGTATTTATTCAATTTAAAAGTGTCGCTGGGGCAAACTTTGCAAAACTGAAAAGCTCCTTAATCCATCGTGTTCTTTATTTCTCTTTTTTTCTCACAATTTCTATCTCTCTATTTATATCTTTCTCTTTTATACCTAGAGATAGAACTTTAAAGAAGATGATGATGGGAGAAGAATTCATTTAGCCTTTGCCAAACAAAAACCTGAGAAGAGTCTTTTCATTTACTTGTTACGTTATGATGTTGCCATCATCATAATCATCATCATCATCGGATGGTTCTTCCCTAAGGATTCATCTCCATATAAACAAGTCCTTGCCTGATGATGGTTGCTATACTGGTGGTTCAGGAGCTATTTGAGGTGAATTTGCAGGAGGATAACTATACTTATAGTGTTGCTTCATATATACAAGTGGATTATCTTGGCTATGGAGCAGAAATTTTTGCAATCCATAGATGAAGTTGCTTAACCCCCATACTCAGCTCCCTCCTTCCCCTTAACGATGCTTTACCTACTTCTCAAAACTTGGGTAAGGAGAGGAGGATTAAATAAAAAAAATGCTTCTTTCTTCAAACTTATCATCGAAACATGAATTCATCGTTTCATTTTCATCCGATGACGATGATGATGATGATGATGAAAATAAAGATGATAATGATGATGATGGTGAGTCGATCTTGTCTTGTTAGTATATATTCGTATGCTTTTATACTCTAAAGACTGGAAGGATGCTCTCAAATTATTATCTTCATAGATTTTTTTAAGCTTCTAACTGTGTTCCTTGTTATAAGTTCCAAGTTAACAACATATACATATGTACTAACATTATATTTATATGATGATGAATGCATGTTGTGTCTGAGATAAAAGTAAAATTTTTGCTTTTATTTATTCTGGATTGAGATTAGCAAACATAACATTCATATATAGTATATCGAGAATGTGTACCTATCTATATAATATTTAGCTCTAAAAGATGATATAGATAAAGATTGAATCCATCAGATGAATATTTAAAATTTGATGATTTATTCTCTAAGCAAATATTGATTGAAAATTTTAAAAATGTTTGCTTTTATTATTTATGTATATGGCTGATGTATAGATCGAGTTGTTAGACGGAAGAAGTGTAGCTTGCGGTTCTGAAGTTTAGCATATGACGGAAGTTATATAGTTGAAACTTTTAAATATTGTTAATCAATTTCTTACATTTTATGTATTTTAATTTAAACTAAATTAGAAAAGTATCTTTTCTGTAGAGTCTTTAGAAATTTCGTAACATTTTTCCATCAACATTTTTGAAGCTCTCATATGTTGATAAATTTTTCTCAAGAATTGACATGAGATATAGGCCTGTCAGATGTCCCAAGTTTTGATGGGATAGTTTGCCGACATTTTGTTGTAGCTCGTGGCGAAATTGTTAGTGCGTAGGACTGTTACGCCGAAGATCTCGGGTTTGTTTCCCATCCTAAGCCCTCTTACTTAGCTGTTCGGATTCGGAACAAAATTGTAGGACTCCTCCATTCATGCTAATAATAGAATAGATCACTAAGCCCTGGTTCTACACGAGCTGTTGCGTCTCCCAATTTATTTATTTATACAAACATTTAAACCATAAACCTCCGATATCTGTCCCAACTAAGGAAATGTCCCAATTTTATCTTGGATTTCCTTTTTTTACTTCGACTTCATCTGATAATTTCATAAAACAATATTAACTTGTGCTATGATGACCTTAACCTGGATATTACTCTGAATGGCCATTCATATATAAATAATTCACGTTGAATTCCACCTTGACAACGTTTCGATGTGTCCCAACTCCCAACTTTCAAATTCTGGTGTCTCGATTTTAATAAAATTTCATCTGGAAGCCCTAAGTGGTAATTGGCAGACCTGCGACTGTGATCTGAGCTAGAATCAAGTGTGTAGGTCTTGATTGACTAAAAGCTATAATCCCAAAAGGAAAATCCCCAAATGAAAATCCCAAAAATAAAATCCCAAAAGGAAAATACCAAAATGAAAATCTCTTGAAAGAAAAATCCCCAAAATTTTCATATTTTGGTTAAGGAAATTATTTTTTGGGATTTTTTTCACAAAAACCATAATCCCAAAAGGAAAATCCCCAATGAAAATCTTTTGAAAAAAAAATCCCCAAAATTTACAGATTTTAGTTAAAAAAAATTATTTGTTTTGGGATTCTTTCACAAAAGTCATAATCTCAAAAGAAAACTCCCAAAGCTAAAATCCCAAAACAAAAGTTTTGGGATTTTCTTTCTGTTCTTTTAATGCGAATTTACCCAAAGGGGAATTGGTCTTGTTGAATTGTATTTTTTGAGAATTTTATAGCACGGAAGCACTTTTTGGGAAATAAGTATTCACGTTTTCAGAATCAACTAAAATGTTGGTACACATTTTGGGATATGTACCTTATAACTACCGCAATAAAATTTCTCTCGATTATTCAAGAAATTGTCGATAAATAAACCAGCAATAAAAAGGATATAGCTGATTGGTTTTGTTATTATTTAGCGAGTAAAATTTTAACTGGCTTAGCAGTTCATTTCCCAACAAAACAAGTTACTGTTTTTGCACAAAAAAAAATCAAAAATAAATTAAAAATCAACAAATTTATGACAAACATATCAAAAACAATTTTGTTTATGATTTGAATATTAAAACCTTATAAATGAATTTAAAGTTTTTTTATGTTTAGGTAGGTACTGAATTTTAAAATCCTGTTACATGTTATGAAATATACATAGAAAAATAACTCCAAAGCCATATTCACATTCAATTCCAATCAAAGTTATTTTATATGAGAGTATTTTTGTTTTGTCAAAAAACCATCAAAATAATCTCTCTATTATACACAAAAAACCACTAAAATTTCGGAACAATTGAAAAGAGAGGTAGGTATAAGCTTTTACAATTTCTTTTTCCTGTGAAATCATCAATTCGTATTTAGTTTCACTAAAATGGTTACATTAATCCCTGCCCTCCCCCCCTCCAAATTAATCCCTACCATACCACGTCGTTATATTTATGAGTTAAAAACAAAACTGAAACATCTATGTTATGCAGATATGAAATGATAAAACAAGTTATGTACTATCATAACTTTTACAACACCAAATAATTCCAAAAGGATTATAAAGGAAGTTTTTTTTTTTATTTCACTGGAAAATTTGTATTCAAAAAAGAGAGCACAGGACAAAATTTAATTGATGCTCGCCTGGACAAAACCTAATTAAAAATAAAATTGATTTAATAAATTTATTGATTTTAATTTAATTTTTTAATTTAATTTAATTTTTTTTTTCTGATTTATATTTATATTTTTTATTTTATTTATTTTTTCAGTTCCACCAAACATCGATGATTCATTAAGTTCGAGTGACGTAATTGTCCGAGAGGGTTCAAATATTTCGCTTAGATGTCGTGCATCAGGCAGCCCCACACCCATCATCAAATGGAAACGAGATGACAACTCAAAAATAGCAATTAACAAAAATTATGTTGGTAAGAGAGAGAAAACCACAAAAAAAAACGTTATTATGTGATAAAATATTTTGTGTCTTTTTTTTTGCAGTTAATGAATGGGAAGGCAATACCCTGGAAATCACGCGAATATCCCGACTTGACATGGGAGCTTATTTATGCATCGCATCAAACGGTGTACCGCCAACAGTTTCAAAGCGTATAAAAGTTAGTGTGGACTGTAAGTAGGCATATGATATGCTTTTTGGTTTTTATGACAGAAAAGTGATGGTGGTTGGGATGGGATAGGACAGAACAGGACATAAATGACGACAAAGGATGTGCTGTATCAATTATGGTTTCATACTACCCCTCTTTCTCTCTCTCTTCTTCTCTCTCTCTCATCAGGTGTGGTGTTAGATCTTTCTTTCGCTTCACTAGACGAGCAAATGTTTTTCTTTCACGTCTTATTTCATGTGATGTGTGTTAAGAATAATTTGAGATAAAGGACTTCTCTCATATACTTTATATATAGAAAGGAAGGACACACTGAAGCGGAAAAATAAATAACACATACAATTCTGAGGGGAGGTTATTTTTTAATCCACCCCAAGCCTGGCAGGCTTATTGTTAACTCCGTTATATTAGGTGCTATCCTGAGCTTGTAAAAACGGCTTTGTTTGGTAGATTTGTGTCCTTTTGTAGTCCTTCCCCCGCGGGGAAAAGAGTGGGGGAAGGAAGAATAAAAATGCTAATGAAACAACACAGAGCACCTTTTTGTCGCGCCATTGAGCAGAAAAAAAAAAACAGAGAAAAAGATCACATATCATCAGCAAAATACTTTGTGACGAACTTATGTCCCTTAACGTGTCGCCGCAAGCACACTATAATCTCTCCCTAAACAGGGTCCTTTGATGTCTTTTTGATTTTCTATAAGAGTTTTTTTTTTTTATATTCTTCTTACTTTGTTGTCCGAAGTTATATGGAAAGACAGATTAGATACAATTCTTGTGACACCCTGCTGGCTTAGCTGGATAGAATTTTATCCTGTGTGTAAATGGCGCCCGGGAGAATACCAAACATTACAAACTTTTTACACATCTGTCACATCTGTTTCAAATTCTTGTTAACATTCTGCAAGGATTCGTTTACTTTTTTTGTTTTTTTTTTGTACTGTGCTTTTGCATTCTTATTTATGTTTATTATTATATCCCGCACGAATTTGTATATATAGGAAGAGAGAGGACCTGTCTTGAGTCCACTGTCATGTGAATATTGCTTGCATACAGGAAAAACAGTTTGTCAAGTATAAAGGAAGAAGAATATTTATGTTATTGTTGCTGTCCTGCCGGCTGTCCACTTACAACAAAAATTGTCTGTCCAATCCGTTCGTCCTTATGTTTGTGTTCAAAGTTCGTGTAAGAGGATGTTTATTTTGTATTTCATATCATTTTTTGTTTTCTCTGTAAAATATGCTGCTGCACCATACATCCGATCCAACAAAAATGTGAACCGACAAGGAATACTGATTTCTGTTTAAGTCAACACTGGCTTTTGGATGTGTCCTGCATTATCCAAGGACCTGAAGAATAACCAGGACATTCAGAAAGTGACTTGCTCATTGCTTGGTAAAAATGTATACAGTCTTCGGTTTTATTTCGCTATCTCATCTCTCCGACATTTTGTTTTTTTTTTTTTTTTTTTTATTCGGGTTCTGTATTCTGAACAGATGTTTTCTGTGATTGAACGTTTCTTGATTTTAAATTAGCAGATGAAGAAAAAGTTTCTCCATGGACGTCACAACGTCACGGACATGGACACAACGCCAGAGTCACACGGCTAACGGAAGAAGTTTCCTTACTTTTGGAAATGGAGAAAGTTGCCTTTTCATATTTATTTATTTTTTTTTTTTTAATTTTATGATTCAACTCTTTTTGAATTCGAAATATCCATAACGATTAATATTGATTTTATAATGATTCTTATCCTTTTTTAAACCTATCTCTCTCTCTCGTTCTTTCTATCTATCCTTCTTTTTATCAGTTGAAGGGTTCTTTTACACGAATCTTCTGAATCAGTGAATGCATAAAATTGTATCGAAAAATCTTCATGCATAAGGAGGAGGGGGAGGAGTGATGTGTTGTACAAATTTTATTCGACATCAATGTATATTTTTTTGGAAAAAATCAACAGAAAACTTCTAAAATAAACAGAAATATTTTGTTTTTTGTTTTTTCTTTTTTTTCTTTGAAGAAGGAAATTGACATATTAAAACAAAAGGATTTGTTATCATTGTTTATCAAAACATTCATGCAGAAGAATGCATAATTTGCACAGCTGTGGTGTTCTGTTGAGATGTCAATTTTATATTTCAAATTAAAAACAAAAAGTAGAGAGTGTAGGGAATGTAAAATAATTCATTAATTTCTAGAGTTTAGTATAAAATTTAATTTTAGGCAAAATTTTGTTAAAAATCGGAGAGACAGTTAAATTTTTTAAAATTTCTTCATAATTTTGTTCCCATAAAGACTTAAACAATACAAACTACAATTTAAGGATTTCAAAATAGAGCATTTAGATCTATACTAATTTTATTTCCGTAAAGCTTGCGTAAAGAAAATAATACATTTAAATTTTCCATTCAACTAACTGTACGAATTATTTATTTGCAAAACAAAACTTCCCTAAAAATATAACCTTTAAGTAAGCTTAGCTATAGCACTTTAAATAATATTAGAGGTCTACAAAGTTTCTTTTCCGAAGGAATTTCATTCCCTAAATTTGATTTAGATTGGAATATCCTCAAAACCTTAGAAAGTTATCTGTGAGGTATTATTCAAATCCAGGGCATCAAAAATCCTCAAAAAAATGAAATCTGGGTTTGGCACTAAAAAGATTTGGGTCATTAATGGAGGCTTTAGCTTTCTAGCTTTGATAAAATTTTAAATAATTATTTAAATGAAAAACTTGAAATTTAAAGCATCGAAAATCTTCAAAGCAAAACGTATCTCAGATTTTGGCACCAAGAAGAACTAGATCATCAATAGAAGCTTTATAGAGCCTTTTCTAGTTTTGGATACTTTTCAAACAATTATTTAAATAAGAAACTTGAAATACTTAAGTAAGCTTTCGGCACAAAAAAGACCTGCTTTATCAATGGAAGATTTATAGTGCCTTTTCTTGCCTCTATAAATTTTAAACTATTTTTTAAATAAGAAACTCGGAATTTAAAAAATCAAAAATCTTAAAAAAAAACTTTGTTGTCTGATTTCAGCACAAAAAAGATCTGCTTCTTCAATGGAAGCTTTAAAGAGCCTTATAGAGACTTATAGAGACGATAAAATGTTTAAAAATTATTTAAATAAAAGACTTGTAATTTAAAACTCAGCTCAGAAGTGGATTTTTGTTTTTTTCACAATTTTAAGTCTCTAAATCGGGGGTAAGTTAATTCATTTGCAAAACTTTACAGATAAAAAACTATAAAAAGCAAAAAATATTAATTAAATAAAAATACATTTTTGATATAACTGCCATGTTTTTAAAAGGAACTGAAAGTTATAAAACAATTTTCCTAGTCTCATGCATTTAAAAAGAAAAACATGGCACACATTAGATAGTAGAAAGAAGTAATAACATTTATAAGCCTCAATTTTTTGTTAAAAAATATAAGGGGTTAAGAGAAATTATTAAATACAAACTTTTAAGTCCATTTTGAAAGCTCAGATTGTTATTTAAATTAGATAATACTTTAAAAATCTTAATAAAAAATGTTCCGACATTTTTGTAGACGAATCATGAAAGAATAATTTATTGTAAAAAAAGCAATAACCCAAACTTTACCCAGCCCTACACAATTGTAGGTTCAAAAGAACATCGCAAAATTCCCACTTAATTAATGTACACGACAAAAAAAGGACAACCAAAGAAAAAAAAACAAAGATTGACTCCTTGAATTTGTAAACCTAATCGGATATTACCTAAAAACAAAAAATAAAATAAAAATCCTTCTGAGTTGGGCAATAAAAAATTAATTTTTCACTTTGCTCATGTTTTTTTTTTTTTTTTTATTTATGTTGCTGTCTCGTCGTTGAAGTATTTCTTATCCTAGATCCTTCTGTCAATTTTTCCACTTCAATTTGCTAATTTGTACATCGGAAACATAAGACAATTCCAAGTGTCACCAAATTCAACACTGTCAACATCATCGCATCGGGGTGATGATGATGATGATGATGGTATTTTTTTTTTGTTTTTTTTTTGTTTGTATCTTGCCTACTTGGAATTCCATTCGGGCACAAATCCCTATGCTATATGTATATAAAGTCAGGATGAGCTGTTTCATTGTGTAAAGCTGATGTCAGTCTCTTGAAAATGACGCCCTAGTGCAAATATTTAATTTTTTTTTTGTACACTGTTCCATCTCATGCACTTCAGCTGAAAAAGGGGCATCTATATAAGAGAGGGAAGAACACTATTCTATTATATTTCCACATCGTTATCTCGTCCGAGTTAAGGACAAAACCTTTGCTTGCTCAAAAAAAAAAAAAAAAAGTTGATGAGAAATAAAAAAAAAGAAAAACCAACAAACGAAGCATGGATGGACATTTTGGTCCAGTTCTTCATGCCGAGTTCTTGACTTAACCACACGCACGAACCGTCATCATCACCATCATCATCTACGTCCTTATATTCAAGACCTTTTGCTCATTTCGGTACTTGAAATACAAAAAAAAAGAAGAAAAAAACTGACGGAAACAACAACTTGAATTCTCTCAAGTATATTGTACAAAAGCAGACGAAGAAGATCTACACAGCAAACGAAACGAAAGTGTTTGACTTTTAAATTATCCCTCTTCAACTTTCTTTCTATACCTAACTATATACAGGTCCAGGTCCAGCAGGGGTTTCTGATAGTCCTTGAGAATCCAGGAGAAGAATAAATGATAAGTGGAAGATTTATGTTAAATAACCATCGTTTCGGGGCAAGTTTCTCGGGAATCATTAATGATGATGACAAAGAAGAGTTGGCCTTTTTTTGTATTTTTTATATTTATATGAAAATGTCCTTTCAAGAAAAAATTTATACCTCGAAATCTTTTGATCCTTTCTTTTTTGAAGTCAATTTTATTAAAAAAAAACCTGCATATTTCAACTTTACTAAATTATATAAATTCATTACTTTTTACTAAAAATTCAATATAATCAAAAAAGGACATTTTGTGGTTTGTCGAAAAGGAATCCTTTTAATGGTCATATGGTCAACCACCATTGCTCTCTAGCTAATTAATTATAATTATATCAATTTAATTTCATTAAAATTTTCCACATTGAAATTTTAATTATTTTTTTTTTTTTTTAAGTTCCACCAATGCTACTTATACCACATCAACTTGTTGGTGCTCCCGAAGGTTTCAACGTGACTATCGAGTGCTTTACCGAAGCCCATCCAACATCACTGAATTATTGGACACGTGGCGAGGGACCAATCATACATGATTCACATAAATACAAGTAAGTATAGAGAGAGTCTTTCCAATTATTATTATTATCGTGGTAAATTAAATCATTGTCATCATTTCCCTTGTTCTTCTTTTTTTTTACCTGATTATCCTGATTCTGAAATTCGTTTTTTTTTTTTGTAGAGTTGAATCCAGCATCGGATTCCCCGTTTACAAGACTCACATGAAGCTGACCATTCTAAGTGTGAGTAGTGGTGATGATGGAATTTACAAATGCGTAGCAAAGAATCCGCGTGGTGAAACCGATGGAATTATCAGACTTTATGGTGAGTTTTATTGTGGGAGGGGAAAGGATATAAAGGTTTAGTTGAATTATACCACAAAATTCTGCCACATTATGACCACTAAAACCAGAGAGGTAACATTTATATAAACTTTTATTCCATTTACCCTCATTTCTTATACCGCATTTAAACCCTTCCAACACACCACCTCCCCCCTACCCCTCCCAAATTCTGATGATGGCAGACAGACAGGAATATAACTAAATTAAACGCATCCACACATGATGCAAACAATTTCATGGCAACACAGTAATAATCATAATTCTGCGGAAGCACGTTCATGTTGGTTGTCTGTTTGGGATGACGGGTGTGGAAGATGTGGGTGCTGCGGGGGAGAATTGGAAAGGCAGTAAGGGTATGCAATGTGTATGTGGGAGCATCAGTGGTTAGTTTCACTATTAAATTTTCCAATTTAGTTTGCCGACGTGTTAGACATTTCCACAAATCCACAAATACTGAGTGAATGGATGAAAGCGTGTGCATGCAAGATTCCATAATTTGAACAAAAAACTACACTAGGGCTAGCAAGAAAGTACCTTCTTATAAATATGATTTTTTTTTTTTAATTTTACAGACAAAATTATTTTTTTATATGAAAAACTATCATTATCACCAAAAAATGTTAAATTATTTTTTTTCTGTTTTTTTTTTTAAAGAAATGACAAAAATAATAATAGATTGGTGATTTTTAAATTAATTAGTTTATTTTTTTCAAAAACACACTACATCCTTGAAATCGATCAACTTTTTATATAAAGGTTTCAATTAAAAGTATTTAAATTATTAAAAAAAACTTTTCTTCCCGTAAATACTGTAAATCAACTCATTCATTCATCAGAGCTATTGCAGCAATGAAAGTAGAAGGATCAAAATATAGAATATGTGTTATGTGTATAGTAACGGGTTAATAGCAACCACTTTACTACCGCCCTCTTTTAGGACGATGTGCGAAATAGGTGGATGGATACTATAACATTATATGAGTGTGATGTTGTGTACAAACAAACACTCGTTTCCAACAACGTCGACGACGATAAGCAATGAAAATATTTTCCTTATGAAGAGATGTATAAATTTTCACAGTTTACTATTATTATTTTTTTTGTGTCCTTCTTTCCCAACCCCCAATTCCCCCTTCTGCCCCCTGTCCCCTGCCCATGGAGAATGAAAATATATCTTATGCTTGTTTCGGTGAGTGATTTTAATGAAATTCATGAAATTGTTGTCGTAAATAATTAAATTGAACTCGATGTGATGGGGTGTCGGTTGTTTTCATGTTTTTTTGTTGGTGCCTATATTTTATAATATTTTGTGCGAGAAGGACGAATTGTGGTGGAAAAGGAAGGATATGGTCCTCATATTGTCTACTGAGTCCCCCCGTTGGGATGAATTCATGATGTTAACTCATGCTTAAATGTCTCATGCGCATTGCCAAAATCTAAATTGAAAATTAGTGCAATGCATATAAAATAATTGCCGCAGCAGACAAGGCACATCCTTTACAAGGCTAATTTTGTGATAGAGCTATAACAGGAAGTAGAGGGGGAGGGAGAAAACTCCCTACCAAAAAGGATTAGAAGGGCCCTAAATTTCTATTCAAACTAGATTGTGCAGTCAGAAGTTTGTGTATAAAACGATTTGGGACTACATTTCAGCGATTTGTTTTGTTGGATATAATAAGGATGGGATTTTCCATTAAATGAACATCTCATAAAAAAAAAGTTTATTTTGTTCTCCATCCTTTTCGTCCTGCTGTCTGTTTATTTTTTTTTTTGTTTCTCTGCTTGTAGACCAATATAAGTGCGTTAACGTTAAAACGTGTGACAACACGCAACAACAACAACAAAAAATTTATTCCCAAACACATCCCAATCCAATGAAAGTCTATCCATATAAAAAGGATAACAACATTGTGTCCTTATCGATATAAAAATATATAAAGCAAATCAACCGTTTGAATACTTTAGGGATTTCGAAGGCAAAAGCATTTCCTTCACATAGCCAGCGCTAAGTCACAGTCACATACACTCATCCTATATTTCTAAATTGTTTGCCTTAACTCAATTTCAATGCCAAATAAGGACTCCGATCAACGATGTTATGTATAGAGATGTTAGGTACGTGAGGGTGTGTTTGTGTATAGAATTTTGTCTCTGTGGGTGGTGGGAGATTGAACACCTTTTGCAGGGCTTCCCAATTTCAGTTTCTCTCTCTGTAGACAGCCAGCAAGACCGAGTGTGAAAAAGCTATGGAGAGAAACGCGATTTCAAGCAACGATTAGGTGGTATACTGCTATATAGGAGAACAATTGATTTATTGGCAATTATCCTTGATAAATACACTAAACAAGTGAATAGCACTGTGGAGAGAGTCGGGGATATTTAAGTGAGTAATTGGGGGTGGAGGGAAGGAAGTTGTTTATTTTTGTTCGAAAGAACAAAAACACTTTTGGTATAAAATGCAGAAAACGTATTGCTACTCGCCAAGGAATACAAAAGGACCGCGGATGGTATTGAGTTCATAAATCCTTGCTGCCACAATGCCACAATGCCGCGCGTATATATGTATGAGAATGAGAGTCCTGAGTGAAAACTTTTAATTTACAACACACGATGGACTTTCAGAGATTTTGGTTTATGTTTTCTTTTTCATTTTTTTTTTACCAAAAATTTAATAGAAATGTTTTGTTGAGTAGTTAGCAGGATTTTTTGATACTTTGGGACATGGAATTAAAAATCCGCAAAATATAAATTCCATAAGGACTTACTTGTACGTGTTAAATTTGATTTGAGACTTACATGTGTTCCACTCAAGTGTCAAAAAAATCATGTTGACAAAGTGACAAAAATTCACTAACTGAAAAATGGGACGTGTTTAAGTTCAAATTCAATTCGAAGTAAAAAATCTCATTGAATTGGGACAGAAATAACTTGTTTACCGAGACAGCAAACATATAACATGAGAAGTGGAAAATATTACTGAACGTAATTAGGTGGGGCGGTAAGTCCTTAATACGCACTGGGACTTTTGTCCCAAATTAATGTGTATATTTGTCCCAAATAAACGATTTTGAATTAATATCCCACTCCACTTGGGACAAAATCGTTTTGTCTTAATTCATGCTCCGGGATATAAGCCTGAATTTAGAATTAAAACTATTTGGAACTTCTGTCCCAAGTTTATTGGGACAGAAGTTCCAAATAGTATTTGGAAAATAATGTCCACTTGAGATAGAAGATCCAAATCATTTATCTACTAATTCAGGTTCCTGGATCTAAGCCTAAATTAAAGGGCAAAAACGATTTGAAACTGCTGTCCCAAATAAAATGGGACACAAGTTTAAAATTGTATTTGGGAAAAATATCTACTGAATTTGGGACTGAAGTTTCGAGTCGTATGTTTTTTATGTTGTAAAAGTGAAATAAAGTTATTTAACGTTATGAGTGGGATATGATTCCAAAATCCAATTTGAGACTAAATTTTGATTAATATGGAACAGTAGTTCATTTACAATATTTTTTTCTGTGACTGCCAAATAATCATGTTGTCAAATTGGAATAAAGTTATTTAACAGAAAAAAAAAAAAACTGTCTCTTAATATAAATTAAATCCTTTCATTGAGTCCCCCTTAATTGTAGGTCAAAAAATCAAAACCATTAAAGTCACGTAATTATACTAAGTTTCGACTCATTTAACTTTGGAATATCTTTTTTGAACTGCAACAAAAAAAAATACATCTCAGGTGGGAAGTTTCAACTTCATCGCCGCGGCCATCAACCTTTATCTATATACCTTAAACCAAAGACAAAAATTTCAAAAGTATGGAAAGAAGAAATTGGTAAAGTTTTTCTGCAGATAACCCTTACTCTCTTTCTCTATTTATCCTATATATATATCCTTGCTAATACGAGAAGGTATTCCTTTCTACATCCTATAACTGCTGTAAGAACGTGACATTCATGCATCAGTTGATGTTGGTGTTGTGAAGTCCTTCCTTTCTGTGGGGCAATTAAATGTAGATACGACTTTATGGAACAAAAATCTTAAGAAAACGAATATATAGAACTGCAGCTAACAGTTAAAAAGGAATATTGCCAAGAGGGAGTACCTACAGATTATTTATCATATAATGACCAATCAATTTACTATAACTGATGGATAAAGTTCATGCTCCACAATCACAAATATGGGTTCTTAATTTTAATTCTTTTTCTTGTGAAGGTGTTTTGATGTTAATTAATTTGTCAATAAATAAAAGTTAGATGTCTGGATTTTAGACATAAGCATTATTTTTAGATTTTTTTGACATTCAAGAGATGTTTTCCAAATTTTGTTTAGAGTTCAAAGTCTTCAAAAATTTTTTTTTTTTTGCGTTGGCATTAAATACAAAAATATCCTTACCAGATTCCTTAATTAAATAAATTACAAAATTTGTTCCAAAAATTAATTTGAGAAAAAAAAAATTAACAATTTTGTACCAAAAATTTAGATAAGTTGGAAATTTTGAATACCCTCAGCAAATTCTAAATTAGGATTTTAGATGATAATAATTATACTTATTCATTTTGTCGTATTTTTTTTTTATTTTACTAAATTTGGACCACGACAAATTGCGACTAAATAATTATTTTCTGTATTTTAGTTTTTTAATATTTTTATTGATAATATTTCAGAACAATTTATATATTTTTTTTTTTTATTTAGTACCAAATTTCTTTCAAAATTAAAAAAAGTTCCAAAAATATTCATAACATTTCTATATTTTTTCTGTCTTGGCAAGCAGATTCAAAATTATTTTTTAATAAAATTTCTACTTCAAAATTTTTGAGAGAGATTTTTGGAACATTCAGAACTGATAAAATATAATATAATTTTTTTTTTTTGGTTACACAAAATTTGAGAATTTTTATAAATTTAATCCTAAAATTTGTCTCCAATGTTTTGTACAAAATTTTTTTTTTTGGTTACACAAAATTTGAGAATTTTTATAAATTTAATCCTAAAATTTATCTCCAATGTTTTGTACAAAATTTTGGAGAATAAAATTTGTCAAATATTTTGAAACTAATGTGAAAATATCATTCGAAGAAATTTAAAAACTTTTCTTTAAAAAAATTGTATTTTAAAACAGATTGAAATTTTTTGCCACACCGCACGAATGTTACAAGTTGTTTATTTGCTTAAGATTCTGCACTGATGCACAGATGTTCCCTGAATATGGGAAACTTGGGAAAACTTATATACCAAGTTTCATACCTGATCCAGAAGTATATGGCTTGATAAAGACTCAGACTTATGTCAAAGTGACATAAGTTATATGGTCCCAGTAAAACTTTTCCGAAACATTCAGGGTCATTTAGTGAAATAGTCAATTCCAACAACTATATTATAGTTTTCAGAAACTTTTTGAGCTAGGAGCCTAAAAATTTCAGCACGAATGTGAATAAGGTTTAACCTCATTGTACGGCTCTACGAGTTCTTCGTTTAGGAGCACAGGCTTCTAGAGTCAAACATGAAGGTTTGTTCGAGATTGTTAGTTCGTGAAAATGAATTTTTTCAGTTGTTCTTCTAAAATCAAATGTAGATAAAGAATTTCAATGAAACCAAGATTCTTACTTTTGAAATTCTGTTCCACAGAGCAACTCTTTTCTTTTAAGTATATGTATGTCCTATACCATTTCTTGTAGTTAGGGTCCCTATAATATCTCACCGAACATTATAACGTATGTAATTCAAATTCCATGCAGATTGCACTGTCATTACATAATACATTCACACACTTTCGTGATGAATATTAAAAGTTAGAGAATTTGTCGCCGCCGGCAACTTGAAGGGTATTACTTTTGGTTGCTGTCTGCCTTCTGCCACATGTCGTATCAAAAAATACTTGGATCTGAATCTTGTTTTTTTTTTCTTGTTGATTTTGCATTTGTAAGTACCTATGTTATGTATTCTCCTGCTAGTCCTCTAGCTCCATATATCCTTGTTTTTATTTAAAAATAAATATCCAAAAAAGTAATGTTTCTTCCAGCCAAACGGTTTAGTACGCGACTTGTCTTTTATTGGTTGTATTCGATTTTGCAACTTTCCATGTTATCTTTTACTTTTTTTTTTGTCTACTTCTTCTACTTCTTATTATTCTCGCTTACATTTATTTGTGTGAAAGAGCAGATCCATGGATAAATGTTTTTCTGTGCATATCCTGCTTTGAGAGATGCTCCTGTCTGATATTTCTTTGGATATGAAAAAAAAAACAAAAAACAGCTTCTTCTGTAGTTGAAAATTGGTGTGGCGCGTCGGTGGTGTGGCGGCGGATGTTTGTGCGGAAATGGTGGTGTAGGTGGATGTCATGGTGTTGTGCGACAAACGAATTTTAATGTGACGAATACTTTTTCCATGTAAATATCCTCTGCAGCTTCCTGTATCGTATCCCTATCCTGCTGCTACTTTCCTTCCTTTGTAAATTGCTCAAGGCGACAAGTTGAATGAATAGCAAAAAAAAAAGTTAAAAAAAAAAAAAAACATGGAAGAAGAATCTTCGATCTTGTCGCGAAAAAAAGAAGAAATCAAATAAAAAAGCTATAATAATAAAAAGCAAAAAAAGAAACAGGACCAAGAACAAACAGAGAGAGAGGGGGAGAGAATAAAAGAGAGACAAGAGAATCTGATATCCTATTTTAAATTATCGTCCTGCCGCCTTTGGGTATTTTAAATTTCTTATGCAAACGAAAGTAAAAATAAGAAATAAAAAAAAAAGAAGATCTATCAGAGCGATAGTAGAGAGAGAGTCTATTTCATTCAAGGACATCAAGGACGACACAACACTCAACTCTTAGAAAGATAAGTTTTATGGCGTTTGGCGGCTGCCTTGACATAAATTACAACAGACACCTTGGGGTCTGTTTTTTGCATTGGAGTGGGGTTCATTGGTTGGATGGTTGGTTGGTTGCTTTAGGGTTCAGGTTGATGGAGGGAGAATTTCAATGGGAGCGACTGACTATAATTAGGAGTTCAATGGAGATAATGAAATGATGAATATAAGCTCATTAAATTGAATTGTCTTTTGTGCTTGGACAAGACGACAGACAATTATTGAAGAGGAAGGAGTCGAAGGTATAAGTTAGGTGAGGGTATATGATATTATTATGTTTGGTTGTAAAAGAAACTTTGACTCTGTGACTTTGAGGGGTTGGTTTGGTCTATACCAAAGAAAAAGGAAAAGTTTTAATTTATTTAAATTCAAAAGACAAACATTAAAATTTTGAATTGGAAAACAGAAGAAGTTTTTCGATCTCTTATAAATTTATGTAAATAAAAAAGATTTTGTTGGAATTTAAGTTCAGTTATAAATAGTTTATTGACCTTATCGGTCGTAAAATTTAACTTTATAGCGGATTGAGCTCTTTTGAGTGATTAAAAAAGTCATAAGGCTTCGGCTTCGGGGCTATAAAATAAAAATAGGAAATAACAGGAAAATGGTGAAGAGAATAAATTTAAATGACTTAGTTGGGAAAATATAGTGTTAATCCTGAAAATTTGGTGATGGGCTCTTCAACAAGTTTGTGATACTTACTTTTACTTTTTCTAAAAGGCAAGTATTGGTTTTGGTGTCAACAAAAAAATTCAAGATTTTTATCAAAGCTAACATTACGTTGAAGAAGAAGTCCAAGTGCAAGTCAAAGCCGTCCGTGTGCGTTTTTTGATAGGAATGGAGGGGACCTACAATTTTCTGCAGAATCTAAACATTACTGTTTGTTTTAGGTGACATAGACTGGGAATCGAACCTAAGACCTTTAGCCAAGACACACGCCACGGGCTACTAAAAAACCGCATCCGAATTTAAAATTTTAATTAAACCTCAATATAAATTAATAGTTGATATATATTAAAACAAATTAAATTTAAAATCAATTTATTTATTTATATTTTACAACAAAAAAAAAACGCATTAACTAAAGTGGTAAATAATTATTATACTTTTTCAATTCGATTGAAATGAATTCGTCCGCAACTTCACATTGTTTAATATCAATTTGAACAATAACGTACCATCATTTAAATATTTTTTTTTTACCCTCGGAATATCAACTTAAAAGCATATAACACCTAAATCAATCCCACTTCTGAACAAAAAGTCCTTTGAATTTAAATGAAACTGCAACTTAACTGGTACTTTTCAATTTACATCGAATTTATAATACAATTGAAATCGATTGACATATAACTGAACTTAGAAACATAGAATTTGGTGCAGTTAGCTAGCTATACCTACCTGTTACATGTTTCATTCAGATTAAGCATTCAACCAATATATGTATTGTGTATACCCAAACCTACAACTGCTCACTATCAACACAAACAACAAAGTCAATGAAACGTAAAATGTTGATCCACACAAATGCCACATACACTGCACAATGTCTCCTCTATCTCCTATACACACATATATGAGGGACAACAATGGAACATGCAAATGGCATCAATCAATGATGGCAACGATGTAACGGACGCGAGACGTACGGCAGCATTGTAGTCGGTGGATGGCGGCTGCATCGAGAACAAAATTTGCCAAACCACGTGCGGAACATTGATTTTCCCTTCAAAAACGTAAAGCAATATAATTCATATAAATGTATCTAGGAAGGTGGATAGATAGTTCCATATATTTCATCGACCTCTTTAATGTGGTATAATATTTCTGCTGCATCAAGGGTGGACACACAAAATATTATTTGGTTGTTAATTAGCATTTTACATAATTTTCAGACCAATAATCAAATTTTAATTATTCACGCAATGTGGGCTTCCCGCATAGTGATGATGATTTTTTTTTATTTAGCATAAACCACTGGCAGGCACCACAAATTGATTGCATTTGTTTTAATTGGATGTTATTTTTTTTCTCTCTCTCTATTTCAGTTTCATATCCACCAACGACAGTATCGTCTGGAATTCAAACAACTGAAGCACGATGGGATCATTATGGACAAAATCAGGATCCATCTCGGTCTAACTATTTGGGCAGTGGCATGGATAAAAGTAAGTTTTTCATAAATATTTCGATTGTATATTTAGGTATAGATTAGATATCCCACCTATCTCTATCTCTCTCTCACACCTTTCTTTGCTTGAAATAAAAAAAAAAAAAACAAAAAAAAAATCAAATCCATTTCACCATCCAAAGACACCAGATACCAATCGAACCTAAACGACATTGGCTTATCTGAGCAAAAATCCTCCCCAGATAAGACTGGCGCCACTGGCTTTGGATGGCCTGCCCAAGGTGATGACGAACTGGGATCTGGAATGGCATCATCAATTAGGAGACTTAATTCTTATGGATTAATTGCTGTTGCTGCGCTTTATTTGATATACTCGCTCTAAGGCCTAAGGCAAATTCCCCGCCCCTTTTGCCTCGCCTGCCACAAAAATGAAATGCATCAATTAAACAAACAAAGAAAAAAAAATAAACGAAAATTCTTCAACATATCCCAGAAATTTAAATTAATTTTAAAACAAAAAAAATATATATACAAAAACTAAATAAAATTTATATATATAAAAAAAATTGTATAGTCATTGAAAAGAAAAAAAACAGTTTAAAATAATGTAATAAATTCAATAATTAAAAATAAAAAAAAAGAAAAATATAAAAAAAAACACAAAAAGAAATCATGCAGGGTTCAAAAAACAAAGAAAGTTAAAAAAAAGATTTAAATTAATTAAGAAAAGGAAAAATGTAAAATATAAATAAATTATTAAAATAAAAAAATAATAAATAATTTTAAACAAAAATAAAAATAAAATTTAAAAAAAAAAACTTTTTATGCGCAAAAATGTAAAACTACATCATAAAAGGGTCATATTATTTAACCCATCAGTGATTTGACAAAGAAAAATGCTTGTTGATTTTTATTAAGTTTAATATAAAATAAAATTAAAAAAATATATATATACAAATATTATAATAAATTAATTTGCGTTTATAATTTTTTTATTTTTTAAAACAAAAGAAATGTTTCAAAAATAACGAAGAAAAACATAAGGAAATAATACATACACAAACGACACACACACAATGTAAACACTAAATTTAGCCTTATATAATTATAGAATATAAATAAAATAAAAATAATAACAGAAGTATATAAAAATTATGTGTTTTATTTTTGATTATTTTAAATGAGAAAAATGACCAAGAACTTTAACTTAATTGATTTATTGCTGAACAAAGCCGATAAATAAGTCAGCAATAGAGAAGAAAGCCTTTTTTCATAATTATTTCCCAATAAAACGCCCACAATAATTATTGCTGTCAACTGACAACTTTTCGTATGTAAGCAGTGTTTGGTAGCTAGTTTCCTGAATGGGAAATTTTTTATCCAAAATCATTGTTTGGTTGGAAAAATTAGGGAGAAAAATATAATTCGCCGTAAAAAACTCTCTATTCTTTATTCACGACAAATGTATAAAATGTGACCATTGAACTGATTTTTCTTTTAAGAAAATGGTAAGTTGATTTGGATAAAAGTTTATTTGACCAATTGAATATGAAATTGAATTTTGGATTTAAGGATTCTTTTTTTCGACTTGTTATCTGAACTCCAATGATGAGAAAAAAGTAAAGATGTTAAATAAAAAGAAAATTATAAGAATATAGGGACGTTTTTTTTTTGTAAATGTTTAGTTCTTTAAATTGGCAACACTGATTAAATTGACAGTAAATTTGACAGATGAGTTGTGCGTAGGAATTTTTGACATTTCACAATAAATAAATAAATAAAGCCGCTGCGACAAAACTTGAGAAATATTATTTCCGCTATACAGACCCAGCTGCTTAATAAAGTGGTCCTTCCAGTTTGCCCTACATACGGTTTCAAAATTAATAAAATATTTAAGTGGTGGTTTTACCGAATTTTAAATATTTAGGTTTTAAAATTGCAACATGAACACAGCAGAGAAATAATATTCATCCTGCACACACAAAAATAAAAACAACGTAAAAAGGGAAATTTCCGAATTTGAAAATGTCAAAAGTGACAGTCATCATTTTCTGAAAACTGGCAGATGCCAAATTAAAAAACGGACAGGTTTTTTATGTTTAAAGAAATTTGCGCTCAATTTTGATTTTGAAAGAGTAATTTTAAAAGATAAACAAATGTCAGTTTCCACAAAGTTATATGTTATTTGGCATCTGTCAGATTAGCCAAAGTGATGGCTGTCACTTTTAAAGTTGATCAATTCGTAAAAGGAAAAATTATGGAGTTCACACAAATTTACTACCGGGAAGTTAAGAATTTTTAAAATTTGTGTTAAGGCACTTCAATATACAAAATGAATGCATTTTTTTGATCCAGAACCCTTTAGGTGTTAATATGAAGTTAAAATATCTGCATCCATAAGAGATGGTATTTTATTTAAAAGCGTATGTTTTAATTAAAAGAATATGGCGAGAGTAAATTTGACTCCCAACTCAAAAAGCAAAACGATTTTTCTGATAAAAAAAAAATAGGTTTTTAGATGGGCGTCATCAGACTTGAAGGTGCAGAAGTTGAATTTGCACGGGAAGAACTAAACTAAGGTTATATGACTATATCGAACTCATTTCGTAAAATTTGAATGCCAATTTAAAAAACAAAAGTGTGAACTGCAGATTTTGTAACTTATTAATTTTTTTTATCTCATTTTATGCCGTTCATTGTCCAGCAATAGATTTTATCCGATGGCAAGTAGGTCTATATTGAAGGTTTTTTCTTGCCTTTTCTTCTTCTATCAGTTTTGTTTTCGGCTTAAGGGTTAGAATATCTAATCTACCTAGTTAAAAATTGGCACACAACATATATACGACTATTTTCCCAATTATTAAACTCTAATCAGCCTGAAGAGTATTAGCTATTCGTCCTAAATAATAATACCCATCCCACAATTGTATGTAAAACGTGTATTACAAAGTAAATGGTTCGTGAACTTGAACACAAAATTAATTAATAGAATCCTCCATCCTCAATTCCACCAAAATATACCCAGAACTCACACTCTACATCCAGCAAAATTTTAGTCCTTTCACTTGCTTAGATACATATTGCTATCCCCCTTCCCGCTGATGTTGCCTTCTCTCATCCTGCGGCTATAAAGTACAATATAGTCCAAGGTAAGCCATGATTACTTTGAACATGGACCACGATGGCGGGAGGCAGCGATGGTGGTGGTGGTGGTGTTGGCGAACGCTACCACATTACACAACCAAGAACTGCTAGAACGGCTGGATTTCCATTCGAATCCTCCAAAACAAGGACACAATGATGATATCCCAGATAAGATTGCATCTAGAAATTTTTATAAAACTGTTTGAAAAACGTGTGTGTGCAGAACGACCGACACGGGAGGATGCGATATACCTACATAGATACTTAGGCAGGCGATGCTTTTGGTCATGGTCAAACCAAACCGTCGACGACGACGATCCCCATAGCCCACACATGTTATCTGTTTTGGGTCTTGTTTGTGAATCGTGCGAGCTAGTTGGCTCTGTGCTGTGTTTAAATGGGACAGGACCTCCATTTGCACAATTTGGTAAGTTGCCCACGGGAACACAAATTTTTCACACTAGCTATACCCTTGGAATTCTTTTGTAAACCAGCAGGCAGCAGTAGCAGCGATATATAGCAAATCACGAACAGAGCACTAATACAAATGTTCTCCCTTGTAGCTGATGCTCAAGTTCTGGTATAGAATAAATTCTATTGCCTTAGAGGCATGTGTGTGCAATGAGGATTTTTCATTACACCCTAAACACACACACACATACTGAAAAGTACACAAAAACTCAAACACACATTCACACGCTGCCGCCGCTGCCACTGCCATCACCACCACCGCCGCCATCCTACACCAGGAAAATAACGGATACGGATATACGAATCCTTTAGAGATGAGGAAATGATGATGATGACGACGGTGATTTACATGTAGAATTAACGAGTTTTCGTTAACTTAAGTAGATTTGCACTTATTATTCAAAGTTTGTCTACGACACAACGACAAGAACGGCAAGGACACGACAAGCAAAACGAGACACACACTTTACACTATAAAGGAAAAGATGGAGATAAACTTCTGCAGCACTTTTCATATCTTTGTGCAGTCGTGTAAACTATACAGTATACACTCTATATGTGCATCACGGTAAAGTGTGGTTGTCCGGTTTATTCAAAAAGGGATGTCAGATATACGAGTACCTATACCTAAATATAACTTTGAAGAATTTTGAAGAAGGATACCTCAACAACAACAACATGACGATGGCCAGTTTGCCATTGCACCATCATAGTCTACGATATCCTTGTTAGAAAGACTCTAACTCTCTCCCTCTTTTTTCTTCTGGTTCAAGAGGAAATTTAAAAAAAAAAAGAAAACTTAAAAGCATAAAAAGGTTGACGATTAAAGAGATGAGAAATGCATTTTGTAGCTTGAGTTCAATGGTGAAGTGAGTTAGTACTACTCGACACTTGAGTGATGTTCTCACTAACAAGATTTACACACAAAAAGTGGTGTGGTGCTTCAAAAAAAAAAAAGAAAACTACAAGGGTGATATACAAATGGAGTCGTTAACATTGGTTGTTAGATGCTTCAAGGAAATTCGATGCTTTTTTTTTTGTAGGACAGCTTTTTGAAGAAAAGTCGAGTACCTATTTTAATGAGCCCGAAAGGTGGGTAGGTACACCAAAGTCAATTCTAGTACTTTGCTGGAATTTAAATTTTATGAAGGTTGTTTTGGCTTTTGAAATTAATTTACACAATAAAATTTTCCCATGTATAGAAGTTATAATTTGCTTTACGGAAGCTAAGAATTCTTTAAAGTTTCCATTAAACTTATTCAATTAAAAACATATGCACAATTGACTCAAGGCATAAATAATGTATATGAAAATAGTTTGTATAGACGTAACAGATCATATTTAAGTAAAAATATTTTATTTGAAAAGGTTTAAAATTTAGAGCTTCTTTAAAGTTTGCATTGAACTTATTTAATTAAGAATGTAATCATTTAGGAAAACGATGTAAAAATGTTTGTTATGAAGTGTTTTAGCTTTGAAAAAGAAATATTTATTGACTAAAAGATTAGCTAAAGCTTCTTTAAAGTTTGCATTAAAATTATTTAAAGAAGTATGAAATCATTCAATTTACTATTAAAAAAAGTTCCTGTTAACAGTTTTGGCTTTGATAATAATTAACATGATAGAAATATCTAATATCTAAGAAATAATTTGCCTTATGGAAGGAAAGGATTGTCTGAAACTTCTTTAAAGTTTGCATTAAACTAATTTCATAAAATACATACACAAATTAATTTTGGGCATAATCTATATGAAAACATCTCAATTAATCATTTAATTGCAACAACTAAGTATTGAGAGCTTTCTTAAAATTTGCAATGAACTTCTGGAATGAAGTATGTAATCAAATAATTTAAGAAAAAATAACTATCAAAATAGTTCATGTAAACTGTTTTGACTTCGAAATTAATAAACATTCTAATAATGCCTAATCTGTCTAAGTAATAATTTGCCCTATAAAAGGAAAAGTTTGTCTAAAGCTTCTTTAAAGTTTCCATTAAATACTGTGGATTTTTTTTACGTTTAAAAGTTTAAGAAAAGTGAATTTAATTTCGAATTTATTTTTAACCTTTGACAGGTCTTTTACAAATACATATATTTAAATTGTGAGCTGAATAAGATTTGGAGCTGAATTCAAGAAAAACTTTGCTCAAAAAAATGTATATCAAAATAAAAAAATGTTATATACTTGGAAATTTTATCAGTTGAAAGCTAAATTTAATTTATAAAGTTCAAATTGATACATTACACAACATTTCAACAATCTTTTTGTCACATATAAATCCTCTTTCGCTAAATTCACTTTCAGGAATTTTTTTTTAAATTTATGTCTCCTTAGAGAAATTGTATTCCAAGAAAATATTGCACAAAAATTATACTTTCAACTATACATAACAACTTCATAGTGGAACATAAGATTAAAATCAGCGAAATAGGATGAATAAAAAAAATATATAAAAAGAAATAATAAAATGTTTTATTTCTTCATCATAGTCTCTATGACCCATTCATCATTTGTGTTGCACATTATAATGAAATGACAATGAACGGATGATTTAACTTGAATGACAAAAAAGGATTCACTGTTAAAACTTTATATATTGAACAATCAAGAAGCAGTTGGGAAGCGTACAGATACTGGTATTTTTGAAAAGAGTGTGGGAGAGAGTCTTAAAGTATTTTAGCAATTCTACTAAAAATAAGAAAAATAAAAATGTAAAATTGATAGGATACAATTTTTCTATAGTTACATTTTTTTTTGTTGCCTATATTTTTCTCTTCTTCCTTTATTCAAAATAATGAAAGAAAAAAAAACTAATACAAAAGGGTTGTTTTTGTTTTCTTGTATTTATGTCTCTCCTTATGCACCAACCCCCTCTCTCTTTTGCCTCTTCATCCATTGATTGCAGATAAAAATCACATTCACAAACAAAACCATTAAAGAAAACATAAAAAAGAAAAATCCTTAAAAGAACAACATTACGAATTATATCAAAATCGAATGAAGATTTGCAAATTGCAAATATCAAGATGAAGATGAAGAATTTCTCTTCTGTAAAAGCTATATAATCGTTTGAAATGCATATTCGAAGCTTAAATCCGCATCTATCGCATTGAATTATCATCATCATGATAGATGAAGTGGCTTTGAATGATTACCAATCCTTCTATATCCTCTTGACGCACATTGCTATACATATTTACATACATACATTCTACGTCTATCACACACACACACACACACAAACATACAGATGCTATGAGTGCTAAGGGTGGTTTGGAATTTTGTTGTTTTTGGTGTAATAGATAGTTTAGCAAGGACGAGAACGAGACTTTGCATAAATTCCTTATATCCTTTCATTTCTATAGGCGCATTTTTGCCTAAGAGGAGAGCTTTTGAATATCGATTTCCACTTGAAGGCGTACAGTCAATTGGATACGATAGGACTTTGCGTTGATTGTTTGAGGATATCTTGCCGCAGTAATCTCCTCGCTTTCTATCTCTCTTTCTGTGTTGAGTCAATCTCACATTGATCTCTCTTGAGACTATTTTTTTTTCGAAAAAAAGATGATTTGGAATTTTTTTTTTGTGAATTTAAATTAATGCAATTCAAATTCATCTATGGCATTTGCAGCAAGAAATTTGGATGTACAAATTTGAATTTGTGAAATTAATGATTCGGGGATTATTATCCTTCAGATAAATCATCAATGGAGCAGACACAATATCTATTTAATTCTAATTGACTATATTTGGCAATAAAACGTTGGTTACTCCCTCAATTAATAAAACTCGGTTTTTCAGTCCATCACTGGGTTGTTGTCTCTAATTTTGATTCAACGTTTAAATTTTAGATTTTTTGTTTTTAATTTTATTTTTTTTTTTAATTTTATTTTATTTTATTTTATTTTATTTTATTTTATTTTATTTTATTTTATTTTATTTTATTTTATTTTATTTTATTTTATTTTATTTTATTTTTATTTATTTTAGTTTAAAGCTCCCAAGGTTCTGTTTAAAAAATTTTGTAGACAATTTAGTTCCTTAAGAAGAGAGGCTCAAAACCCTTTTGTTAGCTTGTTTAAAAACATCTCATTGTTGGTCTTTAAGATTTTATTTTAAAATCATGCTTTTTAATTTATTTATTTAACTTTGGTTTTGTACCTTTTTTGGCTCGTTAAAAGTTTCCATTTTAAAGCTTCTTCGTCTCACATGACAATCTGTTACCTCGCATAAAGTTCTTTAATTTTTTTTTTGCAATGACATTGATTCCGAACAAAATACCAAACAATTTCCAAAAAAGCACCACCATTTCAATTTGTATACATTTTAAATTCGTAAAGGAACATCCAAAAAATGCAAATTAAATAAAAATATTTCCTGTGAGTTCTGTGTTATTGGCATGCTTTGAGATAAACGAACAAAATCTTCTCAGCCAAAAATAAAAGAAAAAAAAATAAGGATTTGTGTCTCCATTTTTATTCAAAGCAGGCACACACTCCACCACCACCTAAGAGCCTTCTATGGTCCAACACTCTGAAGCTGAGCCGCCACAAAATAGGGTCATTGGGATGCATACTGACAACCCAGGATCATATCCCCCCCAACCATGTTCTTCTACCAATCTCTCTATATCGACAAAAAGTTTTCTAATTAAATTTTCCAATTTTCCTTGCGTTTTGCCTCAGCTGCTCTTATACTCCTTTAACTATACTACTCGACTACGACCACGACTCTGACTCTACTCGTACCCAGTTGTCCGATGTTATTACCGCACAAGAATACTCCGAGTAGTGAAATTGCAATCGAAATACACTTTCGTAAAAACCATGTTTTTCACAAACAATTTTTATTTTTTTTTTTTTTATTTTATTTGTTTTTGAATTTTTTATAGTTGGTCCTTATTCCATTTTCCACATCGTTCCGGGTCGAATGCTTGTGCATCCATTAGACATGAATGTCGATAAAAATGAAGAAGATTGTTGGGCCACGTAGGCCCAATTTCGAATTCTTACTTTGCTTTTCAAAACTTAAAAAAAAAAAAAAAAACTTTTTTTTACCCAGTTATGGTATTTTTCTTGCTTAGAAGTTGTGGTGCTTTAACAGCGAAAGTTGTCTTTTACGAAGAAAAAAAAAATTAAAAAATTGAAAAATAAAAGTCCTTGCATGGGACATGTTTACATTCGCTTTCAGATGGACGCTGCTGTGGTGCTGCAACTGCCAGAGAGGTCTATTCGAGATGACATCGAGTTTATTTTCTTTCGTAAAGTAAAGCTAGTTACGGTCAAAGTATCTTAAGTTAGTTAAGAATTGAAAAATATTTGTCAAGAAGTTTTTTTTTTTTTAAGTTTAAAAGTTTTTAATTTTGTTTTGGTTTTTTTTTATTTTTAGGAAAAAGATAAGAAATGAAATTGCAGTAATGGTGGCATCAGGGTCAAAAGTGCATATCGTTTGATTAATAAAAATGTGCATGCATCCATATATTTAAGGTTGTATGTGCAGTAAACAAATAGGAAAATGTACACTGTGGCGTATGTGGAACTTTTTTTTTTTATTCCAAAGAAAGTTTCTAAAGGATAGAGAATCTTCCCAAATTTTGTGAAATTATTTGGTTACAGTGCCTGTATGATTTTTAACTCAATATGTATGAAAATATTCTAAGATACAAAACAAGAGGACGAAAGTTAATAAACTTGGGTATATTGAGAACTTTGAAAATATATCATGTGAGTAAAATATGATGCGAGAAATATATCATTCGATAAAAATGTTAAGCGAACAAATTGTCATATATGGCAAGTATATCATGCGAGGAATGTACCATGCTAGAAAAATGTCTTGCGAGAAATATAGCATGCGAGAAATATATCATGCGAGAAAAATGTCTTGCAAGAAATATATAATGCGAAAAAAATGTTAAGCATAAAATTGTTATACGAAAAGTATATCATGCGAGGAATGTAGGTACCATGCTAGAAAAATTTCATGCGAGAAATAATCACATCATGCGAGAAAAATGTCATGCGAGGAATATATTATGGAACACATACATATATATAACGAGAAAATGTCATTCGAAAATTATATCATGCGCAAATAACATATACAATACATATATGTACATATGTATATCATGCGAGAAATATAGCAAGTGGTAAAAATTTCATGCGAGGAATACCTCTAGTGAGAAAAGTTATATCCTGCGCGGAATATATCATGCGAGAAAAATATCACGTAAGAAATAAAACAAGCGAGAAAAATGTCACGCGAAAAATACATACATATGGTGAAAAAAATATCATGCGAGAAATATATAACGTGGGAAATATTTCATGCGAAAAAGTGTCACGCGATGAAGAATACATATACCTAATCACAGGATTATATCATGCGAGATACAATTCATATGAGAAATATATCATGCGAGAAAAATAAGAGATTTCGAAGAAAATAAGAGATTGTTGAACTTGATTCTCATATTTTAATTCACGTAAATAGATTGTGGAACCCATTCATATCTCATTTCATGACTGGCGTGTATACCATCAGGATTAAATCATAAGTTCATACAAATTTTCAACTTTAATTAATTTTCTCTATAAACTCTGTTTTCAATTCGATTTTTTCTCTTCAACTTATTCTTGAATGTTAATTTCAATGCAGTTACTTAAGCTCGTCGTACAATCCTTTAATTATATATAGATAATCTCGTACGTTGTATAACTTTTCCATTCAATTATTTTACGATGTGATGATTACGAAGATTAATTTTCTTCTTCTTTCATAAAATATTATCAAGTTACCCTACATTATTCTATCAATCTTTACCACACAATACACAAATGTACGAGAATGTATACATGCATCCAGGATTATTATATAAAATAGACAAAAAAAAAACTCTTACCAGAGTTGCACTGAAGTGTTTTTGAAGACTATTATGTGACTATGTCACATCTTTCAATACCTGGTTTTCTTCTTAAAGTTTGCCTTAGATCCAATGCAGAAGGATATGCGTTTTATATGTATGTATGTAGTTTAAGCAGAGCACATGTCCTTGAATATTCCTATAACACTATACATCCTGGATGGAATTCCGTCACCTAGAATTCTGTCTCTCACTCTCTTTCTATCTCTTTCTATCACTAATTCTCTCGTTCACAGTTGCAAAAGTTGCAAACAGAAACTAATTACGAAAGAATCTCTCAAAAGATTTAATTAGTTTCTTCTAAGGATCATGTTGTTAGCTTTAGCACACAAGTTGATAACGACACAAGGCGCCACAGTTTGCCACTATTTTTATTTTATTTTTATTTTATTTTTTTCAAGGAGTTTATTATTTTTTTTTTTGTAGTTCTATATGAGAAAATCCTTGAGTTTATTGCGGTTTACCATGGGGAAAATCCGTATCCCTACTCATTTTTTATCGCTTTTGTCGTACCCAGATCAGGTATATGAGTTTTAAAACAAGTTGTGATGACATTAACGGTGACAAAACTTTCCCTTATAAATATAGTCTCTCGAGTGATTTCATAACTTACTCCTTTTTTGCTACTAGGTTTTCCTATATTATAGACGACTTTTGGTAGTAGGTGTATAGTACCGTTTTATGTATCCTAAGCATATCGTCGTCGTGGTTGTCCTTTGGTAGAAATTGTCTTCGTTTTCTTCGTTTATATAATTTTCGACAATAATCTTTAAACCCCCATCTTTGTCCCACTTTACCCTTTAAATTTCCTCAACCCAAAGATACCTTTTGATGATAAAGGCGAAGAAGTTTACCTCTGTCTAGCGTCTAGTGTTACAAATTGCTTAACAAATGAGTACACGGAAAACTTCCATCCCACCTGAGAATATGTATATATTCAAAACATGTGCGTATATGAATAAGCCTTTTTGAATTCAATGTTGCCAATTTATTGCAATTATAGAGTAAAAATTTAATTCATTCAGTTGAATAATTCTGCTTAGCTGGACATTTAAAAAAGGCGTTCGAATCAGAATAGAACTTTTTATTCTTGGATTTAAAATAAAATAATTCGCTTGACACTTTAAAGGCGTTCGAACCTGAATAGTATTTTTTTTATTTTAAGGTCTTCGATTTCAGTGTTGACACGTAATTGCAATTGTAGGAGAAAAATTACTTTTTGATTTAAAATAAAATAATTCTGAATAGCTTGACATTTAAAAGGCGTTCGAAATTGAATAGTATTTTTTTATTTTAAGGTCTTTGGATTCAGTGTTACCACTTTATTTCAATTATGGGGAAAATTATTTTATTTCGTTATTAAAAATAGAATAATTCAGCTTAGCTCGACATATTAAAGGCTTTCGAACCAAAATAGTACTTCTTTTTAAATTTTTTTTAATTTTGTATATTGTAAATTTTTTTATAATTTTCATAATTTTTATAATTTTCTCATCAGAGTGGCAATATTGTTTTTGTTTCGAAACAAAACTCCTCTGTCTCAGAGTGATGATTTATGCGTTACTATACTTTGCATAAATTGTATGGAAATAGATAACGTTGTGAGTTTAGAAGGATCAACTGAAAATGAGTAATTTTATTTTTCAAAAATAAAAAAAAAAAAAAAAAAAACTTTCAAAAGCTCTGAGTCAAATGAGTAAATTCGAATGAAGGGTTATCAACATCAACATCATAATCATCTGAAATTTTGAATAAAGTTTTGTTTTTTTTTTTCTATAGATAAAATTTTGGAACGAGGGAGAAGGGTTTGAAATTGATGTTATACCAGTAAATTTTAAGGGGATTCAAATTTGAATGTCCACTTACTTAAATTGATGAATGTTTTGATTTAAGTTTCTCTTTATACAATGTTTATATCTGGGGGTAGATTTAAATGTTTTGAAGGGATATACATATGCAATATGCAATAATTGACATACGTCATAGTAATATTATATGTATATGTAGGTCTTGTGGTTCAGGTGAAATATAAACATCAGAGTAAACTTTATCTGCAATCAAATTGTTGATAAATTGGATGTGATTTGATTTCGGTATGAGGTTTTTGTGGTTTAAATATAAATAATATATTTGAAGTAATTTAAATGACCACTTCTATAAAAGATTAACTTTGATAGTTTGAAGTTAACAAATTGTAACTTTGAACCTTTATTGCGATTGATCTGATGGAGAGCTTTAACCTGTAACTGATGCATCGGTAAACGGATATGAATGAGTTTTTTTTTTCAAGTTTTTAGGAAATTTAATTGATAGCCAAATGTCAAACAATTCCAAAGCACTTTAGATTTTAGTCATCAGGACAGTCTATGTAAATTGACAATGTAAATTTAAAAATTCACAAAGAAAAAGTTTATGAATCTTTTTAAAGTGCACACACGGGAGCTAATTGTTATTGTTTATACTTTATTTTGTATTTCATTATCCTGCTATAAAAAAAATTAAATCAAGACTTTCCTTTATATCGATAAATCCATTTATTTGCCATTCATCTCAATTTTGTGTCGAAAAATTATTGAATAACAACCAACAAAAGCTCAGGAGATAACCCAACAATGATTCATTATGTCACTCTTCATACAATAAGTTTATATAATATATGTATAGAGTAAATACGTTGTACATACATACGCATCAGAAGCATAAATATATATATACATAGGTACTACAGCAACTCTAAAGCAATGTTAAATTACCCAAAGGACATCCAATGCGGGACTTATCCGATGGCAAATTTTAATTGATGGCATCGCCACACAATTCACATTGGAAAAAATATTGCTGCTTCCAACCTAAAAGCATGTTGATTCATCCAACATCCAGGCAGATTATTTTATATATAAACGAGTACCTCCTCTAAATATAACCTTTCTGCATCCTTGCCATAATATCCTACCAAAATTGTATTAATTTCACGGAAACACCCAATTTTATACGCGTGATGCGAAGCCAACCTCGTGGTTCCGGTATATACCTACATAAGTTAATTCTGATTCTGATCCTGTGATGATGATGATGATACCGGAAGATATGATATTGGTGGCGGCAACGACAATGGCGACGGTGGTGGTAGCGCTATAATCACGGATTTGGGCAACAACTTCATTAAAAATAATATTTCGCTCAGAATCAAATTGGTAGACATAGACATATCGCATAACAGTACACCAAGTCCAATGGATTTTTGACATTTTGACAGCCCACCTTTCGCGGAATATTGACAGTTGTGATAATTGCATCCTTTATACGGTTTAAATTTACCTGTCTGTGAAATCGAAATCGGCAAGAAGACCTCCATCAGGCAGATATTGCGGAAACTCAAAAGTCCAAGGACATCCTTCATGGTGTATGTGTTTTTTTTGAATCCAAGTAAAAATGTTTATTTTCAGGGAGCAAAATATGTAAGTTTTCGAAAAACGTCATACAAATATTTTTGTATTTTTGTTTGTGTTGGGTGGAGGAAGTGAAAGAGGGACAGAGACTTTGCTTTCAGATGCAGATCCTTTGATAAACAAACAGAACTATTCATATACTCGCATGTTACTCCCGCATCTGCCACACCGTCATAGTCACCGCCACCGCTCTGCTGCATCGCATGTCTTTATTATGTGTCTGAGTGAGATACGACGAACACACAAATTTTCCAGTAAAATTTCGAAAGTTTTCTGTTGCGAATTTTTGCCATCATCAGACGTGCACTTGCATTTCTAGGAAAAATTATTTTAATTGGATGGATTTCTTTTTGTTTAACATTTTGACGCAAAAAGCAATCACTTAGGAAATTAATCACATCTTTAATTTTTTTTTAATTTGAAATTATTTGAATGTAAATTTTTGCAACGTTGCGCTGATTGTTTACACGAGGCAATTTTGTTTGTATAAAATATTTTGTTTGACACAAACCAAACTATTTGACATTTTTGACATGATGGAACATTTAGAATTAAAATTGAATAAAACAGAATACTTGTTATTAATTAAATATTTTTTGTAAAAGTGCTTTGGTCTAGATAAAAAAAAAGAAAAATCAAAAACAAAAACAAAAACAAAAACCTCTCACTGTGACACTATATAAGATTTTTCATAATTTTTTAAGGACATCAACTTGTGGTTTATAATTGGTATAGAGTAAAAAAAAATACAAGACTTCTTTTCTGAATCACCTTTCTAGGGTTATAGTATTTTTTTTTAAACAGCTTGGTAAGTACGAGATTTTACCTATAAAGAGAATGCAAACAAGATTCTTGGTGTAGATTTTAATATGCAAATGGATTTTCCAAACAACAAGCGAAACAAGGAAAGCTCTCAACTATTTAGTAGCAGCACACAGGCAAAAACCGACGACGACGACGTTGGGAACGATGCGATGGTGGTGGTGGTGGTGATGGGTGGTAAGGCGCATTCAGCCATTCAACAAATTCATCAGCCTCATCATTCATCATCTTCACGGGTGCGACTTTCATGGTTTTGTAACTTTTTCTCTTCAACATTTTTTATTTTTTTTTATTTTATTATACAAAAAATGATAAGAAAAATGAAAATATTTCATAAATCTGTTAATAGAAATCCGTGCTCTGAGATTTTTTTGTCTCTTTTCTCCCCTCATATAACCCCTCCTTCAGTCCTTCCAAAACAAATATAATGTAAAATAATCAGAAGCGGATATGGGGAGGGCCAAGATTTGTCTGGGATGGCCTTTTTATCTGTTAAAATGTGTAAAAGGATTTTTTCCTTTTATTTTTCACTTCAAAATATAAAAAAAACTTCTACAGCTTAGTTCCCCAATTTTTAATAAAAATATTGTAGGTTATAATTCCCAACAGGTGCAACTTGAAAACGACTTAAAAATAGTAAAATTAATCTATGAATTGAAAAATAAAAATCCACACGACCACGACGTAAAATTCGCATCTTTCAATTAAAATTTTTAATTTGTACATGGCGCAAAAGTCGGCACCCTATTGGAAGATGCTATAATTTTTTGCAAATGGCGGCAAATGTCAATTCTACTTTGACTTTTTTGAAATAAACAGATACAAAATACACGTTTCAACAAAACATGCATCACTTAACTTTTAAAGAACGCGGAATAATTGTTTGCCGACATTTGCAAAAATTATAGCATCTTCCGATAGGGTGACAACTTTTGCGCTACCTTTTACATTTGTATCGACTTTATCAACGCAAAATCCACACGCTTTTAACTTTTGTAGTTGGAATCCCATGTTGTGAAATAACTGTACACAGTTAGAGTGAAAATGAAATTTTCATACAAAGTAGTGAGTGTGAAATTCGCCACTTTAGATAAATGAAAATGAACAAATAAATCTCAAAACAATTCCCGGTTCCTTAACAAAAACATCTTATGATAAAATTAATGGGCAGGGGGAAATTTAAGGGGTTTTTACTCCCAACATAAACAAATGGATTTTTAATAAAAAACAAAGTCGGCATATTACTGCCCCCATGTCTTTTTGAAAATTTATTAGGTTACGGACCTGCCATAGCAAATACAAATACATAAAAACAGCAGTTGACAATGACAGAATACATTGCAATATCCTTTTTTCTCAAGTAAAATAAAACGAAACTATTTCTCAAAAGAAGAATTGTATCCTTTTGAATGAAATCAGAATTTACAGCATCGATACAAAAGACATCTAAATATAATAGATTTTCTATATAAAATCGTGGCGGGCTAATTAATTTTGTATTATTTCTTATTTTGTTTCTATTTTTTTTTTATTTTATTTTCTTTTGTTTTATTATTATTATTTGCTGAAGGAAAATTTGCATCTTATAATATAATGTATTCACATTGCATACAAAATTGAAAATATCCCGTCGTCGTGTCGTGTCGTGTCGTCGCGAAAACAAGTTCTCTGAATTTTAGTCCTGCGTCATGCTTTTCTTGTTTTTTTTTTTTTTTTTGTATGAGATGAATAATATCTTTAAAACAAAATGGCATCACGTAAGTGTAGCATGATGATGGGATGCAAATTAGGTGAGTCTATTATAATATTTTCATTGGCTATAGGTAGGTACATTATACATAAAAGTCAATAATGTTATTGTCACATGGGGGGCACTGGAAATCAATTTTTCTTTTTAATACAAATTTAGAATCCTTTTGATAGAAGGTGAGTAAAGTTTTTACTTTTTTGGATATTTTTTTACACGAAGTTCTATTTGTTCACCGTTCGGAGTACTCTTTTTTCTTTCCTACTACTCCAAAAGCTTCGATTTGCTGTTCGGAGTAATGTTTTCGGAGTTTTTCTCTATTTAATTACTGACATTCGGTATTGTGTATGTAATTTGGGAAAAATTATAGTTTCATATTTGATTGGAATCAAAAAGTAGTAGAACGGTCCAAAAATTGAAATCTTGTTTAGTAATATCAGTACCTTTCTTTTTTTTTTGAAAATTTCATTTTTTTTTCGTACGAAACTGTAAACAAGGCCTTAGCCTTAAATTAAACTTTCCTCAAAACAGTAGATCTGTTCTATTACTTCGGAAAACTTGGAATTTATAAAGATTTTATGTCAATTTAATTTTTTGTAAATGAGCTTTGACAGCTTTCAGAGAGAAATTGTCAATTTTGTGAAGTTAACGAATGAAGTTAATGTCTATAAAAAATTGTATTTGTTTATCGTATGTCAATTATTCAGAAACGTCAAAATCTTCCCTTTTCGAAACTGACATTTGTTCAAGTATATTTTTGAACGTAAATATTGGTATTTTATTAGGTAGGTAATCATTTAAAAATTAAAATTATACATAGTTAAGTTATTATATGAGCAAACTGTCAAAACTGTCAGATTCACTAAAGTAATAACTGTCACTTTTGACTTTGACAGATTCGTAAAGTTCTATTGGTTTTAAATTAAGTATTAATATTTATTTAAATGATTGAATTGTTTCTTATTCTATCCAAAAGAACAAAAATTAAACCACTCACTGATACCAATTGAGTTTATGAACGACCTAAGAAGATATGAAAATGGGTCAAAATTTTTTTTTTTTTCTAAACATAAAATATATTGAACTTCATATTAAATTTTATAGTGTTAGATCTTTGAAGCCCAAAAATATCAAACTAGGCCACCAAAATATAATTCTGTGCTTTGTATAACAATCACACAATGAAAAGGAATACCATATTGATGACGACGACGACGATGGCGGCCAAAAAAAAGGTGTGGATCCATTGCTAACACACTGCAATAACTGTGAAAAACGCATTCCAAAGACATAAATTCAAAACCACAAGTTGCTAACACATTCCATGTAGCAGCCATAAATCCCTATTCAATCGCGATTTAAATAAAATAAAGTGGTTCCTCTCCTATATAGAGAAGCTGTGTCCTTACTCTGAGCTGTTAGTGTACAACAAGAACAAAAACCATAGGTACTCATTCAACCAAGAGGATGCCCTTGCACTTGAGATTCAACAGGAATTCTGAGAATAGTTTCGAGGGAAGAACCCATACAAACAGAGCTGCTAAAGTATATGGGAGTAGTGAATGTAATTCAAACCGTTCTTCTAACGGTATAGTTCAGTTCGTTTCGTATATAGCACTCTCTCACTCTCTCTGTAGAGTTCGGTTTATTTATGTGAGTTGATTCCTAACTCCTTTGGGTTTCCTTATTTGTTTTGCATGCTGCACTTTCATGGAGAAACTAACACTTCTATGGTTCCAGTTCCTAGTTCCACCACACCACATCTGGGGAAGTTATGGTGTTGCTCATTATTCATACGAAACACTGAGTAGAAAACCAAACCAAAATTGAGATCTGCTTGGCGGTGTTCCTAGTAGTAGTCGTCGTCGTCGTCGTCGTTCTGTCGGCAAGGGCAAAACACTCTACATACGAGTCGAGTTTATACATATATAGGCAGGTGTAGGAATCCTTTTCAAGGTGGCAAGTGGCATAGAAGGGCTCTATAGTTCTAGAGGGAAATAATGACTACTCTTATGCTATGGAGCAGGAAAGATTTGTGGAAAACCAAAAGATTGCACACAGCATGAAATTCATCTTTTCCACACCTTTGATTTGGCACTATCAGCACTCCGTAGGTATATGAGGCCAGTATAGCCACAAATCTTTTGTTGCTCTTCAGAATGAAGTGTTAGTACCTAGGTATTGGCTCTGAATGAGGATTGAATTTGAATTGAGGTTCTGTCGAACGAAAATTTACAGAGTTATCAACATCCTTAGACTATGACTATTGGATACCATGATGTTATAGTAAAATGCAGGAGTCTAGGTGTAGGTTCGTTTGGTCAGTAGGGAGTAATAATAGGTTTGGTATTTATTAGAATTGATGATCTGAATGACATTCTATGCGAAATGAAGTGAGTGTTTACAGAGTTTTCATGAAAAATGAGATGGTTTTTTTTTGAAATTTTCAAATCGTACAAAAAGTAGTTGGAAGAAATAAAAATGACAAGTGAAAATTTATAATTTAAATCAACAGAAATGGCAAGATAATGAAATTTCTTGAGAATCCAAACAGCTATACGATCAAAGGCTATTTTTAAGGATAAGGATATTTTTAATGACAAGAAATTCCTGAAAACAAAAAAAAAACATTTTTGTCCTTCCAACCCTACTGTACCAACACCACAGTACCAGCTTCTCTAACTTGAAACTTCATTCGAGCTGATCTGTCAGTTTTGACAGCAAAATATGACTACCTGTCATTTTCGTGAAATTTGATATGTTAAATATAGCTGACTTTATTTAAATATCGCATTTTTAACTCCATTCCTGCCAATAACACGAACACATGATTGATTTAGAGTTGTAAGTCACTTAGCCCCTGGTTCCACACGAGATGTCACGTCACTCAATTATTTTTCTTTTTTAGTTTAAAACTAAATTGTAGCAAATTGCCGTCTGATTAAAGCAGAGTCGACTGTAATCATTTTACTTTTAAAAATTAGTCATATCATAGCAATAGCTTTTTTAATCACAAGAAAATTGTTTACAAATGTTTTGGGTTCATAAAAATAGAGATAAAAAATTATCAGACAAATTCTATGGTATCTTTTTAAAAAGAAATCTATGAGTAAACACAATAGTAAAGTGAATTTGGTATCCAATTGAAATTTCCCGTGATGGTTAATTATTTTTTATATTTGTTCCACACATCATGACAATTCTAAATTTTTTTTTTTAAATCTAATTTTTTTCGAATGAACACTAAAATTTAAATAAATTGTCAGAAATATACAATTTTGATAAATTGATCGAACAGGAGTTAGATAAGTGTTAAAAATTTAATTCCCAAAACTGACGATTTTTATCCATTTTAGTTCATTTTTATCAATTTTTTTTTTGTATAAACTTTGACAGAACTTTGGACTAAAATGAGTGCAGAAACTGACAGTTTTGGGAAATTAACAGAGTTTATATGGAGTCGAGGGACAAACGTCAAAAAAATAAAATTGATCTCATTCCTATGAATTTAAACAAAAGAAATTTATTTTGGATCTACTACACGACCTTATTTTAACATCAAGTATCTTATCACGCATTTTATAAGTACCTACATATGTACATATTTAACATAATGAATAGATAAGTTTCTTTATTTAATCCAGATAGAAAATATAATGACCCATATATTAATAAATGCAAATCAAAAATTATATCTTTGGAATCTTATCAATAAAACTGACATGAATTTAATTGGTTTTCAATAAACAAATTCACTTGTGTACTTGATAGCTATACAAAAACTAATGTTATGTTTGCCAAAAAACTAGAGATAGGTACCTATAGCTCCAAAAAAAGTCGTTGTGACACAAAATATATTATGAAAAAAATGTGGTAAAGTCCACAATTTGTTATAAAAAATCTTTGATGACAAGAGAAATCTTGTTGATTGTAGTAGAGATTTGTAAAAAATTATTGGTACTAAACTGTTTCATGCAGTTTACTTTTTTATTAATGAGAAAACTAAATTCTTGAATTAAATTATTTTTAAAGTCTCTGTTTACGCACACATCGTGAATAATGAAAGTTTGTATCTGACAGGTTGATGTAATATACATATATTTTACCAAAGCTATCAATTGGGTGGTGAACCCATCAGCTACGGATATTTAAGATACCTATTGGGTTTCTTTTTCCATTCTAAGTTGTTTAGTTCGATTTCTTTATAGATATTTATGTACCTACCTCAATGGAAGGCCTCGAAAATTTATTATCGATAACTCTCTTCCAAAGTCTATACATATAATTCTACTGTTGTTGCAATTTTTGTTTTAATATCTTTATCAATAATATTACATCAGCTACCAACATTCCCATTCCCAGTGGCTTTTATATACGATGACGAAAATTATAGGTATTTGGAAACAGACATTTTTAAATACACAATCTCTGATATTAATCGGGTTGTTTGTAGAATGGTGTAATTGGAATAGGTTGAAGTTGATCATAAAAAAAAAATTTTAAAATTCTTGATTACAATTCTTATCAATCTGTCGTGTAGAAAATATTGAAGACTTTAGGCTCACTAATGACTATATTTTTGGTAGAGCTGAATCTAAAATTCACTTATTGTTATTGTTGTTATTGAGTGAATCGGATATAAATGTCGATTAAATTTTAATCGAGATTAAATTTCCACGTATAGATTCACCTCATAAATGTCAACAATGAAGTTGTGGAAAAAATTAAATGCAGCGCGATTTTTATTTAATTCACACACGATCTTAAGATATTCTTTAAAGATTGCTAAATTAATAAATAAATATAGAAGTACATACCAAGAGTTTTTTTAGCTCTGCAAAACTGCAATGTGCCTCAAATGCGGCTTCAAAATGGAATAAGAGATTTTTTCCTCAACGAATACACATAATGTAGGTTATTTTTATTTAATTTGTAGATCGCACCGCACACGAGTTAAAATTTTTATCAGTCTGGGTATCGCAAAGAAACACAGAGAATTTAAAGACGACATTTTTAAGTCAAATGAGATAACAATCACGCCCGTTGCACTTATATGTATACCTACATTGATCCGCGCGCCATTGCTCCGAATTTAACTATTGAAAATTTTTATGAAATTTGTGTCAAATACGATGACTTACAAGCTTGAAACAATTTATTTTTGGTATAGATTTACAAGAGGTCTGTATTCGTGCCCCAGTGGCGCGTGTTCGTACGAAAACCGGCACGCGCGCAGCGGCGCAGTATATAATTTAATGACGACGAATTTTCATTGTGTTTCCACCTTACCGTGAGAAAAACATGTAATCCATATGAAAACCGGCAACACGTCATTTCGCGAATAAACACTTGGCATTTATAACACACAAAAAAATAAACACAATTAAAAAATGTTCCCGAATGATCTTCTCGAAATTATTAAAAATGACTTAAAAAAAGAAAAGATTAAAAAGATTAATATTTTGATTGAAAATCACAAGAAATAAAAAACCGAACGTAAACCGACCCGAAATGAAATTGATCTCCAACAAGACTTTCTTTATTTCATTACTTTTGAAAACACGAGGAAAAAATATATACCGATTGTTTTACCAATTATTGCAAACACAAAATAAACCGCAAGTCATGCTTAAACTTGAACAAACACGAATTTCATTTTTTCACACACGATTTATGGATCCGTGGACCGGCTGCCCAGGCCAATTACTAAATACTAATTAGAATAATGTACATACATTATATTATTTAGAGAACTGACTTAAGAAGTTCGTTCTCTTTCACTCTACAAGTATTTAAAAGCTATGATGAAATGATGTCTGCAAATTTCTGAGAATGTAGTAGTAATCGAGTGCATTTTAAATGGGTAACCTCATCATCATCATCGAATTGAATTAGACACATGCAATTAGGTGAGTTTACATGGAACAACATTCTTGACAACATGGCTTTAAGAAATGAAAACAGGTTTTTAAACTATTTTGAAAACCGTACAACTTGGTGTGTGTGTGTGTTTCTTGCGTTTAAATGATCAAACATAGATGTTTGTCAAACATGTTGCTCCATGTAAACTCCTTTATTTATTGAATTTCTTAGAAATTAAATTTATTTTAACCGAAAATATTAGTATAATTAAGACAGTTTTTTTTTTTAAATAAAATGTGAGTTCAATGTAAAACAAAGTGAAGATTTCTCCAAATAATCTGCAATATTTTTACTCATCCAACTGCAGAACGAAATAAGTATTTGGTTGTGTCATTTTTGTATGGGATTTTTTTCTTTCGCATCAGCATGCAGTGAACTAAGTATAAGGATTGCGAAGTAAACGATTGCGTAGGTAAAAAAAAAAAAACAAGGGAAATAAAGAAAAACCGAATGAAATTTATGATTTCATTTTTACGGCAGACCCAATTTATGCATTTATGTAACTAGATATGATATCTAAGTTATAACTCGAAGCTTTATCTAACATTTCGATTTTTGTATAAAATTTCAAATCCACCTGTTTGTAGCTCTTATTACAAGACCATCTCTCAGGTTGAGTGTTTCTGGTGTAAAAGAAAGAAAATTTAGTTAAAATGCTTCTTAAAATCTTCGTAAGCCTATTGCTGTTAGGATTCTTCCATATTCAATTAGGTAGATTTTTATTCAAACACTTATTTCTCAATCGAGTGTATACTACTTTGTCTTTGTTTTTCTACTTTATATAGCTAACTCGTTGGAATGCTTCAGCTGTAATTCAACACAAAGCTGCAGGTCTCCAGAAAAAATAATTTGCAACTCTACTAATTCCGAACAAACGAACGCACATTTAAGTCGAAATTTCTTTAGCTTCATGAACAAGACATCATCCAATTTTGAATGCTTATCCCAAAATTATAAATTTGGTAAGTAAAATATTTTATTTATTTTTTTTTTAATATTTTATTTTTATCTAAAAAAAAACTATAAATGTAAAGAAATTGCACTTATAGATTTGTTTTACTTCGTTTTGACAGTTTATTACATTCTTAAGATTTTTTCTATTTCAAGATTAAATATAGATATGTACATAAGTTGGTTCAAATGTATTTTTATAAACAAAATAATTTTCATTTCAGGTGACATACATACTGTCTATAAAGGTTGCGTTTATGATCGCGTCGAATCGTGTTCCTTACTCCCGAAACCTTCCAGAACTGCTGTTCTACAACGTTTACATTCCTGTAAACAGTGTAGTTCTGAACTGTGTAACTCTGGAGAAACTTTATCTTCAAGCTGGTTCAGTTTATTTCCTTTAATTACAAGTATTGTAATGACTACCTTTAAAGTTTTGGATATGTAAAATATACTTAAATTAGTTTGATATTGGAAATTTGTAGATATATGTATAAAAATATATATCATTTATGTACCTACAACATTTGTAGGTTATAAATTTTTATTTATTTAAGTTTATCGAATGAAAATAAGTGCTTGGTTTATTAAAAAAAAAATCAACAACTTAAAAAAATTGATTTATGTTTAAATCCTAAAAAAACGGTATATCCCAAACATTTTAGGTTTTTCATTTGGATGTACATATGTAATTCGGTCTAATTATTACATACTGCTGAAGAAAAGTTATTCCGACATAGTTATGCAACAGAAATAATAAGATTGATATAATATTATTAACCTGAATTATTTTATAGATAGGCTTTGAATTTTGGGATATTGGACTTTTTGGGTTTTTAGTAGATTTTTGTACCGTTTTGTTCAAAGATAATTCTAGTTTTTACCATATTCAAGGTCCTGGTTCACATTTTATACATTGCATGTGAATAACCCATTTTTAATAACTTTGGGATATTGGTTTTGAGTCAAAAATAAATCGTGGTTTTAATCAGAAGTACTATTACGATGCGTTATTTGCGTATATACATATGTAGATTATTTCGTATAAAGTCTCGGACCCCATTTTTACACTAGCAAATATTAAATTGAATTTTTAGCCATTTATCTGGAATGACTAGAATTATAAATAATTAATAAATTGTTATTTACGACAACTTCTTTAAATACGCATTAATAACAAACGATTTTTGAAGGTTGAAGATCAGGTACTTAAAATGAAATCAATTATTATTGTCATGATATGATTTTTTACTGAGAAATCCTCAAAAGCCTTATTAATGATAACAAGAAATAAAACTCAACTGTTGTATCTTATCAAATAAATGGTGCGAATAACCGCCCAATATCTTATCAAAATTCACAATAAATATTAAGGTACCTTTAATTTGAATCAGTTGTAAAATATTATTAGGGCTAACAAAATATTCAATTCAAAGCTAATAAAACATTTTGTATATTCTGTTGCTAAATCAAGTCATCAGATCCACTCTATGATTCATTTTTATATACATACATCATTCTAAACACTTTGTACATCTGCAGCATATTATTATATAAAATTCCATAGAATCATGACCAATTTATGTGTTGAGACGTTTTGATCCAAATATCATGCACTAAATCATCCTCTTTCCGACTAACGACAACAACAACGACGATGACGACGGATTCCCTTAAGTGTCTACTGCATAATTTGTCCCTATACACACACACTAACTCCGCATGTCTCCGCATCACAACAACGACAAACTATTCTATCACCACAAGATGGAATGCAGCAACGAAGCTTTTAGTGTGACAAATTTAATCTATGCTTTTGATAGTTTCCTTCCTATCGTATAGTTCCTTCTGTCGGCACATAATATGTCATATTGCATTCATATACACAACACTTACATATTATCAGACATTGCAGCAGGACGAAATAAGGATGAAACACGACCATGGCTTTTGACAGAATGTCGAGTTGAAAATAAAAAAAAAAGGAAAAATTAAATTAAATCAGCAAACCACATAATGAGTTTTGTAAACATCTTATTCCTCTTGCATTTCAATTTTCTGCAAAACGTTTTATGTATCATGTGGGATATAAAAGGACTCTATTAGGGTTTTTGAAATTAAGTCGGCAAAAAATATTACAAATTTGTGGAAAGTAATCTTACATACATATGTATGGTCAAATATTTTAGAAGTCCTATTCAAAATCCTAAAAATCGAGATCCCTAAAATTCGAAAGCTGAAAATCACAATTTTTTTTTTAATATCATGGCCATCATTAAAATATAAAAAATTTGTGGAAAGTTATCAAACATTGATACAAATTTTTAGAAGTTCTATTCAAAATCCCAAAAAAAAAACAAGATGTTGGAAATTCGAAAGCCCAAAAAACTGAAAATCACAATTTTTTGATCATCATAATCATTGCCATCAAGTTTTTTTTAGAATATTAAAAAAAAAGAAAGATTTACCAAAGTAAAATTTTGCGGTCAATCCATGAAAACAAATCAAAATCCCAAAAAAACTGAAAATCCCCAAAATTTAATATTGATCTGAAATAATATGCAATTCTGGAAAATATATGGCTGTCAGTATTGAGCAGTGCCATTTTTTTAAGAATATATTTAATAATGACTGAGACATAATGCTCTAGAATATGTATACACTATAATAAAATTTTATGTTTATGGTGGATTTGGGTTATTCACATGTGATACATAAAATGAATTGGGCCTTGAATTGAGGGAAATATATACATACATACATACATTACTAAATTTCAGCCAGCATTTTAACTTTTATATAGACAACTTAAAAAATGTTGTTCTTGAAAAATTAAAAAAATTAAGATCCCCAAAAAAATACCAACAAATTTTTGGGATATTCAGTTTTCAATTATTCAAATATTCAATTGTATTCTTTTGTATTTTTTAACAGCGTTCTCTTAAAAAAAAAACTTAATAATTAAAAACTTAAAATCTATACACAAATAGATTTAACATTTATTATTTATAAATTTAAAACTTTATACAGAGACACGACAATAATTGAAGCAAATACAGTAAACATGCTTGAAGAGAAAGTTCCAGCGGGGTTGCCATTGCACAGTTTAGAATTACATTGCTTACATGCCTGTTTTTGGAGACCAGAATTTTTCGGCACTAAAGAGCACGTTGAGATTCGATCATAAACGCAGCCCTTATAGGTAATATTATTTTGAGCTAAAATTAAAATAATTTTATTAGATAAATGTATCCAATTTGAAAATCGAGAATTGTGTAAATATTGTTTTTTTAAAGTTTTAAATCTGAATTCTGCAAGGTAAATTAAATAAAAACATATTTTTTTTTAATTAGAATTTTAGATAGTAACAAAATATTTTACTCACCCGATGTATAATTTTGGAATATGCAGTTAAAATTAGACGATGTTATGTTAGTCACATTTTGGTTAAAATTTTGACTCAAATATTTTGATGTATCATTAGAATTAGCAGAGTTGCAAGTTATTTTTCCTGGAGACTTACAGCCTTGCAGAGAGTTACAGCTATAGCATTCCAACGAGTTAACTTTGATTTAAACACACACAAAAATACACTCGATTATTAAATAATTGTTTGAATTAAAATATAAGTACCTATACCTAATTGAATGCAGAAGAATCCTAACAGCAATAGACCTCCAAAGATTTTCACGAACATTTTAACCAAATTTATGTTTGTATATTTTAAGAACAGAAGAACCCAACCAGTACGATGGAATATCAAATAACAAATAAAAACTACAACCAGGCAATTCCCTTGAAATTTTATAGAAAATGCGATAAGTTAGATAAAGCTTCGAGCAGACATTGTACATATGTAGGTACTAAGACGGCGATAACTTATTTAGTAGCATAAATGTGCTGGTGTACTCAGGGCCGTAGCTAGGAAAATGTTTGAAAGGGAATACAAGTGGATTTTTCTTTAATTATGAGGACTTGTTGAGCACCTTTCTCAAGCATTATTTAAGCTTTACGGTAATTTGAAATTGTTTTTGGTAGCAAAGAAATATGCACATTTTTAAATAATCCCCCCTTTCCTTTCACTATACAGCCTTGAATAGGATGTCATTTTCTTAATTGATATACACATGATGATGAGTATTTTTTAAGGAATTCTATATATGTATATGTAGGTAAACAAACATATTTTGTCTTCATTGTGTTAATATTCAAAAATGCAAATATGCATATGAGCTACAAAAATTACTATTCATGGAATACATTTAGGTTTTTGTAAAAAGAATGACGTGTTCTTAAAAAATGTATCTTGGCTTGAAAGTACAATACATACGTATCTATTGTTATTATAATTTTTTATTTCTCATCAGTTTGTTGGTCTGGGAAAAGGACAACAAAAGAAAGTAATTAAATCATTTTTAGAAAATATTTTTCTTTATTTGTTTTATGGAGAAAATATTTAAATTTGTTTTTACGGTTTGTGATTTCTTGAAAGAAATATTTTTGTAATTTGTACCGTCATAATGTAAAACATTTTCAAAGAAATATGTATATTTCTTGTGAATTGGCAATTATTGTATCTTCTTGAATGAAAATAATTTTAATATTCAACAAAATGAAACAAAGAAACAAAATTCTAACTCCTTTCCTCACAATTTCTTTATCAGCCTTATTGTGAATTCCACCCGAAAAATATTTAACCTTAAAATGTTTTGTTCATCCGGAATTAAAAAAGCTATTGTGAGCTTCGCCCGAACGAAATTTCGTCCTACTAAAAATAAGTGAAAATTTATGTTAATATTCGTCCAGAAATAAATGTTCACAATATGGAGAATTTTTCGAACATGAAATTTCGGATGAAAGTCACGATAAGCGAAATGTCAAATTTTCCGGGTGGAATGCGTTGTTCGGGTGAAACTCACAATAAGCCTGTATAAGTTTATTACTTATACATACATTTATCCTGGGGTTCACGGTGAATCCATTAAGATCTGAGTGACATGATGCGGCTGGTTGTATTACTACCCCTCCTAACCAAACCCAAAGTACACAAAACGCAGTTTAGAAGTGTCAGAAATTAAAAATTGTTCGATTGCCCATATCACAGCATCATTAGAAACAACAACAAAATATTGAAATTAGACAAGAAAAGGGACCATTTTTCTTTATTTTGACATATGCCCAGAACTGAACAAAAATAAAAACTTTAAAGATATTTATGGAATACGCAATACTGGATAAGCAGTAGTTGTCAGTACCTACAGTTTTTTCTTTTCTTTTCACGACAAATGGGTAAAGAGAAAAGAGAGCACTGCAATGCGAATCACTGCGAATCCCGTATTGCGGATTCCATAATCCACATGATTAACTTTAATATCTGTACTGTGAACCTAACCTAACTTTTAGAAAAACCTGTGTGCCAAAGAGGAACAAAATTGGTCCAATCATTAATGAAATATACAGGAATAACTTACAGCAAAAGTAAAAAAAATATATAGAAAATATGAACAAAATAAATATTGAATTTTGTGTATGTTTTTGATTTTTAAAACAATAATAAACTTACCGAATATATCCCATTTTTATGAACAATATAATCCAAAGATTATGGATGTCACAGTAAAAACACTTTTTTTCAAAAACGCCCGCACTCACGAACAAGAACTGATATTTTTTTTTTAAATTACGAATTTTCCGATTGCATTTTATTAGATTTTACGCACTCTATTTCATATTTTAATTGACTTTTAACTTTATAACAAACTTTACAACTTAAATAACAAGATTACAGCATTTTATTTAGAAAAAAAATATGAAATTTCCAGATAAAAACCCTTTTTTGAAAAGCACTCGCGCACTGCACTCACGTACAAAATATTTTTTTCTTCCAATTTACCAATTTTTGCAATTTATTAGATTTTACACATTCTATTTTATATTTTTTTTAACTTCACATCAAACTTTATGACTTATAAAACAAAAGCAACTAAATTTTATTTAAAAAAGTACAAAATTTATATTTTAATTAATTAAATTTGGAGAAGCGATTCCGAACTGAAATGATTTATTTTACTTGCAATGACATTTCACTTTTTTTTTCTGGTGGCAGGGCCTGTTCGTTCATGTTGATAGATGGGTTCGAAAGGTATGCAACACTTTTTTACTGCGGTTATGTTTTCATATTTATTTCGTCAGCGGTTAATTTTTTTTTTTTGAAATTACAATTTAAATTTAATTTACTTTTACAAAATTGAGTTCGACTCCCTCCGCAGTTCATTCATCGGATTCTGTTTTCTGAGCAAATGCGTAAAATCTAATAAAATGCAATCGGAAAATCAGTAAATTGGAAGAAAAAAATCATTTCGGTTCGTGTGTGCGCGAGTGTTTATGAATAAAGTTTTTTTATCTGTGATATCCATATTTTTCTGCATAAAATGCATTTAATCTTGTTTTTTAAGTTGTAAAGTTTGTTATTAAGTTTAAAGTCAAATAAAATATAAAATAGAATGCGTAAAATCCAATCAAAAATTAGTAAATTTGAAGAAAAATATCATTTTTTGTTCGTGAGGCGCGAGTGTTTTTAAAAAAAGTCGGTGATGTCCATAATCTTTTGGATTACTGGGACTGGATTATATTGTTCATAAAAATGGTATATATTCCGTAAGTTTATTATTGTTTTAAAAATGTACTATTTTGCGATTGCAATTTATTAGATTTTACACATTCTATTTCATATTTTTTTTAACTTCACATCAAACCTTATGACTTAAAAAGAAAAGTAACTAAATTTTATTTAGCGTATCTACTTTTTAAAATTTGATGGTCTTATTTATAAACGTTGTCTAACTTTAGACAACTGTCCAACTTTGGAAAATGTGTTCAAAAACCTCTTTTATTGTTGCCTTATAGCTGCCTAACTTAGACACAAGAGTAGATTGTCTTAACTGTTAATAATGTGGTATCTATTTTTATTAAATAAAGCATATTTCCACCAATTTGAAAATAGTTAGACAGTGTCTAGGTAGACAAAAATCTAATAAATACGAATGTTAGTTTCTACAATACACGAACAGGCATACCCCAGTGTACATATTACATTTTAATTTTTTTCTTCTTCAATGTTGTTATTTTAGATTTAGGCAACTTGTTTTATTCTATAGTTTTTGTTTACTCCTGAAAATATGGTAACCTTAATCATACCCCATAGCCATACATTAATGAAATTTAAATCTTTATTTGACTCAATAAAATTCATTATTTCTTTCATTATGAAGTTAAAATAGGTATTTCTTATCTATATAACTAAATAAATACGTTTTTGTTAAGGCAAGTGATTAATTTTTGACGTTTGTTTACTTTTTAATAACAAAATGACATAACCCTCTCAATTTTTGTATACATTTTTAGTTTAGAAATTATCTTTGAAATGTTACTATCTTTAAAAATAAGCTCTTAAGCATGATACTGCCGTTAAAATAGCTGATTAAAAACCAAGATCAAAAATGTAACTTTCGATTTTTGATCTATAAACTAACAAAGTTGTTGACATTTTGTTCATCAGTCGATACATTTAAATTAAATGTATTTCATTTACATTTTCAATTTCATATTTTAATCTAAATTGTTATACAATGAGCTGAGCAGCTGTTTTTTTTTTTTTTTTTTGTGTTTTTCCTTTAAACTTTCAGGGACAATTAAATTCAAGGGCTGGCCTGTTACAATTTCTCTAAATTGATTGAAATAATACTAGTGCATGAGGAATTTGTGACAGGCCCTGAAATAAAACTATACCTAAGGCTAAGTGCGCACTTGCGATTTTCAGTCCTGGTAATTAAAAAGTGTGATATGAATTAATCGTTTTATTTTAAATGTTTTCTTAAACAATAAATATAACAATCAAGTTTTGAGGAAATTATATTTTTCAGTTTGATCTAAGAACAAACTCAATAATAAAATTCCTTTAACTTTATCTAAATTTGCTTATCCATCAAAAATGCTCGAAGAGAGGTTTTTAATCATTAAATTAACCACAATATCATTCAAACTGTGCATTATCTATCAAACTTTTTCACATTAAGTTATTCCTCAATTTATCCAAAAAGGCCTCACATTAAATCATTCCGACATCAAAAATATTTACAGCAACTAAAAATACATTTAAAAAAAAAAAAACCTTTCAAATGAGCCATAATGACTTATGATGTTATGTATTGTAACCAAAAACATTTTGTTTTTTGTGATAAACAGAGTTAACCCTCAGGAAAATGATATTGCTCATTATTATAAAATGAAACCACTCTGACTTTTGTCATATTAAATGACTGCACAAAAAAGTTTATCGAAATATTTCCATCACTGATGGAATGAGTGGATAAATATAATTTTAAAATTATAAAAAAACAACAACAGAAAAAATAAATAAACGTCCATATCCTGCAGGCATTATGATATCAGAATCTACATTGAAATGTTGAATACGACACATAGGTTTTTGTAAAAAAAATTTAAAAAAAAACCACGACACTAGTGCAGATAAATGTATTTCTAGATTCGCATGATATGTTTTTCCATCAACGAGAGACAAACGGTACCGTGCAGAATTTTGTTCTTTTTTTGCTTCCGTTTACAAAAAAAAAAAAAAAAACAACTAGGAAAATGATATGAGAACCGAAAAAAAACTGAAGACAAAAAAATTGGAAACCAAAAGAGAAAGACTCATCCTGTTAATTTTCTAGTCACGTATTCTTTTTAATCCTGACAAGAATATTCCATCCAACAAATTCCGTGTTCGTTGTCTTTGAATCTATTTTTTTTGTATGTTCTATGTGTATCCTTGTGTTACCTACAAACAACCAAGATGAACATAGTTCACATTTACACACAGCTTTTAGACTGACAGTTGGACAGAATTGAAACAAAACAACAACACAAAATTGATATGAGCTAAAAGAAAAATATCCTTTATCCTTTTTTTTCTGTTGTATGGCCTTTTTGATGTTTTAGCAAAAACCTATCATACATGTTGGCTATTCATTTTTCTATTTGCTGATATCATCAGGATAAATTTAACAATCCTGATGAATCTCAGCTTCAAGACAACCCACAATTTAAAGGGTTACACAATAACAGTATATTTTTGGTCCAAACTCAACACTGATGCTACCGTTCTATTGAAAAGGTTCATTCACACTCAAATATTTTAGAATTTCAATATGTCATTATGTTTCCATGATATTTCATTGTACGTACATATTGTAAACATGCATGGGTGGAAAGAAACTGGCAAACGGCGCGGCTTTGCGTTTATAAAATTTCAGGTCGCTGTTGTTTCAATAGAGAATCCAATAGTCATATCCCTTTTTCATGCATGCCTGAGCTTACTGAGACACAGCAAAGTTTCAACTTGTGCGCGGTTGTGGAATTTGCAATGTTTTGAAATACCTGAGGTCGGTCTATTCTCATATTTGTTTTGCCAAAGGTTTAACATTTTTTGTGACGTTGTTGCTGTGGTTTTTTGAAGAATTGTTTGGTTTGTTTTTTTAATAGATTTAGCTTCCAACTAGTCGCTATTGGACACAGTTTGAAAGAACATACATCAAATTAATATTTGACTAAAAAAAAAAAATATTTCGACCAGAACTGTATCCATATATCCGGCTCGAAGGACTAAATTAATATGTGTATGACAAATTTATGTGGCATTTATGGGTTTTTCTGAAAAAGCATCTAATCAATTCTTTCACCAGGGCAAATTCATTCGCCCCTCTAACTTAAAATATATATTTTATATATGTATAATGATGATTTACATAAAGAATTAAAGTATTAATTGTCATTATTATCATAATTAATATATTGCTTGTCATTTTTATCATTAAATCAAAAATTTTGTTTGCCATAGGTGTGTCTAATTATTGTGAATTTCAAGATACCACTTAATGAATCAATTTGTATATTAACATTTCATTATTCATTAGAAGGTTTTCTTGAAGATTATAGCAAAACACTTTCGCTATCTTAATTTTTAAAAATAATAAACCTTGTCTATGGATATAACGGGTGATTTTTAAGCTGGTTTGGTTTTGGCAACACTGGTTTTGACAGCTGACGTGTGTTTAGTACCTTGTGTCACTGTCAAACAGCTTCAGTTTGGTTTGCAATTTAACCATGGATCGTCTTACAAATGAACAACGCTTGCAAATTATTGAATTTTACTATCAAAATTCGTGCTCGGTTCGAAATGTTGTTTATCGAAAAATTGTGTTCAGCGATGAGGCTCATTTTTGGTTGAATGGGTACGTAAATAAGCAAAATTTCCGCATTTGGAGTGAAGATCAGCCAGAAGCATTGCAACAGCTACCAATGCATCCCGAAAAAGCCACTGTTTGGTGCGGTTTATGGGCCGGCGGCATTATTGGGCCATATTTCTTCAAAGATGATGCGAATCGCAGCGTTACTGTCAATGGTGACGCTACCGAGCGATGATAACAAACTTTTTTTTTGCCCGAAATGGAAGTTCTTGACTTGCATGATATGTGGTTTCAACAAGACGGTGCCACATGCCACACAGCACGCGAAACAATGGCGCAATTGCGAGGCGAGTTTGGTGAACAGTTAATTTCACGTTTCGGGCCGGTCAATTGGCCGCCTAGATCGTGCGATTTGACACCATTAGATTATTTTTTGTGGGGGTATGTCAAGGCTAATGTCTATAGGGACAAGCCCGCTTCGATTGACGCACTGGAAGCCAACATCCATGCATTCATTCGTGAGATACCGGCCGATATGTGTGAAAGAGTATGCCAAAATTGGACTCAGCGGATGGGCTACCTGAGACGCAGCCGCGGTCAACATTTGCATGAAATTATCTTTAAACATTAAATTGCAAGGTTCAAACTATCGATTCAAATAAATATTTCATTCATTTTTTCGAATTTTTTGTGTTTTTTTTTTTTAAAAGTTCTAAACATCTTAAAAAATCACCCGTTTACTATCAAAACAGCAGGGCAATTTGTTTAAATTCTTTTTTTCCAAGTGGCTTATGTTTTCTTACATTTTAGAAGTAAATCGTAATCCCCTTTTTTTTACTGAATATGACACAAGCGCTATAAGGGTATGGTTAAAACGGAAACACACTTATTTACTGCAGAAGTGTTCTCTCCTCTTTGTAGGTGACATTTAAATTTGACTTTTTCACGTATTAATTAACCTCAAAAGTGTCCTATAAAATAACCTCATTACTGTCAAAAATAAAACTTTGGATACAATGAAAAGCGATTTTAATCTAATTCACACACGACTATATTATTAAAAACCTATATAGCAACTGTTTAGTCTGCCCATAGATACTTAGAAAATATGACAGCTGTCAATTTACTTGTTTATACATTGCAATTTTTAAATTTAATTCTTCAAACTAGCTGATGGATATATTCATGTACAATGTACATAGTTCAAAAGGTTTACATTTTTTTCAGAAACGCATGTACCTATGTACTTTGTTTTAAATTTTAATGAATGAAAACCTTTCGGAAGTATCATCATCCTCATCTCCGTCAAAAAAAAAACATCCACATATTGCTTTTTGAATCTTGAACCTTAATCTCGTTTAAAAATTTCATTCATCACTTTTAATTGCTCGTAATGTATCAAGGCCCGAACGTTTGCATGAAGAATCATGATACTGCATTTATTCATCCATCCATCTGGTATCTGAGCAGTTATAATGTATATACGTTACGTAGTATGTATAGATGGGATGGGCACCTTTTTTCTAAAAAAAAAAAAAATGATGTCTGTTGGGCTTCTGTTTTTTTTTATTTTTTGGAAATATTTTCGGAATATTGATTCCATTTCCAATTAGAGAACATAGCAGAGTTTAATTTCGTTTGTTGTTCACAATATATCCTTTCTACTTGGCTTTGTGGCGTTGTATATAAACAGGTACCTACATGGTTAGAGTAGTGCAAGTGCATAATTTAACTTCAATTGCCATAAAATCTCTGTTCGTTTACTTTCCAAAACTGACAATTTTTACCCATTTAAGTCCAAAGTGCTGTCAAAATATAAAAAAAAATTGAACTTAAATTAGCCGTTTTGTGAAGTAAACGAACAGAATCATTAATTGAAAAAATAACCCTCTGATGCTCTGTCAGTATACTGACAATCAGTCACAATAGAATATTAGCAAATTCAATAATTTGATTTTTTAAATGGATGGCGTTTAGTACAATATTTACACGAAGCTAGAAAAAAAAATTAAATTTCATTCGCATAAGTCAGTTTTGTTATGACGAAAACATTTGCAGATTTTAGACCATTTTCTCAATAAAGTGTAATTAGTAAGAAAATGGGAGAAATTATGACAACTTGTTAGTAAATGAGGTTTAAGATTAAGTGCAATTTGTTACCAGCAACATTAACATATGAAATTCGTACGTGAAACAAAAATGTCTACCAATTAATCGTTTGGTTTGGAGGAAATACTGTTTTTTTTTTTTTTGATAAAATTAATCAACTACCCAAATCGAATGATTGGCTTTAAATTAATATACATACATATATTACCTACAACCTTATACAGACTAAAAATCAACAAAACCTAGATATACTATTTGAGAACAAATACAGGCTTTAAATCTCCATTAAGACTGATTCCATTTCAATCCAGACATATTATCGAGTTCACATATCCACACATACATAGTTTGTCGATTTCACTTGACTATATACATACATAGCTGGTGAATATTCCAATAATTTCACCTATGTTCCTTCATTGAATTGTGTGTTTGGTATGAGCGTTCATCTATATAAAATGAATATCTACAGTCAAAGTACTATACATCAACATCAACTATAGCACACATTGAATTATATCCAAATGCTTTAAACTAAACGGATGAAACACTCACCAGGACAGAGCCGACATCAAGGACCAAGTAGGAGTATATAAAATAAATGGGCAAGCAGGAGTGAAAGAATGAATCCACTTTCTATTATTAAAGCCACTCTCATTGAGCAAATAAAGCTACCAAAAGCGGAGGGCTATAAAGGTATATGAAAAGTGCCTCCCATATATGATTGCAAACATCCGGCTGCTTTGCCAGGTGAAAGGATGTGACTGTTTTTTTTTTTTTGCCATTGGGTGGCAGTGAAAAAAAAATCTTTGTGTAAACAAACTGAGAGGTAAACTTTGTCCCAGGATCTGGACCCGATGAATCATATAATCATTTGTATACATATCTGGCTGAAGGTAGGTATAGTTTTGGCAACACACAGTTTCATGGGTCGTTGGCTACCTATACTATACCCATAAAATAGAAAACGATGTCATATTTGTCATTTGATTTTGGGTCAATTGAATGAATTTGAAATGCAATCGAGGTCAATCAAAGACAAAGACTGCAACGACAGGCAACATCAACATCGACATTAAAAAGCGGTTCCTGAATATTTTAGTTAGTAAACACAGATTACTCAATAAAATAATTTTATTTTAATCAATTTTTTTTTTTAAACACCGCTGACAGTTTTAATCCATTCACGAACTGATGATACACGAGCATAGACACCAGGATAGCTTGGTACAGCACATCCATATCCCCATGAAACAACTCCGACCTGAACCGTTCCCTCCATCAATGGACCACCTGAATCTCCTTGGCAGGCATCCTTACCACCTTCCTCAAGACCCGCACAGATCATGCGATCGGTGACACCACCATATCGGGCGTAAGAAGAATTACATTGAGCCTGATTGGCCTTGGGAACAGTAGCGCCACGTAGATGAGCACGGGATTGTTGTGGATTTTGGGTATTTCCCCATCCAGTCACTCGCAATAGAGTTCCATCGACAACATCTTGCCTGGCATTTGGCAGCTTAGCGTAACCCAAAGTCAATCCTCTCGAATTGTAATTTTTCAATTCCAAAATAGAGAAATCATAATCAACGTTCGAAGGATCATATTTGGGATGAATTGTCACTTTTCTCACACCAACCAATACACCGCCACTGGCATGAAGGGATGAGCCAATGCGCACTTTCAATGAAAAAACACTGGCTTCACTTGTGCAATGAGCCGCTGTAAGAACAATGTTACTATTAATCAATGATCCTCCACACGAGTGGCTGTTATAACGTTGCAGGGATATCTGATGTGGTGCATCGGCGATATTGATTACCTGACCACCAACTACGCGTCCGTCAAGCATAGGTTTTTTCAAGAATCTAGCACTTTCAACAAAAGCTAGCACGTAAAAGATTACAACTAAACGAAACATTTTTAAAATCAATTTGATACTGGTTCTAATCGAAGGGAAATCGATGGTTTTTATACAATAATTAGTTCTATTGTCTGGCATTGGCTTTGTTCGAAGAAAAAAACGTTTCTACTTGATTTTAATTTTAATTTATGAAGCTGGTAGCCTTGTTAAGATTTCCCAATACTCACAATAAAATATTCTTATCGAAGATTGTTGATTTTTATGTTCAATAAGTTTTTGAACGTCAAATACATTTTTAGCAGCCTTGTCATTAATGCAATTAATCGCAACCTTTGTTTTGATTTTAGGTTTTTTTTAGATATGAAAAATCTTGAGATTATATTGTATGGAGTATTTTTATTCTATCGAATCCCCTTCTGAGGCTAAGTAAAAATAAAATAAAATGCATGACTGGATCGCACAAACTTGCTGTTGTGGTTCAACGATGTACATAAACTATTTTGGTTGGTTCTGTCAAAGTTAATCCACTTTTAATTTTTTTTTGTGGTTTCCTTCTAATTTAACAAAAATTGCAGCTATTAACATTTGCAGCGTTTAAATGTATGTTGCAACCCGAAAGAAACTCAAAAGAGAAACGCCGTTAAAATTTGCAGTCGTTTATCTATATTCATATGCTTAGTGTCAAAAAATAAACTTTTTATAATTTTGACGTTTACACGTATAAATTCACATCATTATTGTCCAAAAATAAAATTTGGACAAAATTTTACGTGATTTTAATCCAATTCAGATACGGGCTAAAAGATATTTTGAACTTCAACTTTGAATTAAGAATAAACAACTAATCCCCGTCGGTGTTAAATAGACCCAATTATAACGTTGTGTGTGACCTTGCAGAAAACATATTCCTTCGGGACTAAAGTTCGTCCAAAAAAAATTTACCCGATTTGCCATTCCAGCATAGTTGAGGAACATTAGAAATGAAAAAAGCATTTATGTATTTATGTATGTACATTGAATGTTAAATTTAAATGTTGGGCAACTTTTTTTGAACATAGGTACCAACATCATAACTTTCCTAAAAAGGGTCAAATACATGTGGTTTAAAAAATTATTGTTTTGTATTAAATTTTTGTAAGGTTTTTCATATAAGTATAGTTTTATGTGACTGTGCAATGATATAATACAAAAAATGTAGTCCGATATTCTAGCTAAATTTTAAGACCTTAAACCGAAGTTATAAGCAAGCCAAACCAAACACAAGGTATCTTTACAATTATTATACCGACTACAAATTTAGGTACATATGAACATTTATCATTTTTTTTCCGACGCGAAGCAAATTTGCCACGATTGTGGTTTTTAATTGCAGAAACTCCGCCGCCGCCGGCTATAGAATACTATATTCCTCTCGCCAATTGGTGGTTGAAAGTATTTTAATGCTTTTTTGTTTTTATCAACTTCCTCATTGAATTAAATTATCTGTCCGATATTTATTTTCATGTTTTTAGTATAAAATTTTGAATGATTTTGAAAATTTTTGTTTGCACTAACACGCCAGTCATTTTTCCTTTAATTATATACCTTAATATTGAAAATCGGATAATTGGATCGAAAGATATAAGCATTTAAGTAAACGCAAATTGGGTATTTTTCAGATTTCGCAAAAATTATCATAAAAAACATACCCATTTTTTTTTCTACGAACATTTTCTGTCCGTTTTATCATCTTCTTCGTATTTTTTTTCCTCAGAACAAAGCATGAACGAAATAATTTTGTTTATTTTGTTTATTTTGATTATTTTGTTTATTTTGTTTATTCCCCTCACGTTTCACCCCCTTTGCCTACTAGGCGTTTCATATTTTTGAAATTCTGTTGATTTTTTTACATTGTATGCCTCCGTTTAAACATTTCTAATGTTAAAAACCCAAACCCAAAAAAAAAACAAGAAAATAAAAAATAAACGATTCTTAAACATTTCAATGAGAAAATTCAGATTAATCATTTAAACAATTTTAATTTCATTTTTTGGTTTAAACACTGCTGACAGTTTTAATCCATTCCCGAACTGATGACACACGAGCATAGACACCAGGATAGTTAGGTACGGCACATCCATATCCCCATGAAACAACTCCGACCAGGACATCACCATTCATCAATGGACCACCTGAATCTCCCTGGCAGGCATCCTTACCACCTTGTTCGAGACCCGCGCACATCATACGATCAGTGACACCACCATAACGGGCATACGAAGAATTGCATTTAGACTGATTAGCCTTGGGAACAGAAGCGGCACGAAGACGTAAACGGGATTCTGATGAATTTTGGGTGTTTCCCCATCCAGTTACTTCCAATAAAGTTCCATCGGCAACATCTTTTCCAGCTTTTGGCAGTTTAGCATTGCCTGAAGTCAATCCGGTGGAGTTGTAGTCTTCCAATTCCAAAATAGAGAAATCATAGTCAATGGTGGAAGGATTGTATTTGGGATGAATTGTCACTTTTTTCACACCAACCAATACACCACCACTGGCATAGAGGGATGAACCAATGCGAACCTTAAGCGAGGAAGCACTTGCTCCACTTGTGCAATGAGCCGCTGTTAAAACAATGTTGCTCTTAATCAAGGATCCTCCACATGAGTGGCTGCTATAACGTTGCAAGGATATCTGATGTGGTGCATCGGCGATACTGATTTCATGACCACCAACAATACGTCCATCGAGCATAGGTTTTTTCAAGAACCTAGCACTTTGGGCAAGAGCCAACAAACAACAAAGTAAAACCAAGCGGAACATTGTAGGTAAAGGGAAGTATGGATACTATGTGGCTAACTAAAGGCAAATCGATGGTTTATATACGATCGATCCTATCTAATTTAGCATTGACTTAGTTACAAAAAGATAGTATAGGGCTTAATAGTTAAAAAAAAAAATTACTAAGCCACTTGATTTTAAATTATGACGCTCGATGGTAGCCTTGTTGAGATTTATTAAGACATGCACTAAAACAATCTTATCAATTTATGATTTATTTATTTACAATAATTTTTCACTTCAATAGTTGACATTAATCCAATTTATTACACCGTTTGGTTTTTTTTTTTCTTTAGGTAATGCGTATAATGTCTCAAAAGTATCTTGGTGAAGTAGCTGTTATTTAGAAAGTGTCTGCATTCTCTTAGGTCCACTTCTAAACTTAATTCAGACTATTTACCTACTTAAAAAAAATACTTCAAACCAAAATTTTCAATTATTAGCTTTTAAGTTCCATATACATTTACACATTTTCAGTGGTATTTATTAGATTTTTGTCTACTTAGACACTGTCTAACTATTTTCAAATTGGTGGAAATATGCTTTATTTAATGAAAAAAACATCACATCTACGGTTAAGACAATCTACTCTTGTGTCTAAGTTATGCAGCTATAAGACAAAAATGAACAACTTTTTTCAAAACATTTTCAAAAGTTGAACTGTTGTTTAAAGTTAGACAACGTTTATAAATAAGACCATTTATGTAAGGTATTTAAAAAAATAGCAGAATTTAATTTTTCAAAATTATTCCAGACTAAATAAGCTTTTTCCTTGGATACCTACACTTCACGCTTAGAAAATATAAGGCCTCTTAAAGATTGTGGAACGTATTCATTATAAGTTTCACGGGAAATATAAGAACGCAATAAATGCCAAATGAAATTATCAACCCTATTAAAATTAAAAATAAAAGATTTATACAAAGATGTTGACGTTTTGAAATTATCACACTATCTACCGTTTTCCTCTTGAAATTGTGGAACGTATTTATCAATCATTTATTATTTTAAAATTCAATCATCAATCAATCATTTTAAAATTCTTTTAAAAATTTTCTATTCTATTATCTTAAGTCCTAAAATTTAAAATATTTAATACAAATGTGCTTAGGTACTTTTCACATTTCTTTTTTCAAATTTTATTTCTAGTTAATACACGTTTCAACTAGTAAAAATGAATGCGTTCCACAATTGTTTCTAAGCCATTTTTTTTTAAAATTATGAACTTTATGGAATGTAAAATATAGCTGATTTCACTTTGACGTTTCGCTAAAAAATTTTAAATTTTCACTTGAACTAAGTACAAGGCCTTTTAGAAAAAATGCAAAACTCACGTAATTACAATTTTAAAATTACCAAATCCTTTATTTAAACTTTTAAATACATATTTTCTTTGCAAAATCCAAAATCATACATATGCCACACATTTTCTTAATTTTTTTTAAACGTAGCAATAACAATCATAGCCCGAACAAAATCCACCATAATAATAACCCACCGACCAGCAGGCACTTGTACAACCGGAATGATCAAAAGGATTGTAATTACAAGGATCTGTAATAAAATAAGGATTCGAATTTATAAAAGATCTTGAAACGCATTCATTTTTCCTCTAAAATCAAAATGACAATTTTTTAAGTCTATAACATACCATATGTTCTTGCTTTTCCTGCGTTTTCTCCAGCTTTGCCAAATTGAACAGATTTTTTAGCTCCAAACTTGGCCTCGCCAGCAGCTGTATCTTGAGCTTGAACTTGGTTCAAAGCTGTAATTGCAATTACAACAAACAAAGATAGAACAATGAGGAACTTCATTTTGATTAGATTTGATGTTTTTCTTAGGATATGGGGCGACTTTTATTTAATTTTGAACTAATTATACTTTTACAAGCAGACATATAGCTTATATGATAGGCAATTAGATACATTTAAATATAGCTATTGATGACCGAAGACATTAAGATAAAAATAAAAACGCATTAGGCAAAATTCTTTATTTAAATAAAAATGTAATTAGCTTAGTTGCTTATCAAAGATGTTATTCGTATTATCAGACAAAAAAGAAAAAAATAGACCCTGGAAATTATTTATTCATTAAGAACCTAAATCACAATCATAAGGTCAAAAGGGTATCAGAAGAAGGAAAATAATACCTACAGGATTCAGTAATCGATATCCTAGTTTAGAAGATTGTTTGTGTGTTTCTTTAATATTCATGACTAAACTGCTGGATTTATTTCGATCAAAAATATATGTTTACCGTGGGAATCTGGGAATATTTGTGACAATTTGTTATAAATTTCAAGTTACCAAACAGACCTACTATGTAATATAGGAACCAAAGAGACCTACTATATAGTCAATGTCATAAATGAAAGAATGTCAAATGGACAGTAATAAGTGAGTGACAAGTGACTTTAAACAAGGGGATAAAAGTACATTTTGTCATTCGTCAAAAAATCGATAAAAAATGCGAATTCGTAAATCTCCATATGATTCCATGTAAAAGCTCATTTTTATAGTCAAATATCTATGGTTCAATCTGTTATAAGAAATAAAATTTGCAGAATTATAAACAACAAAACTTTACCACTCTTAAAAAAAAGTGAATAATAATTAATATATATTTCTAATAATAAGGTCTACCCCCTTTTCACTTCTCAAGTATATTATTTTTATAATTTTATATTTTAACTTCAAAATGTTAACGCATGTTGCAACAAGATAACGGATTGTTTTTGGTTTTGATTTTTGACAACTTTTGAATTTATAGTTTATTTAATACACAAACCAATATTATAGTAACTAAGTTCACCAATCAAATTATATTATTATATATTTTATAGTTGGTGATTTTTTCCATTAAAAAAAATCAGGGATGGTAAGTAAAAAAATAGTACAAAATTACAATACCTTTCTTATCTTTTCAAAAAAAGAACTGTCATTTTGAAATTAATCGAAATGGCCATAAATCAATTTAATATAACATACCAAAATGGATAGTTCAAAAGTGGCAAATGATAATTTTACATGTATCTAAATTTTATTCTCTAAAAATGAAGATGAAATATATAAAATTCTTTTTTGATTTCAGTGACATACGAAACAAGAAATTATATTTTCTTTTAGTAAAAAAATGTTATAAATGTATGGTCTTATTTATAAACGTTGTCTAACTTTAGACATCTGTCCAACTTTGGAATATGTGTTCAAAAACCTCGTTTATTGTTGTCTTATAGCTGCCTAAATTAGACACAAGAGTAGATTGTCTCAACCGTGAATAATGTGATATTTATTTCTATTAAATAAATCATATTTCCACCAATTTGAAAATAGTTAGACAGTGTCTAAGTAGACAAAAATCTAATAAATACGACTGGTAGATTATAGAAAATGCTATAGTCAAGATTAAGGCGTTCATTTTCATAATATAACACTGTGTTTCGTGTTTAAATATTAATTTAATAAAATTTAAAACATCTGAACTTTGAATTTCTGTTAAAATCACAGATAGACGACATTTTGTATCTACTTGCGTTCGCGTTCAATTTCGTGAAAAACTGAAATTTTTAGTACGGGAACGGCTTTGGACTGCAATTTTGTGTGAATTCACAAAAATTCAAAGTAAAGGAACGAAGCTCATTTCAACCAAATTCGCACAATTTTACGTTCGAAATAAGGTACAAACTATTGAACTCATCCATTTAAAAAGCATTGAAAAGCTTTTGTATGCAAATGTCAAAATTCGATGCACATGAAAACAGAAGTAGAAAAAGAGATCAGCCAATATTGGGCTTTTCTAAAAACCTATATATCTATAACTATATTATATTTGGCGGTTCTAGTTAGGGAGAAAACAATGCAATACAAACAAACATATTAAATCTGCAGATTTTAAGAAAAGTAGAGTCGAATAGATTCATACCAAAAACACGAATGTGTGAAAAAATACCTTTTTGAAGTTTAATGGTGGACTAACATTCATCTTCATGCGAGTTTTGCAAAAAAAAAAAAGGATGCAAGATATAATATTTACATTTGTTGAATAGAGAGAGAAGACCAAAATGCAAAGATCATGAATGCAGATTATAGAACGTGTCATAATGCAGATATTAAGACGAACATGTTCATCTCCATAAAGGTACTCTTTCACACATTCGTATTTTTGGCATGAATCTATTCGACTCTACTTTTCTTAAAATCTGCAGATTTAATATGTGACACAACAAATAAAGGTAAGATAATGTACCACCCTGTGTCTACATATAAAGAATAATATACGAAAGCTTTCTTCCTTCCAAGTACTAAAATCGTATTATAGCAACTTCACTGAATGCACTCAACACTCCATCGCGAACATGCGCCATAATTTCATTTACTGTACGAACAAAAAACTTTGAGTGTTTTTTTTGTAAAATCTTATTTGTGGTGTTGTATCGCGACGAAGAATGGAGGAGTGAATTTTTGTGAATAATAATTTTTTTTATCCACACAAATTATAAGCAAGCAAAAAAAAAAGAAACTAAACTAAAAAATGTAAAAATAAACGCCATTTCTAAAAATCTTATAACAATTTCAAAGTGAATAATACAAAATTAGAAAATAACAAGAGGAAAAAAAAAATAAAAAAAAGAAAAACCTTTTTTGTAGGTTCTTTACGAAATCACAAATAAAAAATTGTATATTTAAATAAAAATCAACTTATCGTCGTATAATCTCTCCAGCCCGCGCCTCGGCAAAAAAGAGCTGCTACGATGATATCCCTTTAAACAAAAGAATAAAAAAAAAGAAAAAGTTTTCAAAAACAAAAAAGCTAAAGAAATAAAATTGCAATTGCACAAAAACCAAAAAAAACTGTTGTACAAAAAATTAATATCAATCTCGACACGAGAACGTACTTATCTAAAAAAAAAACTTTTATAAATTAGTGAATTTTTGATTTTTACCCAACCCTCGGTCCACCTGAGTGTAATTAAATAAAATTATAAAAAAAATTCTTATGTGAGACGAGTTTTTTTTCACAATTTTCTTCATTTTATTTTCGCTAGCTATTTCCAAGGAAAAGTTGGGAAAACATGCACACAGTTTCATGTCGACGAAGTTATAAAACCAATAAAGCACACAATTTGTCAATAAATTGATAAAACGTATCAAAAACTATGTAGAGTTACATAGTTAAGTAAATCAAAAACTTAAATATTTTTTGTAAAGAGAATTACCTAAACCGTAGAAAGAAAATCTGTAAAAAAAATATATATTTCCAATGAGAAAAATGTCGACGAAAGCTAACAAAGCAGCAGCGGCAGCAGAAGTTTCATCATCGGCGTCGTCAGGAGGTGGAGGTGGAGTGTCAGTGGGGGGCTCGCCGACAGCAACAACAACAACAACAAATGGAACACCACAGAGACGCCTAAGGACTCGAACCTCCCAATCGGCCAGTGGCAGCGACAAAAAGAACAGCGACCGCCTCTCTACGTCGTCGACGACGACGACGAATATGACGACTACATCACAATCATCCGATTCGATATCGTCTCTTCCTGCTGGTGGTGCTACAACTACTGGCAATGGTTCAGCTGGTCTTGATGATTCGGCAAAAAAGAAGAACCAACAACAATTTGTCAGAAGCAAACCCTCCCCGCACACACAGCCACATTCATCGTCGACATTCTCCCAGAACAAAAACGAAGAATTCCATTTCGACACACCACGTGAATGTCCAGTCTTTCGTCCCACAACCGACGAGTTCCGAAATCCCCTTGCTTATATATCAAAAATCCGACCGATGGCCGAAAAGTGTGGCATTGCTAAGATCCTGCCGCCTGCCGAATGGCGTCCACCATTTGCTGTCGATGTTGATAAACTCAAGTTCACACCTCGCGTTCAGCGTCTCAATGAACTGGAAGCGAAGACACGTGTTAAGTTGAATTTCCTCGATCAGATTGCAAAATTCTGGGAGCTGCAAGGTGCTTCATTGAAAATCCCCATGGTGGAGCGAAAGGCATTAGATTTGTATTCGTTGCATAGAATTGTACAAGAAGAGGGCGGCATGGAACAGGCGACTAGGGAGAGAAAGTGGGCCAAAGTCGCCAATCGGATGTCCTATCCGTCAAGCAAGAGTGTTGGAGCCACACTAAAGATGCATTATGAAAGGTTGTTGCATCCATATAATGTGTATACGTCAGGCAAGATTATCGATATGAAGATAGAGGAAGATGCATCTGGAACAGATGACTGTAAGTATTATTAATATTTTTTTTTTTTTTTTTTGTGAAAATATGTAAATGAAAATCCGTCTATTTTTTTTTTTATTACGTCATTCATATTTATTGTTTGATTAGTTTTAGATTTCATTCTATAAAACAAAAATCCATCTGTTGTGAATATAATTAAATGTTAAATAATAACTTGAAAATAAATAAATTAGTTGTAAGAGTCTTGTTGGCGGCTTATCAGAACAAACATATGGAAGTTTAAAATGATATAGATTTCGATTACAAAAGCAAGATAATAATTGGGCTTGTGATTTTTCTTCTGGTGGCACTAAAATTCTGGATCTTAGCCATCATTACTATCAAGTCAGTAGCTATTAACGTAAATAGCCATCTAGATTAACTGAATAAATAGTTTTGACATTATGTTGCAATAGCAATTCATAATTAATAGTATACAAGGGTGATCTACTAAGGTTGAGCTCAGAGTTAAATCAGTACTGATAAACAGATTATGAAGAACAATAAAATCTAAAGTCCAGTCTGTTACAAATTAATGTGATGTTACCCCTAGATTGACTGTACAAAAGACAATAACAGGAGTTCCTAACGCGCTATCCAATCTCCAAGTTTAAGAAACGTCGCAGCACCTCGTTGCTCATTTTACAATTTTGTCACCGCATTAAACGGTAATAGCAAGTACCGTTAACCATGAAATTTGTATTTATTCGAATTTCGTTGAATTAATAAAAATAATTTTTTTTTTGCCAACACTGTAAACCAATTATTATACAAACAAAATATTTGCATTAACCTCAATAATTTTGGCATACGAGAATTTTTGAATAGGAATTTTAAACTAGGCTTCAAACAACAAATCAATATTTGTTCATATCATTTTTAAATGTTTTTTCTTCAAAACCACGTCAACAAAAAATCTAACTAAGAATGAGAAATGAAGCGATAAATATAAGAAATGAGTTTATTCTTCCAAGAATCGTTTCAAACTTTGACAAGGTAGTTTATACCACGAAAAAAAATATATAGATAAAAATTTACTTCCATACAAGCGAAAGCACAAAGATTTTTTTTTGGTTTACCAGCGCTTCAAATATTTGTTAAGCATTTGAATTTAAAAATTTTGTATTATAAATGCAGCTGCAAATTTTGTTATGGTTCCACACTTTAATCTATTCGTTCTCGATTAACACAGTGTGGCCTAATTGATACCGTTAAGAAAATCAAACAATCCTAAATTCAAAAATTTATCTCCTGAAAAAAATTTTAACCAAAAAAAAAAATTCTTCGAGGTCATTAACCGATGTCATTCTTATTTCTATTGAATTTTTGAACTTAAAGATTGAATTTTTGTACACACTTGAATTAATTAAATAATTATTACTTTTAAAGGAATAATTATAAAATAAAAACCAGCAACAAAAAGTCAGAATAGCTTTTGTGATTAATGATCTCGGAAAAAATGTTTAGCTAAACAATTTTATTTAGATTATAAACTTTTGATTAAGGATTTGATAAAATAAATGAGTTTTGGAAATATGTAAATGAAAACCTATTTGTAGCTATACATAATTTTTAACATTTATGTACTTGGAAATTTTAAATTTTAAATCCTAGTCATTTTTAAGCTGTTGCTAAGTAAAAAATAAAGCGTTGTATCGATTTGTGTTATACCAACTTTAGCACAATGATCCGATGTAGCACTGACACACACTATACAATCAGTCTACCCAACCGTGAGTTGCGAGTTACCACAATTGGTGTAACTGTTGGTGGTGTCACCACAAACGATGCAATAGTCGCATATATCGGTAATACTTTTGGAACCACTGTTGAATCACCGATACTAAATATAATAACTCGATTATCTTTGGTTGTATCGTGTATTTCTCTCTTAAGTTTAATTGAATATTCTGAGATTAATTTTAGTTCTTTCTCATCTCAATGTTTGACGATTGAAACTCAATAAATGTATATTTTAATAAACAGTAACCAATTTGGTTGTTTCCAAATTAATTGTGTTAAATCATTTTATTTATTTTTCTCTTTGTCTGTATCAACAAAAATACCGATTTTGTTTATTTTTATATATGTATATATATATGTAGATTGTAGATGCTTACTTTCAGATATGTTTTCCCATTAACTTCATGATCGAATCAAACGGCCTCTCTTAAAATACATTGTACATGTCATTAACGTATTTTAATATTTAAATTGATCTTGTAAAGGTATCCACCTCCACCCTTATGAATAAAAAAATTTTAGGTCCTCTTATCTTACTGACGATTAAACTATCGGAACTCTAATCTGCCATCATCTTTTTTTTTTTTTGTGTTTATAAAGAATTCTACGATTTTGTTGAGATTTTGATTAATATTCAAAAATACTTTGATAAAAGGGAAGTGAAAAATGAGCATTTTCGATATATACTCTTGCTCATGTTTTATTCATTCGGGTCATTGCTTCTTAACTTAACCTTTTTTATTACAAAATTTATAAATCCCCTCCCTTACTATTCATTAATTTTAGGCAAGGACTATAAATCTCACGAAATAGTGTCACGCCAACAAATAGCCCCACCAAATGAGACCACAGCTCGCAGATCGAAACGTTTTGCCTTGGGCAAGGGTGCAGTTTGTGGCTTAGGAGCCACAACATCATCATCGGCTGCTGAGCACATCGAGACAAAGGAAGATTTTAAGCGTAATTTGATTGCCACTTTTAATGACATAGCTGCTAGTGGAGTAACCAAGAATGCCGCCGCCGCCGCCGCCGCCGCCCCTGCCGAAATGGTGGATCCTCTGATGAAATATATATGCCACATTTGCAATCGTGGTGACTCTGAAGAGAACATGCTGCTGTGTGATGGATGCGATGATAGTTACCATACATTCTGTTTGATTCCACCGTTGGTGTCAATTCCTAAAGGTGAATGGTTGTGTCCTCGGTGTGTGGTGGAGGAAGTGAGCAAGCCTACTGAGGCATTTGGTTTTGAACAAGCTGAACGGGAGTATACTCTGCAGCAATTCGGTGAGATGGCTGATCAATTTAAAGCGGACTACTTCCGCAAACCGGTGCACATGGTGTCGACGGATTTGGTTGAACGTGAATTCTGGAGGATTGTTTCGTCAATTGATGAGGATGTGACTGTTGAATATGGAGCTGATCTCCATACCATGGACCACGGATCGGGATTCCCAACAAAGAGTTCTTTATATCTTCTGCCCAGTGACCAGGAATATGCCGAATCACCATGGAACTTGAATAATCTTCCTTTGCTCGAGGATTCGATTTTGGGTCACATCAATGCCGATATCAGTGGCATGAATGCTCCTTGGATGTATGTGGGAATGTGTTTTGCTGCCTTCTGCTGGCACAACGAAGATCATTGGAGCTATTCCATCAACTATCTTCACTGGGGTGAACCTAAAACTTGGTATGGAGTTCCTGGTTCCTGTGCTGAAGCTTTTGAAGAAACTATGAAAAAGGCAGCTCCAGAATTATTCGCCTCTCAGCCCGATTTACTTCATCAGTTGGTTACAATCATGAATCCAAATATTCTAATGAATAATGGAGTTCCCGTCTTTCGCACCGATCAAAATGCTGGGGAATTTGTTATAACTTTCCCAAGAGCCTATCACGCTGGATTTAATCAGGGTTATAATTTTGCCGAAGCGGTTAATTTCGCCCCTGCGGATTGGTTGAAAATGGGACGCGAATGTGTCAATCATTACTCAATTCTGAGACGTTTCTGTGTTTTTTCACACGATGAACTAGTTTGCAAAATGGCCCTGGAGCCGAATAAACTGACTTTTGGCATTGCAACTGCCTGCTACATAGACATGGCGGAAATGGTTGACTCTGAGAAGAAGTTACGCAAATCTCTGCTCGAATGGGGTGTCACTAGAGCCGAACGGAAAGCTTTCGAGCTAATTCCCGATGATGAACGACACTGTCTGGAGTGCAATACAACTTGCTTCTTGTCTGCAGTATCATGTGAATGTAAGAATTCAATTGTCTGCCTGAGGCATTACACAGCTTTGTGTTTTTGTGGTGCAGAGAAGCACACGTTACAGTATCGCTATACTCTGGATGAGATGCCGCTGATGCTGCAAAAACTCAAGGCAAAGGCACAGAGTTTCGAAAGGTGGCTATCACGTTGCCGTAACATCATGGATACAAATACACCGACAGTGGTGTCACTGACTGAGCTTCAGGAACTCACGAAGGAAGCCGAATTAAAAAAGTTCCCCAGTTCGATGTTGATTGATCGATTAAATGCGGCTGTTTTGGAGGCAGAGAAGTGTGTCACCGTTATTCAGCAACTGGGAATAAATAAAGTGAGTATATCGTTTGGTTCTTAAAATATTTATTCAATTTCTCTCGTTCTTTGTTTCTTTGTTTTTCTAACAGGTTCGAACTCGACTTGATCACTCAATAGACGCCGCTCAATACAAGCTCACTATGGAGGAGCTTGAATTGTTCGCACAAGAAATCGACAACCTTTGCTGCATCATCGAAGAGGGTCGCAGTGTCCGGGAGCTGCTTGCCATTGGCAAAGACTTTGTGGCACGTGCAAAAGTCATGCTGGCCAAGCCAACAGATTTGGCTGATGAAAAATTAATCGAAACCCTAATTGACGACGGATGTGTACTCCGGATCGAGATGCAAGAACTTATTGAACTGGGCAATCGTTTGAAGGCTATCAAATGGATAAAACGCTCAGAGATGCTGCGCAATTCCACCGTCAAGATGACATGTGCGGAGATAAAAAATCTCTTGTTAGCCGGACAAGATTTGGAAAGTGATCCGGCAGTGGATAAGGAAATGCGAATATTACACCAAATTTTAGGACAAATGGACTCATGGGAAAAAATGGCAGCTAAATATTTTCGTGGCAGTGCACAACATGATTTGCAGGAAATCGAAATGTTCCTGAAGAGTGGCGATGAAATCAATGGGCAATTGCAATCTTACGGAGCTCTGAAAGATGCCATCAAGAAGGCAAAAGACTGGTTGAAATCGGTGGAAGCGTTGCAAGCAAATGACCATTTTCCTTATTGTCATACACTCGATGAGATTGTCCAACGTGGCAAGAACATTCCCATACAACTGGAAGAGCTCTTTCGAATGGAAGGTCATTTGAAGAGTGCCAAGGAGTGGAAGGAGAACACGGCGAAGGCATTTCTTAAGAAGCACACATATTACACATTGTTGGAGGTGTTAATGCCTCGTGATGAACCAGTTGTTATTGATTCGGATAGTAAAACACCATTCGAAGCGGATTTCTTGAAGGACATGAACCCATCTCAGATTGTAGATTCGTTTAAGACGGCTGAGGAGAAGGAAATAAGAAATATGCGAGAACTACGACGCTTGAATATGGGAAAGAACCCGTTAAAAGATGATTATTGTGTATGTAATAGCAAGTTCCATGGTGTAATGTTTAACTGTCAGCTATGCAAGGATTGGTTCCACGAGGATTGTGTTAAGGAGAGCTCGTCAAAGTCAAGATCTGCCTCTAGTACTCCTACGCTAGTGGGAAGTCCAGCTCCTCCAGCATTGAATGGTATCCATACTAAGCCGAAATTCCTATGTTCGTCGTGTGTGCGTTCGAAGAGACCTCGTTTGGAGACCATATTGCCATTGTTAGTTTCATTACAGAAACTCCCAATTCGATTGCCAGAAGATGAAGCACTAAGGTGTCTAGCAGAACGTGCAATGAATTGGCAAGATCGAGCTCAGAAAGCCTTGGGGAGTCCTGAAATTGCATCTGTACTGGAATCCATAACTCGTACAAAATCAAAACCAGAAAAACCAATTCGCCGCAACCACCTGCAACAAAGAAAACCAATATCCCATCCAGAAAAACAGTCCAGTATCTCAGATGGTGAAGATCTCGACCATGAAGACGACGACGAAGATGATGACGATGATGAGGGCCGGCTGCGAATCGATTTGGATGGTTTTAGTGACGATGAAGACTCCTCCCAAAATCTGCTAGAAGAAGAAAACAGTAAGAATTGCCCCCTTAAATTGACTGACATGGAATGTGAAGCCATGGAAGAACTAATGATGGAAGGTGATCTTCTCGAAGTCTCTCTAGATGTGTCTCAAGATCTGTGGCGTGTTATAAAAGCCTCTTATCCACTAGGCTCAGCAGACCTAGCCGCCCGCTATCAACAGACATTCAATTTCCCCTCAGAAGAATCCAACGACAGTCTAGTCCACCAGCATACCAACAACAATTCGAGCAGTAGTAGTGGAAGTGGCGGCGTTAATGCTCTTAAGAAACGTCGTTCTTTAGATCCGGCGGCGCTGTGTCCGGTGCCGAGAAAGAAGACAGCCACCCCCAACAAGTTCCAGCAGACAAATAACAAAAAGTCAGTTGCCGGACGTCGCTCGGAACCCACAAAACAGACAACAACAATCTCGACAGAGGACAACACAGAAAACAACACCCCAACGCAGACGAAAGGTGGTAACACCAAAAAGCGGAAGCGCGCCACCAATAAGAAGCTCTCACAACGTGCACAACAAGCACAACAAGAAGACGATGAGGAGGAGTGTCGTGCGGAGAATTGTCACAAACCAACTGGCCGCGAGGTCGATTGGGTGCAATGCGATGGCGGCTGTAACGAATGGTTCCACATGTACTGTGTTGGTCTAAATCGAAGTCAGATTAAAGCCGACGACGACTACATATGCTTAAGGTGCGCAAAAGCGAATCCATCGCAAAGCACCAACAAAAACCGAACGCAGACGAGGTAGGCGCTGTAAGCAGCTAAAAAAAGCCTATAATTTTTCATTTATTTTTACTTTAACTTTTGTGTGTGTTTAAGAAATGCAAATACAAATAAAACAACAAAAAAACCATAAAACAGAAACCAAGATTAAGCACTTTTTAAATTTAAAAAAATACCTTAATTCAAGTTTAACTATTATTTTTTTTTGTACACAGCTGAGAAGAAAGAAAAACCGAAATCAATAGAGAGATAGAGAGAGAGAATATGCCCAATTTATAAAAAAAACAAGCATTCCTCTCTATGTGAAATATGTTATTTTTTAATTCCTTATTTTTTTATTTTTTTTTGTGTAAAAGAAAAACATTTAAAAAAAGAAACAAAAGAAAATAATATTCACCCTACACAGAGAACCATTATTAAATAAATGTGTTAATTTATTACCTAAAAATAAAAAAAAAAACAATAAATAATGTTTTATTTCTTTTTTTATTTCTTTTGGTTGTATTTTTGATTTGTTTGTTTTTGTTGTTGTTTTTGTTCTTTTTAAGTTTTTTGTTCTTCTTTTGTTGTGTTCTTTAAACTTTTTCCAGCATTCAATAGTTGTACCTAGTTGTATTTTAAAAGTATATATTTATAAATAAATATACAAAAATAATAAAAAAAAAAAAAAACTTGTACAATGTACTAAACTAATGTAAGTGTGTACAATAACTTTAAAACAAAAAAAAAAAGAATAAAATTAATTATTTAACTTGTAAATGTTTCAAAATCCAAGGTGTCAGAGTCATTTCTTTTTTTTTTATTAGAATTTCGTAAAATTTTTTCAAAGAAATTTCAACAAAATGTTCATATGTGGTTTCAATTCGTAAAAATCTGATCAAGATCTGTCAAAAACTAATGAGTTTTTATTAGAAATCTCGCTGCGCTTACCGAGTGGTTACTACTTTACCTGAAATCAATTTTGCAGATTCCCCCTCTTTTTACTAACACCAGGACATTTTACATGACATCCGTCAGTTTGTTAACTATACCAACTTCAAAGACACGAATATACACGAATTACAAAATAGAAATGAAATCGTAATCCATTCGGCACGAGGAAAATCAAATTGCCCACGACATCACTTCTATGAGTTAAAAATGTCGGTACCTACTTTACATTTCGTTTCTTTTTAAAAAAGACGGAAAAAAATAATCGTGTAATTAAGCTCAAAGACAACGGTAAATATCCGATTCTTTAAACGTCAAAAGTTACAGCTATCATGTGGCAAATGGCAAATGCGCAATTACAAAACTAAAAATAAGAGCCGGCTTTTGTTTTTAATGGAATTTTTCCTCAATTTTGATATTTAAAATGTAATGATATTCATAAAAATAATATTGGTTGTAAACAATACCCTAATATCAGTGTCGAGTTCGGTTTTAAAAGAAAATTGGTCGGATGATTTTTATGTTCCGTTCGCATACCGCATGTATTTATAATAACAAACTGTACCAACTATCCAACGACTGAGAGGCGAATGGGCATCAATAATCCGCGCTGTAGCCGAAAAACGTGACTGGTAAAGCAAGCATGTGAGAGTAAAAGGGAACCTCAATCAATTTGGATTGTAAAACCGACGCTGACTGAATACGCTTGTTTGATTGAGATTTTACCCCATCCTGGACTGCAGCACGATATTGGGTAAGTTACACACAAATAAACCATATCTTTAGTTTACATTTCTTGTTTGCCTGTGATACTTACCGAGAAGACAAATTCGAGGTGGACAAAGGACAAAGTTACTTAAAAAAATTGTTTTTAAATAAAACACAACTTCTTTTATTTTCCTCATTCTTTTTTTTTTATTTTTAGATAATTATTTTTTTTTTTAATTTATGTAGGTATATTAATTATATTTTAATGTCTGGGATATAATTTTGATAATTTATATTTTAATATTTTGTTCCAAATAGTGGGTCTCTGCCAAAAGTTAGTTTCATTTTTGATTCCAATGAATAAATGTAGACTTGATTATAATCTCCATAGCCTGATAAATAATGATAATAGTTTTCTGCTCCACAATAAATTTAAAAATTTTTTATTTTTTTTTGTTTGCGAAAAACAAAAGAATGTTAATTTTAAAAACCAATCACGCTTTGCGTTTTCCAACTGTTGTTGCCATAAATCATAAAATAATCAGGCCTAGTTTTTCTGTCTGCTATTGGTTTATTTTAGTAATTTTATCTGTAGTTTAGAATTGTTTTCCTTTTTTTAAATATTTACAATTAATACTTTCATCGGTTTTATCTGTTCAATTAAACACAAAACTAACAATAGGAGTAATCAAAATAATTAGTTGCAATTGAATTTAGTCATATTTGTCGGGAAATATAGATAAGGGATTTTCGGGTGGGGGGAGTACAACAAACAAAAAAATATATAAAATGCGGTTGTATGGTTCGGGGAAATCAGTCTCTTAAAACCTAACTAAGAAAAATGTACTGCCTTAAATGTTATTATTATTAATCTCATGAGCTTTTTATATTCAAACTGTTGATTGTACTTCCATTGATGTCTCTTCTGATGTAGAAGAGTATATATGGTTTGCATTCGGCCACAGCCGATGAGGGAACTTCCTTGACGGTATGATCATTGAAATGCAGCCAAGTGCCATTGTTTATTGCAAAAGATGTATAATGACCACAACTTGAACTGCACGAAAGATTCATTTGTAAAAAAAATTAGAAAACAAAAATTAAAAAACAAACCCATTGCCATGGTGTACAATTACAGCTGCCAGATCGTATACATTACACGTCTGACTGGTTCTCCTTGTTTCGGGCATGTTATTTAGAACGTATTGCGACATATCCAACGATTTAATTGGAAATGAAATTCTCAAATCCAGTTTAGTTCTATCAAAAGGAAAATGATATTTCATTTTTTATACAACCTATCAAAATACTTTACCTAAAAAAATTATTCCATCTAAATCGCTTTATATGCAAACAAAGCACATTGGGTAGCCTTCGAATCCAGAAACGTTTTGTCGATCTCTGCTTGCATTTGCAGGAACTGCAATAGTAGAGCTCAGTTTCGGCCAGCTCTTCAACCTTTAAAAACACAAAACAATTAGCTTTTAACTCATTGGCACCTCGGTTAAGCTTCTTCTTTTTTTTACCTCAGTAAAACTTGATAAACAATCACTGATATTACAAAGTGGTTTTACTTTTGGCTGGGCCGAAGTATTCCCTGATGCAGCTGTTCCTCCTGCGTTACCACTCAAATTCGAACTAGTTGCTGCACATTCTTTGTAGAATTTCTCTGGAATGTCCAGTGACAAATCGAGAAAGGGATCATGTTTCTTGCTCTCCATGCCACAAATTAGACAACGCACTTCGCTCTGAAGGGTTCCACCAAAAACATTTGTCACAATCGAACTGCGTCCACCTTTGTAATTGCTATTCGCTGGTGTAGAAGGAGATTCAGATGAAGATGATGATGATTGTGATAGAGTGAATGATGATGATGATGAGACAACATCTTTGTAGCACGACGAACCAATTGAATTTTGATTTCCATATGCGATGGACTTACCATTGCTTCCTATGGTTGTGGCAGCTTTACATTCGGCAGCCAGTAAAGGTGTCACATCAATGCTGAGGTGTTGCAGCTCGGTGTGTAATCTGTCCAGCATGTAGCGTAAGAATTCATGGGCATCATGTTGACGATGACCACGAAATTGAGGAACTACTTTCCAAATTACCAAAAACAAACATTCGGGTGATATCGCTTTGGAGCCATCGCCACCTTTGCTTAGGTTCAGTAAGACTTTGCGGAGCTCTTCGACGACATTTGCATCGCTCATGCTCTCTTTAAAACTCCGCGAGCAATACACACGTTGTTGTTTTTGTTTGCCGCTGGGTTCTAGACAGGGAAGTGCATTAAAATAACAACTAAACTCTTTGATGTTGCTTAGCGATTGTAGAACAGAATTCATAAAGCAAGTGTTGCCCAAATTCCGTAATCCTACAACCTGGAAAGTTTAAAATTTATATCAAAATAAAATCGTAAATGTTTTATTTTTTTTTTAAGTAAATCTTCTGTATGTAAATTAGGTATTTGAAATATGGATACAGGGTAACATTTTTGTATAACTAACCTTTCTAAGTGATTTCCTTTTAGGTGTTGCCGCACTATCACCACTCTCACTTGAAATTGTTCTTTTACGTGGGCGGAGTTTTCGACCTGGCTTTGGAGTATCTTCCCAACCAGAGTCATTGGACGAAACACTTGCAGTTTCTTGTTGTGATTTTGATGAAGATGATGTCTCTGAACAAGAATCATCTTCACTTTTGAGTTCTTGGCGAAGTTCTTCGACAGAATGTGTTTCGTTAATTACAAAATCATCACATTTGTAACTACAAACATTTTTTTAATAATTTACAGTTTCATTTCGTAGTGTTAAAGTAACTTACCAAAACACAGAATAATCAAGAGTATTCATACAGACTTTATGATTTTTCGCCTTAAAATGACTAAGGGCATGGGCTTTTTCATAACGGCCACATAATACGGCTCCGCAATGCAAACAGATCCAGTTATTTTTCTCCGATTTGCATTCTAAAAAGTAAAGAATTAATGATTTAAAATAAGTTTCAATTGAAAAAAAATAATGCTTTGGCTGCGACTGCTCTCAACTAACTTGCCCTAGCTGTTTGTCGTAGGTATATAATTCTGTGTACATAATAATACCTATGTACATATATAATTAACCATTGATAGCGACCATAGACAGAATAGGGTATGAAAAGAAAATTCTGAAAAAATGTAGGAGCCTAGTTATTTTCTTCATTTGGAGCTTCTTTAGGTCCATCCATCTGTCAGCTATAATTTTCCTAATCTTTTGTATTATATTTTGTAATTAAGTATGCATATAGTTGGTACCTACATAACATTAACTTCCTTGATAGGTAATTCAACTTTGTTGATAAGTCAAAGAAAAATTTTAGGATGAACCATCATTATTTTTATTATTTTATCAACCCAAAAAAAGTTGTTTTATTTGATACAATGAAGATTACTGATAATCGATCCCGCAGGTTAAGGTACAACAAATTCATCAAAGTTAATTTTACCTTACCAAAATATTCCCCACCCTCGAGAACATTATAAAGAAAAATTGTACTAAATTATCAATTTGTTTTGCTTCAATGTGGAGACTTCCACGCATACATTTCTCCACAAAAATATGATACAATCAGCAGTTCGGTTCCTACTCCCCACCGATAGAATAAAAGCAATGAAAACGACATAAAAAAACCCGTCTATTTCTCTCTGCTTTGCAATTAAAGAAATATAAAAAAAAAATAAAAGATAAATTCAATTCCAATCCAAATCGGGTATACAAGTTTGCCTTACTGTTCGTCTCGTTTATTCTTATTTCTCGGCTCAAGACGAAAGGCCGTTTGAATGTATCGCCTCCGCTCGAGGGTTAATCAGCCACTAAGAAGAAACTTCTTGGACTCATTTCAACAAAATGCCACCACATTACCAAAAACTTCCACTATAATTCTGGCCGATAAGCCTCAGGCGAACGAGAAATTTTTTGTTATCGCCCACAATAACTCCACACTATCGATTTTCTCGGAATAGCGTAAATCTAAGGATTATTTCAGTTTTTTAACAAAAAAAAATAAAATATTGAATGACCTTCCCCAATCAAACGCCAGAACGAAAAAAAAAATGGAAGATATATCTTCGCCTTCATCCCTCGTCTCTTCGACCAAAGTCCAGTCTTTGACTTTTACCTGAACATTTCCACAACTTCTGCTGCTGGTGGTTATGATGGCCACTAACGGCGACGGTGACGGGCGTAACCACCACCGGGAGGACGGAACTACTGCTGTTGCTCGTGCTGTCTGCTGCCACAAGAAGCACCCCACCTCCTTCTGTCGCTGTTTGGCTGGGACTGGGGCTGGGGTTGGGGCCCGTGCTACGTCCATCAATCAGCTGACACTTTTTTGTTCGAATCAATCCACGATTTATCTTGCAATTGTCACTTAGATGAGGGCAGTCCATCACTGAGCTGGGATCCTGGATGATTTTTTTTTTTTTGATAATTAGGGATTCACAGGTAATTTAACTCTCTTAACAGGAGATACCGAAAGGGACAAAATGAAAAAAGCTGCGGTCGAATAATTTAGTGGAGAAATGCAAATTTTTTTTTCCACACGAGCGCTGTGACGAGCCGAATCGAGCCGAAAGCAGTGGGGGAACTTGATAAAGAATTTTTGCAACTTTGTCACGCACAGGCTGCTTTAGATATTGTCTTTTTCCTTCTCCTGATGTTTTTTTTGTAATTTTTTGCTGGGTTCTTGAATTTTTTTCTGTCTTCCGCTGCGGCACTTTTCTTTTTTTTGCTTTTATTTAATGCAATGGGAGCTTAATCAATTTATATTCCACAAATTTCAATTTAAAAAATCAATTTTTATGTAAAAAAAAATGATTAATTACTAAATACTATTTTTTTTTGTTTTCACTCTGTTCTGTCTCCCTGTACTCCTGGGCAGGGGTACAATGAACGCGAAGAACAAACAGAACAGCACAGACAGAATATATGAACACTGCTTCTTTTCTTTTTTGTACATGCAATATGAAATGGACGATACATTCGATTGTATCTCCGTTTCTTTCTTTTTATAGCAAGTGTATTTTTTTTATTTTGTATCGCTTTTTAATTCCCTACTGCTGTTCAGTCAAAATAACAAGAAAATAGAAAAAAATTGAATATAAGATTAAGGGATAGAATATCGTATTCCATGAATCCGGGAACTGCCCGATACGAAATAAAAGATTAAACAAATGGGAAAGGGAATTTCTGTAATTTAATTATACTTTTTTTTTTCTGTTTCCTTAATTGCAATAGCTTGTTTACTCGCTTGCTCTTTCTCAGCTGATGGGGTAAATATTATTCTAGTACAATTATTATTGTACACTTGTGAAATTTTTTTTCTGGATTGTGAATCCATTTATTACTTGAACACAATAGACGCGATGAAGAACGCGCGTTCCAAGTGTCAAATAAAGCAGCTTCTTTAGCACTGGAATTCATCCATTAATTTATCGATGTACTAATTAAATCCAGATATAAATGAATTGAAATCCAAAAAATCCATGAACAATAAACAAATACAAGGAAAAAATAGATTAGTTTTTTTTAACTTTAAAGAAAATAAAAATTGAAATATTACATTTGGGAACAACCGCTTTATCTCAGATAAAGAAAAAAATCCATTTTTTTGGATAAAATTCACAATGATTTCTTCACCTGTTTTCTATGCTATTTTCTTCATACATTTTTTTTTTTGTCAAAATTTAGTTGTGGCATGAAAAATCGGAACTAAAAATGGCCCCGTTTTGTGAACTAGAATTTAACACCGACAAAGCACATTGAGGGAGAAAAAATATCTAAACCATTAAAAAAAATAGAATATAAATAATACATTTTTGTGGGCACTTTTGCTAGTTTTTTATTTATTCTAAGTTGTAATAATGTGTCTGATACAATAATTTACTATCTGAATAATGAAACTTGGAACAGAAGTTTGATTTTGACGTTTTATAAACAAAAGCGATATAGTGTGTTTATTAAATTATTGTAAGTTTCTCTATTTTTTGGGAAAAAAATAAATTGTATAGAAATTTACAAAAATGCACAGAGTTTCAAGTTGAGGAACACACCTTGTATCAAACAGACCTCTAATAATTTTCTCATCAAACACACCCTACCTATATGTAATCAAACAGAACTAGAATTGGCAAAACACGTGTTCCATTTCGCAAACGGTCCTAGTGAAAAAATTGCTGTCATCAGCTGTCATCGACAAATTGTTCAGGTAGAGTTTTGTACGCGCGTGCACGTCGTTGTCCTCGTCGTTTATTTTTCTTTCACCGTTGATTGCAAAATGCATAACAAAAAATTATCATAAATTATTTCACAATTAAAATAAAATATACTCAAATGTGATACTAATGAAAACAACAACAGAAAACTCGAAAAAAGTGTCTCGTAAAATGATTTACCATCTGTGAAACATAAAACACTCGAAGACAATTTTTTGGGTTCTTAAAGAAAATATAAAGTGTTGCCCCTTGTCCTTGCCCCAACCTGCTCGCCTAAGATTTTTACATATTTGCAATGCCGAAAGTACTTTATCATCCTTTGGGCAACCAATCGCGCCAATCATCAGCTTCAGCCTGGGCCACAGCAGCAACCTCGAGAAATTCTTTTGCCTTCGCCATCGTAGTCTGCCTGGTCATCGTCTATGTAATTTGGATATCGTCGAGCAGTTCAATACAATCAGGTAATCTAGCAGCGAGCAGCTTGCATCATCATAGCAGCATGCATCTGATGCGGTACAGCAGAGATGAGAATGAATTCATGTCGGCTGTTTCACGAATCTCTGCCGCCGCCGCTGCAGCTGGAGGTTCCTCCGCTCATCACAGACTAAGTGAGTAGGGTTGCCACAAAGTTACCATGTTTTTTTATTCTTGTGTTTTTTTCTTTTGTTACGAAGACAAACCAAAAAACGCTGTGTACAAAGTTGCATACATCATAAATGTGCTTTCACTCTTTCAGAAAGTTCAAGAGCACACCAAATTCCAAGATAAGGGGGCGCGTGCTCAGCTACCAAGGCGAACTTCAATAAAAAAAAGTTGTTTGTAAATAATTTTTTTTTAGTCTTGGTTTGCGGGTTTTTTCTTTTAAATTTTCATATTAATATATTTGTACAGTGTTTTCAAAAAAATTCATTCAAAATACAGGAGCTGATGCGAAGGAGAAAAGCTAGAGCAATTTCATTGTTCCCGGTGGGGTTGGTTTTTTTTTTAACGAATTAAGCTTTTAACATTGTTTTGCTTCATTCAATTGATTCATTAGGCTTGCTTTTGATATTTCCTTCTTCTTCTTCTTCTTCTTCTTCTTCTTTGCATATCAACAGAATGTGAATTATCTTCCATGCAGATGGTATTTATTTAATTCTCAAAACTCATTATCACTGTCGTCACCTATACTCATTTCAATTTCCCTTCCTAATCTTATTCTTTTATTATTATTTTTTGATTATATTCTTATTGTAATTGATTGGATTATCTTTCTGAGCCAATGTTATTATTTTGTTTTTGTTTGAGATAAGAAAATGATAAATAAATTCGAGCCGCTGATCTTTTTTGGCTGCCTTGAAAGAGGCCAAGAAGTTAGTGGAGTGTTTTCTTAGCAAAAAATGTTTTTTGTTTCAGTTTTTTTTTTTTGGGGGCTATCAGTAATAATTTAATTTTTCTATCAATAAGAGCTATTCGATTTTAGAGTCTTTTTTTGTAATTACTTGTAATTACTAATGCCGATTTACTCCGAAATGAAAACTTATAGCTAGCCGAGGCTTTAGACGAGCTATCCGTTAAAAGATGCAAGTTCGATATTACTTAAAGGGTCTAGTGTTTATGTCACAGCTTTGATTAGGCCGAAAGTAAAATAAAGGAAGTGCTGTTTTTCTAATTTATAAATGTCCAATTCCACAAAAGTATTTACTACCTTCGATCAGTTATTTTGTGCACAGAACCTAACAAAACTGTAAAATTTTCAATGAAATTCTCTCAAAAATTTTGATACGGGAACGCAAATTTATAGTACATATTTCGTTTTTTTTCGAGGTTTTGCAGAACTGTGAATTTCTTGGACAGGAAATCACAGATTTGCGATTACGGTAACGGCTGCACAGAACAACGGCAACACTTGTAATATTATGTTGTAGTTTTTTTTTAAGCCAGGAACTCAAATGATTTATTCAAAAACTAAGCACTAAAATAACTTCATTCAAAAACATAATTAAAGAATGAGTTCCTAGCTCTACAAAAATACAACATATTGTAAGTGTTGCCGTGGTTTTTAAATATTAATTTTGTATTTTATTTTTTTTCTTAATTTGCCCCTCTCACCTAAAAGGTCGGACATATAAAGTCGTCCAATATCTTAAAATCATAAAAAAAATTTGATGCTTTTATCACAAAATGTACATTTTTTAAACTAAGCCCCCCACTTTATAAAAAAAGTAAAACCCTTATCTCTTTCGATTGGTTTATTTCGAAAACGGTTCTTTTTATAAAAAAAGTATAAATATGTATGTTTTTTGTAGAAAATTTTCTAAGCTAGAAATTAGTCCTTGAAATTTTTCTGTAAAGCTAACTATTTACAGTTTTACAGTTTCTGAAGAACACCATGAGGAGGCCATATGCCAAAATCCAGCTTTCCGGCGATTTTTTCGGAGTCAAATCTCCTTAATGACTGGACTATTGTCCCTTAATTCATTTAGACTAGAAAGCTGAGCTTGATGAAGTTGCCGATTTATTTTTAACTGTGATTCCGAGGGCTTTTTCATTTACAGTTTATAGACAAAAAATCTTATACCTAATTTTGTTGAATTATTTGCCAATTTACCTATTTGCAATTCAAGAAGTAGGTAAATAACATTTCAAATTACAAAATAGTTAAAGAGTTTTTCAATAACTCCGTGATGATCCCTTATTTTAAATAGGTATTGCCATTATAATAGATCTCCATTAACAGATGTATTTAAGTATTATGTATTTGTTTTTAATGAAGATTTTTTGAAAACACTGGGTTTATCGTTTTCTTTCTTTCTATTTTCAGATTAAACTTTTTTACAAATGGTTTTAGTTTAATTTTTATTAATTTTTTAATTTTTATTTTACTATAAGATTAATGGGAAAACGTGGCAACCCTAAACATTTTTTTTTATTATTTTCCCAATTAGTAAATGTACAATATTTTAAAGTGCCAGATTTTCCATTAATTCTTTACCTTACACATATGTATGTATGTATATGAATTTATGTATATGTATGTCCCCATTTTTTATTTATGTTCGTTCATAGACCATACAAATTTCTATCAATCTGCTAGAAGCTAGACAGTTGGACAGACAAGCAGAAAAAAAAAATTAATAAAATGTACATCTCATCTTTTTCAGCTTAAACGAAAGTCACAACTGAACCAATTAATATTCTTATGTAAATCATCTAGATTTTGTCTGTTTGTTCTCTTTTTCCTACAGAGAGCTCATGCCAAAAAGTATCATGAACAACAACAAAAAACATTTATTTCTTATTTTTAAACACAATTCTCCGAGGCTAGACAAATTAACAACAACAAACTAAATTATAATTTTTTTATTTGCTTTAAAATTCAAGCCACAGAAGCTCTACGGTTAGGTACTTCCATTAAAACAAATATAGGCATGATTAAAAAAAAAACGTGTAAAAAAGTAAATTAGTGGGACAATATGAATTTTTTTTTTTGAAGCAATAAATTAAAGTTCAGCAATTATGAGCAATTAAAATACGAAATAGAAAAACCTTTTAGGTTTTTAATTGTTTAAGAGCTAACGTAAATATGAACATATGTATGTAATATGCATTATTGACCTTTGATTCAAAAACAAAACAAAAAAACGTACTATGTACAAAGGTGGTGCACATTGAAATATGAACGCGAATTGTTTTGCTTTGCGATGGCCTTGAAATTGTTTAATCCAGTTTTTTAAGCTTTTGTTTGAATTAGGGGACAAAATCAAAGCGATGACAACAGAATCTTAAGTAATAAAACCAGTTTTTTTTTATATTTTTACTTGTTCTACAGGACAAGCGTTGGTTTCGTATGAAAATAAATATTCGATATTTTAATCAATCTTACATATTTTAACGAATATGGAAAAATGCAAAATGTGGTTTTGGATAGCATCATCCATTTCAAAGCGTGAGAGTATTTTAAATTGAATGCAAAATCAATGTATCACCTAGCGTCGCGTCGTTCTGTCCATCTGTACCTAGCATCTGTAGCCTAAGCAGTAGATGGATCTTATTTTTTTTTTTAATTATTAGCGTTGTCTAAAATTTTTAAAATACAAAAATGAGAAATAAAAAAAAATTGGCGATACCAACTTTCTCATACAACTTCAGAAATTTAAATAAAATGAACGACTGAATCTCTTATTTCACTTTAAACTTTAAAGCTTCTAAAGTATTTACATATATCTTTAAAGAATTAGGGCAACGGTTTATTAATACAATGACATTATTTAAGAGAAAGTATGTAAACAAAAAGTCCAAAGTAAAGGGATATCTTCTTATTATTTTTGTTTATAAATCCAAGTACGCCGTTGATGCGAAACAAAGAAAAAATACGTATGTTTGGCAACTTGAAATTTCACAAAAATGTCTGTTTACAAAAGCTATAGGTTACCTACAGTTCTTTTATACAAAAATTTACATTTATTTTTTACTTGCGGTATATAAATATGTACATACATATGTATGTTCATATACATACATATATAGGTACTTTATTGCATTTTATGGATTCGTAAAAAAATCGAACTCGAGATTTTGATCAAATTTGACATTACGATGATAGCGAAGTCGAAAAAGTGGGTCTCGCAATTATGATTGTTTGTCTGTTCTTTCAGAAGCAGACCAAACGAGTGGGTCGATTTTCTTTAAACTTAGAGTTTTTTGGACATTCCCCTCACACCTTTTTTCATTTTTTAAGAACAAAAATAATGCCATCTGCCGTGAAATTTTTTTATGCAAATAATACAAATCTCATTTTTCTCAAAACCGCGTCCAACACTCTTTTTTTTGTAATTCAGTACAAAACTACCATTTTATAAAAAAAAATGGTCCCATAGAACCATTTTTTTGTTTTCCATTTTTTCAAAACCCCTCAATTGATTTTCGCCAGTTTTTTTTTATAGAAAATTTTTCAAAAATTTTGAAAATTATTATCTATACATATGTACATATACCAAAATTTTCAAATTTTTTTTTGGATTTTTTTTTTGATAATCTCGGTCGATTTTTATGAAAATTGACATTTAGTAGTTTTTTAACCTTATCTATCTATAAAATAACTGTACCTCCCATACAAGTGTTTAAAAAACCGGTACGATCTACCATATTATTGCAAAAAAATATTATTTATCGATTAAAAATGGTATCTCTCATAGAACCATTTTTTTGTTTTTCGAATATCTCATTATCTGTTGAACCGATTTTAATGACATTTACACAAGAGCTTCTAATAAGTTTAAATAATATTGCATATAAAAATTAAAAAAAAACAAATTTTAAATTTAAAAAAAAATCAAAATTATATTTTTGAAAATTCGATATTTCGAAAATGGGTAGATGGTTTTTTTTTAAATTAATTTTTAAGCTCTACATAAATAAATACTAAAAAATTTAGTACCAAATTTTTTATCTATAAAAATTATTTTTTTTTTAAATCGCACCAACGAATTTTAAATTTTTTTCTCAGAAATTAAGACAAATCAAATTGTTTATCAACAAACAATCTAGTTTCTAGAAATTCCCAATAGACATCTTTTTATAGAAACTTTTATATTTCTCACAAAATGCCAGTATTTTTTTTCTCAACAAAATGCCAGTTTCATCAAAGTGAATATATTGACGATTAAATTCCAAATGGTCATCCTATACATTTACCATTAGGGTGGTCGTTATTCTATGGGTAAAAAAAAGTTCATCTTGGATGGGTCTACATCAGATCCAAATGAAGAAAAAATAATTCCCGAATTTTTTCAGATTTTTATTTTGAAGTCCTACGGTGGATGTAAGCGGAATTAGTTATTCTTCATTTAGACCCATCCATGATAACTTTTTTTTTTAACAACCACCCTAATATACCATACAATTCTCAGGCCGAACTTGAGCATGATGGATGGCTGCTTTGTATATCAGTTAAGAAATCATGGTGGAAATGCAACATATCCAAGCAATTTGTAACGCACATTGTCAATAAACAATCTTAATTTGCTTTCAAAAATACAATACTATACCGCATTGAATTATTTATTAATGATCAACAAACGAAAGCAGTACCCACATCCGTACGATAAAGTGTCTGACTTTGTATATTAACAAAGTATCGATTCTTATCTTTCAGATTAATTAATTTGTTAATATCTCTAGTGGTATATTTTTGTTGGCATGCTTATTTGAACAATATAATAGCTTTCCTCGTAGGTATACACATAGGTATAACTTTGTGTTTGTCACAACATTTTTTTTATCGAATAAATGCATCAAAATTGCTGATTTTAGATACAAAAAAAAAAATAATAAAATTATGCCATAAACAAACAACTTTGTAGACAAAAACAAATTGTAGTTTAACAGGATTGAAATTGTTATGGAAAGAAGAACTTCCAAACTATGTACATATGTATATGGTACCGTAGAGTCATGAACGTGAAATTCAGGTTAATCAGTATAGTCAACCGATTGAATACAGTTTTTTTTGCATGCTTAACAACACATACAATTAGTTGGCAAGACTCTCACAAGAAATTGCATAATTAATAAGTTCGTGAGCCAAAAAAAAAATAAAAAAATAATAAATAATAATAGAAAAGAAGCACGAAACAGAGCCAAAACCACTATGATCTTTCGAAATTGGATTTTTTAGAAGAGGCCTAAAGAAATACATAATATTAACTCGCGCATTTCTATAAATACTCATTAATATTGCAAAAACTAAACTTATTTATTTACTCATGAGCAATAGAAATTCATTTTGTTCTTAATTACCTGGATATGTAGTATACTTATATATGTTTATTCTTAAATTAATTATAGAGCTGCATTGTGCATTTGAGTTTGAAATTGTTACACGTGTGACAGATTCAAATTACTTTTATGACCAGATATTATTTTATTAGCATAAACAAAATAAAACAAACGCTCTAAAAATTTTAATGGAAAAATGTTTCAAATTTGAAATAAGAAATGTGTAACTCTCCTTGTTAAAGCAATTAGGGTATAAGTAAATATAAGAAAGAGTTTTTTCTTTACCTTTTTATCTTTGTTTTTTTTTTGTAGTGTTACTACAAACCTAACACATTTGTATATGCATTAATTAAAAAAAAAAACATATCCATTACATTAGTCATGAGAGTGAAAGTTATTTTATACGTAATTTGACTGATTGTATATGTTTTAAGACTCACATTCGTTATCTGAAACAATACTCGACTTTTCAATTAATTTTTTGCCATAAGTTCAAAGAATGATTAAGGAAAAAATAATGAAAGGGTAAAAAAAACACTAACTACATTCTTAAGTGAATATAGGCTGATAAGTAGAATTTTTGTTTTTATAATTTAAATTATGACCCACTCAAGAGGTTATGATTACCCTTAAAATGTTAACTTTGATTTAGTTTAGCTTTTAGAAAGCGGGAGGAGGATAATGATTTAAAATTATCTTAAATGAATTAAAAATAAAATGCAAAATTCGATCGGACCACGAAATCGCTCTTGAATAATTATGTAAATAATGATATCAAATACAAAAAAATGTAAATAAAAGTCAAAAGTACATACATATGTACTAAAAAATTTGTTGTGTATAAAAAAAATTATTTGTAAATTTTTAAATACACCTTTACCTCTGTTTGTTTGTACTTCCCAAAAATTTGATATGAATGTAAATATTAAGCAGCTTTTAACTTCAAATTCTGGTTCAAAATTTTTTTCACAAAAACATTTTTTTTTATCTTAACGAGACAAAAACGAGACTTCCCAACTGTCAAAATTCCAGGCTCCACTAAAATTAAATCCCAGAAATTAAAGTCCTAGGGACTAATTAAATAACAATTCTATATTGGGGGTAGCTTTTTTATAATGAAATGCAAAAGAAAACCCCCAAAAAATAAATGACACAATACCCTATTTTTAGCTTTCATATTAATCTTTATTTTTGAAAAAAAAAAAAAAACAAATAACACCTGAAACTGGCATCAAAAACCTGCTTGTGTCCTGTATAAATTGACGTCTGTATAACAAGTCGTTATCTAGCTTTCCGGACCGATAATTACCTTTAGCACACATTTTAAGTTCCAATTTGTTTTTTTTTTTTTTTTGTTTAAAGAAAGATCAATTTAAGGTGTGAAAATTCAAAATTAAGGCAATTAAGGCAAAGAAACATTAATTTGGGATGTACAAAATTAATAATTCTCTCGAAACAATTAGTAATCACCTTCTTGCTAATAGCTTAAAATTTCGTAGCACTTTATGTGTCAGTTATAGGTTTCATTGAAACTCTTCATTGAAAATATTAATTTCGAATTTAAAAAATAAACAAAATAATCACTGATTTCTCTTTTTGAGTGTGTTCTGTATCGATCGGTATTGGCCAGCGTTGCCGCTTCGAAAAAAAAATTGCATAGTAGAACATACAAAATAAAATGCACGACTGGGTCACTCGAACTGGCTCTTTTGTGCGTTTAAACTAAAGTATGCATGTTCCTTAAACTTTAGACTGAAAAATTGTTAAAAAAATCAGTATAATTAAAAATAAATTCATTAAAAAACTTCTGAAACTGTTTTGATACCAGCGAAATGTACACCATCTTACACAAATCTCAATACATATGTACATATATGAGAAAAAATTTAAAAAAGCAAAATTAATTTTTTATATATAAAATTTGGAAAACATTTTAAAGAAAAAATTGGTACGCCATTTTGTAGCCTTAATTTATTTGGAATTAAAAAAAAAATATCGAATTTTCAAAAAATAATTTTTTAATTGTTTTTTTTTTTAAGTCCAAAATTTGTTTTGTTTTTGAAAATTTCGATAAGCAATATTATTCAAACTTATCAGATGCTCTTGTGTAAAAAATTTCATTAGATAAAATCGGTTCAATAGATAATGAGACAGTCGAAAACTAAAATAATGGTTCTACGAGAAATACCATTTATGAACGGTAGATAAATTTTTTTCCCGATAATATGGTAGATCGTACTAATATTAGTTCACATAAAAATTTTAATCAAAATCGTAGAAGCCGTTTTTGAGAAAATTGAGATTTTCCTTACCGGTTTTTAAACACTTGTATGGGAGGTATTGTTATTTTTGGTCATACAAATATTTTTTATTTAAAATCTGCTAGATAATGTTAAAAAACTGCTGGGTTATAATTTCAATAAAAATCGACTAAGTCATTTTTGAATTATTAATGTCTAAAAAAAAAAAATGTTAACTTTTTTTAAAAATCCAAACAAAAAAAATTTGGTATACAACTATTAAAACTTCTTGAAAGATTTTCTATAAAAAAAAATTGTGAAAAATAGTTGAGCCGTTTTTGAGAAAATCGAAAATTAAAAAAAACGGAACCACTTATAAGCATTTTTCCGTTGTGGGCACATTTTTGAGAAAAAATGAGATTTCCATAATTTGGTAAAAAAAATTGTACGGCCGTTATTCTTGGTATTAAAAAAAAATAAAAAAAAAAAACTGTATGGGAATGCCCAAAAACCGCTAGGTACCAAGTTTAAAGAAAATCGACCCACCCGTTTAGGCTGCAGTCGAAAAGACAGGACAGAAAGACAGAATTGCGAGACCCACTTTAATCGACTTCGCTATCATCGTAATGTCAACTTTGATCAAAATCTCGAGATCGATTTTTTTACGAATCCATAACTTGCCGTGTATGTACATATGTATGTATGTATGTAGCACCTATGTACTACATATATATGTAGATATATCGCACGTAAAAATGCAGTAAAAATGCAGTTGCTTTTTATTTAAAAATAAAAATACAAAGTTTTTCGATTGGAACAATATTTAAATTTGAATAACAGATATACAAACTAAAACTAAAAAATCTTGAATTAATCACTTAAATTTGTTTTATTAATAATTTTTTATAGCAATTCTAGAGTAGTAAATTTGACATATTTTTTGCAGAAAATGCAGTAATTTTTTGTAATTGTAGCAAAGTGGCAACGCTGGTTCTGGGTAGCTTATATTCCATAATTCGTTAATACATGTATTTTTCAACAGCACACTAAACTTTACATCACATCAAATACAAATTTAGTTCAAATTCCATCTTTTGTTTAGGACATTAAATTTCTATTTTGTTTTCCAATGACTTGACAATATAAATGATTACTAATGATTTTAAATTAATTAATAATAAATCTGCATTTTTTCTTTCATTGTTTTATCAAACAACTTTTCATCGATTCGATTAAAAAAAAAAACGAAGAGCTTAATCAAAACGGACAATATAATACGTGATTTATTGTAGGAATAAGTCTTTGAACTTCAAATCGCAATAAAATTTAAAACTCATCGCATGAATTGAATATCAATTGTCCATCGTCATCGTCGTGATAAAAAAAAAAAACAAAAACAAAAAACAAAACAAAACAAATGTGGGTTGGACGCAATTTTTTTTGTTTTTGTTATTTTTCGCATTTGCCAATTAGTTTGAACTATAATAAATCAAAATACAACATCACGGAAAAACACTCATGTGAAAAACCAAAAAAAAAATAGAAATCATTCTATACACGTGGCATCAATTTACATATAATGCAATGGTAGTGTATAGCACATTGGCTTAAAATTCAAATAAAATAGAAAATAGAAAAATTCAAAAAAGAACTTTTAAGTTTGCAGCAGTTCTATAGCTAGCCCGAATGACGGCTTAAAACCTTTGAGAAAGGCTTATAAATAAATCTATATCGGTGCAGCTCGCAACGTGTTGTTTCCTACTGATTTGAATTTGCGACTATGGTACTATATGGCAAGTTATGGATTCTTAAAAAAATCGAACTGGAGATTTTGATCAAAGTTGACATTACGATGATAACGAAGTCGGAAAAAGTAGGGCTCGCAATTCTATCTTGTCTGTCCTGTCCTCTCCAGTCCTTTCGGTTGCAGCCTAAACGGGTGGGTAGATTTTCTTTAAACTTGGTACCTAGCGGTTTTTGGCACTCCCCCAAAAATAACGGTACCAGCCGTATAAATTTTTTGACTAAATTATAAAAATCTTATTTTTCTCAAAAACGCACACAAATTAAAAAAAAAAAAAATTAAAAAAAGGCTACCAATTTTATAAAAAAAAATCGGAGAAATGGTTATAAGTTGTACCTCCCATATAGAAGAATTTTTTTTTAATTTCTATTTAAAAAAAAAAAAACGGCTCAACTGATTTTGACCAACTTTTTTATAATTAGAAAATCTTTCAAGAAGATTTAAAAATTTATTATGCCAAAATTTTCAAATTTTTTTCTAATAAACTGATATTTGTGTAAGAAATCAGATAATGTACATGACGTTGTTGGTGTCAAAACAGTTTTAGAAGTTGTTTAATCGATTTATTTCTAATTATATTGATTTTTTTACAATTGTTTAGTCTAAAGTGTAAGTTCCTACCATGCGTACTTTAAAACCAAAGTGTGTTCGCAGATAAAAGCAAGTTCGTGCGACCCAGTCGTGCATTTTATTTACGCCACCTTAGCCTCCATATTAGTCTGGCAAATATTTATATGAAAGCTGCTGCTCTGAGTCATTGCTTCCATAAATTCACTTTTTATATCACCGGGTATCCTCATTACGTGTCAAAAATTAAGTTCTATTCTGATAGAAAAATGATTTTACTACTTTAAGTTTAAATAAATTTTATAACTTACTCAAATGAGGGACCTGTATTGGTTTCGTGTCACAAAAAAACTAATTTCGTAGTTTTAATCTTACTTGATATTTTTATCTTAAAAGTGATTTTGTTTTATTAGTTTATTTGAGTTATTACATTTTTTCTTCAAAAGTCGTAAGAATAATTTATCTGGTACGTACATAGGTGCATTACGTAGATATGTCATCTTTTTGGCCATTTGAAAAATGGGTTCAATTCCAATCCACTTTCCTACCTAAACTAAAAAAAAATTATAGATTTTTTACATAAACGCGCAGTTTCACGCCTCTTTCTTGTTAAACAAACAAAATTGGAAACGTGCTCTTGGTGACTTTTGTCTTGTGACTTATTCTTTTTGTAAATTTGTGAATAAATATTAAGATTCAATCGCAGAACTCGGGGATGACAGTGAAACATTACTTAGCATTATTTATGCCGAAGGCCACAACTTACTAATTGCAGGTAGTTTTTATCTCTTTAAGCTAAATTACAATAAAAAAAATACTATTCGCAAAAACAAAATTATACTTTTCCTTAATCGTCAAATCGATAGCCTTGGCATTGATTCATCCTATGCGTGACCTAACCACTTATACATTTTTAATGCTTAGCCTGATGGTGTCCAGTTTTAATGAAAGGAATGAAAAGAGGGGGCTGCCATCAGTTGCCTTTGAGGATAAATTGTTCCATTGTACATATATCGATTCGGATTCACCATCACAAAAAAAAAAAAAAAAAAAAAATTCACGGTGACTCGTATTTTTTTGTTTATATCGATCGATAAGAAAAACATCATTCGAATTAAATTTCGTTTATCGAACAATGTGCCTCATTTTAGTTTTGACGTAATTTACATATTATAAACAGTTTTTAGTTTTTTTTTTGTTTTGTGCGTGGCACCATTTAAGAATTCATATTCTCGATGTCCTAATTTAATTCCGGTAATATTATGTATAATGACCTTTGGGAAACAACAATCGAGCACGCTATATGTAGTATGTAGTTAGTTTGGTCATCTGAGTCATGCTGTTAGCACTAATTATAATTATATTTTATTCAATGGAGATATAATCAGAGTTTCACTTAGAAAAGCTTGTTTTCAACAGGTATGTTTTTGTGTACTATGTAAGCATGTATATTTAATTGATTTTCCATTTATAAAACTATTTCCACTGTACAAAAGTTTTAAGTTTATATTATAAGGAAAAACGCCGTTTATAAATTTCACTAATACGTAGATCAAGACTCCACTGTATGTTATATGGATTTTTTCATTCGGTAAGGATTTTTTCGTTCAGATTAATTCTTTCGTTAAAGATTTATTTTTTCGTTAACATTTACTTTTTTCGAAGGTTTTTTTTTTTAATAATACAAATTCTATATACTATTGAAATACATCAGCCAAGTAGAAGACTTAGCACTATTTAATTGGACTTGTTGAATTATTGATTCAAAATAGCTTTTAACGGCCTTTAATCCACAAAAATTTAATGCGTTTCGTTCCGCCGATCTCACTTGGACTCATCAGGACCTTGTCAATGCGCAATTTTTGTTAAGTTCAGTTCATCTAACATAGATTTCATGAGGAATATCTACTTTTCTACTATTTTTTTCGTCAAAGATTATTTTTTTCGTTAAAGAATAACTTTTTTCGTTAAGGATTAATTCTTTCGTTAGCTATTTATTCTTTCGTTAACTATTAATTCTTTCGTTAACTATCAATTCTTTCGTTAACAATTTGTCGGTTCTCAAAAGGGAGAATTGTTTTTTTTTTTTTCATTCAAATCTTTCAATATTGTTTAATAGAATTATAGATATGTTCGTCAAAATAGAAGGCTGCAGTCTTTGATTAAATAAAGTTAACGAATTCACTTTTTTAAAACAAATAATTAGATATCGATTAAAAAAAAACCTGAGATCAATGTTTCCATCAGACGAATATTTTAATAAATTTCACTTAGCCCATGAACATTCTGCTAACGATCATAATTTAATAACGAAACATTTACTTCCTTTCAGTCTTCTATAGTAATAGTAGGTATGTATATATATTTAAAATAGACAAAATTTCCTCACCAAAAGCTTTCCCATGTAATAAACTTTCTAATTGACTTAAATTAATTTTCCAACTCCCTTTTTGAATACTTGATTACTATAGTTAACTAAGTTGTTTCTAATATGTCATGTTATACATTCGTACACTATACAACAATGGGGAATTTAAATTAAAACGAACAAACGAAGGATGTCATTTAGTTTGAACACTTTAGCTTTATATTTATATAATGAGTGTGTAGGAAGAGGAGTGCACTTATTTACTGTCACGAAGAAGAATTATTATTATATGATGTGCATATCTATAACCTTTTGAAATATACTCACGGGAATGTTACATCAACTAAATTAATTGCTGAGATATACACTTTATGTAATTTTTAATTTGACCACATAAATTCTATTACATCAAGAAGTAGAAGAAAGGTTCTAAAAACTTGATGCTTGGTGGAATGTAGGTATAGTAAAATTCATTTTTAATGGTGCTATCGTAGAAGTAGTGTTTAACTGCGTTCAAGTCCCAGTCTAATCAGTATTCATTTATATGTCTATGTTCCTATTTCAACTTAAAGTCATTCTTGTGGGATTTCATAAGATAAAAAACCACGTAATTTTCAATCCACACTGAGCCAGTAAACCGGCAATAAATTCTTTCCTATCCTTCTATATTGCCTCTAACTACTTTTGTGTACAGAAAGTTCGTAGTTAGGTTTTTGTTTATTATAAAAATATAAAAATCAAAGTTTTCTGGAAAAGCTTTTCGGGACACCCTTTCGTAGGGTTTAGAGAGGGAACCGTATCAACTTTTTCGAAGGCTTGTAAAAGGCTCCACCCTTCTTTGGCAAGCGATCAAGCAGAAATTTTGTTTTTGATTTTATTTGATTAACTCCTGCTTGGGAATATGGTGTTGTCGAGCATGCTGATCGATGTAAACCCCCTATTGAGTTTGCTGAGGATACTCATCATCTCAGAGCCTACGTTAAGAAGGCTACAAAAATACTTGCTGTGGCTATTTCATCATTATAAGATTACTACTCTCCGTTTGCATTCACCAACAAATATGAAAATTAATAAATCCCAGCAAAAATATCGCAACAGAAAGTTACAATATTAAACTCAGTCTATCATCAAATTTTAATCAAACAACAACAACTCAGAATCCCGTAAATTATTAACCTAATAATTCCACGTGCCCAATTTGTACTTGAACTCCGTGGATTTTCTTCTTTTTTTTTTTTTGAGAATCCCTTCTATTTTTAAACCACAACAACTTCACCATCCCCAGAGTCAGGGAAAAATCTACCTAATCAGTATTCCTATTGACAAAAATCAATCCGTGTTATAACCTATTATTAGGCTTCCTCAATTGTACACAATTTATCACTCATTTGTCGGCCACATGGATTTCTGTTTTCATTTATTTTTTTTTATTTTTCTGGTTAACATTAACCTTCAGCCTATTGTACTTGGCAAATTGATTCTTTAGGTGGTTGATGTATGAATTACTATGTGTTTACCAAGAACAACCACCAGCCCCACATATATCTATATTTAACTCCCTGATTTGACTTTTTTGTTGCCCTTATTCAATTTACATATATTGTTCTTTGCACGCACTTATATATGTACATATTTTCAACTACATCAGTCATCAGACCCCTCACCTTATGTGTTAATCATATGTAAATAGTATGGTTTTTTTTTTTTTTTTTTTTAGTAAAAAAAAGTTGAATTTGCATTTGGTCAATCAATAATAAACAAATCAATTCGTGTTGCATGCAACGTTTTCTTTTGTTTGGCACAAACAAAAAAAACTGCAGTAGAATTAATTGACCGAAGCAAAAATGTCCCCACAAAAAAAAAAACAGAAACCGGACACAAACAAAATTAAAAAAAGGTTAACCTATTCAAATATGAATGTCATAAGTTATCACCCTTTTTAAAGATGGAAGATAATAAAGGTGCTTTAGGGTAGTAACGAATGCATAAGAGAGGAGTTGTTTATACTTGCTTTTTGTTTTTAGATTATTTTTTTTTTATTATTATTATTATTTTTTTAGATTATTTTTTTTTTTAGATTATTTTTTTTTAGATTTTTTTAGATTATTTTTTTTTTTTTTAAGTTTTTTTAGATTATTTCTTTTTTTTTGTTTTAGATTATTTTTTTTTCGATTTTTTTTTCAAAAATCAATCAATATATTTCACCTTAAAATTTTTTGTTCGCCCGGAATTTTAAAAACTATTGTGAGTTTCGCCCGAACGAAACTTCGTTCGCCTACAAAAAATAAGTGAACATTAAAACTCTCAATGGCATAACATTCTGCCCTAAGTGAATCTTTACAATAAGCGGAATTTTTCAAATATGAAATTTCGGGTGCAACTCACAATAGGCGAAAAGTGAAATGTCAAATTTTTCGGGTGGAATTTTGTTCGGGCGAAGCTCATAATAAGGCTGATTATTTAGAATAAATAAAAAATATTCAGTATGTTCAAGGGGGTCTTGGACCCTTTAATTAGTTTTTAGTATATATCTCGTGAATGGTCACTTTTACACAAAATTTTTTGCATAATCAAATTTGTAGCTTAGAAATTTCTTTACAAAAATTATGTTTAGGCTATTTTTTCTTTATAAAAACCGTTTTGAAGTTTATTCTTATAAACCCCTTTGACACCAAAAATAAAATATACCAAGTGTTGTCTTATTTTTTTGAAGGTATATATTAATCTCTAAATCATTTTAAAATTCAATATTTTATAAATTTGTTCAATAAGCCCTTCCAGGAATTAGTAATTGCATTTTAGCCCGAAAGATTCAAGTTTAGATAAACCTTATTGGGAGATAAAAGCATTAAAAGCTTCCCATAAATGTATTTATTTGAAAATCCTTTTATGGTATTTTTATTTTTTTTTTACAAAAATGACCTTCAGTGCCTGCTCTACAAATTAAAAAAAAAACTCAATAACAATATAAATAAAATTACAACGCAATTTAGCTTATTATAAACTATTATCTATCTATAGCGTATAGAAGTAAAGAACATTTTATTCGTGAGACATGTTATGAGTTTTTTTTTAAAGTTTATTTCTTCCGTTCAGTACACCCGTATCCTACAAATACATTATAGATGTGTATTAGCCCGAAACGTGCCAAGAATACATGAAAACCCTTCTTCTTTTTTTTTTTTTAATTTTATTGCAGCTCATGTATATAGCTATACCTAGGTATTTTTGTTCATATATGTAGCTTTTGAATTGAAAGGTTGGAAGACAGAATTGCAGGTGCTGTGGCATATTTAATTAGAATCATTTAGCTGGAAACAAGTTTAATTTACTGGCACGTTTGCTAAATTGCATAGTCAGGTGATTTTAATTTGAGAAGACGACATATATTTTAACAGCTTTTAAATAAGGCCAAAAGTACTTTATGCAATTTTTGGAGTTAAATAGGTTTATTTGGTTGTAAATGAAATTTATCGACAGGTTTATAGCATGTTTTTTTTTTTTTAATTTGATGTTTTAATCAAAACTAACATTACGATAAGTTACGAGTTAAAAAAAAAAAAACTTTTCGGCATGCCGTCCGTCGTGTGTCGGTCTGTTTGTCTGTTCGTCCATGTGTTCAAATGTTCAAAATTGGAAGAAATTGTCTGATTTGAGAAGTAAATGAGCAGAGGTAATATAAGGTAATAATACGAAATAAGAGTTTCGTGAAAATTTCATCCAAACTACCCAAAAGTATTATCATACATTTCTGTTCCTTTCACGAAAATAGTCCCACCAATTCCCGAATACCAATAGCTTAGATGTTACACATAAACATATGTAAATAAAAAATAATTTGATGATAAAATAATTTCCATCGCATAACAATGGAAACAGGTAATTCTCAAAGAAGATGATCCTGAAGCTGACTTACCCACGTCCTAAGTTCAGTTTATATACATATGTACATACACATTACACATGTATGTTGTATACCTCCTGAAATACTTACGTCCGTTTATTCGAAGAAAAATGCTTCACCCAATTTCCAATCTTGTCCTATGGTTTTTCTATCCTCAGGAAAACTTCTGATATTGGCAGTAAAATCCAACAAAATAAATGATTTTCCCTTACAGGACTCTCCATGGTTCCAATATAAAAAAAAAATGAATCAGCATCAGCAGATAAATTTGAAATTCTAAATTTTTCACAGATATTGGGTGTTATTTTTCTGCTTCTCACGCAGACATTTTATATTCGCATTTTTTTTTTTTGCATTTTTATTCTAAGGACTCATGTGAATCTTATGCATTGTAAACGGCATGTGGCTTAAATTAATCCCGACACACGACAATCATCTACTTCCACTCAACACAACCTCAACAACTATGCTTGGGTTCCGGATGAACATACATATACAAAAAAAAAAAGAAGAAGTTAAATCGTTTCATAATCCTGGCAAATACACTCAGGCCACACAGCCACTCGTGTGAGGCAAAAATACTAATAGGTATAAAAAAAAAATAAGAAAGAGTTTTACATGATGTAGACCCATTAAGGGCAAGGTGTGCTTACTTGTATAGTTTACTACAGTTACCGCGTGTGAGGTTTTCATATCCGACTATGACAAAAATGTTGGGTACGAACAAAAAGAAATAATGTATGTAAATTTAAAGAGATTTTCATAGCTTATTTCAAGTATGTCGTCAATTCAATGACCGAGATCGTCGGAAGGAAGCATTAAAAAAAAGAACAAAAATGGGGGATAACCACGCATAAAACTTTGAATCTAGGACAAAATGGTTTTATAAGTCTCAGGGGGTTCACATCAGTGTGTACATATTATAGAGGTTGAATTGCTTCACTATATTATATCAACAACAAAATATCTACTCGTAACATGCCACATCTACATATACCTTCCTCATAAAGTTGACCTTGGCTGAAATATTTAGGCTACCGTGTTGTTTGTTTGTACATACATATATATGTGTAGGTAGTTTGCCAAAAAGGTGTGTCGATGGCTGCACACGAAATGCCACCATGACAAACCCTTATTCGTGATACAAAAAAAAAAATAATATATTTCTTACGAAATATTTATATAGGGTAGGTATGTAATAATTTAGATGATAAACATCTAGGCCAACTGTTACCATATTGACTAACATTTTAGTACAAAAGAAAACTAATAATTTTATTTTTATCATCTGCTTACAGAAGATACATCAAATTATATTGTAAACGATACATCAGTTGTGTGTAGTGAGAATTTCTCTGATACACGTCAATTTGTACAAAACCGTCCGATAAAAGAATTCGATGATTTACCAACAATATACTTCATTACGCCAACCTATCCGCGGCGTGAACAAATTCCTGAACTTACTCGATTGGCACACACTCTGATGCATGTTCCCAAAATCCATTGGATAGTTGCAGATGATTTTGCCGAATGTAATATATTTTTGGGTTATCTATTCAATAAATTTGGTAAGTTAACTGAATAAATACCTTTGAGAACAAATTTAAACTTTCGATTTGTTTTTTGTTTTTTTTCAGGAATTCCATTTACTCATATTTCTAGTCCAATGCCTGATATTTATCGCAGTCTAACTCCTAATCCTAGAGGCGTGGCGAATCGTCGAGCAGCGCTCAATTGGTTGCGCCAACAAAAACAAACTTCCGGTGTTTTATATTTCGGTGATGATGATAATACCTTTGATTTGAAATTATTCTCAGAAATTCGAGATACGAAAAAGGTTTCAATGTTTCCTGTTGGTCTAATTGGAATGTTTTCAATTAGTACACCGGTTGTACAAAAGGTATGTTCTTTATCCTATCATACATAAACACATTTCTCTTTAAATTTATTACCTTATTTTCTTTTTTTTTTCAGGGAAAAGTAATTGGCTTTTTTGACTCATGGCCAGGTAATCGAAGATGGCCAGTTGATATGGCTGGATTTGCTGTAAATCTCGAACATTTAGCCAATCATCCCAATGCAACTATGCCCTATAAAGCTGGCTATGAAGAAGACTCATTCCTACGGAGTATATCATTATCTCTCAAAGACATCGAACCTAAAGCTAATAATTGTACAGAAATATTAGTTTGGCATACACAAACACAGAAAACTAAAGCTCCAACTGTGCGAATTAACTCGCAATATTTAGATGATAAATCTAGTTTAGGGGCATTATTTAAAGAACTTGAGATCATGGGTGTTAGTCATGCATCAGATTATGATGGTAAGTGAATTAAGGAATATAAAATGGTATAATGCAATCCGTCGATTGAGAGATCATCGTTTTGGGGATAAATGTTACTATTTATAACATCTAGAGGGGAAGATAGTGAGAGCAATTTTTAGGCATAATACATTTCTATTTTCGAAGACAGACTATATTTTTCGGAGTTTTTTTTCTTAGGTCTTAGTTATGGGCTTTTAAAGGGAAACCATAAACTTTTTCGAAGATTTTTCTAAAAATGCCTAATTGAATTTTATTAATGGAAGCGGTAGATTGACAAATAAAAATTTTAATTGATTTTTTTTAATTTTTTTTATTTTGTGTTAAATATGCTGATTAATTTTTGTTTAGATTTTTAGAACAACCTTGTAAGAAGCTACAAATAATATGATGGTTTTTCGTGATATCAAAATCTTTGAATGAATAATTTCGGCAACCAGAACTTTTGGTTTTTGGATCTTTATAGAGCATGAATACAACTTTTGATTAATAACTCATTAGGTTTACCTGGCATTGTTGAAAATTATTTACATGGTGTGTAAATTTGTGAAATGATAAATTCTTCCGCGATGTCTACGGGTTATCGGATTTTTTTCATATTTTAAATTGTGAATTTCAATTTTTTTTTTAAAACAATTTAATAAAACCATAAATATTTAAATTGATTTAAATAATTTATTTTTAATCTTTTCTTCGCAGGTGTTAAAGCAACAATAACTAAAAATGGCAAAACGAAACCAATATCTTATTATCTTCGGTGAGATTCGGCCATAATTAAATTTTGGAATTGGTTGTTTCCCAGTTATGGCTAATGATACTGATGTTAACAAAAAAAAAAAAAACTCTCATACTCCAGCGCCGCCGTCCGATTGATTGAAGCAAAAAGCGGCCTTTCTCTGTTTGGTATCGAATTTTTTGAAATTTAGTACTGTAAGGAAAAGAAAGAAAAAAAAATTACTCAAAATGGTTCAAAAGACAACAACAAACAAACAAGAAAAGTAAGTTTTTTTTTTTATTTTGTATATTCTACTAACAATAGAAATTATATGAGATGTATCTTTGTTAATTAAAATATAAAAATTATTATTTATATTGATAGGAAAAAATACCTCTTGGATTTGTAACAAACACAACAACAGCAAAAGTATAATAATGTAATAGATTTTTTAGATTAGAATAAACATAAACAATTTATTTATTATTTATCATAAAAATGTAATGTAAATTAATCTATAAATGGCGTGGCTGTGCCATCAGCCGATTGGTACTGATTATGATTAATAACCAAAAAAAACACAAACAAATGGTTTAAGATGCTCACATTTTAATTCTGTAAATTGTTTAACTAAATCGCTAAAATTGATATGTGCGCATAAAAGATATAAAAACGGTCCATTCCCCAAAGGGATAATTGCTCTTTGTACGACACGATTAAAGAAATCAACAATAGAAGTTAGTAAAACGATTTTATCAAAATATGGTTATTTTGTTTCTTCCATTAACAAAATCTTGCACTCACACAAAATTATCTCGATATTATTTACCAAGCTTTAGCGTTTAAATATAAACAAAATTGGACTGATTTCTTAGTAAGAATAAGAACGGTTTTTTCGTTTGATCTTGTTAAAAATGCATATTTTTTTGCGCTTTTTCACTGTCGTATTGTATGCGACAAAATAGACTATGAAGTATTTCTGATGAAGTGTTGAAATGAAAAAGTTTTGCAAAAAGTACTTAGTCTTGAAAATGTTTGATACAGCTCCCCGACTGGAATAGTATCGAAAACAATTTACTGCTGCAGTTTATAGATTGAATGTTCTTGAGAAGGTTTGCCAAGACTTCGTTTGCAAAGATTCGAGCTTTTTGATGATTCTATAAACGGTAGATTTCAGTTCATGCATGCACGTGGATAGGTTTTTAAATATTTTCTTTCGTCAATCCTTGCCTATGTTTTCAATAATATTTACTATAAATTCCTTTGAATATATTCAATAAAAATAAAAATAAGTAATTTTAATCTTTCTTGTCTCGCATAGACATTTATTTATTATATATATTTTTTTTTTTGATAGTTTAATGGAAGATTCAACTTGAAAAATAAATAAAACTGAACTATATCGTAATTTTAATAAATAAATTCAATCATATCATGTGAGCCTTGTAATTAACCAGTGATAACACATACACATGCACCCTTTAATATTTTTTTTTTGCATATTCAAATATAATATTTAATTCCTACGGCTCACAAAAACGACAAATAAAGGATAATTTGCAGTTCCTGCTTATGCTCTTAATCTAAATTTAAAAAAGAAATTAACTACAAATCTAAATATTATTTTATGTAAAAAAAAAAATAAACAAAAAATTAAATAACTTCACATTACAGACATAAATAGTTATTAATAGAATTTTAGTTTTAAAATTAAATAAATTATAAAACAATATATAAACCAAATACTAAATACATACACAAAAATAAACAAAAAACAAAAATAAAAATACTGAAATTAGAATTGTAAAGTGCTTTGCCGCGCTTGCTCTTGTATGTAAATACAATTAATTGATCCTTAAAGGATTACTATTTCAATTAAAATTATGTACAAAATTATTATAAATTTAAAAAAAAAAATATAAATAGATTGTAAATTTATTAATTATAGCGCCATGTTTTTTTTGTTTTTATTTTTAATTACCTTGATTAATTAATTTATTTATTTCTTGTAAACAAAAAAAAAATAAAATCTTAATTAACTATGAATTTAAAAATGATATTTAATTAGTTCTCTTTATTTATTTATTATTCAATTTATTTATTTATTATTCAATTACGAAGTAAATTTTGATGGCAGCAAAACTACAACAAAAATTTGGTATTTTACTTTTCTATGCTTAATGAGTGATAACGACTAAACAATTTTTTATTGCAGGAACCGTTAGGTACCTAGATTAAAGAAAATCGATCCATCCATTAAGGCTGCAGCTGCAACAAACAGACAGACAGAGTTTTGAGAAACACCTTTTTTATCTTCCCTATCATCGTAACAGGTTTGATCAAATTTCGAGTTATTTTTTTTAAAGAATTCATAACTACTGACATAGTATTTATGTATCCCAAGTAAAAATACTAATACGAGTTTGAGACAGAAAATTATTCAACCTTATCACAAATCCCATCGTAATCGGAAACTTGTTACGACTCCCGAAAAAAACGTATCACAGATTCCATCGTAGTGGAAAATCTCATACAAATTGTTATTACGGACGGATTCGGTGATAGATATTTCCAGGATTCGGAAAAGTTTCCGATTACGATGGAATTCATGATAGGGCTGATTATTAAATGTAGCGCTATCTGTATTTTAGTTTAATTTGGTTAGCTCTTTTTTTTATAAACAAACAAATTAATGAAATAAAATCTTAACTATGCACATTATGTACCTACATACATACCTACATATTTCTAAATTTAAAAATAATATTTAATTTGTCTTTCTTGATTTTTAAATACGACAATTGATAATGGCAACAAAGCTAAAACAAGAATTTAAAGCGTTGTATTTTTTCCAAAAATTCTACTTTATATTTCTTTGAATAAATAAAAAGTTAAAGACCAAAACCAAAACCACATCCCAAAATGGAGAAATGTTGAGTAGAATTTGAAATCATTCAAACACAGAAAAAACACGTATCCTTAAAATGTCCATCTCGTTGACCAAAGTTCTTCTGAATAACTCAAACATTTTTGTTGTTGTTTTGTTTTCTTTTTTTCATAGTTTTGATAGTTTTGGTTGCAATATATACAGATAGTTCATTTCTTTAAAAAAAAGGAAGAATAAAATACCTACATACATTTATATTGATAAATCCTCCTATCATATGCGCCTTGAGAAGAATGTTTTATGTTCTTTTATTTTTAGGGGAGATTGTTTTCTATGCCACATGAAAAGTAGCAGCTAGTTTCAACTTGCAACTTCTATTCTTCTCTTCCCATACTCATCTATGATGCACACTTGCACACATCTGATATTCTGAACCTTAAAAAATAAAAAAAAAATGGCATATATACTTTGCGGCATGCAACAAACCGTAAATTTGAATAAAAGTTTTCAGGCAATCGGGAATATATTTCAGAAATTTAATTTAGTTGAATGCAAGAGTTAGTTAGAAAATACAGTGTGTACGGCAAGATTAGATTCAGGGCCATTTCGATAAAATATTTTTGTACATTTTAAATTAAATTAATTAATTAAATATTAAATGAATTTAATTCCAGCTAACTTGAAATGAATTTGCAGCTCAAAGTCAAAACGAATGGGAATTGGTTGTGGTTGACTTCTTTGCCACCTGATGTAAGATAATTGCCTCGTGACTTGAAGAATTATCAACTTAATACTCTGGTAAAGTTGAAGCTCTTAAGGTATTCTAAAAAAAAACTAAACAAAATTATTTACTTATTAAGCTAACTAACATTTCTTTTTAAATTTCATATTGCAGTTGACGAATGGGAAGCTATCGCCGTGGAATACAACCTTTCAAGCATGCCTACATTTGGATTTATCAAGAATGCTAGTGAGATTGATTCATTTTCTGCTGCTAACAGGAGTAACTAGGACAAGCGTTTTTGCAAAACACTTATTATTTGTTTATTTATTCTTAAATTGTTTCAATTATTAGAACTTTAAGCAAATAAATTCAATATATTCCTTTCATGTCGTTTAAGTAAAAAAGAACACGCAAGGACATTATTTTAAATCATTTTAGCAATGCCACGCCCTTTTTATGGTAAGTACTACACGCCTTTTTCTCCTTTTAAGGTAATTTCCCTTTTAGGCTACACCCTTTTAAAACCACACCCCTTTTAAAGCCACGCCCCTTTTAAGGCACATCCTTTTTTAGGTGAATTCCATTTTAGGCCACACCACTTTTTAAGCCGCAACCTTTTAGGACACACTTTTTGACCACGCCTTCTTTTTCGATAATCCCCCCTTTTAAACCACGCCCCTTTAGGCCACACCACCTGACACCTCACTTTTCAATATGGGAAAAGAATTGCCGAAATTATGCGTCATTTCCGACCCGCTTATTTAAATTTTCCAGAACAAAAATTTTTACGGGCAATAGTATGGATTTTTGCTAAATTTTCATTTCGGCCAACTTTAAAACGCTTTTCTGAAGCTTGTGGATAACGTAGGAAAAAGTTTTATACACCAAAATGACCGTTAATTGGTCAAGATTATAATGATATATAAATTTTGAAAATCGGTCGGAAAATAGATATATAACGGTCAATTTTCCCAAAAACATGCCTTTTTTGCTTTCCCAGCCTCTAACCCCGGAAAATTGTATGGACACCTATAATTTTATTATAATGTGCACATTCGTGACGAATGTAGCTTTCCATAGACACCAAAATTTTAAAGATTGGAGCAGTATTTTCCAACTTATAGCGGTTTTTGTGAAGTCAAATCGTGAATTTTCCATTTTTTCTTACATTTACCTTGAAAAAAAAATAGAACATTTTTTTTTTCGTAAGATTGATTATTTTATGTACATATGTATTTAAAATGACCCTGTAAAGCCTTTTAGGCAACACCCCCTTTTTAGTCATGACTCTTTTTGACCACGCCCCTTTTTAGGTCACGCCCACTTTTATAAAAAAAAAACTTTAGGCCGCACCCTTTTTATTTTTTTTAGGCCACACCCCTTTTTATTTTTTTTTAGGCCACACCCCTTTTTTATTTTTTAGGCCACACCTCCTTTTTTAATTTTTTTTAGGCCACACCCCCTTTTTATTTTTTTTAGGCCACACCCCTTTTTTATTTATTTTAGGCCACGCCCATTAAAAAATTCATTTATGTCACGCCCCTTTTTAAGCCACACCCCGTGGTGGCGTGTGCAATGCTCTCAAGCTTGACAAGGTCATTTCGAATACATACGCAAAAAAAAAATGTTCTATTTTTTTTCCAAGGTAAATGTAAGGAAAAATGGAAAATTCACGATTTGACTTCACAAAAACCGCTATAAGTTGGAAAATACTGCTCCGATCTTTAAAATTTTGGTGTCTATGGAAAGCTACATTCGTCACGAATGTGCACATTATATTAAAATTATAGGTGTCCATACAATTTTCCGGGGTTAGAGGCTGGGAAAGCAAAAAAGGCATGTTTTTGGGAAAATTGACCGTTATATTTCTATTTTCCGACCGATTTTCAAAATTTATATATCATTATAATCTTGACCAATTAACGGTCATTTTGGTGTATAAAATTTTTTCCTACGTTAACCACAAGCTTCAGAAAAGCGTTTTAAAGTTGGCCGAAATGAAAATTTAGCAAAAATCCATACTATTGCCCGTAAAAATTTTTGTTCTGGAAAATTTAAATAAGCGGGTCGGAAATGACGCATATTTTCGGCAATTCTTTTCCCATATTGAAAAGTGAGGTGTCAGGTGGTGTGGCCTAAAGGGGCGTGGTTTAAAAGGGGGGAATATCGAAAAAGGGGGCGTGGTCAAAAAGTGTAGCTTAAAAAGGGGTATGACCTTAAATGGTAATTACCAATAAAGGAAGTGACTTAAAAGAGGCCTGGTCAAAAAGGGGCGTGGCTAAAAAGAGGGTGTGGCCTAAAAGGTAAATTTACAAAAAGAGAATTTACCAAAAAGGCTCTTTATGAAAAGGGCGTAATGCTTCACTTTACGGGGTACTTGTCGAAAAGAGGCGTGACTAAAAAGGGGCGTAGCTTAAAAGTGGTCTTACCGTGGCCTAAAATAATTTAAGAAACAGACTTTATGTACTTACGTGTATTTTGTTCAGTTCGGTTTTAAAAATAATGACACAACGGACAAATCTTTATTTTTTTTTATTAAACGAAATGACAGGAATATTTTGCTGAATTTGTTTGCTTTAAGGATTAAAAGATACAATTTAAGAATAGTTAAATAAATCATGTGTGTTGTGCAAAACCCCTGACCAAGTTATCTTCGTTAGCTCCAGAAAACAAATCAATCTGCCTAGCATTCTTGATAAATACGAAAGTAGACATGCTAGAACTGTTGTATTCCATTCATTCGTCAACTTCATCCTGAAATAAAAAAATTGTTACTTAAGCTTAATTGTGAATAAATGTTTATTTTTTTCTGAGGACACCTTAATAACCACAACTTTGCCAGCGTATTGAGTTTATAATTCTTCAATCCATGAGCCGACCATCTTGCATGTGGACCACAACAGGTGTCAAAGAAGTCAATCACAACAAATTCCTATTCCCCTTGAGCGAATTTGATTAATTTTCAAAAAATACATAATGAAATGGTCCAATATTTTAGATGGCTTGATGATACCAAGGGTGGACCATGTGTCAAGGCTTTATTCCCAGGTTCTGAAAAAAAAAAAAAATATGCTTAAAAGAAAATTCATTTAAAATCATATTCTCAAATTTAAATTTTTTCTAAAAAAGAACGAAATTTAAATAATTTTTAAGTTTATAATTGCATAAGCTTGAAAAGAAGTTTAAAACAAGAGTATTAAACAGTTCGACACTTATTTTCTACATGCCGAATGTTAAGCACAAACGTAAGGTCATTTACAAGGACGCAGAGGAAAAAAGTGAGACAATATAAAGAAATTACAGAATTTTCTATCTAAAAAACGCGTTAAAGCTTAATCCATTCAAGACCTGCTGTGATGATTGATGAACTATTGAAGGGCAGTTGTGAATGAGAAGCTAATCAAAATTGCTTAAAAAGAAAAAGGCGTGTGGCCTACAATTAAAAAAAAAAAAAAATGTTAAAAAGGTAAGTCACCAAAAATAGGCGTGGCCTCAAAGGGAAATTACCAAATTAAGGTTTTGGCCTATAATGGACGTGGGTAAAAAAGGGCGTTAGCTAAAAGCAAATTACCAAAAAGAAGCGTGGCGTTTTGAACGAGAACGAAATGGTTGATTTTTTAAATGGCACCAATTGAGAACTTCTCTACAAATATGCAGTTAAAGCTAAAAAAAATATATACTATAACTAGTCAATGAAGAATTTTTATAAAATGTTTTTACTTAAATTAAGAAAAACCTGGCAGACGGTTATAAAGCCATGCTTAAATGATTAAGAAAATAAAGGCTGAAATAATTAAGAAAATATTAATGTAAACTAAAAATGTATGGAAAATAAATAAAATTTTTCTATCTATGTATCTATCTTGTCATTGTGTAACTTTTTTTTAGAAAAATTTGACTAACAACCCAGATGCACAAATCTAAATCGAATCAACCAATTAAAAAGGTAATTCTTCACCCCTAAACATACTGTACCTTACGCTAGCTATATACTGCTCCTAACATCACTATTGTTATACGATACACATTTTATGGAAATGTTACACTTCGCAAACTTTACCAAAAAGCATTTGTTTCTCCAAATCGTAGGGAATGTGAATTTTGTAGTCTTACTTATAATAAGTTCCCCGTCCTTACATGTGATATGATCCCATTTTTATGTTGCACTTTCTAAGTTATTACTGCAATATTTGAGTTTTCACAAAATAAAATTTGGATTAAGGGCAAGATAAAGTTAAAAAAAAAAAAACAGTAATATTATTTTATACCTCATATACTCGTATATCCATCTCCAACATACCCATTTAGATCACAAACCACACACGCCCACCCACTTCCTTTGCCTACCATAACCGACAATCTGTTAAGCATTTTTTATTGAATCTCTTTTTTGAAAATTAAGGGTAGAAAAACAGATGTGCCGAAGCTGATGCTGTGTGTTGTTTGTTGAGAGTGCGGTAAATGGTATTTTTTTTGAAAATGCTTAATCTGTGCTCACTCAAGCTTACTGTAAGTGTTGTTATAAAAGATTATTATATAGGAAGTGTTGGGATGTTGTGAGGTATAACATTGAAATATGACGGGGCTAGAGGGGGGGGGGGGGGGGATGAAGTGATAAAAATTGCAATTTAAATTGAAAGACACTTCCTTTCATTGAATGTGTAAAAAAAAAGGAAAATATTTAGTCATAAAGGACATGGATTTACAGCTTTGGTTTTTTTTTCTACTTCTTTTATTTCTTTGCAAACTAGCCTGTGGGGTTGAGTATTAATAAATCTATATCTATTTCAAAAGGAAGAGACGAGATTTCCCATAAATGTGTGTAGTTAATAATGCATTGACCTTTTTTTTGTGGGAAATTTATGAAAATCTTTTGAGAATGTTTTAAGTGTGGAATAAATCCATTAGAAAGGACCTTTATACCTTAAACACCAATGAAAAAAAAATTAAATTAGCAAAAGCTTTCCATTCTTTAGACCAATTTAAAAGTACTTAAATCGACGACACAACATTTAATAAATAAGATAAAGGTAAGTAAAAGTGGAGAAGAAGAAGAAGAAAAGTGAAGAAGACACAAGGAGTTTAGTAATATTGTTTTTAATCAATAGAAATTGTTAGAAGTTTTATTAAATAACTACCCCATATCATTAGGGGATAAGTAGGGAAAAAAATACTGGAGAGAAACAGTTCCTGAAACAAAGTATTAAAATAAATATGTGTGCGATATTTATAACCGTATTATTTCGATAACGCGTTTTAGTATTTTATTCATTTTTTTTTTTCTTTTAAATAATTCCATTCTCAACATTAAAATTGCAAACATCACAAAGTTCAAAATAAAATAAAAACATAACCAGGATAAAATTCAAAAAAATTTAAATATTACCATTTTAAATGGCCACCTGTGTCTGTGGCTTGATTTGGTTGGCTACCCTGTTTTGAATTCAAAATTCCAACATTCGTATATATGTATGTACCTAAAAGTAAAATGCTTATTAAATCAGAATGAATTTTTAAACAAAAAATTGATGGAATATATGTCAAAAAGTGAGTTTCGTAATTTTAAGATGAAATGTATTTTCTTTGAATATTATTATTGACATGGTGTATGTAAATTTGATTTGCTAGATACATATACCCTCGTCATTTAAATAATAAAAAAAAATAAGAGAATAAATAAGCAGGATATATAGAAATTGGGGGATGTGAAAATTTTTCTTCCACATGAATGCTATTTATTCGAATAACACATCTTTTCTTGTTGTTCAAGTTCGTCGAATTATTAAACTTATACAAATCATCATAGTATCTCAACGTATAATATTTTTTTTTTATAAAATGATTTCCAAAAAGATATACCCATCAGATCAGATAAAATGAAAAATTAATACCTTCCACAATGATTTTTTTATTTTATTGTAAGGAATTTAACAGAATGTAAAATAAATACTACAAAGGAAAATGATAAAGGAGTGGGGATTTTTTTTTTATATTTTTGTCGAATAATAAATTTTATTTGGAAGGAAATTGGATTTCATATAAAATTTTGGACTTTAATTCTAAATAAATAAATTTACAAACTTAAACTAGCTGGCGCAAAATTTTAGATGATTAAGTACGATGAAACAATTTTAGTATGATGGTAGGTTAAAAACAGGACTTTCCAATTTTTTTGGCATCTTGCTCTTTTTACATTTCATTAAAGTCAAAATCCCTATTTTAACTTTTAAGTATCATACTAACTATAAATGTCACTTTGACAATTAAAAATGTGAAAATGTTGTATGTTTGTTTACTTGTTTGCAAGAACTGTCACTTTTTTAGGCGTGTTCAGTTTAAGTTTAAAAAAAATCTAAGATGGCGGCGGTTTTTTTTTAAATGGTAGTCCATTCCATCTTGGATTTTTTGAGAACTAATTTATGTAATTTGTGGTACTGTTCTGAATTTTTTCATAAGATTTCCGATTGTTTATAATTATGCGTGAGGGGTAATTTTGTTCTAACTGAACCGGACTTGAATCTGTTTAAGATATTTAAATCAAAATATTAGCTGTGTAAAACCCATCAGTTAATTTGAGCGCTTCCTTATTGTTTTTGACAGTCGAAAACTGTCAATTTGACGCATGAATGACGTCACTAGGACAATTTAAGGTAAATTCAATTAAATATATGAACTGTACGTAGTAAAATTTATTGGAATTGTCATAAAATAAATTCTGTCACGCAATATTTTTCTTTATTGTTTTTCCAAATTATCATCTCTTTCCTTTATTTTCACAATTCAATAAAAATAGCAAAAAAGATATTAATAACGATGGAAACGTAGCAAAGTTCAGCAGCAGATTATGTCGTTAATAATAATCAAATAAAATTCATCAATAAAATGTCATTTATTCTTCCTCCAGATATACCTACGTAGAAATGTTCACCTCATAAACTTATAAACCTGCCAAACTTTCTCAAACTCTGTTTACTCTACATATATACATACACCTTCATACTCTTGCGGGTTAATAAAATCGCAACGACGACGGCGATGACGACGAGGACGAGAAGAAGAAAATATAAAGATAACAAGCGTAACGTCCTCTATATCCTTGAAATTTGTCAAATATATCTTATTAGAATGTCTTTTTGTATACAAAGTACCAAGCGGTGGTTCTTTGATGGTGGTATAGGGTGAAGGGGATCAATTTTTGTATTGGGAGGTTCATAAATATTCAAGTATTTTTTTATGATAAAATATTAAAATATTACCAGCTGATAGAATGAACTGTTTGCTTCTGCATAAAGTCTTTAACTAGCTTAAAATTTAAATTCACAGAACAAATGATACAGTCTCAAGGCCACCTGAATCATTTTATACCCTCTTCTATATATTAAAGGAATGAGAAGTTGTGACAAAAGTTTGGGTATTTTTAGACCAAAGAACAAAAGGGTTTAAAAGGACAAATAGACGACAGATGTTTACTATATTTAAATTCTAGAATATAGTTTTAATGAAAATGAAATATCCATGGAAATTTGAAAATAAATATTTCGAGGAAAAATATTTTAGAACGTATTCACTTTTCATTTCATGGAAAGATTAAATTATATAAAAAGTCATAAAAATAAGTAAGGGAATTCAAATAACATCAAATTAAAATCAGCTCACGTTCACTTTGACCAAACATCTAATTAAATTGAAGTGGAATAACGAGTTAATTCACTTTGTCATTTTGATTTTTTTAAAAGCTCATTCATCAAAATAATAATCAGCCTAATTGTGAGTTTCACCCGAAAAAAATTTCACGCGGAAAATTTGACATTTCACTATTGTGAGTTTTACCCGAAATTTTACGTCTAAAAAAGTCCCCTTATTGTGGACATTCATTTCGGGCGGAATTTAATACATTGACAGCCTAAATGTTCACTTATTTTTAGTAGGCGAACGAAATTTAGTTCGGGCCAAACTCACAATGGCGCAAAATTTTAAACGAATTAGTACGATGTTAAAGCCATTTTATCATACTGAAAATGCTTTAACATCGTACTAAATCGTTTAAAATTTTGCGCTATAGCTATAGCTTTTAAAATTCTGGGCGAACAAAAAATTTTAAGGTGAAATATTTCTTGGCTGAAACTCACAAAAAGGCTGAATAGAAAAATTTGTGGTGAAACAAAATAGTGAAACGCAAGTTATTTTTCATTTTACGTGAGAAACCCCCTTTTCTAAGCTTGATTTTGATTTTATTATATCGTTTTTCACACATAAATTCTTCAAGGAGAGGGGGCTTGGTTTTTCTACATTAAGAATGAATTTAGTAACTGTTTCAGTTCTTATTATTTAAATCGCATTCAAAAATATAATAAACATGCTGGTAGAATTTTGAACTGAAGTGCGATCAATGTATACTTTCAGGTGTATAAAATAATCATTTGCATATTCGTTGCTACTTGCTTGGTTTTGATTAATTCACGTGGCTTAACTCCACCTCACTTTCCCCTTCTCAAAATGCACCAACAATTCAAATACTTGCTGTCAAATTCAAAAGATACAAAAATACCTTCTTACAAATCAACCTTTGTCGTCGTATGGTCGTTATACTCACTCGCATAAAACCTTATTGCAGACACTTCAAAAATATTGAATAAAATTGGCAACATATGTGTGCGAAACATAAAATGCCAATTCAAAGATATGCAACCCTCTAAGAACTCCCTACAATATAATATACCACATCCACAATATACCCTACCCAACATCCAGAAACCTCTTGATTACACACGAGTACGGCGTGACACACACAAAAAACAATTTTACAATCGTTAACGGGAAATCACTTTCATTTATTCCTCTTCTGGGTATATTCAATTCCTCCATTCAGTGGCAGCATCCCTTGTTACATGCCAATGTTCTAACCATCAACCACCCACATACATATGTATGTATGTACATGGCAACGCATCATTGTGTCAAACCATCCAGCAAGGAGTCTGATAGAAGGTACATATATAGAGAAGTTCTTATAACACCTTATTCATCATACCCAATTGAAAAGCCATGAATCAAAATCAATTCGTACACCACTTGTGCATAGACCCCCTCCCCCCAAAACAATTCACATTGTCAATCACCCCCCTTGAAATTCATCAATGAGCCGGGGGTAGAGCAGAGCACATCAGAGCATCAGGACTTCTAAAACTCTTGTCCGGCTTTCTTTCTCTTTGTGTGATCTTCAGCAGCCCCTATCTCTAACTTTGTTGTTGTCAGTGATGTTGATAAGCCCCTCGACAATTGTCGTGCATCCCACAGAAGCATCTCTCTTCTACAACGGGCTTGAGGGGGTAGAGGGTAGCTTCGTCGACCCGAACATCATCAGCGCGTTCGTTCATACTCTCGAAAACTCTCCAATGCCCAAGTATAATATGGCGATAAGCAAGTCAGATAGTGAGTGGAATATAGAAGCATCATATTGTATGGCCAACACAACTACTGGGATTTTTCTATTGCTCAGCAAAAAAAAATAGAAAAAAAATTACAGTCACTCGCCCCAGCAGCCAGAGCCAGGCATCAGACATACTCGAAATGCTATCAGGACTCCAGTTGGTCGTATCATCTCGGTTCGTTCGCACGCTTTTCCAGCTTCGCTCCTCACTTACAAAAAAGAAATACTAACGAGTAACGAGTCTCTGCTGACGGCGACGACGACGTGTACAATTTTTCGTTTTATATTTTTTTGAATATTATTCCCTAAGAAGAGGACGTGTTGTCGAGTTTTCTAACCAAAACCGGGTTAAGGTAGTCAAAAATACTACAGAAACAAAAAAATATACATATATATAAAAAAAATAATCCTCGTTTAACTCCTTCAACTTGTACCATTATCTTTGTTTTTGTGTTGTGTTTTCTTGCATCGTCGTCATTTATATGGACAAAAAAGGGATGATTTTCAAAAAAAAATATATAAAAAAATAAATAACGGAATAAAGTCCATAATGCAATTATCCCCATACGTGGTCTGCAGATAAATATCGTCTTATTTCCTTATTTGTGCATCATAACGGCGGCAAGTCTCTAAGAGCACTTTACTCCATATAAATAGTAATTCGGGAGCAAATGTTGCAAATAATATTGTTATTTATAATATATCGAATAAATTTTTTTTTAATTTCTTCAAATTGAATAAGAACGACGGCCATCTTGGAATGTACCTTTATTTGGAGATTTTTCACTTAGTTCTCAGATTTTATAAGTTCTATGAAAAAAAGTATGTAGCAATTAATTGGAGGAAAGTTAATTAACACAACTTTTGTGTTTAAAATATTCTATGTTTTTTCGATGTTTTTCGATATTACTAAATTTATTGTTTTCGAATTCATAGTAATGAAATTAGATATTTTTTTAAATGTTCTCGTCTTTTTCGATGTTTTTCTATGTTTATAAAGTTTCTCAATTTCAGATTTGAACAATTAATTTATTGTAATTTTTTGTTTGTATTTAAAAGAATGCTTTTTTGAACAATGAAATAAAGTTGATGTAAATGTTAAATAAGATAAAAAAGATAGAAAAACATAGTCAATCTACAAAAGTTTAGATAATACGCTATTTCATTTTCGAAACTGCATTTTTCTTAAGCTTTTTAAGATCCAATAAAAAAAAAAAACATCAAGTGCAACATTATACTACCAGACTATAGAGGATAATTTCATTTAATAATTTTCAAGAATATTATAATTCTGAAATGTATATACTCGTTATTTTATTCGAAAGAAAAGTTTTAAATTCGCAAAATTTCCAATCAAGTCTCTGAGAGTTGTGATAAGACCTTCGAGATAACGCACGGAAGTTGTACCCTTATCGCCTTTGAAATGATGACCCTAAGGGTCATCTCTAAAACCTTAACAACAATACATACATAAGAGGATTATCTATTAATTTATTCATATTATTATTTGTGATGGCAGCGTAAAACCGCTGAACTGAATTATTTTCAAAATCTATTGAGATCAATTTTGTTTTTTTGAAAGAGCACTAGGAATGTTCTATTCGTTGTAATTGGCACGTGCTAGGGGTTGTAAATTCCATGTAAGGATTGTGAAGTTTTTTCACCCCAAAATAACACGCGAGTGATGGCTACGACCGACGACTACTTTTGGAGTGACGAAGTAATGGATTCATCCTCGCTGGTGGAGCGAGCGGGTACATGTTGTTTGAAATTTTATTTCTAATCACTGCTGATGGTCGTCGTGGTTACGGTTGAAGTTGGTTTATAGTTTGTGTGTTGTGTTTTTGTGTTATCTGATTGAATTACATGGATGATTGAAATTTTGGGATTTTCCGAAGAACAAACCTCCTCATAGTATAATTACCCATGTTAATTAAAATTTTTATATTTCTTTTGTCCTTTTTTGTGATGTTTGTTTTTTTTTAGATAAAAATTCAACGATAATGTTGTAAAATAGAAAACAAAAGAAAAAATTCATTGAAAAATAGTGAAGTGATATTATTATTCTGATGGTGAAAATTAAAATGAAAATAAAGAGAATGAAAATGAGGAATTATTATTTTGATGCCATACTACTGATGCTGATATTTTGTGGATTATATTTAGCTGATGCAGCGAGACAAAGTAAGTATAAAATTGATTAAATTATTTTTTTTTAATTACTTACTTTGTAATATTTAAGGAAGAATAATGTATCAAAAACAAAATTGGTCAAGCTAAGCGACTACTTTTGAAAATTTATTGGTTGAAAGATGAAACCAAAAATTCCCTACAAAAGAGCAAACAGTTTCTGTGTTTAATTTCAAATTTATGAATTTTATGATTTATGATGTTATGAATTTTATTTAAGCTGAACATGAGAATGAAATTATTAAATTAAAAATGTCGTTGCTTGCTGGTGGTAGACGTAAAGTATTGTGAATAAAATGGTAAACGTTATATTTAAGACCAATTTTTCAAAAGGCAAAAGTCGGATTATTTTTTTGTTTGCGTGCACTCTAGGGGCTATTACTTCTCTTAAAGTGATTTACAAAATACGAGAGATAAGAAAACGAAGAAGGTTTTAAAAGGAAATATCGATGCACATTGGTTTTAAATTTCTAAATAATAAAATGTAAAGAAATAAAATGCACGATCCTTGAGTGATTTTTTTTTTGTTTATAAAAATATTGTTAGTAAAATTTTTAAATGCAATATTGTTTTAATTATTTAGAAGCATGGAACTGCAAAATTATACCAAAACAAAGGTAAAGATAAAAAAGATATAAGTGAATAACTCAAAAATTAGACAATTTTCGATCCAACCCGAAACAAATTGTTTGAATGGCAATATTACACATACCTTTCTGCTAATGTAAAAGTTAAAACACATCTTGACAACAAAAATTGGATTGACTTTTTGAAAAAAAAAAGAAAAAGCTTCCCTCCAAAAAGTGTTTTTTTTTTTTTTTTCAAAAATGTTTCCAAAACCTATCGAAATATATCTACAAATATCTAAAAAAAGGTCCTTGGAAATTGTATTCGCACCTGTAAGACAAAAGCTTCTACGAGGTCTGGTTGGAAAAAAATTGATATTACATAATATAATGTACTTTATTTTAACCCAATTAAAAAAAAACAGAATTGACTCCTTATTGATTGCAAATTACAAAGATCTTTCTAAAACTCAAAACCAAAAGCTTCTACGATGTTTGGTTCTTGAAATATTTCCACCCAAAGTGATATTATTTGTTTAAAACCGAATTAAAAAAAAAACTACCCAAGCAGTGATATTTCCGCATCTGCTCAATTTAAATTTTTGTTCAAAAAGGTCAAAAAAAAATATTTTTTTAAGCCAGTGGGAAGAGATTTTTGAGAAAAAGATAAAAGTAGTCGTGTATTGATGTGATAAAAAAAAAAACTTTGAAGGAAAATAAAAAAAAAAAAAAACAATTTGTTAAATTAAAAATAAATATTTTCTTAAGATCTGACAACAGACAATTGTGATACCTAATTAGTTAAGAGCAAATGTATGCGACAAAAATGTATTGAACTATTTTCGATTCAGAATATTTAAAAAAGCCTCTCTATAAAAGAAGAATTACGAGTGTAGTGTATCTGTGTATTGTAGATTGCAATAATAATCCTCCCTATAATAATGCTGACGGTAAAATCCATTCTTATCTAACTCCCTTGGTAGAGCTTTAAAAGTATGATGTCCTGAGAAGAAATTGCATGCTTGAGAATGAATTTCCGGTTTGAATTTATAAAATAAAAAAAAAAAAGATTTCATAGATTAGAAGAAGAATAAAAGAAAATGAAGGTATGATAAGAATTTTTTCTTGAATGAAAATTTTCAATCTGCGAAAGATTTATCATCATCCCTCGATGATGACAAGAGCCGGTGCTTTGAAAAAAAGAAGAAAACAAAAAAGAAGTCGGTCCATGAAGGATTTTCAAAACGGACGAAGGCGCAATGAAAATAATGTGAACTGGTAGTTTATTGTCACTTCTTTTTTTTAGGCGGCCTAGAATTTATTAAGGTCGTGTATAAAAGAATAGCAATTATAAATTATGCATAATAGTGAAATAGATTGTTAAGAGAATTTATGATAATTAAAATGAGTTAATTTAATTGTTTTAAACAGAAATTTTAGAGAAAAAAGGTAGATAATAATTTTTATATTGTTCACGAGAGAAAGTTAGGACCATTCATAATTTGTAATAAAATTTAATAAGAATCATTGTGATTTAGTACCATTGGGTAGCTTAAAATGACTTAATTTATTTTCTCTAAAAGTCCAGAATGAACGCAAAACAATATTAAATCTTCACAACTGTTTTTTTTTTTTATACATTTTTATTTTCCATTATAAGTGTCTGCATGTCTGCTGCCTGTCTGTATAGCTGCAGCCTAAACGCATGAGTGGATTTAATTTAATCTTGGCACTTATTTATTATTAAAATTATTTTTTGAAAATAATAATTTTTTTTAACTCCAGATGAATGAATGCTTCAAACAGATAATCCATTTTTTTCTAAATAAATTTAAAAACAACGCTCCAATGATTATAAAAGTTTTTTTCTCATAAATAAAGATTTATTAAAGAAATCAGATGATGTTTTAAGAATTCCAGAAGTTCTTTAATCGATTTAATTGTAATCAGGTTGATTTTTAAGAGTTATTTATTTTATTCTATATGTGCATTTTCGTCTATATGTGCATCACATTGCCGTATTTTTCATTTAAATTAATGAATGCTGCCATATTTTTTTATTTATTTCTTTTAAAATCAGATGAATTGCTTTATACTCAGGCTTTAAAACCACAGTGTGATTGCACATACGAACAAGTATGCACGACCCAGTTGTGAATTCTTTTTTTTTTTTTTTTCATTAAAATAATTTTTTTTTTTCTAAAAACCCTAGAATTTAGATAAAAATAGGTTCATGACAGCCGTTATTTTAATATCTAGATGAAAAAATCCTATTCCTCTAAAACCCATAAGTCGGTACAAAGTTGAAACCAAATTGTTTCATCGGCTGAGGTTGAGTAATTGACAGACATACAGAAGAGAAAATTCTTTCCTCTTCTCCATCATCATCCTAAAGTCGTGTTCAATTTTAAATCTCCAGGTCGATTTATTTTACACAAATGCAAAACTTTCCCTCCCAGAAAGAAGCTTTATCTCAAGTATAAGAAAAAGAGGAAACAAAAAAAAAGCAAATGAATAGAAAATTTTCACGTAATTCCCTGGAAGACGTGCCATAAAATAAATAGTCCTCCCTCTCCGTTCGATGGCAACAAAAAAAAATGAAAAAAAAAAAAATAATAAAGCTTATTGATTCCTAATTTATCTTTTTCCAAGATTCAATTTGAGGGACCTATTTTTCCTTATGTCAACAACAGGTGTATCTTTCAATCTATTGTGTAGCTACCTGTTTACTTTTTCATCATCTCAACTGTCTCCCAACGTCCCAACTCTCGCCCAGCAAAAAAATAAAAAGAATGAGTGTATTTAATTTTATCTATGGCCTTTCGCTTCATTTAGTTGCGAATTAATCACGTAATGGAATGAATAAAAGCAACGATGATGATGATGATGACGGTGTGTCTGTCCAAAGATTTACTACCAAATGATGATTCTCCTGCTAAATGCGAATCCTGGTAACAGAATGGTTAAGGCAAATTTTAAAATAACTCAAGCGTCACACGATAAAATCCCTATAGAAAAAACTGGGTTAATGTATCCAAGATACCGATGCAGGCAGCAGCTGCGAAGGACGAAGGAAGTTGAGGAAAGAAGAATCATGAAAAATAACTGAATTCCCTGCTCGCACTGATGTGTCTGCGACTTTCAATTGCGATTTAATGTAAGTTTTTCAATGAATATCCTGCGAACATGCAAGAAATCGTTGGTTGAATTCCTGAATAGTCCCAAGCCCAAAACCCACAATACTCAAGGCAAATGTGCAAAATGTGGGAAGCTCTGGATAACCACATATGCATAGACTAGGTACATATTATAAGAAAACCAAAGACGAGGTTAAACTACTACAAATACATAGAGTTGTTTTTGTTGTCTCGGAGACGAGAATTGTTGGAAGTCGAAGTTCTTCAACGAACGGCAGGAATATTATTCGAAGGATTTAGATTTGGAATTTGGTGTCAGTTTATTATTATTTTTTTTTTCTCCTTTTTTACTACGAACCACTAGTTTTGAGCGAAATTAAAAACTAGTCTTATAGGGATTTACGGATTTTTCGCATATAATACTCATATAATATATTTCTGGATATACTCGTAATCAGATGGGAATGGATGTAGTTTTTGATGCTTTGCTAATGCCAAAGGACATGCATGTGCTTGGGTTGTCTTATTGAATATCGGGGTCATCGGATAGTGAAAGGAGTATAGTACGTAACTATAACTCGAAGCAGTCAGTATATGCACATAATTTGAATTCCTTTAAATAGAATTTGTGTGATTTTTGTAGTTTTAACATACAGTAGAGTATTTTTCAAATCATTTTCTACATTCCTCAATGAAAATATTTTCAGGGATAATTTTTTTCATTCGTGAATCAAATAGGGTGTTGTTTTAAACTTTGATTTTAATTTGATTGGAAGTTAGAGATAAGACATTTATACGGAAAAGTTGAGATTTATCAGCTTTTGTTTTTAAATTCTATTTTTCAAAACCTTAATGGCTACTGGACATACCTGTGTTATCAGCTCTGGACTGTTTCTTCAGTTGAATTTTTCTGAAAATGTTGATTAGTACGCCTAGCTGATCCATTGATGATCGATCACAAACTGTCTCTGGAAATGAAGAAGAAATAAATTAAAAGGAGTTGATTTACTTATTTTTTTTTGGTACTCACCAATAACAAAGGACATATTTCAGGGTGCTCATCAGTATTAGTTTAGCTGAAATAAAACAATAATTGAATAAATTTTGTAGAAGTATACGTTTTTTTTTGACGATCAAAATTGAAAATAGAATAAAATATAAAAGAATACTTATTTAACGTACAAAAAACTGCATCTCCTCATGATCATCTTCTTCATCTGAAAAATAAAAGTTAACAAAGAATTTAATTTCGATCTGTCAAACATTCGATATCTCTACAAAAATATATATGTAAGTGCCTGTTCACACAGTCGTTTTACTTACTGAAAGGCGCAGCCAGTGAGACAAGTAGATTTTATGTGCGTGGAAACGAGAAGAAGTATGGGATGTAATCTACCTCGTCTTTCAGTAAAACGAATGTGTAAATAGGCACTTAGGAGACGTTAGGAAATTTACAGGAAATTTCAACGTAAAAATTTCCCTGCAGAATAAATAGTCCAAATCAGCGTTGCCGCCCGAACAAAAATTAAAGTGCCACATTTTATTAAAAAATGTGTCATTTTGTGCCATACAAAAAAACCTAAAATTCTTCCATTAAAACCAACTGTAGTTCAATTCTGGAGTGAAATACAACAAAAAAATTAAAAGAACCTATTTGCTATTTGTGTATTGTTAAAATATAAGATATTCTGCCTGTTTTTACTCCATTCGGAGCAATTTCCATTAAATTTCGCCAAAATTTGCTTTATTTAAAGTTAAAAATGGAGACAAGAAAAGCGTGCCATATTGATTTTTTTTTGTGCCAGCGTGCCAATATAAATATTAATCTAATATCAAGAAGTTTTCAGAAAGACTGTTCCACTGTTATGTCATTGTTACGTTTATTTTCGCTATCCCACTTCTGATATGTAAAAAAGGTTACAACGAAAGAAGAAATTGGACCTTTACCACCATCAGCGCGTAAAACGGTCCAATTAAAATTATTGTTTACAAACGTTTATCAAAATTCAAAATATAAATTACAATAAATCATAAAAATAATTGATCACACATAAATACTTTTTTTTTATTTTTTCCCACATTTAACAAATTTAATTTTCTAACAAAAATTGCCTATATTTAAACTTTTTTCTTCCTAGATCCACTTAAAAATCCAAAAATCTGCGGCCGTCCTATATGTGATCCATTAACATCAAAATTCGGCTATACCGATACAAAACGTTATTTATACGACTATAATGTTCATCTACGAACTGAATTCGCCGGAACCGGACAAAATACCTCGGATATTTACATTCAAACTACAGTGGATCTTATATTTCCAAAACCATGTGAAGGTGTTATGACCCTGAGTGCAGTAAAGTTACGAGAAAAAAACGATAAAGAAGAAGATAAAGACATCGATCAACCAACAGAAAGTACCAAATTCGTCGACTATTACGATTACAATCTCGAAACAAGTTCCGAAGACAAATCATTTTCCGATGTGAATTTACATCCGAATAGCACTGATTTAGCAGTTGATTTACAAAAATACATTTTAAGATTTTCATTTCACGATGGTGTTATAAGTGAAGTGTGTCCCAATGTTGCTGAACCTTCATGGGTTTTGAATTTCAAAAAAGGTATTTTATCGAAAATACAAAATACAATGATGCGATTTGATGTTGATTTGAATACCATTGAAACTGATGTCTCGGGTCAGTGTAATGTGGCTTATGAATGGGAAGGAACTAAAGAGGCTTTTGTGGTTATTAAGAAAACTAAAGATCTTCAATCTTGTCGATTTCGACAGTCTACACATTCTATTCTACAAACAACTCCTTATGTTTTTAGAGAGGATAAGGCAATTTGGCCAATACTGAGTTCACACAGTTATTGCAATGTAAGTTGATTTTCTTTTTTTATTCCATGTTGCACATTAGGTTTTTGGGCAAAGTTTTTTGTGTAAATGGGTGTTTACACGTTAAGTTTTATCAAAATTCTTTTAAATAAAATGACGTGTAAATTGCCGTTTACAAGATAGGTCTAAGCAATATTTTTTAAGACTTTGGTGTTCTAAATTTTCCAAAAACGTAACGTGTAAATCAAGTACAAATCAAGTAGAACTCAAGTATTGATTTTTTTTTGTATAGATAACAATTGATCAAAGTATATACAGTGAGATAAGTTGCTTCGAACGCCACCAGCTTATTCCGTTTTCAAATAATGAGACAGGGGCTGTTACTGAAGCTTATGCCAAACTTGTGCTAAAAAGCGAGGAAAAATATAACTCTGGTGATTTCTTCACATACGAAGGTAGAAAAATTAAACTATTCAAAATTTTAAATAATATTATTTAAATTTAAATTTAATTTTTTTTTAGACGAAAAACTTATAGAAAAACGTTCGCAACTTCTCTTCGATCATACTCCAGCTACAAAGCCAACACATGGTGAGATAAGAGCTTCAAGAGATTTACTTAAACAAATGTGTAACGTTGGCTTCCCCAACATCCAAAGAGAATTCATTGATGTTTTCACAAAATTTCTACAAACAACTAAACATTTGGATTACAAAGCTTTGACACAACTTCTGGCTAGATCAGCTGGGATATGCAGCAATGGAAAGTAAGTTATAAGACTATTTAAAAACCCAAAACAAATACCCATAGAGATCAAGGAACTAAGACTTCTTATCAGCTTGGGGCTTAATTGAATATTTGACTGTCTCATTATAAAAATAGATTTTGACAGTCTAAACCGAAATTTAAAAACAAAAATCATAGATAACTAATCTCTATTTTTATTTAAATTTAGAAACCACGTGCTTGAAAGTTTACCGTATATTGGAAGTACAGCCTCATATCAGCTAATGCGCGATCAAATAGTTTCTAATACAATTCCCAAACAACTAGCTCAAAGCTGGATGACTTCACTGGCCTTCATTCAACGACCGGACGATGAAAGCCTCGAAACTTTCTATACAATACTTGAATTTTCAAAAAAGAAAATCGATGCTGAGTACACTTTGGCTTCAACAGCAGCCGTTCATAGCTTTTGTAGACACAATTCCGATTGTGGATCAAATGAGAAAATCCAAAAAATTATTAATCTCCTTGAAACGGAGTTTTTGAGCCTCTTCAATATGTACAAACACGAAAGACGTACACATGACCGACTTATGGTTATTCTTAAAGGTCTTGGAAATATTGGAGTGTTATCGGAAACTTTTGCCGAACAGTTGAAGGAGCTTATTACAGAAGATAATATGACTCCAGTTGATGTTCGACTTCAGAGTGTATTGGCTTTTCGACGAGTTGATTGTGAAAAATATAAAGATTTTTTTTTGGAAACCTATGGAAATTTAACGATCAACACTGAAATACGAATTTTCAGTTATATTCAAGCTATGCGATGTCCCGATCATTATTCTATTGATTTTATTAAAGATGTTCTGCGCAAAGAAGAAATCAATCAAGTTGGATCGTATGTTTGGTCACATTTGAAAAATTTAGCCAAGTCATCGTCACCAGTTCGAGTGGAAGCTCAAGGTCTTTTGGTCAATGATGATTTAGTTGATAAGTTTAAAATGGACATAAGGAAATTCTCAAGGAACTATGAGCATAGTTTGTTTTTCGATGAATTTAATTTTGGTAAGAATATTCATCATTTGGCTAAGGTCTTTGTTTAAGGTCTTGATAAAATTGTTGGGTTCTTATATAATTTAAATTAGGATAACACCCCAAAACTGTTTTGGTCTTAAATGTAATTCGAAATAATATAAGACTCTAAGCTATGTTTGAACTATTTTAAACTATATTTAAAGAACATAAAAAAGGTTCCCAAAATAATCTATAAAAATAATTAAGACCCTTGAAAATAAAAAAAAAAAAAAAAACTTAAAAATTTCAGGATCTTCAACTGATGCCAATTTGATATTCGGAACTGATTCGTATCTTCCACGTATGGCTACATTGAATTTTACTGCTGATCTTTTTGGACAATCGGTCAATTTCTTTGAAATTTCTGCACGGGCTGAGGGATTTGAAGAATTAGCTACGGCAATATTTGGACCCAAAGGTCCATACAATAAAGATTTTCTTAGAAAAAAATTTAACTTCTTGACAAAATGGTTGGGAGAAAATACAGCAATTAATGAAGGCATGTATATTAGTAGTCTGTATTGAAACGAGACTTGTTAACAATTTTTTATCTTCATTTTTACAGATTCTATTGACAATTTGTTAGCTTTTGATCCTTTGAGAATTAAACGAAGAACCCCTTATTTAAATGATAACGAAAATTATGAATTCGAAGCAGATGAGAATGAAAGTGACAGTCGAAATCGTCGGAATGTGAACCCTACACCAGAAACAGAAACTATTCAGAAGAATATTGACAATTTGGGCTATAAACTTAAGTATAACTACAACAATCCTAAGGCTACTTTGGGTCTTCGCATCTTCGGCAATGATCTTCAGTTTTATTCAATGGAGGGTCTTATTGAAGTGATGGCTTTGGCTAAGGAATTTGATCCATTCCATCAAGCTGAGAAAATTCTATCAGGAAATGAATTAAAATTCACTAAGTCAAGTGTGTTTCTAGATGCTTCTTACAATATTCCCACGGACATAGGTCTTCCCCTTTCGATTCATGCATTCGGGGCTTCATCGGTTGATTTAAGACTTTCAGGAAGTTTGGAACGTTTAAGAGATTCCATTGATTACAAAAGTTTTGACTTTAATGGAAAACTTAAACCAAGTGTGTCAGTTGATGTTATAACAACTTTGCAAACTGATGCCTTCTACGCCCTTTCTGGTATTCGGGTCAAAAGTAATTTATACTCAAGTTCAGCTATGGAAGCAAAGATGAAAATTCGTGGGGCAAATTTAATATCTTTTAAATTCAGTTTACCTCAGGATAAAAATGAAATTTTCAGTGCGAGATCAGAAATGATTGTTATGAAAGAATCTGAAGAGATTCCACAAATTGGAATCGAAAAGAGACGTTCGAACACAACTTGCACATGGCCAATTTTGGATCAAGCCATAGGTTTAAAAGTATGTTCGTCATTTAGTGTACCGGATTTGGTGAGTGACAATAATGTCACTAATGCTCATCCTGGTCTATTGTTAAGTGGACCAATGAATATAAGTTGGATTCTAGAGAAATCTGATTTAAGTACCAAAGATTTTGTCTTTGAATATAAATGGGCTCAGATTAAGAACGATTCACAATGGTCACTAATATTTACCACACCAGATTCTACCATAACACGACTACTTATGGCAAATGTATCAACAACTCCAGAAACTACAAATGTAACAATGCGATTTATAAATGGCGCCCAAACATATTCTGCCGGAGGTCTTTATAATGGAAATCCTGACGATCGAAGTCTTGATATATGGCTCGATACAAATGGTAGGAAAAATTTTAATTTTAATGCTGAAATAAAGCGATCTCAGGAAAGAAATGCATGGATCTATAAACCTATGGCTGTATTGGCTGTGAATGGAGAGAATATAACGGGATTAGTTGGAACTATACGAATAAATGAAAAGAATGGAAAATCACAAAATGATATTGAGCTAACTTTTGAAACGAAAAAGTTACAAGCTTTGATTAGAGGAAATGTGGTGAAAACAGAAATAAACACTATGACTAATATGACAGTTCATTATAGGGTAAGTATAGCTGTTTTTAGCAAATGACACTATTGATTTGACATACTACATACTTGTCACTTTAACTAGCTTTTCTAATACAAACATTTCTTTAACAGTTCGAAACGAAGAAAATTGAAACAGTAAACTTCGTGGGGAAACTTACAAACACTGGCGATAAATCAAAAACTGAATACAATGGAAACATGAAACTCAGGACATCAGCTCATCCCAAATTAAATTTCGCCTCAAACGCAACGTGGTTGTCATTAAAAGGTCACACCGAAGGTGCTATTACCTACAACAATCTCCCCGATGCAATTAATCCCAATCAAACAAGTCAGTTACGTTTTATTTTCGCCCGTTCCTTTTCCGAAGAAAACGGATGGGATGGTTCAAAAACCAAAGCTTCTGTGGAACTTTTCATGCCCAAGTCCAACATTGACTTCCGTATTTTAGTTAAGTAAGTATTGAATTTATTTTTTTCTTTTTTCGCTTTTTCCGATGTACAACTCTTTCTTAGGCATGAAGAACGCATTAAAAACGGAACAGAACATAATGTTATCGTTGGACTTCGATATGCTCGACAAAAAGAAGCAACCGCAGTTTTTTCAGCTCATTTTCCTAGACGTAATCTATTTGCCGTTGATGCTTATATGAACCTTACGGTTCCAGAATTTAATTCTTCTACTATTCGTTTACAACTTACTGAAAGATTGAAGGAAGATTATATGGTAAACTAAAAAAAACAACACATTTTCTCTTTGGGCTCAAAATGTTCATGAAAGATTGTTTTAGATAAACTTTAACGGTACTTGGTTTTCGGGACATTCCATCTCAATAAAAGGTAACTATAAGGACAAAAGTTCGGCACTTCAAGCTCTTCACCAACTTAAATTACTTGTGGAGAGTCCTTCGTTTGAAGTGACTTCATTTTATATGATCTTCCGACGTAGTCAGCTTGTAGTTTTTGCCGATTTAGAAGCCAAATATAATAAAGACCCTTATGGACTTTCCTTAAAATACAATCGTAACGAAAATCAAACTAATTCAAATGCCGAGGTTAAGTTGAAAATCAAAGATCGGGAATATGGAATAGCTGCTAAGTTACTCTCACAGCAACCTAAACTTCTGCAGATAGAGATACATCTGGACAAGTAAATTTAAGCCTATATATATATTCATGGGATTTAGGTGTTTGTCTTACAAAATTCTCATTTAATTTCAGACATCGGGACGTACACCTGAAAGTGGGAGTTTTAACAGTTCCGAAGAAAAAAGAACTCTCAGTTGAACTTAAATGGGATGCCAATAGAGATCCTTCTCAAAGACTGGCTTTTAATGCCGAATATAATAACCCTGCTAATAGAACCTATGATTCTACTATTATGTTCACTTATCCTGATCGAACATTCAGCTGTGGATTTAACATCTTTGCGGGTGGACCGAAATATTATGGTTCAGCGAGAGGAACTTGGGGCACAAACGAGGCAATTCTCTTCAATTATGAAGCCGGATTCTTGTCGGGCAATGAATTCCATAACTGGGTTCGAGCTGAATTAGCAACACCTTTCCAGGGATGGGCCAAGAATAGCCTTCAAGCTACTGTTTTCAACCGAAATAACCTTTATGCGGGAAATGCTTCAATACTTTGGGCTGAAAACCAAAAATTCCAAATCGGCTATGAAAGCAACTATGAAGTTGCTGAGCCTCTTATAAGTTTCCATGTGGATTTGGGTGTCAATAGTACTATCAAAGACATTCCAACAATAAGACTGAAAGCCAAACACCAACAAGATTTAATGAAAATTGACTCTGAACTTGATCTGCGACACACTGATGTTAATGATACATTAAAGATCTACAGTGTTAAATCCGTTTGGGAATTCCTCAAAGACGGAGGCTATCGAAATGTCAGCGGTTCGGTTCTTATGATAAGTCCTTTCAAGGGCTATCGAAAAGGTGGACTGGTAACTAAGCTAAGTTTAAGTGACGACCGTCATGTTCAAGGTGTAGCCTCACTGAATTTTGACATAAGAGAGTTCACCTTAGCTTTGGATGGTTATGTAAGGAAATTCACCGATAGCATGCTAGAAGTCAATATTACGACACCTTTGGAAAAATTCCGAACTATAAACGGTCGGTTTGGTCTGAGTGAAAAGAATCGTCATGCGGTTGCTGAAATTCGTTCAGGATCAGTTGCTTTAGGTGCTGAAATTCTATTAGTTCTCAATGCAATTTCAGATTTCGATGTAAAACTAAGCATCGCAGTACCACTCGAAAACTTCAATCAACTTAGTTTTATTGGAAAAGTCAACCCAATTACTGTTGATCTTCGTGGAAGTTTAAACAATGCTACATTAGGTTTTACTGGTGTCTGGAGATTCCATAATGCTACAGATTTTGAATATTCATATCAAGCCTACACACCTTTGCCAGACTTCACACACAATGGGTTTATTTTGAAATTCATTAAAACCGATGTTTTTGTTATGGAAGTTCATGGAAAACTTTCGAAACATAAACTCGGCATAAAAGTTAATGGAAAACCAAAATCGAACCTTCTAACTTTAATAAGTCCAAATAAATTAGATCTTGAACTATTCCACGATGAAGATTTAAAACCTCAGAAACCATCTGAAGATGATGATGAAGGAGAAGAAGATTATGATTTGAGTGAATATTTTTCATATTTTGTCGAAGGAGAACTCGATACATTGACATGGCCAACTATTAACGGTCAAGTTGATATTCAAGAAATCTATGATTACTTTATTATTGTTGGCGATGCTAATTTGCCTGCTGGTCGGGTAGATTTTAAAGATCGTCTTTATTATCCTGATATGATGAATGTAAAGAATGTTTTGAATCTTTGGACTCCGTTTGAGTCTTGTCGAAATTTGAAGAATATTTTTGAATATCATGTTGATTTAGATCGATATTTTGTTGAAAGAGTTGATTTTACCATCGACAATGGAAATTCCTCTGCTCTAACGGAATTTGGTTTTATGGTAAATTATACAAAGGTTTTGGAAGAAAAAATTATCAAGCAACACGAAATGGCTTTGAGAGTTCGGACTCCATATGATATTTTGAGAGAAATTCAAGTTGAAGCTGTTTTAGAGTTGGATGATAATATTCAAAGAGGTAACATTACCTCAAAGACAGCTAGTACCACACTCTCATTAGCTGCATCGGTCGAGGTAAGTTTTGGGTGTATAACCTTGAGATAAAATATTTTAATGATTTTCTCTTAATTAAGGTTGAAGAGAACTTCCTGGAGAGCTCTATAGGCTTCCTTTTGGATACAGATGTAGTTCCCTACTACGGTTTTAGGGCTTATATAAAGAAAGACTTTTCCGATGTGGATAATTCCTTGGATCTACAGCTTGAAGTCAATGATAATGGAACTATTAACTTGGTTTGTGTTTAAGTTTGACCTCTGAGACCCTAAATATCAAAGCCCTTCTATCTTTTCAGCTTGAAATCGGAACAACTTGGCGTCTTGATCAAGCATACATCATTAATGCTAAGGGTAAAGTTCAAACTAGTATGCTACCTCTAAAGTTAGCCGAAAGTTCAATTCTCCTCACAAAAGGACCAAATCCCAATCTTAATGTTGACTTCGCAATGATTCATCGTGATGGTCAACGCATTGAATACGGATCGAGAGCGAGTAAAAAGAAAGATATTATTAATATTGAAATTTGGACACCTCTGAAGAACTATCGAAATGTTTCATTAATTGGAACATTTGTTCGTAATCAAGCCAAATCTAATGAGTATCTTGTGAATGGTCATTTGTATCGAAATATGGCTGTGTTTATTGTTAGCGGTACTGTTCAAATGGCAGAAACCTATCCTGCTCAAGCTCGACTTCGAGTTCAGCCTAAAGCTGGTGGTCCTGATGGTTTTATAGAATTCGATATTAAGAACGATGATGACAAACAAGGAAAGAGTATTCAATTTAGTGCAATCGAAGATGGCAAGACGTGTCAAATTTCAGGAGGTTATACCTTTAGAAATAAGTTCGATTGGGACTTTGATACTTTGATACAATCAAGTGAACCAGAAATTTCAAGAATTAATCTAAACGGCAAGATTCAACCCAAAGGCGAAGGATACTTTATCGGTGGAATAGATTTCCAAACTCCATGGAGACAATTAGGTCTTGAAAAAGGTGGTTTCGAAACTAGTGTCAATATTCAAAAAAACGGGGGAAACGTCGAAGGACAATACAATATCGGTCGGTTAAATGTTCGAAAGTCTTGTTCTTGGTCATGGATTTTAGCTGAAAATATGCAACTTGCTTTGGAAAGTTCTATAAGCAATGGAATTACACAGCCTCGCAGAGCTGAAACAAGTATAAAATATATAAATCCAAATAAAAGTTACCAAAGATTATTGACTGGCGGAAAAGTTAACGTTGATTCTCAATGGATTCTCGATGTGAACGGTACATTGACTTTCTTATCACGTGGAGATATTCAAGCTGGTTTAGTTTTGCAATTGCCAAAACCTGTAGGCGATACACATCATCTGGGAGTGCGCTATCGTGGTAATTTGATGACAAGCGAACCGCCGAATATATTTGCTGAAAGTAAATATGAATCACAAGAAGCTAAAAATAAATTCGTTACTCGAGTATCCTATAGAAATGTCGAGGATCTTCAAGGATTGGGCAGAGTGCAATGGGGAAAGGTGACGAATTTGTCAACAATTGAAGGTGATTTCCAAGTTTTGAGGAAAAGACAAGTTAGGAAGGAGTTTTATGCAAAGTTGACAACTCCAATGTATGTCGAAGAAACATTGTTTGTAAGGGGAAACTACGACCAGGAGAAAGAATATCATATATTTGAGTAAGTTATAGGTGCAATATTTGAAAAAAGGTTGAAAACCTTGGAAGAATTTTGAAAATTAAAAGACTTCTCAGAAACAGTTTATTGTTAAAGAAAAATTAATCTTTTGCGTATTTCCATCAGGTGTACTCTAGATTCACCAGCATCTAAACGTCTTGGAGAAATTGATATGTCTTTCAACACCATTTCCAACATGAAGGGATTTGTAAATGGAACTTTACCCTTCTTTAACATCACATGGCTTCGAGCTGATATTGAATTTACAACAGCTGGGTAAATTAGACAATGAAGATTTGACATTTTTGGTTTAAACTTTATGGTTTTTATTTTGTTAGTGGAGAATCAGTTCGTTACGCAAAAGCTACTTGGCCTGAAGACTCAGGTTTCTTCAATTTACACAGCACCTATACATCGCAGAACCTTAATCGAGATCTTCAAGGTACAATTCAGGTTGAATTACCCCTAGCTACCCGCCATCAAGCTAACGTCGAGTATAGTATGAAGGAACGTGAGCTTTTGAACATAGGTCAAGCTAATGTTATTTACAATAACAAAAATGTCCTCAACGGAAAATATAATTGCAAAACTGAGCAGCGTATGGGTTTTGAAAAGGATATCATCGATATAAGCCTTGAAAATGAACTCAAACCTCTCGGAATTCGGTATGTACATGCAAAACAGTACACCAACGCCGAATTTCCAGATACTGTAAGTTTTCAAAAAAAAAAAAAAAAATAACAACATGACCAACAATCTTTAAAATCTTCTGCCTTGCAGGATACGAAACATTGTGAAATCTTCGAGCTTCGAAATTCAAAAGCTATGAATCTAACTGGAGAGTTACATATACGAACAACCGATACTGGACAGGAATTCAAAATTGTGGCAATACATCCGAACCGAACAATTATTTTGAATTCAGAATATGACTATTTGGACTTGATGACCAAACACAAATCAAAGCTTCAATTGGCTCCTTCGGCTTGGATTGGCTACAACATTGAATTGGGAAATTTTAGCACGGTTCGAAGAGTCTTTTGGGAAAAAATGTTCAATGCAAATTTATCGTTTTTTTTTTCAAAATAGGCTTCAAATGAATCCAAAAACTTCTTACTAGAACTTTCCTATCCTCGGCGAAATCTTTCAGCTGAAGGCTGGTACTATGTGACTGATGACAAAATTGATTCTGATTTAGCTTTGAAATGGACCATAGATAAATCTGAAGAGAAGAAAACAGTCAGAACGGGACTTCTTTGGCAAAATGAAAAATTACAACAAGGTGATAAGGATAAACAAAGTATCGTTTTTACCATTGGTCATCCTTATCTTGAGAAGGTAAGTTATAAATTTTTATATTTTGAAGATGATCTTCAACTAAGATATTTATTTTACAGGATGTTCAATTCAAAGGATCTTTTTACCGGGGATTAGAAGACTTGGTAAAGGCCAATTTAATAGTTGAATATTCTGATGAACCTGAACACTTGTTGACCCTTGATGCCCTACTCAAAGATGTAGGCTCAAGAAATGGCATTACAAACTACACCTTGGATTTTGTACTTCTTCATCCAGCAAGTAATTTGAATGTTGATGTCCATGGAATACTTTTGGCAAAGAGTTCTTATTATAAGACTGATACAAAAGGACTTTACCAACGTGGTTATTTCCCAGAAAAGAGAGGTCGATTTTTAACTAAACTTGATTTAAACAATAAAGAATTCGAATATGAGGTAAATTGATTTGGTTAAAATTTTTCTCTCCAAAAACTTTTGACATTTTTTGTCAATAATATTCTAGCGAAACACACCTTATCGAGCAATTAGATTATTGGTTATTCCTCATGCAAAGTATCCCGTTTATGGTTTGAATGCAACTGTTTGGGATTCTCCGGACTTAAATACTACTGGATATGTTTATGTTGATTTGGCAAAGAAATATTCTCGTGCAGAATTCAATTTAACTGAAGATTCGAGTCAAAATCTTCAAATGATCGGACACATTCCGGATGCAAGAAGTGGATTTTTAGATATTTGGAGAAATTATGAAGAAATTCGAATAATTGATATTAGTTCTTATTATAAGATGAATCATTCAAGGCTGATAACTGGAAAGTTCCATTGGAGACCGAAAATTAAGAATGAACTGAAGGTAAGTAAAATAATAAAACAACCTTATTCGACAGAGGTTAAGACTGCAGGTATATTTCTTTGATAAAATTCTGTTTGTTTCAGGTAATATGGAAATCAATTGGAACTTCATTCTATACATCATTTTCTGATGGAATTGATTTTTGGATCAAAAATATGTACACTGAGACTTCAGAGACTATCACCGAAGTCTGGAACACAGCTAGTATTCATACTCAGTCATTTTTAGATGATGTTGGGTGAGTATAGAGTTATTTGTCCAAACATCAAGTTTATATATTTTGATTTCGTGTGTTTTTTTTTTATAGAGAATTAAGTGTTTTAGAACATGATTTGGAAGAACTTCGGGTTTTTGTCAACCAATCTTACGAAGCCAATGACTTTTATATCAAGACCTTTGTCAACTTTACACTCTCTGTACTAGACGAATTGGCAATCAGAGATCATATACAATCACTGCCAAAGATATTTACAGAATTATGGCATGCTATGGGAGATTCTGGAAAAGCTCTGCGAAAGAATATTATGTGGCTTATTGAAACTGTAAGATTTTAGTCTTCTGTCAAAAAAGAAGATGTAATTAATTCTTTTTTTTTGTTGTTGTCACTGCAGATCAAAGTCTCCTATCAAAAAGCTCTTGAAGCTATAAGTAATTTTTTCCACGGGGATTCCTTAAGTTACTTATCTGGACTTATGGAAAAAGGTGTTGAAAAATATGACAAGTTTATAAAAGATCTACATATCTCGTTTATAAAATATGTTGAAAACTTATGGAATAACTTTTCAACAATTATGTCGAACTATTGGAAGTCTGTATTGAAACGTATCGAACCACATGTGTTCCGGTTTCTTTCGTACATTGAAACAGTTGCTTGGGATATTAGCAAAGAAGTTTTTGGTACAAAATTCTTTATTTCTTGAATTTTGTTTTGCAGGTTTAATCGGATTTGTTTGTTTTGTTTTTTTTTTTTTAGACTTTATTTACAAACGGACAAATGAGCTTGCTGAATCTCCCTATTTCAACAAGGTCTCCAGCTTCACTCAAGACGTTGATCGATTGTATAAGGATATCAAATCAAATGATGCCATAACGAACATCAAGAAATACTCGGTTATAGCCTGGAACTTTATCAAAGAAAAATACTTTAAACTTGTACCATTTGGCAATGAACTCAATGAAATTATCACCGAAATTTTGGACAAAATCAAAGGTCTTCAAAAATTGGAACACATTCAATTGGTATTACAAAAAATTGATGAAATCTTTGCCAAAATCGAATGGTTAGCTGAAGAATTGCAAATTGAGTATCGTCTACATCAGTTATATGCCTTGCTTCGTAATAAATTCCAAACTTATACATTGAATGCTCTTGAAACATCGGATATGTATCGTGAAGCTAAGACAAAATTTGTCTTTGATCCTGAGATGGGAGTTATTGATTTGGAACAGAAATTGCCAATGTCATGGCATAGTTTTAATGAGACTCCGAAATTTGAAGAAATACCAGAATATAGAATGCTTGCTAAAGTACAGAATTTCTTGCCGAGTGCAAATGCATCGATTGTTAGGTCTCTTTATAGTTTAAAGTCGAATTTAAATCCTGATACTTGGTTGCCTCCATATAAACGTAAGTTCATTTTATATTGAAAGTCATTCCAGGTAGTTTTTTGTTTTGAAAGATCTGTTTGATTTTGTCTAAATGTATGTATTTTTTTTTTCTAGAGCGATCTCTGTTGATTGGTTCTCGACATTATATGACTTTTGATAAAAGCTTTGTCGGGTTAAATTTGGATTGTGAAGAACGGGGTCAGCAATGTTCTTACGTTTTGGCACATGACTTTTTCCAACAGAATTTCACTCTTCTTTTAGAACCATCGGTAGCGAAATATATATGCAAATTTTCAAGAGCAACAATTAATCTCCCTATTCTTCCACAGACATCTTCTAGAGTTCCAACTAAGAAGCTTACCCTTATGACGGATAATAAGGTCCTTGAGATCAATTTGGAGGATGATGTTAGTTCAACAAATATATTTTTATTTTCTGTCGACACATAATAAATTTTTGTTTATTACAGACTTTGACAATAGATGGCAACCATTCTCCAATGCTTCCCCTACAATTTGACTCGATTACCATCTATCGTGAAATGGATTTTCTGATAATTCAATCAAAAAAAGATTTCATCTTAAATTGTAATATTCAATTTAATCTTTGTTGGTTTGAAGTTGCTGGCTGGTATTTTGGTCAAACAGCTGGAATATTAGGAACCCTTAATAATGAACCTTTTGATGAGTTTATGACTTCAAGAAACCTTGTAGTCAATGACAAAGAAGAATTCACTGATTCATGGAGTTTAAAATCGTGCAAACAACGAAAAGCTCCTGGAAAAATTGAAGCTTCTCCTAAAGTTTTGGAAGCTTGTGAGAATATATTCACATCGGGAATATTCTCAGGTTGTTCGGATACAATTGATCCATTGCCATTTTTGGAAATGTGTAAAGATTTGGGAACGAATTCGAATTCAATGAGGGACAATAATCCAACAATGAAGGGAGTATGTACATCAGCTTTGGCTTATATTGAAGCTTGTGCAAGTTCTAAAATTCTTATGAGAATTCCTGATCAGTGTATATAGTAAGAATTTTTGACAACAAATCGAAAAATTTTATTGTAACTTTTTTTTTTTTTTAACCAGCTGTAAGCTTTTGAATGGATCTTATGTCCCTGAGGGAACATTTATCACTCTTAACAAAGAAGACATACCAAAAACTGCTGATGTTGTATTCGTTGTAGAAGCAAAACCCTGTAATGCTAATTTGACTTTTGAAAAGAATCTTATGACAGTTGTAGAATCACTAGAAGCTGAACTTGCCGCTGCAAAAATAAACAATAACAGGTAAATAAATAGTATAAGGGTATTCTGTCTCCGGGGAACGTAGGGCTTAAAGCCTTTTGGAACGGTATGAAGTAAAAGTTGGTAAAGGGCACACTGAACTATAGAAAAGAAAGAAGTTAGATCAATTTTGTGAGAAGCAGAAAGAAGGGATGAATTGATAAAAACTGTCCATTTAATTCAGCAAAAGAAAATTCACTTAACTAGAATGAATTATTTACTTTAAGACTAACAAACACAAAGGCTTTAATAAAATATATTTTTTTAAATCCTAGGTATTCGGTTCTTGCTTTTGGAGGTTATGAGCCATTTAACTCTCCGCGCCCGATAGTTCATCACAATAAGGTGTTCACTTCAGATATAAATGAACTTCAAAAATACTTCAATCACATTAAAGTGGGAAATGGCAATAATAGTGATATCTTAGAAGCAATCAGTGTTGCCACTCACCTTGAATTCCGACCAGGTGCATCAAAAGTCCTCATTCTCCTGTCATGTTCTGATTGTTCATCGGAAGCAATGAAGGTACATAGCTGGCCCCGCCCTCTCTTAAAATCTTACAATTTCCAACCTTTCTTTTTAATTTCAGTTTGATTTTACATCAATTCTTCAATATATGCTCGAAGAAGGTGTCAATCTTCATATACTTGCTGATACTGGATTGGAGTTCGAAAAAAATGCCAAAATAAGACACTTTTTTGGTTTAGATCGTGATTATGTCTATACAAAACGATTTGTAGACGGAGATGCTGCAATAAGACAACAACTTCACATTCCTAAGGATTATTTAGGATTGTGTGCACCATTGGCTTTGGAAACGAATGGTTCAGTATTTACAGCTCGAAAACTTCAACCAGAACACAAATATCCGATTAAGAAAATTGCTACCATTTTTGCCAAACGAATTGCCAAAACTGCGGCACCTATTAATTGTCAACAATGTGAATGTACAGGACATAATAGTGGAGTTGCGCACATGGCTTGTGTGCCATGTTCATTGCCAACACATTCAACAGTAGAGGATTATGTAGGTTTAATTATTTAATATTTCAAATACATATGTAGATATTTAAAAAAAAAATATTTTTTTTAATTTTCTTATTTTCAAAATTTTTAATTGTTTTTTTTTTTTTCGTTTTTTAAAGGACTTTCAATTAAATTGGGATTGGGATGACGAAAAAATTGAAGAAGATATCAAAAATGACTATTTAAATATATAGAGAGAAAGAATATATGTATAAATTAAGTGATAATTATAATTTTATGAAATATTGAATTACGGATTTTTTGTACCTTTTTTCAATAAAATTTTTGTACAGAATAAATTAAAAAATTAAATATTTTGAAACTTTGAATTTGATTTTAAACGAAAATCTATGACTGGATGTTGATTGGCAATATTTCTGCAATCGTGGTTGAAAATTTCAAAATTTCGCAATTGTATACAAATTTTAAGGTTAATTTAAAGAAGAGTTATCAGTAGAAATAAAAGAAGAAATTAATTTAAAACTTACCTCGCTGACAGCAATTTCAAAGCAGTGACTAAAAATCCAAGTTATTCTCATCGGTTCATCTTTGATAGCTGTTTCGATTCCTGAAAGATATGATCAAGATACGCCTTATTTCGGTGGTTGCGATGAATCAATGCAGCCGAACCGCAAAGATGTGATCAACAAAATGAATAAAGGAACTGCAAGAAAAAAAGGAAAAAGTGATTAAGTTATAGGCTATCCACGATCATGTATTGCAAAAATGTTTAATAACAGAAACATCATAATCATTCCAAGTTTTTACAGGTGGCTGATTTGAATCACGTTTATTTTCAAAAACTGCCCATTTCTACTATTTTTAGTCAAAAGACTGGCAAAGTTTATATACAAGAATGAAACTGCCAATTTTGGGAAAGTAAACGAACAGACCTATTTGAGGTAAAATCATAAAGGGGTTTCAATTTTGTTTAGTTCTGTTAATCGGTCAAAATCGAAGAAATAGCGGATCCAGTGCCCCTTCAGCTGTCTAATTTTAATATTTTCTTGTTGTTTCCAATAATACGGGTTCTCAAATAGCCATTTTTAATTTCTGACTCGGGAAAACAATCTAAGAAGTCTAAGATTATTTTAAAATTTAAAATCAGCCTATGTTTATAAATACAAAATACATTTTAAAAGTTTGAATTTTAAACTAATAAAAATTGAACAAATTTTGAATCGAAAATTTTCCACATACAATATTTTATCCCCTAGCGCATGATAGTAACAACAAAATTTAGTTTCTCATTCGCAGAAGCTTTCAACAATTGAACTTTTCTTATAAAATTATTCTCAGCACAAACCATAAAGCTCTCAAGCTTTTCTACTTTCCCTTTATAAGTACAACAACAAAAGAAATCCGTTATTTCAAAATATCCAATAAATTGAAAGCTGTTAAGATAATAAAAACGTTAGATACATTTGTAGATAGATACATATTTTTATATCACTTCCTTGTGCGGCTTTTTTCTTTTACCATTACATCGTTAAGTCCACGTGCTGTAAATAAAATGCATATATATGTACATATACATATGTATGTAGGTATTACCATCCGTTCTATCTCTAGGAACGATTGATTTTCTCATATACTCAAGGCATTACACTTATGGTGTCATTTTATTTTTTATTCATTTTTTTTTCTTTTTGAACACGCGCTCCATCTATATATCCCACCTCTAGGATTATTCGTGATTTTCTTCTAATTTAATTTTGTCAATAAAAAAAAAAATGGGGGTGATTTCGATTTGGAGATGGATGGATGTATGCGGGATGGGAAAGTAAACATGAGCATGCATTTGAAAATGCATTTGTTACGATTGATTGATTGGAAAATAGAAATTCAAATTTGATTTTAACAAGAAGAAGGTACCTTATTCTGTATGCGTGATGGTGTGATGTGCGGTATTTTGAGAACCCCATTATAGTGAGTATATTGAAGTGTAACAAAAACCACTTGAATGCGCCACTTACATACCTAAGCACATTTCTTCCACATCGCATCGAACAAAAAAATCTTGTTATTATTTTTGTAATTTCACCACCAAAGGTATAAAACTGGTATATTAAAAAAAACCACCGCAACAGTCACCCCATATAGTAGGCTCCCATTACCCTGCATTTACAACTATATTCGGTCTTGTCTATTCGAAAGCTGCTTCAAATAATATATACCCAAAGTAAGATTTTGGTGCTTAGGCTGCGCCAACAATCTACATTGGATTATTTTAATGAAAAATCAGACTTAAAATATTTTTTTTTTTTCAAGGAAAAATAGATATTGATGTATTTAGTTGGCGCCCTAGCAGGTTCTATTTAAGGTCCAACCTCTATGGACCTGATCTGAGTGAATTTAAAAAAAGCAACTTATCACTACTGGCAGACTGCTCTGATGTTTTCGATAACATTGGAGCAAATGCACCACCAAAAGCTAGACACAGAAGGCTCCGTGGTGGTGGTTCTGAGAGCAGAAAAGTGTGAGGATCTTGAAAAAAACACTTAATGTGAGCGGAAGGGAAGTAAAGTTCACATCATCGGCAAATTTCATGACTGTCAAACTGGCAATGATATATTTTTAGTTAAAATTTTCATTAAAATGCCCATCTGTATCTTAGCTGCTTTTGCAACTGGTGCTGGATTTTGGCATATTTTTAGAAGCATAAATTGCAAAGCTGTTTCATCCGTTATATTCCTCATACCCTTTTAGCCTCAGCAGAGAGCTATGGATAAAAGCTCTATACTGATACATCGATGTTAAATGGAAGGGAATAAAAGATGAAAAAAAAATAAAGTTCAAATCAGCACCCTTATAGCCAGCCAAAGCCATTGAGCTAGCCAGCTGAATTTTGTGTCAAAAAATACTCTCTTTTTATTTGGTCGCATCGCATCATATCAGAGACACCACACAGAGAGTTAAAGTATATATTTTTTTTTTGTAAAAAACGGATGGATTTATTATATGCGGAGGCGAAAATTCCTTATTATAATTTCCTCTTCATTAATTTCAAACATGTTTTGTATCAAAAGAAATTTAACAAATCATTGAGCAATAATTAATTCAGCGTTAACAGCCATCTTTTGTTAGTGTCGATTTTGTTCGGAAATGTACATACATAAGTAGTGTGTGTGTCGTGTGTATATGTTTGTATTGATGGGCTGGAAAATGGGTATGAGAAGTTTTGTCTTTAGGGGGTGTTGTGTAAACTCTATTATGTATCTTCGTATACCTATCTACACTATCAATGTTTTCAATTTTGTTTGTGGACATTGACTTCATTTTCAAGCACTTGTTTAACTTTTTTTTTAAATTTTGTTTGTTTTAATTAACATAAGAAAGTTGTTGTCACCACAGAGTGCGTAAGAGTACAAATTCAACAACAGAATTCTTTGAATTTTCAAGACTGATAAAAAAATACACCAGAACCAAACAAAATATAATAATTAAATAAACATATAAATATTGTTGATGTATGATTATTTTTAACTAATAAACCGTTACCATTAAATTCATATTATCTAGATATTTTAGTAATAAAAAAAAAAAAAATCACAAAAAAGTCGTTATCAAGATTTGTTTGACTTCTAAGTGTGCAAATCTTAAGCAAATCGTCTACCCTAGTTAGTGATTTTTTTTAAACAAAGCTTTAACTATAGGGGTATTTTTTTTTTTGAAAAATATTAAAGTAATTTAATTTGTATACTCTGAACGAACCAATTCCGATTATAAAGTTTTATTCACGTATTTTTTGAATTATTACTGGCAACTGGGATTTTCTTTCTTATTGTGAGTTTCATCCAAAATATATTTCAGCTTAAAGTTTTTTTGTTCGCCCAAAATTTGAAAAGCTATTGTGAGTTTCGCCCGATCGAAATTCCGTTAACCTACTAAAAATTTGGGCTGCCTTGCATTACAGTCCGCCGAAATTAATGTTCACAATGAGGGGAATTTTTCGAAGATAAAATTTCGGGTGAAAAGTTCACAATGAGGGGAATTTCGGGTGAAAAGTTCGGACAAAAAAATCAAGACATTTCTGAAATAATATGAATTATATGGGTGATCTGTTAAAAATTAATAAAATACGTCACTGCTAAGAAGAATCCTTTTTATTTAAAATATTTGGGTTGCCTGCTCTAAAAATTAGTGCATATTATTTGTGGCAACCATGAGTTAAATCGTTGGGTTTTTCCATGATTTTCTTCAGTGTGAATATTTGTTCTTATACAGTCGATCTGCCATGCCGGAAAATATGATTTTCTACAGAACTAATTTATCTTAAAACGCAAACTTATTTTCAGACAGCGTTTGCGCGTTTCACTAATAAAAATTTCACCACAAATTATAAAATGACCCGTTTAACTTCGATCAATATAATAATTTCCCATTGAATTAAATATGGCCACACAAACAAAAATTGCTACGCAACCTTGACTCATTGAGCAAAAAAGTTTGGCTGTAAGTACCTAATAATTTTTTTTCGACAACATAAAAAAAGGAGTAACTCTTTCATTTTCATTATTTTTTATTACTGTGCCATTCATCAAATTTTAGATATAGATGTTGATGTTGTTGTTGTTGTTGTGTTGTTTTAATTCCACATATCCTTTTTTTTTTGTATATATTATGCCAAACATAACCTCCTTCTGTTCTTGGAAAAATTTGCCTACACACATCGTTGTACGCCTTGAATAGAACCTATTTATAAATGACCCAATTTAATGGATGACAAGGCAATTATAAGGCTGTATTTGTATGTATGTGTATTTATACTTCTGCAGAGAATTATTATAATATACTATATTACCTATGTACATACATACATATATATTCTCTGTCGAAAAACCTCATAGTCTTTTATAGAAAATTATCATACATTCAGTATAGAAATATTGTTGTTGATTTATATATTTGAAAATGTAACTTGTTTAATATTTAATTGAGAATAATTCACTTACATATTCTTTTCTACACTTTTACTTTAAGTAGAATCTATTTGAATTCATTTTTTTTGTATTTTTTTTTTGGGATCAGACTGAAGGGAAAATCAATATAAAGGTGTGTAGATATATGTTTACTAAAAAATTGGTGACCATATTTTTTTTAAATAAAGTAACACAAATAATAATAATAATTTTAATTTAAAAAATAAATATTGAAATAAAATAAAATAAAATAAAATAAAATAAAATAAAATAAAATAAAATAAAATAAAATATAATAAAATAAAATAAAATAAAATAAAATAAAATAAAATAAAATAAAATAAAATAAAATAAAATAAAATAAAATAAAATAAAATAAAATAAAAAAAAATAAAATAAAATAGAGTATAATAAAGTAAAATACGATGATAAAACCAAAATAAATACATACAATTAAGAAAAAGAAATTTATTTGATCTGAGTAAGAAAATGACTTTATAAATAAAATTAAACGAGGTACCTAGAAAATGCATCTGATATGCCAAAAAAAATTATATGAAATTTACTTATGAATTTTACTCATACTTAAAATTTAACAATCAAACTTTAATAATTGAATAGGTTTCGTAGTTAATTAAAAAAAAAAAATTTAAGTACCTACTGAAAATGTACATGACATATTAAAATAAATATCAGATGGTCACCATAATTACTATAACACACACTCAAATCGAGGATATAGAAGTCTCCATTATGTTGTTGTTTTTTTTTTTTTTTCGTATATTCCTGGAATTTTCCAACTCTGGTGTTTCGTCTTTTCATTAAAAGACTGGATTAAAATAATCATAATAAAGCTCAAAAGGTGTGCAGAAGAGGTCGAAACGAGGATACGTTTAGTATTGATTTTCAGAGGGAAGTTATTTTCGGTTGGGAAATAATCTGTATGTGTGTTAACTAACGAAGGGCTGCGGTGTTGATAGTGGTTTAAGGCAGTGGCGGATTAAAATATGATATGAGTAAGGTTAATTTTTTTTTCAAACTCCTATAAGATTATTAATTAAATTAAGTAGGTACATAGGAAATTCAGACCAGAATATAAGATAATTCAAATTTTGATTTTTGGCTTTATTATTCTTAATAGTTAATAAGGCGCAGACAAAAATATGTTCTTTTCAACAGCCACCCCCCCCCCCCCCCCCCCTCACCAAAAGCTTACCCAACATTTTTTTAATTTTTATACAAAAAGAGAATACAGATTTCGATTGGACCAAAAATATTCAACTTAAAATTCTAAAAACTATGTTTTGACGTCTAAAATACATCCTAAAAAGTACCCTAAGTTTCAACCCACTCTTTTTGATATTTCGGGTTGAATAACTTATTTTTTGGTGAATGTCTCGAAAATTATCAGTTTTTTTTTTTTTTTTTTTTTAAATATCAAGTCAAAAAATGCACAAAAACATTAATCCGATTGTTTAAAATTTTTCGATTTAAAATAGACCGACACGAAACTTACAATAGCCTCGTTTTGATTTTTTTTTTTAAATTGGATTATCTACTGTTAAAAAAATCACACTTTTCTCAATTGAACAATTCGTTTCGTTCGTCAGGATCCGTCATCGTATCCCGTAAACCCTATAAATTAGAAAAAAAAAGTGTTGGGCCTTCAAAAGCTTTGATCCACCACTGATTCTATGCTTTAACTTTCTATGCTATTCGTCATGTAACCAAGGGGGTGGATTTAAGGGATTTGCTGTCATTCTAGAAATTATTATAACCTCTCTCTATAGGCTTTATTAATTGAATTAGATAAATGAGAAGAAGGCGTTAATGTTTTAGCCAATATTTTCCATTAATGAGATAAATCACTCTTTATTTATTTTTTTTTTTTTCAAAACATTTTGATTTGTTTTGTTGATTTTAATCAATTAATTTATTTATTTTTTTTTGAGATAAGTCATTAATTTATCGAACCTTGAACCTATTGGATTTTGTTTATTTGTTTTTTTTTTTTTTTTATTAATGAAATCTCCATCCCAAATCTATATAGACTAGACATGAATAATATTTTCATTCTTCGTAATGGAACAATCAATGTTAAATATATAAATGGTATTGATTTATTATTTTAAGTCCTTGTTCCTTTTTTTTTTTGTTAGAGAAATGATTACAATTTCTATTTACAAATATTCCATGAATACAATCAGAATAAATATAAAAACCTTGAGGACAAAAATTCAATCAGTCAAGTGAGAATGGACATTTTGTCTTATAACAAAAAAATATATAGGTATATCAATTTATACTGTATAAAAAAATTTAACTTGAGGACAAATTAAATTAGCCAATTTGTGAATAATGTTAGCCAGTTTAATAAAACATTTCAATTCAATAAAAAAAAACTTCACATTATTAAATTCGATAGGATTTTTTTTTTTTTGAAAAATAAAATCAAATTATCAGTAGACGTAAAGTTTGGACTGGTTGGGCAATTTTAATAATTTCATTAATAAATTAATCCGTTCCGAATCATTTTCTTTATAGAACATATTTTTTTAAGCTTGGTAATAATGTGGCTAAATGTAAGGTTTCAAACCTTAGTTGAGTAACATTTTCCAGGAGTCCAATTTCTTAAATTTTGTCCGTTTTTTTTTTTTTCATTTTCAATATTATTTAAAGAAATTAAAAGAATCAATTTTTGAAATTTCAAAATGCGGTTTTTTGAGATCCTTAATTTGCGTACATCAAAAAAATTTCATATTTCTCAGTGCAGTTACCTTTTTGACTTGAAAGGATTTCTCATCTGATAACACACTCGGAATTAGGCTGCCAAGCTTTCACACCATTATAATAACATTGAAGGTTTGAATTGACAACAAAAACTTTGGTTAGCGACAGCCCAACTTTATTTTTTTTAAATTTTATCTGATAAAAAATAACTCTAACTTCTTTGGTGGATAAATATATAAACTTTGTCTATAAAAATCGAATTATAAACATATCAACTAATTGGAAAAGACACGTCAAGGTTTTCACAACAGAAGAGTAATAGTCTTCTTGGTTGGCTATTTTGCCCCAAAGAAACTAAAACGGATCGCTCTGGTTGTACTAAAATAGTAAATATTGTAATTAATTAAACTGTCATTTACAGAAGGATTCATATAGAAACAAACAATAATAAATTTTTATACTAAGGTGACCGCCTTAAGGCAGGAAAAAAATAATAGTTTTTCGTTTGAAGGTCAATGAGAAATTATTACAAGGACATTCGAGGTATGTACAATGTACATATGTAAGAGTATTTGTTTATTGTCAATTTGGGAATAAATTTATTTTATATAAACACATTTTATAAGGCATATAAGGACTTCCAATTTCATTAAGTTGAAAATATTTATGTTTTAGATAAATACTTAAAGAGTTGCGGGCATGGCATGGCGACGCACGGTAAGCAATAAATCGAAGGGAATTTGAAAGGATTTTGTGTGTTTTCAAGGAAGTAAATTTCAGAACATACATATTGTATGTAGGTATGGCAAATGATGTACATGTGCGTAGAAATAATATTGGAAGCAGATTTTAGAAATATTTATTTTAACGAGATTTTGAGAAAATCGAAAGCCAAAAAATGGGAGGCACCATTTATAACCATTTTTTTTAATAAAATGGTAGCCTTTTTATACAAAAATTGTTGATTTTTTTTTTTAAATTTATGAGCACGGTAAGTAGATAACGTTATTTGTTGTCTTTAAAAAAATGAAAAAAACGTAGCGGGGGAATGTCCGAAACACGCTTGATGCCAAGTTTAAAGAAAAAAAAGGCTGCAGACGAAAGGAAAGGCATTCGACGAACAGAAATGCGAGACCCACTTTTTTCAACTTCTCTATCATAGTTATTTCAAGTTTGATCAAAATCTCAAATTCGAATCACATAGGTAGTACCTATGTTTTTAATGGAAGGACCGGCCTTATGTCCTTGCAAGTTACAAAGAAATTTGTCATGTGAAAAAAAACGTGATTAAACTGCATAACTCAATATTAAAGATAATTATTAATTATATTAAGAAAAATTATCTAGAACAGAATTAAATATACAATTTTATAATTTAAACTGCAATCATTTTTGTTTGTATTATAATTGAATATAATAACAAAAAAAAAAAAACTCATTGCGCAATCAAATGACCGCACAACAAAATTAATTTTATTGAGGATTGAATTCGAAAATCCTTTTATTCCAATAAAATTATACTTAAAACAATAAACTAAAATAAATATTATTTCATTCGTTAATAGGTACATACATTGTAAACAAACTATACAAATCTCATTTCATGTATTGGCCACATTTATTTATATAGAAAAAAAATAAAAATGAATCCAAATACAAAAAAAAATAAAAATAAATAAATCAAGGCAGAAAATAACATACCTACATACATACATATATCCTCTTACTATACCCATCGAAGAATGAAAACAAATATCCGTACAAATTTCCCGCAGTAACACCCACCGAATATAGAATTACACCACTAACATAGCAAGCAATTTTGTTGGATTATTTTGAAGTACATATAAGTATTAGTAATATCGAATTCCTTTATCAAAAAAAAAAAAAAAACAAACACACAAAAATATAAGGACGAAAAACTACGAGGACGAAACAAAATAACAAACCAACCATAACGACTCCACAAGTTCATTCCTTTATTTATTTATTTTTTTTTTATCTCCATAACTATATATCACTTTTGTGGGACAGATTTGAGGTTGAGATGGGTATGGGAATTCATTTTTTTTTTTTTTAAGTTTCTGGTAAACCTTACACTAACCGAATACTATACTCACAGGTAACCTGTCATAATATTTCATTTTCCTTGGAAAATTTAAATTTGTAGATAAAAAAAAAGAAATAATAATGAAAAGACTGGTGCTGTATACGCACAGAATGGTTATACAGTTTAGGAACAAACAAAGAAAAAATTACATCAAACACTCACTCTCTTTCTATGAACAAAAAAGTATTATTCCCCACCTTTAGTGAACATTCTGAGAAAATAAAAACGCGTCTAAAGAATCCTTATAGAGAATTTTTGAAAGCAGACAAGGAATGTGTATTTAAAGGACAATTTAACAGTGGGACATAGTGAGGGACTGAAAATTTATTTAAAATTTTGATCACCGAATTAAAGAAAATTTAGTCAAAATCAAGGGTAGTTTTTTGGAAATGCTAAGGACTTAAAAATAAAGTTCTCCCCCCAAATTCAACTTTGCCAAATGTTTTCGAAGTTTTGCCTTTTTTTGTTCAATTTTTTCGTTAACTCCCCAAAACTGGCATTTTTTACTAATTTAAGTCGATTTTTTTGACAATTTTAGAAAGTAAATAAACAGATGTTATAATTCATACAGCACAAATTGTTGAAAATTTTGATGAATGTACTAAATTTTTAAATTAGCAAAACTTTTCTGTCTTCTATATTTATATGAGAAAAAAAAACAGGAAAGAGATTAAATGCCACCGTCAATCTTTATCGAATAAGAGTTAAAATTCCCTTTTTTTTAAAAAAGATTCAATAAATGTAATAGATTTTTAAGTTAAAGAAATTTAATTAAGAAATGTGCATCTTTATTTATTTGAACTTCTAAAATGTTCCATCTTTAAATAAATTCATTCCACTGTCTATACTTTTAAGCTCCAAAATCCAGGGCGAAAATAGGACAAAATAAAAAAAGTTGCGCAAGGTCGGCACGTGAAGCACACAATCTCTGTATAATAATAATTGTGTATATATAGAGAACTACTACAATCCTGGGTTAAGCATGTAATAATGTAAGGGAATCTTTGAGAATAAATGACGTCAATACCAGAAAACAGGGTCCTTTTGCTCCTATCTAATGTTCATTCCTTTAGATTATGTGTGTTTCTTTTTTTATTTTATTTTTTTATTGCATTTTGGTTTTATTTTTCAACCAACACTGAAACCGGATTCGCACAGACAATTTTTTGTTTGCTTTTAAAATATAAAAAAAAACAGACAAAACAAAAATTATATAATAAAATCAAACAAAATATAAACAAAAAAGGATATACGTACGAACGTACGTACAACAACAGATGCCACCGACACACGACGACGCTGCTCTGCCGTCTTTGTCGCTAGTGTCACAGTTTTTGGCATGAATACCAGATTTGATGAATTTTGATATTTTTTTATTATTATAAAATCTTGAACCGTGTCTAGCGATTCAGGCAACTGTCATTAAGGAGATTTTTAGATTTAATTAAGACATAAAATCAACTAAAAGTCAAACAGAGTCGAGTTTTGGTTTGCAGAACGATTTTAATCGCTTGTATGCGTTATTTCGAATAATTTTTTTTTAATTTCTTATATTGGAAGAATGAATTTGAAAAAGGTCAACACATTTTTCAGAAAATCGAGTTTCTTCATAAAACGATTTTTTTGTCGATTTTATATATTTTTTAAGGTTAAAATGTCCCAATAATAAAAATGAAATCGGAATTAACACTAAAATCGTAAAGGTTCATCTTTGAGATGGTCATCAAATCTATCAGAAAAACGAGTTTGTTTATAAAACGTTTTTTTGTCGCTTTTATGTATTTTGTAAGCCTAAACTGTTTAAATAAGAAAACATAACAGCGGATATACACTAGAATCGTAATAAAGCTCCGTCTTTTAAGAGGTCAGCAAAATTTATTAGAAATCGAAGTTATTTATAAAACGATTTTTTTATCGCTTTTATGTATATTTTGAGGTTAAACTGTCCGAATAAAAAATTAAAGAGATTTGTGTTTGTTTTAATTTAAATGGCAACCATGATTGGGGTTACGCAATTTCAACTTGTTGGCTGTTTCCAGCTACTGTGGTGTATAAAGAAATAATAAAGAACCAGAACAACACAATGCATTAAAATCTAGAAAAGGATTTGTAAAGAAACGGCGCCAAATACAGAAAAAGTTATAAAGAAAGTGAACATCAGTATAAAGAAGATATAAAGGTCAAATAAGAATAAGAAGAAAACAAAAATAAAAATAAAAATAAACTATAGAAACAGGAAGATTGAACAGGAAAAGCATCACATCCCAAGCACAACTCCCGAGAGCCAGTTGGCACTTAAGTTTCAAAAGGACATCACCTTTTCGAATGTAACAACAGTAGATGTCAACTAAAAGCAATTTTAAATGAGTAGGAAGAGAAGAAATCGTTGTTGTTGTTGTTCATAGACTGAAACTTGAAAAGGTCTCATATAAGTTTACACAAATAAAAAAAATACAAAAACAAAAACTTACCTTACCTTACACAAAAAGAATGACTGAAAAATTCACATTGCTTGTTCATGTAAAGAAAATGTTGTGTTTTCTTTTTCATGGAAATTTTCTTTTAACATTGAAATTGTTGTATAAAATATCTAAATATATATTGTACGTATTTTGAGAGATAAAGAAAAAAAAAAATAAGAAGAAATAAATTGTCATCTATTGTGGCTTTTTTAGAGTTTCATCGATTCATGTTTATCCCTTTTGGTATTTTTTTTTTAGCCTTTTTTTGTCGCTTATATTAGATTATTCTCTTGTGAGATTATTTGTGGTACCTACCTCCCTACATATAAAATGGTAGTGGGTGGCTTTTATTTTGTGTTTGCAATCTATAATTTCGTAGGATGACAGATATATTATAGAGTGTGTCCTTTTTATAATATTCTTCCGGGCAATTGAAGTTTGTTTTTTTGTTCATTTTTTTGTTCTTATGAAATCAAAATTATTTATGTTAATTTTGATGTTCTTTTTAGAAAAATAATTGTCATTTGTCAAAGCTACAAATTTACTTGAAAAAAATATGTTGTTTTCGAGAAATAATCTTGTCCAAAGGTGGGTCTTACTTAGCTTTTCTAAAAAATGAGTTGGTTTTGTATTGAAAACCCTTAGTAAATGATTCCAACAAAAAAAAACACTAAAAGTCCTGTTTCTCAATATACATACATATTTACAAAAAAAAACTTTTGTCTAGAGTCAATATTGAACTCCCAATTAAACTGATTTTTTTTTTTTCAGAATACACTTATAAAAAAATTTCACTGAACTTCAAGGCTTTTAACGGCCTTTAGTCCACAAAAACTGGCGATTCGTTCCGGCGATATACGTAACATCGAAACAGTTCAAATGGTTCTGGTCCGAAAAACTTGACTACTGGGGTCGCTCCTATTCAAAAGCGTCAATTCCAATTACTGAAGTAACTAATATTGTCATTGATTTCTTTACCTTAAAATTCGTGTTATGAATTGAAGAAAACTGGATAATCAATCATAAAAAATTAATTTTCAAGTTCAAATATAGTAAATCCTTCAACTATTTTTGCACAAATTGCCATCAAATCAATGAAACAAAAAAAAAAAACCATTGCAGAACCATAATGTTGTCCAGGTCAAGCCTATTCACCGAAAAATGTTTATCACAAGTTAATACAAAAAAAAAATACTGATAGCGACACATAATAAAATTAAACTGTTGATATGCTTTGCATAATAAAAAGCACAAAGTACTATCTGGTTGACAATGAAAAACAAAAATAAAATAAAAACTATATTATAGTGGAAAGTTTGTTAAAAAAAAGTTTGCTTTTAAATTTTCGACTAGCACTAACATTTTTTTGTCTCTTACTTGTTTACAAAGTCAAAAACAATTTAAAGAATAAATAAAAAAAAGATCATACAAAAAAAAAACAAATCTCTGTTGCCTCCTTTTTAAATTGCATCAAATTAAAGAGAATGCATTTCTAGTTAAAATTGACGCAAAGTGGCAATGAATTCACACTCCGTGTATAGTCACTGGCCTGCGAAATTATTTTATTGCATGTTGATTTTTTTCTTGCTTTTTTTGTCTTTTTTTTTTGATTCAATAATTTAATTCAATGTTGTTTGTGTGTATTAGTTTGAAAATTGTAAGTGCACTATGTAGAAACGTCAATATCCAGGTCAGCAGTGCCACTGGTGCATGATGGAGACAAGAAGGTACATATTAAAGGGTGTTTTAAAAACTATTTAATATTGTGAACTATTATTATTTATTAATAATAATAATTGTGAATTAAATAAAAATTTAACTTTTGACTTTGACAGTAAATTCAACTCATAGATAGTTAGCTAATGGAGGAAATTGTTCAATTTATTCTTTTCAAAAGTTGGGCGTCTGATAAAAAATCTTTTTGTGTTGAATTTGATGAGCGAATAGGCTTGTTTTTTTTATTAAAGTGCCTCGATTAACATGGTTTTGATAAAATTGAAAATCAATTGGAAACATGATGGAAATTCCAAACTTTAGACGAAATAGTTTGACAGAAATATTGAATGACAGCTATCATTGGAAATTTAGAAAATGAGCTTAGATCGAAATATATGTAGACAATATTAGGTCTGTTCGTTAACTTCCTTAAAATGTGAAATTCTAAAAATAATATTTATGATTTAATATAAACTTCTAAGTGCGAGAACGATAGAATATAGAAAGAACAAATTTATGCAATCCATTTCACAAATTCTTTCGTTTAAAACCTTTTCCTTTCAATTTATTTATTTGCTTTATTGCGACACCCGTTAGATGATATAGTAAGTCAGTGAAGTATGCAAGTTGACAGTTGTTTGAAGAGTAATGAATACTAGTTATGGAGTATCTGGTTCTGTAGTGCACTTTGGTTTAACTTAATTGCACTTCTTTTATTATCAGGGTATAAATTTTCTTATTTTATTTTTCAAAAAAAAAGAAGAAAATTAATGAAACACGATGTTGGCAGTTGGAAAAAAGTAAGTTATACTAATAACTGTTTTCTACTAATTAAATTTAATGTTTCTTTTGAAATGAAGGGAAGCTGTTTTTTTAGCAAATTAAAAAGCGGCTAATAATTTTTTTTAAAACATGACTTTTATCAGTATAGAAAAATTAATCATAAATCCTAGCGAATTTAGAATCTTGGGAACTCAATTTTGCGAGTAAAAACTAAATCAAATTTTTTTTTCTATGCCGATTTTACATTTCAGTAAAAAAAAAAAAAAAAAAAGTATACGCCATAGTGACCAAAACCATTATTGTTGGTGTATAATTTAAAAAAAAAATATTTTTCCCGTTAAATAAAGATTTACAATGACTTAAAATAAAAGATTATATGTTTGTATAAGCGGAAAACCTTTTAAAAGTAAACAAAATTAAAAAAACAAAAAAACATTATCAATCAAAAAGGTATGTTTTTCGATATTTCGATTCGTCTAGACAATACTGGGTGTACCAATAATAAAACACTCCAACTCAGACAATTTTCCAAAAAAAACTGACCACAGGAAATCTGTTGTTACTGAAAAACCCCTCCAATTTGATTGATCAAAAGAAAGAAATTAAAACAAAAAAATTGTTTAGGTTAACAGAAAAAAAATGCATCAACAAATGAATGAATGTTTATAATTTTGCAAATCCTCAAACAAATTAATAGTAATTTTGCATTGTTGTATATATTCCCACAATTTAGTTTGTGTTGGTATATATTTGTATAAAGAGAAGTTAGATAAATTGAAATACTTTCATTTTTATTCTTTTTGATAGGAAAAAAGAAAATTCTACTAGATGTAGCGCTCAATTTATTTGATTTGATTTTTGTGCATCAATTCACATCATGAAATCTATTTTTATCCTCAAAATAAAAAATAAAAATTAGAAATCACTCAATGGAACACCTTTCAAAAAAAAAAAATGGAAAAAAGTTCCGTCAGTAAATATTTAGCAAACTTCAATGATGAAATGTGTTCTCACTCGCTCTCTCTATTTTAATAGACACACCTCTGGAATTTTATTTGTTTAAAATTTGAAGTAAAACAGAAAGAAATTTAGATCGAATTTCAGTTTTAAGAATCCAAATAAAAAATTTTACCTTATCAAGATTATTTATTTTAAGTAAAAACTTACTCCTTGCAATTCAATAAAACATCTCACATTCTAAAAAAAAACAAAAAAAAATTTAAATGCCATCCTACGAGCATAAATTATGTTCAAAAAAAATAAAATGCACACAAATTTCGCAATTTCTTACATAAAGCGATGATAATCACTCCCTAGAATTTATATACTTAAAAGTTTTGTCCTACATAAAGTATACCCAATGAAATAATCGATTTCAAAGTATCTAAAGGCAAATGTATATATAATCACAAAGTAATTTAATTCAGTAAATAGTTGTAGGAGGTCTGCATGGAAAGGTAGCTTCGTTTGAACCAGAAAAATTGAGGAAAACACGAAATGGGTTGCATCGTCGTTGAATTAAGAAAACTAATTAAAAATTAAAAAAAAAAAAATAATAAAAAAACAAAACAAAAGAAAAACAGACGATCTAAAGCCAATTTGATTCTTTTTAATATTTTATCTTCTTATAATGTCGTACGCTTATTTATTTTTAAGATGTTTCGTTCGATTTTTTGTTTTTCAGCAAAATCTTTGAAAATTCATTGACTATTAATTTTCTTTTAGGATTAAATAAAAATATTGATTGATACTTTGTGAGAAAGTGACAATGTGGGATAAAATAATACTTTTTGGCGACAGCAAAAATCTTGTTGAGTATAGAAAATTTTCGTTAAGATTTACTACTTTATTGTTATTTATTAATAAACAATTAACTGCTAATTCAGGTTAATTAATACTACAAATAAGTTAATTAGTAGTTTATTCTTTACTTATTATTATTTTAGTTCGTGAAATAAATTTTTATAAAGGTTTTAGTTAATTTTGTGAATTAAAAGATTTTAATTAATAAACTATTAACTGCTAATTTAGGTTAATAGGCAGTTAATTGTTTATTAAATTTTTCTGTAAGTTTGTGAAATAAGTTTTACTCAACGTTTTTGTTGATTTTGTGAATTCTTTACTTATTATTATTTTAGTTCGTGAAATAAATTTTTATAAAGGTTTTAGTTAATTTTGTGAATTAAAAGATTTTAATTAATAAACAATTAACTGCTAAATCAAGTTAATAAGTATGTATTTAATTTTTTTAATTAATAAATATTTTAATTCGTGAAAGAAATAAATTAGAATTTTTTTATTTTTTTCTTTATGTGTAAATTTTAAAATTATCAGATTTATTCTTAGGAATTCGCTGAAATTGCAATAACGATTGAAGCTTTAAATTAAATGAGTGACATTGTCAATAAAATTTCATTTAAATTCTATCAATTCACTGAAATGTAAAATACAAATAATTGTACAAAATTAAAGCTATAGTAAAAATTTTAAATTTGTGAAGTAAAAAATGAATGAATTTAAAAAAAATCTAGGACATTTTACCAAGAGACAAAAAAACTGAAATGTGGAAAAGTTGTTTAATTTAAAAATATCATCCTAACGAACTTCTATTATTTGAATCTTATCTACCTACCTACGTCCTAAATACATACATATATTAGAAATTGAACAAGTATAGATAAAAAAAACTCTACTGAGATTCAAGTGAAGCTAAAAATATATACTAAGTAGCAAACACATTAGTAAAACCAGCTGACAAACGGCAATTAGAAAAAAAAATTGTTATTGACTTTTTTTGGGCGATACAATAGTACCTAATAATTTTCCAAATAAGAATATTTTTTTTTTTTGTTATTTTCTATCACTTTTATCAAGACAAATGAAGATAAGAGGCAACAGCGCCAGCAGCAGCAGACGTTGGCAATACTAGATAAGATAAGATTAAAATAACCTAATTTCATTTCTATTTCAACTATTAAAAGTCTTAATCTTGATTTATTCATATACGTGTTTTTTTTATATAAATGTATATAAGTATATGTACCTACATAAACAACGTACACGTATGAACATTTTAGAGACGAATTTTAATCAACCTATTGTTTTACTATCAACAACGGCAACAACAACAAACAAACAAAAAAAAAAAAGAGGAAAAACAAATAAGCGGGTCTCCTCGTTATCATTTGACAACAAAACCAACTCTAATTATGTCTGGTGCAAAGTTTTATTATTATTAAACAACCTACGTTAGAATTAAAGGCTCTGATTACAACATACCTAAATCGATGTAATATGTATATATAACATACGGGCCCCATTTTGTTTATTCTGGTAATGTTTCTTGTCATTTTTACAACCTATTAATGCTTCAAAGAAATGATATCATTTTTGAACAAAACTATCAACCTTATTCTTTTTTTTTTGTAAAACAAATCATTAGCAACACATGTTGGATTCATCCGTTTTACACCTCGAAAAAGTACTTAAATAAGGAAGGAATAAAAAATTTAAAACACATGTAAGCTTACCATTACGAGAGAGTCTACGAGACCAAAAACAAATTCCTTTCAACCTAAGTATTGGTACATCTATTTTGTACTTGTACTTATAAAAATCTCCAATAACACAAGTACTTTTTCAAGTATGTACTCTATATTGTTATATGTTGTATATTTACCAACCAATTGAATATTCTTCAGATTCACATTTTAAGTTCTTTTCTTATTCGAGTTAACGATTTTTTCAAGAAGAAATTTTTTGACTTATATAAGTAGGCGATAAGTTATAAATTTTTGGTGTGAAATTTTAAAAGTTATTTTTTTTTTTTTTTCAATTCATTTTGAGGTCTTAAAAAATTTTGAAAAAGTCATAAATGACATTTATATAGAAGTTTAAGAAAATTTTCAGTAAATCCTTAACGGTCATATTATTCACACTCTGGACTTAAATTGGGTTTTATTCAATTTTAAATCCAACCAAATTCGGAATAATTAAATCCAAAGATTTAAATCCATTTCACTGCAAAAAATGCATTAAGGTTAATAGATATAAATTGTAAAATGTTTTAAACTCAATTTTGAAAAGTGTCAGAATTTTTTAAAATAAAAAAATAAGAACTCTCTAAAATGAAAAACTAATAAGTTTAGCGATACAAAACACCTGACGTACCTATACGTAGAATAAATTTCACGGATAAAATTCATTTTTCTTTATTAAGTTTTAATTCTCCACTTTTTTCTATCTTTATTTATTTATTATTATTAAGTGTCTGAGTAAAATTTTGATTAGTTACTCCACACATAAATATTTGAACAGGGTCATAAGTCAACAGTGCAAACGATTTATAACTCATTCAGGTGGGTCACAAGACAACAGTGATTTTTGCCCCTGTGGATATATGCCTATGCCAATATTAATGTGTCGATTAACTAATCAGAACTTTACTTAGACATTGTGAAATAGGCCCTTACTACGTATGTATTAAATTTCTTCTAAAACATCTGGGAGTTGGATTCACAAAAAATTTATTGAATTGTTTGTTTAGGCATTGAATAATATGAAATCGGATTAAATTATTGAGTTTAAATAACTTTACCTCTAGATTAAAGTTTAATCAAGTGAATAATATGGGCGTTAAACATAAAAATAAAGCTCTCAACTAAATTATAGCTTCTTCAGAATTTTTTTTAAAGATTGGTCTTTTTTGTTTAGTTTTTTCTGATGGACTGATTAAGCAATGATGTTTTTTTTACAGGTCATTTATAAATAAAGAGAAGAAAGAGAGTACAAGTATGAATTGCTGTAAAAATCCTTCTTGCAAAAACATTTTTGTCACCTTCTTTATAGAAAAAAAAAAAAACAAATTTTTTATCTCAGGTTTACTGTCTCTTGCGAGGTAGTGAAAAATCGTGTGAGTTCAAAATTTTATCAGATGCGTATTTGATCCGAAAGTCAAAAAACAAATGACAAAGTTATCAGTTTCTAAACGCATCTCAAACGTCAACAATACCTATTAACTGAGCAGCAAACGCATCCAAAATTTTATTGGGATGCTTTCATTTGACAATTTGACGTTAGAACTAAAAGTCAAAAAAAAAATATGGAGTTTCGAATGAAGTAAATTTATTTTTATTTTTATATTGTTATTTCTTTTTTCGAATAAAATCAATTTAACAAAACAAAATTTAAGCTCTGTTTCATAAAATGCGTAACGAAATTTCAAACTGATACAAAGTAAAATGTACATATACTTATGCAAAGCAACGGGGTTGTTATCCAGATTAGCAAGAATAGGGCAACGCTGCCACATAAAAACTTTTTTGACGTTTAGGAACGCATAAAAAGTGCATTTTATCATAAGAGTTCGAATTCGTCAGACCCTATTTCCACATTAGAATGAATTATTTTATTTTTTCTTACATAAAAGTAACTTCAGGGAACTCTGAGACCAAGCAATTATTATTAATTTAGAAATTATTAATCAGGAAAAAACAAAATGCTTTGTCGAAACAGCTTTCGTTTTCTATTATGGGCAAATTATTATTCCCATTACTTATTATTCAATTTTTATTTAAACACCTGTTTTTTTTTCATATTAACTCTAATTTATTGGATGGATTTTTATGTGACTTTCCAACAATATTATACTTATACCCTACATATACGAATATAGCAGAATAAATCATAAAGTGTATAAAATGCTTTATATCATAAAAATTAGAATTTTCCAAACAACACAGATGTTGATGCGGTGCATGCCGTGCGGGAGGAGCACTATTGTAATTTTCTAATCAACATTCTGAGAATTATTGATTAATAATAAAATGAAACATATTCAATGATTGGGTTTTTATGTTCAAGTTGAATGTGTATATATGTAAATATATAGCTAAGCTAACAAAATAGTATATATACATATGTACAAATATGGAAACTCACGTATAGGGCATAGACATTCATACATACATAAATACCTACCATTAAGCACACAAGCTGTTGTAAAAGGAACAGAAATCACAAAATTGTTTGGCATTAATTTGGAACCTGATGTTTATAGTAATATTAGAAGAAATGAGTGGTGGTGTTATGACAAAAAGGTTATAAGATATAGATATTAAGGAAACCTAAATTGCAAATGGGGTTTTTTTTTAAATATAATTCAGGAAATTTATTTTCATAGTTCAATCAATTTCTGAGGACAAATAGTTTTGAAATAAATGTAGAGTAAGTGTTACAAGTTAGAGCTTAATTTTATTATTTGCATCTTATTTAAGAGATAAGGATTAGGACTTCCTACACATGGATGTCCGAAAGTTGACTAGGAACACTACCCCATAACTGCAAATATTCCAACCACCGCAAAAATAGGAAAACAAAACTGTGAGAAAGTTCGTCGTCAGGAAACTGCTTATGAGTTTTATGTGCAAAAGAAGAGTTCAGAACACCACCGGTTTCTCAGAAGAAAAAAGAAGGAGCTTGAGAAGGTCACGATCGATGAAATAGGAGGGATGTCGTAAAAGGAATGAAATTCGAAAATTTTACAAAAAGGTAAAAAACATCGACTCCAATTCTACTACAGTATTTCTTGATCGTCCTTCCAGACTTCAATTCGGGGCTTGTAATCCTGACAAAGTGAATAATATAATTTTAGCTCATAAGCCCATCGAGTTATACATCTTTTAAAGCTTTCTATGTTTTAATTAAAAAATTAATAGAGCAAAAAAAAAAAAAAGCACCACGGATATATCTACGACTTATCTTAATATAAGAATTTAGGAACACCTGTGAATGAAACTTCTTGGCTAATTGAATATTTTCTACGAACAAGAATTCAATGCATTGTACGATAGTCTAAATTTAAACATTACAAGACATGTTCAAAAATAAAAAATAAATAAAAACAATTTACCTCTAAATAAATTTATATTTAAAGACATCTATCTATCAATCTTTTCTACCTAATTACGATACAAAAAAAAAAAAAACAAACATCTGTCTTACTTTGGACATTCATCATTCATAGAATGTTTTGCCTTCGCAAAACTATTCTGACCAATTATGGAGGTTGGTGTGTTCATATTTCTTCTCTACTAGATACAGTATCTCTATTAAAACCCACCGCATCAACCAATCGATGCACAAATGCACAAGAAAAAAAAAATCTGAATTTATACAGTCATAAGCAGAACTTTGTTTTTTTTTTATTTATTTATTTTTCTTTTAACTTATAAGTACAAACAACAAGTATCTAGAAGATAAAGAGATGAAAAAATAAAATAAAATATTGAAAAAAAAAAGTTAACAAATACCGTAATTGAAATTCAAGTGGTGTGTGCAACATGATATTATGAGTCTACGTATAAAATGTACCTAATAAGTTGTAGATTTTAATTTGAACTTGTTTTTGCTCTCGAGAGTACATAGTTGACAAAGGTAGGTACTTAAATCGTGTTGAAAAAAAATAATAATAAATATAATTAAAGATATTAAAATTAAAAAATTGATATTACAAACACAGAGCTGTCGGGTGGAAAAAGAATTGGGATGTTTTTACTTTTTTATTTGGTTTAATGATAAGTTTTTAGAAACTTATTTAAAAGAGATTTTAGAAAGTTTTCAATTTTCGGATTCAAACATTTTTTCAACAAAAATTTTACCAAATTTTGGTATTTTCTACCAAACTTTCAACAACAATTTTTTAATATCAAATCAACTTAGTTAAAAAGCAAAAGGTTGAACAGATCGATCACAGAAAAAGTTGCTTTTCTTGGTGTTCGTAGAAATGTTTTATGTCTCTCTCTCTATTTTACTACTATTTTTACAAACAATTCTCTAGTGAAATATCCAGTTGAAATCTTCTCTTCTAACACTCCCACCACAATGAATGCCCATTGAGCCTTACTTCGGACGCAAATTTACATGACTCTCAAGTACAGAGATTGCTTTATTAGCCACACTACACGAATGTGGAATGCTTTTGACTGCTTTTTCCCCCCATTGCGATATACAGACATTTTTAATCCTTACTCTAAAATCCCCCCCAATTTTCTTTAAAAAAATCAAACTCATTTTAAATACTTCCTATACTCCTAAAACGATTTTAAAGCGACAACCCTGGTAATATTTGTTATTAAATAAAGATTAGTGTATCTTCAATGATTGTTAATGCTTTTGTTATGGAAATGATATAATTTTAAAATGAAGAAGTGATTGAAAAATTAATATTCTTATCGATCACTTTATTTAATTAAATTTTTGATCTAAATGAATTAAATTTTGAGTTACCTGTGGTATAAAAAAAATATTTTTTTTTCTTCAAAACTACATTCTACAACTTTAACATGTAACTCCCACGAATTATTATTAAAATCGAGGAATGATGAATTGCAAAAAGAATTTTGGTGATATGGCTTGATTCAAGTCAAGCAGCTTTCGGAATTTATTAAAAAAAAAGAAAAAAAAAAGAAAAAAAAAAAGAAAATTTAAGTGAAAAATGATATCATTATCTTTTAAATGCAATTATTTTTGTTCGATTTTTTTTTCAACAAGGCACTTCATTTCGCTTTGATATTTAAAATGTTTGTTTGAAAAGTCAAGTGGGTTATTACAAGCTTTTTTAAAATTAATTATTATTTTTGTTTACTGTTATTTTTGTTGATATTATTACATATATTCGATCAAAAGTTATTTTTTTTTTAAATAAATGCAAAGAAAAGAGAAACCTACTTTTTGGCCAAGTATAAGCATGGGATTTATGTTAGGCATCAACTTGTCTCAAACAATGTCCTTCATATTCATAAATTCGAGACGAACTGAATTTTTTTAATATGTATTAATAATTATATCAAAAAAACAACAAACAAATTAATTCTTAAAATGAAACTACAAACAAAATAGCTGAAGAAAATAAAAAAAAAAAAAAAAACAAATTTTAAGCAGACAACCCAAAATAAAACACTCGGCATCCGATTAGATTATGAGACGTATCGCGACCTTGTATGTGTGTATAGGAGGTACGTGCGTGGATTATAATTAAAATCTCCAAAAAAAAATTAAATAAAATGATTTTAACATTCAAAACCTCATAGAAGGCTCAACAATCGTACAAGTGTTAAACAAATAAAAATTGAAATTAATGTAAAAGAAATATTTTATATAAATATTTTGAATGTGACACAGTAAAGTCTCTCTAAAACCAATCGGGATGTTGAAATTGTGTTTTGAAATTTTAAACTATACCTAATTACTAAGTTTTAATATACAATATTCGGGAACTTTTGAAATAATTTTTTCTAGTCTTCCGAATTTTTCAAAAAATGTCTGTCCAGAATTTTAGAAAGCGAGAATTCAAATATTCGAAATATGTACTGAAATTAAAAATTTTTCATAAACCTCCTTTAACGAATATAAGCACAGAATTTAGAAGACAGACAGATTTAGACAATTTTGAACAAAGTGCAGAATTCAGATCTTATGAATTTTTCGCTACAAATGTTGGTAATCGAAATTTGGAACAGAATTAAGAAATAATACAGATTCATGAATTTACAAAATTTTGAACTACATTTAATCTAATTTTTGGCACAGAGTTTGTGAAACCAATTGTTAGGCAAAAGCTTTAACAGAATTTTTTGATTTGTTTTTAATACAAAATCTATTGAATTTGTTAAATTGGCACAAAAATTTGAAATTCAAAATCTAATTTTTTGATCAACATAATTTTTGAACATATGTATGTAGATCATTTTGTAATCAAAAAAATTTTTTTAAACTGTACAAAATTTTCCTACCGAAATTATAAATTTGAAATTTTTTGACAGTGACTAAGAGAAAAGAAAATCTTATTCAGACACTACCTACTTTTTTAGTTTAGGAAATTCATTTTTTTTTTTCAAAGTTGTTCGCAATTAAGAGACTCTACTGTATACATCTTCACCGACACCGCTTAGCAAATAATAATAATAATAAAATAAAAACAAAAAAAAATTAAAAAAACAAATAGGATAACAACTGCCAATAGAACGTGTGAAAAATAATTCAATTTAATTTTGGTCGATGACGATAGTATGACGGTCTATAAATCCAGTCCACACGACTCCCACACTTAGCCAGTATTAATTTAAAACAAAAGCAAAACTCAGACGCCCGGCCAGATTCGCAGCCACCACCATCGATTCGACGAAGACCGACGGGACGTAGGCTGCACCGCAACGGTCAAAAGCATGAAATACATAAATCTAATCGAATATTTGCACGGTGGTGGTTTACTGCAACAGCCTACATAATTTGTAATTCACGGCCTGTGACAATATTTTTACGGTCTTTGTAATATTACGTCAATCATTAATAGTTTTCTGTTGACTTGTGACAAAAACAAAAATAGAAAATGCTTCACCTCAGCTGTGTCGCACGAACTTGCCATATAAATTAGACAGTTAAAAACAATGATTTAAGGAATATAATAAAAGGCGCGTTTTTGTGAAAAGTGCATAGCCACTTCAGCTAATTTTTAAATGCAAACAACACCAACAAATTTCTGTGACAAATTGTATACTTTCACAAAAATACGTCTCTAACAAATATCAGATAAATTTTTGAATGTTCTTTGCAATTTAATAGGGGTCAAAGTCCCCCTAAAACCATTATTTGTGAATATCTTCTAAACGGTAAGTGTTGGAGAAAAAATACCCACTACAAATTTGTAGCTTATTCAATTTCCAACAAAAAAGGTTTAAGATTTTTTTTTGTGGGAGTAAACATAGCAAAAATAATTTGCACATTTTTTTTAAGTTAACTTTAACTTATTTTTATAATTTTTTCGAAAAATCTACTTGATCTTTAGAGCAAATTAAAAAGAATGCACTTTTTATGAGAAGAAAAATAATATTACAGATACAATATTTTTTTTTTATAGAAGTAGGCTGATCTCTTTGTAAATCAAACGCCAAACCGGCAACAACAACCCCATTTCGGGAAAATTTCAAGCTCCAAAACTTAAAGAAACTTAATAGTCTCGTCACCGTCCGTCGTCGTCGTCGTCGCGTTTGTCGTCGGCCAATTGGTCGAATAAAATGCAGCGAATGACAGTGGCGGTGCGCGGCAGACTGAGAGTTACGCTCACTAAAATGACAACTTGCAACAAGTGGTGGAATGTATATCTCATTTTTTTTGCTGATTCTGTGCAATAATTTAGTAGAGGTTATTACTCAATCACAGCGTGTCAGCATCATTTTTTTTTTTTTGTTAGTTTGTTTGCCTGGTTCTGACCAGATGTTGTTTTGCCCACGGGGACATGCATTTAAAAGTGAAAGCCATGGTGGCCGGCTAAAGCTAAATATGTACAACAACTTTGGTGGGCTGGAGGCAGCGTTTACGGTGGCGGTGGTGGTGTTTGAGACTGGATGGCGGTGCATAGGTTGTTGATCTAGTTAGCCGGCAAGTTCTTGCATAAAATAATAAAGAAGAAAAAAAAATATATAAATGGGGACAAAAAAGAATATTCAAGTTGGAGGCATTTAAAATGGACCTAATGACTCTCTGTGATTATAATGGCAAACATCACACGAAGGTTAAATACAATAAATGAATAACGTGCAAATGTAATAATAATTATTTTAAATCCAACGAAAGTTATACTCAAGTCACTTAATCATATGCTGTCAGAGACCGCATACTGTGTCTCTCTGTAATTAAAGAGCACATTGACCTATTCCAAGAAGGTTAAAAGGCATAATTTATTTGAAGAGAAATATTTTTTAAAAAAGTGCATGAATTAGTCGCAAGTAGGTACTTAATCTTAAAGACTACGTGGTCACATAACTACATACAAATGAAAAACTGTTTTAGGTAGTTCGGACCCTGATACTGAGATTGACCTAAAGATTCTACAACGATATTAAGTTTTAGAGAATTTTGGAAAAAAAAATCCATAAAATGAAAAATATGAAATATTCACTTGGAGTTTATGAAGGATCAAAAGGTTAAAATAACGGTTTTATGTAAATGGGAGAGTATTTTATTCCCCCGAAAATGTATCTACCAACGCGAATCTCCCAATCAATAAATTTCCCTAGAACAAAAAAAAAAAACAATGAAATGACATCTAATTTTTCCTAAAATTTGTCTGCTGTCACTAATTTCCCAAGGAATAAAAATCTAACGAAATAAAAGGTAAATTCCCCCTGGAAAATTTATTTCCAATACCACAAATTCCTAGGAAAACTTTGGAGTATTATTCAGGTTTTTAATTTTGGAAGAAGTAAAATATTCCGAGAGAAATTTTATCCAAGATAACACTTCATATCTCATTTATAAATGTTAAATAAAACCTTTTGCCTCTAACGAAAGTTTTTCAATTTTTTGTTAGAAATGGCATTAATAAATCTCAAATTTGATTTTTTTTGTCCAAATCCTCAACTTGGCCTTTAGTATATTATCTATAATTTTTTTAATAAATATTGCGGTTGATGGTTGGCTTTCCACTTAGCCTCTTTTTAAGAGAAATGTACATAATTATGTCATTTAATTGTTACCTTTAATTGTTTTACTGATAATGGGGACGATGACCGACGACTGAAGTTTAGAAGTTAGAAGTGCGAGAAGGACTTTTTTCACCGCATTTGTTTGATATTTATTTATTTTTTTTTTTTATTTTATTCTGAAGACAAATAATTACTAATTACCCGCATGATATTTTTAATAAAATTAAGGAAATCAAAAGTAAACGAATTTTCTTGATGGCGATTAGGAGACAAAATTGAATAAAGAGATTGCAAATAATTTAATGAGTTTTACATTTAGAAAAACTATGGGTTTTGAGTTTTTGTGAATCTTTTTTGGGTAAAAACTTATTTTGTTTTCAAATCATAAAATTGTTTTAAATCTGAAATGACGCTGCCATTTTTTCTAAGTCCAAAGACTTTAACTTTGACGATCCGATAAATAGAACTTCTTAAGAGAACCATATCTACTTTTTTGGAGACTTTTTTTAGATTTGGTGCTTTGTAGAAAATCTCATAGAAAAAGGGACAAAAGTTGCTAAATATTTTTAAAAAAAATATTTTGAGCGATAATATACTCCTGACAAAAAAATTTAAAAAAATGGGATTTCAAGGAAAGAAGACGAGTTTTTTAAATTCATCACTTTGGAAAATATTTGCAGCTTTGAGGTTTCTCCAAAAGAAGTTATCAACTTTTAAGCGAGTACGTTAAGATTTAATTGATACGCAAGGCTCTTTTTTCTATGTAGGTTTGGAACAAAAAATTTAGTTGATTTCTTCGATTAATTTAAATCTCCAATAAGTAGCTTAGCTCACCTTGATACCTAGATAAAATCCCTGAAGTCTAAAACTGCATCCTTTAAATTTACTTCGTTATTGCGTCTTAACCCGTTCGTCTTCCCAAAATGGGCGTGGTAAGTATTTCCATAAATATATTTAGTATATTTTTAAGTTGTTTTTTTTTTTGAAAAAATTCACCCACATAGCAGAAATTTTGGGAATTATTAATTCGCACTTATACGCGAAAAACTCATACTTTTAACTGAATAAACTGTTTGCATATTATATAAAACATTTAACAAATTTACATATTTTCAACAGATTAAATTAATTTTTCAACGACGCAATAAAGTATGTATTACTTTAATCTGCACACGCAAACTTTATAGTAAAAAGGGCGTTTCTAAGCGTTTGATATTAAAATATCAAAATACCTTCAAAATATTGGATGTTTGTAGTAATTAAAAAATTGATTTTTTTTCAACACAGTTTTATGTAATAATTGCATGTTCTGCCCTTAGAACCCCTTAGTTTTAAAAGCAACAAACAATAACAATAACTTATAATTACAGATTATTGTTGTACGAGTATGTATGTTTGTTTCATCGAACATGTATTTACTGCATGCTTTTTATTAATCATTATGCATCTCTCCTCATCATTCGTGGAATTATAAAAAAAAGGTGAGAATTATCTCAAGGCCAGTGCCACGTGAGATGACATATTCCAAAAAAAACTTCGCAAACACATATAGACATAAACGTCAGCAGACAGACTGAGGCGGATAACCAAAACAGAGGAAGTGCTAATTGAGTAACAATATGCGAAGTAATCATGACTTTTGAGTGATCTTATTATTATTATTATTAAAGATGTATATTTACCATGCATACTTGCTTTTATATACATAACTATACATATGTTATTTAGGTAGGTTAAGGTATACTGTATTTAGATTCATTTTTGTTCGTTTGAATTACTTTCATGTACATATAAACTTTGGGTCTTATGATTAGGTCCATTTTTATTGGAAAACAGTTAATTTCCTACCGTCTTGAAAACAAAGTGTATCACTTTAAGTGGTATTTTATATATTGTAATATAACTGTGTGTTTTTAGGAATTAATTAGTCAAATAAGTGTAATAAGTCTTCTTAATTTAATTGTTTGATTTCATTTAAGGAAAAAATAAGACAATTTAAGTTTAGTGAGCTTTGACTGTAGCTTTTTAGCAATAAATTGACTTTTTTTAATATTCTATTAACAAATATTTTTTTTATCATTTTTGGCCGAATGTTGAAAATGCTACATAAAGAGATTTGAATGTACGAATATACATATATCTATAAATACTTACTACATTTAGTTTCATTTTCCTTGGCAAAAGGAAAATGTTGGTTTAGAGAGCTTTGACTTTAGATTTTTACTAATTTATTTATGTTTAAAAGAAAAGATATTTCCCTTTGAAAATTTGGGAAAGATATTTTCCTTTGAAAATTTGGGATAAAGAGATTTAACTGTAAGGGTTTTTTTAGATTTCTTTGAACAGTTATGTTTAAAAGAAAAGACATTTTCCTTTGGAAATTTGGATTAAAGAGATTTGACTGTAAGGTCGTTTATTGAAAAATAGCACCATCTTTAATCGGAACTTTAAAATTTCACTTTAAAAGTTAATACTAGATGATTTCACCTCGATCCTTTTCTGTGAACATTTTCATTTGAATTGTTTTCAAGAATTGAATTAATTTTCTGGTGAAAAATGATTTAAAAAAAATACAACCCTAATCAATTGACACGGACTGTATGATATTTATTTTCTTCTATATTAAACATCCCTCTATCACGGGAGATGAGAAAGGTATGTAGAGATTCTGATGATGTTGTATTATTATGGCGGAGTGAGGGTGCACTGCAAAGCTTGGAGGCACTTTTCATCACAGCCACCACACGTACATTATATGTATCGTATACCTACATACATACATACATACCTACGACCAAACGACCGGTATCCATTTTGAAAGCCGAGTTGAGATGTAAATTGAAGCCATGTTGTTGTGGGTTTTCTATTACCTCGTGGTGTCCTATTGCGCGTTGGTTTTCTTAACATTGATTATGTTTATTTTAAGTCATGTCATCATGTGTGTACTATAAACCTAAAATAAAATAAAAAACAACAAAAAAAAAAGACAAAATTGTGGGTGGAAGGCAAAAAGAAAAGAGGGTGATTTGTAGAGCGAGAGAGAGAAGGCAAACGAGAGTTTGTGTCACCACATCATCAGTGCTTTAGTGTATAGGGTTTCTCAATTAGCCGACCATTCGAAATGAAGGGTTTTCTAATGATACTTGTCGTTTATATAACTAAATACATACATATGTTAAATGTACATACATACATATAGATATATGACTTCTCTTGTAATGAAATGGAGTCTCTATTTTATTTATGTAGGTACATATATTGATTTGTTAAAGTTTTTGCCATTCTATGGCTTGAATATAGCATAAACTTGATCTTGAAAATCAGAAACAGTTTAAGCACTCATAAAGTGATTTAGAGAGATATATGGTCAGAGGAAAATTAAAATTTCGTAACAAATGTCAAATTTCTGTATGTCAACTGTCAAACCAGCAACACTGTTTTTCTGAATTTCTTTATAAAATTACATTCTTAAGACATTTTGTCTTTATACTTTTTTTTTCACAACTAACGATAAGGCGCTCAGGTCAACGCAAATAGTCAATGCGTTGACTCTCTCACGTCGAACGGATGTTAGATTATGTCTCAAAGTCTTGTGATTGTCAACGCAGAACACTTTCAACGTGTTGATGTTGCGTTAACACAATTTTTAGAGTTAATGCGTTGATTATTTCAATGACCATGTAATCACCCTGTCAACGCAGTTATGACACGTTGACAGACTGCTCGTAAGCGCGTTAACTGCGTTTCAACGCTGACACAGCGGAATTTTTTGTCACGTCAATGTAGCCTGCGTTGACGTACTTGTTGGTAGATATAAAATCTTTTATGCACATCATTGCCATCCTTAAATAGAATTTGACAAATTTTTAGCTTGACAGATGGAAGCAAAAACATACTTTGACACATGTAAAGTTTTTTTTTTGTTTAAAATAACACTCGAAAACCATAAAATAGTAATTTTCCGGAGGCAACACTGAAATTTGAAAATGTTCGAATTTTTTAGAAGTGTTTTAATCATTTGACATCGTAGACATCTTCCGATGGATTTTGACAGTTCGTGAATCGACAGATAGAGGAGGAACTATATTTTGACATGAATACATTATTTCCATTTTTCCGGGTCGAAAAATAAAATATCAATTTTCTGGATTTTTGTTTCTTGTTTCCAACTAAAATACTTCTATAATAAATATCTCTACAAACAGGTCTTCTATTATACTTTGGATTGTAACATTTCTACTTGGAATTCAACAGCAACAAATCTTGTGTCATATAAATATTATATAAATATATAAATAAGGTGCTATTGTATCAACATGCAATGTGTACAACAATATACTTTCATATGTAAGTGGTATGTATATTATAATTGTTTTGTAGGATAAAGTTGAAGAAGTCATTAGGTCAAAGCAAATGCAAACTTACTTTTTTTCATCTTTATATATTACACCTTTGGAGCATCAGAAGCTTGATGAAAATAAGAAAAGTGACGACGACGTCGACTATGATGACGATGAGGAATAAGTTTGACGACAATGTTATGGCTTATGAGTTATGATTGCAAAAAAAAGAAACATGAGAGTGATATAATATTTTCTATTGAATTGTTTTTTTTTTTTGCTCTGAAAGGGTTGTTGCATACGTATAGTTGTTGTTGATTTTTATATCCAACTTATACGAGTGAAAAAAATGATGAATGTGTGTATAAGGTTTAAATGTTTCTATTTATGCAATATGTTGGGAATAAAAAAATAGGGATTCATTTTTATACATTTGTGTTAGAAGTCAATTGTATATTAGGGTTTCATATATTGAGTGTAAGATATACCTACGTTATTTTATTATGCAATTTATATCGGCCAAGGCTGATAAGAGGTTTTTTTTTTAACAAATAACATGCGCTTGATTGAAACTCAGGTGAAAGTCTTTTCTTTTTTGATTTGGGAAATGTTTCAAAAGCTTGTACGTTATGATAAGGAAATCGTGAAAAATGGAGATATTTGAAAAGTCTCTCTCTCTCTGTCTCTCATGTTCTAAGAAAATAATTAACTGAATTCAGTCAAATATGTTTAAGAATATTCTTTGTTTTCATGACAATGTTTAGGTGTGTGTTTCTAAGCCAAAACCCAATGATAAACAGAAACACAATGTATGCTCAATAAGCTGCAATTTTAAACCTTCGTATAAAATCGTGTGATACCTAATTCGGTGAGTGTTGTAAGGAGCAGGGTGAGCGGCACTTTGGTTGTGGTTTTGTGACAAGGAAAAGACTTAAGCAAGATGTCTTAGGCTTTCGGAATGTAAACATGACCAAGCAGCTTAATTCAAATACATCAAGTTCAACGTCGAAGCCAAAGAAAAAGATGACTCAAACGCAAAAATCGCAATCTTTGGTTAAATAGTCAAAAGACGGGGACTGCACGACAGCAACAAGCACACCAAATTTTGGCAAAATTTTAATGATTTATTTTAAAATTGGATTAACATCAGTTTTTCAGTGTGAGATCATCAGAATTTCGATATTGGGAGATAACTCGAGTTTAATGTTATTTCAAAATTCACGAATCTTTTTTTTATGTTGGTTGTTTTTTTTTTGTTATACAGGCCTTTTATCTTGAAGCGTACATTGTCGTGAATAATTCAATAAGGACTTAAGTAAGTAATTCAAAGATAAAAGAATATTGTTTCCTCAAAGCCAACTCAATTCAAGTAATAAAAAACAAAAAAACTACTAAAAATTTCTATTCATCAAATACCTCCATCCTCACAGGAACTCAACAAATAAATTAATTTAACACTTTCAAGATACAAACAAAAATTAAGATTCACATTTTAAAAATTTATGATTGGAGAAAAAAAAATATTATTCAAACAAAAATCGTTCCTCTTGGATCCTCTGTCTGTTTTATTTTTTTTTTTTACAACTCCTCCCCCTTTAAAATGTTGGCTGCCAAAAATATATCCCACAAGGTCAAATAAAACAGAAAAAATGAATTACTTTTTTTTTCCTCTAGAATATTGTCATAATAATATGTATAGACCTTCCCCACATCTAGATTCCCACAGACGAAAAAACATCTATCTGCAACTATTCCTAACTCGTAACTTAAATAAAAAAATATCTTAATGATTGATGAATTCCTTATAGACAAATATTTTGTATGATTGAATTGCCATTCGGATGCTTATGGAATGTTTGATTACAGGAAAAGCTAATAATAAAAGCAGCTGATTTAATGATCCGTTATTTTTTGAAAAATTTGCATTCAAAAAAAAAAATCAAGCTAACTATTATAAACAAATAGTATTTCATTTGGTTTGAGTAAATATTAAAAAAAAAAAATTAGGAATCACTACTTAAAAGCATTCCTTTTTTACTTGCCTTCACGTAACTTTCTCATATTTGCGAGAAATCTTTTTCTTTCTTTTTTTTTTGTATTGATATTTGTTTATTTTTACAATTAGAGATATTTTATTAACCCGCCTGCCAGTTAATCTTAAAGAAGATCGTCAAAAATACACAAAAGCTGAAAATATATAAATTATAGATAATACAAAACCTATATATAAATGTGTTAGTTTGTTTTGTGCAAATTTAGAACGCTCACAAGTTTATGATTTTTTTTTTTTTATAAACAAACAAAACGAACGAGTGAGATATATTTTTAATGTGACATGGTATAGCGTGTGTTATGATGATGCCGCTTAGGAAAGTTTGGTATCTTCTACACGAGTCTTATGATGGAGGTATTTTTGCAATTTAAAAAAAAAATCAAAAATAAAATAATAATAATAAATATTCTTTAAAATTTTCTGTCTCAAAATTGTTGTTTGGTGAAAAATTATTTTTTCACTCTGAATTTTAATTAAAATTTTAGATTAAAGAAACTACATTTTTTATGAGCAATCACATCTACCTATCATGGAATCCGACAAAATTGAATTCTGCTCAAAGTTCATTTAAAAATATAAATTCAATTTTTTAGTTGAAATTCACTTGAATAAAAATGTTAACTTTCTTTGTACTCAGACATCAGACAGGTGAACGTTTATAGAAAAAAAAAACAAATTTCAAGTCATCCGTTTAGGCATTAGGTCGATGTACAGATGACAGCACTCAATTTAACGGACGCTTTATCAAAAACCATTTTTGTGAATTTATACTTAATGTTTATCAAAAGCACTTGAGTATTTAATTTTATTGTGGAATAGGGGAGAATATCTAAAAATGAAATAGGTCCAGTGACAGTGAGACACTCCGAATAACTCCAAAAAAAAAACACGTCATATATATCATTCAAAAATCAGGATTCAGGGGAGAATACCTAACAGTAAAGTAGGTTCAATAGTGAGACATTCCTAATAACTCCGAAAAAAAAAACTTTAAGAAACCCGTTGTGTGCCATCTAGCATTCTTAAATCAGGATTCACGATAGCAAACAAATTTTCGAGCGAATAAAATATTCCGGGAAAAAAAATTCTCCTCGAGATTCCCGATAGGCCCGAATAAAATCGAAAATCCAGCCTGTTACAAATTTTTCTGATGCACCCCCATTTTTTATCTACATTGACTGTTCTATAAGACCTTACAAAAAAAAACAACAAGCATCTTAAAAACGTTTTTCTCAAAATTAACATGGCGTTCGGAAATATTTAACGAATCCCGAAATTACACTTGTCGATAAAATTTCATAACTAATTGTCAAACTAAGCTAATTACAAGACTAAAGAAAAAAAAACACTAATATGCTAAAATTATTTACTAACTGATAGAGCCATTTCAAAATCAAATACGAAAAGTGTCTGACTTTTATTGCTAATTATTGGTAATTTTGTTACGATATTCCTAATCACTACTAAAACACATTAAATATATGTAGATGGTATGATTAGCATCGAGTCATATCTGAAATTTAAAAATAAATAAAAAGACATTTTTTTCATATATTTTTGTTTGTAATTTTTTTTAATTATTTTTCTTGTTTTTTTATCTTTTGGATTTATTTTTATGTGTCTTAATCATAACTTTACATAGCATTTTCTTTATATTTTTTTTTTCATTTTTAAAATTATTATTAATTAGTTCTTTATGCAGTTTTTTTTTTATTTTATTCAATTACATTTATATGAAATGATAAATTGTTGCTGATGTTTTTGTTTTTTAATTTATTTTAACCTTCACAATGAAATTATTTTATTTTTTTTTTAATAAAATCATTTTTTAAGTTATAATAAATTTATCTATATCATATTTATTTAAAATACATTAAAAACAAATGTAATTTAAAAAACACGTGGTGTATACAAACCGAAAAACAAAAATGAACGAAACAAAAAAAAACAAAAATTATACCTAATATAGATATTTATTTTATTAGTTTTTTTCTTTCTTTCTTTTATTTATTATTTAATTTAATAATTTAAAATGTTTTTTTTTTCTACATTATTTTTTGTGGTTGTTTCAATTTGTTTTTTGTTTTAATTTTATTTATTGTTATAAGTTCTAGTTTAAATCTTATTTTACGACAACGACAACTTTTGTTCCACTATAATTAATTTTTTTTTTTTTTTTAATTTTCATTATTGTTTAATTGATTAAATATATATTGTTAGTTATTTTTCCTTCAGTTTTACTCTCGGATTGGTGTGTTTTTCTGTTTCAAGGGTGACTTTTTTGATTACCCTGTTTAGTTTAGGATGAATTTTGTTGTATGTATGTTTTTTTTTTTGTTAATTGCCTATAGGTATGTTTTTTTTTTTAATTTAAAATAGCAAATATGTAAGGGTTTTTTACGATTTTTATTTTTTGGACTCGACACTACATATCTAGATGATTTTTTTGTTTTTATTCTTTTTTGCTAAATAAGTGTGTATTTTGTGTATTTGTTAGATTTTTTGTTTTCTTTGTTTCAATTTTATACTTACACTGATAATTTAAAAATTTATCTGCACAATAGAATGATTTATAATAAACAAAAAACAACGAACAAAACAAAACAGAAGGAGAAAAAAAAATAAAATAAAATAAAATAAATAACAGCAATAATAATACCTATACATTTACACTTAAAAATCAGTTATTTAAATTTTATATTTTTTTTTATTCCATTTAAATTTTAAATCATAAATTACCTATACACCTAGAAAAAAATATTTTACACAGTTTTAATTTAATATTGAGAAACTATAAAACAAAAACAAACAAAAAATATTATTAAAAAAAAAGAAATGAAGAAGACATTGTGTGACACAAGTAAGAGTTAAAAATGTTTAAAGCTGAGTCTAACATCAGCTTTTGTTGTAATGAAAGACGAGAAACAAAGTCATTTATATAGAGTTTATACTTTGTTTTATATTTTATTTAATAACTCCTAGTTAAATGTAAATAAATTTGTTTTTTTTTTTACGTTTTAATGGATTTTTTGTATTTATATGAATAAATATATAAAAATGTTTTCTTTATTCTGTTTCTTTTTTTCTTTAATATTTATTTTAAATTAAAAAATATTGCATTTTTTTATATTTCATAAATTTGTTTTTGTTTTTTAATGTATATATATATAATTATAGTTTTTTTTTTATTTTTTGTTTATTTTGTCTACACATTCACATTGACTTAAAAGTTGATTTTACTTTTTATTTGTTTATACAAAGGGCTATAACATATACATTTAGTTGTTTTTAAATTTTGTATCAATTTTTTTTCTCTTTAAATTTGGTTTATTTGTTTTGTTTCATTCAGTTTTTTTTTTTTTTTTAAGATTTAATCAGTTTTGTTTTCAGTTTCTAGATGAATTCGGACTTTTTTTCTCATTATTTTCCTAATGGATATTTTTTTTTAATTAATAATATTCAAAAATCCTTGACAGAAAAAAATGAAAATAAAAGAAATGGAAAAATGTATTTTTTTTCACTTTTTGTTTTTACTTCTAAAAATTTTATTTCTTATTTATTTTTTTTAAATATTTTTTTTTTATTTTTTTTATATAACATTGCGCAACACTGACATAAGGTAAAATTTGAAATTACATACTGGTCGTAAAGAAAGAAACATCCAAAATGCGAGAATAGGAGAAATCCATCAATTTTATACAAATAGATTTACTTTTCTTTTTTGTTTTCGTCAATAGAAACGTTTTTATTGCTGGATTTTGTTGTTTAAATTTTTGGTTTTTGTTGTGAGGCTTCACTGAAAGTAAAAGAAAAAAAAATAAGTTTAAAAATTTAATTCAATTATTGTAAAACCAATAGAAGTGGCCTTACGATTTAAGTGATAGGGTTGGTGTTTTGGTGATTATGGAGGTATAATGGATTTTTTTTTTAGTTTTCTTGAATAATGGGATTTTCTTGATTTTTCTTGAATAGTGGGACTTTCTTGGTTTTTCTTGAATACTGGAATTTTCTTGATTTTTCTTGAATAGTGTGATTTTCTTAGTTTTTGTTGAATACTGTAATTTTCTTCGTTTTTCTTGAATAATTGGATTTTCTAGCTTTGTCTTAAACAATGGGATTTTCTAGCTTTGTCTTGAACAGTGGGATTTTCTTCGTTTTTCTTGAATAATGGGATTTTTTTGCTTTTTCTTGAATACTCGAATTTTCTTGGTTTTTCTTCAATAGTGCTATTTTTTCATTTTTCTTGAATAATGGGATTTTTTAACTTTTTTTTTTGAATAGCGGAATTTTCTTCGATTTTCTTGAATGGGATGTTCTTGCTTTTTCTTGAATATTCAAATTTTGTAGCAATGGGATTTTCTAACTTTTTCTTGAAAATTAGGATTTTTTGATTTTTCTTGAATAATGGGATTTTCTAGCTTTTTCTTGAATAGGGGGATTTTCTTGGTTTCTCTTGTCTTTCTTTTTTAATTTCACATTATGAATTTTTTGAGTTCTTGATGGTTTGAATTGAGGTTTTGTCACAAATAAATATTCTTTTCAACAAAAACTTTAATTTACAAAATTGTTTATTACACTTTTCCAGTAGGAAGTAAGGTATTCCCTATGGCAAAAACAATCAGAGTGAAATTAAAAAAATTCCACACAGCTTCATTTTTGTTATACAACTTATCGTTTGGCGAGATGGGGGGTACATACATCACACTAATTTGAAACAGGCTGGAATTTCGATTTTTGTTTTGTTTCTTAAAAATTAAAACAAAACTTCAACAAAAAAAACTGATACAAATATTTTTCATACGGCCACTTTTGGGCTTTTTTTCTAAATTTACGGAGGCAGTCTTAGCACGATAAAATCTGAACCACTTAACCAATTTAAGTTAAATTTTCAGACATGATACAGGTTAGTATAAGAAATTTGTGTACGAAATTTACGCCCACGCGTACGCCCACTTATAACTAAAATCCAACGTTAATTAAAAACTAAGCTTATGTTTTAGAGGAAAATAAATTGCATTAAAAGTAGTTGAATAATTGAAAGTTTTGACATATATTCAGAAATCAAAGAACCATTACCTATATTATTAAAAAAAAAAATTAATCATTAAAACTTTCAAATCTGGGGTTTTTTACTCACTTTGGCTTTGGTTTAATATAGTTTTTAAGCAAAAACCCATGTACCTATCTAATATTAAAATAATTAATTCAACAAATAGTTGTTGCACACAGAAATTTATTAAAACTTTTTTAAACACAAATAAAAAGGTGATAATTGATGTTTGATAATCATCATGACTGGCACGGGGATGTTATTTAATTATCAACAATATATCACCATAACCGATGTTGTGTGCCTATTTTGACACATTTTCAATGAACAACCAAATAAGAGGAGAATTACCCTGGAACTTATAAGATGAATATAAATTTTTGTTAAGCTAGCAAAGATATCGAAATATTTGTTGTTAATCAATTGAAGAGAATTAAGAGAATGTTGTCATTAAATCACCTCAATCGTTTAAGACTCAATGTAAAATTGAGGTACATACATACATACAGTATATGTGCTGAAAATCATTCGTGCGCAATAAATTAATATTGAAAAATTATAAAATTTCGTTATTCAGAACCTTGTACGAAAAAGTTTATAAATTCCGAAATTTGGTTTTAAGTTTTTCATTTTATAACAAATTGATATCTGAAAAACACATTTAGAATTCGCAGGTTTAATGTCACAAAACTGCGGTCGCTGAAAATTGAAAAATGTATCTTCAATTTTATGAAAATGTATTTTTTATAGAGCCCGGGGCCAATAGAAAACATCAATTATAAAATAATTTTAAGCATGTGATATATGTATGTGCATACATACAAAATATAGAGAACTGAGGACCAACAGAACACAATAACACAATTAGTTGATGATAATATTTGTTTGAAAATAATGAATATGTCTAAATTAGGTACCTGTACTGTAAAACTAATTAAAAACAAATTTTAATTCAACTCCTTTGGTAAACTATGTATGGGTATGTGTGTGTGTTGTTTATGTATTTCTTTTGAAATTAATTAATATTTATACAGGTGACTACTGTGTGTATAATTAGTTTAGCTTTTAGAGAAGAGCCCAACCCAAAAATTTTGACTTTTTAAATACATACATTACATACCTTTAAATTAAGTCTTTTGTTTTAAAAATAAACAATTGAATTAATTTAAATTTAATATTATATTGAGGTTAAACAAAAATCATTTTATACTCTATTTAGGGCACAATAGATCTATAGGTCGCAGTGCAATTACCCCCAACATTTATTCATACTCTATTTAATATAAACCGTGAGGAAAGTGAAGATTATACAATTTTCTCTTTGTCTGTTTGCATTGACTTCCATAAACCTGTCAACTTTTTGAAGCTCTTGCTAGCTTTTTGTAATTTGCATCGGAGATTTTTCAAAAGCTTGAAAAAGCAAAAAAGCTCGTAAGCTCTTTAAACGCAATAGTTGAAACCTAATTTTGTGGGCTTCAGCCCTTCAGGTCACGAAAAAGGAATGATTTTTAAACAAAATATGTAGACTTTTTCAGTCTTAAAGATTTGCTTTCAGTTGTGGGAATGCTAACAACTCGATCATTCTGCCCTCGGATATATGGCAAACATAACAAGTGAGAGTGTATGAAATTTTGCGGAGAATTATAACAACCAAGGTAAGTCTTTGGTTTTGTATGTTGTTCATTTTGGTAGGTTCAGTGTCATGATAGTGGCATGAATATGGCAAAAAGTGATATTCAATCGCAACGCTCCACCGGATTAGGTTATCATTCCAAACAAAAATATTTAGCCTTAAAAACTTTTTCTAAGAATAAACTTTCAAACACAATGAAAAATATCTATCCCTAACGCAATCCTTAAAAAGAAATTGTATATACAAAAAAAATAATTATCATGCCGTTTTTACCCAAATTCACCTTATTAGAACACAATTAAAAATTTTGAGCAATGTTTAGCCCTAAAGCGATCCTTGAAGTCCATCCTCTAAATATTACCTTTCGGACACAGAAATAAATTCCAAAAATCGACTACAAATTTTTTGTTTTTACTCCATTGCACCCTATAAATTTATTATTTTTGAAAAATATGTAGCCCTTAAGTGTTCTTCAAATTCAATCTTTCAAACATTATCTTTCAAATTCAGAAAGGATGTTTAAAATCGAATCCCATTTTAGTGTTTTACCCCATATCACCCTATAACTATTACTAAATCTTAAAAAATTATGGCATTAAAGTTATTTCTGAAGTCCATTCTTAAAATATTATCTTCCAAACACAGAAAAAAAAATTTAAAATTGAAAACCACTTTTTTATGTTTACTCCATTTCACCCTATTTATTGCTAAGTTAAAACTTGTCTAGTCCCAAAGTGATCCTTGAAGTCCAGTCTCTAAATATTAACTTTTAAACGCAAAACGATTTTTTTAAATGGAAACCTTTTTTGTATTTACTCAATTTCACCCTATAAAAGCTTAATTTTAAACTTTATGTTAATCCTTAAACAATCTTCTATGTATAACATTTCAAACACAAAAAGAATTAAAAAAAATCAGATATGTGGTTTCTGAGAAAATCCTGGACAAATCAACATTTCCATTTTATTAATAGTAAAATCGGTTCATTCATTATTAACACTATAAATGAATGAACAGAAAAACAGTTAATCCTTCCTTATAATTTTGTATTCTTAATTAAAATCGGAAATTTTTTGTGAATCCAAAACTTACTACATAAGATTTTTAATGTATTACCAGTCTGTCAAGTGGAAATTGATTAAAAAATAACAATCAATGAGGAAAAGTTGTATAATTCAATTATTTACTTTCGTATATAGTCATGCATTACCACCTCACCCATACAAACTTTGGAAAAAAAAATAAAATGAATCTAATTCTAGCTTCCGATATATGTATTAAAAAACAAAAAGAAAAAAAAAAAACCTTTCAAAACACCACAATGCAATCGCGGCGGTGGTGGTGCTGTAGCGCGGTCCTACTAAGTAATTGTGGTAAGAATAAATTACAATCTGTGGAAATAAATAACTCCTCTCTAACACAAAATGATCAATTCAAAGCAACGAGAGAAACGACGACAAAAACCAATTATCGCACAATTGTACAAATTAATTTTGCACATTTTATCCCATGCTCGTCAATTGTATTCAAAATAATAATAAAAAAAAACAACTGGCAGCTAAAAGTAAAGTGGAGTTTCTATGTTGTTGGCAATTTTCAACAATTTTAATACCAAATAACCCCAATATACATACCTACAGATAAATTTAACTAAATATAACAAAACATCGAAAATATCTTTTGAGTTGAAATTAATAAACCAAAAATAGCAACAGAGTATTTCTTTTAAAATTTATCACCTCGTGTATAAATAAATACCTAAAAGCAAAACATAAAAATAAAAAAGCAAATAAAAATCGCATTGGTATGTAATTAAGTTTAAATATTTGCATATTATACACACACACACACACACGCGCAGGGGATGAAAGGAAAATATTTCTTTGCTAAATAAATAAAAAAAGAAATATAAATAAAAAATTAAATTAAAATCTAATATTCACAAAAGAAGAAAAAAAAAACAAAAAATAAAAACTGTCATTGCAGGGAGGTCAAATGAAAAATTTCGTTAGGGAAAAAAAGATTTTCCACTTAGTTGGTGTGTTGTGTTGCTCGTTTTTTTTTTTCTCTTTTTTGAAACAGGTTTTCTATATTTGCACTTTTGTGTGTCGGAATCCAAATGCTTTATGCTGTTAATATTTTAATATTTTATATTATTTTATGTCGTTTGGGATTTATTTTTAGACTCACAGATTAACACTTGTTGGGAATGTTTTAAAAACATTCCTGTGAACACAAATACTATGGCAAAGGTGGATTTCATTTTAGATAATATATTTTTCAATTTAATTCGGTACCTACATACATATATGTAAGACAGAAGACTATATTGTTGGCTGTCTGTACTAATGGCACAAGTCCAAAATGTTATACCAAATGTGAACTAATTGGCTAGTAGGGGTTCCATAACGCAATAGAAAATAAAGATTAAGTAATATCATTTGTATTGGTTGTGGGGAGTTTCTTGACTATAGGATATATCTCAAAAAAAAAAGAAGCGCGATGGAAGCCATAATTAGCCATTATGATCTGGCCGACATAACGTCTTTGATCTATACATCGCACTGAGGAGTTTCGTACGTTGTTTTAGAAACGAAGAAATTTTAAAGATTTTATTTTTTAATTGGCTTCACTTTTCGTTACAACTGATTATCCCACAAAAGGAATGCTAACATCCTCTAATGGATGACCTTAAATAAAACTTTAAAAATACATTACAAATCGCCAATGGCTGACCAATTGCTTTAACTCGTCGACATATTGTGACATAATAATAACCTTTCAGATGACATACAAATTTTTTTGAATATCCCACAAATGGGATGCAGAAATCCTCTAATGAGACCCTTTTAACAAAACTTTTAAAAACATTTAACAAATCGCAAACGGCTGACTAATTTTGAAAGTATTAAATAAATATGTCACAGAAATAATAATTTTTTGAATATCCCACAAATGGGGCGTTAAAATCCTCTAATCCCCTTGAACAAAACTTTAAAAATTCACAAAAATTCAAAAACGACTGACCAGTTGTTGAAAGTATTGCATATTTTATATCCAATTACCTACTGACCTTCCATACAAATTTTTTTGAATATCCCATAAATAGGGTGCTAAAATCCCCTAATGGTAGACCTTAAACAAAATTTTTAAAATTCGTAGCAAATCGCCAACTGGTGACTAATTTCTGAAACTAACTGAAAACTGAACTCACAAATTGTGAGCTAAAATTTTTTAATGAATTTGAACAAAATTCATACAAAAAATCGCTTTTAAAAGACCAATTGTGACAAATTACTCTTCAGATGGCAAACTGATTTTTTTGAATATCCCACATCTGAGTTGCTAACATCTTCTAATTTGTAACTTTGAAAAAAAACTAAAACAATTTTTAACAAATCAAACAATAATGACCTTTCCGATGGCATTATTTTTCTCCGAACATCCCACTAATGAGGGCCTTCCACCTCTTGAAAATACTTTTAAAAAAAAATGATAAGAAATCTTTTATGGCTCAGCAATTACTATATTTAAATGGCATACTTTTTCCGCAAATATCCCTCATATGGGGTCTTAAGATCCCGAAGCCTTAAATAAGCCAGCACAGACGTTTACGAATATCACCAGAAGTAAAATCAACTCGAATATAGTGTGTACTCGGATTCACATATCCTCGGACAATGTCTGTTTGTTGTTGTTTTGTAAAGAAAGAGGAGACTAAAAGAAACTTGAAAAAATCCATTATCGCATTAATTACGAAATAAAATGTGCAGTCAACACTTTTATTGAAGGAGAACTGGTAATTCATTTTTTTTTTTGAACAACGTATAATTTTTATTTAACGGATTTATTTACCTTACAACGATAAAACTTTGGTAAGAAAATAAAAAATTTATGGGCATCAAAATATAAAATACAAAACGACAGTTTAAAACTCCGATTCGGTCGATTAGGTTTATATATTTAGTTTAAGAAATAAATGAAGACTTCATTGACGGAATTGAAACAAAAAACGGGTTTAATGTAATGGATTTCAATAAGTTATGTATCTCTACATAAAGCTCTAACAGGGTTGCCATAATGAGCAGGATAAATTGTCACAAATCTGTGACAAAATATTAAAAGCTCTAAAAAAATAGGGCCCGAAAGCTCCTTAACACAAACACACAAACACAAACATATATTTGCCAGTAAGACCTAGGGTCTTATAAATTAGGCAATGTTAGAAGGAATAGAAGGATAGGATAGATTTTTGTTGGCACAGTGGATTGTGAAATTAGGTTTTGATTTTTCTCATTAAATCCCAGGGGTGGTGTTCAGTTGAGGGAATATAGAAAAGAATGCTGCCTAGACTGGGGATCGAACCCACACATCTAAGTTAGCAGTCAAGCACTACTTCCACTGCGCCGGGGCCACCCCCAAAAAAAAAAACTCAGCCAAATCAACAACTTCTGCATAAACGGGGAGCCCTCCAGAAACATTTCCCAAATTATTGCCCATCAACTTAGAAACACCATTTAAAGTAAAAATTTTAAAGTAAAAATTTGGAAGTAAAAATTGCAACTAAAAATTCCAAGTAAAAACTGCAAGTAAAAATTGTGTATCTTTAAATTAATGTATACATATATATATCAAAACCTTCGCAGGAAATTTTTTTTTTTATTTAGATTTTTTAGAAATCTCTTTATGACTCGTATACATCAGGGAACTTAATTTGATTTAGGTATAAATATGATCATTTTCAAACCATTTTTCTGATTTGATTGCCTGTTTGTTTATGAATATTTATTGATTTGTATGTTCACTATTTATTTCTGCATATGTTGGTATGCATAGATATACATAGGAAAACAAATCAATGCCATTATACATCAACTACAACTGTGGGAAATTATATCCTTTTTTTCAATTTCACTGCATTCATAAATGTATACAAAATATCACCATCATATTATATTTTTTTTTATAAATAGGTACTTAATATACGTTTATGTATAGTGTGTGTAACTTATTGAATTGGGTTCGTATTTGAAATACGCATACAAGCAAAAACAATCATATTCGTTTATACTTTCCTCCCAGACTGTTTTTTTTTTATTTCTTCGAATATTTGATTTTTTTCTGTTTTTTAAATGCCTTGCAGAGGAGGATAAACCTTCAGGAAGGACAAATCTGTGTATGGAGTAAATTGCTTCATAAAGTGTTTTCTTTCGATAAAATTAAATTGAATGCAGCAATTGAAGAATAAAATAAAAATAACGTTACGAATGGGTCGCATGTACTTGCCCTTAAGATATGTAAATATTTTGGGCTACCAATAATTTATTTTTTACTGACAAGAATTTCATTTTGAAATCTTGTAGAAGAAAGTTCTGTTTGAGTATAATGTATTTCTTACAAACATTTTTGAGCGCCATTTTGAACAAAAAAATGTATTCTAATCATGTACTCCGAAATGTGTTAGTTTCAGAGAAAAATTGTGAAAGCTAATTTCGTAGAGAATTTAATTATCTACAATTATTACATTTACTTATAAAATTACATTTACTCCTTTTACAATTGTCAATTTACAATTGATAGTTGAACAAAAAATATTAAAATTTGGTACATTAAATTTCAATTTATTAAAAAAAAAACTGATCAACTATTCTGTAATAAAAATTATCAATTTTATTGAAATTTGCAAAGGTCTGCACTCAATGAGGGAAACTTTTGTCAATTGGATTAATATTAATCAACTATTAATTGACAATCGTATAATAGGTGTGATATATACATATCTGCTCATTTAAATTTGCTACCAAAAATGAAGAAAAATATTATCAAAAAAGGAATACTTTTTTAATTAGCTCTCAGCTTTAAATGTCAAGCTGAATAGAGAAGACTTAACTTCATCATCGATTTTTTTGTTTTTATTTTATTTAAAAATTAATTCTATATTGTATTGTTTTTTTTTTCGAATCTATAACTTCCCTTTATAGTTCAAAAAAAAAAAACATATCACAGAGGTAATAAAAATTGTTATGAATCGTTAATATGCGCCCACATTTTTATTACAATCCAGACGCCTGTTATTTATAGTTATTTATATTTTATATATTTTATTTTTTTTTTTTAATCAATAAAATTAAATTTTAAGAAAAAAATGTCTTTACATTAATATAATAAAAGATTTCAATTTGAAAAGATAGTAAACCATACTCACAAAATTATTTAAAGGATATAACACTTCAAAAGGTGTTCAGATATAAATTAAATGCACACCTTAATAGCAATTATTATTTACTAAGGATAAACTCTTTCTCTTTATCTATTCTGCTTCTTCTCTTGAATTGCATTTCTTAGAGAAATTGTCTGCCTAGTGCCTTTATCAGGTAATGTGATGGAAAATTTCAAGCTAAATGACTCAAAAAAAAAAAAAAGTTCGTCAATAGATAGATACACAAGCATATATGTATGTAATACATAGGAAGGAAGGATAATGAAAATTTATCAAATAAATTTTGTGTGCAATCTTGCGATAAATTAAAGGAAAGTTTTAAAATGAGAATGAGAAAACTTTTTGAAAAATCCATTGATTTATTTCTTTTTGTTTAACGAATTTTGTAAACTCTCTCCAATCAAATTTCAACAGTTTTAAGATATTTTGTTTTTGTTTTTTGAAAAATGATGTGCAATTTTTTTTTGTTTCTTCTTCGTTAAGGTTTAAAACCTTTGTGATGATTGCACAAAGCAATTTATAGGTACTTATCTACAGTGATGTGATAAAAAAAAATAACTAGAATTATTTGAAATAAGATTCATTTTTGAAAATTTATTGAATGTGGTGCTAATCTTTTTGTTTAATCTAAAAGGGATTACATTTTGGTGTAAGCATTGCGAACTCGAAATTTAATTTATAAAAGTGATACAACAAAAAAAAAAACACTATATTTTGCTAAATTATCGTAAGAACGACTCAGATATGGATGAAATTGTATATTCTATGGCACTGAGAAAAAGAAAATATTGAAACAATAAAAATAAATAATTTAAAATGACACCGTGCCTGGAAATATTTGAACCTTATAAAACAGGCTTAGGGATATTAGGAACTCATATGTGGGATGATATTCGGGATAAAGTACTTCATGCCATCTTAAAGTTCACTAAACGATCAGTTTGCAGTTATAAGTCAGCCATAAGCTACAAATTTGGTGACTTTTTAGATGGGGTACTTTTTTGAAATATCCCACATATGGGGTCCTGAGATCCCGGAGCCTGATTTATAAGATTCAAATATTTCCAGGATTCAAATGTAAGTTAAATTGCGCAGCCTCTTTAGTTTAACGGTTTTTTTCTGTATGCAAGGACATTGAGCTAATTTTTCATTTAAGCATTTACTAACTACAACATGCCAGCTTGAACTAAGCAAAATAAATAAATAAATAAAGTATTTAAAAATACTTTAGAGGGAAGAAAAAAAGCAGTATGTTCTTGGATACAAACATATATTTAAACAAAATATTTGACGTCCAGTTTTGACTTAAATTTCACAACATGAAAGGTACGATTAATCCCAAAATTCTGGTAATCAAAAAATTTTGCATTTTCAAACATTTTTGTAATCTCAAAATTCTTTATTTCAAAATTGTATGAAACTTTTTTTTTACAAGCCTGCTTGTATCAAAAACTTCAAGTCAAAATTTAGTAAATTTTATTATTTTAAGGTTTCAATTTTATTTTTTTTTAAACTTAAATTTTCGAAACTCTTTTGAACGTCAGTTAAATAATCATCAGATCGGAAAGACAATTCGAAGACTGCATAATATGAATTTTCACTTCCCTAGAAACTTTATGCTGGTCTTAATGTCGAACAAATGCTTAAGACACACAAATAAAGTTCTCGACCAAAATTCTGGTTTATAGAATATTTTTTTTATTTGTCAAATTTTTTTAGAGAGTAATAAATAGCAAAGTACTGGTACCCCATGATGTAATGGTAAGTGTGTTACTCCGGAGCCGGAGTTCTGGAGATCGAATACGAGCAACAAATACTTATAAACAAATTTTTTTGTCAGGGGTACTGACTCATGTGAGGAAGTGTCATAATAAAGTGCCTCTCATATAAGCTATTTAGATCGGCAGAAAATTCTGCAAACTAACAACACGCAAACAGGAATGGTTGCGTTGAGAGTTGTAAGTCACTCGGCCTTGGTTTTTCTCCATCAGCTTCCTCGCCAACAAAATTAATTTATTTAATTTAATTTAACTTTTCATAGTGCGGGAGGGAGCTGTTGTAAAATTTAGCAGTTCTTCACAAAAGATCTGATTAAATCCCACAACTATCTCTCTAAGTAATTTATTTCAACCACCCCAGCTTGGTTTAGGCTTTTTTCAAAATCACAAAGAAATATTTTTATATCAAATTGTTTTTTTTTCTGAATTTCTTTTATCTAAATATCCACTATACATTCTGTGCACATGAGTGTGCCTTAGTATACATATAATGTATAATGATCTCAAAATACATGTATATTTATTTTTATTTGAGGATGTATTTTCTGCACGTGTCTATATATCGGCAATTGAAAAACTGATGATATTATCCACTTGAAGGCATATTTTTGGACTACGACAGTCACAGCAGCAGCAGCAGCAGCTGTATAGTATAGTGATGATGTTGATGGCACAAAATTTTCTCCGCACATCGTTAAAATAAATATTATTTTTATCATCGTAAAGGCACCACCACCGACCGCCAGAGTCTACAGAGTTTTAACTTATTTAAATTTAAACCTTGCAAATAGAGGGGTACAATGTCTATTCAACCGATACAAATATGATAAAATAAAAACAAAATATGAGATATTTTGGAAAGCCACCATTCTTTGTTAAGAGTGACGAACAACTCACTCTCACTTTAAGTAGCAGCAAAAAAAAATCAGAAATGTATCGTCGGGCGTATACGCAACCTTTTTTTTTATTTATTTTTTTTTTTTTTTTGTTCATCGGGCGCTGCTGTAATACGCACTCAAAACACTATACTCAGAATGTTTATCGATTTTTGCAAAGAGTGTGAAGTGTATATTTCTGTATGAAGAAAAGTATATTATGTATTAAGCCTAGTTATCATTGGGCAGTTGTATACTTTGTGTATTCTCCTTCGTGTTTAGCGTTTAGCCATTTAATTTGTTATTAAAATGAATGCGTGTTCCGGTAGTGAGGCATTGATTAGGGAGTATGTTAGGCCTTTTTTTTTGGTTCGCAACATAACGTAAGAATTTATACAGGGTGGTTTAAAATCAACCATCAACATATCATTGAAATTAATTCTACAAAGTTGATTTATTTTTTGTTAGTGAACTCCAACACTTTGTTTTTCAAAAGTTAGAAAAGAGGTATGATTGTTTTCCTATTTTTATTTAATTCTTTAATTTTCATGTTTTAAGGTCGGTGATTTGGGAAAATTGTACATTAAAATATAAACAAACTGGCATTGTAATGTTTGGTGAAATTTTTCAAGAAATCTATTGGTCCTACGGAAAAATAGGATAGAATCTTTTTTATTTAGAATTAAATAAGCTTTCAGATTTTTCCAAAAAAAAAATGAAATTTTTAAAGATTTTTATAAAGAAAAACTTAAGACTCTTACTTCTCCACAAATTTTAGCACTGGTCAAAATTAAGGGAAATTTTTTTTTAAATTACTTAGGACATACAAACAAAGTTATCCGCCAAAATTCAGCTTTTCGAAATTTTTGGACCAATTTTTCTGGGCTGAAAGTTATTATAGTAAAACAACGCTTCAGATTTTTAAGGGAAAATTCACATAGCGGACGAATTTTAAGAATACTGTCTTATTTTTTAATAAATCAACTATTTTAGTTACAAATTTTTCACATAAGTACAAATAAATATAAATTGGGTGGCCTAATAGCTCATGTAGAACTAGGACATAGGGACTTATAACCCTCAATAATTCCTGCATGCATGTTACTGACAGTAATGGAGTAACAATATTGCAATACCAAATTTTAAACACATTATTTTGTTTAATAAATTAATTTTTTACAATTACTTTTTTACACTCTTCCGAAGGAATTGTGTTGATAAATTTATACCTACTTTATATTCAATATCAAGCCACATTATACCATTCAACCATAAAAACAAGTTCGTGCGATCAAGTCGTGTGCATTTAATTTGTATCTTTTTATTTATTTTATATTTTTATATATTTTATTAAAACAAATATTTCTGAATCACCCTGTACTTAAAATTGTACTGTTTGGAAAGAGTGACTGACATGGTAGAAGGGTCAGCTTGGCCATCAACATTAAATGGAAGGATTGAATATTTTGTTTCTTCGCTTTGTTGTTTTTTCTTTGGTTTACTGTCTTTTTTTTTGTCTATTTTGTTAAATGAAATACATACATAGATAAAATGGAGAAAATAATATACTTTAAGAATTTTCCTTCGGTTAGGGTTAGTCATAAATTTCAGTCTGTATAGTTTCATGGTATAAATGTTTTAGTATAGATTTTTTTATTATAATAAGAAAAAACACATTTAATTTGTCACGTTTCAGTGTCAGTATTTTTATTGATTGTTTTTTTTTTTTTTGTTGTTGTAGGACTTATTTTAATGATATTTGTTTTTACAATAATAATCTGTTACAAATAGTGTTTATTGATTATTTACTGATTGCTTGCAAATAGTTTTTGACCTTGAGGTAGGTTTGGAAAGAGTGTCTTTATAATTAATATATGTATATAAAGTTTGATGAACACATTAAAATAAGTTTTTGTTTAACTTTATTAGTAAATGACAATTTTAAACGTTTGTCTAGTCTTTATGGCAAACTATAATGAGACTTTTCCCATAAAAAGGCGGCAGCGATTAATTCTGCTGTTTTCTATTCAGTTATTTCTAAATGGATTTCGGACAATTAAATGGCTCCTGTGAATCATTTCTAGGGTCATTTATTTTCAGACAGAATAAGACTATGTTTTTAAAGAAAAATTTCTGGGTATTGTCAAATCTCAAAAAAAAAAAAGGAATAATATTATAAAAAAAACAGTCGGATGAAAAAAAAAGCAAGTTAGTTTTTTGAGTTCTTTGAAAATTGTTTTTAGTGACGTAGCTGTTAAGTCACATTATGGGCTTCATTGCTTAACAACATTAATAATATCATCAATAATATCTGAAATGCAACAACTGTTTGGTACGATTGGATTTGAATGAATTTAATTTTATAAATTGAACCAAAAAATGGGACTTCATTAAGAATTTATTGTTAAGAAAATGAATTGTGTGGAAAAATATGACACCTCAGTTAGTTATGTTCTTGTTGTTGTTTTTTTTTAATATTTTTTATTGTAAAATAAAACTTTTAAATCCATTGACATTGTAGCGCATCTACCAATGAAATAAGAAATTTAGGATTGACTGCATCGATTTGATAATATTTCGCTTTTCCCCTCTTGATTGTACTTTTCAACAATTTTTAAATTGCAATTCGAAAAACTTCATTTCACCCAAAACCAAATTTTACTATTCTCTCTGCAACACTTTTAAATCTTAATACTTCCTACTTCTATACTCTTTGAATCCATTACCAAAAAAAAAAAACTCTAAAAATAGTGATAAATATTGCCGGAAACGGATATTTCATTATAAGTCTGAAAAATATGTTTTATTTCATAAACTTAATTTTTTTTTCTTTATACACTTCCATTCAAATCAACACCAAAAACAAAACACACACACATTAGTATCTTAATCAGATATTTGCCTATTTTTGAAAAGTGCCAATTTAAAAAGCAAAATTGTTTATTTAGACGTGATTGCATTTGCAGAGATCTCTCTTAAGTCCTAAGTAATCATTTAATAATTTCTAAGAAGAAATAAAACAAAAAATCAAGAAAAAAAAAAAAATTAAAATTGATTAGACGGAAAATTTTAAGATCAAAAATCATCCCTCCCTAACCCTCATTAATTCTCTTCTCACTCATCTCTTCGACATCCGCTATCGCCACTGCCTCTGCCAAAATATAGATTTGAATTCTAAATCCGAATAAACCCATCACAGAGATGTATCTTTTTCACATACATACATATACATATTATACAAATTATATCTTTATATATATGTATTTAAATAATTGCTGGTATCTAAATTTTGTATTTACAATTTTTAGACTCAAACCAAATACCACACAAAGAATAATTTTATACATACTCGTACAAACATAGGTATATGAACAGAGTGTTAAAATCAGAGAAGTCAAGCAACAAAAATAATAATTGCCATCAATTTCAATTCACTTTACGTTCATTTATTAAGCCAGAGGCAGCCCCCTTACTTTTTGGGGTGAACCATCTTTTCGAATGAAAAAATTCCTGTACATACAGCCTTGATCGAAAGTCTGATGTGTTTTCAATATTCTATAAAAATGTACGTTTTTCCCTAGATATTCCATGCTTTAAAATCGAATACAAAGCATGGGAAAAGTTGTGGAACGTATTTATTTTTCACATGATAAGGACCACATGTGAAGTGGAAAATGAAGAGAAAAACAGTTTGGTAATGTAAACTGAAAAATTATTTGACGCACTCAAATTGCAATGTAAAACTAAAAAAAAATAAACGTTCTAATACTTTTCCCCAAGACTGTACCATACGTTTAACTTGAACATTTTTCAATGTAAGAGCGCTTCAATTCAATTTGTAGCCTTTAAACAAGTGTGGAATTAACCGTCTGCCCGCCGAAATATTTACCATCTGTTATATTTATAGCAGGAGGTGGAGAAACAGTAACGATGACAACGGCACGTCGATGTTTGGCTGAGGGCAGATGATTTGAGTTCGACGGCAATGGCCATCAGTAGCCACAATTTGCTATTAATTCCGAAATCAATTTTAATTTGTGAAATTCAAATAAATTTTGACAGTGCAAACGATGGATGCCTTTATATATGTATCTGAATATTTAGTTGGTTTTGGAAATTAAAAAAAAAATTGATTGAAGGAAATGGATGAACGGACGACAGACAAAAATTAATGACAGTCTGTGTGCTGTGCAATGGGGCTTTAAGATGTGCGCGTTACCTCGTAAAGCGAATCAATTAATCGCCGCGTTCAAAAGTTTGTATATGTATATTCCTTTTGCCATCATTTGCAATCGCCTCATGTTCTTCACCAACAGAACCACTTTTACCACTCCCAGATATACCTAAAACAAAACAAAAAAAAGAAAACTGTTGGCAGTAGCTGATGGTGAAATGAAATTCCAGGAGTAGAGACACACCTTTTTTTAATCATAAATATTTCATTCTATACTAGAAGGTTCTTTAGGTTGGATACAAACTTAAAGTACACGCAGCGCAGGCTAAAATAAATAGGGTCCTCGGAGCTCTAGGTACCTACCTAACTTGCCAATATATAGTTACGAAGCGAAATTATTTTCACCCCGTGCTTTTATATCTCTTCTATCATTTTGTCTCTTTTTATGACCGCGCTGTACCTACATTTGTATAACCCTCATCATATCGTTTCAAACAGCAGGCGCTATTAAGTTTTTCGTTGACTATGATGAGAGCTTAAATGGCATGAAAACACAACACCAACGACGGGCGACGACGACGACGACAAAAGGGAGGTATGAGTCCCTTGATGGAAAGTTGACATTTTATTTCATTAACCAGTGTGACCATACTATGTGTTTTTTTTATAAGTTTCGGTTGATTTAAGTTGGAGTAAAAGAGTTAGAGTAAAAATTGTATATGCAACTAAGCCATTTTTGCACAGATTTTTCACTCGAACTGGAATTTTCTGTCCTTTTCGACCAAAATCGAAAGTTTTTTTTATAACATAAAGTTCAATTTTGTATGAATTTTTGCATTGCAGCAGCACCAGAGGCTGGAAGGTAAGATTTATTTTCTTCAAAGAGTTGTTATTGGTATTAAAACTGATACTTAAGTCACGTTACGTTTACGTTTTATTACGTAACATTAAGTTAACATACCGGTGGAATTTCTTTACATAACACAATGTTAAATTGTAATAAGTTTGGATTTAAGTTTGCATGTTACGTTTAAAATGTTACGTTACGTTTTATGTTACGTTACGTTTTTTTATGATTTGTTACGTTTATGTTACGCTACGTTTGTTATGTTACGTTTATATTACGTTACGTTTACGTTACGTTTATATTACGTTACGTTTATGTTACGTTTATAATGCATAACCTACATGATTATATTTGTTGCAGTTCCTATAGAATCTTCCAGTGAAAAAGTATTTACTAAACATTTTCTTAACAGCTGGTCACACTATATTCATTTTGTCTGGTGTTGTGGTTTGTTTGGGGAATAAGACAGAAAGAGAGATGAGCCTTTCGACCTAAAAGACACGACACACAGATGAGCCTTGTGCATAATTATTAGATATCCATGTTTCTTTTACTGTTGCTTAATAATGTTTTAGAAAACATTTTTTTTTTCAATGTCTGTTGTTATTTTAAGTCACAACCCTTTTCAGTTATCAAATTCGTTTCAAAGTTAATTAAATAAAAGAAATCAGAAAAATTAAAAAAAAAACACAAACACTAATCAGAAGATACAAAAGAAAAAAAACTGTTTAAACAAGTAGATATGATAAAAGATTCTATTAAGGCACCGTCTACATTGAATTATGTTGTCACAACTGATGGTGTGGGCTTTTAGATTTTCTGGATGGCAAGACAATACTTCATTTTCCGTCAGCTAATTGCGTTTTCTCTATCAAGGCAATTTATGAATTTCTCCATTAGCTACATAATATTAAGAAAATATATATATCTACACAAAGTTTCTTGTTGCGAGTTTAGTTTTTGCCACCGCCATCGTTGACGTCGTCGTCGTCATCATCATCGCGGATGGCGCATGTTTCAATTCACCTGCAGGGCTAAGAAATGACCTTGTTACCATCAGAACATCATCATCAGCATCATCTTCATCATCATCACCATTACCATCCAATCTTCATCAAAAGTAAAAGCCTTAAAGCTGCGATATGATGATAGCAATAGTAATCTAATGAATTATATGCTTGATTTTCTATATAATAATCGAAACATAATTGAATCTATCTTTTGAATTCAATTTCAATATACATGACATTTTTTCCTTCAAGGTTTTTTGCCCTTTTTTCTTTTAAGGCAGATATTTAAGGAATTGGGGTCAATTTTTTTTTTTTTGTAAAAAATGAAGTTTTTTTTTACGCGTAGTTCTTATTTTTATTGTTTGTAGAAACAAAAAGGAATCGGCATCAATTTATTTCATCACTCGAGGTGTGAAATTGAATTTGTTTTCGAATAGACGTGTTAAGGCGTGTGGTCGTATATACATGATCCAGACCAACCAGACAGTAAAAAATTTAGATTTCTTGATGTACCAATAAAAAAAAACGAACATTTAGTAAACAAATTATTCAAGGCCATTTGATATTTACATACGTGCGAGACATTTGTTGTATTTTTTTTTTTGTCGTACAAAGATTGGATCAAATGAAAGAAGGACATTTATTCAATTCATGATCAAAACTCAGATATGTTTTTTTTTTTCTAAGCCATTTGATTTCTTCTTTTTTTTATATCACACCCAAAATAAGTTGTCCAAAGAATAATTTGTTTTCTTCCCACTTTAGTGGTCCTCCTCAAGCATCCTGAAATAACTGTCAAACGAACTCTCATTTTGAGTTCGTTTTTGACGTTTTTTCATCAATAAAGACTAACGCATCAACAATGCTACCAAACTATACAAAATTAGACAATTTTTTTTTCTTGCCAAAAAATTTACGACAATAAATCCAATTATTAGAATCTTAAAATTTTCAAGTTGTAATGCTAACTTGAGGGACATTTTACAATAATGGATAGATTAACATAAACAAACTTATTCTGAATTTGATTTTGACACTCAAGTCATTTTGACGTCTATAAGTTCTTAAGAGACAAACGAAGTGTTGCAGCATTTTAAGATTTTGTATCTCAATTTGTATTTGCTGTTCTGTCACTTTTTTAATTGCATATTCTTTTCATTGTACATTTAAATATTATTATTTATAAACCCTGCACAGTTAAAAGTTTTTTAATAATTATACATTTCAAATAAGGAGAATAGTAATAAACTGTTCATGAGCACGTAGGTGTACAAACATACATATGTATGTATGGTTTGTGGTTGTAAATAATTCATTTTGGTGACTGATATACGTCAAATTTAATCAGTCATATTATTTGTAGGTACTTGCACAAAGACAACGGTTATAAAGATTGCTCTTTGAATGATCTTGAAGTCAAAATAAACACGAATATAAAAGTTCTAGGAATCAAAGATCAGTTTTGTCTGATGCTTATCCTTTTTTTTTGACAGTTCAAGCCTTTTAGACAGTTCCGTAAAGGTGAAAGTGCAAAGAATAGCTTTGACGGTGCGTTCACATTGAACTCACTCTTTTTCTGACTTATTTTGGCTTATTTCACCAAACTCCCACTTCATGAGAAAGATTAAATACTGAAATGTCAAAATGAGTATGCGAAGTGAGTCCACCGTAAACAACTCCTTAAGCTAAAAGTTCAAATTCGTTAAGTTTTCTGAAGTCTTGATTTTCACAGAGAAGTTATCGATAAAGTACGAATGCATTTTTACTGAGCCTTTTTTTTTTTGAAGAGAAAAGAGCTGTCATCTTAATTTCACAGAGATAAAATAATTTCTAAATTATACCCACTACTTGATGAACTGCAAAAATCGGAAAAGAAATGAAAAAAACACGTGAAAATTGTTATGCCAACTTCACAGACTTCAAAAAGTGTTAAGTAGAAACTTAAACTAATTCCCATAAATAATAAAACGCGTAAAAATTATATACATGAAAGTAACCTAAATTCCTAAAGTAGAAATTAATAAACATTTCATAAAAAATAATAACATATCACAGTGAACGACACGATAATGAAAATAACAAAAAAAAAAATAAATTAGGTAAACAAATGTGCTATGCAAAATATTTCAACATTTCAAAACAACCAACTGGAATATTTGACCTCTTTGATGATAACGTACATAACATACCCCCTAGTTCTCATATGATATACTTAATCAACGCACAACCATAAAAAATATTTATAAACAGGAAAATCAACACCAAAAAGTAAATAATCATCAGAAGTTTTGTACTTTTTTTTTTAGATTCAAATGTGCTATTTATATGCTTCATATAAAATTATTTTATTGAATAAAATGGTAAATATTTTGATGCTGAATCTTTTGAATGACTCAAACTCAAGCAATTATTTCATCAACAACAAAAATTCCTCATATGAATGCAAGAAACGACAGTAGCAAGAACAACGAAACAAAAAGTATATAAACAATATGTTCTATACGCAAAATATTTCATAATAATAATAACTATTTGACCTTTGAGATAAGAAAGAGCAGGCCCTAGTTCTCATGACCATTAAAACAAAAAATAAATGAAATAAACAAATCATTATTTATAACGAATAATATTTCTGAATGACTCTGAGTTTTTTTTTTGAATGTGCTATTTATATGCTTCTTAAGTTTAGTAATTGATTTGTAAATATTTTGATCTCAATGTTTTGAGTGATTCAAGAAATTATTGAGAAAGTCGTCATTAAGATTTATTAGAAGTTATTTTTGGAAAACTCTTATCAGTTTGTTAACAGTTTGCAATTTGAAAATATTTTTTTTATTTTAGAAGGACATTTTCTAAAGAAACACGGAGTGCTATAAACATTAAATAACATGTATAGAGTGACCTAGTGCCTACTACAACTATGTTTTTCTACAACTTTACCCAAAGGTCACCAATACTCATTTCAAGAATTCTATACACAGCACTTAAGAAGAATTCAAATAAAATTTACTTTGAAAAAAAAAAAAAAAGAAATAAATCTCTAAACCTTCGTATACTGTAAAAATATTTTAGGATTATATATATTTCTTCGTTTAAGCATATTTCTGCCTTCCATGTTGTTTTTATTTTTTTTTTTTATCAGCATCTACATTTTATCCTTCAATAAAGGATGTGGGTAGCAAAAAAAAAATCCACGGTGGTCTGTCAAAGTCAAAAGCCACTTTAGGAAGGAAAACCTTCAAATCTTCTTAAAGATTCAAAAGGGCCACATCGCTGCACGCGCATGACTTGAAAAGTTCATCTTCAACATTCCCGTTTATTGTGGAGTGTTAAATTTTAAAGCTCAAGAATGAGGAAGAACTTTCCAACAAAAAAAAAGATACCACTAGTTTTGTGTTTGTGATTTTTTTATTCAAAGAAATTCTTATACTTTTTATAGGAAATGACTGCAATTTTAATTAATACTAATTTTTAAAGAAATAACAAAACCACAAGTCAGAAAGAAAAAAACTCAGCTGATTCAATATTATTCATTTAAAGAAAAAAAAAGTTCTTATTCATAATCTTATCACAAAAAAAAAAAAAATAAAAAGAAGATTCAACCTGTGACACCCGAGAGATTCTTTATTCTTTCAACAACAACAAAGAGAAGAATCATTAAATAGGTCAAGTATGCCGTATTTACATAAAAACAAAAATAAATAAAATGAGTATAGAAATTAAAGATAGTGCCATTCCGTTGTCATAAATAAATAAATTGCCAAAGGTAAGTGCAACCAATTAACTTAATGATGCCAATCGTTAATCACCATTCCTTTGGGTATAAAAATGGAGAAAAGATCGCATTTAAAGACATCGAAATGAAGCACTGGAAATGTAAAAAAAAAAATTAAAACCACAACTCGTGATGGGGATATTCTTATATTGGAATAAAAAATAATGGTTTTTGGTTGTGGTGGTAAGTAAGGGGGATGTTTCAATTAAATTGCAGAATAAAAACGAATGATATTGTTACCAGAATTATTATTAACAACATGGCAAATCTAATTGTTGTTCTGTTATTATATTAAAGTGAAATATTATATCACCAGATGGCGGTTAAGTCTATCTTTTTTAATGTATATATGTATCTACCTACCCCTTCCTTTTATTATCTAATCTTTTCAAACTGAATATGACAATTTGATAAGGAATAATTTGCGTCACTGATTGAATGGGGTTTTATATGACCTCCAAAGAAGTCGCATACCATCAATTAATATTAAAAATTAATGGCAAAACAACATTTACCACCAAATTTAGGTAAGAGTTAAATATGTCTATTCCACGGGAACTAACCTGATCTGTCAGATTTTTCAAAACCACCTTTAATTGTAAACTTTTTTTCAGGTAAACTGGGAAGTTTGTCAAGGTTAGCACCTAAAAAAGGAAAGATCAAAAATATTCCCCTGACCTTTTTTCAAGGGAACATTTAGGTCCAGTTTCTCAATACTGAGTTTTAACTCTGATTTAAACTAGAGTTAACTCTAGTTAAGTGAGAAGTGGTTTTTCAGTAAATTTTAGTTGTCAGAAATCTATTGAAATCAAAGGACGACAATATCGAAATATAATCGAAATAGAGAGGGCGAGCACTATAAAAAATGGAACGTTTGCAGACATCTCTGTCAGAAATATCAATTCAGTTAATTCAGAGTTAATTTAAACTTAACTCAGATTAAATTCAGAGTTAACTTGGAGTTAATTCAGAGTTATTATACGAAAATTTGACAGTTTTGAATACATTTTGACAAATTTACGGAAAATTGATAAATGGGAAGATGTAAAATTATAATCTTGTCAAATTTTATTGAACAAAAAATGACAGAAGTGAAAATGAGTTCATGTCATTTATAATAGGTCTGTTCGATTACTTGCCAAAACTGTCAACTTCTATCAACGTTAGGTCAAATTCATTTTTTTTTCTGTCAATTTCTTCCAATTTAAGTGACATTCCATTTTTTTATATGAACTTTGACAGAAATTTGTACTAAAATTGTTAGAAAATGACAGTTTAGGGAAGTAAACAGAGTTTATGTCAAATTCTTAAAATTACGTTATTATTGTCTTTGTTGTTTTCCCTTTCTCGAGATTGCAGAAGTAGAACAGATGGAGAACATAGTGGAATTGACTTTTTGTTGTATTTGTGTGCGCGAAATTATAAAACCGAAGTTATTGACCTGAATTCAACAATTCTCTGGAACTTATGGATCTAAGATGAAATTCAAATTCATAGTTATTAAGTTTTAATATTGCTTTTTATTTAATTGAATTATGGAGCTCAATATTGTTAGAAATGTTACATAACGATCATTTTCGTGTAGTTTTGTAATAAAAAAATTTGTTTATTTTTTTCATTTTTCTGACATAGTAAATCTAGGTAGAACTCTTTATTTTAAATAAAACAGATGTTTCGTTGTACCTATTTTCACACAACATGCTTCATCATTAAAGTGAATATGCCTAACAATACGACACAAGAAAAATTCTGTCCAAAGTGTCTAAAATCGTAGTTTCAACCATTGCCCCTTTACAAACCATCAGTTTCGATCAATCGATTATTATATGGGGGATATAAAGAATCAGTTAGGGATGAGCTTGGAGAATTTCAACAAAGAATTAATGTTCAGTAATTTCTATATAATAATTTTTAGTGACCTTAATCCATCTTAGTAATTTCTATTTTCAAAAAAACAATGATTGGCTTTAAGAAAGAATTATAATCAAGATAGAAAAAAGGATTGTGTATTGTGAAAACACATGACGATAATAATCAAAGTTTTTTTAGGCGCCATCAGAGATATCAATTAATTTCAATTAACTGTTGTTTTTATTTTATATTTATTTATTTTGTTTTTTTTTTTTTTATTTTATTTTGAGAAACATTATTAATTGAGATTTACGATGAAACATCTTTTGTTGTCAACAATTTTTTGTTGGACATTTGTCTGTCATCATGAATGAGGGATAATTAAATATTTTTCTTTCCAACTAGAGCAATTACGTATATGAATGCATGTACGTATTTCGAAAAATTAACGTTTAATATAAAAAACACCGATTAAATAAGAAGAATGACTGACTGACGAGTGCGTATGAAAGTTTTCGACGAATTTGCTCTATATACATATTCTGGTATGATTATATTCACAGTCACAGAAATAATTAAATGGTAAAAAGTTTTGTCGGAGGTCTTCGATTCTTTATTGTAATGAATGAACTTCGCACTACGTATGTATGTCATCACTGGACTGGACGTATATCATGTTTATTGGACGCAAAAGATTACGTACTGCCAAAACACTCCCATTATCTTTTCAGGCAGTTGTTTAAGTAGTTTTCTCTTGTCGATGGGTTTAATTTAGGGATGCGCTCTGGATTCACAGTTCACATATAAAAAGTAATAATAGCATTAGCGTTTCAGATTTGCCGAGCTGTGGAAATAGAAAGAAAATGGCGAATCCAGTGCCACTTTACTTGTCAAAATTTTGTTTCTGATAACTGATGTGCGGTTTATGGAGGTACTCCAACAACCAGTACCTTACATATGCGTACTGCGCGTACTCTTAGCGAGTTTTTTTTTTAAAGGGACATGGCTAATATCTGATCTTCGTAAAGCGCGTAAAAAAAATCCCAGATGACCGCGTATTAACGCCGCCTAATACGCTATTGGATGATGAGGATGATCACTAACTTGTCTACCCAGCTTGGACCGAGCAGATTAGAAGAAGCTTGTTGGTTGAGGCTGGTCCACTCATGACTGTAACACCACTTTAAGTATAAGATAAATTAATGAAATTGGTAACTGCCCCGCTAACACTATCTCTTCGGTGAAAAAATAGAAATTTTTTGAATAAGGAAACGCGTTTATTTATATTCACAATAAAAGAACGAACCTTATAAAGGGTTTTCCAATAAGGAAGGGTTGATTTTGACAGCTCGTGGCGGCCATATTGCTTCTTTTACTTTAGCCATCGCTATGGGTCGATGATCACCAACTTCTTGTGGCCTGAATTGGATAATATGGACACCGAAGACATATAGTTTCAACAGGATGGCGTTACGTGCCACACAGCTCAAGACACAATCGATATTCTGCACAAGCGGTTTCATGGCATGGTTATCTCGCGCCGAGGCGACGTGAATTGGCCACCAAGATCGTGTGATTTTACCCCTTTGGACTTTTTCTTGTGGGGCTTTCTTAAGTCGCAGGTCTACGCGAATAAGCCGCACCGCGGCCCTCAAAGACAACATAATCGATGCCATCGGTCAAATTCAGCCTGATTTATGCGCCAGTCATCGAAAACTAGACCTTTCGAATTCGCGCCACCCAGCGAAGCCGCGGCGGCCATTAAAACGATGTTATATTTCCACATAATGTCATTGATAGGGCTCTCAAATAAAGACAAAACCTTATTGATATCTCATATACAATTTGTTTTATTCAATTTTAAAATCGACCCGCCCTTAATGGAAAACCCTTTTGTTATATATGACATTAGGTATATTTTGAAAAAAAAAAAGTTCCCAAACAGTCATATTTTTTAACTGAATTTACTGAATTACTTTAAATTAAACCCCACTGTGTGAGTGTATATACTATTCACTAATCGATATACCTAAACAAGAAGTTATTTTCATCAAAAGCACCTGTTCGTGCAGGTGATTTATTATAATAGAATAATTAATGATGACCAAAAAATTAGAATGTTCCGATGACGTCATCATTATTGTTTGGGTTAACTTATTTTAGGTCAATGTTCCCAATAAATTCCACAACAGCATTTTTTATTTTTTTAAACACAATATAAAACATATTACATAATAAACGTTATGTGTAGCTTTATAAAGAATTCACAAAATCATCATTATCATCATCATCATCGATTCTATAAATGATAAATTTTATTATTTTTGGAAATGACAGAAATTGAATCCTTTAATCACACGAAAGCTTTCATGATAATTTTTAATTTCCGTCTAAAGTGAGGAAAATCCAATATAAATGCGAGTATAATATGCGTTTGAATATGGAAATATTCATTGAAAAAGAAGGTGATGGGGGGGATTGAATTTTATCGTTTTAAGAACTCTATATTTTGTGCATACATACATACATACATATTTCTATGGAGGAAGAGGATGTTGTATTCAATTTTACTAGGAAAATGGTAGCAATTTAGGTGTATAGTAAAAAAAAAAAAACAGTTTATTTATAGAAAATATAGATTAGATAGAATACTAAAAATATGAGTATCCTATCACTTGCAGGTACGTTTATGGTGGAATTTTTCCAATAAAATAATATTTAAGGTGACCATCTGTTAAGGTTTTTTTTTTGTGTCAAAAAATATTTATTTGAAAGTTATTCTCTCAAAAATTCTGGTAAAAAAAATTGTTAACAAATTTCGAAAGCTTTTTTTTCTTTCAGAAAGGAAATCTTAAGCAGACCGTTTTTTAAAAAATAAATAGAAAACAAATACCTAATTCTTCTTTTAAGTGTAATTTTTATTTTATTTTTTTGTTTGCCAATACTGAGAAGCGAAATGTGCCGAAGTTGAAAGATTTTACTATGGTCATAAATTCGAATTAGTTTCAAGGGGGGTTTTTGTATGATAAAAATAAATCTTCAAAAAAATGCCGATAAGGTTCGCGAAAAAAATATATATAGAGCCCTTATTATGAAATATTTAATTTCAATCAAAACCATCGAGGACCAAACAAAATGAAATGCATTTTTTATATAAATAAAATATAGGGTCACCCTAATATAAACGATATAAACGGCATAATTTATTACAGGTAAATTTAAGCTCATTTTATTTTCACTAGTAAATGGGATTATTGCCAAACTTAACTTTAGGGAACAAAGGACAATATACATATGTACGTATTATAAAAATAAATATTAATATGAGTTCCATAAATATGATGAAATAATTGGAATTCAAATGTTAAGCCGGCTGTGTATAAGGTTATTATTCCATTTTTATGTTTTGGCCTTAAATTGACTTTTAAAATTGAATTCGGTTATTTTACATTTAGATTAAAAAAAAAAAAAAATGCGAAACAAAACAATTATTATGAATACGTAATTATTTTTTTTTTAATTACATTTTTATTTATTAATGTTTTTTTAAAGCTTTTACTAATAATTCAATTAGCTCAGGTCGCGTAAGTTTTAAAATACCGTCATGTAATTCTGTAGGTGCCGTTGGAATATAAATGCAAGTGTTGAAATGGTTAATTTTACTGACATAGGTTTTGAGATTACACTTAATTCGTGTATAGATATAATCTATTTTGTTTTTACATCCCAGACCTGATTCTTTACTTTGTTACAACAAAAAAAGTCAAAATTCTCCAATGTATCTAATGTTTAAATAATATGTCCATCATTTTTACAATGTAAAGTAATAATCTAATCATATTTTCAGTAAAGATTCGGATCAAAAACCTCATATGGAAACTCTCCAATGTCGCCACTTTAGATTTGGAAGCTAATGATATATCTTTTTTGATCTCATCATTTTCTGTATCTTGTATTTTCATTCATAGTAAAATGAGAATAAATTCAAAAACGTTTAAGTAGAAATCGACTAGATATCGTCAAACGGAAACTCTACACTCTATTACAGAAATTTCGTATATTTTATTCATTGGAAGGTTTAAATGTAAACTCTCCAATGTGTTCAATTTCGAATAATGTCTTAGGGAAAAACCTCAATAGGAGTTAATATTATCAACCCAAATAAATAATGCATTTTATGGTATGGGAATGGGAGGAAATAATTAAATGATAATAATTAAAAAATAGATAAAAAAATAAATAAATGATTTTTGACTTACTTTGCTCTTGTTGTTGTATTTTTTGTTGTTTTATTTATATATTGCTGCTGCTGTTGTTGGTTTTCTGTGAATTATTTGTTGTTTTATTGTTGATGTTTAATTTTGAAAAAAAAATAATTTGCTCCTGTTATTATTTCTTTCTCTCTCTACCTCGCTAAATAACTGTCTTTATTTTTCTCTCTCTTTCTTTCTTACTCAGTTGATATAAAAACACTGATGAGATTTTGATTAGATGAAAGTTTACTTCTTAATTTTGTAGTTAAATATTTTTGTTTTTTTTGGAAGTGATGATATTTTTTTTTGGAAATATTATGATCAATAATAAATGTGTTGTTTTTTATATATATTATTTTGTTTTCTAAGAATTGGGAACAGGGCAGACCAGAAGAACAGGAGACCAAGACGGACGACGAGAAAAGTTGTATAATTTATGATGATTGTGATGCTCCTCTCTCCTTTCTCCTCTCTTTCTCTCTCAGCTGCTCTGATGCTACAATTTTTTATTTGTTTTTGTTATTATCTCCCTTTGTCGGTTAAACACACAATTTTTTTATTTAAAATTTATTTTTTTTTTAGTAAAGTTTACTGATTAAATGATAACAACAACAACTCTTTTTTTTCTGACAATTTTTTTATCTTATTTTTATATAATATATAAATATAATTTACTGAATGACTTTTTGTGTGTGTGGTTTATTTTTTTTTTTTTTTTAATTTAATTTTCTTTCTTAGGTGAGAGTAGAAAAATCATTTATTTTATATTTTTTTTGTTTAAAATTCAGCAAACTCCTTGGCGCATTTCTCAGTACTACTAATCCGCAGCACTTCCTCTTCGTAATCATCAAAATTACTAGTATCGCCTGGTCCCTTACACCTGGGTATGAATGGCGCTTCGATCTTTTTCTGGAATATGGCAATCCAATCTGTGGAAGCGAACCATTTCTGGTTTTTGATATCATTGACGCCCGCTTTTAGATTGCCATAGCGTTTGGTTAGGTCGACTTGTAGGAGATTTCGCAGCAAGTCCTTCAAATCGGAGCCGAAGTGAGACGGGAAACGTACCTTGCCGGAGACGATCTTCTCGTAAATCTGAATTGGCTGATCCGCAAAGAACGGAGGATAGCCGGCTGCCATTTCATAGACCAACACACCCAACGCCCACCAATCGACCGCCTTGTTATAGCCCTTGGATAGGATGATTTCCGGGGCTAAGTATTCGGGCGTGCCGCACAGAGTCCATGTGCGGCCTTTGACGCGCTTGGCAAAGCCAAAGTCTGTCACTTTCAGATAACCCTGCGAGTCTATCAGCAAATTCTCGGGCTTAAGATCGCGATAGATCAAATCCAGATAGTGGAGATACTCGAAAGCCAGAACAATTTGTGCGGCATAGAAACGCGAATGCGGTTCCGAGAAGCGACCCACTTTGCGCAAATGCGAGAACATCTCCCCGCCCGGTACGTATTCGAGCACCATGTACAAATTCGAATTGTCTTTGAAGTGGTATCGCAGGCTAACCAAAAATGGAAAGGATATTGCTTGTAGAATGCGCTTCTCATTGAGCGTGTGCTCGACCTGCTTCAGTTTGACGACTTTCTGCTTGTCGAGGATCTTCATGGCGTAGTAGTCTTTGGTTGGCTTGTGCTGAACGATCATCACACGACCAAATGACCCAGTTCCCAGGGTTTTGATGCGCTCGAAATCATCGAGAGCAGCGGTGTTGGTCGGATTGCGACGCCATTTGTCTTCGAATTCTTCTTTGGCTTGCTCGAGAAATTCTTTGACAGTTTCGGCAGCATCGACCTTTTTGTTAGACGACGATGTTGTAGCGTTGTTGCCCATTTTTGATGAAGACGAAGCTGCGTTAGCGTTGGCAACGGTGTTGGAAGAGGAGGACGGCGATGATGTTAGAGGAATTAGCGAGGACAACTGCCTTTTGATATTTTCCTTAGATAGTGATCGTGTTGTTGTTGTTGTTGTGGGTGTTTGGTTAGTTCCGCTTGATCCTGCTCCTGCTCCTGCTCCTATCACCGATGCCGAAGTAGTGGATGATGGTGAAATGGAAGTGGATTGTGATGGTGAGTGATGGTGGTGGTGATGTTTATTGTGTGGATGGTGAGTTGTTGGTGAAGATGGTGATGGACTTGCAGTTGCTGCTGATGCTGATGTTAATTGAGCAGCTGATGCTCCCAACGACGACGACAACGACAACGACGACAACGGCGGATGCGAGGAGGGATCTTCTATCGCGACGACGTTGTTATCCTTTATAGAGTCCAGGGTGTTAGTCGATTTTTTATTTTTTTGTTTTTTCAAAAATTGAAATATCGCTTTCGCAATTTTGACAGATTTTAAATTTACCGATTGTCAAAAAAAATTATATGACAAAAACAGATTTATGGTTAACACACACAATTTCTACGTATATCTGTCTCTTTCTTTCTCTTTAATGTCGTGATTTTTTTCGACAAGAGTGAGCGAGATGGATGTTGGATTTGACAACGAATTTGTCAAATTTTTTTCCTAACGGAACACTCGAAATATTTCTTTTTCGCACTGAATGAATTCTTTTGGACACCACTGTTTGGTTAGTGAGGTTAGTTTTTTTTTTTTTTTTGCTTGTTATGAAAAGTGAGTTAATGAGGTGAATGAGCGAAAAGAGGTGATGGATGTGAGTTTTTAGTTTGTTTTCAGGGGAGTTAGTAGGAGATTTCCTTAGATTTTCTTTTTATATTTTTTAATTTATCACACAAAATGAACACAATTTTATTTTCTATTTTATTTGGATGATTTCGTAATCACTTTTTCTTTTTTTTTCTTGATGTAGGTATATTGCACGTCAGTTGAAAGAAACTGTTGTGTATCGCGGCGACGAACGACGGTGGATTTTTTTTTTTACTTCCTTTTTTCTCTATTTAGGGATAGAAACGAAGAAAATTAAGCAACAACAACCAAAAACGAATTAAAAAAAAATAATAAGAAATAAATCTCTCAGAATTTTGCACTTTTATGGGGTTGTGCGAAGTGGTGTCGGTGTGTAGAAGGAAGGCGGCAGCAAGTAGATGGATGGCAAAAAAAAATCAATCGTTTTGCACTTCTTCTCTATCTCTCTACAACGCAGCACCAACTGGGGGGATAATTTTTTTTCGTTTTTACTATTACTTGTGAAAAAAGGAAAAAATAAAAAACTACACAGGAATCAGGAGATTTTCCTTGATTTTTCCGTAAACTTTATATTCCTCACAATTTGTTAGCCACTTTTTTTTTGTTCTACTAATGCGTTGCTCCTGAGGTCAGTGGTACATAATTTTCTTTCGATTCGTTTTCTTTTGGCGATTTGTATTTTCCGTTTTGATAGTCGTCGATTTGTTACTTTTTTTATTGAACTTTCGCGACGGTAGAGTTTTTGTTTTTTTTCTCACTTGATAAACACAGTTATAATGGATTTTTCTATTATAATATTTTTTGCAAAGAGAAGAAAAATTTTCTATTATTTTTTTTTTATTTTAATGCACCCGCATCCGTACGACCGAGCTACTTTGCAAAATGGCGAATTCGTTTGAGGAAATTTTTTTGCTACTGCTGGTAGAAGAAAAGAGAGGAATATTATTTTTTTATTTTAGTTTTTGGTATGTATACATATGAGGGTGTTGGTACACCTGTTATGTGGATGTGTGTTTTGTTTGACCAGGTTTGAGATTGTGATATGTAGGTGGCGCGGCAGGTGACTAGGAGAAATTTTGCATTCAGTGAGAAAATTGTTTTAAATTTGTGATTGCTGCACTCAGCTTCAAGTTAAACGCAGACGCATGGAATTATTCTAATGGCAGCCGCAAACATGCAACTTTTAGCTTCGACTGCTTTTAAACGTTGCAATTGCGATTTTTAAGCACGTAGGCGGGGACGTATGCGGTAGCCGGGATAAAAAATTACAGAGGTTGAAATAATTGAAGAGTTAAGACTTTTTCTTTTTTGTGCTTTTTCCTATTGTTTGACCACATAAATGGAGTAAAGAGTGTTAAGAGTTATTTCCTTCTCATTTACCAAAAATTGCAGCTATTTAAATTTGCAGCGTTTAAATGGATGTTGCAATCCGAAAGAAACTCCAAAGAGAAACGCCGTTAAAATTTGCTGTCGTCTAAAAGCAATCTTCGAAACACGCAATGTGCGCGAACTCTCATGTAAAGCCTTAACTACATTGGCCAATTAAGTGAAAAAGTACAAAAGTGAAAATTTTCAAACTAATTTTGGGATAGTGTTTCTGACTGGGAAACTCATAAAAATGATGCAGAAAGCTTAAATTTAGGTTCAAAAAAAATTATTCTTTTTCACAAAATAACTGCGCTAGCGGGAAAAAATATTTTTACTTTTGCAATTTTGCAAAAAGTGATCAATGAAGTTAAGGCTTAAGACTAAAGTACTCAAAATCGAAACCAAACTGTTTCGAAACAAAGTTGCATGTGCACGACTGGCCTCAAAACTGTCAAACCAAAATAATAGACAAAGTGCTAGGAACAGAAAAAAAATGATAAAATGGACTTTCGAAAAAAAAAAACAATTTCAAAGTTAATAATAATGATGTTCATATTTGCAAAATTGTATGACTTTTATTTTTCAATTATGAAAGATGAATTTAGAAACAAACTTGAGGATTTTTAGTAAGGGACTTGCTCAGTTCAAAGATTTTATATAATTTCCTTTATCGAAAAAAGAGCGATTTATCCAGTACTCACCAATTAGTTATAAAACAGGTTAACTTTAGTCAACTTTCATTGGGCCTTACTAATAATCAAATTTAGTGTTAAGATTAAACGAAAATCTTCAGATTTTAGAAAATCCGCATACCAATAACGAAATTAACCTCCAGTTTAGTCGTTAGCAATATGTCAAAATTTAATAAGTGGAAATCCATGTTTAAAGTCGAACACTTAATAAAGAGTGTTGCCTTTGTGCTGTCTCATGGTACTAAAATTTGTATTTAATACTTTAATCTATTCCCATTTTATAAGGTTGATTTCAATAGGGTTGGTTTCTTTCTTCAGACTTTTTTTTGAAAAGAATTACTTTATTTAGAAGTAGGTACTTTATTTATTGTTTGTATGTTTATGTAGTGCAACAGAAACAAATTATTTAATTTGTTGATAAATATTTAGTACGTTTGGACTTTACTTTAAATACGTGAGTGGTTAATTTCTTGATTCCGTTTTATATATTTCAATAATTACGCATATTTAAAAAGTTTTGTTTTTTTTTTTGTGCTGAACGGGAATCGATTAAAGATTTTTTTGCTATTGTATTGGTTAAATCTTGTTTATGCAAGCATACAGAAAATATAAGTGTCGAATACAATTTTCAAAGCCAATACCAATTAACCAAATTTGAAATTACATTTGTGTAACAGGTAGCCGAAAATTGTATTTATATTTAGATTTCCAATATTGGTTTGAACAAAATTATCATTTTCGTGGACCAATTATAGAATATGAACTTGACGAAATCGGAATTTCGAATAATCTAAGTTGAAAAATATAAAAGCGTACAAGTCGTCGTAAACTTTCGTAAACAGCCGTAAGCTTAATAGTCTTAAACAGGTACCTATATGTACCATGCAAATAAAAAATATTAAAATAAAATATGAGGAATATGTTTCCTTTTTAAGAAATATGGTGCCATAATTAAAAAAACAATTCAAAAGTCAACTCACTCCGACACTTCAAATTAATAATAAAAGTACTATAAATACTAAAATACTTGCTGTTAAAAAAGAATACGGCAACACTTAACTTTGAAGGTATAGAGCAAATTATGACAGTTCCTGATTTGTTTTATTTTTTTATTTATGTTGTGACTGTCTGTCTTATTTCTGTGCAGTGATCACATTTTTTTTTAATTAGGAACAAAATACTAATAACCAAAAATAAAAGTATCCCGCAATAAAATAAAAATAAAAATTTAAATATTTTTGCACGAAAACAAAACATTGAACTTTGGTGGAAATTCTGACAGTTCATTCAATTATGTTTCTTATTTGTAGTAGATTTTGTAATAGATTCAACGAAAGTCTGGAGACTAGTTAGTGAAAGGGTTAAATTGTTTATTGGTAGCATTTTGTTAAAGCTCAGCACTTTGTTTTAACCTTACAGTTAACTAATAGTCGACATTAGCGTTTGATTATTAGTAAGGCCCATTGTTTCTTAAATTATTTTTTTATTTGGAATTGTTATAATTTTTTATTATTATTAAGGTATAATGGAATTTTTGATTTTTCTTCCCATGAATTTTCTGTTTTCTACATTTATTCTTATTTCTCTTGGTGATTCGATCCTCCAATTATTATGCATTTTTGAAGTGCAAATATTAATTTTTACAATGAATTCAATGCCGGAACATTTTTTTCTTGAATATTCACTCCAAATGTTTTTTTTTTTTTATTTTTTTGTCAACCTATTTTATTTAACCAGTATCCATATTTTTCACTTTGATCGTCCCTAACCGAAACCGAAAACTTAGGCCAGGTGCGCACATGTAACTTTTAATTTCGGAACTGTTTGATTTCGAATTCGAGTCCTATAGTCTTATATGAGACAGCGCGCATGTGCATGTGCGCGGACTTCGAAACCAAATTGTTGCGAAACTATTTAGTTGCATGTGTGCGCCTGGCCTTAAAATTGGTCACATAAATTACACAGATATAAACTTGGAAAGGAGTGTTTGTACTTAACCTTCTTTGCCTTTTTTCAACTAAATTTATTTTTGAAAAAATACATATTTCTCCCTGCACTTATTCATTTTTGTACGTTTCTATAGTTTTTCACTGAATACTATCACTCAAACACGTGTTTGTTCTGACGTTTAAATCCGTCAAACCTGCAAAACACGCGTTCTGCTCGAAAACGTTTAGAAAATTTAATTCTATTTTACTGCCCTCAGTGAAGCACCTAGCCGAGAGGTTGCATTAAAAGTTTCTTTTAATATTTAAATAAATAACTATCCAACTAAAATCATCCAATATGGTAAATATATTTAACATTAATTTCAATTATATTCACTTACACATTACAATTTCCAGACTGAAGAAGTTAATCCCAAGGCATTCCCGCTCGCTGATGCGCAATTGACCAGCAAGATCATGAACCTTCTGCAGCAAGCTCTCAACTACAATCAACTACGTAAAGGTGCTAACGAAGCTACCAAAACTCTAAATCGTGGTTTGGCTGATATAATTGTTATGGCCGCTGATGCTGAACCAATTGAAATCCTATTGCATTTGCCACTGTTGTGCGAGGACAAGAATGTCCCCTATGTCTTTGTTCGCTCAAAGCAAGCTTTGGGTCGGGCTTGTGGTGTATCGAGGCCAATTGTCTCTTGTTCGGTGACAACTAACGAAGGGTCTCAATTGAAGTCACAAATCACTTCAATTCAACAAGAAATCGAAAGGCTTTTAGTTTAAGAAGAAATGTACAAATTAATTTTTACCTATTTACAGTTTAAAAACGATGGTTTTTATTTTTTTAAATAAATGAATCCAATGAATTTTTGTTCTGTTATTAATTGTAATAAACACAGTGGGGAGAGGCAGCAGTACTTATATTCAATCTTTTCAGTTCCACTTTAAAAATAGATGCTTCCCGTCGAACGATAATGCAAATGTATATAATATAATGTTCCTATTTGCCTTTCCCGGTTTGTTATAAAATATGGTTTTCTTATTTCTAACTAGCTTTATTATGAGATCTGATTCACCTTATCAAAAACTTCCAGAAAAGTAATTTTAGTTTGGGTTGCATGTGCAAATTTTTATCGACCTAAGCTCTTTTTTGAAGGAGGGCTTCTGGGTTTGAAGGTTTTGAGTTAAAAGAAAAAACAATTTTATTTCACAATCGTCCTAAAGCCCTAACCGCTGAAGCCATAAGTCTTAACTACATTGACCACTTTTTGCAAAATTACAAAAGTCAAAATTTTTTTTTCCTGCTAGCGCAGTTATTTTGTGAAAAAGAATATACAATTTTTTTATAAATCGAAATTTAAGCTTTCTGCATCATTTTTATAAGTTTCCCAGTCAGAAATAATATCCCAAAATGAGTTTGAAAATTTTCACTTTTTCACTTTTTCACTTTTTTGGCCAATGTAGTTAAGGCTATATTCTGTAAACTTGTGTTATTTGCTTTTAGGTCATTTCCATGTAAATCGAATTGTGTTTAACTCCAAAAATAACTGTTATAATAACCGTTAGTAAAAAAGCTTATATATACACACCTATCTCAAAAACCTATCTCTATAGATTTTGATAAAAATAATTCTGTGTAATTGTGGGTATGATCTACGACCAATGAAAACCAATAAAAAAATCACTTATTTTTAGGCTGAACACACACAATTCTCTCTCATGATATCATACAGCCAACTAAAATTTTGACAAAAAACAAAAACTGTCAATTTATTTGTCATTTATCTGTCACTGCAATGTCATGCAAAGCAAAATAAAAATACCTTTGCCAACTGCTGCTACTGCAGAACCTTGCGTCGTCGTCGTCTTCGTTCATTGTTCGCTGTCGTAAAATTTGTTTATTATAACAAATCACAGAAAAAGAAAAATGAAAATTTTCAACAACAAATTGACGAGTACACAAAATAAATGCAAGTGACAAAAAGCTAAAAAACTATTATTATTACCATCATGAAGTTAGTTAATAGAAGTGTAGATAAATCTTATCAGGGGTAAGTCATTTTTTTATTTTGTTGTTGTAAGTTGTGTATGAAGACAGTATTATTTTTAAGGTTATTTATTAATGAAATTATTAATTAATTATTTATATTTTAGAACTGTGGTACTGATCCCAGAGGAACCTGAAGACATGTGGCATGCATATAATCTGATCACAGAAGGAGACAGCGTCCGAAGCACAACAATACGAAAGGTAGGTCAAAATCATTGCAGTTGTGAAAATCGACTAAATATTGGCAATAAGATGAAATAAATTAATTATTAATTACCTTTCTAATGGAACAACAAGTGTCCTCTCGAAAGTAACAACCCCAAATTGATTAATGTTATTTTCGGCTTTTGGCTTTGAATTATTGAAACAGTTCAAAATGTTTCATACAAGAAAATTTTTCTTTAGATGACTCAAATGCGATCCCCAAAATCGATAAAGTTATAAATTTTGTGAGCAAAATTTTCATAAACATAAATTTGAAAATGGTTATAACATGAAAATGAAGTATGAATATCTAGGAAACTTAAGCATAACTTTGATATTAACTTAGGGTGTTTTCCTTGAATGTTTATATGATATCAATTTCTTGTATTGGTTAAGTTTAGTACGACGATTTACATATCGTTCGTTCTTAAAGCAATTGCAGGAAGCATAGGCTAAACTTATCTTATAGTTTGTTGTTATTAAGTTACCTAAATAATAGATAAATTTTTTTAATTTTTTGGTGACAACAACCGAAAATTCGATAATTACCCCAGTACACGCTGATGTGATTACTCATCTCTTCTTTAATTATATCTTTTTTTAAGTAACACCATATTTTTATGAGAACGACCCGAACTTGGGTAGTTAAATTAAACTAAAATGAGATGAAGTACCTTTTTAAAAATTTATGAAAACAACTCCAATATTAACATGATGTGGAGCGCGACAGTTTTGCTAATGCGAGTTATAACACAAGAACACATATCAATAATTGTATTTGAAAAGAAAAAATTTAAAGTTCTTATTAAAAATTAAAATATGGTGTTTTTAGATGACTCAACAGGTTCTCTAGAATTATTTTTAGAAAGTGGACTTAAATAAATTTGAAAATAAACAGCGCTTATATAATAATTTAAAAGAAAAATTATCCATTTCTAGGTACAAAATGAAACGGCTACTGGTTCATCGACAAGTAATCGGGTTCGAACAACATTAACTATTCGCGTAGAATCTATAGATTTTGATACTCAGGCATGCGTTCTTCGTTTAAAGGGTCGCAACATTGAAGAAAATCAATATGTTAAGGTATGTACCTATGTTCATATATTTTTTCAACTGAAATCATTCACATTTTTCTGTTATAATATAAAATTTCTTATTTTTCTTCATGAATTTCATAAGATGGGTGCATATCATACACTCGATTTAGAATTAAATCGAAAATTCCAACTATGCAAACCCGAATGGGATTCAATTGCCTTAGAACGCATCGAAATGGCGTGCGATGTTACTCAATCGGCTGATGTAGCAGCTGTTGTCATGCAAGAAGGATTAGCTCATGTTTGCCTTATTACAGCTAGTATGACATTGGTGCGAAGTAAAATCGAAATTTCAATACCACGCAAGCGTAAAGGTAATGTCCAACAACACGAAAAGGGTTTGGCAAAGTTCTATGAATCTGTGATGCAAGGAATTTTGCGACACGTTAATTTCGAAGTAGTGAAATGTATTCTAATAGCCTCGCCTGGTTTCGTACGTGACCAATTTTTTGAATATATGTATCAACAAGCTGTGAATTCGGACATAAAGGTAAAATTCTTCTTTTTTTTTTTGATAAAATTTACCATGCGTATGTAATTGTTTTTTTTTTTTGCTTTAGATTCTTTTAGAAAATAAAAGTAAATTTATGCTGGTGCATTCTTCATCGGGTTTTAAACATTCATTAAAAGGTTTGTTTTTCTATTTTTTTCTGTTTTTTTTTTCACATGATCTTGAGATTGAATTATTTATTCATTTTGTATTTATAGAGGTTCTCCAGGAACCAGCTGTAATTGCAAAAATGTCCGATACAAAAGCAGCTGGAGAAGTAAAGGCTTTGGAGCAATTTTATACTGTGCTGCAATGTGAGCCAGCTAAAGCATTTTATGGAAAGAAACATATTCAAATGGCTGCTGAAGCTATGGCTATTGAGACGCTTCTGATATCAGACAATCTGTTTAGGTAAGTTTTTTTTTACTTGTTTGCATTCTGTAAAGTATAATCTTCCTCTCAACTTTTAAATTTGAGCTGCACATAAAAAGTGCGTTTTTCATGACCAAAAATCTAGAACTAAAGTACCTATTCTATATTATGTCATATTGTTTCCATTAAGTTGTCAAGCTCAGTTCAGGAGCTAAAATGTGCTGAACATGATAACTAGAATCAGTTTTTAAATAGGTATTGAAAAATGTAGTACAATTGGCCGAAAATTGTTTTCCATGTGCTGGGCACTTCATTTTATTCACCTCGCAAAATTATTTGTATGCAAAAAAAATATATTTGCATGCAGAAATTCACAGTTTAGCTTAATGTCAGTTTTAAGATTGGATTTTATTTGGACTAGATTTGGGGACGAACCCCAGTCTTCTGTGCAAATTTAAAGGAAATGACCTAATATTTTTGACAAAAGAAATTTCAAAGGCTAAAATTCCCAGGTAATCTCGTGAAGACAAGGATTAGAAATTTCATTTAATTAAGTAGTTAAGCCAAGATTTGTCCCCGAGACTAACGACCATATTGTTCACTCGATTAATCCAGTTTAAAACTTAAATCAGAATGAAATTACATTGAATTTATGTTAATTTACATCCGAATTTAAGTTTTTAACTGGATTATTTGAGTGAATAATATGGCGGTAAACTTCAATTCATTATTAGAAAAAAAAAAAAAACTTTAGTCTTCCAATAAGATTTTAAGAGAATCTTCACATAAAGACACTACACAAAGGAAAAAAAATAAAAAAAAAGTTACCTAAACAAAATCATATCTACCTACACGTGTTGAGACCTTTAACTTTAGCCTACATTATATTTCTGTTTGAAAAAAAAAAAATAAACAACGAAAACAACCCTGATTTTGTTAACAAAGATTTTGCTTAAGTTGACACTAACTTAAATTGCTTATTTACCTACTAATTGAGTTGTACCTCGGCATCTACATTTCGTTACACATGAACTCTTTTCTTTACAATCACCTTTTTTTATTGCACCTACACGTTGAATCTATAAGCGGGCATTGACGTTTCTCTTCCTATGTCCCTCTTTTATGTACAAAGAAATAAAAAAAAAACAAAGTAACTGTCTGTTGCCGTCTTTTTGCAAAGAAGTTAAATGTCTGAATTCCACGCATGAAAAATCACCACTAACCGCGAAGTTAGTATAAAATAAAATTTAAAAAAATCGAAAGACGACATACCCATATATGTATTTATTTTTGCACGGCCAAGGAACCTTCAATTCAATGCACGATAAAATGATGCCGAAGCCGATGTGCTCCAATTTGCCTATCAACAACAGCAGCATTGACTTTTGATCAAGGTTGTGTGGGGCAAATAAGGAGCTAAATGGTCGCGCCATTTAGTTTTTTTTTTATTACTTCGTATTTTGAATTTGAGCTCAGATGGGTGTTGTGTAGACTATGTATATATAGTCCGAGCCATATATGAGACTAATTTATATTCTATTGATGTCGCATTAGCATTAGTTCCACAGAAACAAAAATTTCACTGTCTAAACTTACCTGTGTTGATGGTCAAGCATTTCAAAAAAAAAAATACACAACGAATCATCTTTATAAAATAATTTATTATGTACAAAATGTCTTAAACTAATTTTCTGAGAATTGCAATGTGTCTCTTTTTGTGTTTTCTCTCTCTCTCTCTTTCTCATTCAACGGTATTGGTTCTTATTGCTATCTTCATTACCTGCCGTTTGTTGACTTCTATTACGAGAAAGAATTCAATGACTATTATGAGAAATGTAAGTGTCCAAGATAGACTTACCGACTACTTTGCTTATCAGCTTTGCGAATCGCCTCGTTTATAGCACATTTCATGTGTTTTAATGTATCAGCCTGCATGGGTTGTTGCCTCTTGGTGATATCTGTTGTCTTGGTCGACGTCGCTGTTGAGTTCATCAACAGTTTGTCATAGTAATCGGAGAGTGATTCCCTTCTCGGTAGCAGTCTTCTTCTCGATGATGTGATATAATTGTGAAATCTAAGTTCAGAACTTGGAAAGTAGTTTTCCTTTAAGTTGGCGGGGTATTTTGTTGCACTTGGGACTTGTGGACAGCCACATTCCGAAATTAGGTAATCTGGGGTTAGTTGCATTCTGATGAAACAAAATACAAATTAAATAAATCTGAAATTAAAACAAAGCAAAAGTGAGATATTTTGCACCTTCTTTAAAAAAAATTGCAATTTGCTCTAATTGTTTATGCAGAGTTTGGTCTTGCAAGACAAGCGCAATCATTGCTTAACAATCATCGTTGTGCTGATTGAAGGCTAACGCTTAAGGCGTCACCGCTGTCGGTTTTGTTTCATAAGGAATCCTACAGTCTTAAACCCACCGCTTTACATTATTAATTATATTTAATTAACCATCATGGCAGGTAGTAATGGGCATGTCTATTGATTGAGACAAACTCTGTGTGGGCGGGCAGCAATAGAAATAAACAACAAAAAAAAAATCTCCCCCATTTTGGAAAGTGGAATAATCCAAAATAACACACGACAGTACTTTTCTTGTAAATAAATAAAGTCGCACAAGTATTATTTCTGTTTTTTTTTTTTTTTGTCACCCCAACCACTCACCAGGTCCTAACATGTGTTTTCAATTGAATTCAGTTTCGATTTTGGTTTACAATTCGATCATTTGTTTTAACTCGCAGACAGATCTGTCGTGTTTGATGTGTCTTGGGTTGATTTTATTTTATCTACTTTGAAAAAAAAGAAAGACAAATTTCATGTACGGGAAGTTGGTTGTAAATGTTTGTCTTTTTTAGAAATGGAATTTCACATTTCTGTTTGGTTTAAATGAGTAATTTTTCGAGGTTTTTCGTTTTTGATAACACTGGCTAAAAATAGTTTAAATTTTAACACCAACTGTCACAGTTCGCACCAAAGACAGGGCTTATTTTTTTTATTTTTAACTTTGACATGATCTTGAGGGTGATATTGGAGTAGGAAAGAAAATTTCATTTAAAATTGCTTTGGTAAAAAATAAAATTCAAAGTCCAGCCTTTTACAAATTATTATTATGTCAAAATCTAGTTTGACTTTGCTTTTAAGTTCTACTAACTCTAAATTAATTTAGTGTAACTGTCGAAATATTTTACAATTTTTCTACTACATCACTTTATGCAAATAATAGCCAGATTTATGAATAAGAATAATACTATTAAAAATTTTAGTATATCGTTTGCATTTGATTTTTTCTTATCTAACTGTAAACTCTATTTCATTAACTTAAAAATGTTTTACTCATTCACTTGTAGATAACAACTTGTAAAAATAAAGTATGGTGTTGTAAAATTGCGTTCCATAAACAACATTTCCTACTACTAGTACCTAGTGCGGCAAATTTAAATTAAAAATAAAGTGATCAAACTGCTTAAAGTTTATCTGCAAGTAGAAAAATGCATATCTTATCATTTCATGTTTTTTCCTGTACTCTTCTCTCTTTGACTTTATTTTTTTTGTATCAACTCTTGTAGTAAATTCGCTTTTAGTTATAAATTTATCACTAATAACCTTATATTGTTTTTGTAAATACTTTTAAGAAACATAAAATTTCCTCTTCCAAAACATAATGATGCTTAATTTTATTTATTTGTTTACATAAATGCCCAACAAAAACATATTTTCCATTGAAAATCTTTACGAACTTGGCAAAATGTCTCAACGTGAAGTGGCCCCTTTTTATTTATAGTTATTAATCTTACACATTCCTTATGTAATACAATCTATGTATGTACTTCCCATATTGTACAAGTGAATTTACAAACAATTATTGAAGTTTTAAATAAATAGGTCCATTATCTGTTTAATGCAGAACGGATGACGACGGTACTTATATCCCCACGGGTGGGGATTTAAGTAGATCTCAGACTGAATACCTTCATGCAAGCTCTTTAATTGAGCTATGATATTGAGAGGTTGGATTTTGAAGTCGAATTAATCATCACATTTTTTTTTATATGTTTTTTAAATTCCTAGAAAGGTTGCTCAGTAAGCAACAAATGTGTTGGATGTTAAGACAATACTTACAGGTAAAGTTTATAAAAAAAATTACTCAGGCACTAAGCTATGAAATAATTTGTTTCAGATTCATTTTGCACAACCCCAAGATATTCCCTTGAAGCAGCTAAGAATAATTCTGAAAATTACTTGAGATAGCTAACGGCTAAAAGTATAAGACAAAAAAAAAAAACAATAAAAAAAAATGCAGTCTTTTCTCAGATTCACTATTTTCCACATGCTCTCACAACAGTTGCAGACATTCACAATAAGTCAAAGAAAATTCATTGTTCTATAATTAATAGATAGAAATTTCATTATCTTTCCCAACATCTAAAACTCCTGAGTCTATTTAGAGATCTATTGCGAGATCTCCTTTGAAAGTAAACGTCCGTTCCCGTTCGGCTTATTTGACTTATGCTATCAAATCAGTATTCGCGCATATAAATTCTTTTAACGCAACATCAAAAAAAAAAACATTGAAAACCCCCTCTCTAAGCCATCATTACTGCAGCAGCACCACCCACCAAACATATGGATTATCGCTTCTTTCGTTTACACAATAAATCCCACAGTATGCAACTTTTCTTTTTGATTTTTTTTTTGTTCGACAAATCTTTTCCGCTTGGATCTTCTTTTTTTCTTATAGAACTGTATACAGTAGTTTACCTCAAAGAGTTGCCCTTTTGTGTTTCCATTCGATTTGCTTATTTTTGTTTGGTTTTATTTATTTCCATCAATATAGAAGAAGATAGGACAAGCAATAAAAGAAAATATGCATAAATGTGCAAAACAAAAGAATGAATATAAGTACATGGAGGAGCAACAAAAAGCCAAAAGCCCTCCAATGGAATTTCTCTAATGTAGGTCTTATTCTACTGTAGCTCTATCTGCTACCTATATGTCTGTATATCCAAAAGAGACGAAATCTGAGCTGTTTTTTACAGAAGTTAAAGCTCTGATGGGAAGACTCGAATCCGAAAGTTGTGTATCAGGTTTACAAACTGGTTATCTACTTGTAGGTACATAGTTTATAATATAGTCTCCAAATGCATAACCGATTGAAGTTGCAACAATGACCTTTTCAATGAACTCCTTGTGTGTTATCTCGGGTTTCAGAAATTATGGAATGCGCTCACACGGTTCACATGAATAATCAAATAACGAATGGGGTAGGCTTAAAGGGTTTTGTGTTAAATACTAAAACTTTACTTGTTTATTTGTATGTTTGTTTAAATGAGACAAATAACGTTTTTCTCTTATCGGTGTTGTCTTTCATTTTTATCAGCTAAGGAATTTGAAACTATAAAATATAACTTTGATAAGGGGCGGATTTTTGTATACATATTATTAACATATTAAGTTCCAGCACTATGAAATAAAGGGATCACAATTACAAGATTACGTAAAAAAATAAATTTAATTTATCAACAAATTCAAACACCAGTCAATCAAAACACTATTATATTGCAAACACAATGGAAAGGTTAAATGCATCACTTCATTCTAGAGTCAATCTTAATAAATTAACAACAACAACAACAACAACAACAACAAATCAAAATCAGAGCAGATTCCATTCTATATATTTACAATGATCATCATTACAACTCATCACCACCCCGACGAGATGCTTTGGCAATCTTAAAGTAAGTAGGTATTTCAATCTATTGGCAACTTAATAAGTACATCAAGTGGCAAACAATTTAATTTACCATCACCAATGTGCCAACAAACCATTGACGATGATAAGCCATGGAGGGCCAATCTATTTTGTATGACATTACCTATAAAGAAAATTCCAATGGAACTCCACTGAGAAATCTACTTTCACTTTGCGGTGTTTTACTCGATAATATTTTCTCGTATTTAAAAAAAAAATAAACCGGCGGCGGCGCCAACACAACTAAATATAGAACCGTCTTGGGGACAGTCACAAATGCGACTGAAGAAAATATTTTTTCTTTCATCAGTTACTAGCTCTGCTACTCTTGGTCTTCTTGGCTGGCTTACTTGGCTTGGTTGTTGATTGTTGTTAGCGTGCACAGCGCGCTTCGTATTTGACGAGACGACGACTACACGATTTTTTATTATTTTATTATTTTGTTGATCATTCCAATAAGTAGTGTGTTGGGCAAGTGTTAGGGAACTTTAACTAAAAATTAATTATTTCATCGTTCTCTTAAAGGTGATCGGTGATTTTTATTCTCTCCGGCAAGTGATGATTTGTTTTGTATAGTTTTGACTAGGGTAGGGTGGTATGTTATTGTTTTAGATATTGGGATTGAATGTAACTTAAAGCCCAGTCGCTACATATGCAAAAAATCGTTTTGATGATCATTAGTAGTGATTTATTATTATTATTTATTGTTGAAAATTTAATAAATAATTTTTTTTTCTGAGCAAAATTATATTGTCTTTCAAGGATTTCCAGAATTAGCATTGAAATCGGTTAAACCGTTAAAGAGAAATTCTAAAATCAAATAAACGCTTCTATGGCAGGTACCGTTATTTTTGGAGCTAAACAAACATTTAAAAATCGTACATAAGCAAGCAAAAATCTATTTTTCCTGATTTGGAATCGAAATCTTCAAAGGAAGGTAGTGGTGAAAGACTCTCAACCATTTCCAGTTAGAACATTTTATGTGAATAATTTTGCATTAGGGAAACCAATATTGGCCTCACCAGATTGGTTTTAGAAAATTGTTTAAGGTTTTAAGACAGAGAAAAATCAGTAAACGAAAGCTCACTTGCCACGTTAACTTATAGCTTTTCTGTATTTTTTTCTCGCTTTTCAAAGAGAACCAGAGAAAGCAAAGCCACAGAAGAACTCTCACGGTCGGTGTGGTATATTCTCAAGAACACAAGAAGATTCTCCTCTAACCTTTTGGCATTATTCGATGGCTACCGGCGGCATGTGGATTATTATTTTATCTTCTTTAATTGTTTTTCACATGTAATATCAGAAGAATGTGTGAAAATTATTTTTATTTTTTAGCTCAGGTAAATATAGCTTATGGTGTTAACACTCTCTTTGAGAATGTAAAAGGTGTATGACCTTGTAATTAGTGTTCTCTCTTGCAAAAAAATTTAAATATTATAAAATAATCAAGATTAATTAGAAGCTATTAGAATCCTAGTCATGTAGCTGACGTGCAAAACGGATTTTGATTATTATTAACAATAATATTAAGTGCTGATTACGCATACAAAAATCTCACTTTAGACATAATGTCATCAGTTATTTGCTTACTCTATGATTCATTTGATCCGAAACCACCTGAGTTTATTTATCTTAAACCTGGTTTATCCGTTAATGTCTTTTTTTTTTCTTGAAATTAGTTTAAAAGAGTCTAAATGTATGCAAACAAACGACTTTAATGGAATTTATGACACGTTGTTAATTAGAGCTTATATAAACAGGATTTTCAACGAATTATCAAATAACCTTTGTTTCGTTTAGAAACATTCATTTTTGTTTATTTGAAAGCATAATGAGACTATAAGTTTTATTTTAGGTGCAAAGATGTCAGCCAAAGAAAGGAATATGTTGCTTTGGTGGAGTCAGTCCGAGATGCCGGTGGCGAAGTGAAAATATTCTCGAGTATGCACATTTCAGGGGAACGTAAGTAATTATTTTAAGAAAAAAACTGAAACTTAAAAAAAAAAAATATTCTCCCAATAAACCCAAATATAGTCACAGTTGAACGGATAATGTAAAATAACAGAAAAACCTACAACCCAATTAAGGAATAAGTTTTTATATTTAAATATTCATTTCATAATATTGTAATATTAATTTCATTGTATTCATTTAACTTAAACCTGGATTTTTTGCATAATTGATAATCCCAGTGGGTGTAACTCTGTCTTGACGTACTTCAAAACCAAAGAAACCACCAACAAAAAAAAAAACAAGATTTTCTAATGCATGACTAAGTTGTAGCTCACGTGCGTACTAACGACTCCATTCTAATTGATGACTCACTATACCAGTTCTTGTTATAGGGCCACAAACACACAACACAGGGGTTTCCTCATTTGATTCAAGTCGAAAAAAGCCTATTTTAGATTATTTTCTTCTGTGCGTTTTTATTTTATTTTTTTTTTGTTAAAGATACAAAAGAGAAATATATAAACATTGGCACATAGCCCAACAGAGATCGTGTGCGATCTCTTCCTCTTCGGCTTCTACTTGTCATGATGGTTGTGTACCTTTGTGCATTTCAACACACTTTCTGCGTTTGTGGCAGACGACTTGGTGGACGAGGACACACAGCTTGAAAATCTATTTTCGATAAAATGCACGCTGCACGCATAACACAAAAATCTCAATGAGGTCATTAAACAGAACGTTACGAACGCATAAAATGTCCAGAGGGATCAAGTTAATCATATTTTTAGGAATCCTAGATTTTTATGAGCTTTTTTTATTACTTGAAAAACAACAACAAAAAAAAACATATACACAATGTAATGTTAAAGTTTATTTATTTAGTTTATTTATGTATCCTTCCATTTTCACAGAATTATCACAGTTAACAGGAATTGCAGCTATTTTACGTTTCCCTATGCCAGAACTTGAAGATAGCGACAACGATGATGGTGGTGATGATGATGATTCAGACTCAGATTAATCGAAATAAAACAAAAAGTTAAGAAAAAAAAAAATAAAAATTTAGTATAAGTAGCTAACGTATGCGCAGTTTTTTTAGCCTTAAAAAGATATCCAATAAAACAAATCAAAAAAAATATAAGAAAAATTTATTTCTTATATGCAATTTTTAAATAAAAAAAAAGAAAATCTATTTTATTTTGTTAAGTGATTTTTGTTTTTGATTAATTATTTTTCATTAAAATGTTGGTTAAATTTTTGTCAAGTATAAATAAAAATAAAAAAAATAAATAAATAAATATACATATGTTAACAATTAACATACATTACATATTTGTATTGAGAAAAATAAATTTTGTTTCAATTTATTTTGGATAATCCGCCTTAAATTCTACCTTACCTACACCGTTCAGTTTTCAAGTTAATCCTAGCTTGCATCCATCTTAAATTTTAAAATTCCACTGTAGGTACATCCAGTTATAAAAATAAAAAAATTCGATTTGAAAATTATTACAAAAAAAATTATAATTAAAATCAATTAAATTTTAATTTTGAATTTGACACCAAATAAGCAAGGGTCAACACAAAAAAAAAACGAAAAATTGCACTTTTCTTTTCTCAAAATTTTCACACACGTGTGCTGTTTTGCTCCGTTCTAATCTACTTTTTCTTTATTAAACAAAGTCTGTTTGAAAATTTATTTCAGATCTGCAAAATTGATTTATGATAAAAAAATGTACATATTTGTTTTCCTATTGGAAGACCCAAATTGTCAAAATCAGTATTTGACAGATCTCGATTTAAAGAAATATATTGTTTTTATCATAACCTCACATTGTTTTCAGATTATTCAATGCCCGATTCTTTGGTTGGTGTTTTGTTCAAATGACATAAGATTTCATTTTAAAGTTAATAATATTAGACAAGTGTATAAGTAAGAACTGTAAAATCACAAGAAATCTCATATTTACTTAAAGTGGTGCTACAATCTGGTGTGGACATGAGAAGCTCATTCAGACTAATCGGACCATAGCTAGCTGTTTCCAGTTTCGCTCGCCAAGTAAGTTAAAATTCTCTTACGAATTACTCATGATGTAAAGATACGAATTAAGAAGGTCGGAATATTTTGTTTATCTTCTGTTTGTTACGTCACTGGATTTTTTTTGTTCATGTTTTTTCGTGTGTTATCTCGAGTTTTTGTTCGTATTATTCTATATATGTTCAGTTTAGTAAATTCAACTTTTCCTATCGCCCATTACCAGCCGTGTTTTTGAGAAAATAGAAGCCAGGCTCTGCTACTTTTTACACGCAAACGATAAAATCAGATTTTGTTAGTTTTAAAAATTTCCAAACAACAACCCAGAAAAAAAGACCGCTATGTATTTAGTTCAAGTAGGTACATACTTTTTTTTTTATTAAAATATAGTCCATTTTCATTTTACTTACATAGACAAAAATATTTATAGCTAAATTTGAAAAATTAACACATTTTTTACTGTACGATTTTCTTAGCTTTTTTCTTGTTTGCCTTTTTTGTTATCTTCTCAGCTTGGTCAATATTTTTTCGCTTCTTCTTCAACAACCACTGTTCCTTGTCTTTATCCTGTTTCTCACGAATAAGTTTTCTGAATAGATTTCTATGACGTGGTTTGACCATTCGTGCTTGCAGACGATGTTCTTCAACTGCATTTTTGTGCTGTGCTCGTTTGTTTTCTTTTTGAACCTTGCCAGATGCAACAGCCATGTTACTTTTCTAAAATAATAAAAAAGCTTGAAACGTAATTTTTGGAATGAAGAAATAAAGATTTACCTCTTCAAGACGTTTCTTCTCTTTTTCATCTATCTCCTCGTCATCATTACCACTTTCTTCATCTTCATAACCATCCTCTTCATTTACATCATTATCTTGCATATCGGCATCAAACTCGGCTTTCTCTTCTTGATAGGCTGCTTGGAGCTGAGCATCGATCATATTTTGCGCAATTTCATCTTCTTCGTTCTCTTCATCATCTTCTTCAGCATCACTTTGTTCTGATAATAGAAAAGAAATCATAAGGACTCATAAAATTAAGGAAAACTAAAGACTTACCATGAGTTTCAATTAAGGAAGGATCATGCAGAGCCTTCTCCTCAGGTGGAACATACGTATCCCGCTTTGCATCGACAAACGGCGATAGATGTGGAGGCAAATCAACTCCCATGAAGTACTTGTTAGTGGGAAGTAGATTTCTCTGATTTACACAATCAAACACCCACTGGGGTTGAATGTAATCCCTTGAGATGTATTGCTGCGCCAGAGATGGACGATCGACAATTTGATGAGTAATCGTCTCATCTGTTTCATCGAATGTCGCCCCATCAAAGACGGTCTTATCCCAAGATACGTTTCCACCAAATGAACGAATTAGAATGACCAAAGGCTCCCGGGGGACTTCGCGGCTAACAAAGAACTTCAAGCCTTTAAAGAGTGACTTGAGTTTGCGAATTTCCTGGGCTTCCTGCTTCATTTTCAGAACTCTCTTTGAGTCACCATCTTGCTCGAGGAGTTCCAAATCAATTTCAACATCCTCGTCTTCCTCCTCTGTTTTGTCTATACGCAGGAGTTCATGATTGAGGGCAGCAATTCGGTTCGAAACAAATGAACTCTCATCTTTCAGATTGTTCTCGGTGTCGGTCATCACTCCATCTGGGAATTGAGGTGGATAGGCCATGTTGATGCTATGATACAAACGGAAATTGGTGAAGCCCAACATGATCGTATAGAACTCGACAAAGATGGACATCACTTTGAAATCGACTTCGGTCTTTGAGTGTGGCTTGAATGGATAGTAATGTGGAACGATCCATGTGACCTTTTGGCCCTTGATGTCGGCCTGGAAGTAGTACCCTTTGATTGAGATGAACACTTTACGGATGGCCCTGGCGGCTATAATGTAGTGAAGGAATTCAACGGTTAAACGGCGGCACATGGCTGACTGTTCACGGGATATAAGACGCAGCGAAGGGAAGGTACTGAAGAGGAACAACAGAGTCAGACAATCGTCCAAGTCTTTGACAGCATCGATGAATGTGGGATAGCGTTCCTTGACGATGTGGTCAATTTTGAGTTCGGGAAAGAGGGCGAGCCGTCGTTTTAAGTTGCGGAAGTCTTTGATTGCTCGGTCACGTCCCGTTTTTTTAGCAAAGATCTATACAAATTTAGGGTTTTCCAATGTTTCATGACAATTTTATTGCTTCTAAAACTTACCTTGTAGTTACGAAGTGTCCATACAATGGGTTCACTCAAAAGGAACCTTATATCCTTGGCATGATAGAGGACCTTTATTTCAGACGAACCTCTCTGTGCTCTTCTTCGGTGCTTTGGCTCACGGGGATAGACTCCCTTAATAATGCACAATCGACGAAAATCATTCAAAGACAACTGGAGCTTCTTGAGGGCAGCCTTTCGGGTAATATATTGAGCAGCCTCACCGGACTGATACTGCAATCAAATAAAAACAAGCATGGTTTTTGTATTAATTGTTTTAATTCAGCATTTAATGTTTTTTATGGGAAATTTGAAGAAATATTAATATTTACCTTCTTAGGACGACGCATTTGTTAGGATTTTAACAAAAGTTTTTAACTTGAACTTAAATTATGTTTAAATTTGTAGAAAATATTTTTCCACACAAAATGCGCACGTTTTTCAAAGGTGCCTTCACAAATAAAAGGAAAGTGTCAAATATGACATCTTCGTTATCTTGATTTTAACTGTACCAAATGTCACTAATTTTTTGTTTTCGAAAAATATGGTATCATTCAACAAACGTATAATACTTTATTTTTCGAACACTCACAATTTGCTCCCAAAATACATTAAAAAAACCTACCAACATGACTAAAATAAAAACTAAATTCTGAATCATTAAAATGCGTTTAGATATAATGCAGGACCAAATTTGGGTCAGATCATATGAAAAACAAAAAACGGCTATATTATTTTATCCTAAATCAAAATGGAGCACCATTGCATAACATTGTTTTAAATCTAGTACAATATTGATACTAAAAGTATTCATTGCACATCCCTGGTTAGTACCTAATACAGATTTACAGTTATTTTTAATTTTCAGATCAGAAAAGAAAAAAAATCGTCTTTTGTTTGACGTGCTGGTGCTAGTGCCAGTGAGTAATTTATAATTTTAATTGGTTGTTTTTAGTTTTCTATAAGCAAAATGGTGATAATTGAAGAAGTAAGTAACTAGTTTATAATAATTAATTTTAAAATAGCAAACATATTTGTGATTTGAGGCAACATTTTTGTAACTTTCCATTCGTTTTTTTCTTTTAATTGAAATTGAGTGGACGCGTTCAAAGATAGCTCAATTTGGATAGTTCAATGAACATTTCTCTGCACACTATTCTTGAATAATTTTTTAATTACCGTTTTAGCTAATTTAATTAAGCAATGATTAAGTAAATGCAAACACATTCAACACATATTTATTTATCTCTTCTGATTGTTAAAAACTGGTCGTTTTTCTAGATCGAAATTAACAACTGCTTTTCCATCGAACATCTGCTTTTGCAATTTGGAAAAAAACATTTCGTTACTATATTCCATTGCCCGATTTCATCTAATTTAAAAGACAAGCTAATTATTGCCATTCAGCCGTTCTTACTCAAGGATTTCATTAAGACACCTTTGGAATGCAATCCTGGCGTCTTCAGAAAACTTTCAAATGTTCGAATAAAATTTATTATTCCCAAAGGAAAGGTAAATTATTATTAATTCACAATTTATAAACTTATGAGGTTTAAATGATATAATTAATGAAAAATTATTAAGTTCACCATCAAGATCGAAAATGAAATGATTAATTTCATAAATTACAGTTTGAAAACAACATTTGTGTTGATGCCATGAGAACAGCGCAAAAACCAGATCATGTTCATTATTATTTCGATGAGGAACAATACATCGACCACATTCAGGTTTTTCACGAAAGATGTCGAATCGATGTTACATCTTTGTTTCCATGTTTGAATCAAGTATTTTCAAATGAGAACAAAAATTTGATGAGTATCTGGGTTGCAAATGAGTGTTCCTCAATCAGGTGAGGAAACAAAAAGTGTAGGGACCACCAATATAAGCTTTGTATGTGTATTGTTTTCATCAACAGAATTGATAGTGAAAAATCATATGAACTTCTTGCCAATTATATGCAAGTATTCCATCTTCGATCTGAATCTGAAGTACGAGATATTGAAAAGCTTACAAATTCAATTTTAACAATTGACAGACATACTGATCTCTTGGAGAGACGGAATTTCTTTGAAGTAGCAAATAAAATTGGCGAAATATTCAACTATATTACTTTTGGAAAATACGCTGTTCAGTTTCGTATTCCTTTGGCTGGACCAAATGTTAGAATGGAAGAACTTGTGAGTCATATTTTTGCACAAAATAATGATTTATTTATAGACTAGTGTTTTGTAAATAGAAATGGGGGGACATGGATTTATCAAACACAGAGACATATATCGAAAACATAAATGGTAAAACATCTGTCCTTTGGAATACAATGGAACCAGGATTAAAATATCTTTTAAAAGTTGCTCAAAAGATAGCTATGGCAAAAAATCTTGGACAACACTGTATTTTTATTAAAGACACCACTTTACTTAAGAATTTTCAAAATCAAGAAATGGTTAAAGAGGCAATAATAGAAGATGATGGAGCAAATAGCGAAGCGGTAATTTGGTTCTATTTTTAATTATTTTTACTATAGACAGAAGAGTCGGTATACCAAGAAGTTATTCACAGATAGATACAGACAAATATATTATATATATATATATCCATCAAAACACATTGAAGCTATTTCTTGAAGTCCTTGCATTTTCTCAAGTTAAAATTTCGTTATTTTGACTCTAATGCTATTTAAATTTAAATTTGACTGCTATTCAAACTGACTGCAGTTGGCTACATACAAAAAAACTCTTAAAACATTACATGAACAGCCAATGAAAAGCTTTTTATTTTTCCATTTTACTGACTGATGTAGGGCAATTCAAATGCACAAGTTAAATTATTTATACACTATTTTTGCTATTATTCATAGAATTGGAAGAACAAGAATTTCTTAAATCAAATTGTAAATGTGTGTAAAGAAATGGAGATAATGGTTTTTATGAATTATCATGGTGGACTACCATTACCACCTGAAAATGCAAATATATTAAAATACCGAGATGCTGAAGAATTTCCTGAACAACAGTCGATATATGTTTCAGAACAATCAGAATCAATGGAATTAGAAGAGTTTGTTCGCTTGATAAAACCAGTAACTCCGGTGGAAACGCGAGTCGTTGAAAATTAAAATAAAAATTAATAAAGAGATATTTGTTATTATATGTTATAAATAAACAAATAAGTTATTTATAAATAATGGTATCTTATACTATTTTTCTTTTTTTAACATTCTAAAAATTTTGGCAGTAAAGTGAGCTATCAAAATGACCTACCATAAATTGTAACGATTTTTAATATAATTAAGACGAATTGATCTCCATTGTCGAGGCAATTGGCGCGTTCAGAAAAATGAGACCTCACTCACTCAAAAGGCGAGCAAGCGAATCAAAGATTTTTTTTCCTCAGAGTTTTGACAGCAAAACATAAATTTAGCTGAGGAGTCCTGTTCATGTAACTAAGATTGCTGAGGTCTCGGAGATCTCATTTTACTTAACACGCCTAATAAATTTTGACGTTTCACATTTTTCAAAATGGTTTCTCCGTGATCTTGAATGAGTTCATTTGAAAACTAGTTTCAATTTTGTTACAAGAATTTAAAGAGCATAAAACATTTGACAGTGGTCGCCATTTCTATACTGACATCTGTCAACTGAAATTACTTGACAATGAAATTGCCTCGAAAAATCGATTTATATGACAATGAGGCTCTACCACAAAAATATTGCCATTTCAAGTCAAAAAAAAAAGAAACACCCTTTAAGCTAATACGCATTACAAAAAAGTGCATTCTATAATTTTGTTTCCTACTGTCCCCCATTTGACGTTTAAAGTAAAATTAATTTCCAACTGTACTCCGACCATCGACAAATTTCCCAAAAACTTGCAGACTTTCAAAACAAAGTGAAAATCGTCGTGGGAATTAAAGTTTTGTTCTTTAATTTTTACCCAAAAAAAAACCATAAAATACAACAAGAAAAAGTTGCAATCGCAATCCAGCAGGGCACTGCATTAAATTTTTTCCAAGCAAATTAAATGCTTTTTGATTAAAAATTTATATTAAATTGACTAAAATCACATCATGAGCAAACATACATATTCCACGGCGAACCTCACTGATGTCCAACTCAAAGAGCAGGGCAATCAAATGTTCTCGGCTCGCAAATTCGATGATGCTATTAATTGTTACAGCAAAGCAATCGTAAGTTATAGTATTTTAAAAGAATTACCAGCAATTAAGTTACGCTTATGAAATCATTTCGATGGGGGAAAAAATAAATCAATAACATGACAAGAGACACTTTTGTTGTTTTTTCTCTGACACCAAAAACTAAAATACATAATTTATTTTATTTGCAGATTAAAAACTCAACAAATGCCACATATTTCACAAACCGGGCGCTCTGCCTTCTGAAGTTAAAACGCTGGGATCAATCATGTCAAGACTGTCGTCGGGCATTGGACATCGATCCGAGTCTTGTGAAAGCACACTTCTTTCTCGGGCAGTGTCTGATGGAGCTGGAATTGTACGACGAAGCAATAAAACACTTGCAACGGGGTATGTGGGTTGTTTTTGAGTTTTCAGACGGATTAGAACTTGTTTTCTTATTCATCTGATATTTTTTTATATTCTTTCTTTGCAAATTCTTTTATTTCAGCTTACGACCTAGCCAAAGAACAAAAACAAAACTTTGGTGATGATATTACATCGCAGTTGCGATTGGCGAGAAAGAAGCGTTGGAATGTTATGGAGGAGAAACGCATATGTCAAGAAATTGAGTTGCAAACATATCTAAATAGGTTGGTTGGAGAAGGGGTGCATTCTTTAACTTTCTTTTACCATTTCTGTATTTCTAGACTAATAAAAGAAGACATGGAAAATAGATTGGCAAAACTTAAATTGGTGGATGATGTGAACGAGGATCATTTGAAAGATAAGCAACAAGAAATCGAACAAGAATGCGTGAGTTTTTGAAGACAATGTTTATTATAGTTTTAAGAAATCTTTTTATTTATTTCATCTTTCAATCTCAAGAATTTTTATCACCTTTTTTGATTTAATATGAAAAAAAAACACATTTTCGAAAATGTTTGGGAAACCATATGAATTGTATAGGCATCTTAAAGTAAAAATTTGTTCATGTTCTTTTGAGTACTAAAGAAACTAAATTTGTTCGTCGATTTCTTTGACTTCTCGTCAAATTTCCTTCTTCTGCCTAGTTTAGTACTTGTGTCGAAAATTGTATATCCCATTTTTTTCAAGGAATTGAATCGAATTTTCTAGGTGCAACTATACCAAAAAAAGGGCATTATAAATAGTATGGCAGAAACCCATAAATTGTATCTCAAAGGGTGGGTTCAATACAAATTTTGAAAATTCAGATTTGAATTTGTGTCCGTTGAACGCAAAAAAAACTCTGAAATTTCAGTTGAAAGTCATTTTGTCAATTTCTTGCGTTTACCTATAGGATTTATATACAGCCCTATCAAAAATTCCATCGTAATCCGGTTACGATGGAATTCGTGATAGGGCTGATTAAAGCGAAATCAAATAGAACTTTTTTTTTTATTATATCCGTAAGTTAAAAATTCAGCATGAGTAGCTCTGAGGACATTACCAATTTAACAACAGGTTTTATAAAGTTTTTGCTACTTTGCAGTAAATTACTTTTTGTTTTTCCAAAAAGATGCATGACCTAAAAAATATATTAAAATATATAAAAAAAATATATTATTCGACAATGTTCTGATGGAGAGTTCTGGAAACATTTTTGTAAGAATAGTAAGATAGTAAATAGTAAATTTTGATAATCTTACTAAACAATAAACAAAAAGTTGGTGGCGAAACATCTCATATAGAACCAGGAGTGGTTGCGAATTGTAAGTCACTAGTTACAATTCGCAACCACTCCTGTTTGCGTATTCGTGTTATTGGCATAATTGGGAGATCTACATACAATTTTTTCGCTGAATCCCAACAATTAGGGTGAGAGGCTATTTTTCATGACAAGAGATAGTCTTGGGAGATTTGTCAATTCATCGCAGTACCCGTGAAAAACATTTCTGTTTTTAGGTGGCATAGGCTCGGTATCGAACTTACGACCTAAGCTCTAACGATTACGCCACGGGCTACAAAAAAATCATAAACTTTTTTGTTGTTGTCAAAAGCAGCTTTTGACATTTTCCCCCACCACAAACAACTTTCATCAGAATTTCCAGATGAGAATTTTACCACAAGACCGAGTTTTTCTTCACTTCTACGTAGGAAATTGTGTATTCGAACTATTTTTTTCTACATTTTTAATTGAATTTCCACGAAATAAAAACTTTGTTCGAAAATTTCTCCAATTAGAATATTAAGTTGAATTCTTAAGATCCTAGTTTTTTTTTACGATTTTCAATCGAACCGGCTATTTAATTATTTGAAAAAAAGAGCATTTTCGAAAATGTTTGGTAAGTCCAAATTTTATCATTATCTCTCATCATTAATTTTTCAATGCTTATTTTTATTTCCTGTGTGCATTATTTCTCGTCTTTTCTATAAATTTTCTTTCATAAATTCTTTCATCATTATTTCTCATCATTACTTTTTTCAATACTTTTTTTGATCTCGTGTATTTTTCGTGTTTTCTTATAAAAAATGAAAAAAAAAAAAAACTTCATGCATTACAGGATGATCACATAACTGAGCTAAATAACATATTCGCAAAAATAGATGATCGAAGACGGGTAATTTTTTTTTAAATTAAAACAAAATCCAATGTTATCAAGTTTTCTTTTTATATAAAAATTCTATCAGAAACGTGATGTGCCAGATTTTCTATGTGGTAAAATAAGTTTTGAAATTTTAACTGATCCCGTGATAACTCCGTCTGGCATCACATACGAACGGAAGGATATTGAAGAGCATCTACAACGAGTGGGGCACTTTGATCCAGTAACACGAGTCAAACTGACTCAAGATCAACTGATTCCGAATTTCTCGATGAAAGAAGTCGTCGATGTGTTTCTCGCCGAAAACGAATGGGCTCTGGATTTTTAGAATATTTAAGTATTATCGATCGCTAAGATAGAGTATTTCATCCACGTATAAAAAACACATTCTCCTAAACATTATATTCGTTCGTACCCACCATTGCCACTGATTTTTAACAAACAACATTAACAAAATGGCATCCAATGTCATTTGTTTGAAAAAAAAAATAAATATAAAATAAAATGTTTCTGTTTTATCTAATTTTATGATTTTTTTTTATTTTGCTATTTAATTTTCGTCTCGAATTTAGATTGCAAAACAAAAAAAACAGCTGAAAGCTAATTTATCTAATTTTCTTCTTGATTTCTCCATGAATTGTAAATATTGTTTTGAAATCTAGTTTATTTGAATAACAAAAATAAAAATTTTTGTTTGCTATTTATTTAAATAAATAAAAATAAACAAACAAGTATTCTTTTATAAAATAAATAAATATTTAATTGAATTTTAAACATTATTAATTGACGAAAACAAAAACGAATGTTAAACTAAAGCAAACAGTCTCGAGACATTTTTTTCCATAACCCTGAAACAATATATCAAATATACAGTTATTTGGAAAAGAGTATGTATCGAGATGGTTATAAAAAATGCTTTCCAAATAAAATATGTTTTTATTTCCATGTTATTTTTTTTTGTTTTACTTGATGAAGAAAATTAATTAAAAAAATGATCATAAATTTAGCGTTATGTTCTGAAATCACAAACGTTTATAAATGGTTGGAGTTTGTATTTTATTATTCTTCAAAGAAAAAAAATTGGCGTATTCCCACTTGATTCCTTTATCTTGACATTTTTAATTAATAATTCGATAATTCTTAATTTTCTGTTATTAGTCGGAAAACAGCAAAAATTTGGCACTTCAATTTGTATTTTGTGATTTTTTTTGTTTTTATCTCAAATTTGTCGCAAAAATGGATTTTTTGGTATATCTCTCTGTCGGACGACCGCTGTAGTAAATGTGAACTCCATTCGTACAATTCGTCAATTTTACATCTTGTTTTATATTTTGTTTGTAAGATTTAAAGAGATTATTGAAAATTTTTAATATTGAGACTTTTTTGTAACTTTGAAAAATTAATAACGTTCTTTTAAAATTCCTTTGCAAATGAAGTCGGTACAATAGTCCTTGAATATGAATATAATGAACACGTCTTTGAATTTGAACCCCGCTATTAAAATACATAATCGTACCAAATCGCAGGTAATACTTTGATTTTTTGTTTCAAACAGAAGGTTGATTATGTTAGGTTATGGTTATGTTAAGACAAGAAAAAGTGTGTAGAGAAATTTAGTTTGAAGTCCAGCGTTATTACTTTTTCTTTTCAATCAATTTGTCGAACTTAATTCCAATCTTTGAATATTGGCATTTATTGCGATTTTCGTTAATTTATCGTCAAACAACTTTCGAATTCCAAGATAACTAAAGCTCTTGTTTTATTAGATGGCATTTGCATTGCAATTTGAACTAGCCCAACATTTGGTACCATCGACTTTTATCGCTGTTTAACGACACTCTCAGTAAAACCCATTATTTTAAAATAATTTTTACGCCTTGGGTACACCGAGTGAGCACTAAATGCGTTTGAAAAACAGTTTCTGATTAATTTGTCCCTAATATGCTTCCTTTGAACCATGCTTAGACCAAAAGCTTTTATTTTGAAGACATAAATTTAATGACTTAGTTGATTAAACGCCCAATCGACTTAACTTCGGTTTTCTAAAGCATCTAATGCAAGTTTGTTACCGGATATTCCTACAAACAAAATAGAAAAAATTCAAAAACACGTGTTTTCATATTACGTTACAATCTTTCTTTATTCTTTTCTTTCCATTCAGTTTACATATCTATTTTTTACATCGAGAGCCTTTGCTAGTGTTGTTTTTATTTGTTCTGGCATATTTTTTTTTTGTTGATATATACACTTGTGTTTATGGAATCAATTTAGCGGTTTCATTTACTTATATATTTATTTTTATATTTCTCTTCCGTTTCTGTTAGGTGTATATTTTATATTTTAGGTTTTTTTTTTTGTTTGTTTATATTTTTAATCTTAGCATACACCTGCTCATAAATTGAATAACTCCTTTTTATATATATATGTATATATATATTGTGTATATATAATAAATATTTTAATTGTTCTTTTATTTATTTTTTTTTATAAATAATCCATATCTTTTCCCTTTTTTTTTTGTTTTGCTTATATACTCACAATAACTATAACAAATAACATAGTTTTGTCTCTCATTTAAAATTTAGATAAACGATATGTTTATAAACTTAATAGTTTTAAAAATATAATTATTTTATTTTTTTATATATATATTTTTGTTTTCATTGGTTTTATTTTATTATTAAAATCAAATATACAGGACTTAATTAATTTTTGTTTATAGTTTTTTTTTATATATATTATTTTCATAGGTACACCTAATAATTTTATACACATTCTTTTCGTTATAATTTATTTTATTATTATAACTTTATCGCTCCATAATTTTTTTTTGTTAAGTACGAAATGCATGCACAGCTAGACGAATAGTTTATAGATACCTATTTTGTTTTAATTATAATACATTTGGTAATATTTTTTTTTGTGATTCTTACCTACCAGGCAAAACTTTTTTGTTTTTATTTTTTTTAACACTTCTTTAAAGAAAAGATTGTTTAATGTACATTAAACTGAAGTTTGTTTTTTTCAACTACTTAGTTACAGAAAGGCAAATATAAATAATGCACATGAAGCTTAGACATTTAATAAAAAAAGAAGATAATTATTATTATGCTTTGTAGGCGTGTTAAAATGGGAAGACACATTTCAAATAATTTTTCAATTCCATTGTTTTTTTTTTGTTCGTTTGTAATTTTTTTTTAAATATACAAGATTCACTCCTCCAGGAAGTGTTATCGACAAATTAAAATAATGTTGCTCATATGATTATAATATCACCTGACCCATTGATATCCTACTTAAAACCTGAACCAAACAGTAAAAGCCTTCTTTGAAGAAAATATACTCTGGAAGAAGTTTTCAAATTAGAAAGTATATTTATCAAAAAATTCGAATTAAAATTCAAACATTGAAAAATAATTTACTGTACCTACCAAACTGATGAAAAAGAAAATTACTAATTTTTAAGAATTTTTTTATTTCGAACATTTTAATAAAACCACATATTTTTTAAATGCGTTTTTGGTGGTTTTTTGCTTTCTCTTTTTATTCGGTATTGAAAAAAAAAACAATTGAACGGGGATGAAAGCATTTTATAGTTTCATTTTTATACATATATCAGCAAATAACTCTTTAATGATTGCATCGATATGTTGGATTTTTTTCGCAAGCCAAATAAATGACAATTATTTTGATATATAACACGTAAATTTAGTTGGATATACAGGCTTCACAAGTTAACTGAGATTAGTAAAATTCATCTAAATCGATTTTTATTTTGTCAAATTTCAATATTCTCTGTTTACATAATTCAGTAATTTTGAATTTTGTTTCCGTTCTTTCATAAAAATGCACCAATGTCTGTCGCATTTAAATTTTGATCTTAATCCACAACAAAACCCTGAAATCCTCAAGTTTCCTGAACTGAATTCTCTTAACAACCCATTTTTTTCAAATAAAAAATCTAATATGAAGTAACTTAAATTAATTACCTGTAATTAAGAATGCAACATTAAAAATTAAAGAAAAAACAAATTAACCCAACCTCATTGCCATTGTGTGGTAAATAAAAATAGTTAAATTTTAATCTAACATCTCAATTATAAAATGTGCCTTCCAAAGTTGGAAACTCTAAATTATAGGTAAATAATGTTGCTGCCCTATTATAATAATTATTGTTTTTGCCTTCAACATTTATATTTTGCCACGAAATGCAAGTCCCATTTCCGGCCATTCTTATACCTATACATACAGATTCATGCAGAGCTATACACCTACACAAACGTACGAGTGTATTCATATCGTTATTCTACCTGAAAATCAAAATATTTGAATTTATTTTATTGCAGCTACAATGTCGTATTTGTTTTATTTTTTTTTTATTTGTTGGTAGGAGAGGGTAGGGTTCAAGGGGCAAATGAAAATAAATTAAAAAAAAAAAAACACTTTACTGTCCAAGTTTTGCAGGACTTAGGAGTAATTCGGGTTCAAAGTTTAACGCTGCTGCCGATGGCGTTGGTGGGGGAGGTATCAGAGTATTTCCTAGCATACTACTACTACTAGTTGCCGCCGTTGCCAAATTTGGCGGTGTACGCGTTTTCGACTCTATGCTGGTGCTACTGCTGCTTCCTGGCAGTGGTGGTGTTGCCAATTTCGATGTAGGCAGCAGCAGTAGATTTCCACTATCTATTACCTGGCCAGGTAAGACATTTGTTTGTAGTTGTTGTTGTTGCTGTTGCTGTTGGTATTGGGTCATAATTGCTGCCGTCGTTGTTATAGATGGCGCTGGTGATGGTGATAGTGATGATGGTGAAGGAGACGCTGATGGTGGCGCATTGTTGTTTGTTGTAACTATTGCCCGAGTGTATTTGTGGGGAGTCGATGGGGGTAAATCGAAATTGCTATTAATGGTTGGTTGTGAATTCTGGACATGCAATGACATTGATTGTACTGCTGGTGGCGATAGAGTATTCGAAGAGGTCGAGGGTAGCACTGGTGGTGATAATGGGGGTGGTGGTGTTTCTTTCGATGTTATAGGCGGCGGCGTCGTCGTCGTCGTTGTTGTTGTTGTTTTTGTCGTCGTCGGTGATGGCGGTGGTCGTATTGTCAGGCTTCCTTTGCTGCTGCTGATGCTCGCAGAAACATTTGCTGTTGGATTTATAACCATTAACGACGTTTCCATTAATAAATCACCGGATTCACTTGACGTTTGCGTCATTAGATGTTGCTTTTGTTGAAGTTGGTGCTGTTGATTTAGTGACAGTCTTTGTCGCGACAATTTACTCGAAGTCCTTTCTAATGGTGGTCGTTCATTGACAATATTGGTAGTGCAAGTGATAGGCACTACTACCATTGTGGTATTTTCATCTTCGTCGTTTTCTTCGTCTTCGCTCATTTCACAAACATTCGTAGTTTCGAGTTTTTTCATTTCTAACGGTGCTTCTAAAAAAAATAAATTATGCCAGTTAGTTACAAAATAATTACAAAAGTTTTTTTTCTGTTTTTTGAAAGCGATATTTTTTTATCGTTTTGACAATTTTACAAAAAATTGTAATTCCCTCAAATCCGTATTTTAGCAGTAATTCATTTTTTACTTAGCCATTCGAAATTTAAACCATAATTGGTATAAACTGTCGACTTTATAAAAAAACACTACATATGTAGTTTATTATTTATTTATTTGCTTATTGGTATAAAAACAGATCTATGTTGAGAGGTATAAAAACTGGTCTATGTGAATAGGTGCAAAAGTTGTTAAAAAATGAAAAGGATATAAAAAATGTCTTATTTAACATACCCACGATTTTTTCTGGTTCTTTGATGATAGGAACTACTCGATTCATCGTAGGTTTTTGCTCGTTTTGCATGAATAACGATGTTGTAGCGATTTGGCGAAGTGCTTCCATGCCTTCGTTGAGCATTTTGCTATTACTTCTTTTGTGAGTGATGGGATATTTCTTAAAAAAATAATAAACACGTAAATAAATAAATTATTTAATTGAAAAAATAAATATTTCTTATACCGGTGCATTATTAGGTCCTCTAGCTATTGATACACGTTTCGATTCACCACGCAACAATGAAGTTGTATGATCGGCATCAACTTTATTTCCTTGCTTTTTACGAGCTTTTTTGCTTGACGATATGCAATGCGATGGACATATACAAAATAATATTCGTAAAATGCAACATATTAATCCGATACCTATAATATTGGAATATTAAAAAAATATATTATTGAATAATTTGAAATTATGATGTTTCTATAAAAAAAAAAATTGGATCAATAAAAAGTTTACCTATTAATGAAGGTCCTATAAGTCTTAATTCCACAGTTTTGAACCCTTTTTCGCCGGTTCCTACGAATGCTATCACTAATCCAAGTGCTATTGTACCTAATCCAACATATAGGAAGGCATTCGCAAATGTGCTAGGTCCCCTTAAAACGCCCAGAAAATCTTCATCATCTGATGAGCCACCAAGAGATGCATCTTGTATCTTGATTTAATATTTTTTTATTTAATAGTTTAAACTTTTGAAAGATATTTCATTAAATTAAAAATATCGAAGATAATACAAGAAGAAAAACTACAGTTTTTAACGTTAGTTTTTTTTTATATATATTTGGTTCAAAATAGTCAGAAAATATTTTGTTTTCTTATTTTTTGTATCTTCCTAAAAAGAAAATACTTACTCGATTTCGTTTTACCCATCTTCGATGGCAGGCAGTTGGATTGTTATCCTGGACGCTACAACGACGACCGCGTTCCAGCCATGCTGCTCGACCCTGTGCGCACTATATTTTAGAAAAATAATAAATTTACAAATAAAAAAAAAGAAGAAAATTTAATAAGTTTTTATATTGAAATACATATGTATGTATTTGTATAAAGTTAATTTTGCAAAAAAAAAATTAACCAAAACAAAAATATATATCAAATTATTTACGACTTCCGATTTGGAATAAAACACATTCCTAAAAATTTCGTTACACAGGGTGACACAAAATAATTAAATCATACAAATTTATAAAATTAAAATTAACAAAAAAAAATACATAAAATAAAATTTATACTTATTAACTGGAAACGATGAAATGTTAAAAAAACAATTTATTTTTTTTTCGTTATTATTTAATTACACCAAAAAGGAACAATCAAAAAATTAAAAAAAATTAAAATTAATTGAAATTCGGAGAATCATGCATGGAAGATATAAGAAAAAGAATTTTATAAGGTTTAAAAATTCTAGTTGAAAAATAATTGCAATATCAAAAACGCCAGGAAAAGTTTCCTCATGCAAACAAAATGCAAAAAACAAAATTCTATTGCTTAACACATACAAATACAAGCCACGCACACACAAAGATAAATATAAATTCTCTAAACAACAAAATTCTACTCCCGTGTGAATGCAGGGTTAGTATATTATATTGTTTTATCAAATTAGTCCAAATATTAAGTGGTACAAATATCTTTTGGTCCCCAATGACCTAAATTGCCTCATGCAGAGTACATATTATTATACACAGTGTAGTTGTACTTTCTATATCTCTAAGCCCCAAAAGCCCTCTCTAACCCCCAATAGTCGGGTAAAGATTGGTAGGTACTGCTGACCAGACTATAACTGAAAAGGATGTTCTTGTGTGCCTACTTATATATTTGTATAGGTATAGTGTCTTTGCTTGTGTAAAAATCTATTATACTCTTATTCATATACTACAGTGGGGGAGGGTGGGTGATATAGGAAATCGCATCTTTTGTGTATGAACGGGAAAAAGATTTAGAAAAAAAAAAATGTTAGAGAGTAGGAAGTTTTCTAATTTTCCAACTATGGTACGTTGGATTCGAAATGTCAAGTGGATGAAGTGTATTCTCCGCACATGAAAAAAAAAATAAATAAAAATACATGATAAGCCTGTAAAAAAAAAAACATACAATTTGTGAAAAATGAAATGCGCATTTTTGTCTAAAGATGAATTTAATATTTTTGGCATTTCCAAAAGCACAAAATGTTGTTATTTACCATGGAGCACACCACTGGCCATGGCAAAACACAGAAAATCAACATTATCCTTGGAATTTCTTAAAAATGGCCTTTTTGTGTTTCTTATCGAAGGCATAATATCTTTTTGGAATTTTTTTTTATATATTATACAACTATATTTGCCAAATACAAAAGGCCCATAAGTAACAGTGAGGCTTTATACATTGTAAGAAAAAAAAAATATATACATAACTTAAAGCAGAAATATGTACATAAACAACGTGTCGTTTTGTGGCATTTTGCTCAAGGATTTTTGGTCAAAATGTCAACTGAATTTCATTTATTTAAAATGTCATCTTCGTAGAGCCCTTTTGTTTGGCATTTCCTTATATACATACATATACATATATGTATATATATTTTTGTTTGCCATGAAATTTTTCATACCTAATCCCTTGTGTCATCTAGTTATTTTGTTTTCGACGACATTATTGAATTATTTAAAATAATGCGGACTTTTTTTATCAAAAAAAAAAAAAAAAAAAAAAAAAACTTATATTTTATCGCACTTAACAAGAAAAAGGATAGTTTTGAATTCTTCGGAAGGAAAAAAGAAAGGAAGAAAAAGAAAACTATGTTAAATACACACCTTCTCATATCCTTACTTAAAATCTACCTTAATATTCAATTTTACTATAAAAGTTTCGTGCATCCTTAAGTTTGGCCACAACCTAGTAATTTACACCACTCTGCGTGTGGCTGAAGTAAGTGTCCTCTTTTGTTGTTCTATACGTTAGCCCATCATATAAAACTAATGACTTGAGGCAAAAATCGATCGGTCCTTGAATAAAATAAAAAAAAAAACAGACAGGCAGGCAGGAAGGCATAAGAAAGGATGGAGGTGTGGGGAGTGAAGGATATAAAAAGTTGTTAGAGAAAAAGAAAAATCGCCTTCGTTATTTACCTTTTGTGCCACGCAAATCTGTCATGCTTCATACTGTGTTTACACACTGATGATGAGCAAAGAAGAAATGCATACCTATCTACATACAAAAATGAAGAAAATATATAAAAAAGTTACGTATACGCCACCTTAGCCATGGATTTTTTTTTGAAATCACACTTCGTTGTGAGAGTGATTTATATTATTTGCGTTTGGTTCTCTTCCTTTCTGAGCGATATAGAGATCGAAAGGTTACTTCCAATTGGGAACGATGTGTCATTATTTTTCAAATGAATGTGGAATCCCTTATATTGTACTTACGCAAAAAAAAAAACATTTAATGAGTTTGTATTAGTGGTATATAAATTAGTTGTGGTAAGAGACGCACCTTCTTCATATACATATGTTTTTCTGAAAAGGCTCTTAACAAAAAATAACATATATATCCATGACCTTGACACTGCGAGTCATTGTGCTATTTTGTAGCAAAGTAACACGAAATTTTTGTTTTTATAATTTTTTGTGGTTGTTGGTTGTTTTGCTTTATTGTGTGTTCACACACGTGTAGAAAAAAAAAAAACAGACAAAACGAGAAGATGAAATTTTCTGTAGACACATATAGCTGTAGGGTAAGTTTTCTGATGGGCTCCAAAAAAATAAAAAACAAATAAAGAAGTATTGTCAAGAGAACTTTAAAATGTGCGGTTTTGAGAATTTTATCTTTCTACCTGTTGTTACTTGGTGCTGAATTTAAAACCACCCTATTAATTTCAATAATTTTAATGAAACAATAAAGTAAACAATGGAATTTTCATTAAAGTATACAATTTTTGAGCTATATGTCAATTTTGATTATAAGATAAAGTTTCACATTGGGCGCCAGTTAAGTTTTATTGACGAAAATTTTATTAAAGTTTCTAATTTTAGAGTATTTATCTATTAAATTTATCCTCGGAATTATATTTTTAATGATTCTCGAAAGTTTTCCTTGGAATTTATTGGTATTGGGAATAAATTTTCCTGGCTGTCATTTGTTTGGGTTTTTAGTTTGGAAAAAAATTACTCAGGGAGTGATTTGCGATAGCAGAACAATTTTCGGGTAAATAAAATATTCCGGGGGAAACAAAATTCCCATCGAGATTATTATGTTTTTTGAGTTTGAGTTTTTAAATGGAAATGAAATTTTTTAGTAGTTGTGAACCATAATAGCCTGATGTTTGTTGAATTTAGTCATGCATTATGTTTTGACAATTTTTTGAAATATTGTGTCAAGGTTTTGAAAGTTATGGAAAAGAAAATCGAATTATAATAATTAAACGAAAATAAATAATTAAGTAACGCCTAATGATAAGTACTGTGCCATACAAATTCCCTTTTTTTTTAAATGAAAAAGCTGCTTGTGAAACGGTCGTTAACACATCTAAAAAAAATTAGCTTATATTTGTATATTGATGAAAAAAATTTATGTAATTTATCTTATAAGAAGTTTACTTTAGTTCTTCGTTAAGTTTTATTTTAGGTTCTTAACTGCCCATATTAGACTATTTTAGTGGAATTAATTTTCAACAAGAGTCACTGTCTGTCATATTTTCCTATGAAACCTTGAATTATAATTAAACTTAACGAAACATTTTTAAATAATCTAATTAATCTCAAAACAAGGTTGGCTATTCTCCTCCCGACCCAAAATTAAAAGCTTTTTCATCAAAAATGTGCACTAATCCAAACAACAACAAAAATATCTTAATGACATATTTTAACAAGCTTCTCGTAAATTAACATAACACAAAAGACCTATTTACATTCGCTTCCTTTAGCTTGGTTTAATTTTTGTTAATGTCATAAAATGTTCGCTCCGAATTTAACATTTTTCCATATCACGTGTACAGAAAAAAAAATTTAGTCAAGGAAAATTTACATTGATGGCATCATTCGACTTTTATATGAATGAATTAATTTTAAGCTTGATAAGTACTTGATTAAGAGACGCACAAGTGCCCTTTTTAAGTTTGCTGTCGTCTGTACCTATGTATGTATATATTTCGTAGGTATTTTCTTTTCTAAAGCTACTTTCTGTAATGAACATTTAAATTCCCTTAAAAAATATCTTTTCTTTTAATTTCAAAAAATATATTATGTGCATCAATAGGCGCTCAGAATTACTTGTTTTTTTTTTTTTTTAGTTTTAGGATTCATTCAATTTCAATTTATTTATAACTGGTATACATTATAAGAGTCTAGTATACCCTTAGTTTTTGCATATAAGCCTTTTCATATATTTTTAAATTTTTTAATGAGATATTCTTCTTAACAAGCATGTGCAATTCCTGCCTTTTTGCTAAATTCTTATTCAAAACGAAGTATTTAGAATTTTTTTTATTCTATACATAAGTTACTATTAAAAAATAGGTAAACTTTTATAAATATAAAAAAAATAATAATTACCAAGGACAAAACGAAAAAGTAACAAAATCAAAGCAACCATCGTACACCGCACCGAGTACGATGACGACGACTGTCTAAAAGATATTAAACGAATTTTTTTTTTTGGTTGAAAAGAATTAATCCTTCTGTTTTCCTCATTCGCCTGCATAATTTATATGAAATAGACGACTTCATTCAAAGTCAAGTGCATCATGGTCCTACACCTTCTCTGCATAACAACTATACTGGACGGCAAATAGACTATAGGAACCGCATGATAGTGATAGTAGTAGTGATGACGGAGGATAATGAAAATGAAGTTGACGATGATGACGATATGTTCAGGGGTGGATTTATATAATTTTTTTTTTAACCATGACAACTTTTTTAAATGTCTGATAAAATGCTAATTTTGTTTTGCATAATTTTAACAAAAAATTATATTTTATGATTTATTGAAACACTCCTTACTTATAGCAAACTTTTTTTATGTGAATTCAATCAATAATTTCTTAAGGTAAAACTATAATATTTTCTGAAGGATGCTTAAGTGGTGGTAATAGTGAAAGTAAAAGTGAATTGTAAAAGATAATTGTGGATTGCTAGTTTCTTCTTGAAAGTTGCGTTCAATTTTAATTTTTGACTGAGGTGTGCTGACGCTTCATTAAAGTGAGTTTGACATTAAAAAAGAGATGGGAACTTGCTTTTCACTTAAGTGCATAATTTTAGGCGACTTCTCCTTTTAACGATTCGGAAATTCACACTCTTTTAATAATAAATAATAAAGCTCGATGAGTTTTTTTTCAATTTCGTTTAGTTTTCCTCCAATTGCTATGAATTTTGACATTTCATTTACATCAACTTGATCAAGTGTCAGTTGTTTGGAAAATATTTGAACGAACATTCCGGAAATAAATTGCTCTTTCCGAAGAAAACTCAACTCAACGAAACTGGATAGAAAATGTTGAAAATTTGAGATAAATAAATTAATAACTATTTATAAATATTGTAAATTTAAAATTTTAGTTGGAGATACAATTTGCTTAAAATTTTTTTTATGATTTTCAATTCCTCAAATTTACTGCCTGCCCTAGGCAGCTTTCCTGAAAAAAAAAATCACTTTTGGAAACGGTGATGATGTTCTTCCTTTTTCATACTTCTTTTTTTTTGTATATTTTTTTTTCCAAAGGATTCTCATGAAATGTCAATCTGTGGAGGTTGATCCCCTCTTTGAGAAAAAAAAAATGTATATCCTGATGTTGCTGCTGTTGCAAGGTGGAACATACCGACAAAAATAATAACAATGTAGAAAAAAAAAGAAAAAAACAAATGAACAAAAAAATTAGGACTAGGGGCAATGCTAAAGCTGTTGATAGTCGAACCATGGACAAAATAAAACCCTGGCATAGATTTCAGTATACTACTTTTAAAGAACTGGAAGGAGGCTATTTGAGAGCAAAAAAAGAAAAAAAAACCTGGTTATATGGGTGTTTTGGTAGAAAATGAAATTCCGCTTTGCACCCATCCTGTGGTGTAGGTATATACATAAGTATGGATATGTATGGTTATATATGGAAGACATCACTAACGTTCGTATAGGTAGAATGTGTTTTTTTTTTTGTGGGAATCCTTTTTATTTCTGCTGCTTGATATAAGCAATTTACTTGATGCTTTTGTCGTTCAAAAAAAAAAGAAGAAACAACAACAAAAAATGACTACCTTTTAGTTGGTCTTAAGGGGGTTTTATGATTGTTATTTGAAAGATGATTGCTTGTTTTTAATTAAGCACCATCATCACCATTTGTTTTTTTTTTTTTTTTTTTTTTTTGTAAGGAAACAAAAAAAAACTATAATTTGCCACCGGAAATGTTATTTGCCTAAATTATAGGTAGTCAGTTAGAAAATTGTTAATTTTCACTTATAAGGATATTTTTTAAGTTTCTAAGCAGTTTTAGGAATTTTTTTTAATGCATAATCTAAACCTACAAAATATGAATAGAAGACATAACTTTCAGGCATTACTCCAATTGGAGGAGATCTACTCCGTAAGAACAACAATCTACTCATTTTTCTCAAAATCTACTCCTATAGTTTTTCACACAAATTTTGCCACAGCCACCATAAAGGAAAAAATTACGATTGTCTTGTCGATTTTTGAAAATTGGTCTAACAGAAGATCTTTCTCCCTACGATTATTTCTGTAACTTATAAAAATTTAATTAATCAGTATTTTATAGTACCTACAATTTGTATCTCATCTGAAAAACACCTTAATTTTTTTTTTTATTAAGATTCGATAAATTTTGGTAGAGTCCTGAAAAAGAGGGATATTGGTCAACTTCTCTTCTTGCGAAAAACTATAAAGAACATTTATATAATCAAAAGCTTCCATTTTAACTTCCAATATCTTGCAATTAATTGCAAATTTTAAATCAATCTCAAAATTCCGGTCAAGAAAGAAAGCAAAAAAAAAGATTCCGATTTGTTTCCTTTTTTTCCTAAACTCAATGGCCGTTCTCGATTTCATCTAAAAAGGAAACGCAACTAGTAATTTTCTCCAAACATGATATGTACTTTGAGGAAACTTATATTTCCTGAAAAGAAATCATCAATTTCCCTTCTCATTTCACATTCAACGTCATGCTAAATAAACTTTTATTCTTTATGCAATAAATGTCTTAATTTTCAATAAGTAGAAATTCTATGCCAACAAATATTTTTTCTTATATCCATTTACAAAAAAAAAAAAAAAAACAAATATCCTTTTAGAGAAGATAAATCTCACATGCCGCCAGCATAGTCTCGACAAACCGTATCTATAGCAATGATTGTACATATGTAGCCATCAGAACTCATTTCAATATACCTACATAATATAAGATTTAGAAAAATCCATCTGCAGACAGTTTAAAGAACAAGAATGAAAAAAAAAACATCTGTCCATCATAAAGGAACGCGATGAGGAAAACAGCGATGAAGGGAGGAAACATTCACCATCATCGTTTCCGAAGATTTTTCAATATTAAACTGCTTTATGAAGCCACTATTGTTCAGAAAGTTTTTCCTAACTTTTTAAGTCTACGAATTTTCTTAAGTTTTCTTTTCTTCATCTTCTACTTTTCTTGCATTCTATATATTTATCAACACCATACTGACCATGACTTCTAACCGCATTTATAATACAACTGCATTGAAAAAAACAAACGAAAGAAAAACCGATTTTACTAGTCGAAGTGCACAGGGCTGCCACTTTGAATTTGTTTGGAATCAATTTTTATTAAATCAAAAAATCTCTGGAGCATACTTAAAGTTGTTGAATATTTAAAGACATTTTGCTTAAAGGTATGTAAGTTTAAAAAAAAAAAAAACAGTTTTTTAGTGTTTAGAGATCATCTAAATTTTTTTGTTAAACTCGGGTTAATTCCGTAAACATATTTTTAAGTCAATTTAAATAACGAATTAACTTGAAGTTAACTCGCCCAAATTGACGGATTAATTGAAAAGATTTATTTTACATATCGTCGGCTAGATTCTAAATATTGAGGTTCCTTACAATGGCACTATAAGTTAAAATTTGCCTCTACATAAGCCCAGTTTTTCAGTACTCATTTAACTCTTGTAATTTAAGCAAATAGCTCTTTAAAACTGTTTTATTTTCTCTTAAAATATTTAAAAAAAAATAATTGAAGCAAAGATTCGACAAACAAATATGGAAACAAAGATGGCAAGCCTTACTCAAAGAAAGTTTTTCAAAATAACCTTCAAACTATATTTCCATCAGATCAACAATATTCAAAGAATTTTATTAAATCATATAATGGCTTTTGTTATATTCATTTTCGGATGTCACAATCATAAAAATGTCCTTGTAGATCACACCAATGTGATTTCTCCTAATAAAGCCAAACAAACATACGAACAATCAAAAATAATAGTAAAAAACAAAAAAATAATACCATTACTGAAATGAAAAGGATACTTTTTTTTTACTTGTTTGCACCGAGGATAATGTAAATTCTTCTCACATATCTTGAAGTAATATTGAAAAACGTACACAATACCGTGGGATGACAGGGTTGGATTAAGTGAGTTGCTTAAGGAAATGTCCTTTGCCAAGTTGTGTCATACATCTTTGATATATTCTAAACATAAAATGTACCATGTTCTCTAGATATGCAGGATATAAAATCTTATTTGTTATTTATTGATTTGTCCAACTCATTCTGAAGAATCGTCTTGAAATCTCAAAGAGAATTTAAAATGGAGATATGATTTCAGTGTATACCTATTACCTATCCTACCAAAATTCCAAATTAAAACTCTCTACTCTCTAAAGGGCCTTACCTACTTTCTTGCTTTGCACTATGAATAATTCATCCCTGTTTTTTTTTTTTTTGCGCGCACCATATTGCAAAGATGTTTCTTATTTCAATTCAAAAAACGGAGGAAACGGAATTATTATTGTTGAACGAAAGATTGACTGCACGAGTGAGTACTTCATCGAATGAGGCGCATTCAGATTGAGATACAATATACAAATAAGAATACATTGAGCAAAACAGACACACAAAAAATACAGAGACACTATAATAGTTTTCTCTTTTTACTTATTTAATGCAGGTTTTGATCTATTGTCATAGAATTTGTTTTTTTTTTTTGTTTAGTTGTTATTGTTTGAGATTACGTGCATTTGTTTTATTTTTGCTTTGTCAAAACGACGACGTTGATAATCTTCAAAGAAATGTGTGGCACAAATTTAAGAATTGACATAGACAAGAGCCGATATACAGTGAAGGATTGGGATTTTTGAGGGCCTCAAAGAGATGTGTTATAGGTCTTGGAGATTAAAAAAAATTAACTTAATATTTTCTGTATAAATTATATGTTTTAAAAATGTATACAGTTTTGCTGATATTTTATGCCCTTACTGTACAAAATTATTGAAATTTAAGTACTGTCAAACTGAATCACAGCTAACTTCACTTTATTGCTTGCAATGATAATTAGGCGCTCGCACAATGATTGGTACATTTGAGAAAAGTGTTTCCAATTCGTGAAGCGTTGAAGCGATAATTGGTGTAGCAAATGGGAGTTTTTCACATCCCTCTTGTATGCATATGGCAAAAAAAAAATTCTTCTGATCACTTCTTAAAGTGAGTTTGTACGACAAATTTAATTTTGGTTATTGTTTTGATTGATTTTTTTAAAAGCAGATTAAAACGAAGGCTGATTTAAAATATTGTGTTGAACGTATCCCGAAAAATATATCAAAATTCATTTTTATACACTAAAATTGTTATAAGAAAAGTAACTGGCGGTTTTGATAGCCCAAGGCTCCAAGCACGTATTAATAATTTTAAACTCTAAATTCGTCCCTACGTACTTCTACGTATGTATGCCTTATTCAATTCCTATCGACGATTTTGAACTATGTAATTTTTTTTTAAATATCTGCAAAATCTATGTATGTTCCAAATTCATAAAAATAACCTTGCTTCTCATACCTTTTTATTAAGGACGATACAAACATAAATACAAAAACAATATAATCTAATAGTTAGTGCGGCATTCATCATAGGCAGGCACAGAGATAGGTTCTATCATCATCATAATAATAATTTCCTGCACATATCAAAAATCAATAACACCAAGCTCACATCTTAGAGAGCGAGAGATCTATAGATACATACATGTAATATCCTTTGACCTTTTTTGTATATTTATTTATTTTTGTGTGGCAAAAGGATGCAAGGTAATAGCAGGAGGCAAAAATAAAATCAAAATAATAAATCGAAAAATCTGATAAACCTGCATGTTTTCATATGGTTTTTAATTGAATTGAACCCTATTGCATTATGCAGTGTGTATATATAAAGATAGAATAGTTGTATGTATTATATGGAAGTAGAACATATGCATTTATGTTTGTATATGTAGATAGAGGTAATAGCATGTTTTTTTTTTTTTTTGCGACCTGTATAGGTATGTGCTTCAGGTTAATGAAGCACGAACGGGAGAAAATATTGATTTATTTTTTTTTTATTTACTTTGTGAAAATCGGGGGGTTGTGGGGGAGGTGGCTTCGTTCTATGGTCTTAATAGCATGCATTTCTACACGTCATCATCATATATATTTTGGTTAAACATACCTAAATATATGTAGATTTATAAATATATAAGACATAAACACAAATATACATACATACATATATAGAAAATTCACACACATACGTAAATCTGACATTTAAAAAAAAACACATCTAGGGTAAATATACTTTTATTTTTGCATTTTTGTTTTTAATTTAATTTTTTGTTATTACATTTTTTGTTTTATGTGTTTCTTTGGAATTTTTTTTCTTTTCTGTTAAATGTTAGTCTCGCAGGCGAACTTCTTTCAATCATTTAGTTTTGTTTTTTGATTTCTGTGTATTAATGTTGAGGACATTTTTAAAACTTCTTATTCTCCCGCGCTCATTGAAGTAGCCTTAAAAAAGTTGGACGGAAAGCGCAGCTAATTTTCGAAAAGGACCTTAGGTTTTTGTTTTTTTTATCTTGAAACATAAAGTTTGCTGTACAAGGAGGAGATGAAGAAATGAATTTTATAATTATGATTTTTTCATGTGTATATGTTTGAGAGTTAAATATTTAATGAATATAAGGAATACTAAAAAATAAAAATAAAAACAGAAACTTCAAATTGCATTCGAACAGTGTGTGTGTGTGTTTAACCTATTTTGTGTGTAAATATTTAGTTGTATGTATATGTACGTTGAAAATTAAAATCTGAACTAGGTCAGTTCCAGGAAACTGGTAAACATATAAATCAAGGAATATGTGGTTTCACCTTTGTTCTTTCTATTACTATAAATGAGTACAGATCCTGTTGGCTTGCTTTCCAAAGCATCGTTTGAAGTTTAAACTACATACATATGTACGTATAGTTAGTTCTATAATTGAAAAAAAAACTCTATTGTCATTAAGGCAGGTTTTTTTTTTATTTTGTCAGAGAAAAAGATTTTATGTTATAGACTGAATTTGAATTTTGTTGTTTTAGTGAGAGCTAAATGCATAAAAGACCAAATTGACATAGCTTTCCTCTAATATCGCCTCCCATCTACTTTGGAAAAGAAATTTGGGATTTTTTTTTGTTTCTATTCATATCAGAAGGGAACACAAAAATATTCAGTTTAAAATTCTGACAATTTTTTTGTAACTCTGTTACGCAGTAACCTAATGCTATTGGGCCACAAAGCTTCCAAAATTCAATGTTTTTATGTGTGTATTCGCCAAATGTATTTTTATCTTTGTGAAGTATGACTATTTTTTCAATTGGACCAAATTTTAATTTTTTTTTTTAATAAATTAAATTATTGAACCAGACCCAATTAGAGCTAATAACAACTTCCCCCTTATAACACAAGTATAAAATAAAATATTAAAGTTAAAGTGCTTTCAACCTTCATTTAATAAAATTAAATCTTCTAAATAAAATTTCCTCCTTCTAAAATTGTGAAAATGCTCGAATTAAAAAAATTAAAAACTTCGCAATAAAATTTCCCTACGAATATCTCCCTTTTTCTAAGATTTTAAAAATGCTCTAATGATGATTGTGAATGATCCTCAAATTTATTAGTATATCTGGAATATATTTTCAAGCTGTCATTTCTGCATTTCTAATTTCATTATTTGGGGGAAATTTTTTTTCGGGCGAGGTTCAGAAATATTTTCGGGTTATTTAAATATTTCGGGGGAAACAAAAGGAATTGTTTCGTGATTTTTGATATTGCCCATATCCTCTACGAGTTGTCTGCAAGTATTTTTTTTATCGAATTTAGCGAATATCATTTACGGTAATTCACAATAGTCTGCCTTATTCTCATAATAATCAAAATTTGTATCCATTGTTTGTTAAATATTCAAATTTCTATATTTATCAATTAACAAATTGACAATCGTAAAAAAGATGTAAAATTATGTTTTTTTGGTTATGTTGCATTTAATGACACATAAAGGGCTATTGAATGAAAACATATTTGAATCCAAAAAGCTGCGTTTTGAAGTTATTATTAATAAATATAATAAATATGAATATGTCTCAATAAAGGCATTCAAATAAAATATATATTTAATATAAGCAAAATGCTAATAGGATTCTTCCCTTGAAAAATATTCTAACTGTTTTCATCTAAGCCCACCCTAGAGCCCAACTTCTCACTTATTGCTTATTGATTCCTTCATTAGCCGCACTAAATTGTTCCCTCCCATTGCGATATTCAGATATTCGATACCAATAAACTTCTTTATAAGTCTTTTCATATCCTGTACAATTTGAGCGCAAAATAAATATCCTCTAGCTTCTTTCAAGTCCTCATAAGTCCTTATTCAATTAATATTGAAATTTCGAATTAAATAAATTACTGAAATTACGCTTTATTTTTTCATCTGAAAAATTCGCCATTTTTGACCTACGAGGTTTTGAAACAATGGCCCATATATACAAAATAATACAATAATTTTTTGAAAGATTCCATATATGAGAAATTTTTTGTGCCTGTGCAAGAGAACTCGCTTTCCCAATACCCTCTTAAAATATCCATACAAAAAAAAAATTATTTGCCTCAGAATTTTGTGTGCATGTTTTTTTTTCAAACGATATTTGTTTAGTCTTCCCATTCCTTTAAGCTTAATTGCATTTAATTTTTAAAAAAATGCGTAAACGCCCGCTGAATATAGGAATTAAATATTCCACATGCCTTAGCCTCAAAATGCTCTCTCAATTTATTTAAAGAGTAATATATTTTGTAAAAATAAATTGTCATTGATATTCAAAAATAAATTAACAACAAAAATATCCAAAGGTTATATGCAATAGGTATGTGTACATATAAAAAATGTATATTAATTTATAAGAAGAAAAAACACTCATTAGGTGGGTACATATAAAGTTAGCTTTTACACTAACACATAAGTATTTTAAAACTCTTTAAATTTCGACCTTTCTAGCTGGTTTTATTTTTGTATTATATTAAACAAAAATAATATTCAATTCACATGCTTATATGAGATTTTTTTATATAAAAACATTTTATTACTTTTTTTTTTGTTAAAAAGATGCACGTTTGTTTTTTTTTTAATAAATAAAATCATTAATAAATATTTACACTGCCAGTTGAAACTATTTAATATGCTACAAAATATTTAAGCCATTTATTTTTGGTTTTTTTGTATTTTAAATTATTTTTTTTTTTGTAACAATTTATATATATATACTTTTTTTAATATTGCAGTTAGATTTTTTTTTTTGTTCTGCTAGAACCTACTCGAACTTGTACTAAATCTACAATTTATATTTTTGATCAAACAGAATTTTTTTGTCAGTAAATTATTTAAACTTACCACACATCGCGCTGAAATATACTTTTATTTTTTAAATTTAAATTTATGTTTAAATTTACCTCAAAAATGTATGAATTTGCATTCCAGTACTTACAACTCTCTTTATTTTTTTTTTTTGCTTGCTTCAACTTGTGAATGTTCCACAAATTTTAATATATTATATTTTTTTAATATTCGTTTTTTCTTTATTTTTTAAATACTTTTTAATTTATTTAAAAATAAAAATCGTAGTAATATTTTTAACTACTACTCGTATGTGTGTACTGTGGCAACATTTTCAACATTTTGAATCAAGTTGAGCTCCTAGATCGAAAACGGGAATAATGAGAGGCAAGTAAGCTTAACTTAATTTTTGGGAAAACTTGATACCGTATAATATTAATTATTGAATAAATTTTGTATTAAATTCTTTTTTTGTTGTTTTTTTTTTTTATTATTTTTTATTTAAATTTAAATCAAAGTGTAGAGATTGAGAGAGAGAGAGAGAGAGCACTACATAGGATTCAGAAACCGACAGCAAGTTTGACAATGGAGAAAAGAAATTTACTGATTTTATTAAAAAAAAAAAAAAAATAGAATGATAGAAATGAAGCAAACTACATATTATATGTGATTATGATTATTTTTTAAATTTTAATCTTATTTGTTAAAAAATTTAATCTACCAATTTACTGTGCAGTTGCAAAAATAGAAGCATATATTATTTTACCTTGCACATTAGACATTTTTAACATTGTGTTTTTCTATATAAAAAAAAGCAAAACAACACAAATAATAATTTGAAAAAAAAAACAACAAAATTCTAAAAAAATATAATTATTATTTTATTGATTTAACATTTCACCCAGCAAACTGACTGTCGGAAACAAATCACAACATAACAACAATCTAAAAATCATTCAGCAAGAACAAAAGTTTTTTTTTGGTTTTTATTTTATTCTCTAATACAGATCTCAAGACGGACTTGAATTTTTTTTTAACTTTTTACGCTAATATTATTGTAAAAAGCATTTAGAGGCTTATTTTGTTCCATTTCCAAAAAATAATACTTCTATAAAAGATATATTTTATATGAGATAAAATGTGAGAAAAGTGAAGAGTCTTTTCTTTTTAAAAAATAGGATTAAAGTTCAGTGCAAAAAGGACGGAGTAGAAAACTCAAAATGATTTAAGTTCATCGAGTTGGAATACGGGGGAGTATATCTACTGAAAAAATATATAAGCTTTTTTAACATTTCGGGGTCAACTTCTAGTTGCAATAGTAGGGTCATTGGGTTCAAGTGGAGGGTGGGGGGGGGGACCACTAAAAATGTTTAAATCAAATAGAAAATTAATCAAAAAAAAAAATATTATTAAAAAAAATCGATATGACTGTATGACATATTTAACGTGTTTTCAAAATATTAAATAAAATAATTTATAAATTATCATTATTTTTTTTAATTACTAAGCTATAATTAAATCAAATAATATAACCAGAATATTTTAACTAAAGGATATAGTAATAAAAAACTGAAAATATAGAGAAATATTTAGTCTTACAGTATAAAAAGTTTAAAAAAAAAAAACAAAAAGAAGTCATCACTTTTAAGGACACCACACACTTACTTTACTTTATATAACTAAAATATATTTATTAAATTAACAAAAAAAAACACTTTTTTTCTAATTCTATTCTTCTTTTTTTTTTTTCTTTAAAACAAAATGCATATAAAAAATATTTTGTCGATAAATTCTAAATTATTCGACAAAATCAACAGAGCTTTTTTGCTTAGCTTTGTTTATTTTCATTTTTTTTTTTTTGCAAATTTTCTGTTACGCAGACGACATTGACAGCAACGGCCGAGCCAAGCGAGCGGTCAGTGGTGCGTTCGCAGTGTGATTGAAGAAGAAGCGGCTATGAGAGTCAATCGGCAAGGTGCTAATTGACGGTTTATAATTTTTTGTTTATATTTTTTTTTCTCAATTTTAAACCATTAATTAGACATTACCTGATAAATGGGAATATTTTTCTGTATTTAAGAATACCCTTTTTACTTGCTTTTAATAAATGAACCAATTTTTTTTTTCAATTGACAAAAAAAAAACAACACACGTATTAAGCATAAGTTGGCAATTATGGTCGTTATTTACATGATTGCCAGTAGCTGTATAGTTTTAAGTGATTTTGAAAAAAAAAATACTCTTATTATTCTACAATTTGATAAGCACAAAAATACGATCTAGCAACTCTGGTCGCAATTGACATGAGTGCATGGTTGCCAAATAAGTGATTTTTTCAACAAAAACCTGAAATATTTTTTTTAACACTTTAAATTGAAAAACTATTTTAGCTTGCAGTTGAAAAAAAGCAAATGTTTGTATATACATATATATTTATATATTTAATCTATGTATGTAATAATGAAAAATAGGCATGTTTACGCTGAATTTAAGCTGTTAAAGCAATTTTTTTTTTTAAATAGTTTTGCTAAGTTAATATTTTTTATTTATTTTGTTTTGCATAGCTATATTAAACACCCTTAAAGCATGTGTGATAAACTAGTTTATCGTATAATTTTTGCACAAATGACCCACAGTACTTTTTTTACATTATTCAACCTGAAGTTTTTTTTTATTAAACAACAATAACAAATCAAAAAAGAAAAGTGATGACTTCTATCCTGTGCCAATTTATTTTCGGAGTAAGGAAAATCAAAGAATATAAGTTTAGTAGAAGATCTCAGGATAGTAGAAGGAAGTCAATTTTTATCTTTACAGTGACCTATCTGTATAGGGGGCTTGAGATTTAATTGCTCTAAACCCTGTAGGAAGGGGCGTGTCTCTGATATCCAATTTAACAAAAAAAAAGTAATGCCTGATCAGAAGATAAAGGGTGTGAAATATTTATACATATAATAGAAGAATATATGAGAAAGACAGAAGATATACATCTTACTATTTTGTGTATGTATAACAGTTCATAGAAGATTATAGACAGAAAGTATAGGGTCAATTAACAAAAGTTTGTCAAAAATAAATTTGTTTTTTGGTGTTTCTTTGTTTTTTTTTCAAAAAAAAAAATAATTGTTTGAAATTGAAATTTTTGGTTTGAAATGTTTTTTATTTGTTTCTGAGAAATTTTTGTATTTTGTATAGAAGTTTTTTTTGTTTTTGAGATTTGAATTTTTTGTTTGTTTGTTTTTCTTGTTAATACGAGTAAAAAAAGTTTTTTTAATTTGAATTTTTTTTTGTTTAGGTTATTACCCATGACTCAGGTGGATAACGAGGAAATGGAGCTATTTCTTTAGTTGCTACATTACTAGGCAACTCAAGTCTTCCACCTAATTTTCGTAGCTTTCTTCTTCTCGCCACCCGAGATTTCGATCTTAGCATCAAAGCCGCCTGCATGTTGGTTGTAGTGTCTTCTGCGTCTTCTGCGTCCCTTTCGCGTCTTCTGCGTCCTTTTGCGTTTGCGACGCCTCCGTTTAGTTATTAAAATGTCCGCACTCGCAACACGACACATATAATTTATGTGAAACTCTTCTTAATTGACTAATGTTTTTTTTTTTTTTTTATATTTTTAATTTTTATTTTTTTTAAGTTTAATTTAATTTTATCATATTAATTGGAATAAAATTGAATATTAACTTGATACGCTCGTATAGTTAGTAAATTTACGCGATTTTTGGTTTTTCATTTTTGATTTTATTTTACTACTATGACACAAACACATTTATAGTCCGTTTAAATAAAAGTAACGATTCGTTAAAAATTCACGATAACAATGTAACGATGAGTAAAACGAAGTTAACAATAATTCGCATAAGAGTATACGACATTTAAGTAAATTCGAATATATTGTAAGAGTTTTTAAGAAGGATTTTTGTTTGAAATTAAAAAAAAAAAAAAAGTATCGAGTAAGGCAATAATTGTTATATCGTTATATTTTTTAAAGGGTCTTTGATCACATATAAGTTCTTTTTTATTTTTTTTTTTGAGGGTTGTTGTCTTTTTGTATTAATTTTGTTTTAAATCGTTTTATATGCTATTGTTTTATAACAACTATATTTTTTGTAGGTATAGGTATGTATTACATATATATGTATGAACTATTGAAATGCACATATATATATATAATTCGTAGGGGAATAAGGGGTTAACATTTAAATGTCCACACACGGCGGTATAAGTTATCTGTAAAAAACAATAATACAAACAAAAATCACAGCTAAAGTCATCAAACCTGCTTATGTCGTTGTTATTGATGTTGTGTTTTTTTTTTTTTTTTATAAATTAAATTGAATTGCTGGGTGGATCCATTTTCATTAATGAAAGTCACATTTGGTATCGGAAATCCTCCATTTTCTTCTTTTTTTTGTATATACTCGCTTGTTAAAAACCTGTAAGTTTGCATAATGAATGCATATGTGAGCATAAACGTGCAAACTTGCATGTGTTTTTTTTTTTTGTTACCCCGTATGTAAAGCGGCTTTCAATAATTTATCAAGCTGAAAACGTCACTCGAGGGATGGAAAAACTTCACATGATATGACTGACTATCATACATATTTAATAAATCAAAATACATTGCATAGCATTACACACACACACACACACACATACACAGCTCATATGCATATCAGATGGGACATTGCAACCATACCCTTATTTTGCATGTATGTACTACAAACGAACTGTGATTTAGAATTATATTGCTAACAAGGTACATACCATACATCCATAATTTAGGTGAAAGTTGATGGTTGTTTTAATTTAGATACAATTTCAAAAACACCAACATATGTATGTATATATTTTCTTTGCAAAAGTAAACCATAACCAACCATCCAACCAACCTACAAAACTAACTAATCGACCTTTGTACCAACGAACTTTTATATTATAACTCACTTTATAACTTTCAATACAATAATTCCATTTTTGCTGTTATAAAAACTTTAACTGAAAATTTGCATAAAACGGAAATAAAATGTAATAAAGTAAAATGAATGCTACTAAAGGGAATGTTTAAGGTTAACTTAACAATGCCACGTGTAATATGGAATGAGAAGAATCAGCAGGGTTTAGCATTTATACCTCTCTCGCTTTATACAGCTGAGCGGCAATAAGAGTCCTATTTTCATTTGAAAATCCCACACACGCTGTTTTGAGTTTTTATAAAGTTGTTGTTGTTGTTGCGGCTGCTTAACGTTATAACATCATAAGTGAAATAGCTATTTTTATAAAGTCAAGTATATTGTTCAGGGCCGGATTAAGTTGATTTGAGGCCTTTGATTATTTTACTTGAAATCGATACAATAATTCTCTAAAATATTATTAGATCAATAAACAAAATTTATTAAAGTCTTTTTATTGACTTGCAATTTGGGTGGGTTTAACTACCATTCTAATACAAATTTTTGATATACACTGAGAGCCCCTGTTAAATACCAGGTTCTGAGTTCAAGTAATTGATTTCTTGTCCCAAACGTTTATTTTTTTTTTCTTAAAAAAAATCTTAATACCCAAAAGTTTTCCCCCCCACAAAAATTTAGTGATTATAAAATTTTGTTCCTTGATATTTGACAGAAAAACTGCCAAACAAATAAATTTTATTACTGAAAATGAATAAATTATTGAGTTATAAATATAATATAATACGATTTAGTTTCTAGGATGTGGCGCCCTCCAAAAAAAACATGTACACCCTTAGCAATTAATTATTCATCTTATCCTTAAATCCAGCACTGAGTATTAATGTTATTGCATATATGTGTCGGCAGCAATGTGGGATTTTGTATTCATTTTCGTTGTTAATTAATTATTTAAATGCAGCGTGACTACAAACTACTTCTACTACTACCTACTATACTTCTACTTTTACCTGTCGACTGAGTTAAAGGGTGTGCCAAACGGAAACGTAAAATCAACTGCGGGAAGTAGTAGTTGCACATACTCCGGGGAATATGAAATATATGTGTGTGTGTGTTATTTATGTGATGTGTATAATGTTATGGTTGGTAAAGGAGGTGTTTTGTTTATTTTTTATTTTATAGCTTTTGGACAGTTTGTTTTGTTTTTTTTTTTGTTATTTCAATTTAAAATATAAACAATTAATTTTATTTGTTAATTTTTAAATTTGACAATTTGGTTTATATAGTGTAGGAGTAAAAATAGACAGACCATGTTGAGTTTGTTATAGCTCAATAATTTGTAACAGATATGACATTGCATTTTATTGTTTGTCAAAGTTTAAACTATGAAAAAAAACAACACATTTTGACGTGTATCCCCTGCCAGCGCGTTCCCCTTCCCCCACTTTGACCTTTTTATTTTTTTTATGGTTTTAATTCGTATCAATGGATCTCTTTTTGAATGGTCAATACAAGTCGAATGAGGTGTTCTTTAACCCTGAAATTCACAAAGGAAATAAATATTGGTATACCCCAAGGTTCTGTTTTGTTTACCACACTTTTTCTCATATTTCCCATCTTTTGTTTGAAACTTTTTAATCATTATGGCTAATTTACTGATACGAAATTTATTATGTGGACGATAATTTTCCCTTCGGAGATTCTACCTAAAATGAGTTGTTTTTACGAAAGCTTAGCTTTAAGCTAACGACACTAACGTTTCAGTTAAAAAAGATGCATTTCATCCCAGTTCAACATTAAAACTTATCTGATAGTTTACGCGAAGGGGTTTTATCGCAATCGTCGTTTTTGAGAAAAATTAAAAGAACTTAATCACTGTTGAAATTTTTTCCAGGGAATTACATGAAAATGCTCTGTACAATATTTACACTCACACCAAATCGGTCTACCCGTTAAGGATCTAGGGCGATGTACAGTGGAAGTTTAGATGCATAGTTACGCAGACGAATTCAACTATAATCGATTTTCAATTTAACTCGAAATAAAATTCTATGTTCTACAATTCGTTCATTTTCGAAAACTTCGCAATTACTTCGAACTGTCAAAATTGAATGTTTAAAATGTTTTGAAAAGTGAAATAACACTGCGGATGAAAATGGTTGCAATATTATTTAGATTTTGAAGAAGAAAAATGGAAACGAAAATCTAGAGAAAAAAATAAGATACTTCACTTTTTTCATGTGAATTCTCAATAAGTGGAATGCAGAAAACGGGCGTTTTTTATAAAAGTTAAGAAATAGTACATTAGAGTAACTTCCACATTGGATAACTAGAATATTTAATACTTTTTTTTTTGGACCTTTATTTAAAGTTGACAACTCTGTTATCTTCTGTAAGCAGTCCACATTTGAATACATTTTCGCTCCAACCGGATTGTGAAGAATTAATCCATGGGATTCCTCTAAATATTGAAATGTGTTATTGAAATGTTTTGTTCAAAATCCATTGAAATGAAATTGATAAACCTCTAAGTGGCTTAGCTCATGCCGAGACACACTTCATGGGACACAAAAAAAAGCTTTTTTTTCGCATTAAATCCATCATTTTTTTATTATTATTTTTTTTGCAAAGCAAAATTGAATAAAACCATAAATAAAAAAAAACTTCCCACAACTATACCCAATTTAAATTCGAACACAATTGATTGAAAAACATTCACACACATTAAAAAAATACACATACATAATATCTTTCTCTTTATAATAAATATATGTGTGGTATTTCCCGAAAGGCTTAACCCTGGCCAGACCGGAATTGCTCATCATCCATTTTGAAGTTTTTATACACATACTCCTTTTCTGGTGCACAGGTACTCGTTGGAATCAAGTAAATTCCTATATCCACGTTTTTCTTTTTGTACAATAGGTGACATTGGTATCCATGATACATTGAAGCACTCGTTTTGATTGGCAATTAATTGACACATATGTCATATGAATGTATGCACAGATCTGCTATGCAATCCCCGCAGTGCTTTTCAATTGCACACTTTAACTATCACTCTATCTCTAGTTCTAGTATTGTGTTGTTGTTGGATCCGTTTGTTTTGTCGATTTGCCATCCTGATTGATTGACAAAAAATTGAAAACATATTGAATTCAAGAGAGTGATGTTCTTGTTGTGTTTTATTTTTTAATAGGTTTATAGAGAAGGTTTTGAGCCTATGCATCAGAATTCAAGCCAGAAAATGATTCTTTATATAGATGACGACCGACGCGACGACCTACGACGATACTGAGAAATTCGTACATAAATGCATATTTGCATATTTAAATTTATATAAATCGATTTTCTTCGGTTATAAAGAAGAGACTTTTGTGACATCAAAAAGAAGTGTCTGATGTGCATGCTTGAAGATCGAACAGCCAACAGCTTCAAGGATCTCCTACTTGAGAATAGTGTTAACGATAGTTGCTGCTTTAGCTATGCTGCCAAGCCTTATTGATTCAATTAGGATAGAACATCAAGAAGAATACCTATACCTATATTGATATAGAAAGAGACAAAAAGAGGCGGTGACATGCAATCTTTCACAGCCAACAATTCAGTAAAGGCAAATGGAAAGGATTATATATGTATTGAAACACACATACACACTGTGGGGCAGAATAATCTAAGAGTTGGCATAATTTGAACTAGCAGAATTATGATTTGCAGGGAAATGCATTTATTGATATCCGAAAATTCTGTTTTAACAAAATGTTTTATGCTGTTAAAAAGGTTTGACCACTTTTTCGAGTTCTCGGATGAAAATATTAAGAATATGACGCACAATTCATCATTTGAAAGCGTTGTGAGAGGGCAAAATTTACTAAGTGCAAATTTATCTCTCAGCTATCAAATTTTCTGTCACTAAAAAACAGTGTTGCCAATTTATAAACCAAACGTTTGATAAAAAAAATTTTATTTGAATTACGTACTACTGTGAAAAATTCTAAATTCTAAATAATTTCGAAACACAAAATAATGTATCAACTGATTCAAAGAATTTTAAATTATTCAGGATTAAATAACAGAGTTTTGAAAAGCAGTTTTTTTTATAACAAAAATTTTAATTTAGTTCGATTTATAATAATTTTGTCAATGATTTTGATTTTCAAAGATCTGTTACAGCTCTGCCTTCTGTTGAACATCAGTTAAAAACTAGAAGAATAGTGTTCAACAATTTCGTGTAATTTTTTGTAGTTTCACATCTTAGTACTTTTCAAGTTCATAAATTATGCAAACGGACTTTTTTTTTATTAATTTAAATTTGAAATGTTCCAATTCTTCCTCATTATATGTTCCACTGTTCGCTACACAACGAATACTGCTAAAAGCTGATATGGCTTGAATTTTCTAACAAAAGTGTGAGCTTTTCCTTTAAACGAGGATGCTGATGATATCTGATGCTTTTGTGGTGCTATTTAGCTTTGAAGAATTTTGCAAATAAATTCATCTTAACGATTAAATCTCAATCAACAAGTAAGTTATTGTGAGTCGATGAAATAGCAGAATATGTACATATGTAGGCACTAGGAACACAGATATTAATTTGTTTAATCCTCTTATGTCAAATTGATATTTTGTACATAAATTCATTTAATTCGGTACACAAATAACACATCGCCATTATTTATTTTTACTTATTCTATTGAGCAAGAATACATATAAGCAACATACAATATTGTAATTCTAACACTTCACTTAATTAAAAGAGCCTGATTATATCAATTTAAACGTTGATCAAAAATTAACTCACTAAATATAATGTATTATTAATAAACAATTCACTTACTAATTGCTAATTCACGTTTCAAGTAGCAAATCTTAAAGAAAATCTACTACATTCAACAGGAACTCTTCTATTTTCAGAATTTTAGACTTATGCCAACACTTATTCTCAACTCAGCTTGTAAATATGTGTCACTAGCGTTTGTTTTCTTTTTCTATAGTCGTGGCAAAAATATTTTAGGTATTTATAACTTAATTTCTCTTTGTTTTATTGATAAGATTTGGCACTTAATTCATGTTTGATTTGAGTTTATTAATAGATTCAAATGTAGGTTTAAGTTGTGCATTTTATTTTAAAATTAGAAACTGAAGTAGGAAAACTCTATCTGTTAATTAATTTGAAATTATTTGTCTATTTTTTAATGGTTGTAATAGAGGGTCAATCCACTCATAAATTTAATTCGAATTAACAAAGAATCTTGAAGTGAAAATCAAGTCTATTATTTTTTTTTACTATTTTTGCGCAACACAGAAGAACATCCGAATTTTTTCTTATATTTTAATTTATAACCAATGAACTTCTTTTCGAAAATTGTGAATTAAAAAAAGAAACAAGTTTTTATTTTCACTTCAAGTACCTACTACAGTCTACAGTAAGCTTTTGAAGAAACAAAAAAAAATATAGATACAAAACTTATTAGGTAGGTAGATACCTACTGACAATTAGTAAGAAAACTCCAACCGGAAAAAAATCACTTCAGTCTTTGAGTTTACCTATAAGAGTTTTTCTCTATCTGGTCTTAACAATTTTAAAACTCGAAACATTTCTATATCCAACTACCATTGTATAATAAATGAAAGAAAGTACCTTCTACATTTTGTGTAATGATTTAAATTCCTTTAGTTTAACAGTAAACCCTTAATTCCGTAACATAAAATAAGATTACTTTGGCATTGCGCCTTAATTGAAGGCAACAACCACAGATTTCTGGATTGCATTTTAATTCCCCAACTGTACTACCAAAAATTGATCCCTTAAGTATAACTACTCTCGTTGGTTTAGTATGGGCTATACAATGCTGTGTACTATAATTTAAGAAGAAAAAAAAAAAGCAAACTAGGTACGACTACATATACATGTATGGTATACCTAACTATTGTATCTAAAGCACTAATCCCATATTGCAATGTCTCTCCTTGCTTGCGGGATAATATGAATAGCGAACATTCCAAAGCCATTACAACGCTATCGATTGTCGGAAAGCATACTCTCTCTCCTTTCATGCGCTGGCCTGGTGGTATTACGTACACGCCCTGGTTATAGTTACAATGTGTAACAATACATATATATATATATAGATATGTATATTACATATATACAAAGTCGACAGTAGTAAGAGTAGTTGCTATATTCTTCTTCTTTACCCAGTGCTGGGTGCTGCCAAAAATAAACATTTTACCTGTGTTTCTTGATTTTATTTTATTTTATTTTATTTTATTTTATTTTATTTTTTTTTTTATTCTTCATCAACTTTATATCTAAGAACTATGTGGGTGTTTGATAATACACGACACCACGACCGACGAGGACGAAGACGATGTTGAAAACTCTCATTTGTCGTCGTCGACATCATTATCATTATCATCATCATCATCATCATCGTCGTCGTCGTCGTGGTATGCTTTAGGATTAAATTCAGTTCCAGGATTCGAATTTGAGAATATTGTTTGTTGCTTCATTTCTTTCATAAGGAACATTCCATTCAGATGAAATTTAGTATGCTGTTTTTAATGACTCTTCTTCCGTTGGAATCGAGATATAGTATACAAAAAAAAAATGTTTTAATTATATAATACATTATGTATCCAGTTAATGATTTTTTGTGCAAATATACCACCTAAAAGAATTCGAAATCACTTTGTCCAAGAGGAATGCAAAGGGAACAGCTGAAAATCTCAGAGTTGGCAGCTGAAATTTTTTACTTTCACAATTTTCGTTTGAATTAAATATAACGATGTCCAAATTTGGTAGTGCTTCTAGTACGTTTTCCATTTTGGTTGGATATTTGGAAATTTTGATCGCTTCTTCTACTCCAAATTTTTCATTTTCAATAAAAATGAAGCACTTCTAAAATTCAGCGGTAAAGAACATAAGGAAATAGCAAGATATCCCTCTCTAGTATATTCACAAACGTCAAAGCCATTACAAATATTTTTGCTGCAACTAACTTTTTGTTAACATACATATTTTTGAAACCAAATACCAACCTGTATATGCGATATATTAATATATAAATAGTAAGAATATTGATATTTAAATTTAAACTCTATAAATATGAAAATTTAGCATAAACTGCACCTGAGAGGTGTCGTAAAATGATTGCTGTCACTTTTGACGTTGACAGATTCATAAATTTTCCCTATTTATATAAATTAAACAGATTCAGAGTTCGGATTTTGGTCAAGTTTGTTTTATTGACAGGTAGGTAGTCATACTTGTTTACCTTTAGCCTGAACCGCACTTGTCTCGTGGTGAGATATTGTAAGATCTCTTCAGTTTTGATTTCGCCATACCAGGACATTATTTTATTTTTTTTTCTTTAAAGAGAGAGGACAATTTTGACGGAAAAAGAACAAACTTTATTGAATAAAAAGTAAAAAATGACAGTTCGCAATACCTCAGACATTATAAGTGTACACACTCAACTATACAATACACACAAGTGTGATTCTGACTTTAGGTTTGTTATCTTTTACCAAAAGCTTAAATATAGCAATTGATGTACCAAACTGATACTTTCCCCATCTGGTTAAATATTTAGTACAGTTGTGGTAAGTTTATCATCAAGAGAGATGATCAGTAATGTTGAGAGGCTTAGAGGTTGTTTGCTAGGGCCATACTGGCTGGGAATCGGGAAATTATATCTTCGATAGAATTGACTTTGGAGAATTTAACACTTTGAGAAAAAAAAACTTTTTTAATTAACAAAGTATATAAGTCCCCATTTTGATCAATGGAAATAGGTCTGTTTGACAACTTGAAAATTCTTACAAATTTTACAATTTACTGTAGAAACCCGCTTGTCAAAAATACTGTTCGTGAACATTTCTAAGAATTTTTAAGTTGCTTAACAGATTTAATATAACATTTGAACTTAAAGCCATAAATCATAATATTTAAACACAAACAAAGTAATTCATCCACAAAACCCAATCAAAATTATTAACTTAAACCCTTTTTTACTTTACCATAAATCAATAATCTCAAAAGGGACCATCATTAAAATAATAAAAAAAAAAACTTGAACACATATTAATTATCTTTAACCCAAACTCCCAACCCTCTTAAATAAATTTGACCATCATATTAATTTAAAATTCCTTCGTATGCAATTTTTACATATACAAATAAGTTTTTCATCATCACTATAAAGCCCTCTTACCATCCTATCAACATTATTATATATTATTAAATCAATTTTATAGCATGCCAATACACTTAGATATATATTTTTAATTATACATAAAACATAACATGTTTATAATTTAAATACCATCAAAAGCCCAAAAACATGCGTATTATTTAAAAAAAAAATATTTTATATTTATATATTATATAAAAACAAATTTTACTGTAAAACACCAAAGACCTCATCTTTTTGTGGATCTCATTTGCAATCAAATTACGACATAAATTTATAAAAAAAAAGGCGTTTTATATACATATTTTAAATAAATTTTTATATAGTCACACATTTTTTGAATTAGCAAAAGCATTAAATTTATTTAAATTACCTCAATGTGCTCGCAAACACATATGCCCTCTTCGCAGTATGCACACGGTTGCCATTTATGACCGCCACCGCCCCCATTTGGAAGACCCTTAAAGATCAAACTCGTTTCATCGGTGCATGGTTCGAATTGTTGTGCTGCATTGACATTGTCCGCCATGTCCTGTTCGAACGCATCACTGCGACGCATGCGATAAACGCTGCACTTTCGTTCCAATTGGCCCATAGGTGGCGCTATGTTTACCTCATCGCTAGAGGTAGCGGTGGGGTCGCGAGCTACGTGACCTGGTGATGCCATAGGCGTGGCAGGGGTGACAATGATTGAGTCTTGCGGGACTTGCATTTGCATGCGTCCACTTGTATCTTCTTCCGAGATTTTTGAGTTGTTAACCGCCACTAGTGGCGAAGTCGGTGGTGTGGCGTCCATTTGAGACACCAACGGAAGGGTAGCGGTGGCTGATTTGGTTAGATGCGAGTGGTGGAATGTTGCCCCACCGCTGCCCGAGTGTCGGTGCACCAGCTTTGAGGTTCTTCCGATGAAATCGTGATGGCGATGAACATGGTGGGTGTGCAGCGATTGTCCGTCGCCTTCATCGATTGGCAGTAGGAGTTTACTTTGTGCGGTATAGCTAGCACTGAGTTTCCGCGCCTGTGCCTGTGGGGTTCTTAGATAGGTCGAGGGCAGCTGATGGAATTGCCTAGACGGTTGCGCACTGGTGGTTGGCGTTCCCGCTGCTAGCTGAATTGCCAAAGCCTTCGAAGCTGGATGCAGTTTCGCCTGGGCCGCTTTGGTTTTGTTTTGTTGTCGTTGACGTTGGCGAGCTTGTCGCGATGCCAGTGAGGCACCGCCTGCTGCTGCATACATGATTGGAAGATTTTATGTTCTCTATCTGTGTCTCTCTTATACAAAAAAAAAAAAAATAAAATAAAATAATCAACAGATTTCTCTGGATCTCTAAGTCCTAAAATTTTGATAAATTCGAGCTGTACATTTGAATATTCTGCCGCTGAATTATTGCTGAATTGTCTGTGTATCCTGTTTTGTTGTTGTTTTTATTTGTTATATCCTTGCTGTGCTGATTGTGATGATTGCTTGAATGTCGTTTTTCTAAAGTTTCCCTGTATATTTATGTATATAAAAAACTTGGTTTCTTTTTGTCGCAGGTTTTTTCTTTTTTTTTTTGTTCAAAAATTAATACAAAATAATTTATAAAATGATAATTTTGTTTTCTTAATTGATTGTACTTTTGTATATTGAAAAAATTGAATGTCGGTGTTGTGTTTTAGTTGCTTTTGTTGACTTGAATAAAGCGAAAAAAAATAAATTTTACAATTTCACTGAAACCATCAATAATGTTGTTCTGGTTTTGTTTTTGTTTTTCATCTAATTTTGCTCAAAAATATATATATATATTTTTTTTTTCGTATATAAAATATAAACTAAACTATTGACAAAAAAATGTATTTTTTGTTTGTTTATCAAAACTTAATATATGAAAATAAATTATTATAACATCGCTGCTTAAATGTTGTATATAAATTTTGGGTTTTTATTTATATTGATTTATTTATAAAAAACTATTTTTTATTATTTTGTTATATGCTTGTAAAAAAACTAATTAAAAAATGTTTCATTTAATAAATACAAAAATATGCCTATTTGTTTGTTTTTTTTTTGTTTTACTAAAGTATTCAATGTTTTATTTTTGTAATTTTTTTTCTGTTTTGTATTGTCTTCAAATTATTACTTCTGTACTTAGTTTAATTTCATGCTTCTTTTAACCGTTCCATACAAAAATGTTTTAACATAAATATATCTTCTGCATTATATTTATTTAAAATTGAATTTTTTTATCTATATTTATAAGCCGTTGGCAACCGTGTTTGATTATTTTTGTGTTATTTTTCAATTTTTCAGTTTTGTAGCAAATTTTATTTAAAAATAAATTTACATTAAATTTTACTAATTTTACACAACATTAAAGCGCGTTTGTGTATTGTGTTCACATCCAAGGGTTTCTTAAATTTTCCATTGGCTTATTCTCATTTATCTAATATCCAATATACTACAATTATATAAAACATTTATAAATACATTTATTTATTTATATATATTTTTAATTTGATTTGTTTATCTAAGAAGCAATAACGTAAAAAATATTTTTTTTTTAATTTAATGTTCAACTATGTTTACAAAAAGGATTTTATGTGTTTTTCTTTTTTTTTGTTCATTTAATAAGACACTTTTGGGATAATACATATTATTTTTTTGTTTGTTTTTTTTTTTTTTTTTTAACTAATTAACATTTATATATATATATATTTAAATATTGAGGTATAAACAAAATATAATAATTTATTTTCGGTTGAAAAACATTTTTGCTTTTTTGTTTTTCTTAATGCTGTTTAATTTTAGTTTTGTGACTTTTTTAACATTAAACAGAAGTAGACGGATTTTGCAAGGAACACGTAATAATTTGAGCTGTGGAATAAAACTATTGCTTAGAAAAACAAAATGTGGAGAAATAATTTATTTATTTAAATTTGTTTTTAAAAATATTCGTTATGGTTTTGATAAATTTATTAAGCTTTGTTGTTGTGTATAACACATTATTGTTGAAAATCTAATTTTACCAACATATGGTGTATGTATGTTTGTGAGCCCATTTTTGATTTCATGTTTAAGCCCTTCTTTCACAAAAGATGTTAACTAAGAAGCTTTTGGAAAGCTGGTTTGTTGGAGTGCTATGATAGAATCTCAAATAAAAAATCTTCATATTCAAATTATTGACCACGAGTGAAACTTTCATTTTTCTTGTAAAAAATTACGAATTCACTTCAAACTCAATTTCCTTTTTCTTTCCTTAAATATATAAATTTAAATGTTCATTCATAACTAAGTTATTTATGCAGTAGGTACAGTATTATCATATTGCTGTTCAATTTGCATGTTTAATTAAAAAAAAAACGAAATGGTCACGTTTTGCTGCATGGTTCTAAGAGTACCTAACTATAGATTTGTTTTTTTTGAGTTTCTGTTATTCATTCGAGAGTTGTAGCGCGAAAAAAACGAAAATATTCACATTGGTGTTACTAACAAAAAAAAAAAGAAAAAAAATTAAAAACTTGAACCATTTATTTGAAATTTTATTTATTTTTTGTATTTTTCATACTTTACGAATTTTCTCATTAAAGAATAAATATTAATTTATTTCTATCTACATATCTTGACTTACATATATGTACCTAAGCTTGTAAGAAATTAGTTGTTGTTGTATCTAACAAATAATTTATTTTGCCTCAATTTTTGGTTGTTTTTTTTTTTGTTCAATTCCTCTCGAGCTTCGAAAAAAAACCATCCATTATTAGCCCTAATAAAGTTATTGCTATTACAAAGACTAATAACCCAATTTGATGTCGATAATTTGTATAAAAATATTAGATTATCTTCTTGTTAATCGAATCAATTTATTTCGTATAGAAATTCTATGAATAAATTGTTGACATGAGTTTCCTCTTTTATTTTCATGTGGAACGTGTGGTTTATTTTTTTTTTTTTTACATAAAGTTGTGAGTTTCTGATTCTTATTTAATTTGAGAATATGCCACTCAGCTGCCGCCGCCGCTGTGCTGCTGTTTAAGTTCAATCACTTAATTATATGTGGCCGACTGTAACGTCTCTATTGTGTTTGTTCCTTTAACTTTATTTGTCGAATGTCATCTGTCATTTATTTCACTCTTTGAGTCTTTTGACAGCAAATTGTGAAAATTTGTGCAAATTTCCAAGAAATTTCACGTTACTAAAAAGAGTTTTTATGAACCCCGTTTATATGTAGAATTTTAGGAGAGGTATTTGAAACTTCAAAAATATGTCAATGTATCTGGAGTGTAGAAAATGTAGACCCTTTTCAATGATGAAACGTACAAAGAGCAAATTAGAAATTGGATTGACTTTTCTACAATCCAGTTCCAGTTAAATTTTTCTATATTCCAAAGACACTGACGTTTGACAGAAGTTAGTAATTCAAAGATTTAAATTCAACTCCACTGAACAAGCGCAATCGAGTCGAAAAATAAATTCAATCATTTTGTTTATGATTTGTGAAGTTGGTGCAGTTACAGTTACTTTGGTATTTCCTATTTAGGTAAATCTAATGTAAATACATATTAAATTGTACTTAATTTTTTTTCTATAGTTTTGCTTTCTTTTTGCCCTTAAAAGTGTCCCCAATTTTCATCCGCAATATTATTTCACATTTCGAAATATTTAAAAATGAATGCGACCTTCAATTTTGACAGTTTGAAGTAATTTTGAAATTTTCGAAAACGAACGAATTGTAAAAGACAGAATTTCATTTCGAGTGAAATTGAATGTCGAAGTTTTTTATCAAGGTTTTAATTTAACATTATTGTTTTTTTTCTTGTATAGTCATAATTTTTTTTTGAATGTTTCCAATAAATTTCAATCTTTCCACAGCTTTATAAGTACTTTACGTACTTGAATTCGAAGCTCCCGATTACTTGAAGTTTTTGAATTCGGATTTAAATTTTACCCTTTATTAAATAGTTAATTTTCCCAGAAAAATAAAATTTAAATGCAAAAAAGTTTAAAATCTTCAAGCAGTCGCACTGTTTTATTTATACAAGGACTATTTATTTCTTAAACTTCTTGTAAAATAGGTATAAATTATTTTAATTTTAAAATTGTATGGCCTTTAAATTCCAGAGAATTGAAAAACCTTCGAGTTTGTCATTGATCCACTGTGGCGTATACGTACTTTTTTCTTAATCTATTTGTTTGAATATATTTAATGATATTATTAAAAAACAAATTCATTAAAAAAAAACCAACGAATAATTCGTGATTAGTTTCTATAAAATGTCAACTTTCTATTCAATTTTAAGCCCTCTCGTTTCCACAGAGGACAAAATATCATCCCAGAAAAGAAAAAAAGCTTTAAAATTGAAATTAAAGCCACTTTGGGCTAACCACATATATTACCACACACCACAAAAGTCCTAAGCCAAAAAAAAAATATACTCAAATCCAAATAATATAAAAGCCAAGTTACTTATGTAAAAAAAAAAAAAAACGAAGAAAAAAATAACCACAGCGTCCTGCGGATATCATGAGACCGAAGACCGAAGACCGTACATAGTATAGAGTCGTATAAAGTAGAAAGAAGTAGCGAAGCAACCACTAGGAATAAATTAAATTTTTTAACTTGTGAATTTTTTGGCCTCAAGTAATAATAGAAGGGCTAAACCAAAGGCTTGAAAGACATGCTTTCATTTATGTATATATATGTACATAAGTAGGTATACGATATAACGTTTGTATATATGTACATAAAATAATGTGTTTGTAGAAGAGGCGCCCTGAAAAAAAATATCTTTTTATTTTTTTTTTCTCTTTTTTTTTATATGTCATGTGCTATTCGTTTTCAGCATCTGCTACACTGTGAAATATGTTGTAAAGGACACGAAGAAAAAAAATCGATGAAAAATGCGACCATGCAATCCTATCGTAAACACGCAAATGATAATCCCGCATTTTCTGTCTTTAGTGTCGTTCTCTTTCCCATTTAGCGGTTGTTGATTTGTTCTTGTTCGTCCTCCACCATACGATTTTGTCTGTGTTTTTTTTTTTCTTCTTCTACTCATTTTCATTTTGATTTTCATTTGTGTTGCCTTTGGTTTTAGGGGCGTTAATGAAAACCATTATGGTATTCTATGATTATCTTTTCGTCATCAAATATTTACCTTTATAGAGTACTGTGCGAACGCAACAACGAGAATATTATCCTGCACAAAAGAATCATAAAAAACATTCAATCTAATTATGAGATTTTCGCTTCAGCAGCAGAAGAAAAGTTCTGCACCTGAATGCGCAGAGAGACTCCGTTTCCATTTGGCAGTTTCAAAAGATGAAGATGACTCTGACTCGCTGACTCTTTGCAAGTCATGTCTCAATTCAATCTTGTTAAATATTTAATTTGCAATTAAGCACCGGAAATTTCACAATACGTAGAGAGAGAGAAAGAGAGAAAAGCTTCAATTTATATTTCATAAAGAATTCAGATTAAAAAATTAAACAATCAACAATTTATTTTCTAAGGCCAAATATTAAATTTCATTTCTAAATAAATTTAAATGCAAAAAAAAAAAGAATGGTAATCCATTATTAATTCATTTATGTTTCAATTGTAAGGCATAAATACTAGTTGTATCTATATCTATGCATACCGTTCAACAAGTCCTGCCATTATAAGAAATTAATAACTGTTTACGTTGGTGTGTTTCACTCTGGTGTCAAATGCAAAGAAAATGAAGTAGTATGATAACAAATAGATGGACAAGGTGTCCTGATCTAGCTATTATTTTCAACTTAAGTATTGATTTTTAAACAGAACGGAAACAAGGACGAAAATTAATGCATAGTTGTTTATTTAGCAGGCAATTATGGCAGTTTCGTGAAATAGAATATTGTGTATTTTATTAACAGTGAAATCTCTCAATCCAGAGCTAATTTTATCGGGTTGAAAACTCTTTTACATTTCGCCCTTAACAATTTAACAAATTTTTTGAACTTTTTCGAACCCCAAGTGTACAAACAAAAAGTCTATTTTTGTAAAATGCAGAGCATGCCAATCAAAGGTTTTACACGCCAAATGTCAAAGTTATGTTCTAAAATTATGACATTAAGATTGAATTGAGCGGTAAATCGCTATTTATTATTTTATTTTAAGGTGACAGAGAGTGACAATCAAAGTCCTGACACTCCAGTTTTCGATAGTAAGGTATATAATGGCGCAAGATTTTAAACAGCCTAATGTAACGGAATGATACTACTTTTTAATTATTTTATAATTTTAAGTAGTAGGTAAACTTTGTAGCTTGTTTCACACTAAAACTATTTTCTCAAAAACTCCAAATAAAGACGTCTAAAAAAGTGACAGTCATCGTGCAAAAACGTTTGCCTGCCAACAAACATACCTTTTTTGACATTTATAAATGTCAAAGTGCTGTCGTATGGAATTAGCATGATATTAAAAATATAAAATAGGCTTCTTGGTAATTTTGATTTACATAAATAAAATTAAAATAAAATAAAGAACGATGACAAAACAAACTTAAAAATTGGAAAATCATCCGTTTTACTTAGGATCATTCAAAAATTCTCTAGCATCATACTAAATTTACTAATATGGTACACCAATATCTTTTAAAATTTATACTCAGTTTTTGACAGCACAGTTTTACAAAAAGACACCGTTTTCAAATTCATTAGATAGATGAATTCTTTTTTGAAGAGATACGAGGTTCGATGTTGACTTGGTTGATAGTTGTTGTTGGTAAATACTTCTTGGTTTAGACTACGAAACTACATTAAGAGAGATTCCACTGTAATATAGAATACGTACATATATTATGTAATTATATAAATTAATTATTCTTGTGAGTTTATTAGTTTTACCAAAGTGAAAGTTATTTTTCATATAATGTGACATTAGAAATCTAAAAACAAAAGGACAAGAGTATCGCTTGCAAACAAAATTTAAATGTCACGAGAGTACACATTTTTGTTTGACTTATTATGCAAATAAAAAATCGAATATTATAATCATGAATTTAATGTATGTACATTTGTATGTAAAAAAAAAAATTCTATCGCACAATCTGCATTTATAATAAATTATTATTTTGCTTTAATTAATTATACTTGAAATAATAATTTCTCATTTAGTTGGGATACATGTAAATGTAAAATTGTCTTAACCATTTGCTATAATAACTATGGCCCTGATGTGAATATTAATTTTTAAACATGAAAATTCCACTGGGTATTTAAGAAAAGAGAGAAATAATTATAAATCTATATATGACACGAATAAATAGAGTCGATTTATGAAAGACGGTTATAAAAATAATTCAATTAATTTTTACTTACGATCACTTTAGGATAAGCTTTAGATTTGTAAAAAAATCTACATTCGGATTTAAATCAAATCTGAGATTAAGATGAAAAAAAAACACGAACAATTAGATCTCGCAATTCCGTCTGTCTGTACCAGGTTTAAAAGCCAAAAGCACCAAAGCGACATAAAAATTTTAATTTAAGGTGATTCTCTTGACATGATTTTTTTAAAGTCCAAAAATAATGGTATCTGTTAAAAAATCGTTATGAAATAAATTATTTATATTAAAAATATTTTGATAAAACAAAGTGGGTCTGTAAATTGTTAAAAAAAAAAATGTTACTTATTCGTTATTTTCTACTTCCTCGTTAACTTCTTTGCCAATTTCGATAAATTGTTAAAAAATGTTACCAAAGACGATACCTACTATAGATTTTTTTATATTCGACTTTCTCATCAACGTCTTAGCCAATTTCGATAAAAAAAAATATATCCTTTTGGCATTTCAATGTTGTTATTATTAGGTGCATTCCTTTACTTTGAAACTCTGTGATTTTCTGTCCAAAACATTTACACATTTTATTTTTTTTATATTAACTTTGACAAACTTTTGTGTAGAATTGTACAGAAAAGTAAAGGAATGTAAATATTTTTTTTTATTTTATAAAATACAAAAATATTTTTGCAATAAAATTTCCTTACTAACGATTTTTGAAATTCAGTGAAATTGAATTGACACAGATTCTTTTGTTGACAAATATACTGCAACGGCTGCACGCAAACCATAGCGCTTCAAAATGTCTCTGTTTCTTAATTTCCTTCAAAGAAGCAATAAGTATTTTTTTAGTTGCCAACCAACGTCGCCGGTAGAGATTAAGTGGATAAAAGTGCCATTAGCCTTTAAATCGACAGTTATTTGGTTCCGTTTTCTTTTGGTTTGAATCTTAAAAGTTACATACAAATTTCATAGTTGTACTATTAATAAAATTGAGTCCTTAATATATTTAAATTTTATTTTCAAAAATGCAAAAGTTGATGGAAAATTTAACAATTTAACATTTATCAATGTTATTTTACAAAATTTTTACACCAAACCTTCTCGTCAAATCTGTGGTAAAAATTGATTTACATCCAGATTAAAAATTAAATCCGGATGTATTGAATTTGTATAATTTACATCCGGATTTAAGTTTTAATCTGTATGAATCGAATGAATAATATGGCCTTTACCATTTCAAGTTTAAACTAAATTGAGTTCTAACAACATCAGATGGGTGGATTTTCTTAAACTTGGAACCTAGCGTTTTTACGACATGTATAGGTTTTTTTTTTGCAAACGGGCTTCGAATATAAATTAACTCTAATTGCAAAAATCCCAATAAAAGTCGAAACTTTTAAATACATAAGGAATGCAATTATTTTTTTTTTTTTTTTGTAGAATGTGTCGTGTGACGTCTAAAGATATGTAAGATACACATTTAAAATAAAATTTAAATTTCCTTCATAAAATAAACTTAGATTAAAAAATCAATTTCATTCAACTAAAATTCCACGTTCCCAGGTCTTTATGACACATAAATGCTTTAACATTTTCCTATTTAACGATTAATTTCCACCTGTTGGACCTAAACTGAGTTTAAATAAAAACAATTATCAACAACGTCCTAGGCCTACAATCTTTCATCAAACAAAAAATGTTTCCCCATCATCGCAAAACAACAACAACAAAAAAATCTATGTGAAAAGGTTCCGTCAATGAATAAAAAAAAAAAAACTTGAAACTTCTACTCTCACATAAAAACAAAAACCCAACACATCCATTTATGTTAACATTGTTGTTATAGGAGCATATAGTGTTCTATTCTCCTTGAAGAAAGTGCTCAAGGTGCTATGTACATATATACGAGTAGTGGGATGCATTTGCATATGTGTGATGCATATAATCATCATTATCATCATCATCATCTGCATATTTTTTTTTTTCTTCCCTGTGTCAAGTGTGCAATGCCGTCGTCGTTTTATTTTCAAAGTCAAAATAATTAAGGAGCGAGTCCTTAAACGTTTGTTCCTCAAGAATACACTTATTTTGCTTGACTGAAGCAGAATGAAATATGAATTCAGATTTTTTTCTTATTATCATTATTTTTGTTGTTGTTGTTCGTGATGAACGGGGTCAGGTCAACTTGTATAAAAGGATACAATTATTTGTCTAAGAACAAAAAAAATAATAAAATATTTTGTAACAAAACAAATCGTAAAAAGTAATCACAATCGTTTTGCTTTCTGAAAATTATATACATTTACACCCTAAAACATTAATTTATTATTAGTTAGCCTGTCTAATTTGGTGTTTTTGTGTGTGTGTGTGTGTGGGAGGGTGTGTGTATTTTGGTGTGTTATATAGGCAAATTCTCTTAATTTTTATTTAGGACACGAAACAAGCAAAGAAAAATTATATTATTTCCAGATGGAAGAAAAGGCTAATCACCAGCCTTACCGCTATCCTTTTTTTGTTGCTTTTGTTGTTTTTTTTTTTGTAGATGCCTTTAGTGCCTGCCTAGCTTTCGTTTTATCTAGCGTATTATTTATTTAATGTTGCTGTTCGATTGCCAAGTCCTGAATTTCTGCCAGAAAGTTAGGCAGGTATCGTCGAAGTGTTGGTTAAAGCATTGCTTTAAATGTATTTTTGCCTTACTTATTACCTATATTATATTGAAGGAAGCTATAGTTTAGAAAGGAGAGAGAGAAAGAATTTAACTATAGCTGTTTGGACGTCCTTCAAGTGCGACAACAAACCAAAATATGTAGGTGAAAATAAAGCAGTTCAATTCTTGGTTGAATATAATAGAGGGCATAAGTCGTCTATATAACCTATACCTATCCTAACATTTGCCACACCCTCACATGTATTTTTATATAAAGTGAGCATAACAAATAAGATGGTAGGGTTTGTTATACATATATGTATGTGGTGTAGCACAGAAGGTATAACAAGCCTTGTCAGGTAAATTTGCCCGCAACTTAATTTTAACACTCTCAGCTGAAAGTTTTTAAATATATAGGCGCAAAATTTTAAACGATTTAGTAAAATGTCAAAGCCATTTTAGTAAGTTATTAAGCTAAAAAGAAGATTTTGCTAATTTTAAACGATTTTAGCAACTTACTATCTCTTAACATTTTACTAAAGTTAAAATCACAAAATGGCTACTTTAACTTTTAGTAACTTGCTAAATCCATATGAAATCTGTCATTGTCCTCGAAAAAAAAGTTGTTGGAAAAGAGTTAAATTGTGTTTTTTTTATGATTCGTGTGCTAATTGTTTTTCAAATAAAATAAAATAAAATGTTTTCGGAAGACATAAGGAGTTGCTGAAGCTAATGGAGGTGCTGATTCCAAAAAGGTATCAACCATCCCTGTACGCCGCCGTACGGTTTATGGTTGGTCAGATACACTCCAAAATGTTTTTCATTTTTCATCATGATGGCAAAAATTAAGAAAATTGAAAAAGGTTTTGGAGTGTATCTGGCCAACGGTAAATCAAATTATTAGGACGTTCCCTAGGTTTAAGTTTGTTTGCTTTGTTTTTCTTTCACGAATTGTCATTGTTTGGACGTGTTCAGATGCACCGTTTTTAATAAAAGGGAATTAGTATTTTACTAGTTAGTAAAACGAAAAAAAAGGATTAAAATTTCCGAAGAGCTAGTAAATTACTAAATGTTTAGCAAATTGCTAACTAGTTATATGCTAAGCTCTTAACAATAGGTTGTTTAAAATTTTGCGCCATAGAGTTTATCTAAAAAAATAAAATTAAGGCTAAATATTTCAGTGAAATCTTAACGAAACTCTTTTCATTTTATTAAAATAAAGTATTACATTTAAAAGATTGAGAAAAGTCAAATTTATTCAAGCAAATCAACAAAGAAATTCAAAACTTGACGAAATTCTTTTTACCTACTTTAAAAATATGTCGCTTAAAAAGTTGAATACATATTTCCTATTTATCCAAACTATACACAATGATTGAATGGAAGCTTTTTAATTAATAATTGAAATTTGACGAAACTTTTTTTCTTATTTAGACAAAATTGAGTGTTGATTGACTTCAGATCGTTAAGTCAAAGCGAATGTGACTTCCTCACAGAGTATTAATAAATGTCAAACAAAACAAGCATAATATTACTCTCAACTGTACATATTAGTGAGTTTTTTTAATATTTTGCTTCCACACTTCATTCAAAAAAATCAGTTTTAAAATAAATGTGTTACTGTTTTAGGAACCATATGTCAAATTATGTGTGATGGATGAACTGTCAAGTCGTAGTGGGATGGAATTTTAAATTTTGTTCCCCCATTTTTGACATGTGTTTATACTGTCAGATAGCGTGGAAGAGATTTTAATCAAATATCTACTAAAATCGAAATTTCACAACGGTAAATCTTAAAAAAATAAAAACAGGGGCTATCAAAGGAGAATCAATATTTCATTTTCAATTGTTAACTTTTAAACGCCATTGTTATCACAGGTACGAGGTACAACTATCCACTATCTGAAACTATATTGCCCACAAATATCCAGGATAATTTATGTACTCGAGAGAGCCTTTCTCTACTGTGTGCAATTTAACCTGGATGGAAAGACATGATGTATCCATCCATACGGCCGACCAACGACGACGACAATGACGATAGGGGAGGAGGAGCGAGTAAAAAGTTCCATATAGTATGAAGCCCTTTTAATTGCACTAGGTCTTATACTGCTGCTATTTTATATATTGAACTTTCGATTGGAATTGTATATTTTTGTTGTTATTGGTTCTCGTGAATTTTAATTTAAATCTGTTGTTATTATTTTGACCTTCCTTTTTTTTATTTAGATTCTTTTTGAATAAAATTGAACAAAAATCAATTTGTAATTTTTCTCTTTTAAAAGGATGTTGATTGATGTTCCATTCATTGCCAAATGTTGTTGTAGTTGTTTAACCATGTGGCAAAAACAAAAAAGTACGTGACTTTTATTTACAATGTAGATTGTTGGTTAACGTTTACATTTTAACTGCTGAAGTTTATTTAAGAATAATGGTATTTTATTTATACATAACTCACCAAAAAAAAGGCATTCGATTTAAAAGAGGTAAATAAATCAGGGGTCAAATTTTTCGGAAAAAAGCAATATTTTAAGTTTTTACTACGGCAAAAAGTTATTTTGTATTTTTGTTGAACGAAGCATTTTATTTTGAATTTAAATGTTTACGATTGATATAAGCAAACGGATCTAAACTTCCCAGCAATAATTTTTTTAATACAAATCTTGAGTTAGATTTGTGGGTTCATTGCGTATTTTGTAAAAATAAATATCTAACTATCTATGTATACTAACTTCGATAGGGAAGGTGCACTAATTCAGACTAACTACCTCTGTTCACTAACTTCTTGAAACTGTCAAATTTTACCCCAAATTTCTGTCAAAGTTCATATAAAAAAAATTGGCAGTTTTTGGAACGAACAGACCTTCTCTGACATATGAATATAAATTAAAAAATATCATTTATAAATAGAGGAAGTAAGTTTAAAATGACATTAAAAAAACTGGGTATTGACAGTTGGGTGACAGTTCTGATAATCTTCTTGATATACAATGAATTTTGTGTTGTGTAATTTTTTATTTTTTTCATCATTACAATATTATTGAAGTTAACAAACAAAAATCTGCAACGATTTGCAAAAAGTTATGAACAAATGGGAAAATTTGCTAAACAAAAATTTAAGTTATCAAACTTCATTGATTTTTAAAAAAATATCGCAAAATAAGAGCTTAGTTGACAGCCGTGTTGCAGTGCAAATAATAAACATTAGCCAGAAAAAATCTCTGAGCGCTCAGAGAACAAAAATGTCACATTTTTTCGGAGAATTCTGAGTCAAATATGAATGTTTTGGATTCGTTCATCAATATTCATTGACCAAATTTTTTAATGTTGCGCAAATTCAAAAACAATGAATAAATAAAAAAAAATTGTTTGCAAAAACGAAAATAAATTTAATTTATTTTAATAAGTTTTGCGCTTTTTTTTCTGGGCGAAGTTGAATTGTTTTCCGGGTGTTTTCATTACGAGAATTAAAACACATGTGTTTTTTTACAATTGAGCTGAGAATTTTGTCCCACGAAAGGATTCAGCCTCCGCCAAATTAACATTGAACGCTCTGTGAGATTTTTGTGTAGACCACGGCTTTTGGGCTTGTTGTCCGGAAAATTTTGTGCAACATTTTTCGACAAATGTCAAAGCATCAGCTGATCTATGTGTTTGGGAAAATAAAAACCAAACAAGTTTATATTTAATTTATTTTTGGATTACAAAATAATAAGCCTTATTGTGAGTTTCGCCCAAACAAAATTCCACCCGGAAAATTTGGTATTTCACTTTTCACCTATTGTGAGTTTCACCCGAAATTTCATGTTTGAAAAATTCTCCTTATTGTGAACATTCATTTCGGGCGGAATGCCATTGAGAGCCTAAATATTTATTTAAAATGCTACAAGGAACTATAGTAAAACTTTCTTGTGTAAACTCTTCATTTGAACATACAAAAAATATATTTATTTTTTTTAAATTGAATTTTCTGACTTGTTTTTAATTAAGAAAATTAATCGCACCTCATTTATACCAAAGGGAAAACAAGGAAATTTAGTTTACAAGTATATATTCCCATGAAAAATAAACTTTCTTTTATCAAACAAAAACTGAAGGGCCATTAAGTATTAACTTTACCATCTCACTTTTAGGTATATCTATATCCCTCTCGAATATTCGCACTTTAATAAATTAAAAAAAAACATATATATTTATTTTCAAGTGCATTAAAAAAAAAAAAAAAAAAAAACTTTTTATCATTTTCAACTTTATCCTTTTGGGTTCGAGTATGTTCTAAGAAACTTCTTAACAAAATATCCTATAAAATAGGATAAACTTACACACATACTAAAATCACATATTATTTAAAAGATAAGTAGATCGTATGTGTTACATACATATGCTTTTATATGGGGGGACGTATACCCATACGTACCTACTACTTTCGATAAAATCCTTTTTTATCAAAGATTCCAATTAAAATTTTACATCTACTATGGTGATAATGATGATGTTAATGATGATGAAAATTTATTATAAAAAAAATGTAAGGGGGAAAAACGACAAATTCTAAGAAAATTCATAGCTCAGCAAAAATTATGATGGAAGTCCTTTGAGATTTAAAGCAATTCATTTTCAAAACCGAAGGTCGATTGATCAAAAGGTCGATATTGATGATGTTGTTGGCATATTAAATAAAATACACATCATTAATCAATGGAGAATTTCGTAGAGATTTTAATTAGTGTGACAAAAGACCAAAAATATACAACAACGAAATTAAACAAAAAAAAAATATAGCTAAATAAATCCAAGACCCAGCAATTCAATTAAAATTTCAGCAATAAGCAGCTGCTGAGATGGTGTATATGTAGGTATATCTTCCATCATCCAGAATCAATAAAAAAAAACGGCTTCTAAAATATTATTCTTATTTGATTTTTTTGTTCTAGAGCTACTTTTTACTCACGAAAGATGATTTCTGTTTCTATATGGTTTTTATTTTTTTGTTACTTTTTTTTTACACTTATATCCTTTTTCTTGTATTTTGTGGGATTGATGAAATTTCATAGGAAAACAAAAGAATCAAAACAATAATTTATTTTTCCTTAATAAAAAAATTCCTTAAGCTCGAACTTGTGTGTTGTTTGAAGGAGAAAAAATCATCAAGGCATAGAATTATTTTGATGTCAATTTTTACACTTTATAGAAATTCGAATTTTATTAAAATTAAATATTAGATTATTTTTTTTTTGTGTTTTATATTTTTTTAAAAGTTTTTTTTTTTTTCTTTAGAATAGAAAAATAGATAAAGCGACGACTTTGAAACACTGTGTTAGTTTTCTTTGTGATTTATATTTAATTTTTTGTTTCTTTTTTTTAATTTATTTTTTATTAAAGTTGAAACTTTTTTTTTCGAAATGTCCTTGCTGCTCTTTATATTCTAGTTGGCATATTCATCACATCATCATCATCGTACAGTAGACATTTGAAGAAGTAGTGCAAAAAAAAATCATATCATATATACATATGCCAATTGTAAGGTTGAGACAGAGCGAAAAAACGGTTAAAAATATATAGACGTGTGTATATTTATGAAAACTATCCTTTATAACAATTTTGCGACTTTTGTTGTTGTTGTTTTTTTTATATACGAGGGAGGCACTGAGAAATTTGTATCACTTTTTGAATCAATAAACGCTTCGTTATAGTTGAAGGAAAAATAATAAATAATTTAACACATTTTCCATTTACATATAACTATATTTTTTAATTTGTATACATAAATATACTCGTGAGTTAATTAAATTTTAAAAACAATCGTACACGTTTTGGCTTTGAGAAAAACATTTCATTCAAAGAAAAAGGAGAACAACAATAGAAAGACAGACACAAAAAAAAATATCCACAAGGATTCACATTAAAAAGGAACTTTTGATTATTATTTTATTTTTTTTCAAATTTTAATTTAACACTATTATTTTATAAATTTATTTAATTTATTAATTTTTTAACTTTTTATTTAACGCACTAAAAGTAGGGTATTTATTTTTAACAAATTGAGTTAAAGAGTTAAGAGATTTATTATTTTTTTTTGTTGATTGGTTAGTACAAAACTCAATGCGAATTCAAAAAATGGGAAAATAATAACGAAAATCCGAAGGATCATATCACAACGACACGAACAAAAACACTGAAGGATAGTACGAAAGTACAAAAAAAACACACTGTCAGAGGCAGCAGGACGAAATATATAATCAAACAAATCAAGTAAAAGATATTTTTCTCTCCTGGCAGGATAGGACACAGAGAAGCCAACAAAAATGTGTTAAATTCCTTCTCCGTGTATAGGTATTTTCGTCTCTCTTCAACCTGCGATCGTCCTTTTGGATGAATGTGTAGGTTTTATTCTTGTCCGAAAACTACATTCATCCACCCGCCGCCGTCCGTTGTCGTCGTCGTCGTAGTCGTCGCCTGAGGTGAGGGTGGTCTCTTACAAACAGCTTTTGCTATAAATGCAAGCACAAGGATTCCCATTTGCATCGCCTTGCCATTTTTGCTCTCTTCCGGTGATGGTGTTCTCGTGTGTGTAGTGTACTCGTGTTGGATGCGATGGTAGAAAAGCAGAGAGCATATAAGCCTCCCCAAAAGGAGGCTTTTAATCCCAATTTCCACACCATTGGGATGTGTGGTGAAAAGCGAAAAGCCTAAACTACAAACCTCTGCTGACATTGGAAAATGTGTGAACAAAACGGATAGTGGGCGTAGAATAGAGGGGGTTAGAACATACACCTAATCTAGGTAGGTATATCATGTGGAATTGTAATAATACCACATCAAACTAGCACCAGTTTTACTGTTAGAGATAGGTATACTAGGAAGTTTTTTGAGGGGGGAAGATTGGGCTTTTACAGGGGGTAGTAGGTTTTTGGTGCATTCTATTTCATTGTGATTTTTTCTTCCACATGTATATTTCAGGTTTTTGATTCTTGAGAGAGAAAAAGTATAGCCAACTTTTGAGAAGCAGCAGCAGCAGCAGCATCAGGAGAAACTTTTTAAAAGATTTTACTTTTCATTTTCATAGTTTTTGCTGTTTCCGTTTCCTGTATTTATATACGAGTTACGAGTATTTTGTATATTTCTATGTTTCTCTGCATCGAAACAGGATGAAATATGCCAGAGAAGAGTGCAAAAAGAGATTTAAATGAAATCCGTTTACTTGGTTAGAGTATGTTCTTATGTTCATATTCGGTAAATTTTATATGCATATATACATATTGTCTTTCCTTTTTATATAGGTTACACCACACATGTCTTTGTTGCTTTGGGGTTTTATTTCAATAACAAAAATAAAAACAGTCTATTTGTCTGTCTCACCAGTTTATCATATTTTTAATGACTTTCATACATATCGCATTTAATCAGAGAATGTGCAAAAGAATTTTTTTTTAAGATTTCTAGTTTTAACTTTATCGAAAAAAAAAAATACAAGACTTTGTAATTTGAAAAACTTTATAGCCAAGCTACCATTTGACTTTTTGTTGCCAAAGCGCTCACCACGCAAATTGCTACGAGAAACATTTTTTTTTTTGGAACGATTTGACAAATGTATGTAATAGAGTATCCATTTTAGCACCAAAAGAAGCAACTTGTTGCACAAAAATGCTTCAAGTTGTAATTAATTTAAGTCGAAAATCAATTAAAAAATTCCCAGGTGGGAATTTTTAAAAATAAAAATATTGTAATCTTATCCTATGTTTCTATCAAAAGTTAATCTGTGTCTGCGTTCCGTAACTCTGGCATCGATAAAATTGGTCGATAAACATTGGAAAATGGAATAAAACTCCTATAATTTTTTTTTAAATTACATCGTTTTTTACTATTTTTATCAATGCGATGAGTTACAGAACATACGCACTGGTTTAGGTTAAAAAAATGTATCTACTGTTTCCACCGAACAAAAAAATATTGAGAGAGAAAGATTTAATTCAATTTTTCATTTTGGTTGGGTTAGTTCGATTTGTTAAAAAAAATACAAATTTTTAATGTACTTGGATTCTTATTCTAAGACTAGATTATAGAAATAAATTGGTTTGGTAAATCTGCGAGTTTTGCGTTAGATTCAGCTTAAATCAAATAAAATCTTGGTCTATCTACTTTTGAGTTAAAACGATCCCACTTGCTGTTCCGAGTTGTATTTGTTCAGATAGTTGTTAAAAAAAATGCAAGATCCCAAATAGACCTAATCTAACATTTTATGTGATTAATGTTTGACGTATCAGAACTGTTTGACGTTTCGAGTTAATTTTGTCTTAAATTAAATCAAACAAATTTTTTTGAAAAATTAGTAATATTGCTCATTCGGTTTTTAGGTACTTACTCTAAAATGTTCTTGATAAAAAATGTACTTATTAATTTTTTGAAACTTTTTCCAAAGTCAACGTGAACTTTTTCAATTTTCAATTCATCCAAAAAGTTCGCAATATAATATTGTAAATATATGAACACATATTCAAAGTAGGTAGGCCATATATAATTGTCTGGTAGGTACATAAATTGAAAACTTATGTCCAACCTATAAAAAAGTTATTAAGTGCTCAATAATAATAGCCATAGTGTTGTGTGCTCAACATGTGGCATGTTCGTTCATATTTGCTGAATATCCCAATAAATATCTCAAAAACGAATGCAAAAAAAAATAAACAAAAAAAAAAAAAACCAACGTGAGTCGTCCTTCGTCCATCCACAAAATACCACCATATATACATAAATGTCATGATTTTGTTGTTGTTGTATAAGTATCAACAAGTCGCTCTTCTGCGCGCAGCGAGTACAAAACTCCCGACCCTATATTCCCATAAATATCATTTTTTGGCTCTCTATAGAGTTCGCACAGGACGACGACGAAGACGACATGACACACTCACTGAGCACCGCACTGATGTCAGTTGAAGGTGCTATAGCTGTTAAAGTCAATTGTCCATTATAATAAATTGAGCTTGATATTAATTTTCCTGGGCATTTTCCTATTCCCCATAACACATACTCTTGGACAGTGATTTTATATTTGAAAACATATTTTTGTTGTTGGGTTAACCTGTAATTTTTCTACTCACATACAAATACAATCTTAGGTGTACCTAACCTACCTACAAAAAGAGAGGTAATTTAAACTCTGAGAGAAGTACCTACACCTATAATTTCTCAGTTAATATTTTTTTTTTATATTGAAAGTTTGTGCGTGTGTGGGCGATAACTTTTGCGTTAATAAACTTATAAAGGGTTAATAGTAAGTGAGGTGAAAAGTTTTGAACCTTTAAGTTTTCCTTCCAAAAGCTTTATAAGAAACTTTAATTGTACTCACTCAAGCTTTTTGTTTAAAACTTTTTGCTACAAGCTTTGTAAATAGAATAACTTTGGGTGTAGTTCTTTGACTTTATTTTATAACAAAAAAAAACACGTTAAATAAAATAAAACTGAATAGTCAACATTTGACATTTTTTAATAAAACAAAAAAAAAATAATTCTTCAAAAAAAAAAAACAATCAATTTTTCATTAAACACTCCTCATTGAATTCTCTGCCAACGGAAGTGAAATAAAACCCTAAATATCAAATTCCAACGATATTTTGATTCAAAGTAATCTCGATGCAGCATTCAAGGCCCCGAGTTCTACACCGGTTGGCAGAGCGAATATATTATGTAGGTGCGCTCTTTTACCTTCAAACTCTGATTTTCTAACCAAAACTGTCAAGTTCATATGAAAAAAAAAAAATTAAAAAAATGTGTAGTTTTGGACAGAAAATCACAGAGTTTCATAGTAAAGAAACGCACATTATACATTTCATCGTCGTAATTTATTTTATATTTGCAAAATCACTTGAAAAATATTGTGGAACGTATTTAATTTTAAAAATCACTATTCTAGGATAAAAATTACTGATATTTTGCGTGAAAATTGAAAACTTTAAATTTCTCATTGAATACCAGGGAAAATGTCAGGTAGCTTGATGGAATTTAACGTTTAGGAATCAATTAATTTTGTATCGCATAATGCGAAATGTAAATTTTTAAAATTCACACCGGACATTTTTACATTGATTCAATGTTATGTGTAAATATTGTCACCCTATGGAATATTTGATAAAACTTCGCGCTTTTTAAACTTTTCTTTTTTTTTAAACTTTATCTGCGATCTTTGTGCTTTTAACTTTGAATTATTAAATTCCCAGAATTTGAATTTAAACAAAAAAGTACAAATCAGGTTTTACTCACAGTATATTCGGGAACATGAAGAATATCCACTTTATTTGATTTTTTTATATTTATCATTCTCTGCGCAATAAGAGACGTCATCTTTGCACTTAAATTCTATTCCAAATTTATAAAAGGTTACCACGTGAAACGCGCCACGAATAAAGGAATAAGACTAAATTTCAATTCCAAAGCATTAGTCTACATACAAAGCACCACTAAAGAGGTTTCTTTTTTAATATTAACGTATTCGTGTTAAGAACCCTCAAAAAACGGTTTACAACACATGGTTGATATGAATTATTAAGAAGGTTTCATGCTCATTAGGTCTTTGGAAAATAAATACGAATTACCTATTCTCATTACGCACTTGATTATTTGGGGTGTTTAACTGAAACAATTCCTATATTTATCATAAATTTAATTAAAATATTAACGTTTATAGGACATTTGGGTTTAACGGGAGAATTATTACTTCATTTTTTTGTATGCTCATCATTTTCATTTGTTGGAGGCTTTAGAATATTTAAAATTACGCGCTGAAACAATAACATTTTGAACTTATCAAAACCATAACGAATATTTTCAACAAATATATATATACATATGTATTAACGAAAAAAAAGAACTTACCATCTACACGGCGAATTATCTATAAACATCGCGAAATGCTTATTAATTTTTTGTTTTGTTTTTATTTTAATGGAAATATATTTTGTTTAGTAAAATTTATGATTTATTTATTGGAAAAACAGTAAAGGAAGCGAAAAGTTCGGTGCATTTTCATCAGGTTTACCTGTTGAAAGAAAAAAAGACATTTATAAATATTTTAATTTTGTTTCCTTTGAAACAAATGCTGTTCACTTACGGGTTGTCTACATGTAAAGCTGTTATAATCTTTTTAAAGAGAATTAAAAAAAATATAATATGAAATTCTTTATTGCTTTTAGTTTTTTTTTTTTCAATTTCAATTTTAAATCAAATAACAATAATAAAGGTTAACAAATTTAATAATTAGACATAACTTTTTAAATTTGTTACTTTCTAACATAGATATTTTATTTCAAATCCAAAGCTAAAAAAGTAACGAACTTTTAAAATTTCCCAGTATTTTATTATTTAATTTCCAACAAATGCGTTGTGCGCAGAAGTGAACAAAAAAATCAATAGAAAACAGGATTGGCATAGTATTAGAATAAAGTATTAGAATTTAATTAGGGGTATTCATGCAATGGTGTAAACTGCGTAAACATGTCAAATTTGTATGAACATTTTACAGGTTTAAGCAGTTTACGAAGACTTTATGGCATTGCATGAATATCCCTATTGACATTTTTTTCTTTTGAAGAACTTTTCGGGATTTTGTTTTTGCTCAAAATCAATAATATATTCGTATTGGGGTCTTAGAATTGTTGTAACAACTCTTGGAGGCGACAAAAGTTTGGACATTTTTCATTTTAGTGATTGCTTATTTTAGTAGGAGTATTTGAATTGACTATACAAAATAAAAAAAATATTTTGTTGTCATCAGAAAACCAGTTAAAACAAAAAAACTGTTCCTACTATAATTTTCATAAAATATACCATCCCTGTATACGAGTAGAAATTTCCCTTTTTCTCATCGCACTCAACTCGAAAACGTCAAACGAGAAGCCTTTGTATATAAACTCTTTATACAATGGAGAAACTATCCATCAGTCATACATTTTTTTTCCTTCTCAAGGTACATGAAAATTTGTGTGCAGTTCTGTGAAAACTTTATTTATCTGCATTTTAAATTAAATTATCTTGAAAATTAAACTTATAAATCTATAGAAAAAGTATAAATTATAAAGATTATGATATTTTTTATTGAAAAAAGAAAATCCTAAAATGAATTCTTCAACCACCACAACTTCGAATCAACAACTCACTCCACTTGTCTATTGGGCACAATCCGAAGACCAAATTACGTTAAAAGTTGAATTAAAAGATTCAAAAGTATGTAAATTCATTATTTAATTAAGTCCAAGTGATTATAAGTAATTTAATTCTACAGCAACCAAGTGTAAGATTCGATGAAAAATCCATAAAATTCAGAACTCACGGACTTGGTGCTCGGGGATTGAATGACTATCAATTTGCACTCAATTTGTATTCGAAAATTGACGATGATGTGAGTTGGTACTTGGGAAATACAAACAAGTTCTTGACCAAATGCAATTTAATTAATTTTCTTAGGACTCGACTTACAAAGTTTTCGATTCGAAAATTGAATTTACAATCAGAAAAGAAAAACCTTCTTGGTGGCCAAGGCTAACAGCCACCCCACAGAAGCCACATTGGTTAAAAATCGATTTCGACCGGTGGCGCACCGAGGATGATATCGTTGACGAGGATGAACCCAGAGACGTAATGGAAGACTACTCGTCGGCAAGTCGGAAATTACATCTAGAAGAGCTGGGATATATCAAGGGTGAGGGGGAAATTCTATAGGTTGATCTAAGTTTTTTTTTTAACTGATTCTTGAATTCCACAGAGAGTGGCAAAAAGGTTTACATGGTCTTTTACAATCTTTGCCAATTCGTTGGGTTTACGTATGTGTTGTTGGTGATGTCGGTGCTGTATTATCGGGATGGACCGGATTCTATGTCAAAGATCTACGAGTCCGTTGCCAATCCCTTGAAATTCTGCCAACTCCTTCAGTACCTCGAAGTTCTACATCCAATTTTTGGCTATACAAAGGGTGGACCACTGATTCCGTTTTGCCAGGTAACTGGAAGGAATTTCGTTCTATTTCTGATGTTAACTCTGGAGCCTAGGATGCAAACGAAGCCAGTTGTCTTCTATGTATTTTGTATTTGGTCGCTAGTCGAATTTGTCAGGTAAATTACCTCGGACTTTTATATCACTTTCATATAAATTTCGTGTCCTTCTTCAGATATCCCTACTACATCACTCAAATGTTTCAATCCGAAATTGGTTTGTTGACTTGGTTGCGCTACACAATCTGGATTCCTCTATACCCCATGGGAATTCTATGCGAAGGAATTATCATCTTGCGAAACATTCCTTATTTTGAGGAGACCAAGAGATTGTCGGTGGAATTACCAAATAAATGGAATTTCGCATTCGATATGCCATCTTTTCTAAAAGTCTATCTTATAGTTTTAGTTCTGCCGGGAACTTACTTATTAATGACTCATATGGCCAAGACAAGGGCTAAGAAATTATGCGGCGCTAGTAGAGGAAGTAAGAAAATCCATTCCAACTGAGACAATTAATTTTACTAAGTTTACATATTTTCAATGTATTTTTTTTTTTTGTAATTTATATTTTTCAAAATAGAATAATTTAACTTTTTAATAAACAAAAAGTTAGCTATACAAAAATGTGTGCAAAGTTAAATAATAAAAAAAGATTGAGCCATTTGAAGCGTTATTAATAAAAAAAATATCTTTTAAGTGAAAATTAATGAGTTTCTTTTATCGTTTAGTCATTTATTTTTACCACAAAAATCTCGCAAAATCAGGATACAAATTCATAAAACAATATAGGATTCCATATACGAATATTTACACTGAGATAATTGCTTTTCCGGGGTCCTATTACGAAAAACGATTTAACGATATCGTTTTGACAATAGCTGCTTATCCTCTACAGATGTGATGAAGATATTTATTGTCAAAACAAAATCATTCAATCGTTTTTGTTTAACATAACTATGTGGGTTTCCATTGGATGCACTCAGGAATTCTTACCTCAAATAATAATTTTGCTTTAATTTGTTAATTGATTTTTTTATAAAATGTGCCTTCTTTGTTTTTGGACTCAAAATTAATTATTTCAAAAACTACTTTTTAATTTCAGACGCTTTTGAACGCCCAATGGTAAACAACAATAGTTAGGTCCTTATTCTTCGATTCGAGTATCGTTAATGCAATGAGCTGGTTATAGAAATCGAAGTAGGTCCTATTCTATAGTGAATTCGGTCATATTCTATAGTGACTCGACCTCTGTTTCGACTTCTTGTGTTCAAAATTTCGCATAAAGTCGTTTTAGTTGTGGTATTTCGGACTTCTACGTCACTGAAAATATTCGAATTTGAACAAATCAAAGGTAGTCAAAAATTAGATTTAAAATTTATAAATGTTTATCGAACTGAATAGGTTAGTTTTTAATTTTATAATTAAGGGCCTAATTTCGAATTTTGTCTCGTTTCACTACTAAACTGCACCGTGGAGCCGAGATAAGGCTTTTTGAAATTAGGTGGAGTTGTCGTAAATTTTTTGAAAACTTTTATTGAAAAGAGTATATTTTGCCAATCAAAAAATTAACAAGAAAATCAAAAATTTGTTTTCATAAGTGTTAGAAAAAAAAATCATCGGGATTTTCCAATGCTAAATTCAGATATTAATTTAAAAATTGATTTTTTTTTGTGGCAAATGGAATTTCAAATTCATTTGTTTTAGTATATATTCTGTATTTTTTCAATGTCAATTTTTTACAAAAATCTTCATTCTTTGATTCATTTTTAGAAGAGAAAGAAGAGCTTGATTAACTTACCAACTGCTTTCTTTTATTATAAGCAATTCCTACGACTTTTGAAAATAATTTTCACGCCCAAAATTTAATAAGGGGAAAATAAATAAGAACATTTTATTAGACTGTAATTAGTAGAAATTGGCATTTTTGGGACGGAGGTAATAGGTGTGGTCGTTTACTTCTCAAAATTGACAAAAATCTGTCAAAGTTTATGTATAAAAATAATAAAATTGGTGGAAATTGGCAGTTTTGGCAAGCAAACGTATTTTGTCTTTTAAATCATAAATTAATTCTTCTATGTATAAATTAAAGGTCTGTTTTTTCACGTGAAATTTCAACAAATTGTAACATTTTTCTGTCAAATACAAAAGAAAAAAAAACTCAAGTTAGGGGAAACTTGATGAAAATTTAAATTACCAAACATACATTAAATTATAATATCAAAAGTTTCCCAAAACTGTTTTTCTTCCTATGTGTTGTGAAAATTTGTGCAAGTTCATAAAGAATTTCAAGTAACCAAAAAGACCCATTACAATAGGTCAAAAACTGAGAAAACCATAGAATGTCCATCATAATCCACCTTCAAAAACTAACCCCCAATAACTCTGCTTATTTATGTGCATTTGCTGTTACAAAAGATTAAGAACTTAGACCTCTTAATAAAAAGATTTCCATACCTTGTATGTATTTATGTATGTATGCATATGTATGTACCAAGCTAAGAAAGTTCATTAGATGTTTTTATTTCTAAATTTAAATTGGTGCATTGACAAAAAATTTACAGCACAAAATATGAAATATTGCTTGGATATCAATTTCCAAAAAGAACAAAAAACAAAACACAATTTATAAATACCAGTAAACTCCTTGGGTTTAGTGTCAACATTTTTTAGATTTTATTTGAATCCATTCACTGCATGATGAAAATAAATTGTATCTGCATTTTTTTTTGCTGGTCAAAAGTTGAACTTTAGGTTAACCCTTAACGCTCTACTTATTTTAGTTTTTGTTTTTTTTTTTTTTCTGTCCACACAAAAATGCACCACAACAGAAATTTTTCAAGAGCCAGAACAATGTTTTTTTCTTTTAATTTGAATAGCACTTTTTATGTAGAGACACCCGAGTTTCATTCGTTGTCGTAGGTATTCATTTAACGGAGCCTATTATCGTTCTACCATATCTCTAGCTCTCCTTGGCTCAAAACCCTTGCAGCAGTGGAATCCTATCTTGATTTTCTCAACACACATCGTTCCCGTAACCGCTGTCGCAACAGTTCTTGTCTTCGCTATCGTCGTTGTCGTCTTTGTCGTTGTTGGGTTTGCAATTGCAATTGTTTTCAAAACATGTCATTATAATATACGATGAGGACAACACACAGGAGCAAGAACTGTTTTTTAATGTGAGAAAATGTATGAATGCCACCTACTTTGTTTATCCACCCTTGTCAATTAAGACCACAAAAAAGTTTCAATGGGACAAATTGCAACACCACCCTGTGCGCAAATTATGACCAGGGTGGTTTGGTAATAATTTGAATAGCTTCAGGGAGCTTGGAGTCGCTTTTAACTTTTAAATTTACCGCGTTTATGAAGAATTAAACAAACAAAAAATACGCCGTAAAGAGAAATTTTATTTCACAGGATGACACAGTGTCCGTTTAATGTGAAGTCATTTTCCGGAGTGAAATTAATGAAGTTTAATTTTCTCTTTAACTACTGGTATACTCCTTTCATCAAAAGGACACGAGGGAGAGGTTGTTGTTTCTGTTTACTTATAGCTTGTGAGTTAATGTTGTATTTTAGGGCTTACATTAACTTGTAAATAAGCAGACCACTAGGAAAAATAACTCATGTGAATGAATTGTCAAAACTATATGTCATGTGCAAGGCACCTTAAAAGAGTGGAATGCGTTAATTTTTTATTTCACGACTAGTGAGTGCTCGGCTTAGTAAAAACATTAAAAATTCACTTAAAATGAATATAATTAATTTTGTGTAATTTATAAGAAAAAATTACGGTCTGCGATCGTTTTTATTTGTGAAATTCAATATTTCTCTCTAAAAAGGCTCAAACGATGCTCATGGTGTATTGGCTACAGGACTGATTTTTTATTTCCTCTATTTTTAAAAACGGCTAAACCGATTTTGATCTTATAATACTTATAACATAGGACATTTATAAATATTCCTTATAGATAGAAATTAACTGAAAAACAATTTTCTAAAACGCTACCTCCTCGACTATTTAAAAAAAACCTAGTAATTTCGAGGTCATTAGAAAATGAAATGAAGGTTTTCGGTTGTTGGTCATTCGGTCATACCCCAATGATATATTAGATTGTGACGGAAAATATTGTTGTGGTTGTAGGTATCTATATATATATACATATATTCAATTAGCGACGGATATCGGGTAGCGTGCGTCCGCCATCACATAATATGAAGCGCACATTCAGGCTGGTTGTTTTTGTAATCCTTTTGTGGACGAGTAAATTCTTGTATAGGTTTTTCTGATGAGTTCTGTTTTTGGGATTTCAATTTGAGAACCGAATTACTTGCGCGCGATAACAGTTCTTTACATAATTGATATATGTATGACTGACAAATGAAAAACAAATCAATGATACAAGGATGGGCTGAGGCGATGGATGGTTCTTTGTTGAGCCATCGCGCAGTAGGTTACATTTAAAGGGCTTATAATGATGGTCAGTTGGAAAATAGAGTGTCTGATGAACAAAGTTGCATATTATATGATACAGAATTAAACAATAAAAAAAAAAAAAACACGGAGTTGGAGTTTTCTGACACAAATCGATGAACGTAGACATCAATATAGATAGGTATATTTTTTAACAAAAATTAAAAATAAAACGTATATATTGGCGTCAAGGCTTTTTATGGCTGCAACGAAAATTAATTACTGCTTTTATCGGTACGTATTAAGTCTTAATTATCAATAAAGGTAAAACACTTTACTGTTATTTGGATGTATTGGAAAATATGCCAAGGCAACCATGGAACTATGTCATGGAACATCTTTTGTTCTTTACTATACTTTTTTTAGTAATATTTATTATATATATTTATTTTATTTATATATTTTTTTATTAACTAATATCTAAAGCCCAGTGGCCAAAATTCGACCATTAAAAATCACACTTAAAATTAAACAAAATAAAAAAGTACGTATACGCCCGAGTGTAAAAATATTTAACCGTCGTTTTTGGAGAAAATAGAATTGCGACAAATGTTTGGTTAACACAAATTAAAAGTTGGTCTTAAATACATTTTGGAAAAAATCTCCTATTGAATTTATAATTTATAGTGTTTAAGAAAATCAAATTGCGTAAAATATTTGTATTATAACGGCTATTTTGTTACAAATTGTATGGTCGGAAAAATATATTGCTCGTGCTAACTTTAGGAAAATAAGTAAAGTATGTTTTATACATTGGCAACATTTGTATTAAGTGTTTACAGTTTAAAAATCAGCCTTATTCTGCTATCCGATCCCATCGAATTTCGATTCACGTGAATTGTTCACTTTACTTGAATAAAAAAGGTCACGAAAAAGGAAAAATTGTTCATTTTACTTACAAATTATTCTTTAAACCCTTCAATCTTTCCAGTTCAAAGCTCTATCAAGAATTATTTGTGAAGGTCTTGAGAGAATAAAATTGTTAAAATTTTATTTGTGTCGCAATTTATATGATTTTTGGAGCATTCGTTTTCCTCCAACGGATAGCATAATACGAAAATTCAAGTGAACTTTAAGCAGAAAAGGGCTGAATGTGTCAAAGTGACAGCTACAACATCATCACCAAAACCATTAAATTTCTGGAAAAATCTAGTTCTTATCTTATGATTTAAACTTTGATATTTAGACTGTAATATTATTAAGTAAAAACAAAACCTAAGAAAATGTCAGTCCCAAAACAATGAAGTTTTTAACGTTTTTAAAACGAAAGTGGGATATGCAATTTGTAAAGAATTCCTTACCACTGGTGGGGGGAATTTCTAAACTGCTGATTTTTAAATAAAGGAAAGAAGTGATTCCTGCTTAAAATCTTTATTGATACTCAAATTTCTTAAAACTATTCTATGCTATTTATACAAATTTTACATAAAGGAAAAAAAAGATAAGGAAAATGTATGCACATTTTATTACCCAATAAACGAATACAAGCGGGATGATAATTACTTATCTCTTGCATGCTTATCGTACACACACACAAGTGATAGACAAACAGGATCGTGATTGCATTCGTTTATTTAGGTAGGTACATACATGGTGTTTAATCTTTAAACATTCTGCCCGGCGACTTGACTAGTTTCTGGCAATGTGAATTCAACTTCCACAATTTTCTTACGATAACAATGATTTTTTACATATATATAACTTAATGCTATTACAACAATAAGAATAACACCTAACGAGATATGGCCACTCATGTTGTGTATCTGCTGAAGTGTCTTAAGTTGAACAGGCGATGAATTCATGAAGTTCAGTTGTTGCTTTAGTTTGTCGATTTCCACAGTGTTATTAATTAAGATTGTATGGGAGGGCTTAACATCAATTTCTCTTAAGTCAATGACGTCCTTGGTGTACATATAGTTTGATATAGGCATCTTCCTTTGAGAATCCCATTGTTGCGATGATGAAATGACAATTCCTTCGTAAATCGCTGAACATCCCGCTTCTAGCTCTAAGACCCCTTGGTTAGGTAATTCCAATGCCATCGGCTTGTGTTTTCCGCATTCAATTATAACATTGAATTCGTTGTATACCTTGAACAACCAATGATTTTGTGAGGATAGTAGTTTCCAAAAACTTTTTTGTTTAGTTTCTTCAAATCGACAGTTTGCATTTTGAGATTGTTTAAGAGCTGATATTTCACAACCATTTTGAGTTGGAGGTAGCCATGGCCAGTTTTCTTGACACATATAGTTATCTTCTAAGTCTTTTTTGCACTTATCCAGTCGAGCTTGTGTCATTAGTAGGAATAGATTCCGCCCAAAATTATACACAATGTATTCAGCTTCCAGGTTTGCAATTATAGTTGTACCGTTTCGATCAATTGGTATGGGAATCAGATGGTATAGAGTAATGGTGTCGCTTTTCAGAAGTGGTATTTCTGCGTAAATGACCAATTTTTGATTCAGCATTAGACCTTTTCCTTTTATTGAATGATATACTTCTTTCAGTTCGCTGTCGGTTTTCCATCCCGGAAGTTTTAGTTGAGCTGGTAATTTTGTCTTGATAAATGATAATTCATTTTGTAGCTGCAGTGGTGTAATCAAGTTTGGATTTATATGATCATGATGAATGTCTATGAGCAAATTCATAACAGACGTCTGTATGTCTTCGCATTCGTTTAACATGAGTATTACTTGGGATGTCATTAGATGGAACAAGGTAGCTCGCTTTTCCAATTCCACAATTGAATCTTGGAATAATGTCAATTGTGAGTTCATTTTTTGAAACGAATTGTTGACATCTTCAGTAGTCTTCTTGAGAATATTGAGTGTAGAGTTAATTGTTGAAGTCTGTTGTTTGCTTAGATACGCCAAATTTCCTTGGTTATTCAATATTTCTTCCATATTTGCTTCCATTTCTTGTCTGTCGTCTGCATCCATAATACCAAATAACATGTGCTGAAGTGAACCAATGAACTCTAAAGGAGCTCTACGATATCTTTGTTTTTTACCTAGCAGTAAATTATTGTTTTCCTTTAATCGTTGGTATCGTCTTGTTAACGCCAATGTCATGAATTTGCATGAGTTTTCATATGCTAACAATTTATTGCAGTTGTTTTCCAAATTCTGAATACATTTTTGGATATTTCCTATTTCATCAAAAAACATATTCAAATCATAATATATGAGCAGGTTCCATTTCGAATTTATGATATCCATCGGGCCCATGTTCTGAAGATAAACTGCTGTGTTGTTGTTGATCTTGGATATGCGAGCCCCGAAGTTGGTTGTTCCTGTTGCCTTTGCTGAGCAAATACATAGGACGAGCAACATCAGGATTAGATTATAAAGCTTGGAGTTATCATTCGTAACATTCTTTTTCAGAGATGTAAGTGATTGTTGTTTTTCTTCTCTTTTTTCCTCTTCTTGAACCTTGGCTGCTTCTAACGGACATATTTTGTGAATAGGTCGTTTTAATTCCCCATTCTGCGTTTTGATTGTTACCACCCGAACTTTTCCGTCTAGCCCAGGATGCGTCTTTATAATTTTCCCCATTGGCCACTTTGCTGGGTGAGTATTCTCGTTTTTGATTATGACTATCTGGTCAGGTGTTAAGTTTTCTTGTGGCTCTTTCCATTTGTACCTCTGTTGAAGTAGAGTTAGATATTCATCCTTCCATCTTTTCCAGAATTCATTCTTCATTTTTTGAATAATTTTCCATCGATCCAATGAGCTAATCTTTCGTTCATCTTCTGGTTCTGGACTTTCAAGTATTGGTCGACCGATCAAGAAATGTCCAGGAGTTAAGACATCTATTTCATCAGGGTTACTTCCAAACGAGGTTAAGGGTCTTGAATTTAGGATTGCTTCAATTTGAGTGAGTAACGTAGTAATTTCTTCAAATGTGAGTTTGGTTTCACCTATTACTCTTTTTAAGTGGTACTTCACTGATTTGACACCTGCCTCCCACATTCCCCCAAAGTGTGGACTTGCTGGAGGTATAAAATTCCACTGTATTTTTTCCGCTTCAAGAATAGGTGCTAGATCTGAATTTTTCAAAATTGCTTTTTTGAAATCACTGTCCAGTTTTCCTGCTGCTCCAACAAAGTTTGTTCCATTATCTGAATAAATGTGTTGAACTTTGCCTCGTCTTGCAAAGAATCTTCTTAACGCTGCTAGGCATGCTTCTGAGGTTAATTCACTTACTGCTTCGAGATGAACTGCTTTGGTTGTCATACACACTAAAAACATGATATATCCTTTAAACGATTTTTGCCCTCTGCCTTTAGAACACCGCATTTGAAAAGGTCCTGCATAGTCTACTCCAGTATGGGAAAACGGAGGTGAACATGAGACACGATATTCCGGTAGGTTTCCCATGAGTTGTTTGTTGACGGTATTCTTATATCGTATGCACCTTACACAAGTCCGGACGCATTTCTTTATGATGCTCTTTATGCCAATAATCCAGTATTTTCTTCTTAGTAAGCTTTCCATTAACCGATTCCCACCATGTAATGTATTACTGTGGGTTTCTCGAACTATCAATGTAGTTAGCCAGGATTTGCTGAGAATCAGTGGATGTTTGTGATTGTATTCTAAGGACGAGTTTTCAAGTCTGCCACCTACTCTCAGAAGTCCTTTGTTGTCCAAAAATGGGTTCAAGCTTGCGATTTTACTCATGTGATTGATGGGCTTACCATTTTGTAAACATGTTATTTCACTTGGAAATTCAATAGACTGACGGTGTTTTATTATAATTGTCTCAGCTTCTTGAAGTTCCGAGGTCATCAGATATGGTGGTAGTTTTTCTTTTTTGGCTATTCTAATAAATCTTAGAACGTAGGCCATAACCCTTTCCAATTTTTTGCTTTGAGAGCATCGCTCTTGTAATTTAGGGAGTATGTCTTCAAATTGGGTTGGTGTTGTCATTGCCACTATCGCCTTTTCTTCTTCTTCGTTTTCTGGCCAATCAGTTTCGTCTTTAATTAGCCAAGACGGACCTTTCCACCATAAATCATTTTTCTTTAATTTTATGGGAGATATTCCTCTTGATGCTGCATCAGCAGGATTCTCTTTAGTGTTAACATATCCCCATTTAACTTTTGGCATTAGAGTCCTTATTTCTGTTACTCTTGTTCGTACAAACTTATCTTTGCTCTTGTTATTTTGAATCCAGCACAACGTTATTTTTGAGTCGCCCCAGGCGAAAGTACTGGTATTTCGGCGCATGATTTTTTGAATTCTGTCTAATAATTTCGCCAATAAGTGAGCTGCACATAATTCTAATTTTGGTAATGTCTTCCTGTTTTTTATGGGATTCACTTTGCTTTTAGCTGCTATAATCGATATGCCTGTATTCGTTTTTAAATACACTACTGCTGCATATGCTTTCTCAGAAGCGTCTGCAAAGCCATGTAGTTGGAACTTTGTTTCTTTCGTCACGCCCATCCAACGAGGAATTTTGATTTCGCTTATGTGATGTATGTGCTTTACGAATTCAATCCACTCTTTTGCAATTGTGATCTCTAGTGGATCATCCCATTCACTTTTCATCATCCATAATTTTTGTATAAACAACTTGGCTGTGATCGTTACAGGTGTTAACCATCCAATAGGATCAAATATTCTTGCTAAGTATGATAGCGCCTGTCTCTTCGTTATTGTTTTTGCTTCTAATGTTAATATGTTAAACATAAACTCGTCACCTTTCGGATTCCATTCCAAGCCAAGTGTTTTCACTGTTTCATTTTCTTCAATGTGTAGAACTTCGTTAACTCCTTTCTTTGATATATTTTGAGTAGCTTCATTTGCGTTTGAAACCCACTTTCTTAGGTGAAAACCATATTTGTCAAATAGATTAAGGAGTTGCTTCTGGATTTCTTGGCATCCTTCAATTGTGTCTTCTCCAGTCATCAGGTCGTCCATATAAAAGGATTCGTTTATTATGTTGGCAATCTTCTTATTATTGCATTTTGATGCAATTTCTTGCAACGTTCGAGTTGCTAGGAATGGAGCTGATGATGTCCCATACGTAACAGTTGTAAGTTTATATTGTTTGATTTGTTCTTTAGTATTTTCTCTCCAAAGAATGTATTGATATTCTTGGTCTTCTTTTGTCACTTTAACTTGGCGATACATTTTTTCAACATCAGCTGTAAGAGCATACCTCCAGAGTCTCCATTTTACGATTATATCGAATAATTCTTTTTGAAGCCTGGGTCCTGTATGTAGAATGTCGTTAAGGCTTTTTCCATTTGAAGTTGTTGCTGAAGCATCAAACACTACTCGGGTTTTTGTTGTAAGACTATTTTCCCGAATAACTGCTTGGTGGGGCAGATAGTATTTCCCTTTCTTAAGTATACTGACTTCTTTCATGTGGCCAAGATTCTGATATTCTCGCATGAACTTGATGTATTCCTGTTGAAGTGCATGATTTTTTTTGAATCGCCTTTCTAAACTTAGTAATCGTGCAATTGCTTGTTTACGAGAATCGCCAAGAATGATTTCTTCTTTGAATGGCAGTTTAACGACGAACCTTCCATCCTTATCTATTTTAGTTGTGTTCTCATATAGTTTTAAACAGTTATTATCTTCTGTGGGTTCACTTGGATCAACTTCTTCGATCTCCCAAAATCGTTCTAGGTTTGTTGTCACAGCGCTAATAAATCGTGTCTTTTGGTTTTGGATTTGAATTGCACCTGATAAAATCCATCCCAATTTTGTACATTGACCCAATACTTCGTCCATTTTAACTATACCGCCTTCCATAATTTGTGGAAACAGATCTCCGCCGATAACCATATCTATTCTGTCCGTTTTGTTAAAATTAGGATCAGCTAGAGTGTAGTTGTTCCATACATTAATGTCGTATGCGAATGAGTTATCTGGTTGAGCTCTGGCTAATTTTTGAAGTACAAGAGCTTCTGCCAAAAAGATTTCATCACTCATGAACCGTGGTCGTATTTTCAGATTTACTTTAGATTTTGCCACACCAACTGTTACATTTCCAAGACCTTGTAAAGTTACATTGATTTTCTTCCTTGGCAAATTTAGTATTTGAGCGGCTTCTTCTGACACTGCAGTTTTTTGTGATCCTTGATCAATAAGTGCTCTTAGGGTTATGTATTCTCCTTGAGCAGTCTCAACACGTACTTGTGCTGTTGCTAGCAATATAGTTTGATTTGCTTTTTCTTTAGTTACCATTGAGGTAGTATTTTCTTGGTTTGAAGTTTTTTCTTTTGAATTCATTTCAACGTGAATAAGAGTGTGATGGCGCTTCCCACACTTCTTACACATTTCGTTGTATTTTGGGCACCTCTGCTTTTTTGTGTGGCCAAGGCATACATAGCATACGTCACTCTTTCGGGTCCAATTTAGGCGATTGTCTGCTGATAAACCTTGAAATTTTCTGCAGATTGAAGTAGAATGTCCCGAAATATTGCAGTAAACACAGAATTGCTGGGTCACATGGAATGATCCACTGGGTTTTTGGCCGCCTGGTTGACCACTGCTTTTGTAAATCGTGGATTGTCTCTTGCCTTTTATGGCCTCTAGTGCTTGAAAGTGCTGTTCCAAAAATTTAAGCACTTTGTTAAGGGTTTGGATCTCCTTGGTGTCTTTTGTGCTTTGTTCATAAGACCGAAGGCCTTCTTTATCCAGTTTCCTTATTATAATTCGGGCTATGAATAGTTCGTCTATTTCGATTCCCATTCCTTTAATTGCGTGTACGCTTTCAGTTGTCGTGTCAAGCAGCTGTCTTACACTGTTTGATGATTCACTGTTTATAACTGGTTGATCTAAGATCCTATCAACCAGAGCTGTGTACATCAGTCGACGGTTTGAGTAGCGCTGTTGGAGTATTTCCCACGCTGCTTCGTAGTTGACATCTGTAATTTTCAAATGTTGCACCAAACGTCCAGCATCTCCTTTGACCAATGTTTTCAAACGATATAATTTTTCAACGTTTGAAAACTGGTTTTCCTCATGCACTAATTTTTTAAAAAGGTCGTGAAATGAAGACCATTCGTGGATGTCTCCATAAAACACTGGGATCTTTATGTCTTCTAATTTGATCCCATGGTGACTGGTGTGCGTCTGTGATTTGGTTGCTAAGTTATTTATAGCTGCAAAATACATGTCTTTTGATTTTTGATATTCCCTTTCAATAAATTGGTCGTACACCTCCAGATTTATTGTTAATTTTGAATATACAGTTTTTAAGTCCTGTAATTCTTCTTTTAGTAGGGTTATCGATTCTTCCCTTGTTTTATCAGTGGAAAATTCTTTTTGTTTTTCCTCTATTTCTTTTACAAATTTTTGGAACTGCATAATTTGGTTCATGCATTTTTCTAACCAAATTTGAGCACGTGTTTCGGATGTCTTCTCGATTGGAATCTCCGCGAAAGTTATTTTATTGTCTTCCTCCTTTTCTTTAATTTGTTGTATGTACTTGTTTATCATGGTTATTTTTCCTATGATACTTTCATAGTAAAATATTTTGAAGTAACTTTCGTCAGTTACTCCCAGTTCCAAAATTGTTGAGTGATTTTTTTCAAATTCCTCTTTTAAGCTTTGAACGCGGTTGACCGCCACTTCCAAAATATTTTTTTCTATTTTATTTAGCTTGAATTTGTTTTCAATGCTAAGGATTTCTTCGCCAATTTCTTTTTGGCGCTTAAGGTACTGTTGCTTTTCCATCGTACAGCCCTCTTATTTTTTTTTTGTTCACTATTTTCACTTCACACTTTCTGATGTTAAGCCCCAGAAACGCTATTTATTTTTTTTTTCACTTTCTGATGTTAAGCCCCAGAAACGCTTTATATTTTTTTTAGTATATCTATGTCTGTAGTAACTATAGATCACTAGTTTTTTTTTTCTAAAAAGTCTCTTACCGCTGGTGGGGGAGAACTTTCTAAATAACTCGAAGGACCAAAATGTAAAGAATTCCTTACCACTGGTGGGGGGAATTTCTAAACTGCTGATTTTTAAATAAAGGAAAGAAGTGATTCCTGCTTAAAATCTTTATTGATACTCAAATTTCTTAAAACTATTCTATGCTATTTATACAAATTTTACATAAAGGAAAAAAAAGATAAGGAAAATGTATGCACATTTTATTACCCAATAAACGAATACAAGCGGGATGATAATTACTTATCTCTTGCATGCTTATCGTACACACACACAAGTGATAGACAAACAGGATCGTGATTGCATTCGTTTATTTAGGTAGGTACATACATGGTGTTTAATCTTTAAACACAATTATCACATAGACTTTTTCAATTCACTGAAAAAATTTATTTTCAATTTGAAAATGTCATGAAAGTCTGTTTACATGTTTGACTAAGTGAAGATCAAATCTCCCAAAAATGTAATTTTTCGTCTTGAAATTTTATCTAGAATGACTTTTTATTAAAAATGAAAAAGGATAATTTTTTTCGCAAAAAGATCAAATCTTTTCCAAAATGAAAAACAAACTCACAAAAATTTTAAAAAGCGTTGTCCCTTGAACAACATTTAATTCCTTAATTTTTGATGTTAGATGGGTTTTTTTTTCGAGACCTGTTTCAGTTGGAAACATTATTTTTCATTTGAAAATGATTTATAATTTTCGGATTATATAAAATTAATTTTCCAACAAAATTTTCCTTATTGACAAATCCTCATAATAATAATTGACGTCTATTTATTTTGGATGTAAGACTCCGTGGCGCAACGGTAGCGCGTCTGACTCCAGATCAGAAGGTTGCGTGTTCAAATCACGTCGGGGTCAAATAAGTATGTTTTATTTTTTTTTTATAAATATTAAAAATACATATGTAAATACATACCTACATACATACATATTAAAATTTCAAGCGATTATCCTAAAACCTAGCCTTATGTTGTTTTAATACACAACAGTCAAAATATGGTCATTGGTAGAGATGGATGAATTAAAAGAAAATAAAATGCATGAAAATTTATCGCACAAACTTGCTTTTGTGGTACAATGTTGTTCTTATGTGATTTTAGGAATTTGGGGCATATAAAGCAAATTTAATTAATTCAATATTTCTTATTGAAAAAGTGTGAAAAGGTATGTATCAGCTCGAAATTTCGTAAAAAATTTGTTAAAATTTTATCTTTGTTCGACATAAAATTATACAAAATATCAAATCTAACGCACTTTTAGGGCAATTTAAATACACGTTCCTTAAGAGCAAATTTAAGTTCCACATGTAATAATAATTGTAACAATTAATAACCAACAATTTTCTGTCAACCAGTATAATTACCTACCTTCTATACGTATTACTGTGTGTTGTTAGAAACACAGATGATATACATATGTATGCATTAAAATATAGGTCAAGCAATTAACTAACAATTACACACAACAAATCTAACGCCATTAAAATAACTCCTTGCCAAGGATCATTGTTTTTTGTCAAGCAAGACCAAAAGTGTAAAGCCAAGATTATTATGCTTACAGAGTTAAATAGGCACACTATATGCATTAAGTGTATTGCATGCAGGGCGGTTTAGCATGGGCGAAGGGTTGTGGGTGGGATGGCGTTTGGTGTAGACTTTTCAACAAATATGTACATGACCTTGGCTTCCTTTCCTTTGTAACTCTATAACTACTTTAGACAAAATGCTTTTCTGGCTTTCCATTTGCTTGCGGTCGCATATGGTAGATATATATTTTATTTCGAATGGCATGTTCTCTCTGAATCGCACCCAGAGGACAATTATTCAAAATTAAGCTTGTCGAACGAGAACGTGTACACTGTACAGTTATAATACGGATGTTGGTGTGGTAGAGGTATATAATATGTAACAGGTGGCACTTGGCAGCATGGTTAGGGCTGAAAGGAAAATTCTTCTATAAACGTCGCCATCAGTGTGGATGATGTGATTACGGATGAAAAGTGATTGCACATACAACAGGCGGCCATTGGCAGCAAACATATTGTGTGGCTAAACTGTCCCTAATGTCAAATTGTTGGCATGGTTTTGTTTTTTTTTTGTTGTCATGTCATATGGGAGTGTCATTAGATGTGTGGTTTGATTTTGCAGTTGTTTAGTATATTTTTCCCTATGTAGAGTTTTTTTTTTTTTTTATTTAATTTTATGGTAAACCTTTTTTTTTTGGAGATATCCATATATTTTCCCAGTAGACAACCTTTAAATCGTTTAATGTATATACCAAGGCCCATCAGACAAGCAGGCATTAATATACCTACAACAAGGAAGAAATAATATTGATTTTCTATCAAGGAATAATAGATCCGAATCTATGTATCTATTTTTTTTTTATTTCAATCGAAAAATTTTCTCTCTCTTTGTATCTACTCTAGGACTTTTTTAGTATCGTTACTTTTTCGCGGAAAAATGAAAAAGACTGTCAGTGAAAATATTTTTTTTTTTATATGAAGAACCTACAACAACAATATTTTGATAAATATGTCCTATGTTTTTTTTTTTTTTTCAATTTCCTCCCTAATCTGAGCATAGGGAAAAATTTGCTGTACCTATGTACATAACTTTTAATATTGTATGTTTACAAGGAAGGAAAAAAATATGGTAGGTAGGTACTAAAAAAATTTTCAAACGGAAATTCATAATGCTTTAAATAAACGTGAGCAAAAAAGTATCTTTACTGGGCATAATGATGGCATTTATGTTTACATTATTTATATATGTAGGAATGTGTATTATAGAAAATAAGATGTTAGAAGGTAAAGTAGGTTAGATATTTTAGAAGTTTTTTTTTTTTTTTTTAAAAACGATGAACTCTGGAAACGATAAAAAGAAACGATTAAAACCATAAGTTTTGACTTGTCATATTGACGAGGCGGATAAATATTGCATTTGAGATTTCAATCGAAGATGATATTAATGTCGTTTTCCATTTGTAATTGCAATTTTGATTTAAAGCCAATAAACAAACAAACAAACACTAATGAAAAACAAAAAAAAAACAATAATTTTTCATCATTTTTCGTATAATTGAACAATTTTCTGTTGATATTTTAGATGTTGATGGAAAAAGTTTTTCACTTTGTATTTTGTCTTACAAAAATCTCAATCGATCATTTTATTGAAAACTAAAAGTAAAATTAATGGGAAATCCTTATGGCAGCAATGTATCTACTAAATTGAATTGCTCATATAGAATTGCAACGATAGATAGAGATACTGACAATTTGTTTGGTCAGTAATTTCAGAAGAGAAGATATATCTGTTGCGAATGGTTGCTTTTTTTTTTTTTGTTTCTTTTTTTTTATGTCTTACTGACCTTGAAGGAGTTGCCTTTCGAAATAGCACACAATGTGTTATGTGGGATTGAGGAAAACAATATTGCACATGTACATTCATATGCATGCAAATTTATAGGTTTTTATTTCTTTTTTCTTAAAAAAAAAAATAAATAAATATCAGATAGCATTGCTGTGAACGTGTTCTCCATTCTTACAAAATAACAAACAAAAAAAAACAGTATACTATTTACGACTCAAATTACTTTGCCACAGGGTCTTTATAAAAAGAGAAGAGAAGTGTGAGGGAGAATATTTTGTTTTTATATGAATAACATGCTCTACCTATTAATTCATACTCAGGTGCAGAGTTGCAACCTACAATGTTTCCAAAAATCACTCAGATCAAATCTGATGTTTTTAATTTTTTTTTCTTCTCTATCTATCTTTTTAGGAAATAACTGATGAGAATCGGACCTTAGAGAACAAATGTTCAAAATTGCAATGTAAATATTTTATATTCAGATTGTCAATTTTCTTATTAGGGGTAGTCATGCAATGTCGTAAAGTCGTTGTAAACTTCGTAAACCTGTCAAATTGGTATGAACTTTTGACAGGTTTACCACGTTTACCAGAACTTTACGACGTTGCATGAATACCCCTATTAAAATTCTTAATGAAACATGCGACCGTCCAACGTATAAAATGCAAAGTCCAGACTATTCAAAATTGTTGTGATTTGTGATGTTAAAACCTAGTTTTACTAATTATTCCTGATTAAAAATTAATCAAGAATAATAACTACAACAAAAATATTATGAAATTGAAGCATTAAATTATATTCCAAGAGATTGATCGGTAATTTTTTAATTTTTTTTATTCGATAGCTTAAAAATATTTTGAAGTTTCCACAGAAATTGTCGAGAACAGTTATTTTTTCTGGGACAAGAGCTAAGCCCCGAAATTTCACTAGGATTCGGGCTAAGCCAATACGAAATATATTGTTGTCATATTTAACATCTATAAATTAATGAACCCCGATTTCATTTTTTTTTTTTTGTCCAAGAAAGAATTATGAAAAAGAAAAACTTTAACACCGCAGATATGTTTGGTAGTTATTTTTGCACTTGAGTATTTATAAATATACCTTTTTTTTGCTTATTCCAAATATTGTTGCTTCCATATTTCATTTTTATTTTTTGTGTTCAGATGCAAGGCAAAAAACAAAGACAATAATTTGAAATGAATGGTAAAAATGAATATAACTTCCGGATACAACATATTGTGTTGATGGAAGAATCCTTATACATACTTCAAAGAATTACATAGTTCTTTGTAAAGTGTTAAACTTTGTAGTTTTTTTTTTTTTTTTTTTTTTACTTTTTGCACTGTAAGAATAAGTTACATAAAATATTAAATAAAATAAAAAAAATACATACATATGCCAACAAATAAGAAAATCCCTTCTGCAATAAATTAAATGCAACATGAGTGGGTTTATAATTGCATTTTATGTTTTTTTTTTTTTATTTTTGTTCCTTTCACATCCATTTCAACGCCCCCATAAGAAAGAGGTTATGTCTTTTTTGTTGTTCATATGTATGTGAATTGGGATATGGGTCAAATTATAAGAGAAAACTCAAGGATATAATATTAAACAAGACAGATTTCGCACATTAAATGTATAATGCAAACATTTCATTGAATAATTAAAATCATTTCTTCTTCTTTTTGCTTGTAGGTATTTAAAATGTTATAAGCTCTCACATTTGAAAATATGTGTCAGTTCGGTTGGGGCAATCCGAAAAAGCCATTCTTGCATCAAATAAGCTTATATGTATGTACATACATATGTAGGTACATCACTTTGTGGTATTCCACTCTTATACTTGAAGAAAGACAAGAACTAGGCATTCATATTCCCAGCTTCTAATTTATTCGTCTTGTGCACCTTTTTGCTTGCAGAGTAGATATAGGGGCTTAAAGGTGATGCTTACGGAAGGGTAAGTTATGCATTCGTAAAACAATTCGAAGGACATGAAATTTTATGTTAATTTTAGGATATTACAAAGAAGAGGATTAATACTTTTTAGCTGCAAACAAATAACTACATAGGTATTCGTGGAAGAGATTTATTTGTTTCATAACTAGATATGTAATAGCATTTTGATCAATTTTTTTAAATTTTTGGCGTAATCGTAAGAAAAAATCGACTTTAACTACTAATTCCAAAAATATGGACATATTTAATTTTGTGTTTTTATACCATATTTGGTTTTAGGTTTTTTATTTTGTTCGTCTTTCCTTAAAATTTTGTTTACACGGAAAATTATTTTTGACTGAAGGAAAAAAAAATGATAGATCAAATTTCGACATCAATAGGGAAATTTCACAAAAGTGAAAGCCATCATTTTGTGGCAAGAACTTGTGTGTACTCAATTTTAATATTAAAATTTTTATTTTAACTACAATAATTTTGGTATTTGTATTAATAATAAATCGCACACAAAACCCATGTTCTGACTTCCACACGGATTCAAAGAAGGCGTTCTGAATTTCACTTTCACGTTAGCCAGTACTCAAACCTTTTTTTGCTTTCGAAATCGTTAAAAATAAAACATGAGTGATTATTTTAACGTTTTTGGATAAATTGCTATTTAATACAAAGCGTTTCCTTTTCACTCCTTCATTTTTGTGCGTTTTTAACTTATGTAACTTTTCAGTGTCACCTACAGGTGACAAATGTTTATTTTTTTCGACGATACTGCAATTTTTTTTTTGTGTCCTTCTTTCATTGATATGAAAAGCCAATAGGTCTAAAATAATGTTTTATTTTTTTTGGAGTTTCTAACTACACTTCATTTGTCAAATTCACTCATTAATTCGCGTGTAATCGGAGTTTTTTTTTGTGATTTCTTGAGTCATAAAATGATCTAAAAATGTACAAATCGTAATGTATTGTTTTTTGTTCTTATTGAATTTTGTAAAGAAATATATAAACGCAGATATAGTTCATTTTACGATAAAAATAAACTACATCATGATGATTACAACCGTCAAAATATTAGGTGTCACCTGTATAGTTGACCCTTCTTTAAAAAGGGGAAGGTGGGTCGTTTTTTCTATTTTTATAATTTTTTTTTGGTCTATACTAAATCTATTTATACATATTTTTGAGTAGGAGAGACGGTTTTTTTCCATGAACACAGACATGGGAATTGATTAGGCCATCCTGGGGGTACCAACCATTTTTGTTTTTTTTTTTTTTTAAACAAACAAACACAAACATATATATGCCTGTAAGACCTATTCCCTTTAAAAACAACATTTTCAGGGGTACTGAAGAATGCTTCAAGAGCATCGCTTGTCATGAAAAAGGGCCTCTCGTCATAGCCGTTTGAATTCAACAAAAAATTGTAGGTCCCCTCCATTCCTACCCATACGCACACAGGAATGGTTGAGGGTTGTATACATACGTCACTTGGACTTCGTTCTCAACGAACTGTTGCGCCACCAATTTGTATATTCCATAAAGCAATTACATGAGACATAGTGATGCATTTAAATCTTTTTCTTTTAATATTAATACTGAAGCTACTACAAATATATTTATAAGACCCGTAGACTGTTTTTTTTTTTTTTTAATTAAGAACACAAAGTCAGTTCTAATTGTGACAAACAAAAGTAGGTAGGAACTTGCGGCAGTTGGCATAGATCCTTATGCACTTTGATGTGGTCGGTGCTTTAATAGTGAGAAGAGTATTTGTTGCGAATAAGTGCGTTTTCTTTTGTCTGGAAAATCCTCAAAAACCGTATAGAAAAGAGTAGAAAAGAGGACTGATTAAAAAATTAAGTAAACAACTCGGTCACATGTATCTGTTCTTATGTTCGATCACATGGTGGCTTATGTATAAATTAATGTGCAGTTAAAATGAATTTTCAAAAAATGCATCAACCAGTGATGCCAGATTGTGAGAATTATCCCTTTTTGTGGGGATTTCACGTCTAAGTTAAGCTAAAAGAGAAAAAGGTATTTTTCGAACCTCATTAGTACAAAAAAAAAAAAAGAATTTTACGTTATGCTTAAAGTTTTTCTCATTTTATTAAGAAACAAATTGTATTCAACTATGATCAACTAAAATATTGTCATGCATAAACAGAACTTATTTTAAATATATAAATATTTTTTACCAATGCAGAATGCTTATTTGTTTCTCAATTACAATAAAATATAAATTTTTTTAAATTTATTTTGTTGTGGGAGAATTGTGGGATGTTTATCACATTTTTTTAAGAGTGTGAAAAAAGGAACATATTTGAGTGTCACTGTAGGAAGACATGCTTCCAAAGTCTGGCGTCACTGGCATCAATCCGTTTTTGAAATATCAATCTTTCAATGATTATAATTTATTATGGACAGTCCACTGACAAAATTGTATCCAAATTCTTGAAACCGTTTTCGATTAAAACAAGATTTTCCAAATTAACTCAATGAAATATTATTTATTTATAAGATTAATTTTTTTAATCATTTTAAGGGAAAGAGGGTATTTGAACCCAAAAACTCTCCTTAAGTCTCCCAATAATGTAACCGATATACGATAGATCAGGTGTTATCAGTACAACTAGTTTCTTTTATTTTTTTTTTATTCTTAGTAAATTGATAAGCAATACATGTAGACACCAAGTTATAAGGAGCAACAAATGTTTTAAAAATTCTACTGTAAAAAAATACAACGGTTATAGGTTTACTCACATTTAATTTGTCAATCTTTTGTTAACCAACCAAAAAAACTTCATCTGATTTACTCTCTTATCTGTTGTCGGTGGTCTTTGTTGGTGATTCGATTTATTTATTGGTTAATATAGAGAAAGAGAGTTAACAACACTTGCTTTGATTTTTTGTTTCTTATATAACTAAACACAAACAATTTCCATACATTATTTCCATTTACATTATACTCGTAATATGTGTATTTTATTTTTCAATTTAACATTACACATAGTAAATTTCAATATGTAAATTTAAATTCCTTTTTAAAAATAAAAAAAAAAAAAACTTCACAAAAACTTGGGATAGCGATGGTCCTTCGCTCTTAATTATTTTACCAGCTATCTACACACGACTACCGATGTGTTTTGTTTTTGTTGTTATTTTAGGCAAATTTGTGTTGTTGTTGTTGTTTTTTTTCATATACCACTTCTGGTGTGTTTTGTTTTTTTTTTTTTTTTTTCTTTTTTTTTTTTTTGTTATCCTCGAGCCACTATTATATCCTTTGAAAAACTTTAGCACACGTTTTGTTGTTATTTTGGGAAAAAGAAATCCTCATACAGACACCTACACATACAGACAGAGAAAGAAGCGAAAAAAGGGGTGGTGAAGTATCTGAGGGCGTATGTGAAGATATATTCTTTTTTTTTTTTTCTAATATTTTTCTACAAGTACACGAAACACGCAAGGATATACCTCCTGATTAAAAAAAAAAACAACGAGACACAGTGAATTCAATTCGAAAAGCGAAGTTTATATTATTTATTTATTTTACAATAAAAACAGTTATGAATTATTTAAAATACAATTACAACAGAGTCGTATCTCATGTTGTTGATCTGGGTTTGTAGTGTTTTTTACGCTACCAGCTGACAAAACATCGAATATACAATTTATTTTTTTGATGTAATTTTACGCGATGATAACATTTGATGAGTTTCAATATACACACAGCACACGACGACAACGATATAGACGACACGACACAACACGACAGAAATATATACGAAACTACTTTTGTTCAAAAACTTTTATCTTTAACTTGAACTTGGACGCGAATTATTTGTCTTAAAATTCCAGTTAAAAAAAGGACTACATTCATAGGACTTTTTCTACATACAAATCACTTTTATTTTTTTTTTTTACATTTTTTTGAAAAATAGATTTACACAGAGAAAAGTGTGGTAATATTCAGATGATGATGATGGCTGATGGCAATGGCGATATGGATGATTAGAAAACGATTACAGGACAGCACTTGACATTACACAATTTAGTACACACAGGACCTCTCGGAGACGAAATAGGAAAAAAATTAAATGTATGTATTTATAGGAGAAGAAAAAATGTTTTTTTTTTTTTTTTTATTGAAAGACTTGAAGTGAGTTACAACAAATATCTAGTTTTTTTTTTGTATCCTTCTTTTCGACGACAAGAAGTGAGGAGAACACAGCAACAGTGTTGAAAGGATATGCGAGAATATATAGTGTGGTGGCGATGGGAGCACGGCGATGTGTGCTTTAAGGATTATTTTGCTATTTTATGTGGTATTTTTTGTTGTTAATTTTGTTGTAAGTATTTTTTTTTTCTATCTATCTATATGTGTGTATAGTATAGAGTAGTAGATCCTGCCAAACACACAGGTGTATATTATTAAAGTGTAGTATATCCTTCGCCACATAGAACAAAAACGAAAGTAAATGTTAAGAGTTGACGGTTCTTAGTTTGGCTTCTTCTTGCTTGATGTCTCTATAAGAAGAACCAAAAAAATGTTGATTGGTATAAGGAAATAATATGCGGAGCAGAGAATGCCAGAATTTTGCTATACATGAGTATAAGTTGTGTGTGTTTGTGCTTAGTCGTACTATATTACCACTTACACAAGCATGCTATTTTATACACACTATCTAACGCACTTGAAGAAGGAGTAAATTCGCTCATGGTATAGTTTTTTTTTTTTTTTTTTTTTTTTTTTTGAAGAGAGAGATTCTTAACACACTTTTTAGTTACCTAGAATGATTGAGAGTAAAACTTTTTTATTTTACGTTAAATGCTTAAGCTTATGAAGAACTTCCGGTGATTAATGTCATATTATTATTGAGGTGTCTCATTCAAAATTTTGCAGTTCAAAAGTTAGGAGACATACTGATGAAGTTGACTATGAGGTTAGATTAATTTTGTTAGATACTTTCTAATAGTATGTGTGTGAGTGGAGCCATTTAAATAATTATACCAAAAGAGAGATATAGTGCGAGAGGAAATTTGCGTGAGAACAAAATTTGGTTTGAATTGTTGAACGTAATTTAATTCGCCCCATCAAGAAATTGGGGGCATTGTTGATGTACAGGGTGATTTATTAAAATGATGTATAAAAATTACTACATCTAAGGATTAACCGTTGAGCCATTATTTTTGTCACCTTAAACATTTTCCTTTTTTTTAATTTTTTGCATGGCCAGCAAAGTTTTTAGATAACGTAAAGGAAAAGCTTTTTTTCGTCAAAATACCGCTTTTGCACGTAAACTTTTAGTTTCAAAATGGTTTGGTTTTGATTTTTAGTCCTATAGACTTATATGAGACTGCGCGCACAATGCACATTAGTAGTATTAGTATTTGTTTTTGTAGAAATGTCAATGAGAAAATTGTAGCTTATAAAATTCTACACAAAAGAGATTGTGACACTGTTTTTTCTAAGAGCAATAGATTTTAGGAAAAAACTTTCGAAAAGGGGCCCAGTTCATTTACAACGCATTGATGTGAAAAAAATACATTTAAACAATTAACAAAAAGAACTAAATATTATTCTCTTTACTCCATAAAATCGAAATCCAAATTTAATATACTTTTTATGAAAAGCTCTGTATGGAAAATTTATGTTGAATAGACATATTTCAAAATTTAAAGCTATGATAACATTTTTCAAACATAAGGGCTGGTAGATTTTGATAGTGCATATTGTTTTACCCATTGTTAATTTTTCTGTTTTTTTTTTTATTTTTCAGACACTAGAAAAAAATCATCATGACAAGTAATAGCGTCGATGAACACACTGTGTGTTCGCTGACTCTGGGGCAATTGGAAGCGGACCTAATTCATCCATAGTAACGACGCTTATTTTTAGATGAGCAAGCAAAAATGCCGGATTTGTATCCGTGGAATTCTGCTGGTTGGTGGCATCATCGCTTTGTATTTATTTCGTTATCGACGATGACACTAGCCGCGTTTCATTATCCACGAAGAACCATATGGAACGTATCCATCTGGATCATTTTTCAACACATAATAACGACTTGGGATCCTGCTCTCTATCTGGATTCCAAGTTGTTCTTGTATTACATGTTAAAAAATGATCCTGATATAGAAAATAAAATACGGCTACAACTAAAATCCTTACCTATCGATGATAACCAATTTCTTTTAGCCTAAATTGGATATATTTCAACAGAAAACCCTTTTAGAACTCCCATTAAATGTTCTAGCAGTATACCTACCTTGTCTGTAAATAAATTACAAATTCTGAACAAGTGACTACCAGTGATCTACCCTATCACTCATCAGAGTAGATCAAAAAATGTTGCCTTGTCTCAGTCAATTTGTTTTGTTTAAAATGGAAGTTATGGAAAGTAAAGTTTTGGAAAACTTCTATCTTTAATTCTGATAATTCTGCTTTTACTTTTTTGGGGAAAACAAAAAGAAATTTGAACAGTTTTCCCATAATATCTCATTTGAATTTATTGATGTGAAAATTTTGCGGAACATTTTTTAGGAAACATGTCTTAAATATTTCAATCCGCTTGGATAAAGGTTCTTAATTATAATCTTAATATAAATAATTTTATTTTCTTTCTATTTCAGAATCTCAGGACATCTTGGTGACAACTTTCATTACTCTCAAAAGCAAATCACTCAAAGCATTAGGATTCATTGGATTTTTCTGACTTTCAATTAGAAACACATATCCTTCATTGCAAGGCACCTTATACAGTAAATCCCTTAGCTGATGAGACTTTGGCTCCTGATTTTTCATAATTCTAGAATTACTCACTCCATTTTGACCTCCTACTACAATTGGCCCTGGATTCCTTCTCCTCATAGCAGGAAGATTAACATTGTTGTTATTTGTATAACTTGGTTTTTCAAAAGTCTTCCTCAAATCATTTAATATCTTTTGTTCATCGTTATCAAGTAATGTCAATATACGATCTATTACTGGATCCATATTATAAGCTGATCCAGCAGCACCATTAGTTGTTGTTGCTGTTGATGTTTTGTGCAATTTCTGCAATAATTCAGGAAGAAACTCATTTTCAAATTCATCCAAAGAACTTGAGTGCGGCTTGCAATTTCGTGGATGCAATACAAATATGTGTTTTTTATCACCCAACGATGCAAGTACCGCCTCAATATCAGAACGATCCAAATTAATAAAAGGATATGGAAAGTTTTCATGATTTCCATAATTTACCTCAATATGTGGTGCATTGCTCAGATCTTTCGGCTGAAAGAGTTCTGAATATTTTCTCCATGTTGGATTGGAATTTTCTTCAGTTAGAAGCATAATATCAAAATTAGGTGTTTCCAGATATTGAATTGGGGATGTTGTTGGTGCAAATGGTTTCCGACCAGCAGCGTTAGGATGAGGGTGATTGTTTTGATATTGACGAGCATGAGCAAAGTTTGAACTTCTAAGTGGAAACAAAAAAATTGATCTTAGAAACTGTCTTGAAGAAAAATTATTGACTTACTTGAAGAAGGACATTTCATTTGATGCTACGCAATGTAAGAGCAAAAAGATTGACACGACTTTAATTTGAGTTCTCATGATGATTTTTGATAAAACTTTTAATTGAATCTTGATTTTATACTATTTGATAAAATCCCAATTAACTCAATGAGACACGTAGCATTTCATTTGTAATAGGATAACTTTTTTTTTAGAACGTGATTGATTTATATTCTTTTGGGTCAAAGGCAGGGTCAGGTTCGAATAACTTCGAAGTCATACCTAAATAATGTTCCATTACTTACTTGAATACATTATAGTAACTTTATATACCTAATCTACCTATCAACAAGCTATTAATTCACATAGTTATATTCGAACCACTCAATATACGATGTAAATTTGTAACTGTATGGCACTAAAATTTTATGTGGATCGTATTTCAGATTAAATAAACAGCAAAGCACAAAATCTAATGGAATCAAAATTATGTTGGGAATCAAACAAATAACATTGTGAATTAATATTTAAGTAAACAGAAACAGATCCGTGCGACCCAGTTCTGGAAAGTATTTTTTCTAGTCTCGGCTCTATGGGCTAATCATATGTTGAGGTAGTAAGTACATTTTGGGGGCATTGATGATTATACCAAGAAACACAGCTGAGTGTTTAAAATCCTGCGCACTATCATCAGGGATATACTTACAAGTATACGCTCATCATCAGTTCACCAAAAAAAAGAAAAACTCCTCACGTTTTACAACCCCAACAAACAAGAGCGAGAGAAAGTCAATCGACGAATCTCTCAACAAATGTTAAGTAAGTCAACGTATTCAAAGGTTAAGGGTAGAGGGTTGCAATGAAATTCTCTTGACCCACTACACCCCCATAATACACAAGTTGTTTACTTCTTCTCGCTCCCAAAAGCGACACGACGTCGTCGCCGTTGTCGTTTCTTTAAACTACCTATATAAAGTACATTGCCCAATAAATTGCATTAACCCAAAAAACAAAAATGCATGTAATTGTGTCACAATTTCAAATTTAAAATTCGATTTGAAGGAAAACTTTGTCTAGCAGCAAAATTTGCTAATTATGAAAAATCAGCAATATACATAATTATTGCCATTTGGGGTCAAAACTAAATCCCCACGCACATTAATAAAATTTAGTATAAAAAGCATATCAATTTCATGGTTTGGTCATCAGTTATCAAAAGTTCTTTACCTTCACACAAGGCAAACTAAACTATTCTCAAATTTCAATATGAAATTCTTTGCTTGCTTGTTTGCTTTGGCTGCCATCGCCACCATTGTTATGGCCGATAAGACAACCGATAAGAAGGATGGACTTTTGGGATCCAGCTATGGAGGTGGTTCATATTCAGCACCACCATGCCCTAAATCATATCTGTTCAGCTGTCAACCAAATGTGGCTTCAGTTCCATGCGCTGCTGGTGGTGGATATGCTGGTGCATACTCAGAATATGTTCCACAATATGTATTGCCACAATATGCCCAGTACCAACAATACGCTCCACAATACGCTCCACAATATTGAAGACTTCTCTATAACTGAACCTGAACCTGGACTGAAGATTACCGATGATATAACTAACTGGAATTTTATTGTTATTTTTATTGTTTTTATTCGTGTTTTTTGGTTGAAATAAAAAATGTTTTTTAAATTTGAAATTTCTCAATTTTTTTTATTTAAATAATTTCCGAAATGGTAGATGTCGCTGCTCCTTAACATGAAAAGGATATATTTTTAGAATGTGTCAATTTGTCAGAAAGTAAGTATACCAGTGAATGGGAAATTTATATTTCTAACACTCCTCAACCTGTCAGAGAAACTGAATAAGCAGTCCGGGAACGACCCATAATTTGGCAATTCTTTTTCAATTTTCTGAAGTAAGGTGTCAAATGCGGAGGCCAAAAAAGGGGCGTGGCCTAAAAGGAGCATAGCCAAAAAGGGCGTGGCTTAAAACTGGGGTCTTCTCAAGGGCTAGTATCCAAAAAGGGGCATGACCAAGTCGGTTTTGGCTTTAAAGGCATATTTTCCAAAAAAGGGGCGTGGCTCAAAAGGGGCGGGCCAAAAGTGGCGTGACCAAAAAGAGACGTTACCTAAACGGCTAAACAATTTTTTCATGCGTTACAAGGTCAATTTTTCAAATTTAAAAATAAATTTTATGCACAAAAAAAATTCAAGGTAAATGTAAGGAAAAATGGAAAATTCACAGTTTGGCTTCACAAAAACCGTTATAATTCGGAAAATACTGCACCGATCTTTAAAATTTTGGTGTCTACGGATAGATACATTTGTCACGAATGTGTCCCATATAAAAAAAGTATGGGTGCCCATACAATTTTCCGGGCTCAGAGGCTTAGAGAGTAAAAAAGCATGTTTTTTTGGAAAATTGACCGTTATTTTTCTATTTTCCAACGGATTTTCAAAATTTATATATCATTATAATCTTGGCTAATTAACGGTCATTTTGGTGTATAAAACATTTTCCTAAGTTAACCACAAGCTGAGATATAGCGTTTTAAATTTTCAAAAATTGAAAATTTAGCAAAAATCCAGGCTATTGGCCGTTAAAATTTTTGTACTGGAAAATTTGAATAAGCAGGCTGGAAATGACTCATAACTTCGGCAATTCTTCTTCGATATTCAAAAGTGAGATGTCAAATTGTGTGGCTAAAAATGAGGCGTGGTAAAAAGGGGCGTGGCTTAAAAAGGGGCGTGGCCTATAAGAAAAATCATCAAAAAGAGGCGTGGCTAAAAAGGGGTGTGGTCTTAATTGAAAACACCGAAAGGGGGCGTGGCCTAAAAGGGGCGTGGTCAAAGAAAAAAGTAGAAAAAAAAACAAAATCGGTTTAATAAAAAATTATTTTATTCGACGTGTATAAAAAAAACTAACAGCATTAACAAAGCAAACAATAATTTTTTTTTGTATAACCGATTACACATAACACATTGTATTAGTCATTAGTTAAAAGCAACAATTGCGCAAACTTTTTTAGGCACCGTATTTGTTACATTAGCACTTGGTTAGTAGAATTAAGTTTTTTTTTTGTTCATTACAAATAAAGAAGATTTCAGATTAAAAATCTAAGTGAAGCTGTTCTGACTGCAATTGTCTTCTAATTGCTCCAAGTTGTGTTAAAACCTTTGGGGAGTTCGTTGTTAATGTGTGTTTTTGAACCGCTGGAACCTAAAAGGATGAAGAAATTAGCAACGCTATTAATAAGAAACTAAGCAGAAAAAGATTTACCTCCCATCTCGTAGCAAGATTTTCTATTCGAGTGCCTTTCTTCCTTCTTTCGGCTTGCTGCAGATTACTTTCCTTACGTGTCATTCGAGGCATTTCTCGTAATAGTGGCATCGATAGATTATTCTCTTCTACCATTACAATATCCCTTCTTGAGGCACTGTCAGGGGTTGTTTGAGTACTTCGGTCGCGCAGGCCTTTACAAGCCAAATCACCATAGTTTTTCAAATACCGCGATAACTGCTTATCAGTCTCGTGTCGAATTTCTTCGATACTATTCTCATCATCGTATATTTTGCTGCGATTGAAGTCATGATGGAAAATGGAATTACGATCAATATTAACGGAGTATGGTAGCCGATTTCGTTCGTGGTTGTTGTTCAAGTCATTTGCAGCATCATCGTCGTTTTCGGCATAATTTACTTCTAATATCTCAAAAGATCTTTCCGAATCGGCTTTATTTCTATGACTACTGCTATCCTTTCCAACAGATATCTCATCGATACAATCGGAACATAAAGTCTTTCGGCAATTGGAACAAAAATTCAGTTTTCTCTGGCAATGCATGCAGTTGGTTTCTTCGTCTCTATCACAATTCTGGCAAACCGAATAGAGCTTCTTACAATTTGAACAAATAAGGGCACCGGTCTCGGCGTTGGTGTCAAATATTCTCCTCTCACACTTTAGGCACCAACTTTCGTAGCTCTTTAACTCAGAATCACAAAAGGGACATATATTTGTGTCATTATTCATATTGTGGAAGCACTTTTTAGAACGATGATTACTTGATGTTGATTGTGGTAGATCAAGATGAAATGCTGGTTGCCCATGAGCTGCATCTCGACGGAATTCATGGCGAGCTGAGTTGCTAAAATATTTGTAGACTTTATTTTTTGTTGGACTGATTTTCTCATTTTTAGAGTGAGATTTTCCAACTGATGCATCTAGGACCTTTGTATCATTTTCAAGCTTGGTAAGTAGATGCTCACGCATTAGACGGTTTTGTTCACTATCAAAGCGCATCTAAGAATAAGGAAAATTAGTTTTTCTTTTGTTAAGAATTTTTGTTTTCAGATTATATGAATTTACCTTATCGGCTCTCATTTTTTCTTTCTCCAATTCTTCTTGTAGACGCATTGTTTTAATTTGCTCCTCAAGTTTTCTGCAACAGAAATTAAAACTGAATTTAAAAAAACAGTCTTTTCAATATCTACAAATTGTTCTTGTTAACAAAACTTACATATGTATACAATGTAATGTTTTTTAGAAATAAAACTTAAAAAACTGTACTAGAAAAAAGAAATGCAAAAATGATCCACCTACCTAGTTAATGCCTCATCCTGGCGACGTTCTTTCTCCTTAAGCATTTCAATCGATCGTCGATGCTCCTCTATCTGAGCCATAAGCTCCTTTTGGTAGTCCTTTTTCTTAGCCATTTCCATCTGTGAATTATTAATGGTTCATGTTGTTTTAATTTTAAAATATGGAAATATGTCTTAACCTACTTCGGCATTGCGTCGATTACGTTCCGTGACACCATCATTATTTACTATATTCGAAATTTCCGTATGTTTTAAATCCTGCAATAATCTATGCCGTGCACTACCTGGTCGAGGAGATTTGATTTCGTAGTCTGGATTATTTACTATAATTTCTAAATCAGTCTTATTGGAGGAGCGTGACGTTGCAGGTGGTGGCTTATTATTTATCGTTTCTGGAGGAATGTTTTGTTCTGTTTTTTCTTCAGGATTATTGTGGCTGTTGTTGTTATTGTTATGACTATGGGAATGTTTTTTCTTTCCAATATTGGCAGCTGCTTCATTCATCTTTAAACAAAATTTCAGATATATCATTTTATGATAAAATGTTCAAAACTATTGACTTACTTGATGTTTAAGAAAATTCTGTTGGTATTCTAGCTGACGGTCACGTAGTATATCTTGACGTTTTTTATTTTCGTTGTTGTACCCAGGAAAATAGGAATAAAACGTATCCGAAACCCATTGCTCCATATCATCCTGAAATTGAAAAAAAAAAAAAAATTAAACCAAGTTCAATTCTAATTAAAGTTTAATTAAAGAATTTTCTTTTTTTTTTTCAAAAAAATAGCAGAAAAAAACAACGTAACAATCACAATGAAACTGTGGTACATTGCTAGTTAAATGCCACTGCTGTGCTCAGTCAGTGTGAAAAATCACGACTATAAATCAAACAAACTCAAGCAATTATAAAAGTGGAGTTAACACAAAACCAGGCCAAAGGGAAAATGAGAATAAAAATAAATTGGGAACAAGGTTACAAGAAATAGGTGTGCAAAATAACTTTACTTTTATTTATAAAAAATAAAATAACTTTTATTTTAAGAGAAAAAAAGGAACAAAAAAAAGGTTATAGTTTAAGCAGCAGTAGAAGAGCTAACATCTTGAAAGACCGTCGTGGATCGTCTCTGAAAGGTTATTATTTTCGATTTAGCCTTGGGACATAGTTACTTCCTATTAAAGAAAAAATAGAAACAACCATGTTCCACTCCGCCAACCATAAACTTTATACTGCTTGAATCCAACAGTTGAGCTTTAAATATTGATTTGTGTTTTTTTTTTTTGCAAAAGTATGACCGAAAACATGCGATTTACAATTATATATCTCTTCAACAATATTATATGGTGGACTCGTTAGTTTTCGTATAAACTATGTTATATATATCCCCAAAGCACGCAATTTTTCCTGTCTGTATTTTTTTTATTATTGAAATTGTATAAATTTACGATCCGTGAAATTCGAAGTAAGAAAAGATTTCAAATCGAAGGAGAAGAAAAGGGGGAAAGGTAAGTAAAAGGTATTTCTTTTGTAGGCTTAAATAAAAATTTAAAAAATAAACAACCTTCCCCTTTTCTTTTTGTTTGGGTGTGACATGTGGTAATTACGTTATTAAAAGGATTATATCAGTCAACTGCAATCAAGAACAAAATTCTAGACATGAAAGGTGTTTGGGTAAAAATTTAAAAATTTGCATAAACTTCCGTTAGCAAATATGTAGGTATGTAGGGGTACATTCATATTCGAAGTTGTATTAAAGGTGAATAAGGAAATTGCTTTTAAGTAAATTGCATGATGATTTTAATCGTGTGAAGACCTTTTTTTATTGCATTATACTAAATTTATATGGATTGTAAGTTTTCAGAATGAATTCTTTCAATAAAGTTTTGATGACAGCTCGTTAGATTAATAGATCAATAAAATTAATGGTTTGTTTAAAACGACGCGACGTTCACATCAATATGTATGTACATTTCACATTATCTTTATTGCTTGAATATACAAAATAATGTGGTTCATAATGAAAATATATTGGAGATGCAATCAACTAATTAGTTTTGTTGATGATGTATGACTAAAAATAAAAGACACACGAAACATAGTTTGGAGAATTTTCATGATACTGTAAAGAGCAATTTAAACCACAGACGCATGAAATTCGAGAAAAAGAATTTTTACAAGCTTTAATAGCTAAACAATTTAGCTAGAAACGGATCGAGGTGGCATAAAGGACTTGTTGATTGATGTCGTAGTTCATAGTGGACTGTAAGCACCATCTAAAGTATATGTAAGTATTTATTAAACGAAACTTAAACGAGTCAATCGATGTCTCAAGACATCTGGATATTTAAATTAATGTTATATATTTACAGATTCTAAAACAACAAATGAGAGATGAAAAATTTGGTAAAAAGAAGCTTTCGGTTACCTTCTGGTAGGAAAGCACTTCTGTTATTTGACCGAATTCCGGAAGTCATGCAAGTATGAATGCATGTGGCTAGGCTACGGAGAAGTAACATTTTCGGCAATACATAACTTTCATAACTAATACCCCATACAAAAATTCATACAAATTACAACAATAACACTTGATTTCTCTTAAGATTTATATAAATAAGTAAATTACTTAAAATGTTTCTTTACCAAAGAAATCCTTATAATCGAAATAAAGAGGTAAAATAATATTTGGTAAAAGAAATACTTTCAAAGTTGAGGAAATCTTTAAATGTTAAGTTAATAAATTGCCCAATAGTATTTACCTACTACGGATAAATAAAACATTTCAAAACATTCGAATGCTAGCAAGAAAATTATAAAACAAAAATGCTTATACTGTGGCTGTTCTATTTTTTAAGTAGCCTTAAGTAGTTTTAATTAGCTTAAGTGTAGTTTTTATGTAGTGTGTAAGTTTTAAATACAAAATACAATCGATGTCGAAACTAAGTTTCTTAGTAAAAATAAAAACAATATAAATTTCTGTATTAATATAGTTTTAAGCCGAGGACATATGTATGTTCATAAGCAATAAGTTCTTCTAGTTTAACTTAGAGCGCCCGTATGGGGGCAATAAGTTATGATAAGTAAGATAGTTTTTATGAATTTTTGTCTAGATTTAAGATAGTTATAAGTTGAATGAAAATAAAAATGCATTACAATAAAAATAATAACAACAATTGGCCTACTCTGAAACATTTCAGAAATATTGTTAATATGATTAAATATGTTTGTATCTAAAAGGGTAGATTTCATGGTGTTAGAAAATTTATAATTCTTTGTTTGGGATGTTTCGAAAAAAAATCTCTTTAAAAATAATGACAAACGCAATACAATACAATTCTCAAGGTCGTCTTGCATTGAACATCAAAAGTCATTTCAAATAATTACTATGAACAAATACAAACAAGCTACAAAACATTTTATCAACACCTTTGAATAATCAAACAAATTCAAAGAATCATAAATTTGCTTCGTTAACATCGATGTTATTAACACAAAATTTCAATTAACGTGAGAATAAAATAATCAACAGAAGAAAAAAAAAAAAAACAGAAACAAACAAAAGAATTATATTATGTATTTCCGACCTGTTACAACTCGCGATGTTACAACTTCGCACTCCTGAGTCGATGGACGGTTGAACTCGAATCAAGTTTGACTAATTTTCTAATTCAATACAACAAAAAAATGCTTCCACCTTTAATGAAAAGTAAACAATAACTAACAACTAACCAAGCGCAGAGCTTTCGTGTATACTCACAAATGGAGTTTGTTTAGTTTTTTTTTTTTGTAGAAATAAGGGAAATCCTACCCTGATGAGCCAGTTTTCAATTTTTTCTTCTATATAAGAGAACATTTCTAGACGGCACTATCGCCTAGTGGGTGGTTGTGTTGGCAAAAGAAATTAAAAATCAAAAACAAAAAAATACACTTAAAATAGAAAAATGCATGGCGCACCTAGATAAATAATATAAGCACGACCAGCAGAATCGCCAATCGATGCGTGAAATTGGCATTGGAATCTAAGTTACTCCAGCGTCGCATGAATGTATGTGTACGTATAAGGGAGATTACTTCGAAAAAAAGTGTACAAATTTGAAAAATAATAGGCCAACAAAAGTGGCGCAAGAACCAAATTTGCAACAGAAAATTACATAAAAATGAAACAGACACATGGCAACACTGAGTGAAGAAATAAAATTTGTATACGATAGTGCACTAATAATTTAAAGAACAAAAGATGATATCATAAAGTATAAAAAACAAAACCAATTAAAAAATTTACCGCATTTTGAAGGCTAACAAAAATTCTAAAAAAAAAAAAACAATAGAAGAATCACCCAAGTAGCCATTCTTCAACAAAGTGAATTTATGTGAAAAGAGTTTATTACAAAACATCAGGGCTAAGGATTTGAAAATGTGTTTTTTTCCCGTCAGAGAAAAGTTAGTTATTTTGATTTATTTTAAAATACAATTTGGAAAAAAGTTAGAAACAAGCAAAACATATGATTTATCACTAGGAAGATATGTATGTACGTACATATGTATGTTTGTTAAGTATTTTCAAGTGTTCAAGAAGTAAGAAATTTGCAAATAAATTAAAACAATTTGAAAAAAAAAATAATCGATTTTGGTCAATTTTAAGATGCTAATACCCCTATGTGTTTCCCACTGAAAATGGTTAACCTTTTCTGGCAAGAATTTCATTCTAAAAGAAAATTAAATATTAATTCGAAAATTACCTTGTTTACGGGATACTTTGAAGCAGTAACAATATTCGTGTTGTCAACACTTTGGCGCTCACTCAAATTGGTCAAATTCTTGGTTGTTTTGTCAGCACAATTATCGTATTTAAATTTCAAACATTTGTGTCCTAAATTGTCATAAATCTGGAAATTACTATTGTCTACTTGATAAGGTGCATATTGCTGACTAGCCATTGTCGATGGCGAAGTGGTTGCCATGGGAGATGGAGAAGAGTTCATGCTACACATGTTTGTTGTTGTTGGTTGTGGTGATTGCAATTGCATTAATTGCTGCTGCACACAACCGGCACCAGCACCGGCTGTGTTACTACAACTGCTTGTCAAAGGTTCAATGGCATTATTATTCATTTGAAGAAAATCCATAAATGCGTTTTTATTATTGTTGCGTTGCAGTTCTTCGATTTCATTTTTTGTTAATTTTTCTGTTTTATTGTTTCTTAATAATGTACAATTGTCTTGTTTTTCATTTGACATGCACTTCTGTTTATTGTTTGGTGATTTATTCAAAACTAAACTATCTTTATCAACTTGTAGTTTTTTTTTGTGTGAGTTGAGGAAATTATCCATATCATCCATGTTAATTTGTACATTCTATAAAACTAGGAACAAAAACAATACAAGTTATGAAATATATTTGTTAATTATTTGGAAATACACTTATTTTATAAATATTTATTTTTATTTTAATGAAAAACGAAATGAAAACCAACAGCAAATAGGAAAAAAAACAATTTTTCAAATGACAAACTGACTGAGCAAATTGAGCGCACAAAAGTGTCAAATAACACGATGCTAATTCACAGTAGATGACTTTTTATGAGATGCATATGGGAGAGGTCACAATAGTCAAATTAGGTTAAAATAAAAGTCCAACTTTCTTAATTTGTTCATTTTATAAAATTAGGAGTTAAGTTATGAAATACATATATATGTTAATTATTTAAAAATACACATTCTTTTTTTATTTTGTATTGAAAATGAAAACTAACAGCAAGTAGGTGGGGAAAAAAACAAATTTTTCAAATGACACTGAACGTAAAAAAATGTAAAATTGAGAGATGCTAATTCACAGTAGATGAATTTTTAAGAGATGCCAATGGCGGAGGTTACAATAATCGAATAAGTTTTAAATGAGAATAATTCACATCATTTGATGGTTTCTGTTTTTTTTTTTATTTTTTTTATCTATGCCGGCGGTAGGGTAACCTAAAAACGATGAAACTTCTGTGAGACTTACGTTGTGATCTTACACGTTACAAATTGGATACGTCAAATATTGGGTACGTTCGTTCATACTTCCAACTAAATCGGAAGATCGAGTTGAGTTTGGGTTGAAATTTGGTTGGCAGTTCGAACTCGTCGCGTTCTGTGATGTAAAACCAGCACTTGAATATTTAATTTTATGTTTACACATCTTAACCGTGAGTCCCCGGCACTCACACTATTTTTTTTATTTTAACAGTTCGTTTTATTTAAGTACAATTCCTTTAAATGCAAAATTCGTAAATATAGTATTTATTTTAAAAAAGATAGTAATGCTAAAAGATAATTGTGACGTCACAGAAATGCAGAGATAAGATCTTTGGTGTATCCTTTAATACGTTTTAATATCGTAAAATTACACTTTATTAAAAAAAAAAAAAATTATAGATATTTCCGCAATCGAGGATCGTAAGTGGTTGCGGTTTTCGATGCTGAGTTGGAAATTCACAGACCTTTCCACCAATGTAAAAATTTCAGCACATTTTGACAAATAAAATTTAATTCACTTTTTCTTAAACAGTTTTTGGATGGCGATATTTCTGCAATCGAGACTCATAGATGGTTGAAAATTCCAAAAATGTGTATTAGTTTTTGAAAAAAGAATGGACTAACCCCTTTGCTAATTTTGCTCAAAAAAGTAATTTTTTCTGACATGTTTCCAAAAACCCATCGAAATATACATCAAAAGAAAGATCTTTAAAAACAGTATTCGTACGTATATGCAAAAATCTTCTACGTGGCCTGGTTCTCAAAATATTTACATCCAAAGTTTTAATTCGACCCAATGCTGAGAAATTAATTTTTTTAGAGGATATATTCAAATATCTACTTTATAGCTTTTAATTTTCAATCCCCAGAATGTGTTGCTCTATACTTCGTCAACTAAATGTTTCTGGTTTAATGGAATGCACTTTCCCAAAAAAAAAAATAAAACACAAATTGTCGTATATATGTACTAAGATAATTTAATTTACGCAAACGGCATTCTTTTTAAATAACAAGGATTGTTTTGTACAAATAAATAAAAGGACTTTCTCAGCTTTCGTCTTCTGTATTGGCGTAAGTATAATCGGTCTGATTCCGAGTAAATATTCGTTGGCAGTAAATGAGAATAGAGATTTGGTTCCGGTGGTTCCAGGAATTCCATAATATCTGCTCTGATCAAATGTAAACACAACAAGCAATATACTATGATTCGGTTCCATGCCAGTGACATAGTTTCGCTTTATAAAAACAACAATATCGTATATGATATTCTAAAAAATGTGTTGCAATTTTTCTTGCTACAATGTGTACATAATATGTATTTGTGTAAGTTCGCTGACGTATTGTTATTATTCTCTTTTTTACATTCAACTCAAAGTGTGTATGATTTACTTTTTTTTCAGCAAATTGAAACTTTAGTAGGTTAGCGATTGAAAAAAAAACTGTGACTTTATTAACAATTCAGCGAAAACGCATTGAGACCTGAGGTTATGGTTCTTAAGGCATATATTTTATTCTTTTTAAATCGATTTGTATAAAATGTCAAATTCACCTTCGATTCGATATCAGTTTGATTTAATCAGCACGAACAGTAGTTACATTCAGTATGAAATTCTTCATTGCATTCTTCTTGGTTGCTGCCAGCATCGCTCAATGTCTCTCTGCTTCAGTTCAAGGACAACTAATGGAAAGCCAACAAGGACTCAATGAGAATTTGGAAGGTCTGAGAGTGAGGAAGGCAGCATACGGCGCTCCAGCACCAGCTCCAGCTCCATCTTACCCAGCTCCAGCTCCATCATACTCTGCACCACCATGCCCAAACAACTACCTGTTCAGCTGCGGACCACAAGTACAACCTGTTCCATGCGCAGCCGCCCCAGCAGGGTACCAGGGATCCTACTCTGAAAACATCCCACAATATCTTGCTCCACAGTATATGGCTCCACGACAATACGCTTATCCCCAATATGCTTATCCAGTTATCACCGAAGTTTAAATATTTTTAAATTTATATCTGTGTATGTATATTCGACGACAAAAAAATAGAACTTTAATAGATTATAGTTTAATAAATAAAAATTATGCTTTTATACTGAATTTAAATATTTGATTTTTTATTGATGGATTTTGGGTTATTGATTTTGCTTCGAAATCTTTCAAGATTGGTTTTATCATTGTTTTTCTTTTATCTCAAAATCATATTAGCTTCAGAAATCAATGAACATCAAGCTTTTGGATACTTTCATGGTCAATGCTTTTTTTCTCACAGAAGAACTGAACATACCAATTCGTCAAGTTCCAATAATTACCCAACAGTTTGGCAACATAAATTTTTACCAAGTTTCCCAAAACTTGTATTTTTTCCCGTGGGTTTTGACAAAAAAATTTTTTAAATTTGTGGAAAATTAAGGAAATTTGTGGAAAATTGGGAAAATTTGTTTAAATTCGTAAGAAATTTCACGTTACCAATCAGACCTATTTCTGATATTTTTTTGACAGTTCCATGCCTGGCTCTGATTTAAAAAAGAAAATTCAATTTAAAATTGGTTTGAACATTAAAATTTGGGTACATTTAAGTTGAATGCTTTTAGCACTTGAGAACAACATTTTTTTTCAAAAATAAATAAAAATACAAAATTTTACCGTCTAATGTACATAAAATCATACAAAAAAACCCAAACGTGAACTATTCTGAAGTTTTACGTTCGAGCATTTAAAGTGGTATTTGTCCAAAGACGTAAATATTGTTTGCTTATAAAATTAAGGTTATATCTACATAAACCTTTTCCTAATCAGACATATTCGTTTTGATTCGGGTTATTTTTTTTTGTATATAATCTTATATACAAAATTAAACTTGAAACTAATGAATCGTGTTTTATCTTAAATATCCCAAAGATGATTTACATAGGTATGTACGTGGTTTTTCATTCAACCAAAAAAATTAACTTTTTGGCAGCTTTTTTATGTTTTTCAGATTTAAATTTCTATTTCAATTTCAACTGCCGAGAATAGGTTTAAAGAATAAAAAGTTTACAATTTACCGTTCGACAACGGATTTAAATTCTACTTCAAAGTCGACCAACTTTATATTTATCAGCAAGTTGAAAAATTGAAAGGCTTGATCGAAACATCTAAAACTTCTATTTACGAAACTAATACCACTAGCAAACTTACACTAAACTAAAGACCAATTTAAAATAAATATTCAAAGAAATTTGAGCTCGCTTTTTAATAAAGTTGCATAAAACTTAATATTTAATTTTATTACGTACGACAAAACTTATATACAGTAAAATAAAAAAAATCAGATCAATAGTTTGCTGCCTGACAAGGCGCTGGTATCACAACTGGAGAACAGCTGATCAGGTACATCTTAGGACAAGTAATCGGACTAGTGTACTGATGCTGATTACTAAATTGATACTGAGGTTGAGGTTGAGGTAACGGCAACGGTAACGGTTGAATCTGATGTTGATGTTTCGGTTCAGAATGATAATGTCTTCCCGATCCAACTAGAGGCTGTTCCAAGCCCACATAGTATGATGTGTGTTGAAAGCTTTTTTTCGGTTTATGAACAATCTTTTTTGGAGTTGGCTTGTAAGTTACTGCAACCTTTGGTTTTGTTTCTACAATATGATGACTTGATGCAAGCAATTCATCCAATAGACCAGGTTGAGCTTGAATAATTGCAAAGCGACGCGATCGCCTTAGAGGATCAGATGATTTACAGCCACAGGTCTGTCCAGAAAGTTCATCGAATGGGGGTGTATCACGTTCGTATCTTTTTGTAGTTTCCATTGCATCGCATCCACAAGGTGTTGAAATTAGATCACTCTTCGCTGGCGGTATTTCAGATGCAATTGCAACTGCAATGCAACTACACAAAATAATAAAAACAACCGAAAAAGTATTCATTTTGAACGTTAAGATAGGAAAACTTCTACTACTTCTTTAAATTCATATCAAGCTCTTTTTATTCAGGCTTGATGCAGGAAATCATAAGAAAACCAAATATTTACGAAATAGCATAAACCTTTTGTCAGCAATACCGTATTATATATATTGTTTCATGTAAATTGGGACAAGAGAAGAAAGAGTGACCACCAAGAAAAATTGCAAAATTTAAATATTCAACTAAATTCTATTTATTTTTAAAAATGATATACAAAACAATGAAATATGAAACGGCTTTAAGATCGATGAATGTGCATTTTATCATATTAAATTAATAACCTCTGGGGGAGCAAGGGACGTGTTGCACATGTGGGGCACAGCTGAATAAGTAGCTCTTCGGGCATGGTGGGGCAGGGTAGGATGCTGGTATTGGTGCTGGTGCGTAGGCTGGAGCTGGGGCAGGTGCGTATGATGGTTTTGGAGCTGGGGCTGGTGAGTATGATGGTTTTGGAGCTGGGGCTGGTGCGTATGATGGTGCAGGGGCGTACGATGGTTTTGGAGCTGGAGCTGGGGCTGGGGCGTATGATGGTGCTGGGGCTGGTGCGTATGATGGTGCAGGTGCTGGGGCATAAGACGGTGCTGGGGCAGGAGCGTATGAAGGTGCTGGTTTATAAGCTGGAGCTGGTTTGTATGCTGGAGCTGGTTTATATGCTGGTGCCGGTGCTGGAGCATATTGTGGGGCTGGTGCTGGTGCCGGTCCATATGATGGAGCGTAGCTGGGCTTTGGAGCAGGTGCTGGAGGTGGACCATATGCGGGAGCTGGTGGTGGTGGTGGACCATAAGATGGTAGTGGACCATAAGATGGTGGTGGCCCATACGATGGTGGTGGTGGACCGTACGATGGAGCTGGTGCTCCATATGATCTATATTTGTGTGTTTCTTCTTTGTGACCAGTATGAGTGTCTTCCATCATCATGTCGGAATTGTCACTGGTCCTAGTAGCAGCCAAAGCCACAGTAAAACTCATCAAAGCAATCAAAGCTACCGATTTCATAATTGTATAAGATTAAAATTCTGTGCTGTCTTTGATAGAGAGAGCTAAATGACTGATGTCCTAACTGGCCTTGCCTATCCATTTTATACAAAACACCAAACTACTTAATCTTGAGAAGGTCAGCAAAAATAAGTTTACCATAACTTAATTAACTATCCATATAGGTAAGCAATAGGTTATTAACATTTGCATTTGTTGATGAATTGGGTGAACAGACCATTTGATTTTGTTTTTATTTTAATTTTGTTTTTTTTTTTTTTTATTTCGCTGATGTCCACATAAAGTGTGAAAGAGTTGAACTAAGAAAGCGATGACTCTTTATATTGCAGTAAGTTTATTGGGTTGACATTATATAGGCTGTTTTATTGCTTTTTATATTTTTTTATTATTATATTTACAATTAAAGAGACAAATTCAGGGCAAATTGTTGTGGAAATATATTTTTTCTGTAATTTCAAAGTAAACGCATTATATTCATTTTCGATTAACATTTTTGTTACGCAATCAATTACTGTTAGTGGGAAATTTAGTGAGATGACTATTTTTAGTAATATTTTTGGTCGATAAATTATGATCATATGACATAGAGGCAAAATAGAAAATTCAGAAAATCACTGAATTTTGAACATTTTGAGTTAACAGAGATAAAATCAAACAAAACTCTTGTACCCCATTTTATATAGTTTAAGAGCGACAGCAAATTTTGGTAAATAGGTTGTAAAAATATAACCATAGTATGAGCATGGGGGTTTATTAGGTGTATAATGATGTCGAAGAGAAAAGTCCAACAAGTGGAAGTGGGGGTCAAAAATAACGATTTTTTCAATTTTTTTTTCAGAAGTATTATTTTCTTTAATTCATTTTTTTAAAATAAGAAATCATTCTCTGCCATTTCTCTAAGTCTAAAATTTTTGATATTGACAGTCGAAGTTATTCAAAATGACGACAGTTTCAAAATAGTTCGGTGAATTTTACTCTTTGGACTAAATTTTTTAAGTCAAATTCACTTATACTAAACTTTAAAGCTTAAAAATTCAAATACATTAAAAAATTATATAATCGAATCAATAAATTGGGATAAAACTAGCTCAGATTTTGATTTACTTTTTTGCAAATTGCTTGCCTTCATAAAATTTGATTCAAAATCTGTTCTGTTTGAATAAAAATAAAACAGTTAATTCCTGGCAAAAAAAAACTAGGTAGGTATGTATAAGAAAATATTGTAAGATCTGTCGTATTTTATCTATATCATTTTATTAAATATCAGTTGTTTCGATTTCACATAATAAGTATTTTTAGAAAAAGCTACCCCTCCTCTTAGATGTTAGATATAGACCCCTCCTATTCGATTTTAGCTTTATATGAACTTAATCTGCATAATCTAGCTTTTTTTGCTAAAGTTATTTATGAAAAAATAATATTTTTGTTTATTTTTGTAATTTTAAAACAGATAAGTCTAAAACCAAAAAAATGGTTCCATAAGGAATACCATTTTTAAACGATAGATACATTTTTTTTCCAATAATATGGTAGATCGTACTAAAATTACCTCACATAAAAGTTTTGGTCAAAATCGTATGAGCCGTTCTTGCGAAAAATGATATTTTCCATATCGGTTTTTAATCACTTGTATGGTAGGTACCCTTATTTTTGGTAATAAGAATAATTTTTATTTAAAATCTGTTAGATAATGTTAAAAAAAATGCAAAATTACAAGTTTAATAAAAAATCGACTAAGTCGTTTTCGAATTATTAAATTCTCCAAAACTTTTTTAAAAAATCCGACATTTTTTTTTATAAAATGGTACCTTTTTGTAAAAAAAATTACTAAATTTATTATTAAATTTAAATTTGACAGAGTTGCAAAACCCACTTTTTTCGAATCCGCTATCATCGTAATGTCAACTTTGATCAAAATCTCGAGTTCGATTTTCTTTACGAATCCATAACTTTCCATACCTACCTAAGTACATATATATCGCAAGTAAAGTTGAGAACCCCTTGCAGAATATTTTTGAATATGTATAATCTTTTTAACAAAAATATTTAGCAACAAAAGTTATCAACATCGGAGATGCACTTTGCAAAATTTCGAAGTAGAAACCAAAAAACTTTACATATTAGCTCGACTAAAATGGATCAAACCTTCAAACTTATTGAAACACTGTTAGTTATATTTATTTTTGATTTTCCAGTTTTAATATAGAGAAATGTAATTGTTGCTACTGTCATAAAAATAATATCCAAATTATTGAAAAAATACCCATACCTAAGTCTTATCTCTCAAAAAACGTTTTAACATCGATCACTTCAAATGAACACAGCAGTTGTAACAGATTATCCAGCTTTCTACAAAATATACATAGATAGCAATGTTATATTGATCTTGAAAAAACCTCCAACAAAGATTTGTTTTCTTTTCCTGAACGGAAGTCCAAAGGGTGTGATCTCTGGATAATGCATTTGCTTGAAAATTCCTATCATCAATGGAATAAATATCATATGTCTTCAAGTTGAAAAAAAAAATAAACACTTAAACGAGTGTAAGATAACATTGAAGTAGGTGCTCGGGTCGTCTCGTCGCGGTCGTCGCGATATCACCAGACACTCCCTTCATAAGCAAAACTTGGATGGATATTCAAAACCTACTGCTATCTCAATACAAAATCCAGAGCTAAAAATAGTATCAATAAAATAAAATCAAAGGAACGAAGAAGAAAAAAAAACAGATGTTGGACACACAATGCTGAAAAATAAAAGGAATTGCAATCTGCAGCAGTTTGTTGCCAGGAGATAGATAAAAACGAGATATGTTTTCATTATAAAAATGATTTTTTTTTATTTATTAGAGTTTTGGGAATATAGCATGGTTTCCTTTACAAACAATATTAATCAAGTCCTTAATAGTTGTATGGTCTGAAAAGTTCCTGTGGGATTCCTTGAGGAGCGTTTGGAAGAGCGTAGGTTGGTACTGGAATGGAATAGGCTCCTGCGTAGCCTCCTGATGGGGCACATGGAACTGGAGCAACGCTGGGTTGGCAACTGAACAGATAGTTCTTAGGGCAAGGTGGGGCTGAATAAGATGCTGGTGCACCACCTCCATAGGCGGATTTTTTTGATCTAGCCAAATCGGCTGGAGCAATGTTGGACTCTTCAGTCAGTGTATGAAGGATATTTTGAGAAACTCCTTGTTGAGCAGATCCAAGGGAAGCAGCAGTGGCAACGCTGACGAAAAGTGCAAATACAATAAACGATTGCATGTTGAATAGGTTTTTTTTTTTTTTGTTAACTGAATCAAGAAACTACTGATGATAACTGATATTTGCTAGATCGAGCTTAGGCTATTTTATACTATTGCTTCTTTACATAAAGGGTTGTTGTCTAGTTATATGTTAAAATGCTGACAAGTGAAAAATACTTCTTTATTTGGTTTTTGACCAAATGCAATTAGGCAGCCTAAATAAATTGTTCACGCAATGCAATTTTTATATTTTCTTTTGTTGCTGCTTGCTGAACTCATTTGAAATAAGAACAAATTGCATATTAAATGAATTTTATTAAGGTTGCAATGGAATTATGAAATTGATTGCAAAATAAAGAATGAGGTTGGTTGAGGGATTTTTTTTTGCATTGGAAGGCTTTTTATATGAATTTTTATTTTTATTTTGTTTTTTACTTCTTTCAAGGTATAGATGTTTAAGATCTTTTTCATTGCTATTTGTATTTGTATTTGTTATCATCATGTGTCAAAATTAAAGGAATTTTATTAAAATTATAGTATTTCATATATGCCAACTTAAATGTGGAATATGGTAAAACTTTAGCTAAATTGAGCAAGGGAACAAAATAATCTTGAGAGTAAAATGATTCTCTTAGAATGACAGATTTAGTATGCTTCGTTGTAAATAGGTACATGATAGGTACAGTCAATGCATGAATATTGATAATCCCAAATGAATAATTTCGAACCATCCAGTCTGAATTAATTTTGTAAAATTATTTTTTTAATTTATATATTCCACCAAAATTGGACAAAATTTATAAGAGAATAACCTAATATAATAATTATAACCAAAGCGATTTACCCACAGTTCAAAAATATTCAAAATTTAATACAAAAAATAAGCAACATACATATTATTTTTTATTATTCTATTTTATAGATAAGTACATACATACATATGGATGTAGATACCTCCTTTTTTGTTAAAATATAAATGTAAACATATTTGTATTTGTTCGTTATAAAACAGCAGAAAATTCTTCTTTTTTTTACAATTTGTGTAGATATATTTGTTAAATTATGTGTTAAGTATTTTTCAATATCTGACCATTTACAAAGTGTTTTATTTGTTTTAAGATAAACATTAAATAAATGTAGGTATTTCTATTTCTAAATATTTTTCATTCATTCTAGATTTATTTTTAATTTGTTATGGTATTTCTTAAATATCCCACAAGAAGTCTATTTTAAAATTCTCTATACATCGTTCTGTAGTTTTTCTTGTACAAGTATACAGCGAAGCATGTCATTTTCAACCTCGAAATATTAAAATGAATGTAGGTACGATTGAGTGCACCGGGTGGAAATTTTATGTCACATACACTCCTATTTAATCGATTTGGTTCATTTTTATTTTCATACAAACATGTACAATGTACATATATTCTGATAAATCCAATCACTTTTGTAATTTTCGTTGCGAACGTTGCGATATACTGCGTGATTAACACAAAAATAAGAGAATCAATTTCCTCAAAAACAAACGTTATTCTTACATTAATTTTTGCGAATGTTGTAGCAAAAACCTGAAACGCATTGTTATTTCAAGTATACATAATGAAGGAATATTTTTCAAAATCGTTTTAGCCGTTTTCGAAAAAAAAAATTAAAAATCTAAGTTTTTGAATTACCTATGTATAAAACAAAAATTCGAATTTTTTCTCTATAGTTATCCGTAATCCACACATCCGCTTATGCTCAAGTTCGATGACACCCTACACCCTTACTCAAGGATAAACAGACGCACAAACGTATGGCCTGCCGAAAAGTCCTTTTCTTAATTTTATAAAAATCTTAGTTTTGATCATTTATTTTTGACACGAAAACCATTACTTGCCCTGTAGAGCTAGTAAAATGCGTATCTGGGGTGTAGAAAACCAGCATAAAATTCTGTATTGAATATGATCAACTACCATTATTTGGTGATGTATGTGATAGACTGAATATATCAAAGTACCACCATGTGATTTTTCATCAATTTCTAAGAAGCGCTACGGAGTTTTTAATTGACGTTTAAAAATTTCCTTCTAGAAGCTGAAAAAAGTTCTTAAAAAAAGAAAGTTGTACCTATTCAATTGATCAGGAATGTAAGAATACCTCTATAGATCTACATATATACCTCCCACATGAGTAGGTACAAATATACTTGAAGGAAGAACTCAAAAAAAAAATATGTACCATCGCATCAAAGCATGCCAGGCCATAACACGATTATAACAAGATCTTTCTTCACAAATTTATTGCAGAGGTTAGTGGAGGGGAGTGAAAAGTTGTTAGCTAGCACAAAGCACACTAGCGGATTCTTCTTTATAGCTGGCCAATAATGGCCCTGGCACTAATATTCTATTTATGCAGCTTATCAAAAGTCCATGAACTGGCACAACACCAGCTAAATTAATTATTTACTCTGTTGGATCCTTAAGTTAGTATGCACCATGCGTACTACGAACTCACGCAAAGTGAAAGTAAAATGAAAAATTAAAGTACAAGTGTTTTTTTTTTTTGTTCGTTTTGAATTTTATTATTTATTTTTATTTTCTATTTTAAGAATATGGTATAAAAAAAATATATAAAAAAATCAGCTATCAGCTTCTCATTATATGATAATAAATAACTCTTTTTAAAGGCATTAAAAGTCGCGTCTGTGTACATATACGCGTTGAGTGTCTAGTATGGAGATGAGGGAGTCATTGGCGATCCATTATACGATGCAAATAATTCTGGGCACGATCTCATGTTGTGGTCATTTTCATAGGACGGTGGGCTGCATGGCGGGAGCACGTACGTCAGAGATGTTGAGTATGTTCGTTTGTAATATGGCGTGGGACCGCAAAAGGAAGGACACATTGAGTGTGGCTCAGAATCAGAATAAGATGGCTCTGGGGGTGAAGGTTGTGAATAGGATTGAGAAAATGTTGGTGGTGGTTGATAGGATGGAGCTGGAGGAGAGTATGATGGGGATGGTCCTCGTGAGTAAGAAGGAGCTGGTGGTGAATATGATGGAGCTGGTAACAAGTATGGTGGTCCGGGTGGAGAGTATGATGGTACTGGTGGGGAGTATGATGGTGCTGGTGGAGAGTATGATGGTGCTGGTGGAGAGTAAGATGGTGCCTGTGGAGAGTATGATGGTCCTGGAGGAGTGTAGGATGGTGCGTATGATGGAGTTGATGGGGAGTATGATGAAGAGGGGGGAGAGTAGAATGGTAGTGGCGAGTATGAGGGTGAGTACGATGATGATGGTGTTGAGTACGAAGGCGCTAGCGGTCTGTATGATGAAGCTGGTGGCGAGTATGAAGAACCTGGTTGTAAGTAAGACTGGGCTGGTGGCGAATATGATTGGGCTGGTGGTGAATATGATGGAACTGATGGTGAGTAAAAAAAAGCTGGTGGTGAGAAAGCAGGAGCAGCGGGTGAATAAGATGGAACTGGTGGTGAATACATTGTAGGCGAAGGTGAATATGATTGAGTTGATGGAGAATCAGATGGTTTCGCTGGTGAAATGAATATAATTGAATATGATTGCCCTGGCGGGGAAGACGGTGATACCGGTGATTCTGATGATGAAGAGTAAGTTGATGCTGGTGATAGGTATGCTGGAATTATAGGTGCGTTGGATTGGGCGGGTGGCGAGTACGAAGCAGCTGGCGGCGATGGAGCTTGTTGAGCGTTTGGTGCAACTGCATATAAAGTTATTGTAGACGGTGGCGACGGAGATGGGGTTGTTGGGGATTCGTATGAACTCGATGACTCAACTGGTGGGCTTTTGTATGAAGATTGGCCTTCGGAATGTTTTTGGTCACTACCAGCCTCAGAATAATTCGGTGGATAAATATACACTGGCACAATTGGTTGTATTATTTGTGTTAGCCCACCCAAAGCTGTATCCTTTTTATCATCTTTGTAACTACTATAACTCTCATAATCATTTTTTTGTTCTTCAATCACTCCACCTTCATACGAATTATCAACACTCTCCTCGACTGGTGCTGCTGGTATCTCATAATCAGCTGTATTTATTTCCACTTCCGGTTCAGCAGCTGGTACCACTTCATCTATATAAGCTTCTTTAGGAGGATACACATTAGATTCACTATTGGTTCCAGAATAACCACCACGAAATGGCTTATTATTAAGATAACCATGTAAATGCGTCATTATGCGATGAGGATGTGGCAAAGGCAAATAAAGATGACCATGACTAGGATTTAAAGGAATATCCGGTGCCGTGTATTGATCATCGTAGCCATAGTTATTATAGTTTTGACCGTTATTATTGTTCTCATAATTTGAATTGGAGTTTTCGTAGCCATTTGAATTTTGATAACTGTTTGTATTGCACGGATTTACGATTTTTACAACTCCATCTCCGGCCGAACCACCAGAGTATCCGTCACTCTTTTGACAACACTCAACACAATCATCCTTAAACCATTTTTTGCCCCATTTTTTAAAAAGCTTCTTTAACAAAAACGATCGTTGTGTTCGAACAAGTTTTTCACCCTCACCATAATCTGTATTACATGTGTCGATACAATAATAATCTTCAAATCCTGGCTCATCAACTTGCTGCCAATTTTGGGATAAGGATACTTGGCACAAAAATCCCAACCATATAATTAAACTGACACTTTTCATTTTTCTTTAATGTAGTTTTTGCGAAAATGGAAAACACTTAAAAAGCTAATTTACACCCATCCGCATCCAATTTCGTTGGATTATACTAAACTACTATTTGCCATAATTTTTAAATGCATTTAACGGTCTCTTTTTTGTCCCCTCAGGCTTACTCTTCAATAGCAAAAGTATAAGCTCGGATTACAAATAACATTTTAATTGACCTTTTTTATTTTGACCGCGTCCCAATTTAATGACACATGATGAGGTTTCAACATGGGCGTTTTTCTTCTGCTTTATTTTTTTTTTTATTTTTTTAAATATTCTTTTTGTTATTCTTTTACGAAATCACCACTTGACAAGAAATGCTTAATTAGGACGATAGCCTTTGAGTTTTTTTTTTTTTTTTTTTAAGTAATTACTCAGCAAAATAATAATTGTATGAATTTTAATTGCAACATTTTTGTGGCTATAGGTATATTACCTGCAACATCAATGTTCGACAGGAAGACTATCGGCACCATAATGTCTCTATAACCAAAATCAAGACGATAAAACGATGGCTAAGCTATACGTGCCCGGAATACTCGATAGCAACAATATTTATATATGTAAGTACTTTACCTTTCGGTTATCTTTTCTTCCTGCCTTTTCTGATGTTCAGACGGAAATTTTAATTGCAAATGATTCATGTCTTTTGAAGATATTGAATCTGGAGATAGACAGGTTTACATCCTAACCGGAAGTGAAATGATATGGAATGAAATTTAAATTTATCTCGCAATAAATAAAAAAAAACAGGTATACAAGTTTCGAATGCAAATGTAATATAAGTAACAATAAAAGTTGATTTGAGGACTAGACTACCTATCCACAATTCCAACTCGAAATAAAATTGAATGATTGAGATGGTAGGTATTTTAATTTTTCAAGCTTCAATGTCTGAGATCAAAAATTTGGAAACCTTTTCATCCTTCATTTCCCCGGAATGATTATAGGAAGCTTAAAACCAAAAAGATGCTCATTGCTCAACTCTAATAAGATAAAATAGAAGGTTTCACATTTTTTTTTTCCACACCAAGGCGGGAACTAGGCTTACAATTAAGCCTTTCCCAAGGCTTGTTTTCAATTTTCTATAGAATGCTTACAAACAAAAAGGACAAATCCGGTGTAGAAGGTAAGGTATGAATTGTTTCAAAAAAGAAGTTGTGGAATGAATCTTTGAAAATTTCACATCGTAATTTTTTACGTAAATTCGATTTGCATTAAAGATGAATGTATGTTTTTACTTGAAAACTCAACAACTGAAAACTGAACCAATTAAAAAAATTATAAAACGAGAATATTTTTTTTTTTTGAATCTTTTATTCAGATTATTCTTGTATTTATATAAAAAAGTATAAAAGTATAAAAAAAATCTCTGCTTCTATTTTGATCGGGATAACTGTGGTAAGGCCCCAGCTGGTTTCTCATTTCCATGCACTGTTGGTGATCCCGAAGCAGTTAAAGTATCAATTGGTCCTTGATTTGTATCATCCTTGTTAAGTTGAGCTGCAATTCTAGCCATTTTCATCATGGCATTAAAAGCTTCCTTTGTATTGGGAACATCAGAATTGTTCGAAGGTGCTACTGCAGCAGCATCTTGATTAGTTTGACTTTCATTGATCGTGGATTTTTCAGCTCCAACAACTTTGTCTTGAGAATTCTTATCGGCTTGCTGATGATGTTGCTCTTCTGCAATGTCTGATGGTTTCTTTAAATTGTCTGACTTCTTGGCTGATGTTTTTTGACTGATAGTTTCAACTTCTGAGTCCAATTTTTTGTCGCTTTCGTGAGATTCTTGAGAGCCTGAATGATCTTCAGCAGATTTGGTGTTTGGCTCAGAGTTGCCTTCAGAACGTGTGCTGCTGTGATCTTGAAGTGGATTTATATTAGATGCATGAACATTTTGTGAACTTACTGGAGCGCCTAATGATTGACCGCTATAACCACCCGAATAAGAATAGCATGGAACTGACATAATAAATGGTTGAAAACTATACATGTAGTTCTGTCGACAAGCAGGTAGCTGAGATGAAGGAGTTGGACCATAAGATGAAGCAGCTGGTGCGTATGATGACGATGGCACTGGTGGTGGAACATACGATGGAGGTGAAACCGGAGCGTAAGATGGTGCTGCTGCAGGGTAGGATGGAACTGCTGGAGCATATTGAACAGGTGGGGCGTACGATAGAGCAACTGGGCGGTATGAAGCACTTTGGTGGCCATGATGAGCAGATGAAAAATATGTCTGATGAGGATAAGCTGATTGCAGTGTGGGTGCCTCTTGTTCAGTATCTGAAAGGTCGAACCTCAAAGGACCTTCCAAGCCCGTGGACAGCTGCGACTCAGGGTTAATCATTCTTGGTGTTTCAACGTTTTGATATTCCATCGCGGCACCATACGACCGATAACCAAAGCCATCATATTGTAATTGTTGCGGTTGAGTTTCCCATGTTGGCTGCATCAAGTCTTGAGGCATCATTCGGTAGTTTTGATGTTGTGGTGCATAGCCTGAATGCTGTTCATTTGTGGGGTACGGTGCTGGCTTTCCGTAATCTTGGGTTGGCTTGGAATAGGGTTTTGATGGCGGCTGCTCACTATAGGATGGCTTTGGTTGACCATATTTCTCGTTTTCTGTATGTTCGTAGGATAGGTGTGTCGCAGGATAAGATGCTGGTTTAGAATAGAGAACCTTCGTTTCAGGTGGTGCATTGTATGAATGACCATCGTTTCCGCCGTATGAGGGTTTGGAATGACTTTCTCCATTATACAAAGGGTTAGATTCGTGAGTGCTGCTGTGGTCATAAGGGCTAGGTTTAGAGTATTCAGATGGCTCATAAGAACTGCTTGGTTTAGAATACCCTCCTGGTGCAGTATGACTCTCATAAGAACTTGGCTTCGAGTATCCCGCTGGCTGTCTTTGATCGTACGCTGATGGATTTTCGTGACTGTAGGTTTGTGGCTTTGATGAGTATGCTGGTGGTGATGGTTTTTCATTAGTCACTTTATGAGCTTGATGAGGCTTTTCATAATCATCCTGGCCGTCATGATAGTGATCTGCGTAAGACGGTTTGGCTGATGCATATGATGACGGTTTGGATGGAACTTGATAGTTGGGGTATGGATCACTATGATGAATTCCATGGTCACTATACGATGGGTTTTTATCGTAACTTGGTTTCGATGGTGATGAATATTCCTTGCCTGAATCATAAGTAGGTGTGGGTTTATCATACTTTGAGTGTTCGGTATAATATTCTGGTTTCGATGGTGTATGGTAATCATTAATTTTCTTCACTCCCGAATGGTATGGATCACTTTCGCCACTCACATACGTCGAAGGTTTTGATGGCTTGTAACTTGGTTTCTCTGATGAATATGAATCACTGGAACTGCCTTTTGAGTATTTTGGGTTATCGGTTCCTTTGCACATAAAGTAGGGTTCCTCATAGGGACTGCTTGGCTTAATCTCAACACAAATTGTAGTAAGAGTCCTTTTGTCTCGTTTAAATTCAGTTGCTGGTACTCCATATTCAGCAACAGATTCCAATCTTAAGTCTTCAAATGGTAATCCTTGAGACGATATAGAAAAACTTGCCAAAATAACTACAACACCAATAATTTTGAACTTCATGTCGATGGTTCTGATACTATTTTCAACTATATCCGACCTTTTGCTAAAATCCTCCTTTTATATAAAAAGAAATCTAATGCACCATCAAAAGAGAAAAAAAAAAGTCACATCAAATTTCGAATTTTCAATTATTTCGGAATTCTTCGAAATCTTGAAATACTAATTGAAATTCTCTAAGAAACAAAAGAATATTACATTATTTTGAATACCTCTAAATTACAGTGATGAGAAAGGGAGCACAAAACCAACAATTTAGAACCTCTTTACAAAACAAATCGAAGTTGGGGAATAAAATGTATGTCCCAATTTAGAGGTGTTATGAGCTGACCCCGCGGTCTACCTATACCTTGTGCTTGCATTGGGTAATAAAAATTTTCATGAATGAGCGCAAATGGATAACATAATATCCGATCAGATTTCGTGTAGGTACCTATCTACCTGTTTAAAGTAAATTTTGTATTTAATTTAATTTAATTTTTTTTATTGCTTTTGCTAGATAGAAACGAAAAGAATTGCACTTTTTATTCGATAGGTCAATATACCTGCAATGTGTTGCATTGGTGGAGGCCAAATTAGTTCCTATTTTTGTAAGTAGTTGTGGGGAAACGTGTTGCTCATAATGAATATGATTTTATAGGAAATTCTACGGAATCAAAAATGAATGTACCTAGTATAAGTCTCAAGATAACGTATAGGCATGTATACCTTGCAGTAATTGTATTCATACGGTGTCGATGTTTAAGGAGGTTCTTTTCAGTAGTATGTACCTATATTTCCGTACTTGGTATCCAATTATGAACAAATGGAGAGAACAAAAAAATCTGGATGACGTCCGATTAAACACACTTTAAAGCACCACTTATGTATGTACATGTTTTTGCTTGTGCTGGGAGTTCACATTTTTATTAAACATGGCATTCGAATCGGGAAAACAGAGTTTTTTATTTTGACACAGAAACATTTTAATTTACTTACATTATGTGTACATCAAGAGAAAAATCTATGTACATAAATTAATGAACATTTTATTTTTGATTGAGTCTAAAATTTTCGTTTTACACATTTACCCAACCACCTGATTTAACCGTCTACTCATTACAGTCCTGGCTGCTAAAAATGGTCTGCCCATTTTTTTTAAATTTTTCCAAAAGAATCCTTTTCGAGGTTTTGTATGAAAATTGAATTAATTTTAATTTTTTTTTTAAATCTTGGAATTTTGTTCTGAAAATGAGGTACTTAATTCGAGCTAAGGGAGCTTTTAATGAATCCAAAATATTTGGGTCGAAAACAGTTGAAATATTCGAGAAAAATCGAAATAAAGTTAGCGGAACATTGGGTTTATAGGTATGGGAAAATATATAAATAATTTTTTTTTTTGAAAAACTTTTTTTTTTAAATTGTTTTTTCGATTCCTAGAGCACTTAAATAGCTCCTAAATACTAGATAAAAACTTTTTTTTTCCTTGCGTTTTAAGCATTTTCTGGGAATTGGTCTGCTAACTTGAAATCAAGTTTGCAGAACATTAATTTATAACCAAAGTACTGGAGCACTTAAGTTTGTTGTTGAGTACTTAATAAACACTTAATTAGCGCATAATGATGGCGTCACAAAAAATTTGTTCTGCTCACTTTGGTCTGCTAACTTGAGGGACATCAATTATTATGAAGCTTTTCTGCATTCCATTACACTTTAAATTAATTATTATAAGAAAAATATTATACCTACTCAAAGCCTTTGGAAAATTTTAAACAATAAAAAAACAAGGCATTTAAAATTGTACAAAATTATCCAATTTCCCCAAAAGAAAAGACAATGATGTACTTTTTCGCTGGGCTACTCGTTACAATAAATTTTATCTCCAGACAATAATGCAAAAAAAAACTCTTCCTCTTGGAAATTTTTATTTTCCAAAACGCGTTAATATTAAAAAAGTCAAACCTTATCGTTTATACTCACCATAATTTCTGTTTTCAAACAAATCTCTTGGCGGTTATTCACCCAAACAAGAAAACAAAAAAATCCATTCGATTCCTACAATAATAAATTCCATTCCACACTTAAATTCTTCATTCTTTAACCAAGAAATACTTGATTTTCTACAGAGACACACTCATAACGAATTCATGTTCAACATCTGTTTGTTCCCATTTAACCCAAGAGCAGTCATCTCCTCGATATGGTGTGTAAATTATTTTTGTCTCCAAGTAGTTTATGTCCACCAGCAACAGACATTAATGTGACTCATTTTTTAAATTAAGTTATTCATCTTCTTTGTTTTTTATTAAACATTTGTAAAACGATTCCTCAGAAAAAAATCCAATCAAAATGAACCCATATTTTATATTCATTCCATTAAACTGATGATAAAAAACATATACCACATCAACCTAAACCAATCCCACATCCACATAGTTTAAGTTCTTGCTATCAAAAATCTTATCACAGGAAATTCAATGCCTTTATATTTTTCATGTGCCCCAATTTGCAAAAAACAAAAAAGAACTTTAGCGATACCATGATAATATGACGAATTTTCTAAAGATTCGGTTTTGATTAAATTGTTTACAATTAAAAGCTAAATAGATCCATAACACAAAAAGCATGTCTATCTCTATCACTATTCAATCACCATCTATTATTAGAAAAGTTTCTCAGATCAATAAACCAGCTAAAATGGCACCAAGCTAATTGGTCTTATCAACAGCAAAGCAACTACATATTGGCACACGAATAACACTAATGGTGCAATGATACATTTTCGTTGTTTTCTAATGATGATAATGTCGATGATGATGATGGCAATCCCGAGAGACTGTCTGTATGTCTAATGTTGGGTGTGTTTTTGTTTACGGGGAATCCGATGTGATTCATTCACCCCCAGCAGTGTATTTTGCTCTACCTCTCCCGCAGTCTCGAGCCCCGCCTCTAATATTTAATTTGTCTACAACACTCTCGGGGTCTGGTTGGCAATGAATAAATAACCTTGTAACTACATTCGAGATACTCTAGCACTACAAACAAGACCTTGTACGTAGATACTACTATTTACACAAAAAAAAAATCATCTCTAATATAGGTACCTACACTAAGTCGAAGACATTCTTTTCTTTCTCATCTTATGTGCTTCTTTCACATTATTCTTCTCTTTAGAGTAAGCATTAATAATTAGTATATAAAAAATGATTACGACACGCATTCTAATAAAGATAGAGTATAGAAGAGAATACTAGATACAGATAAATGTTGGAAAAAATTGAACATGCAAAAGTCCATAATAAATCATTAGATTTATATACAAAAATACATAAATTAGAGAAGAACTTGTAGAAACAATCAAAAAGTGCCCTGAATTACGTTTGCGCTTACATAAAATTTTTAAATGTTAACTCAATGTAGGCGGTTTACACAAAACTTGCATATCGAGATTACCTTGACAATGGATTAAAAATAAAATTTTATTTGTATTGGAAGTGACATATGTAAATCCAAGTAAAAATTAAATATAGAAGTGCGTGCAATCACAATCTTCAAAACCATACCTATCGAAATGTTTTTTTTTTCCAAGTCAATAAAGTATTGAAAAAGGATATCCACGTCCTTTCCCTAAACGCTTTCGCAGTCATTATTATTCGGCCTTATCGTCCATTTAACAGAACCTTTTTTTTCGAAAAAAAAAGTAATTTACCGGGGAAAAAATGTTTCTCATCGCGACTCTCACGAAATAATATTTCCCTAACAACTTACTTGCAGAAATGTTTCCATTGAGTTAGGGAACAGATTCCTGGAAAAAGCTTATCAATATACATAGCTATTTTGCTGAAAGGAATATTTTCCCTAAGATGATTGGTGATAGCAAATTTTCTTAACTTAAAGGCTATGTGGGGTTTTTTTTTACATTTATTCAGTTATTTTATTTTTTATTTCATAACCTTGCGATATCGTGCCAGCAGATGCCTATTTATTGTTCATCAAACAAGATTGTTATTAAATCAGAACCAAGCAGAACAGCACTTGATCAGAACTGTAAGAACAACATATGTATATACATACATAATATGTATCTTTAACAGAAGTTCGCAGCTTATCTTTTATGCGACTGACCGTTGCCTATCAGATGAAAAAGTTCAAATTAAAACACTATTGTTTACAACAATTTTCAATCCTAATTTAGTAACATTGCGCACTTTTTTCATATACAGACTATTTAATTTCTTTTATGTCCAAGAATATAAGAAATACCGTGTCATAAATTTTACCTTAATATTATGCTAAATAAAGGCTAAAGGCTGATGCTTTATTGACTCTTCTTACCGACTTGCTCTACCTCAAAATTAGGATATTTTCATGGAACACGAAGTCACCGAATGTAGAATAGTTTAGGACAAGGTTTTTAACTCGTCGAACGCAATATCCCGTACGGTGTACTTTTCTGTTCTTTTCTTTGCAAAACAGATTCATTAAGCGAACGGCTGTATTCATGTGACAACTCTAATATAGCTGTCAAAATAAGAAAATAAACGCCAAAAATCTCGCTGAAGTGACATCAATTGTGGTGACAACTTTTTAGTTATCACAATACTGTGCTTGTGACCGTCATGTATCAATCAATCAATAACATTATCAAATCTCACCCTTGAAAAATGATAGGCATTCAGAAATAAGACAAATTTCTTTGAAGTTCAATTTGAATTCTAAAAATGTAATCATTTTGCAAGTGAATTAAAAATATTTTTTTCTCATAATCAAATATAGAAAAGACAAAGTAACAGGCGAACAATTATTTATAAACTTTTTTTTATTCTTATTCTTCTTTTTTTTTTGTTTTTGTTCTTGGTTTTTCGTTTACAAAACTAATAGCGAAATGTATTTATAAATGTCTCGTAAAATGTAAAATAATTAATTAAAAAAAATATCTAATATTTAGAAAAAATCTCAAGAATTCAAAAAAACAATTTAAAAAAATTAAAATAAAATAAAAATAAAAAAATCTCTCTCGCAAAACAGCTTTTTCCCTTTACTACATAGTTACTATATCATTTTTTTTTTAAATTAAACAAAGTTAATTTTACAAGCTATGACTAAAAGATAAATACATTATTTTTTTTTGTTAAGCGTTTTAAAATTAGAAGAGAAAAAAGATTAAAGTCGAAAAAAATACTAGTTAAAAGAAAGTAGCGTGTCAGAGCGTTGGAAAATAGTATATTTTTAGCATTATATAATGTGTAGTTTTCATCATCAAACGGGAATTGGAAAACAAAAATTTTGCTAGGAATAATATATGTGAAACTATCTAAAGGAAAACAAAAATACAATCGCTAATTTATGTGTTTATGCCAACATTGTTAAATATTGTTAAAACTGATTTTCTTGTTTCGTTATTGTTGGGTGTGCAGCAAGAAAAAAAAAACACAACATTCAACACACCAACTCATAGCTTTTCTTGTTTAATTTATTTTAGCGCAATTAATTAAAACAAAAAAAAAATAAGTATGAATTTGTACAAAGCAAAAACACATGAGAAAAATTTGGGAAATCTTATTTTTTATTGATATTTTTATTTTATTTTTTTTTTTCGTTTTTTTACTTTTTTTTTGTATTGTATAAAACGGATGATGGCCTACGATTAAAAAGAGAATATTTTATTTATTTATGGACTCCCCGCGATTATCATTATTATTTTTATATTATTACTTTCTTTTTCTGTTTGTTTATTACATACAATTAATATACTTAAAAATTTTTGTTTCGTTTTTTTTTTTCCTTTTGTCGCGCTCAGCAGCAAATGAAAAATAATACACATTGAATTTTTATGTTTATTATATTAAATATTGTTGTTTTTTTCTTGGATTTTTTCTGTTTCTTCTGGTATCAAATGATAGAACATAAAAAGCGATACGATTCAAGTAGTTTAAGATTAGCAAAAGTTGACACAACACATCGTAAAAATTATAAATGATTTTTTATTCTCACAATTGCAGTTTTTTGTTTTTATGTTTTAGATTGTTGTTTTTTAATTATTATTTTCTTTTTTATTTTACTCCATAGCAGATATTAAATTTTATGTTTTGTTCTAGTACCCACAAGTAATGAGATAATCTCCAAGTTTCTCTACAATGGAAGCGGCCTGTTGTGGCTGTACAGGGTCTTCATAGATGGAAACAATAACAGCTGCAAATAGACAAAAAAAAGTGAGAAGAGAGAAGAAAAATGAGAGACGAATACACGAAAAAAAATTGAGTAAAAAAAAAAACACGTTTTACATTGATAGTCTGTTTTAAAAAGTAATTCGAACGAGAATACGAGAACGACGACAACGATTGTTGATGCCATTAATGGCAATCGAATCAAATGGAGGGCATACGTATTCTAGAAATCACATCTCAAGCCGCAAGGTTATTGCCATAAATGATCTTTTCATCATTTCACAGTGTTACAAAAACAACAACAGCAACACAAAAGAAGGCGAGAGATGAATTTATTGAAGGATTTAAATTATATGCCCCATCATCTTCATCATCTCATCACCATCAACAATATTGTTAGCCATGCTTTTTTTTTATAGTTTATTGACCTTAACGGTCATACGAGCAGCGGCAATAAATAGGTTCAAGAAAAACCGGCTTAATATTAAACCAGCCGGTAGTTGGTGTTAATTATTATACACAAATTTTGTTCTTTTTTTTTTGTACTTTTTCTTTAGTTAGATTTTATAAATAAATTTGTGTAGATGTTAGAATTTTTGTGTCCTAACCTTGTTGCGTTTTCATACAATGGACACCGCTTCGTCCTAGTTTGGCACGTATTACGCGGTCAGTTCCTGACAGATAGATATACCTCTGGCCTGCTAGCGTAACTCCGCCGCTGGTTAGGAGTTCCTGTTTTTCGAAACCTTGAACCAATTTAGCTAGTTCGTCTTTTGTCACCTTGAATAAAAAAAATATAAATTTTTCGATGCAAATTAGTTGAAAAAAAACACATGTTTTAAAAAAAAAATAAATTAAAAAAAAAATAACGGAATATTCAAAAAAATCTTCCACAACAATGCCCCGAAATTCTTAAATTTTTTTTTTTTTTTTGAGTCGAGTGGAACGGTCTTTTCTTATACTAAAGTCGTTTTGCTACTTACATTTTTGGCTTGGCCTTAGACAATAGTTTTAACCCCCGGGCAGTATTTATTTATTTACACAAAGGTATTAGGTATTGATTTTACTGATGAAAGTTTGAGATTGATCGGGATTTTTTTTTTTTTTTAAGACATTAAATAAGAATTTAAAACTCACGAATGGTAGGTATAGAAAAGCAACAATAATTATGTCTATTTATCATTTTTGATTTATTTGTATATTTTCTTTTTTCATTATTGATTGCTTCATTAGATAAGTCGTTATGTATTTATTTGGGTAACTGGATAATGTAGAATACGTGTTTTCTTAGGAATCACGACACTGAAACGGATAATGCTCTTGCAAAAGATAGAATGAATAAAACTTTAAAAGCTAATACCTACATATTTCTATGATCGAGGTAGATTCAAATACGTATAGGTATGTAAAATAAAAAGAAGTCAAACTCCATAATTAAAGCTAAGAAAGACTTTTGGAAGACTGGAAGGACAGGTTTTACTACGAAAACAATATTTTTTTTTTTTGATATTTAGCATCTAGCATAAATATTTGAGAAGTTTACCACAAACAGTTGTCTAAAAATAATCCAGGCATTCGGAGAAAAGTTGAAGGAAACTTTCCATAAGGCCAGAAAATTTTTTAAGATAATTAGGTCGCAATTATTGTGGTGGTTGATAAGCGATAGCCTTTTTAGGACCTACTATTGAGGTTAAGCGTCAGCTGATTTGTGTATGAAAAGCTTAATTTTCCAAAGAACTAATTTATTAGAATTTTGGGTTGAAAATAAAGAATAGGAACATAAAAATAAAAAAAAAATATCTGAAACATGAAGAAAGTGGCATAAAATTCAATTTAAAAATCTTTCCAAAAAATTATAATAAAAAAGTGTTTGAATTTGAAATAAGCAACAGTCAATTCCATAAAACACAAAGTTTTATTTTTCTGTGTGGACACTTTTTACACACTTGTGCTGTTCTGCTGTGTTCTGAACAATTATTTCTCAAAAAAAAAAAACAATACATATTCCTTCCAGAAAATCTGAATCATCAATTTATTTTTTTTTTCGTTGATAAAGTTTTCATAAATAATCTATTTTCTGGATTTGATTATTCACCTCATAATCATAAGTACTAGTTTTAGTTTTTGCTAAATAAGTGCAAAAATCCCTGCCGAAAAAATAAAAAAGCAGATGGATAAGCCAGTAACTCTATGATACTTTAAAATTCTATGATAGAATCGTCAAAGATTAAACTTACTGCAAAATTCAAAATTGGCAAACTCGCAAGAAAATTTGCGACAAAATTATTTATGATACAAGGCAAGTAAACAATGACAAATTTCAAGGCAAATACATTTTTTTTGGCATGGGGTTCAGCTTTAATCAAAGTTCTATCTATCTAAATAGTAATAAATATCAATAAAATTTCTGCCGATAGCTCATTATTAAGTTTTTCATATTCTTTGTCTGTTTCGAGGTGAGCACAAAACTTAGACATCACAATAATTTGTAATAGGCTAGACTTTGCATTTTACTGTTCCTCAAAGTTTAAGACATAAAAGAAAATTTTTGGGTATTCCCCGTTCCAGGCTACCACATCCATTTTACCACTTTTATTTTTTGACTGTACCAGAAAAAGAATACAAGAATCGGATAGAAACTTGATTCTCTTCCAATTTTCATATTTTAAGTAGCTAGATATGTCTTCTAAACAAAAGACTTTATTGCTTTCAAATTCAAAACAACAGGATGATATTTTATATTTTTTTTAGACGCATAATTTCGTACAGAAATAGGTAATAAAATTAAAAATAAATCAATAGCGACCTAGAAAAATATGATTTTTTTTTAAACTAAACGACCTTGAAATGACATCTTCATCATAACTTGTTCTTAAACTGGATCAGTATAAAAATGTATGTTTAAAAACTAAAATCAAGCATTAAATTGAAACAAAATTTACATTTTATAATTCTCTTAGGTACCTAGTAAAGAAAAAGTAAAAAGTAAAGAGCACCACAAGGTCAATAATCCAACAACGTTGGTATCACTCACATCTCATAGAATTAATGTACCTACCTACATACCTACGATGTCAGATAAAATAGGCAAATAAACAATACCTACTCGTAAAATCAAGTTTTTATTATCTTATCGTTAGTTTATCTATGTTGGTACCTAAAGGTGTGTATTTTATTTTGTCTGATATTATAGAATCTTCCAGTTTTGCAAATTGAAAATTAATTTTGAGTTATTATCTAAAGAAAAATACCCTTGGAAGAAGACGATTGTCGTTTCGAAAGACAAGATTTTTTTATCAATAAAATAAGAGTTCAACGACGCCATATTTCTTGTGTGGTTTGAAAACTAAGATTTAAACAAAGTAGGTAAATAAATAATAACGTAATATATCATAAATAATTAAAATAAGTACCTACCTAAATCAAAGTGCTTTTCCGATAAATTGAGAGCTATCATTAAATTGAAGATCGGTAAATGGGATCTACTCTTTTTGAGAGTAAAAAAAAATTATGAACCTGAATTTCACAGTAAATGTTAGAATTCCCTTTCAAAAACGTATGTACATATCCGTAACATATACCTAGTTTACTTTTACTTTTTGGTATGGGAGTACCTTATCTTCTGTACACTAATAGAGGTGTAAAACAAAAAACAAACTAAAGCTTCAACATGAACTCAACAAAACAGAGTCCAAGCCTTGATTTTTCTGTTCCTTCGTCATTATTTATTGCAAATTCAAAATATAGGTACAAGATGTTAAATTGCCACAACAGACCATGACTGACCTCTTGAAGGGATGACGAGTAGTCAACACGAGAGATCATCATACCTATAAATAATGACAATCCAGCATACCAAAAAGGTATCATCACACTCGTATGTTGATAGAAAACTAAGTAGTCTCATGAGGGATTGAGTAAGTAGCTCAAACTCAAGGGAAATCATAGAATCTTAACTTCGTAAAAGTACTCATTTTGTTTTTTGTTTTTTTTTTTATTTAACATAAATACATTTTACTCAGACGTTAACATGTAATATGTAGTTATGCGTCATCAACTGAAATAATTTCAGTCACTCATTATGTTATGACGCACTAAATTTTATCACCGTTTCTAAAAATATTAAGACCATTGGTCATAATGATTAGTTAGACTGATAGGTTGTAACCTACCTATTTGTTTTGGAAAACAAAGAAAGATTATTTTAATAAAAAATACATACCTATTATGTTTTATCAAAGTTCAGAGTGTGTTTGTTAAGTCAACGTTTGTATAATTTTCAAAACAAAACATCTTTGATATTATTTTTATAAGGTCTTTTCATTTTCTATTCAGAACCGAGAACCGCAACCACTTTTAAGAAGCTAAAATCACGAAATTTATTCCTGGGATATTCAAGATAGCACATTTCAAGGGAATAAAATATTCGATGGCTTTTATATGCAACCTGGAGTACACGGTACCTTCTAGTTAAAAGGATGTGCAGGACAGCAGAAAATATTTTTTGTTACCTATTATACCTTTTAAGATAACAGTGATTATTATCTCAATAAGTCAAATGGATTAGGTACGACCAATTGAAACCTTATGAGATTTTGACATAAACAATACGAAATAGGTACATATGTAAATACTCAGAAAGGAATGCTAGCTATGTAAGTTTAGGCTATCCAACCCACAACTTCAATTTAGCACTGTACAGTGACATACCGTTTTTGTTCAATTGCAAAACAAAAGTTTCCTGTTTGGTATAGCTTTTTCAAAAGAACAATTATTTGCATCTTTATTATATCATATCTATATGACTACCTACATACTACATAGTTACTTCTATTCAAATAATCATAGGTAGGTAGGTATATTTTAAAATAAACGAAAAAAATATATATTCCAAGACGAGCCCTGCGCCTTAGACGTGTTCCTTGCAGATAGGTATTGCTTTTATAGTTTTTACTTTACTTCTACATATGTATCTATAGGTAGGTATTTAGGCACCCTCAATGACTAATTTATACAAATACCTATATATGTAGGTAGGTAAACTAGAATCCAAAGAAGGAAAAAATTAACAAAAGAAAACATCATGTGTCTGTCCAACACAAGACATTGCACGCACCAGGACATACAACATTCACATCCTTTATTAATGCAAGAGAAATTATGTATATTGTCCATAATCACCACCAATTTAACATTACAGTTATTTTTAAATTTACACTATGTGCCTTATGGCGTTAACATGTTAAGCAAATACATAACACAATCTGGTGGCAGCACCCCACCCTGAAAATTTTGTATGTTGTGTGTTGTGACGATAAACAAAGAAGAACAAGGATCCCTTTTCACATAATAAAAATTATATTTAATAGAAGGGGCGACAAATCAAAAAAGGTCATTCAATTCAATTACAAAAAAAATCATCAAAGGTCATTTCTTTTTTTCTTGACAAAAACGACTAGGTAGGCATTTTTCAACCTACCTACCTATAAAAAAAAACCGGCTACAAAATCAAGAGATTTCTTTATCTTCCCACATCTGTGTACGTATGTGGCTGTGGATGCATTTCACTATCGCAAATACGAAGTGATTATAATTTTTATTTTTTTTACGTAAATCATCAACATTGTCAAGTTCATAACTTTTATCTTTTTATCTCAAAAATTTTGCAAAAAAAAAAACTGTTGCCAAAAGTGTTTTTTTTTTCTTTTTAAATGCATGTTTAGTTTTTAGAAAGAAGAAGCAATCCAGCAGCAAAAAAACCTCTCTGTCGTCCCTAAATCAACACATATACGAACCGAAGAAGAATATGAATTAAACAAAAAAAAAACTGCGCTATCTGTATCTATCTCAGTCTTTCGCATGTTTTGGATGCTTCAAATTCTGCGCGACAATCACAGTTCTCAGCTAGAGCCGCCGTCGTCGTCAACACAAATACAACTTTAATTTGGCAGCCATTTTATGTTTGATTTTTTTCGCTTATAACCTATACACATTTCCACTCAGGCGGCCCACACTTTTCTTTTTGATAAGAAATTTATACAAAACTTTTTGTTACTTGCATTTGCAGCAAATAAAGAAAAACGTTTCACAAATGCAGGTTGTTTCTGAACGAATAAGCTGAAAAAGACAAAGCCCAAAAATGACAAACTAAAGAAAGAAAAAAGAGAATAAAGGAGGAAATCAGCAGCAACTTTTAGAAAATGATTCATTCTTCCAAACAAGTACATAGTCCGAGTCGAGACGATTACTGGGGCTGGCTGAATTATACACACGTCCATGAGAGCCTATCATATTATATACATAAATACATTCAGATCGGCGCGATAGGTATATAAGCGGCTATCAAAATGTTGAATCATTAATTCGCGGTGTGGAAATCCCACACACCCTTTTCTCGTCCTTCCTACTCAATTATGTATGTACTATGTATACGAAACGGATACACTACACACCCGGCGAAGGCGAACAGGCAAACCAGCAACAGCACATGCATAACCTTTTTCGAATTTCGATTCGACTTTGGGTTTTGTCTTCTCTGGTACTTTCACCCACCCCCTCAATGTTATTCGACGACACATTGCAGTGGGGGAGACAGGAACAGAGGCATGGACAAAAGATAAGTTTTCCACGCGAACTCTTGTTCGAACAACTGCACCCCACCCCCACACCCTTATCAAAAGTTGAAAACGACTATGGGTGACGGACGGGTGAATTGTTGAGAGACCGAAAAACCAGAAAAGGAAGAAACAACATCAGAGAATTGGAATACACACCACCGATGATAGCAGCGCAAGCAGAAGCACTGCAGGGAAAAGGGACAAGAAAAGAAAGAAAATGCGATACCGGCGTGCTGGCTGAAGCTGGTCACACCCTTGAACTTGCGTGATTCTGATTATCGATGACAATTTTAGACCTTCCGTTGTTATTCGTAATTGGTCATTTTTCTATAGGTTTTAAAAGTGAGTGCTAGAAACCGAACACTTCTCAAAGAATGCTCACTTTCAATTTTATTTTCTACGACTTCCCTGAGCCATATTTTAAACTTTTAATAATTTAAAAAAAAAAAGACTTACCTCAAAACCATTGGATTGTGCCCAGATGTTGCCATCGTGCCCAGCGATGGCCGCTTTTGAAACGCACTGCGAGGCCAAGAGTTGGTTGTCGACGTAATCCTGCCAGCTCATATTGGATGTGTATATATTATTTGTTCTGTTATTCAAAATTTTAAATACAAAAAAGGAATATTACTAAACTTGGTTCTAAATTTAATAAATTTTAATAGAAAGAGAGAAAAGCGAAGCAAAATTTTTCACTGATTTTTTTTTTTTTTTCAATACTGGATTTGGAAGTTCCTTTCAAATATATATTCGATTCTTTTCGATTTACATAGCAAATATACACACGTCGAGAAGTGTTGTTCAAGCTGTCTCGTTTTGGCAAATAAAGATGCACGTATATAAATGTCGCAGAGAGAAGGAGAAAGCTCTGAGTTTGAATTTTAATGTAGTGAAGTGTATGTGTATATATGCACACAGAAATTATTGGAAATTTTTGCAGATTTTTTTTTTTAATTTCTTTAAGTTTATATATTAAAATAATTGCAAATATTTATGAAATAATTAAACAAACACCTACATTTAATTTATGAAAAATATTAGATATGCTTGGGCAGCAAAATGAGTTTTTTTTTAAGAAACTTTTTTTTTAAGGTAGAAAAAATCGAAAATGGCACACCACGGGATTTTTACTAAACGAAACTTTTCACGGTGAGATGTCGACTGCAAATGACTATGGCAGAAACAGAAACTCTACTGTAGTAGATTTTAGATTTTTTTATCTTTCAACGGCGATGGAGAAAAAGAGATATGACGAACCGGTTTTTTGAGTGAGTCAGACCGGTAGAAGACGCAAAGAATGCGTTAAGTGATGCCAAGTTTCTATTTCGATCTTGACATCAAAAATATATGGGTGAATAACAATATTTTTAAAATTATTTATTTTTTGGTTTCCATAATTTATTTATTGTACCTATTTGTTACTAATAAAAAACTCATAAATACAGTAAACGATGTAAATTAAAGTATTGCCAAATGAATGAAATTAAACTAAAAAAAAAAACACTTTACAGAAAACATTAAGAAACTCTATACAAAATACTCGTAGTATTTGTTCGTCTTGTGTAAAATTTAATAGTCGTATTTAATAGATTTCCTTAGAACATTCTAAGACGATCGTTCAGTTATCAATAGCCGTGTTTTTTTGGGAATCTATACATAGTACAGTAAGAAATTCCCAAAAAAACGCATCGGCAGTAGCCTGGTGTTTATATTTCACGTTTGGCACTACCGAATAACAGCTGTCAGAATAATTAAAAAAAATATAAATAAAAGCAAGTTTGCTACAAATGAAAAGGAAAACAAAAAATAACTTGAGCCAAAAATTAATTATAGGTACATAAAATGGACAATTTTTCAAAAGATATGGTAAGAAAATTCATGAAATAATTGTAGATTTTGCGTGAACTGTTAGAGTCCAGTGAAAGTGGAAACGAAGCTGAAACTCTTCAGTCCTCGCCGCATACAAATCCAATAACGCTTCAGTTCTTTTTTTTGTCCAGTTCGTTCTAACCCTCCTATCCTACTGATTAGAATTGTTTAATCATATAATTTATATTAATTTTCTTTTTACCTTTTTCCTTTGTCAGACATTTCGGTTTCAGCAATAAAAATAAATTCTTCAGGAAAAGGCAGCGATAAACATATGTTTCAGGAAAGGGGGTTGTTCGTAGATTATGGTCGAAGTAAGTTGTGGTTTATGTATCATGTAGTAGATGACGTCATCGGCGATCATTTTTGTTAGATCATATAATGATTTTTTAACTGAATTCTATGTAGTTCTTCAATCAGAATTGCATTTAAATGCATTTTTATTTAAATCAAGTTTTAAAAAAACCGATAACGAATAAAATCAATTGATTTTTTTGGTTGAATCGAAAATGATAGATTGATTTTTTTGGTCAATGGAAAAACAGCCATGAAAAACACACAACTACTTTATAAACACAGCCATCGAGATGCAAATGATAGTCAATCCCACCAACATCTGAAAACAAAACCACCAAAATTCCATTCGATACTCGAATAAACGTCACAAACCTATCCGCAGTAGGATTCTACTTCTGCTTTTATTGGCAGTAATTCTACTGTGGATGTTGTATTTGTAACTCGTGTAAAATCCTACTGTACTGTGAATAGCTTTTCCAAGAAAACACGACTAATGTCAAATTATTTGGAAATTTTTTAATTTATAAAAGCATTTCCATTTCCAACTTATTGATTGAGAAAAAAGTGGAGTAAGAAGTGTGGATATAGGTTTCTTTTTCATTTAACAAAGTAAAAATATATATTAGAAATCGCAGTGTTTAAAAGCATCCTTGCAACCAAAAGGAAAGCAAAAGAGAATCGAAGATTAAAAATCGCAGCCGTCTAAAAGCATTGACTGCTTTTAGACGACTGCAATTTCTATCCGCAATTCTCTTTTTAGTTTCTTTCCGATTGCAGCATCCATTTAAACGCTGCAAATTTTAATACCTGCAATTTTTGGTAAATGAGAAGGAAATAATATCTCGTCACTCTTTACTCCGCTTATGTCTCAAACAATAAGAAAAAGCACAAAGAAGAAAGAGCGATAACTCTGCAATTATTTCAACCTCTGCAACTTTGTCTACCCCGGACACCGCATACGTCCCCCGCCTAGATGCTTAAAAATTGCAAGGATAATTGCAGCATATTTGCAGCGTTTAAAAGCAGTCATTCATATTTTTCTTAACCACAAAAGTAGCAGAACAGAATAGAAAAATGTACTTGTATGAAACGACAGGTTTATAGTTTTTACAATTTTCCAATCGGTAATTTCTGTAAGTGATGCCAATAACATTAAATTAAATTCTATTTAAAATAATAGCTGTATAAAAATTCAATCCTAAAAAGTTAAGCGTGATGAGGAACCATCTTATAGCCGACTTTGTTCGTTTGTATACACTGTCGTTTTACTGAAAGGTGCATCGAGTGAGACATGTAGATATAATACGCAGAAAAACAACGGAGTATTTTGGTGGATTTTGGGATGGAATCTACCATTCTCGTTTCTTAGCACATATACAATTTACTTGTCTCACTGGATGCACCTTCCAGTAAAACGACTGTATAGAAAGGTGCTTTGGGACAATGGGCCTTACTAATAATCAAATTTAGTGTTAATATTAAACGAAAATCTTCAGATTTTAGAAAATCCGCATACCAATAACGAAATTAACCTCCAGTTTAGTCGTTAGCAATATGTCAAAATTTAATAAGTGGAAATCCATGTTTAAAGTCGAACACTTAATAAAGAGTGTTGCCTTTGTGCTGTCTCATGGTACTAAAATTTGTATTTAATACTTTAATCTATTCCCATTTTATAAGGTTGATTTCAATAGGGTTGGTTTCTTTCTTCAGATTTTTTTTGAAAAGAATTACTTTATTTAGAAGTAGGTACTTTATTTATTGTTTGTATGTTTATGTAGTGCAACAGTACGTTTGGACTTTACTTTAAATACGTGAGTGGTTAATTTCTTGATTCCGTTTTATATATTTCAATAATTACGCATATTTAAAAAGTTTTTTTTTTGTGCTGAACGGGAATCGATTAAAGATTTGTTTGCTATTGTATTGGTTAAATCTTGTTTATGCAAGCATACAGAAAATATAAGTGTCGAATACAATTTTCAAAGCCAATACCAATCAACCAAATTTGAAATTACATTTGTGTAACAGGTAGCCGAAAATTGTATTTATATTTAGATTTCCAATATTGGTTTGAACAAAATTATCATTTTCGTGGACCAATTATAGAATATGAACTTGACGAAATCGGAATTTCGAATAATCTAAGTTGAAAAATATAAAAGCGTACAAGTCGTCGTAAACGTTTGTAAACAGCCGTAAGCTTAATAGTCTTAAACAGGTACCTATATGTACGTTGCAAATAAAAAATATTAAAATAAAATATGAGGAATATGTTTCCTTTTTAAGAAATATTATGCCATAATTAAAAAACAATTCAAAAGTCAACTCACTCCGACACTTCAAATTAATAATAAAAATACTATAAATACTAAAATACTTGCTGTTAAAAAAGAATACGGCAACACTTAACTTTGAAGGTATAGAGCAAATTATGACAGTTCCTGATTTGTTTTATTTTTTTATTTACGTTGTGACTGTCTGTCTTATTTCTGTGCAGTGATCATATTTGTTTTTAATTAGGAACAAAATAATAATAACCAAAAAAAAAAGTATCCCGCAATAAAATAAAAACAAAAAATTAAATATTTTTGCACGAAAACAAAACATTGAACTTTGGTGGAAATTCTGACAGTTCATTCAATTATGTTTCTTATTTGTAGTAGATTTTGTAATAGATTCAACAAAAGTCTGGAGACTAGTTAGTGAAAGGGTTAAATTGTTTATTGGTAGCATTTTGTTAAAGCTCAGCACTTTGTTTTAACCTTACAGTTAACTAATAGTCGACATTAGCGTTTGATTATTAGTAAGGCCCAATGAGTCTTCGTGTAATTATAGACACCTACCATATGAACAGGCCCGGGTATAATAATTACCTTCGTTAAGTTTATTGATACCAATTTTCATTTTAAAAAATATAGTGCTGCCAATATACTTATATTTAAATTTCGTAATAGCCGTTATTAACAATTAAGGGCTCCACCAAACCAACGTGAAACTGTCGCAGCGACGACGAAAACAATAATAACAATACGTGGTTGTCAATGAAAACAATACATTGTTATTATTGTTTTCGTCGTCGCCAACGACAGATTCGCGTTGATTTGGGGGAACCTTAACGCTAGATACTCCTCTTTATCGATATCACGTTTTATTATTCAAACATTTATAGCCGTATCTATAAAGAATTTTTAAAGCTTTCTTATCTTTAAAATACCTCTTAATAGCTCGTCGGTGGGAAATAGGTATTTACTATCAATTTTAAAATTTAAACAACGTTACTTAAAGGCCTTTCTCTTTTCTCTTTGGAACATATATCCAGTATGCTTCTCTTTAATTCTTATTTGCTAATAATGGGCTCGTTTTTTGTTTGCATTTTTTTGGAAGCTGTCAAAAAACAACCTACATGTAGATTTGTTTGAGTTAAGCGACAAAATCGTTGTTTAGTTAAGTATTAATGAGAAAATGATTAGAAAAAAAGAAACAACAAAATATTAACAACCAAAATGAAAAGATGAGAGTATATATCGTTTCAGTCACTCTGTACATTGATTTATTTTCATGGGAGATGTTCTATATACATCGATATTCTGCAACGATATTTTAAAATGTTTTCGTTTCCATTTCTTTTGTCTAATATCAAACAGATTATTTAGAAAGAACTCAAATATTTATTATTTGTCATAATTGAAAATTGAAAATAATTGTCATAATTGAAAATTTAATCAAAGAATAAAATAATGTGAAATATTCATGTCACTTTCTAATTAATTCTTTTCAAAATAAAATTGATCAGTGTGGCCATCGCCATTTACATTTTGTATAAGGGCCAGTTTGTTCACAGTTGATCATTTTCAATCAAGGATTACTGCAACTCTGGTAAGTCCTCGAATGTGCATACTTACAAGGTATCCAAAATTTGAGTTCTTAATCATGGAAATCGCTAATCATTCGATTTTTGTTGATTAGCGTTATTTAAGTAGAGCCAGTTAAAATGATGGTACAGATTTAACCCACTGTGAACAAACAGGCCCTAAAAATCCTAATTGAAATTTTCACCTGAACGTAATCACCAACCAATGCTGCCACAACATACATATTACAACGAAACAACGAAAAAAACGACCTGTGAAAACTTAACGAATCTTTCGATGGCAAGTGACTCAGAATTCGGCAAGATGGAGCCTTTCGCTTGGTTTTCATAAATCAGAATCAGCACGTGTGTAAAAAGTGCCAAATTAAACTCGTAATATGTGCGTAAATATTTAATAAAAATTTACTTAATTTATCACAATAAATAGATTTCAAAATTCTCTATCGTCTGATATAATTTTCATAAACATATCATTTAATTTTATTGACTTAAAAAAAAAACGAAAGAATTCATATAAAATTTTTGGGTGTTTCAAAAAAAAAAAAAAATGTCGATCGATGTAGTATTTTTCTCGTGTTCTTCGTACGAGGATTTTGCTCTAGAATGAGCGAATCGAATTTAAAAAAAAAATCATCTCGTCTCTGTGACTTTTCCTTTTCTATCTTTCAAATAACTTTTTTTTTATGTGATTGATCTTGAAGTGGAAGGACACGAAAATTAAAATCGAAATTAATTTTTCTTTATTTCTACATTAAATTCGACAAATGTATGGAAATACTAGTCATTTGATATGAAATACTGCCGTCTGCATTATTAATTTACGTTTTTTTTCGTACTCTGTACTCCATGCCGATTACACCCCCCTCCGCTCAGATTCAGTTCAACATTTCTCGCACTCGATTCTCTTTTTCTTTCCTTCATCATACGTGTATGATATAAAATGAAATATTTCGCAGATGCAAATGGCGAAGGCGATGAAAATGAATAAAATCTGCTGGCTGGGTTGGGAATTTGGTCTCGGAAGGGGAAGAGAGACAATTTTAAATTACATATTTTCCAATCTAATACTTTTTTGATTTTGGATAGTTTTTTTTTATTTAAAAAATTATGATTTTGTGAAATTTTTCTAAGTTCTTAACTTATTTTTAGGGATGATCGTACAGATATACCTCAGGATGGACCCGCTGGCATGGACCCTGAGGGCGTCATTGAATCTACATGGGATGAAGTCTACGATAACTTCGATGACATGAACCTCAAGGAGGAGTTGCTGCGCGGGATTTATGGTTATGGTTTTGAGAAGCCATCTGCTATCCAGCAGCGTGCTATTATTCCCTGCGTTAAAGGTCGCGATGTCATCGCACAGGCCCAGTCTGGTAAGTTTAGATCTTTTTTTTTCGTACTTATTCAAAAAATAACAACGAATCCATAATTTTCCTCACAACTTCATCTTTCAATTTCTATCTGTTTGTGAAAATTGATGACGCTACTGAAAAACACAAACATATCCAGAGCCGCCTTATAAAAACCCCGTAACTGCATCTTAAGGTCACTCAGAGGCCGCCATTTCCTGTTTTCTATTAAAAAACTCATGTTTCTAACCTTCAATATTCCAAACTCAGTTCTGTTTTTCCATTCTTCCTTTGTTTTAAAATTTATTTTACGGCCTGCTATTGATCTCTGTATCTACCTGAAACCGTTGCATTTAACGTCACGTGGATACCTTCGCCTCTTTGTCTCGATGAAGAAAAAAAAAACATGATTCATTGCAAGCAAGTATAATATTGAATGGTTTTAACTTTTAAACAAACGGGGAAAAACATTTATATCTTTATTCTCAGAACCTTATTTTGGAGTTTTTTTTGTTTGCTTCCTTTATATCGAATCGAAAGCTGAAATTACTGTTTCGTACTGATTTGCTTCGCCTCGGTCGTGATAAGCAAACAAGTTTTTCAAAATATGTTCATAATTTAATATTTATTTTCTTTTATGTGGATGTTTTTGTTTTTTGTTCAATAGTTGATCAAATTAGTACTTATCTAGGAATTTAAAAACATGATAAAGTTAGTTATTGGTGAAATCATATCTATTTATCCACTTTTTAGTATCGACTTTTTAGTCTAATAATAATTGATGGTTGTTTTTTATATAAAAAAAAACTAACACATTTCACGTGTTTTTTTTATGGCTGAGATACAAATGAGGCTAAGAATAAAGCCATTTCTTTAGAAAGTAATCATTTTTAAATGTTAATTGCATGAATTGATAATGGACAATAGAGAATACGAGAATATAAAAAATAAGTTTATTTTTAAAAACATTCACACTTAGCTCATTCTTTAATTCATTTAGAAGCCTATTAAATGAATTTATCCCCATATACATTACTGAGCCCTGATTGCTAGTTCTGTTACACCTATTGGGTCTCAGATTTTCATTATTGCGTAAATTATATGGTTGCACTTCTCCAACGTTGATAATATTATCTTTTAAGTACTCCGGAACCATATTATTTTTCATTTTATATATTAATAACTTAGCACTATATTTTAGTCTCTGTTTAACACTCATCCAATTTAAAACATCCAACATTACTCTTATTGGGGTGTAGACATTCACTCTCAATATTATTCGCATTGCCTTATTCTGCAATAATTGAAGCCGATTTACTATTTCTTGTTGACAACCATACAAGAGAGTTGAGCAATACTATCTTCTGTTCAAGAAACAAGGACAAATGTGAAACCAAGAAAATTTCGGTGAAGAGGGCGCAAATTTTATAAATTAGCATGTGAGACATATTCCTTTGAAGGTTTTACCCACCTTAGATTGCGTCAGGAAAAAGAAAACAAACCCTAACGTGAGACACATGAAATCCGTCACAAATGTCCATCCAAAATGAGATAGTTTAATACCTTGCCATTTGTCAGATAATGGAAAAAAATAAAATCGTTAAATGCATATATCCATGCTATTTTATTGGAAGGCCTAAATTAAATTAAGAACAAAATATGTCACCTTTTGGAAAATCACTCTTCAAACTATCATCAAATACTAAACGCTTATGGGCGGTGCATATCAAGTTGGTCTTCGATTTTTTACGATTGAATACATATGAAGAATATATAGATGACGTTTTCATACAAATTCATACGCACATTGAATCAACTGAATATAAATTAGTATGTTGTTCGTTACCTGGAACTTCTGCATAATAAATAAATAATTAAACTTAGAAAGTAATATAAATTATTTCATCAATTTCTTTTTGCATCTCTTCTGTTTAATCTGTTAATTTTTTTTCATAGAAAATTATCTGTAAGTTGGCCATCTACGATCATTCACGAACGACACTCTTGGCTTGTGCACACTCAACGTGTTATTTTTCAGAGGCAGCTTTCAACTTCAATTTTCAATTCTTTATAAATTAATGCCACAGATTTTTACTTGATTGTATGTTTTATTAGCGTGGAAGAAACTCCATAATTTTACTTAAGTTTTTTATTTCCCAGAGGTGAAATAGAAATATTCTTAGCTAAAAAAAATAACGGTACCTGCTTAAAACCATTATGAAAGAGGTTATTAACTCACATACTTATATCGGAATCCTACATAGGAGCAAGTATGTACGTGCAATCGTGCATATAATTTTGTATTATTACTTATTAGAAGTAAAAATTAAACAAATCATAATTTTTTTTCTACATTATTTGTATTCTGAACGCTTCGTGAGTAGAAGGCTTTAGTTGTTTATTTGTAAACAATATGGTGGGTGATGAATCTTATTTATTTAAGTGGCTATTTCTGCACAATTCACATAAATTCATTGTCTTCTATAAATTTTTCTTAAATTCACTTTGAAAGCAATTTAATTTATAGAATTGAAAATTGTTTAATTAAAATATTAATCACCTCTGTTATTTGCGATAAAATTCTCCTCAACAAAATGTTGGTCTATGACTTCCTATTTCTATTCAATTATTAATTAAAATAATATTTAGTTGTAACTTTATCATTCTCTGATCTTGGAATTATACATACTTTTTTTAGGTACTGGAAAAACTGCAACATTTTCCATTGCTATTCTCCAACAAATCGATACGAACATTCGCGATTGTCAAGCACTCATTTTGGCACCCACTCGTGAGTTGGCTAGCCAAATTCAGCGTGTTGTCAATGCACTTGGTGAATTCATGAAAGTCTTCAGTCATGCTTGCATTGGTGGTACTAATGTCCGTGAAGATGTCCGCAGTTTGGAAAGTGGTTGTCATGTCGTCGTCGGCACCCCCGGCCGTGTATCTGACATGATTAATCGCAAAGTCTTGAGGACAGGCAATATCAAGTTGTTTGTTTTGGACGAAGCCGATGAAATGTTGTCTCGCGGTTTCAAAGATCAAATTCAAGATGTATTTAAGACGCTTCCAAATGATGTACAAGTCATCCTGTTATCTGCCACAATGCCATCGGATGTATTAGACGTCAGCCGTTGTTTCATGCGTGATCCAGTTAGCATTTTAGTAAAGAAAGAGGAATTGACCCTGGAAGGTATCAAACAGTTTTATGTTAACGTAAAACAAGAGAACTGGAAACTGGGTACACTATGTGATTTATACGATACACTTTCCATTACTCAGTCGGTAATCTTCTGCAACACTAGGCGCAAGGTAAATTCCCATTTAAAATAAATAAATTCTATATTTTTCTAACATAATATTATTTTTTTTTATATTAAAAACAAGGTCGATCAACTGACCCAAGAAATGACCAACCACAACTTCACTGTTTCGGCAATGCATGGAGATATGGAACAAAAGGATCGTGAGGTCATTATGAAACAATTCCGTTCGGGTTCATCCCGTGTCTTGATAACTACCGATTTGTTGGCTCGTGGTATTGATGTTCAGCAAGTTTCCCTAGTCATCAATTATGACCTACCATCAAATCGTGAAAACTACATTCACAGGTATGATTCATGAATTGTTTAATTTTTTTTTTCAAATAAATCTAACTGACTGTAATTTTAATTGATCAAAAAAGAATTGGACGTGGTGGACGTTTCGGTCGTAAGGGTGTGGCCATTAACTTCATCACAGATGAGGACAGGCGGATCTTGAAGGATATCGAACAATTTTACCATACAACTATTGAAGAAATGCCAGCTAACATCGCTGATTTGATTTAAATTTTGAGCTGCAGCAATATATCTTCTAAAATAAAACAAAAAACTTTAACAACAACAAAAAGAAAAAGTGCGCTCACAGCAGAGAAATTTACAACAACTAGCTACAACTATACAACAACAAGAGAAAAACAATAAAACCAACAATATTGTTTTAGCTTTTTATAGATCTATATATCTGAAAAAATAATAAAAAGCTAACATTTATTCATTCATCCATTGTTTGACAAAAAATAATATTTATACAACAAAAACAAAAAAAAAATGAGAAAAAACGTGGAAGGATTACACATTTTTTTGTTTTTCTAGAGATTCCCACTTTTTTTTGTTCTAATTTAAAAGTTTTTATATACACTTAAGGAGATACATAATAATGATGAAAAAACACACATTCTTTTATTTAATTTTTTTTTAATTTTTACCTTATCAGCTTACATAACACAAAAAACAACAAACAAAACTAAATTATATAATTAACACTAAACAAAGAAACAAAAAAAAGAAAAGTAAAACATTTCAGTAGGTAATGTGAGTATTAGCTATTTATACTGTAATTAAAGAAAACTAATAAAAATTCTTTCTTAATTATGTTTCGATGCACATTGTTATAATGGAGAAAAAACTAGTAACCCTTGTTTGTTCTCAGCTTTGTGTGTTCGAGCAGTAGGTTATTTATTTGTCCTCGATTGAGGGTTTTTTTATACGTCACATGTGCTAGGGGTTGTTTGAGATAAGAGGTTACATAGAGAAAAAAAAATCGTTGAGGTCTATTAACTTTACTTATTTCATAACATTCTCGTTTCGTTTTCCTACTAAAAAATAGAATTTATTGATAAGACGAAGCCTGGTCGATATGATAACGGTTTGAGAATGGTTTTTTGTTTTAATATACAAATATAAATTTTAGGTGAAAAAATCGTCGAAAAAGTGAGGTTTCGATGTCCCTTTAATTCTATAATTGTTTTTTTTTTTCTTTTTTGGATTCCTCGAAGGTCCTCGCTAAAACTAATGTTATTGATATCACAAATAAATTTTCCAATTGTTTGATTCTCTAAAGCTCCCTAGGAATTTATTGTTATCGAAAAAAAAATTTCCAGGGTAATTTAGCTGTCGTTTAGATTTTTGTTCGAGGGAAATTTTTTAATATTTATTTATTCATTTGAAGGTATTTCATTAAGAAATAAAGTATCTTTTAGGCGTCAGTTATAGCGATCAGGAAAACGAAACAGGAAAAACTTTCAAATAGATTATTTACTAGGTTTTCATTCGATTTGAAACGCAAATGTTGTACTAATCGATGACAAATAACTCAATGAATTTTTTATGCAAATAAAATGTTCAACTCAACAATTATTTTATTGTTAAAAATGCATTGATGTGTTTTCCTGATGTAAATTCATTTTTCGTGCCAGCTGATTGTCACTTCACACAAAATGGAACAAATCGTTCCAATTATTTGCGTTCCACTGACAGATTTGTGAAAGGAAAAAAAAATCGTATCCATCTGTTTCAACTTTTCCTGATGGTTTTTCCTGATCGCTATAACTGACGCCTTAGGTAGTGATGCTTAAATATATATTTTGCAATTAGGAAGTGATTTTAAATTCGTATTGTTAAAAAAATCCAGGGTGAATAAAATATTCCAGCGGAAACAAAATTCACCTCCAGATTCCGTAATATTTATGCAAACCAAAATCGAACCAATAATTTTGCCTAAGTCCCCACGTCTCAGGCATGAATTTAAGTTGAAATTCTGAGAAGACATTTCATTCATAATAGAAACATTGAAAATTTTTAAATTCTATAAAATGGGATAAAATATGTTGGAAATCAAATCGACGAAACTAACAAATAATTTTTGTTCTAAGTGTACTTAATTTAATTTTGACTTATACATGTGAGCCATTTTACAGCGGCTCAAGTTGACGTCACAAGTCAGTACAGAAAAAGTAAGTAAAGGCAAATTAAAAAATATACAAGACAATTGTTGTATAATATAATATTCAACAAAAACTTCAGACAAGTTGCAAGGTTCTAATTCGTCTACCTTCATTAATAAAAATTGTACCTAATCAATCAACTTTATGACTTCTTATCTATTTAAAGCTACAATTATTTATGAAAAAATCCATGCCCGGCAAAATATCAACAACAACAGCAACTTCTACAGGGGTTTCTTTCGTTCTCTTTTCACATTGACATTCAGAACACTCCAAAGCTATTCTGAATTACTGTAATCTGTGAATCTGGTGCTATGTTCTGTTGGAGGAGTGGAGTGTGTAGTGCCGTTCTAGTTTGTTGCGCGATAGAAAAATTAATTAAACTAAATTAGTCACAAAAAATTTTATATACGTACTATTGAAAAAAAAAAAGAAACAGTGAAAATTAAATTGCGGATAGAAACATCAGGACAATCATAATGGGACAACAAGTATCCCGAACCGACTTTGAATGGGTCTACACCGAGGAACCACATGCCAGTCGCCGCAAGTTGATTCTTGAAAAATATCCTCAAATCAAGAAACTCTTCGGATATGATCCCAAGTTCAAGTACGTTGCCGGCTCCATGGTCTTGACACAAATTCTAATGCTGTTCCTAATCAAAGACTGTTCGTGGCCAGCGCTATTCCTGATTGCCTATTGCTTCGGTGGAATATTGAATCATTCCCTGATGTTGGCCGTGCATGAAATTTCGCACAATTTGGCATTCGGTCATAGCCGTCCGATGGCCAATCGGATCATGGGATTCATTTGTAATTTGCCAATTGGATTGCCAATGTCCATATCTTTTCGAAAATATCACTTGGAACATCATAGGTAAGAAAATGATAATATAGTTGTTGATTCTCTTTCATGTTTTTCGATTGTGTATTCTCTATTTATTAATTTGCTAACACCTACGTGACTTTCAACGGGAAGGTATGAGTCGTCCTACGGCATATATGTACATAATAATGTAGAATAGGAAGAATGAATTTCCAATTAGGTAGATAAAGGTGTGAAGGTCTGACCAAAACCCCGACAATTAAGGCGCTATTTGATGTACTTTTTGCCAACGTTTGCAAAGTTACATCAATTTTAGATTTTTATCAGACACACTCTAGATAGAATTTCACAATAAATTTTGTTGGTAATTTGGATTGGGTGTATAGAGAAATATCAAGTTGCCACGGTTTCCACGTTTTTCATACACAAGTTCGATAAAAAAAACTTATCTGTAGTAGGTATACATTAATTACAGTGCGTGCTTAACTAAATTAATTACAATTTTTTCTCGCTTACTTAAATTTTTAAAAACTAGGTAGGTATACATACATACAAATCAGATTCTAAAAAAAAATCTTAATTGGCTAAGATCTTCAAGATATGCAGTGAAGGTTAAGATAACAATTGTGGTGGGATGCGATAGTACGACAGCTGTTCCATGAAACGTATAAGGGAACTTTATATTATAATTTATAGCTTAACACTTTGGCAAATTATTATGGGACCAAAAGACTGGACAATTTCCAACCAAACTCAGCTATCGGTATTTAAATTTATTATTTATAACAATCTATAAACATGTGTATCAAGTAAAATGCAAACCAAAACTAACCAAACGAAATGTAATTGTAAATTCAAATTTGAGCTAGCTCGAGAAGACAAGAATTCATTTCTTCGAGTTTGAATCTGTTACCAAGCACAATCCAACGTACTTAAGTATACTTTTTTTCAATTACTTTTGATCGCCGGCAATTGCGTTTTTTAGTTAGCAGACATTATCCACAAGACTACTGTTCAATCGATGAAAAGATAGCTCTCCTTTATTTTTATCAGGTGTAGTTACCTCGTTTTTCTTTCTTCAATGTTTTTATCACTTTCCTAAAGTTAAATTGAATATAATATGCGGCCAAAAAAAAAAAACATGAGGTGATCTTAATTCAGTTCAGTTGATTGTTCACGGATGAATCACTAGGTGACGTATAAATTTTCGCTTTAAACAAAACTTCTAGCTATTTTTAATACCCAAATAATTTATAGAAACACGATATATAAATATTTAAAAGGTTGTCATTTTGAACAGCTGTAATAAAGCAATTCATAATCGCAATATAATCTTATCTATAAAAAAATTCCTTCTACTTATAGTTCTTAAACAAGTGTTTTATTTTCTTATCAATGAGTATTTTTTGTTAGTTAACTTTCTGTTTAAAATTACAGATACCAAGGTGATGAAGCGACAGACACCGACATACCTACTCTACTCGAGGCTAAACTATTTTGTACAACATTTGGCAAATTTATTTGGGTTTGCCTACAGCCATTTTTCTACATTTTTAGACCTTTTGTCATCAATCCCAAACCTCCGACTAACATGGAAATAATCAACACAATTATCCAACTTACATTCGATGGTATAGTTGTATATTTCTTTGGATGGAAAGCTTTAGCCTATCTTTTAATCGGTTCGCTTTTGGCAATGGGATTTCATCCAGTTGCTGGACATTTTATATCGGAGCACTATATGTTTGCCAAGGGTTTTGAAACTTATTCCTATTATGGTCCTCTTAATTGGATAACATTCAATGTTGGTTATCATAATGAACACCATGATTTCCCTGCTGTGCCGGGTAGCCGCTTGCCAGAAGTGAAAAAGATTGCTCCAGAATTTTATGATTCTATGCCGCAGCACACCTCATGGGTGCGTGTGTTGTATGACTTTATTATGGATCCAGCTGTGGGTCCATATGCCCGCGTAAAAAGACACCAACGTGGCCTTAAAACATAAACACAAAATAAACAACATCATGGACTGCAATCTACAACACCTAGCTACAACACTTCTATAAAAAAAATTTAGCTAATAAAGTGTGTGTGTTTATTTATTAGATTTTTACTTGATAATAGTATTTGTAATTGTTATTTTAAAATCTGCACGATCCATGCCATCAAAATTGAAAAGAAATATCAGATTTCCATCGGTAGGTTTTTATTTACCATGCTTCAGAAATGTGTGTGCGTATGTTTTTTTTTAATACGTTAAAAAATAAAAATGCTCTATCACTTTAAAGTATTACTAGGTTTTGTATAATGCCAAAAATAAATGAGTTCTAAAACATGACTTATGTATATATTTAAAAAAGTAAATATATACAGTCTGTTTCATATTTAAATACATATATAATGTAATGTAAAATTAGTTACTCAAATAAGATAAAATAAAGAAGAAAAAAAAAAAAACAAAAAACTAAAAATTTTAAATTTTCGCTTTTTCCCTCAATCCATTCAAGCTTAAGCACTAAGTTTGTTTTTTAATTTTGTGTTTGTAAAACAATCAAAATGGATGTAAAAGACTTGTATGTATATTTATGTATAAAAACTAAAAAAAAACATCGTAATTAACTATTTTGAAAAATAAAAAAATCTATACACAATATAAGTTGCTTTTAACTGGATGGCAAAGACGCGTCAAACAGATTGATACATTAGATTAGGTAATAATTTTCAAAGTCGATCATTATCAGTTAAATTTTGAACTTTTATTGTTTTTTGTCGGTTAATTGTGTCGTTTTTCATTGGTCTTCCAAAACTGGAGAGTTCAGAAAGCTTCTGGACGTCAAATGAAAAATGGGGATTTCAACCCAAAAAGTTGATTTTTTTTTATTGAAAAGTTTATAATCCATCGGATTGGTAAATCTCATACAAATTGCAATCAAGAAACGGATTCGGTTACGTGCGAAGAAATGAATGGGTGTCTATTTGAAGAAGCTTAAGTTTGCATTAGCACTTACATTCGGTTTGGTTGCATTTTTCCTTATTTCGTCCTTTTAATCGGCCATAGGCAAGTAGTATTTTCCTGTAACTCGTCGTTAAGCCTAGTACGCTGCTGATGCGAAATGAAAAATTCCATACAAAAACGACTCAACGAAATCATATACGAAAAATTTAGTTCTGGGATTTTTATGCGTTGTGTTTTGTATTTTATTTTTGCAATTTTGTTTTTGCATTTTCGTTTCGCATCAGCAGCGTACTAGGCTTTATATCGAACATGTCGTTATAGACGGCGAATCGAAGATGTTACCGACGATACACAAATCACAGAGACTGGTCGAGTGCTAGGTATTTTTTCTTACATATTTTTTCGGGAAAGAAGCTCTCTCTGTGTTGGTTTTCTGAGACATTTTTAAAAATTATATTTTTCTAAACAATGTTATGAGATTTTTTATTTCCCAAACCATGATTTTATTTGCTTGGTTGATCTTCTTCGGAAGATCCGTTTGCAGCGTTTAAAAAGACTGGTAAATACTTCCATTTGATGATTACAAGATACGCTTCACTATCCACCATATCTCTGCCGAAAAAACTAGTAGATAACTTTTGCTATACTAGGATATTTTTTCTTTACCCAAAAATGTATTTTAATGCCTATAATTTGAAAAAAGAAAACTTCGTATAGAAATATTTCAAGTATTGCCGAAGGTTTTGGCTTCCAGCCTTGAATTAGACAATGAACAAACCCTTCTTTTAATGTATAATTCTAGGGGCGAATTTAAAATACGAAAATATAATTTAATGCCTTACAATTGGGTTGCCCGGTTTTAACCTTATATGTACATATATCAATATCATACTAAAATTCAAATCTTATTAGTTAATTCAAGTTAACACATTATTAATTAAGATGTCAATCATAGTGTTACTTTTTTTTTATTTTAATCTTGACCCATAAAACATAAACAGCTTGACGCATCTATTATTGGTCTGGTATATGTATATTCTCATAGAAAAGACATTCAACCAAAGATAAGTACTAAAATTAATAACACTATACGAAAAAAAAAATTCCCAATTGGCTGTATTTATTTGTTTTTATTTTTATTTATAAACGCGTGTGCCTATCTGCCATAAAACCACACGTACATACATTCAAGCTCTGAAGGTAGTCGCACTAAATTTTGATAGCTTTAATTTACTTGACAATGACGACAATATTGTCCCTGTGGCTTTTCAATTTTTCTCAATCTTAATTTGTATCATTAAAGATACAATTTTTGTCAACACAACCATCGAACGAACGACAACAACAATACGACATGCATTTAACCAGAGGCCATTATCTTCTCTCTCGTATATAAACATCGTCGAAAAGAAAAAGACGTTACAATAAGTATATTTTGACTAGTGTAGTGTTCATACTATAGCTTAAGGATGGCAATAATAATAACCTATAAGATGGACATAATAAAAAAAACCACATTATGGCTATTTCATATTGACCGCTGGGCTTTAGTGTCAATAGCCTCTAGACTTTTAGTTGAGGACAAAGGTTTGACAAAACATAATTATTTTAATTGAAAATCCCACAGCACAATTATGTGTGTGGAGATATGTACATAGGTCGTTAACACTTGCAGACTCCTTAATTGAAATTTACTGCGAAAATAGGATACCTATCTGCCATCGTCTTTGAGACAATACACATTTGCCCCCCTTTCCCTTATTTTCGTTGTTGTTCATGTTGAGGTTAAAATCCCCTCGCCTACACAATGGAAAGATAAAAACTTGAAATCAATTTTCCTTGGCAAAAAAAAAAAAAAACATAACTTTACTGACGTCACATAGAAAATAAATCTATGAAATAATAACTAATTCTTAACATTTAATGTCCCGTAAAAAAATATAAAAACAAACAAATTCAGCCTGTGAACTACACATACATAAATATCATAAATCAAAAGCATATAAAATTTTTATTTTTTTTTTTTAGTTGAAATATGATTCAAATCACTGATGGTTAAGGTCGAATGTCTAAAAACAAATAAATCTAGAAAAAAGGTTGTTCCTATCATTCTTATCTAGGTACAATGAATTCATGGTCATCATTGACCTCAGCAGGACAAGGTCAGGATTTTGTTTACAATAAAAAATAAATAAATAAATAAATATATAAACAGCACAAAAACAACACAACGAAAATATTTTTAAAAGAGAAAGTCAAAGAAATTATATTATTCCTCTAAATATAAATGTTCAAATCTAAAAATAAACCTCCATATCACTATATACTCAGAGCGCGCTTAAGGTATATATGTAAATACATACATACATATGTATAGAAGAGACACAAAAACAACAGCGAAATTTAAAGCTTTTCTGTCCTTGCCACCTTCATACCCGTACACAACATGATGAAAACAATTCCTCTTTCAAACCAAACACAGGATGACAAGTTTTCTTTTCTATCTTCCTCTTTACAGAAGGATAAAAAATGTGGGACCTTATTATAGAGAGATTTTGTGTACTTGACCTTAAGAAGCTTAACATCATAAATTTGTTGGTACATACATACCTACATATGTATATACGTATTTAACTTTGACTGTAAGTCTATTTCAACAGCATCAGCATTCCTAGGAAGCCAAAAGTAACCTCTCCCCCCCAACTGTCTAAATTAAGGATATTTTCTACACCTTTTCTGATTAATGAGCTTTTTATTTAGAGCGACATTCTCTTGATTTCGACTCTACCGTTTAAACATTTAAACGGTTGCCACTTAAAAAATAAGACAACAAAAATATAAGAGAGACAAAAAATAAAAAAAAATATAAATATAGTATTAAGAGCAATAGAATTTTTGAAACGACAAAAATGTTCAGAATTTTGACAAATTTTAATTTTGCATAAACAGAAATTGGAAATAGATGTTACCTAGAATTTAGAGAGAATATTAAAAATTATGTTGAAAAAAGACTAAAATTACGATAGCACTGTTGTAAAAAAAAGGATGATTTATATTTATAAAAAAAAAGAAGATTTTTTTGACATAATCTGTATGACTATTTTTTGGATATTTTTGTATTAATTTATGCAAAATTTCGAGAAAATAGGCTTAAATATGAAAAAACAAAAAATACAAAAATTCATTCGCCACCAGCGTCAAAAAACTATGACGATCTCGGTAGGGTCCGTCATTTTACAATGTTCATAGGACAATTTTGAAGCCTTGCCATCAAAGATGTAAAATTGGTCAAATTTCAACAAATAAATAAAGAAGAAACTCAGTTGTAGGGAATAACGTGCATACTCATTTTTATTAAAAAACACTTTGAACATTATAGGTATGAAATTTGATAAAAATCCTTTTAACCGTTTTCGATTATCTAATCTATCGAATCTAAAATTATATTTTTTCCTAATTGAATCAAATTTAAAGCAAACCTGTTATACTTAGACTTTAGCTTAATCTACATAAGGACACTAATCTTCTAGAACTCTCCAACATTGTAGTGGTAGGTTTGTTTTATTTTTTACACGAAACCAATTCCAGACTTATAGAGCAAAGTAAAAATGACAAAAAGTTTTAAATAAAAATTTTGTCATATAAAAAAAGTTATGGATTTTGAAATCAAAAGCTTAGCCTGATGTCCAAGTCCATAAAAAATGCAATAATGTGCTTCATCTGTTACAAAAAATACCATAAAAGCTGGAAAAAAATATTCCCCTCAGTGGTAACCAGGCCCACAACATTGTCCCTAGCCTTGCATATGAGAGACGACATATACACGACGAAAAACAATGGAAGAGTATCTAGTAGAATATAAGAACCAATGGCAGAACATGCCGCTGGAGCTTTCGTGCTCAGCATCGTGCCCACAGAGAGAGAGCAATCTTTTCTCCGTAAAAATCGCACAAAAAAAAATAATTCTTTGAAGCATCGTTGGGGACTACTGCCTTCGCCGCCGTCACTACTGACTGTTTGGTTGAGTACTATGTTGCTGGCCGTTTATTCAAAAGATACTTATAAAAACGTGAGATTCGAAAAAATCGGTGGCATTAAGTTTAGACGCATCCTCTGGATCTCATCTGTTCTATCGCTATAACTGTTCTCTATATTTTTTTCTATAATTTTTTAAATTAATTTCCTTCACTGAAAACACTACTTGCTTCAATTTTTTCCTCAAGGATAATTAAATTGAAATTTAAGAAAAAAAAAAAATAAATTAGTGTCGTATCTTTTTACGAAATTTAATTGATATCTTACGGATTAACCTGTGAAACTATATTAAAAAAGGAAAAAAAAACTTTCTTGTATCGGAAATGTGAAGAGACTGTCGTATAATTGAAATCACTAAAGATAAAGTGTCAAAGTGAAATAGTGTGTATTATTATTTGATAAATTTGATAATAGTGACAAAGTTCCCAGGATATACCAGTTCATAAATTGAGTTAGGAAACTCATTAATTTTATTTTCAAAAAATTGGATTTGTAATCACAAGTGTTCCAGACGCCGCCGGCTGTTATATTGCTTGATCCTCATGGGGAGCCTAGGTAAGTTCTATTTTATTTTTACTTTGTTTTTTAATAAAAAAAAAAACAAATACCTCCTACCATAACAGCATGTGCAATGTGTTATTTTCGAAACAAAGAACATTTCTATTTTGAGTCTTGTGATGAGAAAAGCTTCAAAAGAGTCATAAATGTTATTTATTCTCAGGTGTTACATTTTGCGCGCCATTAAGGTGAAGCACTCCCAGTGTGGGTTTCTTACAAAAGGTATAGTGGGTATATTATAAAAAAAATTTACAGAGGATACGATATTATGACGTGACATGTAGGATGTAAGAAAGGTCCTTTTATATATGTAGGAAAAATAATTGGATTGCAAAACAAGAATAAAAATAAATTGAGTTTTAAAGATTCAAAAAAGATTCTATAGGAAGCTTATCCTATAACTTACATATATACATACATATTACATATGTATGTATATTTTATTTTTGATTTTTTCTTCTTCTCATTTTAATTAATTTTTGAGTGACTCGAGTGTAAATGGCCTCGACGTAGAAGGTCAAAGAAAGGATTCCATTCCTTTTTTTTATTATACACAGGTTTGGTATTGTATGAAAAAAAAGCTCAATGATTTGAATAATGTTGAGAGCAAAACAACAATTACTGCCTCAATCTTAAGAAATAGGATAATTTAAGAAATCAGACAACGTTTTAGAGTCCGACTGGGAATCACAACAAGTTTAGTATTTTTTGTTGTTGTTGTTCTTATTTTATTAGAATCCTTAGAAAATCCAATAAAGAAGTTAATTAAGATTAAGAATTTCATTACGATGTTTTTAAAGGCTGTATAGTCAGAAAAAAGAAAACAAAAATTAAATCCATCTTATTTAAATGTCCTAGCATTGCAGACATTTGACATTTATGTAATTTTTAATTTAAACATTTAAAAAAAAGTAATTTGATTCTAGTGCTATGGAAAAAATGTTTAATAATAAATTTTTAATTTATTGTTAATGTTTATATATGAATAATTAAAATTAACTGAATCGATTTGCCTTTTACTTGAGGTTATTTTACATAAAGAAGTTCGTTCGTTTATTTCTCAAAACTTCAAATTTCTACCAATTTTAGTCCAAAGTTCAGTCAAATTTCATAAACAAAAAAAAAATTGCCCTAAAATTGATAGAAACTGTGAGTTTTGATTTGAAAGTAAACAAACAGACCTAATATTGTTAGAAACGTCATTGTCAAAATATTCACGATCATCTGACAGCCGACTGAACAAAAAAAATTTGTGTTATTGTCATGCGATCAGGACATTGTTAGAGCCTCATTTCAAATTGTAGTTGATGTCATAGTTTTAAATATCTGACAATTGCTAACAATTTCTTCATTGGTCGACCACGATAATAAATTTTGATTTAACTTTTTTTGATGATTGAAAAGGAAATGATAATGTAAATTCCGTTGAAAATAATGCATTATTATCCCAATCGTCTATGACGCCGCCATCGCGCATTTAAAACAAAAAACAAAAAAAAAAAAACAAAAAAATAAATAATTAAAATCGGCAATTCATCATCCTCGTTGTATTCAAATACGTAAGCAATTATTAAAATAATCGGAAGTGCACATATGTTTTTCATACTTCTTTGTAGTGAAAACAACGAAAAAAAAGTTGTAATTTATCTGACACAACACCTGTCAAGGGATGGAGGAATTTTTTCGTAAACAAACATCTCTGCCAATCTTGTGAAATGACAATTATCAACCTGAGAATATATGTAGTCAGGAACTTTATTGTCAAATCATTGTAAGACCAACTACCTGACAATAAAATTTGAAAAACTTTGAAATAAAATCTGCCAACCTTGTGAACAAACGATTTAGAATTGTAAGATAATATGGCTATTATCAGATTATCTATTATTTATTGTAATCATTGGCAGATCTAACAATATTACTGATGTTCTCTTTTGCTTTCCAAAACAGTCAATTTCAACTAATTTTAGTCGAAATTTATCTAAAAGTTCATAAATATGTACAAATTTAAAAAATAAAATTAGACTAAAATTGCTATAGAAATTGGAAGTAAACGAACATACCCACTGTAAGATCTGACAATCATGTATACTTAACGAATCTGTGTTAGTTCACATTACAGTAACGAAATTATGAAATTGAGTTGCAATGAATACGTTGAATTCGACTTCTATTAAATAGGCAACTTTTGCCACATTTGGTGTGTTCGATAAAGTGAAATTTCTTGTGAATTTGCACAAATTTAAACAAATTGAGTTTTTTTGCAAATGGGTTTTGACAGCAGTTTTGGGAAATTTATTGAAAAAAAGTTACCAAACAAACATACAAATTTGTGCTCTCTTTATAATCTTGCTCTTGTTTAACTTTGCATGAAGAAAACTTATTTCTTAATTAACGCTGTGGATAAAGATGCACGCAAGCGTCTAAGTTGAACATAAATATGTAAGTTTCGTATCTTCAATTGAATTTCGGAGATGAGTTCTTTTACTTTTCGTCACATATTATTAATAGAAAATTGATTTTTTTTACCAGTAAATAGACAAACTTTTGTTTTTTGTCAAATTGTCTGAAATTTCGTAAAATCCAAGAAACATTTATACAATTTCAGTCAGATATGTATGTTTTAACTTCTGAGAGATTATTTTTCATTCCGTTATTCCATTAAAATGTTAACTTTTGACAAGCCCAAGTGACGTAGTCTTTTCTTTATGATAATGCCTTAATATTGGAAATTTCAAATGTCTTTTTTAAGAGGCAACCCATTAGCAAAATTTATGATTAACTTGTGTCCATTTTTTTTTATTAATTTTTAAATTTCAATTTGGTTCAATGACCCATAATCATTAAAGAAATCTCAAGCATATTCATTTTATGTCTTAGCTTTCGAAAAAGGCTAAGATTTATTAGACCACTTCATTTGTGTTTATTCTCAATTCAATATACATAAAAGAAAAAAAAAAACACACCTTTAGTCTATCAGCTTCATAGTTAATTTTTCATTGTTTTTTTTTTGTTTTTCAAAGGAAAAATGAAATAGACACAAATAGAATATTTTTTATAACTTATAAAATGTGTAAAAATAACTTAATACGAATATACAATGTATTCTTTTAATGCTACGAAATATAGGTACTAAAACAAAAAAATAGGCCATATCATTTTTTGTTGTTTCTCATTTTCACAAAAAAAGTATAGTAAGAGCCAAATTTTATGTCTAGCCGCTTTAAGTAGTATTTTTCCTTTGTATAAACAAATCATAAAATTTTTTACACTTTGTTTTTAAAGTCCATTGTTATTTTTAAGTTTTAAGATCTTAAAAACGTAATTATTATTGCTTGCATCAAAGCAAATTTGTTAAAGAACACTCAAACATAGTCACACGTTATTATGACGAGCAATCTAAACAAATTATTTTTTTTTTGAAAAATAGCTTCCTAATTAAAAATCCTGCATCTTAGCTTCTTCTTTTATCCGTTAGAATTGCAGGTTGGTACGTGTTTTGCTAGGTTCGTCTTTAATCAATATTTTGGTATTTTTTTATTTAGTTTTTTTCTTTAAATATGTATAAAATAAAACTAAATTCCAATTTCATGCAATATTTTAAACTTTTCAATGCTAATTTTCTTGCACATGTAAATGAGTGAATTGATTCACTGATTTGTACAAACTGGTCTGACACTCATATAAAGAACACCACTTAAAAATCATATTCTAGAAGGATTTCTATTGTATTAATATAAACCAAAATAAGTTCCATTACTCATGAAAACAAATATGAAAATCGGTTCAATTTTCTACACATTCGTGTAGTGCGTTTTTATAAATAAATTGAAGTGCGTCAAAGAGAAATAAACTGCTAAAAACAATCGAAACAAAAAATTAAGTTGGTTAGATTGCTTAAAATTTTTTATTGCGCGGTTTAAAAAAAAATGTATCCAATTCGTGCAGTGTAATAAAATATTACGTCAAACTAAGGCACATAAATTAAAACTTTTTGCAAAATAATTTCTATTTCATTTTTTATATTTGTTTTTGTTAGCCTCAATTATGATTGACATAAATGTCAAAACAAAATTATCCATATTTGTGGATCATCAATTTGCACTTATATTAAAAAAAAAATACTTATTATTTCAACAAAAAGCCAAATTAATTTAACAAATATTCTGATAAATGCAATATTTGTTATTTTAAAGTTCTTAAAATAAATATTTTTAAAACCAAAATAAAGATCTAAAAATATTTATTTTTTTTTGCTTAATTTTTAAACAACATTCCCAAATCGTTAATTTAAATTTTTTTAATTCGATTAAGCTGTCATCGTATTTTTGCAAAAAAAAAATTAACATATTTTTACTTTTCTCACCATCTATCACGGTGGTTTTAAATAAAAAAAATTAATTTAGTGAAAAGAAAAAAACTAAAATTATCATCAAATTGATTTTAGTTTTTTTTGTTTGTTTGTTTTTTTTTCTTACCAAACCATATCGCTCATCAATAGTCTTATTTTTTTTTAAATATTTAATTTATGATTATTATCATAACTTAACAAATATTTCTCAAGAATATGAAAATAATCATTCATCGATAAGTACATAGATAAATATTTTTTGTATTTAAAAAAAAAATCAATTTCAATTAATTGATTGAAAAAATGTAAAGTAAATAAATAAAAAAAAAAAAAAATTAAATTAACACACCAACAATGAGTGAACACATGTTGCATACACATATGCTGTATATTAATTTAAAAACACAATTGAATTTATCTGATTATTATTGTTGTAATTTATGGTGGTCAAAACAACCACATGACAGAAAAACAATAAGAGGAAGCTTTGCTTGAAATAAATTTTCCAAAATATTCATAAATAAAAATATAAAAAAAAAATAATAATATACAGACAAAATGTTATATACGAATAATATTTATCTACCTACTTAAATTCAGTTTATCACATTCACTCTATACATCTCTTTCTCTCTCTTTTTTTCACAATAAATCCTGTTCAATAAACTTAGCTTCGAGGTCATGTCTGTCTGTCTTTTAATTAACCTGAGATTCTTTATATAAAAAAAAAATACAACAATTTATAAAAAATATCAAGGTATATATTAAAAAATGTCCAACCCTCTCTTTTCCAACAAAAGTGTTGTTGGACAAAACAAAAAAAAAAAAAAAACTCACAAGAAAATGACGTGTGAAAGAAAGAAAATATATTCACTTCGTGCCAAAAACGCATTTCAACCAAAAATATTCAAAGCTAAATCAAACGTTTCATCTTCTTCAAGGATCTTACAATAAACAGCTAGTACTTTCTCATTAATTGACATCACACTATATAATTTGCAATTCTATTATATGCTAACGACTCGTGGTCAATAAACTAAAATTCATATATGAATCGATTTTGTGTGTGTTTTTTTTTTTTTTATTTTTGAATTTTCGAACCTGAGAACATTTGTTTTCTTTTCTCACGCCTCGATGGAGACAGAACGAAATGAAATATCATTTGGCTACTTCCAAGCTATTTATTCATATGTATGTTTTTTTACCGCAAATTCTTTATTGAAAACAAAAATCTGTTTTCCGCAAAAAATTATGATCACAACAAAAAATTAAGCAAAAAAAAAACTCCACAAAACTACCCACGCACTCAGAAGATAAAAAAAGGCAGACACGATAGACAAAATTTCAAGGAAAGGGTGAATGTCAGTGCCATGCCGACGACAACGACAACGACGACGACAACATCCAATGGGGTTTTGGGTTTATAATAATAAAGAGTCCTTCGATTTGCGTCACTTTGATATTATGGAGAATCCCTATGCATCATTTATACATATACATAGGTGTATTGAATGTAGGTTTATTTGTTACAAAGGTTGTTATTTTTGGATAAAATTGTTTGCCTTTGAAAATTTTCATAAAAGTAAACCTAAGAATGGCTTCGTTAGGAGAAAATCATGTCTTAGCTTGTAATTTATACATAAAACAGTTTAATTTTATACCCCTTAAGCCTTAAGGTGTCTACAATATGTATAATAACGACCACGCAAAATAACAAAATTTCTACGGAAACAAAATGTCAGTAGGAAGTTATAATGAATTCGTCATCAACATCATCATCCCTTTCCGGTCCTATGTTCACTCTGGCGTATACGTAATTTTTCTTCTTCCAAAAACAAACCCCAATTCTGTGTAATGTTCAACAATAGAAATTTCACCGGGAAAATTAGTTGTAATGTGTTCGTGTTTGTGTGTGTGTATATGAGAATGATAAATGATTGTGTGTTCTTTATTTTTCTTGCGTTGAGTTGTGGTTGGTATTTCCTGATTTGGTAGTTCATTGCCATCACGTATATTTGACGTCACACTATCTTGATTGCTTGCATCATTTGAGCATGGTAATTTATTTATTTATTTATTTTTTTTTCTGCATAAATGAGTAATTGAAACGTGGGTGGTTGATTTTGCCTCTAACGCAAAAAAAAAGAAGAGCAAAAAATCAACTGTGTGTACGTTATTAGGTAAACTAATTTAAAATAAAATTAGAAAAAAAAAACGCAGTTTCATTTCAGCAGACTTATAAATTGCACACCTCCAGTGTGTTTGGTTGGACCTTGAATAAATAAATATAAATTAAAAGAACTCACTCTCTCGTTCTGCTCTTAAAAACTGTTCTACTTATTTCTACATACATATATAATGAAATTAGAGGGTAATATTTTCATTTGTGAAAAATAACAAATCAAGTTTGAAAAACCATAGGAATTAATAATAAATTTTTAAACAATTAATTATAATTTATTTTTATATTGAAGAGTTTGTATTTTTTCTTTTTTTTTCCTAAGGCAAAAAGTTACAATGTTTGTCTAGATGTTTGGTCTGGTCTATGTTTTGGAATTCATAAATATTAATATTGTAGTTTTCTTTTGGTTTTTAATCTTGGCAAAAATAGAAATATCCTTTGTTTGTCTAGTCTACGATTATATGAGTCTGAATTTTGTTAGTTTTTTGTTTTGTTTCATTAGATTCATGGATTTCTTTTCGAAATTATTAAAGAGCCTATTTATTAAACGTAAATCTAGGAATTCTAAATTGATAAAAAATCTACAATATTTGTTTTTAGTTCGCTTTTTATAAAGCTATTTGTACACATCTAGCCAATTAAAATTTGCATAGAAAAGAAATACATACATATATATTATTTTTTCTAAATTTCCGTACAAAATGTAAAAAAAAAAAATAAAATTTTCAAACAACTTTTGTCAAAGTGAAATTCTCATTTTAACATGTTTTTCTAATTTGATGCTCATTAGATTATTATATGAGAACAAGGGTCAATTTTGAAAATATAATATTTCAAGAAAAACATTTGCTTGGAGAACAGGAAAATTTATTTTTTTTTAGATTGGTTTTTAAATATAGGATGATGTCAATTTATTCATCAAATGCCACACGCGTAGAGATCCTACTCATAGAGATAAGATTTGAATCGTTCCTTTTTTCTGTTTTTTTTTTTGCAAAGAAACAACCACGTTTGGTCACATGAATGAATTTTATTGCACCTATGAACTTTTCTTTTCTTTTTTCCTTTCTCCTTTTTATTTCAAAGAAAATTGGAAAAAGTAATACAATATGTCCTTATCAATCATCATATTCTCTATCTTATGATATGTTTATATGTATATATGAAAGTTTTTCTGTAATGTTTAATAATACTGCAGACTATACCTATACCTATAATAAATTTTTATAAATTGCATATAGACTTTATTTGTTATGAGTTCTTATAATTCGAATAGTTTCATTACCGATATGATCAATATCATAAATTATTTTATACAATTCATCCTCAATTTTTATGTGACATAGAAAGCCAAGTAAAACCAATAAAATGTTTAATGAAAACTATTTTATTTGCCATGAGAATGGATATGAATATTGCTATGGGTATGTAATTTATACATTCAAGCTCAATTTGAATTAGATTTCTGTGGTTGTAAAAAAGGTACATAATATATACATAGATATTTTGTAGAAATAATTCATCCCTGTTATTAATTATAATTTTGTACAAACATTTCAAAGATTTTTTTTTCAGTGAAAGTTGGTTAAATTATTTTAAAATATTTCAAAAATATCCCTTATATTAAACAAATTCCATACCAAAAAATAAAGCAAATAAAAGCAGTGTTAATGCTGAATGCAATGCATTCTTTATATTTTTTAGGTTAAAAAAAATTGTGAAACATTTTCTTCTTCCACGATAATTTACGGCAATTATTTTTACATTTCCCTTTTTGTTTTAAGTTAATTTTACCAATTTTTTGAAGGTGTTAGTGCTAACTTGACTGTCAAGTTAGGTTATTAAAAAAAAAAACAAAAGCGACATTTTTTTCCTTCTACGACAAATTTATACATAGGTACTCCATTTTTTATTTGAGTTCATAATGAGGGATAGAAATGCTACTTTAACTTCCAAGTTAGCATTATCTACCAAGGCCTATTTAAAAAAAAAAACATTTTCCTTCCCGACGAATTTACGACAAATTCACCACTATTAATCACGTACTCCATTTTTATTGAGTTCATTTTAAGGGGTGGAAATACTTCGTTAACTGTCAAGAGTAAGCATTACAAGAAGTTATTTAAAAAAACAAGTGCAACAATTTATTTTGTTTCAAGACAAATTTACGACAAATTTACGACAAATTTGCGACAAATTTATGAAAAATGTATGACAAATTTACGACAAGTTTACGACAAGTTTACGATAAATTCACGACAGTTTTTCAATTATTAGAACCTTAAATTTTTGGATCAGTAATTTTAATTGTAGGTTCCCTTAATTCATGTCGGTTAGCAACACCCGCCTAGGAAAAAATTGGGAGCTATAAGTCATAAGGGTTTAGGTTATGTAAGGTAGAAGTGGCTGTTGGCGGGGACGAAAGCACATTACTCATTAAACTCATTTTGAGCTCCTCATGAAGCGTGCAAGATTACTTCTAGAAGTATTTGCTAGATGACTCGTATCGTTGTAGTAGAAGTCTCCCAAACGGAGTTTACGTCTCTGTGACAGAGCAGGATAGATACAAAGAAGGTGAGGAGTTGTTTCCTCCTCTTCCTCATCCATGTAGCTTCGGCAGAAATCATTAGGGCTTGGTGTTTTACAAGTCGTCAAGCCTTTAATTTATTTTATTTTATTATTTATTCCTCTTGTTTGTTTTTGTTGTTTCTTTCTTAAAATATCATGGATTTCTATGATTTTTGTAGAAAAGATTTCTTTGTCGGCTTTAGTTAAAAAAAATGTGAGCATAAATCGAAATCAATCAATCAAAATCTCTTGATTTGAAGAGTAATAAAATTAACCTAAAAAGTTTTTAAACTGGTTGAAAAGAGACAAAAGGAATCGAAATACAGTACTTACGAGGCATTTTGATCAGACATTTAAATATCATTTTTCGACATAATAGGTTTTGAGAGACGATATTATAGAATTAAATATACATGTTTTCGTCTTCTAGAAAATTATTACCAATGTGACATCTGATTGATCTGCCTCATACAACTATTTTAACGAATTGGAAAAACTAACCATGAATATGAAACACTTAAATCCATATCATAAAAATGACAAACAATTTAAACTGCAATATAAATCAAGTTACACAAGTGCTAAATGTCTTCGTTTTCAATCGTGTTTTATTACTTTATTGGTACAACCAGACAAGTCTACTGATGTATGTATATTTGTTTATTCTCAACAGAATAACAAAAAAAAAATCAATAAAACTAAAAATATTATCAATATGTGTATGTGATTTAAGTGTTTCGTCTTGTTTTCGTCAAAAGTTATGACATCTTAAAATGATTCAGAATATTATTTTTCTTTGAAAAACGAAAAAAAACATTAAAAAAAAAACTTTTAAAACAAAAATTGAAATCGATTAATCTTTTAAAAATAACACTAAACTGCGTCAGTAGAACAAAATACCGCCGATGTAAACAATATGACCATCGTTAAACAATATTAATTTACGATCTCTGTACCTACATACATTTTCATGCATACATCGCCATCATCACCACCGCCGCCGCCGCTGCCGGCTGTAATAACGATGGTAGTATGGCTAAACATTTTCATCAAATACACATATATTATAAAACTTTCATCTTGTTTATTGATGATTCATCCAAATTAAAACCCACATTTCACTAAACAATCGTTTAGTAGATATTAACTCTGGCAAAAATAAATAAAATTAAGCAAAATATTAAGGCAGCAATTAAAACAACAGAAACAAAAAAAAAAACTAAATGAAGAGTAAGTTATATCTTTCTATCTCTCTGTCTCTCTTCTCCTCTCAAGAAAGTTTAATAAAATAAGAGAAAAGAAAAAATAATCTAAAAACCATGAGATCACTTTCTGATCGAAATGTAATAGAAATTTATATAAAAACGAATGCTAAACCAAACGTTTTTCCAATTTACCATTGATAAATAAATGAAAACGATTTTAATGTAAACTTTATACCCCCACAACCAAAACAAATTTAAACCTAATTAGCAGAAATTCTACTAGCACGGTGGATCCGTATGATGCGATGATGATGGCGATAACGATGGCGATGTACGGATATTTTGGCAAGAATTAATGATCGATTGATCCAATGAGTTCTAAAATATTATACCTATATCTTAATACACACAAGGCACCACTGTGCACCAAAAATTATGGATATTTTTGATAATACACACTCTATTTCGAGATTCGAACAAATCCGAAAATAGATCGCACAACATTATTATCGGTCACCTGCCGTCCCTCGGTATATCTCACAGAACTCGGCAGATTTTAAGAGCAGCCAAGATAAACATATTTACGTGCATGTGCTCAATTTGAGATAACGAGAACCTACAAAGCTAAAACTATAATGATTTTGCTTTTGGGGATGTTTTTTTTTTTGTTTTGCCTTAAACTGTTTCTTGTTGCCAAAAATGACCGGGTGGCTAAGGAGGTGGTGGTGCATTTTCTCAATAAAAAAAATAAATTAAACACCAGTCTAACGAAATGAAAATCAAAAGTGGTTTCGCATGAATTGCAATAAATAATATTTTCAACTACTCTACCCGGCCATACATGGCGTATGAGTAATATTTTTTCGTATAGTCTGATACTAAATTGTCAGTTTAAGTGTAAAGTACTCTTTGAATGGTTTTCGTTTCGGTTTGAACGAGATTGAAATTAAGATATTACCAATCAACAAGGCCATAAAGATTATTTTAGTATTTTTCGAAGTAAGTACGTATGTAGGTGCCAATACATTTTTCATTTTTCAAAGTTCTCGACATCAAAGTGTCACAATGCTTCAAAAGAAAAATTGTTGACTAACTAATATAAAAGTTTTTTTTTTTATATAGGAATTTGAGTGATTGTAAATATTGCTTATGGCCCATAGATACAGTTATTGAGAATTTGAGAAAATTAAACATTTTTGGCTACGTCAATGTTTGAGGAGGTTTTTTTTTTGTATTTTCTTAAGTCTCGCTGTGCAACAAAAAAAAAAGAAAAAAAATTAATTATCAAAAGCCAAAAGTAATTATCAACCATAAACACTTTGCAGCAAAACTTGAAGAAGAGACCATCATCATCATCATCAACTAATTAAAAATAATGTAACGCTAGAAGTGTATAGAAGAACATTCTAAAATAGCATTAGGGACTTGTCTTAAGCAAGTGTGCCAAATGTGGTGGTTGGTTTAATTTTTAATTTTCATTTTAAAATTTTATAGCTCCACAAAATGTTGTAAAATTTCAAACTGGATTGATGGACGAATACATAGTTAATTTTCATGGACAATTAACACTTTAAAACTTTGAGAAAATAATCAACTTGAACTTGAAGCAAAAATAATTTTTTTTTATTGTTTATTTTACAAAGAATAGAATAATTTTTGATTGGAATTATCCAGAACTCTTAAAGCCAAAGGAAAAACAACAACAAAAAAGGTTGACTGTAGAATGAAATGTTTAAATATGACAGGGATGGTGTTTTGTTTTGAAAATTAAATTTCTAGGAATTGTATATACGACGCGACATAACAGTTTTAAGCAATTTTATTTTCAAAAAAATGGTATTTTCATATTTGTAAGGATAAAATACGAATCCTTCATAGTAACTTTAAGCGCAATAAATTTCCAAATTCTTTGTACATATGTATGTGTAACAAAATTGAAGCATTGGATTAAAATTTTTATATTTTTAAGCAAATGCTTGATTTTGTGTTTGTGTAAATTTATGCCAATCTTAGTTAAATGGGTTTTTTTACCAATTACTTCTTTTAATGGTCAAATATATTTAAATTTAAAAAAATGTTAAAATTGCAATTTTACATTTATTTTAAAACAAAATTTTGCCAAAAATTTCGGTGAAACAAAATGTGGTTAAAAGCTTTTTTGAATCAATTTTTTTTTTGGCAATTGATTGCAAGTCAAAATTTTGACACAAACTTCTTTTTGCCTTATAAATTTCATTCCAGCGAAATAATCGTACGTGATTTTTTTATATATTTTATTGCCATCATTTAGAATACACATATAATGTACATTGTACATACAATAAAGCTTACATAAATATATTTGGAGAATATAAACAATAATTTTCGGCTCTTTTTTTCAAACTCTTAAAATGTCTCCCTCACTATTAAATGACCATAAATCTGATCAAAGCAAACCATTGACCTAATTTAAAAATTTAATTTTCATTTTATAAATAAAAAATACAAATATTTAATGTTGGCTACGGAGGCACATTTTTTTTTTTGATGACTAATTGAAATATCGTCCTAAATAAACACTTTTTTGTTGTCCGATGATTTTATTTTTAATTGACACTTTATGAGGGTTTTTTGTTTGACTTGTTAGGGGTTCGAAGAGAAACAAAAAAAGTTAAAAAAGAGAATTTTAAAAACTTTTTTTTTATAATTTAAAGATTAAACACAAAATTATTTCACTATCTTTATAATTCGTTTCCAAATAATCTTATTTCCCATATAAATTCACATTTCAATCAAATGTGCACGAAATTCGGAAATTATGTGCAAAGCGTACGAACACACCCAACTGGAATCCATTCAAAGTGGAATTCATTGAAAATGTCAGAATTTGATTTATAAAATAAGAAAACAAGAAAAACAAATGATTAACGGCCAAATCAAATTCAAATTTAAACAAAATTACCAAATTTGAGATGAAAACTCTTTCACGTATTATTTCACATCCACCATAAATTCTATGAAAATTAATTTTTTACTCAAAAGTGTGTGCGTGAAATAAAAATTAATCGATTCATACTTAAATTTTTGACATGCCTAATTTTTTATTTGGCATCTTGTCTTGCGATCACAAAAAAAAAAAAACTAGGAAGAATGAACAGATTTAGAAACTGGTGGAATGTACAAATTTAATTTTTCATTTTGCATTAAAGTTTAAATTTTATTTTTTTCTAATAAAAAATATTTATCTTCTCCTTAATAAATAAAAAGTGGACATATAAAATTATGTTATTGTAAATATTAAATATAATATTTTAAATGAGTATAATATTTATGCTATGATTGTCCATTTATCTTTTATGATTCAATAAGTCTGACTAATTTTCATTATAAAATAAGATTTTTAATTATAATGATGCTTAAATTTAAATATTTGAATCATCAATATTAAAATTTCAAAAACATCACAATTCAATTAGAATCGTTATAATTTTTTTTATTTTCATAATTTCGATCAATTCATTAAGTCAAAAAACAAAAACAAAAAACAGAAAATTATTTAAATTTATTGCTAAATAAATCCTTCAACAATTTTCCTGCAGCTCTTTGATGTGTTTATTAAAACAGAACAAAAAAAAAAGAGTCTATTAGTATAATATTCATTAGCGTCAGTGTTTTTTAAGGTTATATCTTTTCTTATATGTATGTACATATATTTCTGTCCACATTATAGCAAATTTTTAATTTTTTTTTTTTGAAATGTTACGTGTGCTAAATTTTAATAAATTTTTGCAAACAAAAATAAGCTAATAAAATTTGTAATTTTATATTTTTAATTTCTCACGCCATCATTGCCATCATAACACAAAACCATTGAAGTTATATGTATTAAGTTAGTTCTATTTCAATAAGAAAATGTTAAATCTAATTTATTTGACAAATAATGAAATGTATTATATGTACAATCAAGATCAAACGATTTACATAAATAATATTAATTTTATTTATGATATCATCCCACTCACATACATACATATATAATGGTGATCTGTTTTATTTCTATTAAAGAAAATGGAAACCATACAGTCTGGGACGAATCATCATTCTATATATTATTATTTACATAGATATGTACATAGATTAGATATGAATTTATACTTTTTAATATTAAGAATTTACAATTAAAAAAAAATAATCAGACTCATTGTCAAAATTAAAACCATGTGTTTCTAACACTCGAGTGAGTCAATATAAAAACTTCATTCCACAGCTTCTGTTTTGAAAAGATTTGTTTGAAAAATGAGGAAGTTTTTCATAACTACCATTGCTTTTTTGTTTGCGACAATGGTCATTTTGTATTTATTGTCATTGAAATTTATTTATTTTCCAATAAATATTTTTTACTGACCAATTCTTGGGATGTTAAAAGATTTAATAGTTTTTCAGGGTTTTTATTTTTATTTTTATTTTTCTCGTTTCACGATGTGAATCTCACTTCTTCAATATATAAAAAATGCATTAAGCTTAAATTATGGATCGCATAGATTTTTCATTTAAAAAAACTTCATACTTCATACGTTTTCATTAGAGCCAAAATGAGGTAGTTTCGCAAATAACATTTTTATTTGAAATTTGCGATTTTCATTTGACAGCTCACTTCATTTTGAATTTCATTTGGCCCTTAATCGTTTTTTTTTACTGTTCCCTTTCTGTTTTTTTTTTTTTAATTTGTTTGTTGTTGTTTTCTCTTTTTTGTTTCTCTTTTTATAAATCGAATTTTGACATTGATTTCCATTGGAATCCATTTTGGGTGTGTTTGTAAGGTTTTTAAGTAGGTAATTCTTTTTTTTACCGAATTTCGTTGAAAGTCAATTATGATATTTCCTTATTTCCTTATTTCGAAATTTTATTTGCTTTGGGAAATGAGATAATTCGGAAATTTTCAACACGAAATTACTTCATGAGTTGAAATTAAGTATTTTTTGCAAATTACAAAAAAGCGTTTTTGATTTCAAATTTCCTAATTTCGTTTGACAGCTCACTTCATTTTGAATTTTATTTGGACCTTAATCGTTTTTTTTTTTGTTATTGTTCCCTTTCTGTTTTTTTTTACAAATCGAATTTTAACATTTGCAATGAATTCCACTCTGTGGAAAATATTGTACCTACAGAAAAAACATTTTAGCTGGGGCTGTGCTATCTGTTATCTGCTTATTAGGCACATTAAAAACATTCTCTTTTAAGTAAATTTGTCAACGCTTGACAAATGACAAAACTTTTCTATGCTTTTCTAACCCAAACCTTGTAATCTTTGACCATGTTCTACTCAAAATCTGGTGCTATTACGATAAAAAAGTGACTTGATCTTTTTTGTGCAGAATCTTATAAGCTACAATTTTCGCCTAGAAATTTCTTTTAAGGATGTGGTCAAAAACAGAAGGTTTTCGGAAAATTAAATTTTATTCGGATTTTTTTTTTGACGTTTGGACTTTTTTTTTTGTCTGATTTTGGCTACTTATGAAAATATTTTGATCACAAGAAATAAAAATTAATAACAAAATTCAATAAGATCCCGCTCAAAAATTTACTTAACAGAACTTAGATTATTGTCGTCAGAAAATTTTCGTGGAAGACGACCTAATTTTTTTTTTTCATTTAACTGTTTTTTCCACAAAGAACCAAAAAAAGAAGAACAAAATGTTTCTTTGAGTTTCATTGAAAATTAAAAAAAAAATAAATCATAAACACAAAGACATTAAAAAAAAAAAAAACTAAGTGATAAATGTTTTGCCTTTGATGTGATTATATAAAATAAATATACCTATCTGTTTAAAAGAATGAAATAATCAATATACAATTTTTCTATATAAAAATCGAGGGCGCCAAACCGTCTAATACGATGAGTTTGCCAAAAACAAAAAAAAATTATTTTAAACTCAAAAGACTCGTCATTATATGCGTAAGTTTTATGTTAAAACAAACGAACCGAAACGCAGTCAAAAAAATATCAAAAAATATTTAGTCATTCTCCAAGAATAACAAAAATTAAATTAAAATAAAAAAAAAAAAACAAAAAAAAAAAAAAAATGTTTATGTATGTTTTTTTGTAAATAAATACGAGAAAAGCGTTGTATAGTATCGCGAACGACTACGTGACGATAGAGGAGCGCGGCGCGAGGTATACGTGAAGTAGAAATCGCCACTCTTAAATTTTATGATCAGTCAATTTTGGCCACAAGGAAAAAGAGATCAAATCGAATTTTTTTTTGTTGTTGGTCGCTTCGTCGCTCTGTCAAAAATAAAGTGTTCGAAATTAATGTCCCATGAGGATCGAATGGAAAAGTCAAGTTCATAATAATATAATAATTATGTATCTATATTTTATTTTTTGTTTGTGTATGTATGTGTCTTCCAGCTAGACAGACAGACAGACAGAGAAATACATTTTGTCCCCCAGACAGGGTTAAAGATACACAACCCTATTCTGTTGTTCCAAGTGGAACGAATCGACTTTAAATGAATCGAATCTTTCGATCCACAACACAAATATCGGAACATAGGGTACTAACAATATTCTCTCCATAAAATAAATTTCCAACACTCGTATAAGAAATAATATTAACAAAAAAAATTATCGTCTGTTTATAAACTAATTTCATCTTAAAATTAATGGTTAAATTGTAATTTATATTAAATTAATTTTATAACAAAATAGCAAATAAAAAAAATCCAAAAACAAAACAAAGAGGGGATATTAAAGTGCGAAAAATGAAAATCGCCAAGACTTCTAATTAATGATCAGAACCACCGCATCATCATCATGATGTGAAGGAAGGAAGTGGAAGAAGGGGATTTGTTGGAAATAAGACGGCAGCTATATTATAACCAAACCAACAAACAGAGCACAGCAAAAAAAAAAAAAAACAATCTTTTGGACATTTTTCGAAAATAGAAAACGTTTTTCTGAGCGTTTTCACAATTTTTTTCTGTTTTGTGTATTTCTTTTTTGAGGTGTATAAAGAGCGTGATGTGTGCGTTGTGAAAAATTAAAAAGATGCGGATTAATTCTGATGCTGGCGGGCATTGCTGACGTCAATTGGTTTTTCTGGGAGGCATGTTGAGTAAGTGTGTATGTTTTTTTTTCTTTAATTTAATTTTTTGTTTGAGTTGGAATAGGGCAGCGCGACATTAAATAGCTATGAAAGAAAACTATGACGCTGCTGTGGCACCTAAAAGGGGTGTGAGTATTTTTTTTTTTGTATTTTTATAACTTTGATGGGCTTGGAAGTTTTCTACTTAGATTTGTGGAAGTTGTTATAGATTGCAGTAAGGTGAAGAATATTTCAAGACAATTTTTAAGTTGATATTTTTCAGAACAAATACATTTGAAAGAGAGGTGTTAAGTTCTCCCGTTGATTGAAAAAAACTAATCGAAGTTGATTGAAATGATTTTTTTTTAATTCATAATAAAACGAAAATTTCGTATTTGAGTATTCAAAATGTTTAAAGACGGAACGTATTATTGTATTCTCAGTATAACTAAAATTTAACTTTTTCAATGATAAATTTGTTCAACAAAGAATAACAAACTTGAATTATTAAATAAATTGTAGTAAAAATTAGTGGTATTTATGACTTAACCCTGATGCTCACTGGGCAACTTTTTATTGCTTCTCTGAGTTGCCGGCAACATTGAACAACTAAAGTTGCTTGCCCCCGTCATAACAACTTTTGATAATTTTTATTTTAATTTCTCTTGAAAATGTTCGTCTATTTTTAGTTATAACTTTTTTATTCTTAATTTAATAAAATTTTAAATTATTCAAATATCTATAAAAAATTATGGTTCTCAAGATATCGCAAAAAAAAAAAAACATTTAAACGCCGTTTTTCAAGATGCCGCCAAAAGCTCTAGCTGTAATGTAAAATTATTACTCTCTTCATTCAAGGGAGAACTAAACAAATAAAAATTAAAACAATAAATATATTAATCTTAACCCTTTTTTTTTTATTAAACCTCTGAAAAGTTTGAACATCGATTAGGTACCTCTCTTAGATATTTAGACCTAGACTTTACTAGAAATCAGTTTATGCCTAATCAATGCAACGTTTAATTATATTAGAATCAAAACTTACTCTCGAATTTTAAAATAAAAAAAAACTTCACTTCAAAAAAATTGGTTCATTAGCGAAATTTAATTTTTTCAATATAAACCAGATACTGTTAGAATATACTTGGCAAATGTTTTTTTTTTCATTATTAAACAAAACAAAAAAACAAAAAAATTGTTTATAATTTAATGGAAAGCTTTTTTCGTAAAGAAAATCTCAAGTATAAATTATTCATTTTTTTCTTCTATTTTAAATATATCTACCTAGTTATGTCTGTATGATCAAATTGTACAATGAAAAAAAATGACAACACCCGCCATATTTACGCAACCACACACACTCTTTATTTTCTCTGATACGCATCACGTATGCTTCTAATTTTTGTCATCCTTTTAATGCCTCTGGGGCATTATTTATTTAAAAAAAAAAATATAAACAAGTTAAAATTAGATCTATGTTTTTTTTGTATTATTAAACAGTGTCAAAAGTTTTTGTGTCAACCAACAAATTTATGCAAAGATTGCATACACTATACACATAGTAACTCATTCAATTTGTATAATTTTCTTTTTTTTATTTTTGCTTAAAAGAAAACAGTTAGGTAGATTATAATAGATTTTGTCATTCAAGTCAATATAACTACAAAAATACATAATGTTGCAATGAGGAGAAAAAAAAAATTTTCAGACGCAATTCAAGAGTGGAATTTTTTTGTTGATTTTATAAAAAATTGACAATGTAGCCATGGGTTAAATTTTTTTTGATATTTTGTTTACAATGCTAACTTAATGACACCGAGAGTTAGATATCTGAAAGGAAATACATTTAGAAGGAAAAGAAAAACTGTAAAATAAATAAGAAAAAAATGATGTCTGTTTATTTTTTTTTTTTTGTTTTAAGACTAATTATTATGATTTGGTTATTCATTTATAACAAAACAAATTAAATGTGTTCCTGGGTGTATTTTTATCGTATTTTTAATTTTTGTTTTATTTCAAATAAAAATGAAAGACATTAACATATCAACTGTCAATCTGTCTTTGACTGTCAAAATTTTGACAATATGAATTCTTTTGAACCTCCTTCATATTTAATTTAAGTATTAATTATGACCATATTTTAGAATTATTATACAATAAAAAAAGCCAAATTAAAAGTAAATACGAAACATTCATAGAAGAGCGTTGAAATGAATTTTAAAACTTTATATTCCATAGATTTTATTTAGACATAATATTATTTTATTATTAATTTTTAATCAGGACAAATATTAAACTTTTCTACACTACGTCAGCTCTATTTCCATTTTAGTAACTCGAAATGAAATTATAAAATATGGAAAAGATTGTGGAACGTATATTTCTCATTACTTTGGATTTTTGAACAAAATTGACAAGTTGAACTCTTCCATTCTGGAAAAGCTTTCTTTCTTTCGCAATCATATTCCAAATCGAAAATATAGCCTTTAATAAATTGTGGAACGCATTTAACTCACTAAAAGTGTGTAATAGGCTTTATATTTGAATTCTTTAGTTAAAAATATCACCCTGAGGATTTTATGTGAATGTTTTTTTAAACTGTGCATTCCACAGCCTTCTATTTTAAACCAAAGCTAATTGACAGATAAATATTTTTCTACACAGTTTTTTCTGTTGTTATCCTTTACTCATAAATTTAAAATACGACAAATAGATGATTGTGGAATGCATTTATTTTTCATTGTACGATTAATTTTTATTATTTATTATTGTTTGTGTCATAATTTACTCATTTCGTGGAAAGTTTGAAATTTTTAAACATACCAGCTTTCAAAAAAAAATACTCCACAAAACAGTTTTGGAACGTAGTAATTTTTTAATGTGGCAAAAGGCCTTTTGGATGAACTCATTATTTTGTACAGTTTCCAATATTATATACATACATATTTGTAAAATCTAAGGGTGTATTACACAATATCTGTCAAAGTCTTGATTAGTTATCTATCACTTTAATTTTGGGGTAGGTCGTAATGTTATTAGTGTAGCCATGGTTGTCAAAAGACAAACTGAAAATTTTTGTCCAGTGGACTTGACTGCTCAATATTTTTGGGTCTGATTACTATTCTCAACTTTACATGGACATTGTGAATCAAGCCTCAAAAATCCACAAACTGTTTTTTTTTTTAAATAGGGCTGTATAGTTATTTCAATTTTAATAATTTTTCCTCTGGAATAAGACTGTTTCTAAATTTTTGTTCATCTAAAAATTTTGTATCAAACATTTTTGCTATACCATTAATTTTTGAAATTTATTGTTTCTTCAATCTATTATACTTACGGGATCGATTTCACGTGGATCCTATTAAGTGATTATTCTTTTAATTTTTCTGCATAATGTGATATGTATATACATATGTATGTAAATATGTCTGTAAAATTCTTAAATAATCCAAAATAATTTGTAATTTTCAACACACACACCAGACTTAGTAGCAGCATTCCTGGAAACTTTTTGTTTCTGGCACTATGCCCATAATGCCCATTTGATGTTGTTATTTTTTTTTTTATTTTGTGGAACTCGCGATTGGCAATCAAATCTGGCAGACTAATGCGATTGCAACTCGTTTGACGTCAGCAAACAGGAGGTATACTTTTTTCGGTTTTTTTTTTGATACGGATTGTGCATTGCAATCAAGATTTCCGCATAATAAAGCATAAAGCAAGAGGCAAGTTGTGTATGTACATATATAGTTCGAGTTTAGGTTTTCTTCAGTTGCCTTGCAAGACTTGCAATCATAAAAAAAAAAAAAAATTATCTATAGCTATCTTAAGTGGAGTGTTAAGATTTTTGTTTGTTGAAATTGTTTATGTGTTTCTTCGAAAAGTTTTATGATTATTTTTTTTTTCTTTGTTAAAAATCGAATTTAAGGAATTTATTTGATCGCAGAAACATGATGGAAAAAAATTTATTGACCTTATAGCCTTAAGCGTCGAAAATCAATGTTTCAAGGGGTGGGCGCTTTAAGTGGTTTTAGATGACAACATCAATCATAAATATTTTTATAATTCCAAAAAATCATTGATTTAATTTAGTTTATCGCTCGTCATATTTGTTTGACTGGTATAAACAAAAAAAAACAATTGTGAAAAAAATACATTTTACACGAATAATTTTTTTAAATCTGACATGTAGCACACGTACAAACTATCTATGTTTGTTTATACACTGATTGGTATAAACTGGTCTATGGTTAGCCCAAAAATGCATAAATATTGGTATAAACTTGTCGAAAAAAATAAGAGAAGAGAGTATGATGATTTAAAATATTTTTTTTTAAAGATTTTTTTTTCAGATTAGTTTTTCTCTATTAATATTCACCATTGATATTTATCTGACTGGTATAAACAAAAAAAACTAGTTCCTAAACGGCACAAGTTTCGAAAATAAATATTGCACATGTGATTTAGTTTTTTTTTTTAAATTAAAACTAGTACTAAATAACTAGCGGATTAGAACAACATTTTATGACTTTGTATTTGTATATTAATTTTAACATTTTTTTTTTAAATTTTCTTTCTAGAAAAACGTCTTTCATTTCGTATCATGAGACACATTGATGGCTCATCGAACAACAACAACAATTCAAATCAAAACAACAATAACAATTCCAATAGTTCGAACAATGGAAAAATAGGACTTTTAGTACCAACTGCAACATTTACACGACGTACAAGTGTCTATAAGAAACCACCGGAAAATACCGATGGTGGTGTAATCCATGTCATCCCAGATGTTGAACTTCCATTGATGGCATTTTCTGATCAATATACAATCGAAAGAACTGTTGCTGAGGGTTGTTTTGCTAAAATCCTACTAGCATTGCATCGGCCGACAAATACTCAAGTTGTCCTAAAGGCCGTTCATGCTGAATTAACTTCGATCAAGGACTTCCAAAAAGAATTCCACTTTAATTATCAGCTTAGTCATCAACGGAATATTTTGAGTGCGTACAATGTTGCTTTCCAGACTAAGGATTATTATGTGTTTGCTATGGAATTTGCACCTTATGGTGATCTGGCGGCTAATTTGGGATCGAATGGATTACATGAAAATGCCTGTAAATTGATTTCGGAGCAATTGAGTTCGGCATTGGGTTTTATGCATTCGAAGCATTTGGTTCATCGAGATTTGAAGTTAGAAAATGTTCTAGTTTTTGCTCCTGATTTTTCGAGAGTCAAACTTTGTGACTTTGGAGCTACGACAAAGAAGGGTGTTCTGGTGCACAAGGTGAAGCATACGTGGGTGTCATTTGTTCCACCAGAGGTCATTGAGATCGTGAAGAATGAACGATTTATTTGTCGAACAAGCAGTGATGCTTGGCAATTCGGTATTCTATTGTATTCCATTTTGACCGGAAGCCCACCATGGAAATCCGCTGACTGGGTCAAGGACAGTAGCTATGCAGCCTTTATGAAGTACGAAGAAAGAAAAACCACTAAGATTCCGGAGAACTTCCGGAGATTCTCACCACGCTTGATGCGTTGCTTCCGAAAGTATCTTAGCCATGATCATGAAGATCGCTGTAAAATAACTGAAATCACCAAATACATGAAGGATCGTTGGGTAGAATGCAAGGTTTCATCGTCCAAATCGGCGACTCTCATCTCTCCACAACCCGATCAGGATTCCTGCATATATCTCAATCAACGGGAGACCAAGTCATTTTCAGATGAAAAAAATACCCGACTTAAGAGACTCATGAGCAGCTATGGACTTGAAGCAACAATCGATCAGACCGCTGTTAGACGGAGAGTTCTAGACTGGCTGTCAACATGTGACAACAATTTTGATACCGCAGTAGAGAGTCTAGTCTTGGACATACAACAAAGTGAATTAAACTCAGATGCTCAGAAGTCCCAGTAGATATGGAGGTAGAAGAGCTACTCCAATCGAATTGGAGGCTTTTGGGATTTTGTAATTGGAAACTTGTTCTCCAGGTTTTGTATGTGTGTGTGGTTAACCAGAGATAGCTGTTGTATCCACCTCAAAACCTTTGTCGAAATTGTTTTCTTAATTTGGACCATTCACTAATGTGCAAAAAAAATATTTATATTTTGACAATAAGTGGGTGGAGTATCGTATCGGTACTTCGCCTTCAGAACCAGGGCCATAGTAGGAACATTCGTAGAGCTGACAGAATAAAAAAAAAATAAATAAAATAAAAAAATAAAAAAAAAATATGCAACATATCAAAAGTTTCAAAATTTTCATGTCATGCTATTTATGTAAATATAAACAAACAAAATATATGCATAGCTACTAATTTTTTAATTTAAAAATTAAGAATCAACATTAAGTTAAAAAATCTATAACTTAGCCCATTTGCTTAGTAAAATCATAAATATTTAAGTTTAAAAACAAAATTCTAGACTTCGACTTCGGAGGAAATTATTAAAACGTTGAAAAGTTAAAAAGGCCAAATCTTTAGTGAGATTAAAAATAGAACCGTTCCCATACTTTTCGAAGATGAAAATCTGTCATAGAAATTTAAGGGAACGCAAACAGACTGACATTAATTTATGAATATCAAACAAATTCATAAAAAATGTCGTTTAACTTTTATTTTAATTTTTTATGTCAAACTGACATTTAGCAAAACTTTTATTCCTGTACACAAAACTTTCATGAAAGATTTTGACTGATTGAGAAGAAATTAACAAAAACACTACAATTGTTTACGAACTTTTCAACTATTTCATATACTAAGACAATGGTTTCAATGAAGCCGAATTTTGCCTGTGCTAGTTTTATTGTGTTGTTAAAATTTATACGTTCCCTATTTATTGATTTCGCTGTTTTAAATTTATTCTACATTGTTACAGACAAATACAAATTTATACAGTACGGAAACAGAACTTCTGTATTTCACGAGGGCTGCCACCTTGGTGTTAAAATAAATGACCCATTCACAATTACACATTAACCATGATAATTGTGGCAGATTTCCTAACTTAAACGTATGACATAGCCCAAGTTTAATGTTTGCCTTTTTTGACAACTGTTTGTAGAAATCTTAAAATTAAATTTTTATCTGAAGTGGTATTTTTCTTTATTAATTGTTCCGAGTATAAAAGTTAGTACCTATACTTTTCTCAGAACCGGTAATTGAAAATTGTAACCTTGTATTGAACTTAAATATATTAATAATTTATTTGAGCGAACGGGCCTTAATTGATTCCTTACAAATATTATCTTGCTTTATATAATAAAAAAAAATCATGTAACTTATGTTAATTAGAAGAAAATTTGTGATCGTATTGTAAATTTGTAGTGAAAAATATATGTCAATTTATATAAATAAATAAATTAATTAAAAAAAAACAAATACCAAAATTAAGGCTGTAAATATATATACATATACAATTAGTTATTTTTATAAATATTATAGTTCATAAGCTATAGCATTCGTACAAAGTAACATAAATAATTATTATAAAATAGCATTTCGCTTTTACAACGTTAATTTCTATATATATATATATATATTAAATATTTAAGTGTATATAGAAAAATAATTATAATTATAATTATTAAATTAAAATATTTTTGTAAAATTTGTAAAAAATAATATTATTCTATCTTATTTATTACATATTTCTATTTATATATAAACATACATATAGAAAAATATCCAGAAAGAAATAAAAATGTAAAATAAAAATCTCTTTACGTTTGTTTTTAATTTGAAAAAAAAAAAAAAAAAAAAAATACGTTACAAAATGGTTCATTAAACAAATAAAAATGTAAATAAAATGCAACCAAAAACAAGGAAGAAACTATTTAATTCCCCATAATGTACAAACAAGTAATCGTTTACTTGCGATGAGTCTCTCTAGTGATGCATGCAAATGTGTTTTGATTGAAAACTTTATAATTTATAAAAATTAGATAAAATTAGATAGGAATATGTAAAATTTTATTTTTACATTTTTAAATAGAATAAGGTATCTCTCTACCTAACCTATACAGTTCGTGAGAAAATCTTTCGTCAGTTTCTAATTTTTTTTTTACGTTGTTTGACTGGTGTTTTGATCATCTCATGTCAAGGCTATCCATCTATCTATCTATCGATTTACTTCACAGCAGGAAAAAATAAATTGTAAGATCGATTCGAGGAACAAATAAATTTAAAAAAAAAAAAGACTTATCTTTCCATGAAATTGATAGTCCGTTGATTGATTTTTCATTATTTTTTCAAAAAAAAAAATGAAAACAAAATAAAAGAAATCATCTGACATTGGCCGTGTGTGGGTTAGGAATTGAATTAAGAAATCAAAATTTTTAGAAATTTGAAATATTTTTGAAATGTCATAAGTCAGATTGTGTTTATTTATTGCGAAACATCATTTTTGTTAAAAATAATCATATTTACGAATAAAAAAAAAACAGTCCTTTATTTTTCTCACAGCTTTAGTTTGCAAAAAAAAATATAAAAAAAAATAAATATATTTGGAAAATTTATTTCATAGGAACACATGTTAATGTAGTATATTTACCCCGGAAAATGAATTGGTAATTCATTCCCGCTCGATTGAGAGATTTGCGTGGATGTATTTTATGGCTTAGAAATGAACATAGACAGTGTGTGTTTTTTTTTTGTTTTTTTGTTGAAACATAAATCTTCTTTGTTTATGCTAATTACGCTAGACAGATATACTTATAGAAGTAAATTTGAATGAAATTAATTTTATTGATAGTAAAATTGATCAAAAACAATATAAAATATGTTGGCAAAACGTTTTTCTCTGCAATAGATTCCAAAAAACGAACCTTACAATTTTTTTTTTTATTAAATACAAATAGGTTTTTAATTATTACTTACTAACACATTGAGTTTTATTGATAAAATTGTCTTGGTTAAATATAGAAATATTTTTATTACGAAAATGTCAATGTTTTCCCCAAACAAGTTATTCGGGAATAACAAGTTATTCGGAAATATTGTTGTTTTTATTTTTAAAACAAATTTGCAGAAATAATTTTTCTATTCGACCAATATAAATCAAAATGAATTTATCTTTATTTTGTTTAAGGAGTAATAAAATCCAGACTTTTAGATCCTATATTTTTTTGTTGTATTTACTTTAATTAAATTTAACTGACCAGCTAACGAAATTCATCCCGAAAATCTGAATTTTAAATGAGAACTTAAAAGTTAATCAACAAAATTGTAGCAAAAGTAGTTTCAAATGTCAGATGATCTGTCAGCTGTCACTGTAAAGTTTATATATTGAAATGTTGAATTTTTTTTTAATTGAAATTCTATCATTTTTTTACATTTACTACAAACTTAAAAATTTAAGTAAAGTTAATAAGGTTTATACCATTTACTACGTGAAGTTAATGAAATTAATTCGGCCAACCCTTATGATACGACTAAAATTGATTAAATATTAATAAATCTGGCAGTGACACTAACTATCTTTAAAATTCCATCATCACTCTCGATTGGAGTGTTCCACAACATGACTTAAAGTTGTTGGCAGCACCAACAACAGCAACACAAAAAGTGCAAATACACGAAACTAAAACTGAATTTGCTTGAAATTTGGTACAAAAGATTTGTATGTGTCACCCTAGGGCAAAGAGAAAAAAAATCGAACTTATGTATTATCCAATCTACAATGATTTGTTTTTTTTTTCAAATTTTCACGAAAACGGCTATAACAATTTAAATCAAACTTTGTACATTTAATTTCAAAAACTATTGAATTAATATTGAATTTTAGGTTTTTGAAAAATCAGACGAATAAATAAAATAGGGGTTTGACGATTTTTGAAAACAAAACATTCTTAGTTTTTTAGTTATTCATGCATATAATTTTGTTATAATATTGTTATCCTATTTACAAACAAAGCTTTTTATGAACAAAAAATCAAATATAAACGGATCAACTGTCTTATAATTAAAAAAAAAAAATTTAATTATTTATCTACCACTTGATCGTGCCCAAGAATGGTAAAACACAATCTCTCCAAATGTACTTTTACCAAAGCTTATTTAATACGAGAACCTTACATTAGCGATATGGTGAGTATATGATTGGAGACTGTTGTCCGCCATGCCATCTATTCTTTCTCACTGAATTCATTGAATCAAAAACAACGAAGTCAATAATTCACTTTCGTTGTGAATTTTTATTTTAGAAGATAAGTTATTTCGTACAATTACCTAATTTGCTTTTTGAACAAAATCTTATATTTTATTTAAAGTTCTGTTTGCATATCGATAGATAAATCGTTTTACTTTTCCTTTATCGAAGTGAGGGAGGATAAATTCATTTGATCTCTGAACAGGCTTCATCTTCTTTTTCAGTTTGTAAATTTTCATAAATTAAAAAAAACGTTTCGAAACAATATTGATAACATCGATAAATTTTATGAAAAACTTCGATAATAATGATACTGAAATATTTCGATGTTTAACAACAATATAGCGAACGGTTTTTTAAAAATTATATTTATTTATTATTTATTTATTTTTTGTTGCATACTTCAAGGGTGGTGTACAAAATATAAACGAAATGGGTAGGGAAAGTGAAACTCTTCATATATCTGGCAAAAAAAACTTTGAAATATTTCAAAAATAATCAAAAACTCAAACCTACGTAATAACAATCTTATCCTGAGAGATTTTGTCCTCATTACTTTAAACAACCCAATGTTGATTCCACTTAAATGGATTATTGATAACTTACGCCTACATCTTGCTTACCTGAATACAATAATGTTACAGACTATGAAGCCCAAAAAATATTCTTCAATAAATCGTATTAAAAATCCATTACTTTCTATAAATAAAATCAACTTTATTTTCTGAATTTCATCCATGCTAAATATATAACTTTAATTAAATAATAAAAAAAATGAAGATAAAATATAGAAGAGCTCTGTAAGCCTACAACATCCCTTTTAAGAAATCGAAGTTCATCATAAAATAATTAAGTAAATCAATTCTAAAGTATCGCTTCAGTGGACTGCATTTCTGATGCATTTCGCCCTGGGCTTTCCATTCGAAAAAGCTTGTACTGGTGAATTTAATATTTGTTTGCTTGATGTTTTGTTTTTAGATTACATTCATTCAACCTTTATAGAAAATCAATATTTCTTATTTATAAATACATAGACGTTGTTTTTTTTATTTTGTTTTTTGATTAAGAAAGTAATTTAATGCCAACCTTGGCCAGGATGGATTTTCAAGTTCATTAGAGAGGAATTTTCTCCTTGATAACCTGCAAAATAAATTATGATTAAAATACATTTTATTTCGCATAAAAATAATTTATAAGATATATTATTAGAAGACTGTTGGACCATTATGTATCTATTAAAAAAATACACCACCTTAAAGGTCAAAAGAATGATTTAATCTTACAGACCTTTTTTAACTTGGTCTATAGGGAAATTATTGGAGTGGTCTGGATACAAATTTTCGAGGTTTTAATCAAAATTACATAAAGATGATAAGAAGTCCAAAAAAGTGGGTTCGTCATACCTCCGTCAGTCTGTGCGTCAGTGTGTCTGGGAGTCTATGTATGTCTGTGGGTCGATGCTTCGTATATCGAGCTGGAACCTAAATGGGTTAACCGATTTGCTTAAAATTTTACAGAGCTTTATATATAATTCATTAGACGAAAAATTGGAATTTTCGTCCTAACTAATCTAGAACAGGTAGCCCCCATAAGCAAAGATTTTTTTTTTTGTAATTTATGGAAAACGATTCTAACGATTTTGATTAAACTTCATAGCTCTATCGTCCAAAATAATTGTAACCAATCTATTTTTCAGGTTAATGGCGAAAAAATCACAAATTCAAGAAAAATATTTTTTGACGCTTTTTGAAGAAATTTTCTAATATTTGTCGGAAATTGCTAAAAGGTACTTCTGGAAATGGACCTTTTCTTCAAAAACATTCTGTAAGTAAATTCTGATTGATGAACTTTATAATACTCTTGAATTCGATTGACAAACATTCGCGAATCCTGTTCTTTCAATATTATTAAAACATAGTCAAGACTTCCGACCTTAAAAAATTAAATTAAGTTTAAGTGAAAATACCAACCTTTGAGCACATTTCCCTGTATATCTCATCGGTGTCCCAGGGACCACGTTCAGGTAAAGGTAGACCTCGTCTTCGGAGCTCCTGCACACAATCCGTTAGATCAAGTATTGGCAAAGGGTCAATACTGGCTTTTGATACTTTATTTGCCAAGTACTCTACATAGTGCTGGCTAAAAAAAATTTTAACAGAAACAAATTAAGTTTTGAAGGCCTGATAAACAAGTCCCAAACATACCGACATAATCCAGCATGATCTTTTTGCACATCTGTGTTGCACACAGTATCAACCAAACCCTTAGGGGTTTCTTTTTGCAATGGAATGGGACATTTGGCCGCCGCTGTTGACGATGACTTAGCACCTTCTTCAACAATAATTGGGTCAACATCAAAGTGAATATTATTTTGCAGCAGCAAATTTTGTAATGTATGCGGTTCTTTGTCACGCAAATAGAAAAGACAACTGCGCGGATGATGTGAGTGCAATCCGAGCTTTGAACAATAAGGCGAAACAGTGCATTTGGCTCCCATCATAAAGGGCCTACCACAGCCATAGCAGAATTCAAATTTACACTGTGTACAGGTAAAATGCATACAGCCTCCTCGAGCAAGGGAATATTTGAAACGACATTTTGGACAATCGATGCCGTTTAGGGCTAAATGTTCAGCAACACCTTTGGCTTGTATTTCGGGATCGTTGGCATCTTTCCATTCTTGAAACTTTTCGCAAGTTAAACCTTCGTGTTGTTTTTCCCACTGAAATTAAAAAAAATTCAATTATATTGGCCAAAATATATGATTCGACATGGACTTACAGTTTTTCGACACTGGCTGCAAGTAACAGAACCACAATCTGGGCAAATGAGTCTCTTTTGTTTGGGTCTTGCAAAGAATCCAGACGAGCACTGTATGCACCATTTGAAATTTGGATCCTGCATCAATGTTCTGTCCCGTAATTTTCTCTGGAACAGTTCATGTACTTCTGGTTCGACAATGTTCTTAATGAAAATATCAAGGTTTGAGAAATACTCGAGGTTCTCGTCTTCAAGAACATTTGGATCATGGAGTTCTGGTGTTTTACAGAACGGACAATTGCAGTCGTTAATACTTCTATCGGTAATCTATAAAATTTGGAAAAAATTTAGGTCTTTTAGGCCTCCATTTAGGTCTTTTAGGCCACTTTATGTAAACCGCTTACCTGAATTGTAAAATAGTTCTTTGCACACTGCTTGCAACACTTGTGGGTACACTTGAGCATTGAAACTATTTGATTCATGGGATAAGAGCCCATGCATAGTTCACATTCTTGTTGTAAGAGTGATATTGCTTGTTCAAGATCACAGCACTCTTTAGCTGCCCAAATTGAAACGTCTTGTTGAAATCTCATTCCAACTAGAGCAGCAGCAATCTGAGCTTCTGCCATGTTTGAGACTAATTGCTCATCAATTAATCTTCTGGCACAGATCTACACGAATTGAGAAATTGAGAACCTTTATGTCTTCTTATTTCTGAGAAACAACAAAACAATACTCACCTCTGGCTGTTCGACTTGTAACTCTTTTATGCTGGCATAAGTCCTAAAAACCGGAGCACTCTGCTTCCTTAAACGAGCTTCTACAGGCTGTGGTTCTTCGTCTTCTGAACTCGAGTCTTGATAGTCATCATCACTAAAGCATGTCTCGTGGTATTTCTTTTTGGGTATTTTTGGTATCTTAGGTTGTGTGCGAGATCTTTGAACAGTATGCTCAGAAGTTACTTGAGAAAATTTCGAAATTGCATCTGTGATGGATTTTTTACGAACAAGTTTAGGTGGCACAGGCTTTTGAAAGGCAGGCGATGGAGTTTTTGCTAATCGTGCTTGTTTATTGAAGAGCTCTTGTTGTATAGCACGAACTGAAGAAACCCCAATTGGCGAAGGTGCAGAAAAGGATTTCGATCTTGTTGGTGCTGGCGTGGGTTTTGAGTTAATTTTAGGTTTCGGAATTTTGCTGACCGTTTTTTTCGGAGGAGATTTTCGTTCAGTAGAGTCTTTCGAAGTACCTGGAACGTTATCATTTTCTATAGCTGTAGCTTTGATTTGAAGGTTTTTGGTATCTCGATATGCTTGGGTATTAGAACTCTGTGATGCATTTTTCGAAATCGCATTTTCTAGCCTTGATTCTTCAGCTTGAATTGCGGAATTTATTGGTTCACTTGTTGTATCTGTTACCAGCTCATCGTTCTTAAGTAAGCCCTTAAGAGCTGATACTAGTAATGAAGAGTTGGAATTTGTTTTTGGACTTTCATTATAAGAAATTAAAACATCTTCATTTTCTTTTGTATTTTCTAGGCTGTTAATCTTTAGATTATTTTCTAAAAGTTCGTTTGTCATTTGCTGAAGAGCACTTTGGCCAGTATTTGAAGAAGAAGGTTCATTTGCTTGTATAATAATTCCTGAATCTTCTTGATTTTCTGTTTGCTGAAGAGACATTTTATCAGAGCTTGCTGAAGAAGGTTTAAAGAATTGAGTTGGTCCTTCTAGTTGCCCTTGATTTTCTGAACTTTTAGGAAAGTCACTTCTAGGCTCAGTTGATGTGGTTTCTGAGTGAGAATTTTTTTCTTCGACTTTTAGTTCTTCACGTTTTGATGCAGGGCTAGTTCTTAATGAAAATGTTTCTTTTATTTCAAGAATTTGAGTTGGGCCTTCGAATTGATCTGTATTTCTTGAACTTTTAGTAAATTCACTTTTAGAATCAGTTGATTTAGTTTCTGAGTGCGAATTTTGTTGTTCAACGCTTGGTTTTTCATCTTCTAATTCATCGACAGGTCTTGATGTAGATGGTTCGTTTACTTCCAGAATTTGAGTTGGTTTTACTGAATCCATCTGGTTTCCTGTAAGTTTTGATAATTCGCTTTTCAGGTCAGTTAAATTGGTTTCATTATGAATTTGTTCTTCTTCAATGTTCGGTTCTTCGGCTTTTAATTCTCCATCAGATATTGACGAAGAAATTGTGTTTAGTTCATAAGACTGCAATATTTTTTCGGAAGGCACTGGATTTACTAAATTTGCGGTAGTTTCATTGGTTGCCGCATCTTTTGATTTTAAATTTTTAGTTTGAGAATGTGTTTCTTCAATTTGAGCTTCTGAAATTGAAATTTCATTCTTTTTGTCAGCAATGCTGGATCTTTTCGATTTATTTCGAAGCTCTTGAGATTTCTTTTGATTAATCTTCTTTGAATTTTCAATTTGCTTGTTGTCCTTTGCAGCTCTACTAGTAGAAGGTTTGCCATCAGAATCAGCTATTTCAGGATTTTGAGATTCAGTTTGAAGAACTTTATCCATTTCTGATTGAACTTGTTTCAGACCTTTGACTACGGAAGTATCAACATTTGTAAGCTCAGATGGAGAATCATTTTCGAAAACTGGTTCTGAGATTTCAAATTCAGCAACAGTTTCAGATATTGTTGATGATTTATCGTTTTCTTCAGTAGCACTAACTGCTTCAACAGGCTCACCTGCAACTGGTAAAAATGTATTAAGATCTGTGTCTGCTTGTTGTGTTGCGTTATTTAAGCCTGATGTTTCTAGAACTACTAATGAAGCATGATCTGTAGATGGAGTGTGTACTAATGATTGAAGTTTTTCGTCTGCATCTATTTCGATTTGTTCCTGAGCAGTTTCTTCTTGTATATCTTCCAACAGATCGTCATTTTCATGAGTTCCATCAGCATCACTATCTTCTAGGTCAGCATTGCTGTATTCTTCGTCATTTTCAGTTTCTTCTTCTTCTTCGAATTCTTCTGAATTATCTTCTTCTTCCTCTTCTTCATATTCTTCTTCGTATTCTTCATATGAATAATCATCACTATAATTTTCATCATCATCATCTTCAGAATCATAAGCAGCCATATCAATATTAATTTCTTCTTTCATTTGTTTTATCAATCTCTGGGTATCTTCAACAAGTTCTGATAAATTTTGTTTCGATGGATCGGAATATTTGAAATCAATTGATTTACTACTTGACACAGGTGTTATTGTTGTTGAATTAATTGAAGATTGATTTTCAAGAATAAGAAGAACTTCATTTTCAGAAGTTGGAGATTGCATTAGATCTCGAGTACTAAGAGTATTTGGTTCTTCACTATCAATACTAAAAAGTTCTTGGTCTGAATTATCGTCATCTTCTTTTGTAATTGACTTTTGATCTACAGTTAAAGCAACAGTTGGTTGAATTATATCTTCAATAGCATTGTAAAAATTTGGTTCATCTTCTTCTTCTTCGGAAGAACTTTGAACATCTTGATACAATTCATCGTCTTCAGTTGAGAAACCTTTTTGGTCTTTTTCAAAGCCTTCAAAATGAAACGGAGATTTTGAAGGTACCGTCGTTGGAGTCGGTGTCAGGGAATTTGAAGTGCTTTCTATTGACTTAAGGCTTGTGGAACTTGTTGTTCGTCTTACTGGAATCCTGGAGGTTGGTTTCTTCTTAGAAGTTGATGACGAAGCTATTGTTCCTTCCAGTTCCAAGCTCTGTTGTGAAGTGGTTGATTCTTCAATTCTATGTGCGGGGTTTGTTAGTTCATTATTCGAATCAACTTTTGCTTTTGTATCCAAAGGTGTATTTGAAATATTTCGATTTGGAATACTGAGCTCCAATTTTGTATCTTGAATCACATTTACTGGCTCGGCAGACTTCAAACTTTCTGAATCTGGAATTTTTTGTGATATTTTTGAGTTGGAACTTGTAGAAGGTATGGAAGAATCTTTATCAATTCTAGGTTTGATCTCTTCAGTCTTCAAAACTTTTACTGTGCTTCGCGCCTTTGGTTTTTTAAGTTGTGAAGTTTTACTCGCGGAACTTGTACTAGGTTTCGAATCAGAATCGTCAGAAAGCTTTTTCTTCTCTGAACCTTCTAACAATTGATTTTGAGAACTTTTAATTTCAGCTGTTGGACTGCTGGGGTCTATACTATTTAGTGAAGCCCCTGCTGTACTGGCACTATTTCCAACTTCCGAAACTTTTGGCAAAACGTTCTCGTTGTTCGTGACTTTTTTTGGTTCTTCTTCGTTTGAATGAATCTTCTCAGGATTGGTTACAGTATCTTTGCTTTGCTTAGGCTTTGAACGTGATGGAATATTTGAATGCTTCTTTATATTCTTATTAGTCTTCTTTTCTACTATCTGAGGGCTTTGTTGTTCTTTATTGACCGATGTCTCTTTTGAAGTTCCTGATTGAATAATTTCATTTTGTAAAGAGGAAACTTGAAGATTTTCTACCAAAACTCTCTCTGCTGATTTTGAGTATTGGCTTTCATTTTTGATTTCTTCATTTGAAATTGATTCTGACACTGATTCAGATTCATTTGGATTATTTTGATTTTGTTGCTCTGATGAATTTTCTTCTTCGGCTGGAACTTGATTTTCTAAAACTCCTGGAGTAGAAGCAACATTTTCAACCTTATGTCCTTGATTTTTTAGAATATCATCTTCATCAGCTTCACTTTCAGCATTTGTCTTCCCTTTCTTAATCGATCGACGTGTTCTTGGCCTTCTATTTCTTCTTGAACTATTAAATCCAAATCGAAAAGTAAATCCTCTGTAGCCCTGAGTTTTGTCTTTCTTCGTATTTTCATTTATTTCTTTAACATTATTTGATGAAGAATCTTCAGATTTTTCAGTATTTTGTATATCATTTGTATGAAAAGTGCTTTCCGGGTTGTCATCGGCATTTTTAATCGGTGAAGACTCTTCCTTGCGAAAAGGAACAACTGGTTCAGTTTGTGTCTGTAGCTCAGGAGAGTCAGATTTTTTATCGGTTTTGAAAACCACAACCATCGCACTTTTGATTTCGGATTCTACATTCTTATTTGCGGTTGAACGAGTTTGTGCATCTCTAGAAGATATTTCCTCTTGACTATCTTCCTCTTCACTAGACTCTTCTTCACTGCTTTCCTCTTCACTTGATGATTCAGGTGCTATTTGCATCTTGTAAATTTTACGAGGAGCATTCTTAAATGACTTTAACTCATATTCTTCTTTTTGTTTCCTTGATAAACCTCTATCTCCATCAGCCTTAAATTCTTCTATTATTTTCACATCTTCAATTTCAACTTCGGGTTCTTCTTCTTCAATCGAATACTTCAAATTTGGTCTTATTACTTCCTCCATTAAAAATTCATCAGCATCAATTGGAGGCGGTTCAACAAGTCTTACGGCTTCTTCAACTTCAAGAACTGGTGGTGATGGCTCCAGAAGATCCCTTTCAACTTGTTCAACAAGATTCGGAACAATATCTTGAATATGTTGCCAAACAAAATTTTTCACATCATCATCACCTGCCTTACTTGAAGTATTGCTATTTGCAACATTTCTATTCAAATAAATTGGACTTTTCATAAAAATTCTCTCCGCTTCAGAATCCAATTCAGCCTCTACAGGCTTTTTAGCTAGGAGATTACCCAACATATCTTCCATACTTCGAAGAACCTGGCTATTTTGTTTAGCTTGTACCTGTTCCATATTACCAATTAAAATTTCGAGATCTTTCAAGACATTCTTGTTATTACTCTGTGAGCTAAACAAATCGTTTTTTGTTTCGAACTGACTACTGTACATTGATGATGTATTTTTGTATGAAGCTTGATCTTGTGTAAATGCTATTTGTTCTGCATTTGCAGCAAGAAATTCATGAATTGGCGAATTGATTTCTATAAAATAAATTTGCAAAAAATCAAACAAAAAAAAAAAAAAGATTTTTTAAGAAGAAACGAAAAATAAAAACAAAGCAGATTTTATCTAAAACTAATTTAATCAAAATCAAAAAAGAAAAAAAACAAAAATTACAAAAAACAAACTATTATCTTCTTCTAAAAGATAAAAAATTGGTTAAAGGTTCCAAACAGAGTAAGTACGTTTATCAAATATAGTTTCCGATTTTTTTTTTTGTTTGCTACTAACCACTTTTTGGAGCTGGTGGCGCAGGTGGTGGTGGCATAAAATTAGCACTTTCATTCTCAACTCCTCCAGGAGAACCCCAAACTCGCATCAGAAATGGTTTTAACTGAGTTTTGCTAAGGTCCAATAGCGCCAAGTCCATGTTTCCATGATGAGCTGTCAAAGCCGTTACGATATCTTCTCGGGAATAGTTTCCCTTGGCCGAAATTTCAAGATATTTTCGCTGACGTTGTTCAACACACTCAGATATAGCTTGCCAAACATTACCTCCATGCAAACGAAGTGCTTCTCGGGCTTCAATAGCTGAGATAGTTCCAATAACATTTTCAATTCGTTCCTGGCCATATTTGGTTGCTAAGCTCTGCACAGTTTGAACTAATTTCGACCAATTTTCTCGAAGCCAGACAATTGGATGTGTGTCGCCACAATTCTTCAAGGCTGCATGTAATTCTTCAGCTGTGAATTTATAGTGTTCGGCTTCCTGTAAGGAATGGTACAGATAATAAGATCAATGACCAAAAATATTTTTGTTATTTTTCTAAGGGTTATGATTCACACATACTTTTAACATCATAAATAGTTCAATCTCAGGATCTCTGTTAGGCTCATTTCTTTTAGAAGTCGCATATGGATCAAAGAATATGTCATTGTAATATGTTTGAGCCTAAATGAGGGAATTATTGTGGATGAGTGAGTGAGATATAGACATGTGAGTAAGGTTTTTTGTTTTTTACTTACCTTCTGCATCAATACATAGTCCGGTATTTGAGGACGAGTAGTCATAGGAGCCATGTGAGATAGATCACTTGATCGAATATCAGTAGAACTGCGATAGCGTTCATTTGGCATTTCTCTGTAAAACCTTTGGTTTCTATCCAAAGATGCAAGATTTTCAGCTTCTCTTGATGATGTTGAAGGTAAATCTGGTAGCATCGGAGTGTACATCTCTTTGGGACTAAAGTTTCGCATTGGTGGAGTAAAGGAGTGGTTCTGGAAGTAATTTTCGAATTAAAATTCTGGCGGGAATAGAAATATTAAGCTATATTAATTTACTTGAAAATCACTAGTTGGCATCTCAGTTGAAGTTTCCGTTGTTTTAATATGAATATCTTCATTTCTCTTTGGTACAGCATCATATGTCTGTAATGAGATCAGGGTTTTTGGTTTCAAACTTTTTGTTTACAAAATATTTTTTTTTTGTAGTACAAATAAAAAAAATTAATCTTGCTCTTTTTGAAACTTTGGAAGTATTCAATTCTTTTCAATGTCTCCTAATTTTGTTTAGCAATTCTCAGAAGAGAAAAGCTTAAATGTCATTAACAAAAAATAGGATACATTAAATCTTGAGAACAAGTACTCAGTAAAGAACTTAAACAATACTCAAAAAAGGTTAAAATAGAATAAACATTTTAACCTTAAATACCAAACTATCAGAGGGTTAAGAGAGTGTGAAGAGTTTTAGTACAAAAAAAAATTAAAAGATTATTTTATTATTTTTATAAATTTACCTGAATTGACATGCTCTGTGGCACAGGCGATGTAGCTGTTGATCTTAATTCTCTTATGATTTCTTTTGGTGGTGAAGGTCCACAACCCGTTGAGACTTTTTGTATTTTCTTATTCTCTTTTGTAACACTTGCAGCTCTATTCATTTCCGCTGTTTGTTGTTCTTTTGCTTTTTTATATTCAATCGCAGTTTCAGCATTTCGTTTTGCCTTTTTGGCTTCGGCTTGGATATTTTCGTCTAAAGTTGCCCAAATATCTTCGATAGGTTCAATTTCTAAGAAATGGGAAGTTATGAATTTATTCTTTTGGATATAATATTTGTAGACATTTTTATTTATAAGAGTCTCTTTAAATTAACGAAATTTTTAAGTTCAATAAAAAAAAAATTATATACAAGGTCTGAACGGAATGTCTATTGTCTACAACAAATAAAAGTTTTTGTACTTCTTCTTGGTTAGTTTGGTGTTTGAATATATTTTTCACAATTTTTCGTTCATAATAAATTTACGCCTGAAACCAAATTTGTACATCATTCAATTCTCTACAAAAAAGGTCTTAAAACTTTTTGTCCCAAGAAGGATCATTTAGAAGACATTGCCAATTTAAAAAATTAAAAATAACAATGGTAAATAATTTTATGGAAAATTACAATTATGTAATTTTCTACAAGAAAATATTAACTTTTTTTCCTACGTACGATCATTTAAAATATATATCATGTTTTAAAAAAATGATCAAGTCAAAAATACCTGCTTTTTGTTTTAACTCTCAAATGACAAATTTACACAAAATAATTTTATACTCGATTTTTAGATTAGAGAATTCTTTACAAAATGAGTTTGAGACTTTATCTGTACTAGCGATCAGTTGGAAGATGTTAAGACTTCAAAAATGATCAAATGTCGAAAATATTATGTTTTGAATAAATAAATACGTCAAAGTTAACGAAAATCATTTTTTCATAAATATTTACTAAGAACTGGTTTAACATCGTCGATTCGCAACAAAAAAAGATTAACATTAAATTTAAATGGTTTTTGCGATATTCTTAACAGCGAATGTTCAAAGAATCGCAGAATTACATCATCGCATCAGTGTGGGTACTGGGAACTCTCATTAATAACGCAATGAAAATTAATTTTAATAAGTTAAAATTTTGTTGCCGATGTTGTTCGAAATGTTTCGCGTGGTTTCTTGAAGAGCCTTAAGACTGAGGAAGTTTGAAGTAAGTCCTTTGAAAGTTGGACCAGTTTAAACAAAAATTAATTAACTATTGGATTTATGTTCATTTAAAGAATCTAGATACCAACATAAGGACTGAAAAAGAGTATTGAGTGCTTAAAACATAAGAAGGAGTACATTTTGTGTTTATTTTCTTGTTTTTTAAGTACTTCTACATAATAAGATTTTAAAATACTTTTTACACTGACAATGTAACGTTTTCCCACGTTTTTCTGGCGCTCCGTTTTGTGTAGATTTTTTTGTACAGAATATTTTGTGTATTTTGTGTTTTTTTTTTTGAGATATTTACAAAAAAATTACCCTATTTCACCCCAGAAGTTAAGGCTATCTATAGTTTCTAGGATACCAAAAAAAAATCTCTACACAAAAAATTTAGCTTAGTCACAATTTGTTTCTTAAGTTTGGTAATTTTTCTGCTAACTATTCGGATAATTATTGTACTTATTGATTCTTTCTATGGGTCTAATGCAAACTAGCATAAACAAACTGTACTTAATACAAATTCAAAACTGGCCATTCCATACCACAAAAAAAAAGCAATCCGTCAAATCAATCTTCATCTTTTTTTTAAAGAGAAACAACAAATATGTGGATCATGTCAAGGTGTATTTCGTTAGGAAGGTAGTTTGCACAACAACAACAAAAAGAACAACAACAAACAAATATTATATACAATTAATCTAATCTAATCTAATCTAAATAAGTTCCATTGATTGGGTTTTTGTTTTCAAGTTAGTTTTTGGTTCCGAGGAAAAATGAAATCTTTCTATTCCTACCTTTCTTCTTAGCCGCTGCTGTAGTATTGTCTTCAGATTCATCTTCAGTTTGTTGAGAAATTTTCAACTTTGCAATGCCATTGGTAACACCTGAAGTTGTTGTTATTGTGGATGTTGTAACTTTTGCTGATGATGCAGGTTTTGGGATAAATTTTTGTGGAGCTTGTTGAGGTGTCTTACAACATATGGAGCAAATTTTAGTTTTAGGTTCATTGACAAAAGTACAGAATTCACATTCCCATTCGTGGTCGGGTGTTGATGGTGGAGGACCAAGCGAAGATGTATCCTCTGCAATTGTGGTGGTGGTCGACGTCGTTGTGTTAAGTTCTTCGAATTGTTTCAAATCGTTACCATTTTGGTATTCAACTTCTTCTGTATCAATGTGACTCTTCGACTCTCGCTCTGGTAATTGAGGACCTTTTTCTTTGTCACTCAGCTCCAAAGGCTTTGGCTTAGTCTTCGTAGATGATTCTTGCATTTTTTCTTGAATCTTAGCCTGAACTAGTGCTCTAGTGGGTGGTGCTTCGGATGCCTCGGAATCTGGTGAAATCGGCGAATCCGAATAAACCTTTCGATATGAATTAAAGTTTGAATTTGCATTACTAACTATCGAAGGTCGTCGCGTTGGAGTCCATTCATCTTGTACAGATTTTGGCATCGAAGGTCCTCGACGATCTCTGGAACTTATAGCTTTCGATCTGAGACTTCTGGGTTCTTCTTGCTCCAAAGCCTGCGAAACACTTGAAACTCTTCGAGTGCGTCGTGCATTTACCATTCCTGATCGTTGTGACATTAATGATCGTCGATCATCGTTATCGGAGTCTTCATCGTCGGTTAGTTCATTTTCACTGAAATCATTTCGTTTCTTACTGCGAACTTGCATTGATTTTCGACTATGCGTAGGCGAGGGAACCCTCGAACTGGCACGAGATGCTGCTCGAGATCGTCCTGATGATGGCATTCCCATCATACCTATGGGAAAAAAAACCATTGATCAGTGAAAAAAGTAAAAGTCTGTGTGAAATATTATTTTCATACCTGGATTCATCGCTGTCATAGGCGGCATCCCCATAGGATATGGATACATTCCAGGCATGTTCATAAACACTGGTGGAGCATGCATCATGTGTTGATTATGAGGACTCGGATAGAAACCATGCGTAACATTCAGACTCATATTCGATCGGTTTAAGTTTGAATTTGCTGCTCCTGGCCAGTCTTCAGAATGTTGATGTTGCTGATTCCAGCCTCCATGACTATGGCAATTTATGCAATTCAACTGTGCCATTGATTGTGCCTGCAAAAACATAGGAAAATATTAAAATAAAATCAAGGGAGCTTTAGTTGTGTAAACAAAACCTGTTGCATTTGACTGCTGCCGCCACCCATCCACATGGGTGATTGGTGATCTCGATGATGCCTTTGACCCATTTGATTCAAATTGAACACCGAACTACTCATATTTCTTGCCGAAGGACCTTGCCCCCTCATACCACCCATTGACATCTGGTGATTAAAATGAAATGTAGAATCATCAGGATAATCGAATGAATTGATGCCAGATGACATGCTGCCAGATCGAAATTGTGATGGCGATGAAATGTTTGACCATTGGTCAGATGGTAACATCTACAAAAATTTTGAATGAAAATTATAAGGAAAAATGAAGGTTGTCGGTAGGGGATGGATTTGCACACGACTGACACATTGCTATTTTCAAGTCATTGATTGACATAGAATTTTAAATGAAAAATCGGTCGAATTGTCATAGTAAGTCATTATTTGCTATAAACGTTTTTTCAAGACAAGAAATGGCTCATAAATAGTGTCAGTGATTTGGATCCAGTTGTGTGGGGAGCGGTCAATTAACTCACTTGTTCCCTTTGTCCATTAGTTTTCTCGTTTGGTTTCCCTTGCTTTTGCTGTCGATATCTCTGTTGTAACAAAGCCATTCTATCTAGCGTAGCACTGGCCTTGGTTTTGATTTTCTCCAGCGTTATTGATGGAGGCTTCTGAATTTGATCGAAAACCGATTTGCTATTCGGCGTAGTTGATCTCGAAGAAACTCCATCACTGGGAGTTCTTGGTGTTTCTGGCAATGGCCGATTGCCTAGATTTAAACCCCTCCTCAAGGAACCTAAACGATCTTGCCAAGCTGCCTGTTGCTGCTGGCCACCAGGCACAGGTGAGACTGATGGTATTGTTGCTGTAGAACCTAACACCTAGGATTAAGTTCTTAAGTTATTTGCCTTTGTGAAAAAAAATAAACTACTACTTTTGATTGAAAAGATCGAGAATTTTTTTTAATTTTATTTTTTAAAATAAATAAATAAATAAATGTATATTATATAAAAATTAACAATGCTATAGAAAGTGTGGAGAAAAAAGCTCTGTTATATTAGGAAAATAACTTGAAGATAAAAACGTCGTGCATTTAAGAGAAAATTTTATGGAATTTAATTTTGTTTTTTTCTAAAGTATAAATTTTCTTCATTTTTATCAAATTTAAAAATTCCAGGAATGAGAATTCACATAAATTTTTGTTTGCTGAGAACACACGGAACACAATTTAATTGTTTTGAACATTTTTTTGTTTGGTTTTGGATTCTTTTTTTTTTATTTTATTGTTTATTGTTTTTATGAGATGATGCAGAGTCGTACCTGATCCCTTCGAAGTGGCATTGGTGAGGGCATTCCTTTTTTATTACGACGTGGTGGTGCTATAGGAGCAGTTGGATTAAGAGCCTTTGGTGGGATTAGAGGTGTGCTTCCTTTTTTTTGTTCAATGGCCTGGAAAGAAAACAAAAATTTGTTAAATATTTCTTTATAAAAATTAAACTTTAAACTTTTAAGGAACAAGTCTCCCATGTTGGCCACTCATACTTAAATTGAGAAACTAATTCTAGAAACTGAACTTGTATTCTCTTATTTATTCATTGATTGGTATAAACTGGTCTAACAAATTAAGTGATATTATCGCATAATTAGTTGAAGGCATAATCTAGATAGGTAATTTAACAATTGCATAGCCTTATCAAAGGAATATTTATTTTCCCAAGATGGAATGACGGCTATTATATTCTTTAGATCAGTTTATACCAAAAACAAGATAAACGAATGATAACATGCCATTTTTTCTGTCATTTTATACAAAAGGTACATGATATAGTAATGCCTCATTTAAACGAGTTAAAATTTTGTATACCAATTGCATCTCACTGCCCTGTTTTAAAAAACAAATGGTATAAACATAATAAAATTAATGACATTTTGTCATCCCTTTAAATTAGGCATAATTAATCGGAAATTTTGAAAAATGTTTGCATGTTCTATAGCGATTTTTTTTTAAATCAGGAAGAATTTAAAATATCAGGATTCTGGACTTCTTGAAATTTCTTTACGGATTAGACTTAAAAATCAATTTTATTTTATCATAAAATTAGTTGACAAGTTTTAATGTATTTTCATGACTTTTGAAAAAAAATCTATTTAGGTAATTAATTTTCTTAATTGAAACAATTCAAATTGGGTCAACTGTCTTCCTTTTTTTGTTGTTATTTTTAGTTTTCTCTTTGTCTCATGAAAAAAATAAGACTTCATCAACATTTTCATAATCCGTCTCTTAATTATATTCGATAATTACCTTCCTCAAATGAGTCTTCCGTTTGGGATGTTTATGGAACATGTCATCGCATGATGCACAAAATATCTGTTGAGCGCATTCGTCACATGTTACCCAGGGACTATTGGAACCGCATAAAGTGCATTTCATTGCAGATTCGGGACGTCTTGCATCTGAAAATAGACGTTTTATTTAAACTATGCATCGTGCTCCAGTGTTTTTTTTTTTTTATTTTTCTTTTAATATAATTAAATCTATGAGCATGAACTCATGCTAATATTATTACCAGGAGTTTTTGGACGCATTGCTATCGTTGTCGGTTTGTTCGAATATTGCTGACCAGAAAATTCAATTACTTCATAATCCGGTTCGGGTTGATTTTTTTTTGGCGGCAATGCTGGTGGTCGAAAAGTTGAAGCTCCTCCGCCATTGGTAGAAGCTGAAGGTGGTGGTGCTGGTGGCTTAGGTCCAATTCGGTCGTTTGCCTCTGTCTATTATAAATATTATTTTTGAAAGATTTCCAATGTAAAATAAATAAATGTGTGGTTGATATAAATATGCATGTACGTACCACCCATTTGGGCATGGAGCGTTCCACTTTAAGTTTTGTAGGAAGAGTATTTGTTCTCGATGATGAGTTCTATATAATCGAAATAAATAAATATGAAATTATGAATAAAACATTATTTTTCTTGGAAAAAATAATTATTTACTTAAGATTATAAATATATTAATTAAATTATAAAATATTGCAAGATAAACCAATTCATGTCAAATGAAGATTAAAAAATTTTGTTTAAAGAAACTTCGTTTTGTAAATAAAATAATTTTTTATTTTTTTTTCATAAAAACATAGGTTACATTTGTTGAATTCGAAACACAAATTTAACATTTTAAAAATAATAGAAAGAATTTAAACATAATATGCCAACTACTTTACTTTGCTTTAAAATTTCGTAACTTTAAGCTATACTCTTGAAAAATGGTCGTTATCTTTCAAGCATTATTTGTTACTTTTGGACGCAAAATTTTGGCAAAGATAAATTGCCAGATATACATAAATAACACCATGAACTCGCAGTGTAAATAAATTTACAACAAATTGGCGCCCAAGTACTTTAAACTCTTTTGGGATTAATAACATAATAAAGAGATTATAAGGATTTTAAACCTTAGGGCCATTGGGCAACATCCAACCTTCCATCCCATATAGTGATATAATCCATTTTCAAATTAAAGGCATTTCTCCGCTATGAATGATGACACCCAATGCGCACAGCATAAATTCATTTTATAACTTCCTAAAATTACTTTTGGCTCTGAAAATTTCATTTTGTCAGTAAGGTCTCATATGGGGTATTAATTTAATTTATAGACTAATGTTTTATTTTATTTTTTTTTATTTTGTTTGGGGCATTTTTAATTTATAAAGCTTGCTTTGAAATAAAATCTTTTCAGTATAATTTTTAAATTTTGTATGTCTACCACCGAATGTCTACATTTTTCATTTTGAATAATTTTTTTTAGACAAAAATGGATACTCAATGAAAAACTCCAAAAAATGCCTAGGTTCAGATAATTAAAATACAAATTTATTTTCAAGCTACAACAGCACATGCACGTACATAATGTATGTGTGTATGTATTTCTTCGAATATATTTCTACAAACAATTATAAAAAAAAACAAATTGCTATTAATAGGGATGCGGTATGAGCTTAAGCTCATCATAAGGCTACATATTTTTTTTTTCCAAAAATTGAAAAAATGTTTATATTAATAATATTTTTTTTAAATTTATTTGGTGTCAAGTTAACGCAAAAAAAAATATATGCTACGCTAAAAAATGCATCGATCAAGTGAAGAGAATTTAATAAAGTTTGTTAAAAAATGTGATGAATTCATCATTGAACTGTCAAAATTCATTAAAACTACAAAAAAAAAAAAAAACAAAAAGAATTCAAGACGAACAAAATATGTAATAAATTCTTAATTCTTTTTTTTTTTTTTATTGAAAATTCTTTTTTTATGACCATTTTAACATAAACATTTTATTAAAATGTTAATATTTCTCTAGACCGGCATTCTCATTTGAGGAACACATTAACTTTTTGTTTTGATACACAGTTTTAAAACTTAATTATAATTTAGATCAAAGAAGAAACTATTAAAAATCGTTAAAATTATATTTGCTTTAGTTCTAAATATTTTAAATAATCTATTTTGTTTTCTTTTAACACAACTCATGCCATTTTTGAGACAAAAACAATTACTTAACAAAACGTCAACGTAAGCGTTAACACATAACTGACAAACTTGCACAAACGACCAAAAATAAAAATTGTACATGTCTCTCTGTTTCTTTTCTCGTCCGCGGGATACTGTGGTATATCCTAAATCTACCCAAAATGTGTTTCTTTACTTTTTTCTAATACGAAAATACTTTTGACTATTTTCAATTTATTTTATTTCCCCTCCAGCAAGAATCTACCCGAATATTTTACCTACTGTCTTTTCTTGTTTGTCAAACTACTGATAATTTCTGTTGTCAAATATGCCGTTTACCTAGAAACAAATCAAAAACATCCCAAATGCGTTTCCTTACTTCGTTTCTGTTAAACAACAACAACATCAAAAAGCTAGAGTTCAAACTTTTTTCCAAACTTTTCCCAAACAGTAAAGAAAGAGACCTAGTTAAATCGACTGAAAGTTCAATCGACTGTACCAATTGATAAAGGTTTTTTTTTTTCAAATGAAAAATAAAAAAAAAATCAAATTTTCCAGATTTTAAAATCTATAACTGTATATATCGTAAATGCATGCGGTGATTTGTCAACCTACGCAATGAGATTGATAGGGAATCTAGTACAAAGTACAGAATAAAATACACGAATGGGGTCCTACTCTGTATTTCGTTCTCAAAGTGAAATTTTCCGAAAACGAATATTTTGTACTTTCTTTGTATTTCTAAAGCGGAATGAAATCTACTAATTTCTGATTTAAAATTGCTCTAAAAACTAACATTTTTTCATTCTCGGTTTTTTTTTTTTTTGTATTGCATGGTTTCTTGATGGGTCAGACTTAAAAAATCCGTAAATGGATAAATAAAGTATTAAATACTATTTGTTTGCATTTCGGAAGTTTTACAGAGCACCGAATCAAAAGCGAAACAATTTCGAATAGGATAGACTTTCGAAACTTTGTTTCTTTTTAACTTTAAGTTAGTCGGTTTTCGTTAATTAACAAAATTATACAAAAGAAAAAATCAAGTCGTTTTTCAAAACGATTTTAAAATTAACAAATATGTTTTTATATTCATGTTTTTTTTTTGTACAAAACATGTTATACGCAAGGAGCATAATATTGTCTCGATCTAATATTTTGCTATTAAAATCATTTGAGTAATTTTCGAAAAAAAAAAAAATAAAATGAAACGGTTCCATAACATTGGTTATTTATAACCTTTTCTGGTAAAATAAGTCTGAAAAGTTTAGCTGTTTCCCAATGATGTAGGTGTACCTACCTACATCAATGTCAGTTAATATATTATAATTTGTGTTTGAATTGTGTTTCAACCATTTTGTTTTGGTTTATCCTGTATTTTTCTTTAAAAAAATATAAATAAAGTTTTTTTTTAGACAATTGAAGAAGTTTGTGGTAATGCAAAAATATTTGAACAAAAATACTAAATTACAAAAAACACTGAGTGAACTTCTAAAAGCAAGAGGATTTGCATAAAATCAACTTAATGGAGTTTTTTTTGAAAATATTAACCCTCAAATATTAAAATTAATTTTTTTTTAGATAAATTTTCAATCGTTCAATGCGTAGGTGGGTGTTAGAAAAAAAATATGATTCACAAAAATTAGGTGTGTCTTCTTGTAGAAGAATATTTATGATCAAAGCCTTCTCAATATATACATACAAAATCTCTCCTCATCTTCTTCAGGCGTTGACAGAGTAACCGTGAGAAAAGTTTAAAATATACAAATCTTACAAGTCTGTCATACATATATCTAACAACTATATACAAGTATATCTTCTAATTAAAAATCACTTGCATCTCAAAATCCTCCCACAATTAAAACACATTTTTGTACAAAAAAACACCAACAACAATAATTTAAGAATAAAATACCATTATCTTAAAATTTTATTTTTATTAAATAAAAATAACAATTTTCTTCTTTGTTTTTCATGATTTGTTGTGTCACATATTTCCTGTAAGAGAAAATAAAAAAAAAAAATAAAAACAAAAACTATCTATTGCACCATTGATCTAGAATGCCGGGTTTTCAAATGCATAGAGGCACCACCGCATAAACTTAAAAAAAAAAAAAAAAAACCTATAAGAGATACAAAAAGCACTATAAGATGCCTGTGTATCCCAATCTATTAATATAAAAATATCTACAAAATTTTTTTCAGATTATTCTTCTTTTTTTTTTTTTTAATTCAAAAGAGAGATAGTTGATGTTGATGTCGACAGTTTATTCTTCCGCCAATGAAATTTTGCACATTTTCCAAAATATTTTAATTATTTTCGTTTTTAGGAATTTTTTAAAATTATAAATTATGTTTAATGCTGTATAAATGTATTATAGACTCACATTCATTTTAATGGCATATAGAACTATTCCTTTTTCGTCGTATCTTTTGACTGAGTCTCCTCTTCGTGTTGATGTTTTCAAAAGGGGGACTGTGTTATCCCAGGGTATATTTTATGGATTATTTTAGAATTGCAACTATTTATAAACACACACATCAGATTCAAAGAAAAAGACTTTATTTTGCTGAAAAAAAATAGTGCATGAACTATTTTGAACTTTCTCCTTTTTGGCAAGGATTAATTTTTTTTCACTGTGTTTTACACTTAAAAAAAAATATGTTACAATGTATTATTTATAATCTTATATAACCCACGCTTTTAAATATTCGAAAAAAAAAATCTTGATCGTTGTTTCGTTTTCAATAATTTTGAAATGATCCACTTTTCGTTAAGGTGACAGTTTTCTTTTTTTTATTCGTTGTTTTCAGTCCCGAAATTTGTATGTGGTCGGCGGTTTTTTTTTAATATTCCCTCTGAGTGCAGGTGATTTTTTTTTTCAACATTCACAAGTTTAAGATTCGAATGATGTATTTTTTTATATTGTCGGAAAAAGATATGTACATAGCGTGACGAAAAAGAAGACTTCCTACGAGGCTGTTTTCTTTTTCTTTTTGTGTTTTTTTTTTGACAAAAATTCAAAAACCGAACAAAAAAAATTCTTTTGGTGGTGATCAGATTGGTCTAGAGCTAGTATAGACGTTCAGTGGCCACCGAATCCCGAAATAAACTAAATTTGTTGGAGAAATTTTGGTTGTAGGACTGACAGATATACTCTGACTCTGAGAATGCAAATTGTTTTTTTTTGTTTTTTTTTTTGTAAATTTTTTGTGTCGAAACGAGAGAAAGTTTTCGAGAATCCTCTTTTAGACTATAAGAGAAATGCGTTTGCATTTTCGTGTGGAAAATCAGTGTGGATTGCGAAAAGATGAATAATTTTAAGATGAAATACAACAATTTGGTAAAAGATGGGATTTGTAAAGTTTGCTAATTTTTCAACAACAAAAAGTTTAGCTTGAAGAAAGGTAGCAGATATGTGTGCATGTAGTTAGAAAACATTTTTAACTATTTTTATCTTATGTTTGCATGTACATATGTACGTTTATAAATACATATGTATATGGTTTTTTTATTTATTGGTTGTGAGAAGGGCAAGCTGGTCACTTTGAAATGCTTTTGAAATATTAAAAATAAAATGGTCATACGCGTCTAATTAAAACCGCTATTTTTGATTTTGAAAAAAAAAAAGTTGTGCTTAAAGTTGCTCAAGTTGTGCTGCCATGTGCCGTTTAAATTTAAAAAAATAGCAAATTTGCAAATTTTGCGAATGAATTTATTTTTTCCAAAATGTTGATTTTCTTTTGTTAAAAACTGAGTTTGTTCTCCAAAGTATAGCAGAGATAAAAAAATCCCATCTTTGCATATTTGCTTTTAATTTTTTTTAAAAAAGTGCCATAACCGTTAAATTAGCATACCTTCATGTTGTCCTGAACTTATGTTGTCATGTGCCGTAAATTAGAAAAAAAAAATGCGAATTCGCAAATTTTACACATGATTTTTTTATTCAGATTTCCTAAAAAAAAAAAACAAGTTGTTCTGTTTCCTGCTCAGATTGTGCTTCCAAATGCGAATAGATAAAGGAATCGGATATTTGCAAATTTACGGTCGAGAAAAAAATTGCGAATTACCTTACCGTGAAGTTTGTACCGCCTTTCCCGTATTTTTTTCCGATGAAAAAAATTCGCATATTTGCAACTCTTACAACCGACAAATTGCAAAGCGCCTTAGCGAAAAGGTAGCCATTTTCAATAAAAAAGTGTGTTGTAATTTTTTTAAGACATGCGCCGTTTATATTTTCAAAAATTATCAAATTTGCAAATTTTGCGGATGAATTTTTTTTTTCAAATTTTAATTTTCTTAAATAAAATTTTGGGTTTGTTCTGCAAAGCGTCGCAGCGAAAAAAAAATCACAAATTTGCAATGTTAAAATGTTTAAAAAGACTTTTGCGAAGTCCCACATAGTGAAATTAGCACCAGCACCGTCAATTTTAATCGACCCAACTCACACTCTGTATGCGTTTTTGGCATCTTATGAAAAACACCTTGCAGATATAAAATATTTGAAAAATTAAACTTTTTCAACGGTAAATCTTGACAAATTCTTTTGGTTAAAATTTGCTAGTTTCTCTAAATTTTACCCTATATGCATCTCTCCGATGTGAGCTTTTCTGTTGTGCTTTTTTGTTTTACCTCTTTGATTGTATGAATGAACAAGGTGTATAATCACTCACAATCGGTATGTATGCTTTCTTCCGTCAACACATTAGAAAAGTGTAAACAAAACAAAGCTTTTCCGCTTTTTTTTTTTTTTTGGTATAAAGGGCATACACACAGCCTCTAAAATTTTCTAAATAGGACTTTCTCTGATGGCCCCCAATAATCACCAAAGAAAAAAATCATAAAACAGAAAGCTCTTCAGTATGAGTCTCTGCCCGAAGAAGAGGGTTAAATATTATGGTAACACTCGAACATCTGCACTAAAAAGCTCCAACCATATACAGCCGAACCGTCCATACCAAATCCATTGCATGATGGCAAGGCATAAGTCTGCAGTTTTTTGCCATCAACGATTTAGTCCCTAAAAAAACCTTAAACACTCCACAACAGAATACATATAGTACCTAAAATAAAAAAATTTAATAATAAAATCTATTTATTTCAAAAAAGAACTTATTTACAAATAAGTGCCTTGTCCATACTTTAACAAAAAAAAAAAAGTGAAAAAATACGGAATTTAACTTGTGTATCTTTGAGATATAAATTAATTAAAAACAAAATTAGAAAACCCGTAAAAAAAACCCGAAAGAGAAAATCCGTCAACAGGATTAAATAAAAATCAATAATTTTCGTCAAAGGAATATACCAACCTCTATATACACTCTCTTGGCACAATCAAACAAATTTTTAAGGCGAAGGATATTTTTCAATGCCATCACACTGACACGATGTGAGGTGCATTGCGTATTTCAAGCCGTTACGACACATCTGAAAATTGAACTTGAAGGTTTTTTTTTGTAATTATAAACATATCGCTGGCAACTATGAGGACCGTTTTTAATGGAAGTGTGTGTCTGCGGCGTAAATGAAGGGCGCCACCTTTTGGATATTGAATTTTTCCTGACCCATTGACCGACAGACACTCGACTCTCGTTGACTGGACCCCAGAAGCCAGCATGGTGGACTTGAATATGCCTCCAACACCCCCGATGGGGGAGAGCTCTAAAATCAAAAGCCTGATGGGACGGACACCTGGAATATTGAAGTCGAAATTCCTCACCGTTCTCGGCAACAGCAACGAGCTGCTCAATGGGATTTCTAATAGAGTATGTATATATAAAATGGGTGGTCGTGTGCAAGTTGAGTGTGTTGGGTATGGGAGAGAGGGCTTGTGTAGTGGGTGCGCGCCGCGGTTGCAGGGTAGGAATATTGTCTGTTAAGATTACATCGCCTATTACGGGATGTCATGCATTATGATACTTTAGGTGGCGAAGCTTTTGTGCAAACTCATTAAGTGCATGTACAGCACGAGTGCATATAGTTTTATACCTACTTCCTGTTGTAGAACTACAAACCTTTGTAAAGGGGATATGCCTTTATTCATATAAGGGGAATCCCATTTCGTGTTAATTTTTTTTGTTCCTTGTGTCGGTCGTTTGTTTATTTTTAACATGTTTTGTTTTAATGAGAAAAACTTAATTTATAAAATAGGAGAATGTATTCATATACTCGTACTCTTTTTTTATAAAATCGATTTAATTATTGCATGTTTGACAGTCCGCATATTGAGGTTGGAAAGTCTAAAGAATAACATATTGCACTCTCTAGGGAAATACCTGCAAAATGGAGAGTAATGTTTGTGGCATGCCAAAATAGTTTTTTTTTTAGATTCTTTATGGCATGGCTTTGCATGTAAATTAAAGACTTTTAAATTGTATGGTATAGCTCATAGCTTATGCACCACTAGAGACTACAGTATAGTAAACCAAATTCTACCTTCCACAAAAATGCTAAATTAAAAAAGTCTTTTTTTTTTATATTCACATGTAGGTCGGAGAAATAAATAATAATGATCCTTTAAACACATGGTTTGCATTTTTAGAATATAATGTTCATTTTAAGAGTCATTGGAAGTTATATTATAGAATGATGCGAGGAGCGGCGGCGTTCTGCTGCAACCACATGTCTGCAAAGGATTGGGGTATGAATCTCGAAAGCCAAAATTCCGAAAACTCTACATTCCGAAAAACCAAAGTCCATAAAACCCAAAATATCGAAATCCCAAAATACAAAAAACCCAAACTCCAGGAAACCAAAAACCGCAATTCCAAACCCAACATATAGAAAATTCAATCCGATAAACCCAAAATCTCTAAGGCCTCAAAATCCCGAAAATCCATTATGCTGAAGTTTCACCGAGAAGACGATTTTTAAAATTTATTTATTGAACAATTCGAAGCATTTTTGTTGTTTCAATTGCGGGATTTTGGTCTTTCGGAATTTATTGCTTTCGGTATTTTGGGTTTTAGAAATTTTGACTTTTCTTAATTTTGGATTTTCTTCAGTTTTAATTACGGGATTTTGGGTTTTAGAAATTTTGAATTATCTGGGTTTTGGATTTTCTTCATTCTGGGATTTTCGAATTTATAGGTTTTCGGGATAATGGTTTTGGGATAAACAAGTTTTGTATAACTATATAGAAGCTTAATTCGTAATATCAATTAATTTCCCATAGTTTGGTTTTTAGCTCGTTGCGTTCCTTCGGTTTGTGCTTAACGTCTAGTGCGTTTTGACATAAACTTAATCGTTAAGGGTTACGTTTTTTTTATGTAAAGAGTTTGACAAGTTGAACAAATTTAGACTACCACAGAAATGCTCCCAATAATAAATAAAGAAGTGAGTCAATAAATTTCAATTTATAAAAGTTTTTTATGCATCACATGGCCAGGGGCTTCCTCGATGCGCATTAATGCATGCAAACTTTTAATGGCGAAAAATTGTTGTAACTGTTATAAATAAATTAAAATTTATCTAGTTTCGTCCTAATAAAAAATGTTACATAATTATCTTCTCATTCCAAACCAACGCCAAAAAATCAGAACGACGACGACGAAACTTTTTGCCTGTCAAGATATATTTACAAGGCGATAAATGAGAGTACACACACCAACGCGATGATGCGATCAAGTAAATCCCAGGTAAAATATATTCACAGCCGAAAGTTTAGTCGACGTCGTTCCGAATGTTTCGAGTTGGTTTGGGAGAGCCTTAAATCAATTAAAACGTTGATCAAAAATCAATTCATTAAACCTCGAGTTAAAAATAATCTGCTAATTCACGTTAGGTAGCAAAACTTAACGAAAATCTACTACAATCGCCAAAGATTATTATTCAGTCTGCACTGCACACACATACTTTCTCACAAACGGTGAACTTTTGCCCACACTCTCATAATTATAAGCATGTAAACAACATATCTGTCATTACCGTTTGTGTTCTCTTTAACTATGGTCGATGGCAAAAATATTTTAGGAATGCAGAACAAAGGAATTTCTTAGAACAGGTAAATTCTTAAGGATAACAGTATTTTATAGACAAGATCTATCAAGAAATGAAATATTTTTCAAGCATTTTTTAGCGATTACTTAAATCTAAAACCATTTGCGATTTCTTATACTTCAAAAACAATTTTCAATAGAGAAACTAGCACAAAACACATTAAAAATATCGGATGATGACGATAAAGCTATTTATATTCCCTGTAAACCTTTTTGAAAAATATAATGGCTTCTTTATATAATAACTTTTTGTTTTTTATTTACAGCTGACACTTAGTATAAGCTCCAGTGATTCAGATTACTGTGACGATGATGAGGAAGAAGTTCCTCAATGTAAGTACCTCCTTTTTTCAAGCACCTCATAAAATATCATTTTCAAATCTTCACAAATATAAATTCACAGATGATGAGACAATAGATTATACAAAAATCGATTTTGAGTCAAGAAGAGTTAAAGCACGTCGTGCTCATGAAGAAATAATTTCTGGCAGATATCGTCATCCCAATTGGGAACCAAGTAAGTTACATATACTTTTAATTGAATTTATTTCCATACGAAACATATAACATGAGAAAACATCCTTGTTCGAATTTAGAAGCCAGATTGGATACAGGTACAGCTGCTGCCCAGACAAAACCCTCATCATCATCATCAAGTTCAAGTGGTGGGTCGATGGATGGTGGCCACAAATCTCGTTGCAATTCTATCGATTCGAAATCCACACATAACAATGACATTGACATAGAAAACGACTTGAAAAAAATCAATGAATTGCTGAGTACACCACCCGCAATTGATGTCGAATCCACACCCCTTTCGCCACCATTCCACCAACAAACCGCAACCACGGATTTTATACAAAATGATGGAAAGCTAAAAGTTGCTGGCAATTCTCCAAACCAAGTGCCCAGCAAAACCTCGAACAGCAGTACATTGACCAGCCTTCATGACCCGGTTCAAGCGAGTCCGAGCTTGGAGTCAACAGACTGGAAAAACTACATTCGTTCAGAGTCGCAGAATTCAGTGCCATCGTGGGCGTCTTCGATAAGTTTGGATGACCATAAGTCTGACGATCCGGCGAAGGAATTTATGAGGAAATTTGTGGGCATCATGTTCACCAATCCGTCGACCATTGGATTGGAACTCAAATCGGAATTTGGACAGATGGCCAGACAAGAAACAGGTCGGTTGTGGTTTTGTCGCTATGTCATGGCTCAGAAGTTGAAATCAAAGCGAGTTGATGAGATAACATTTTACTCGTTGGTTCAGAATTTTGCTATAATTCTCTTCGAGAGCACTGAGAGTGAGGACTATACGCCAGCGGCGAGCGTTATGAATATGTGCTTTACATTTTATCATGAAAGTGAGTATATTTGAGATTTACATAATTTTTCTAATTAATTTATTTTGCCATTTCCTTATGATATAGTCGAAGTTCCTGGCTGTGAGCCTTACAGAGAATACCTTTTTACTTATCTTCGACAACAACCTATCTGGCATACACTACGATTTTGGAATGCTGCCTTTTATGATGCCCTACAAAATAAACGCGAACAGCGAATGACAGTTTCGCAGAAAAAACGTGGCAAAAATAATCTTAATAATCCATGGAAATCGCTATCTCGTGGACAAAGTGAAGGCGAAGAAGAACATTCCGATTCATCAAGTTCGTCATCGCATCACAGTTTTGCAGCTAGTGGTGTTAATGATTTGACTGATAATCAAAAATTCCAACAACATGTTGCCTTCCAACAACTAGGGTGAGTTAACAAATTCATTAAAATATTTTTTAAAAGAAATTTTTGATCTAGAAACAATATTTTTATTAAGAAAAACAAATTTTGTATTAATTAAAACTAGGTTTTTAATATTTTATGCAACAAAATTCTACTGCTGGATTCTGTTGCCAAAATTCTGTAGATATTAAATTTGAAATTGTCCGAAATTTTGTTTCCTATTAAAAATAAGGGACATTGTTTTGAAGTAAACAAGAACGTGCACATGTACAATGTACATATTATATAAATATTTCAAAATTATGAGTATGTAGGTATCTCAAAATTGTATGTGTCAAATTTCAAAAATGTATACTGTTTCGCAGTTTTTTTAAATGAATAATGACAGCCGAACATTTGGTCTATCAATACCAATAGAAGGTACGTCAAAATGACATATACATAGGTACTTTTTATCTAAAATTTGTTTATCAAAATTTAGACTTAATCGAATTTTTGTTTGGAAAAAAAATAGGATAGTAGTTCTAATGATTTTATATGTAGTTCAGAAAATCGTTCGGTAAAATTAAAAAAAATCTAAAAGGAGCCCATCCTTTTTGTACAGTCTATTCCTACTAAAATTCTATAAAACAAAAATATGTACATCTAAGACTGTGCAAAATTTTATATATTTAAATTTTTTAGAAGGTATATAAAAATACTGAATTTAGAATTTGATTTTACATTAAAATATAGAGAATTTAAGCATTAACTTAAATACTATACATTATTTACTTCCAAAAATATTTTTTTTTAATCCAAAATTTTTTTTTTCAAAATTATTTGGCATTAAAAATGGTGGTAAAATTGTATAGTCCAATTTCCAAATACGCTTACCGAGATTAGTACAAAATATATAATTTTCAAAATTCTATATGGAATTTTATTTATTGAGTCAAAAAAAAAAACAACTTTAGTACAAAATTTAAAGGATGATTTTGAAACTTCAATAGTGGCCCTAGGCTACTGAGAGGTTGAAAGACACTAGAACATGGTTTTTCAGAAGCATTTATTTATTTTCTTAATTTTTAAAATAAATTAATAAAAACATTTTATAAGCTAATAAGCCAAAAAGATTCAGCTAGATATCAAAATTAAAAAAAAAAAAGAATATCTACAGTTCTATTTAATGAGCGGAGATATTCTCTCTTGCCACTTTCATATCTTAGGAGAGTAGGGCCCAAAACACTTCTTGAATCTTTGAATTTTAACCTTTTTTTCTGGTAATATTTATTAATGTTTTTTTTTTTTTTACACGTAATTGAATTTTGTCTAGATACTGTTAAATTTTTATTTGTAGAACGTTCACTTGTAACATGCACTCGCTTGGTATTAGCAAAGATTTGTGTCTAGAATTTCTCATGAAACAAAACGCAACTCTTCGACTACCAAAAGGTAAAAAAAAAGAAAAATAATTTTTGATTTAAAATGATTATTTTTTTTAATCTTAAACCGTTTAATTTTTTGTATCTTTAGATAAAGTTCAACTAATACGCGATAATATCAACCGAATGTACCATGAAACCGATCTATGGGGTGCGAAAGAATCATGAAGACATTTAAAAAAAATCCCATCAGATCTTTTCTGTGCATTTGTCTTAAATTTTTAAATTCTCTTGAATGCGTGAATCTATTATAAATAATATAAACTCAATCTATATATTTATAAGAAGTCTTGACTTAAAAAATTTAACAATGTTTTTACTAAAGAAAAAAAAAATAATAAACGCTCTTATTCTTAAATGTTTAAACAAAAAATTAACTACTACTATTTTTCTCTATTTGTTTTTGTTGTTTATGAAAATATATGTCTGTCATTAGTTTTTCAAAAAGAGAAAAAAAAAAACAAACAAACCTTACAATACAGCACTTTTTAAAATCGAGAATTTCTCGGTACAAATTGTGATACGATTTTTTTTGTGATTTAAAATTACATACAAAAAAGAAAGAAATATTTAAATTTAAAAATATATTTAGAGTAAATTAAAAAAAATAAAAGAAGGAGATAGATAAAAGAAAAGAAAAATGCAATAAAAGCAGCAAATAAACCAGAACATTTTACCTACATATTTTAAGTATGAGCAATCAAGCAAGCATATGCAAGAAACTATTTTTGATGGAATACAAGCTTTATTTTTTATATATGACAAAAAAAAAAACATATTTAACGAAAAAAAAATATGTAAACTTTAAAATCCGTCATGAAATAACTTTAAAACAATCAGAAGGATTGAGTTGTGAGAATAGAAGAGGCTTTTAATTTTTGTAAAAAAAAAAAAAAATATTTAGGTAGGTATTGCATTTAGATAGAAAATATTTATGAAAAATGTTTAGATTGATGAAAAGTTTTAAACAAAATCAAAAAGACAGTTTTATTAACATGAAGTGATTTTTTTTAATTTGTCTGCTTTCTGGGCTTATTTTTTCAGTTGAATTGCTTTAATTAAATTTTAGTTTAAATACAAAAATTTTATTTTTTTAAATAATGCGATCAAAGCTCAACGCTTTTTTTCCCTTAATTATTGAATTATTGCATGTAATCCTTATTGAGTGAAATAAAATAATAATAATAGTGATTTATAAGGGGTTTTTGTTTGATAACACAGTTATGCAGTTAGGCTGCCAAGCTTTCGCACCATCATATTAATATTGAAGGTTTGAATGAAACTAGTGAATAATAATAGTGAATGCGAACGCAAAATTCTCAAAAATGAAATAATTCATGAGTTTATGAAGAGTGACAGTTTTTTACTAAACATTTAATAAGAATGGTATTGCCAGATGTTTAAAGTTCAACTTGCTTTTATCCAATAGGCTTTATGAAATATTTTCGGGGTTTTAGTTTTTTTTTATTCACAAATCTCAACCTTTTGAAAAACTAAATGTTTTTTTTGATATATGTACATATGTATGTATGTACATATTGCACATTTGCTACAATATCGTCATAACTAAAAAAAACTTAATTTTTCAAGAAATGAGTTTCAAATTTTTTAGCGATGGCATTTTCGTGTGGCTCAAAAAAAACGCAAGTGCTCTCTCGTCGTCAGTTTTAGAAGCTGAAATATGAGGTTCTGCAGGATAAAAGATTACTTTATTTCAATTAATAACTCAAAATTCGTGATTTTTGAGTTATGACTATATTGCAGCAAATGAGCGATATGTACATAGATTTGATATTTGAATTGAAAACTGTGTTTCTAGTGAGATTAACATTGCCCTTGAATGATTTGTGCTCAGTATAATATGTTTCCATTCAACCATATGAATTGAATTTTGCATCATATTATAAGTCTTTTTCATTGATTATTGGGTTCATCTGGGAGATTTTTTTCTGTTAATTCAATTCTCATTTAATTCTATGGCAATTTTAGCTTGGAAATTTAATATTTGGTTATGTTATCGTTTCAAAAAAAAATCCCGCCTGGAAAAAACAATAAAGTTTTAAATGAAGTCCTTGAAAGTTTTACATAGTAGAGGCTTTTGAAATTAGTTTTTAGTATTTATCATTGCATTTATTTGCATTATATTACTTCGCTTATTATTATTATCTATAGCTATAAATTCTTATTCTCATATAAAAGCGTGCTATTTTGAGAGATTTTGATTCTTAAATTGGAAACACTGACAGCAAATTTGACAGTATATTTTTGTTACCATTTCAAAATAACTATTCATACTAATGTACATACTTCAGAGCAGCAGCGCTTGCGAATTGGCCCAAGCTTGCGGGATTAATTTTTTAAAAATGTTTTAAAAGGCAGTATGAGTATCTTCTGTTGCTAGCACAATTGATTATATTTGCCGAGTTTTGTAAGCAGCATTTTCATATTTTTAATATTAAAAAAAATAAATATAGATTTTAGAATCGTAGCCATCTGAAAAAAAAAATCTTTTATCAAAAATTAGTTTTTTAAAAATTCTCATCTGCAAATATATCAACATAATTATAAAAATCAAGCTTCGTAAGCAGAATTTTTAAAACTAAATTTTGAAAAACATATTTAAGAAACTTTGATGTTCGAAAAGTACAATGTGTTGTTTTTTTCTAAACGCGGGATATAACATATTTTGATTATTTGCAGAATTTTACAAGTAGAATTTTCAAAAAAATTATTTTGGAAAAAAATTCTTTTCTGAAATCTGTTTCACCTACCCTTTACAAATCCTAATATGCTATAGCCATTATACAACAATTTTTTTTTCAATATGAACATTAAAAGATTTATGTGGGTTAAATATTTAGTTAATAGCTATTAATTCGCCGAAAGACATAAATGAACATATCAATTGGCTGAGAATCACTCTTATAGTTAAAACTTCAAATTATTTATATATATGCTGAAACGGTGATTCATCATGTGATATATTTGCAATCAGAAAAAAAAATCAAAAACCCGAACCCCTGGTCACTTTGGGATCTTTCCACTCCTAGTCTGTCAGGATTGATTCTTCGAAACAAAATAAATGCCACACGGCAAAGTTCTTAAAAAAAGCACCGATTACATATAAGCAATTTAAAATTTTTAAATTGCTAAAATATACTTTATTCATTTTACCAAAGAGTGCTTAACATTAATGTTTTCATTTTTTTTAAATTATTAAATAAATATGTATAATATAACATTTAATATATCGCTAAAAATATTGATAAATTATGTCGACTTTATTTTTTTTTTTTAGTTACAATACATATACATTTAAAACACCGTAATATCAGTTTTGTGTAAATTTAAACTTTAATCTGGAAAGCAGAAGAGAATCGTTTTTTTTTTCTTTTCTCCTTTTTAAAAATCCATTCAGTTTTTTTTTTTCTATATTTAAATATGTATAACTATTGATTTAATATACATACATACATACATATATGAAGAAAAGGTATTAATTTATTATAAAAATCAGGTTTAGCAAATTCACAGTAAAAAATATTTTTTCTCTTGTTGTTTTGTTTTATTTTATTTTGTTTTTTTTTTTTTATTATTTTCGTTTAAATCGCAACACTGTCCGATGCAATGTGCCCTTCAAATTGTTAAATTTCAGTGGGTTTTTAAAAATGATTATGAATTTATTTTTATTTAATTTCGAAAATATTGTAAAAAATACCTACATATATAAATCAAAAATTATTCATTTTAGAAAGAATTCAAAGGTTTCATTCTATTGTTAATCCTTAAAAAACAATATAAATATATTTGTTTTTTTTTTTTTTTTCTATATATCCTATCTCTACTTTGATCCCAAATTCAAGCCAAAAAAAAAACAAAAATCATAAAATACTAATTTTATAGATTAAGTTTTTGTAGGTGAAAAAAATGTTGAATAATGTAAAAAACAATAATAATATCAAAAATGTTTTTTTTTTTTTAATTAAATTTCCCAAAAGAAAAACAGTTTAATGCAAATGAAAACTAAAATAAAATAAAAACAAGGCAATAGGTGTTATTAGATATTTTAATAAATAAATTATGTAATATATATAATCTTAGTTTTTTTGACAAAACTTATGGTATTTATATAATACAAATAAGTTTTACTCTTTGCTAAAGCCTTAGCATAATATCTTTAAAATTTGTGAAATAAATAAAAATAAAGTAAAATATAATTTTTATTTAAATAAAAGCGAAAATAAAAGAAAATGTTATGTATGTTTTTATTTTTAATTTTTATTGAAATATTTACAAAAAAAAAAAATTACACAGACAAGATAAAATATTTATTTTTAGCTTAATTTACAGGTCACAAAAAAAAACAGAATTTGATTTATTAGTATTTTTTTTTATAAATTTTAAAAACATTAACATTACGCAAATGAGGCTTCGTGTTTTTTTTTCCTTTTCTCTTTCTTTTATGAAACCACTAAGTTAATTATTATTTAAAATACTTATGTACTTATGTTTCTTTATTTATATTTCCGAAAAATTGAAAATATATTATAAATTTAATTTCTTAGCATTTAAATAGTATATGTATGAATTTAGTTTTACGCAGGGTTAATGTATACTGTGCTAAACAAAAGTAGAAGAAGAAGTTATCAACTTCGGCAATGTTGTTGGTTTATGATGTGATTTGTAGGCATCTTTCGTGCTAACTTATTCAATTTTGATTTTGGTTTTTCTTTCGAAGAGTTTTCTTTAATAATTGATATTTTTTTAAGTATCTTTCGCTACTCAAACGAGGAAGATTGAGTTTTAGATGTGAATGATCGACTTATTGATTTTTGTCAAAATTGGTTCTTTTTGTATATTATTATGTATAGGTATGTGTATAAAGTTTCGTTTTTTTTTTTTTTTAATTTTTTACGTAAATTACAATTTTAAAATACTATACAGTTCTTCTAATCGACAAACAATTGGAAGGTCACAGACCCCATTCGATCTCGAATACTGCCATTATAGATAATATTCTTAGCCCAAGCACGACATTCAATGCTTATCAATTGATTTAATTTTAATGATTCGAATTGTACAGCAACGAGGGGGCTCAGATACCCTGGTTGATTGCGGAAGGGATAGTAGTATGAGGGGAAGCCACGAGATGGGAAATATGCAACTTGGCCCATATTCTCTTTGTCTAGTGAATGTTGTCCCTGACAGGATATCCAGATTTGTTCACGCTGTAAAATTAAAATAACAAAACAAAAAAAAAAGTAATAATAAGTTAAATTTAATAAAAATAGATACGAATATTTTTTTCTTACATGAGTTTCATTAATACTGTTAATATGTTGGACTAAATCAGCTGGCATATTTTCGGGTAAAGATTTTACATCGCTGTAAAAGTCTGGAGTCCAATCGAAAATTTTGTTCAGTTTCAAAAATACACATGGACGACCCTTATCGTATCCGTATTGTTTGTTCGGTGAACATTCGCCAAATGAATTTATATCAACAATACAAACTTTATTTGGATCTTGAGTTTGTTCAAAATGACAGACTTTTGTATTTGGTTCTCCGGTTCTATTGTAAGCTATTAACAAAAGAAAAAAAAAACATTTTATTAATATGATTTGATTTTAGGTTTTTATTTAACTAACGCCCGTTTTCTTCGAACAATTATAATTATTAAAGTTGAATGTAATCTAGGAGAGCCTGATTTAACTGATAAAAGTCTTTGTCGTTAAAAAAGAGTTAAACACAAGATTTACATGTCAAAAAAATGAATTTGAAAAATTTTATTTTAACTCGAAACTTAACGCTTTTGATTAAAGTCAACAATTAAATTTAAAAAAATTAAATTAAATTTAATGAAAATTTCTCACTTTCTAATGAATGAAGAGTGAATAAATTGTGGCTTAGATATTTATGAATTTATTTTCAGAAAACGGTCCTTAGTTATTTTTTTTTATATTTATTTAATTTTATATTATGTTTATTTATATATTTTTTTTATATTAGTTAACTTACGTTGTAAAAAATCATCCATTAATTCTTTCCAATATTTAAATTCACCAGGTTTTTTCGTATCAAATTGAATTACTGAACCACGTTCGGTTTCTTCACTTAATGGCCGAAAACCGAGTCCTGGATTGGTTCCGATCAACGATGAATCCAATTTCCATTTAGGCTCTTGATCATTGAGTGTAGCAAAGAGACCTTGAAGGCAAATTGCAAAGAGTCCAGCTAAGATGGCATAGAATATTATGTAAAATAATAATAGCCGACCTGGAAAAAATAAAGACAAATTTTTTTATTGACACAGGTAAGAAAAAAAAGTAGTACAAATTTTTAAATTTATTGTTTTTATATTTAACTTAACCATTTGCTTGTGTCAGTAGACTTTGTAGATTTTTTATCTTAATTTAAAATTTAAATTTTGAACATGAATATAGTTTGGAGATGAGAATATAAAAGAACATTTCTGCAAAAACATTTCAACTAACTGCCTTATGTTTCATGATCGAATTAATGGGTTTCGTCAGATCGTAGGTTAGTGCGTCCACTTTTTTTGATCTATAGCGTAAATGGGCGGACTGATTTTCTGCAAAATTGCTACAGTTTTGTTTTAGCTTAAGCTGTCATATACATATGTACATACAACTATTTGGTTTTTTTTTTTTTAATTTTCTCATAAATGGCTCTTACAATTTTTATTAAATTTCGTACAAATAATAATTGTAAAAAAAAACTGAATTTAAGGTTTCTGTCAAAAAAATCGCACAACTAATTTTTTTTTAATTTATTTTTATTTTTATTTTAATTTTTTCCAAAACTTATAACTATCTTAAAGCTAGACATAAATTCATAAAAACTAGCCTACTTATCAATAACTTAAACTAATTTACTGGCCCAATGGAATTTTTGCGTTTTTTTAAGAAAATTGCCATACTACAAAATTATTCGCGTTTAACTTTTTAATGACTTGCCCAATTTTGTTATATTTTTGCAAACTGGTGTTAATAAATATCACAAATAATATTGTATTAAAAAATTTTGAAAACAATTTTTTTTTTAACATAAAAAATCAAAAAATCCATTTTATTAGTACTTTCGTTTTCTTTTTAACATTTTTTCGTTAAAATTTAGCTACATTAAAATTTTGAACCACAAAAACACACATTCGAGTTATATTTTTTTTATCGTTTTATATCGTTTTGAATTTTTTTTTATATTCTCATCTCTCAAACATTAGGTACGTATCATAGTACTTAGGCTTTGCAGCAGTGGCGCGAACACTTATACATCCCAAAGTATAATTTTAAAGTACATACAACAACCAAAAGAAAAATTGTTGTCATCATCATCATAACAACATTAATCCCAAAGTAACCAATTTTTTGTATAAAAGTACAAAAAACTGACCTTTAAGGAAGATAGAATATTTATCTCAAGTCTTCATTATGAATTTCAGCAAATGAAGACTCCTTTGTTGATTGAATAAAAAAAAATGGCAATGAATAAAATTTCATCGCCGGATATTAGATATTAATTTATGAAGTACATATTTCCTTTTTAAACCCTTGTGAAGATTAATTTTGTTAACTATAGATATTTCGTGGCTCATATTACAGATTAGATTGAATCAGTGTTTAAATGTTTTTGTTTATTTAATTCAGCTTAAATGATGATTTTACTTTACTTTATTTGTTTATTTGATTTGAAAAAAAAACCTCTTGCCTTAGCAACACTGATTATCACGAGTCGCAACTTGAAGGAATTATTAAAGTCATGTTTTTTTTTTTTTAAATTGATTCCAACACTTTAAGCAATTAGTTTGAAATTTATTAAAAAGTCCATCCATTATGATAATATTTAAGAATTAAAAAAAAAAAGACAACAGACTGACTGATGGGTGTCATATGCCGGCAATTTAATATTTAATTAATTTTAGTCAGCCATAAAGTGATAAGACTTTTCATTTTCAATAATAATAATGCAGGTGAACAACATTGAAATTAATACAAATTAATATCAAATTTCAATAAGTTGTATAATATTAATAATAATAACATATCACATACCTATAGGTTTGCTTTTTATACTAAATCATTTACCTCAACTACCACAAACACATCACGAACACACAAATAGTGGCGACAAAGTGGGTTGATTTGTGGTTATTGTGCATCCCATATGGTGTGTTATTTTTTTGTTATTATTATATGTGCAGCAAAAAAATAGAAATAAATATCAGCAATTTTAATATTATGATTTTTTTTTTTATAATTGTAATGTGTAGGTAGGTACTGTAGGTGTGAAGTTACTATATGAGGGGAAAGTTTAAGTATTTGTAAAAAAATCCAACTCGAGATTTTAATCAAACACGATATATGTATGTACATATTTATGTATAATATTATAAAATGATGATGGTGAAATGATTCTTTAGTAGCCCTTTCGAAACTTAGAAAAGATAAACCTGAAATGGAAATAAATTACCTATTACCTGTAAGGAAAGGTTTATTCTATTTTTGGGGATAAGAGGGAGGGAGGGGAGGGAGTCGTTTTAGGTTGTCATTAATACCTAAAGATTTTTAATCCAGGGTTTTGGATAACAGCGTATGGACTGTAATCAAATCATGAATTGCAAAGATATTTTTTTTGTTTTTGTTTAATAGCTCTATAATTTTTTACTTTCGATATAAACACCTAGTATAAGTAATAGTTATGGATTTGTAAACAAATTCGAACTTTAGATTTTGATCAAACTTGCCATTAAAATTATAGCGAAGTTGAAAAAAGTGAGTTTCGCACTTCTGTTCGTCTGTCGGTCTATCCGTTCGTCTTCAACATAAACTGGTGGTCGATTTTCTTTAAACTTGGTATTAATAGTTTTTTGAGGATTCCCCCGTCAAATTTTTTTAAATTAAATTTTTAAGGCCAAAAATAATAGTACCTTTTGTACAATTAATAAAAATATTATTTTTCTCAAAAACTTGCCTACAATTATTAAACAAATTTTTTTGTTTTTTACATATATAGGCTATGTTTTTGTAAAAAAAATTCAGAAAAATGGTTATAAATGTTACCTCCCATAGAAACATTTTTTTGATTTTCGATTTTCTCAAAAGAAGACAATTTTTTAAAAAGTTTTGAAAGTTGTGTATACCAAAATTTGCCATTTTTTTGAAAAATTTAAAAAAAATGTTTCAATTTCTTTTTTTTTTTTCTGAAAACTTAATAATTCAAAAACGATTTGGTCGATTTTTATTAAACTTTGCACCCAGCAGTTTTTTAACATTATCCAGCTGATTTTAAACAAATATTTTTCTTATAACCAAAGATAACGGCAATAACCATAAAAAACCGTAAAGAAAAATCTCGTTTTTTTCAAAAACGACTCCTACGATTTTGATATAAAATATTATATGAGATCGCCGCGCCGCCGACACGAAACGCCAAACATTTTTGTGGACTATAGGCCGTTAAAAGCTATTTTAAATCAATAATTCAACAAGTCCAATTAAAATAGTGCTAAGTCTTGTATATGGCTGGTGTATTTCAGTAATATATAGAATTTGTATTATTAAAAAAACATTCATATATGTCTTATATCTCTGTTTTCTAGCCTGAATTCTAATTATGTTGTTTTTCTTTTTTTGAGTAAAATATATTTTTTATCTGTAAATAAATTACATAAAATACAAAAAAAAATAATGACGCAAATCATTCTTCGCACTTCTTTGCACCCATCCCACAAAAAAAAAAGAAAAAAAAACAAAATAGAAGAAGATTGAAAAGCCACAAACAAAATTTTTGAAAAAAAGCTTTAAATTCAGCGAACAAATACAACAACAACAAAAAATTACATTAAAAATCTAAAAATAATGCTATATACAATACAAATCTAATTTTAAATACAAATAGTTTTTCTTTTTATTCAATCCAATGATACTTAAAAAAACATTTTTATTTTTTTTTTTTGTAACTTTCCATATTTAAAAAGTAATTTGCATTCAAAAATAAATTAAAAAAAAATAAATGAATTGAAATGAAAATTATACTCGATTCAGTAAGCAATTTTGTAATTATATGTAGTTTGTTTTTGGTATTCCACGCGTAATAATTTATACAAAATTGGAGTTGGGATGGACTTTATGTCGTGGTTATATAGACAAACAAAGAAAGTTTGTTAAGAGTAAAATTTTGTTTGTATAAAATGCGCAGATGCATAATTGAAATAGAACGTCCATTGAACTGTGAATTGTTTATTATAGATAGTATTTCTACTTGGTCTTAAGCTGAAAGTATTGGTTTTATAAAAAAATAAATTTAAATAATTTCAACATTAACTACCATTTTGATATCCTCATTTCCTTAACTTCGAAAAACCAATATAATGGAATTAGCTATATTGATACTGATTTAAATGAAATAATGTTTTCATAAAGTCGCATGAAACGTGTTTGTCGGTTTTAAAATTTCTCATGCTTTTAAAATAATTTAATTTTTCTTCATTGTGAACTTTTTCACAGTTTTTATCGAACCCAAGTAATAAATGGAGTCAATGCAACTGTTTTGAATTCGTTGCATATGTGAACAAATTAAAGATATGAGTTGCAAACTGATTTCAAAGATGGTTTTGATGGTTTAAAAATGAAATAAAAGAGCAGAGGACCTGTGTGGTATTAAAAATAGTATCATTCTCATAAGAGTCCCATGGTTGATTCAATATATCAATTGTTAAAATTTTTTTTTATAAAAATGTTTGAGGTTTTGAGTGACTTACGATTTTTTTTACTCTCAACACATCCCTTTGATTAATTACGTGCAACCAATTCATATATTTGTCTAAATCATTTATGCATCTGCGCATTTCTTTAAAAAAATTACTAACAAAAAATAGCCATAAATATTCTATGATGTTTATGCATTTTGTTATTGTTGTTAAAAAACTAAAAATAGATAAAGATAGAAACGAAATGAAAAATAACAGATTCATAAAATGAAGTTATTTTTGTTCGTTTGTGTTTTATTTTTGTTTTTAATCACTTTAAAATGTCCTGAACCTATGTCCGAGTATTATGAGTGAATAAAGTTTCGCAGGCAAACAAATTTAAAAAGTGAAGTTCCTTAAAACCGGAAAACTGTGGTGTCTCTAGGGTTTTTTTTTAAGGGTATAAGAACAATAGTTTTTGGTGTGCGTATTTATCTATCTACTCTGTATATATAAATTTAATTCAGTTTTTTAAAGGGTTAATAATGTAGAAAAGATGAATACTACAAGTACTTAAAATTAGGTACTCAAACTATATTGTTAAGAAAAGCAAGAAAAATAAAAAACTAAACTACATATCCCACAAACATTCAAAAAAAAAAGTTCAGACTGGTTATATCCTAAGGTAGAATATATTTTATGTACTAACATAGATAAATATCATAAAAGAACCACCAGATGCGACAGGGAATTATTCATGTTTCTATTATGTTTTGTTTATTTCAGAAAATATATTTCCTACCTTGAATCACAAGGGATGGATTGTTGGATGGATTTGGATGTTCGTGTTAAAAGAATAAAGAAAGTGCTTTAACAAACAAAAAAAAAAAAAACTGGGTAAGTCTGGTAAAGGTATTTTATTTTTTATTCATATACTTATTCATAAATTAGTACCAGAAAATCAAGTTTGATTTTACATAAGGGATAGAATTTTAACGTTTTTTGAATGAGGGGCATTTTTTTTTTGTTTAATGAGAAAGACAACAAACGTACTTTTTTTTAAACCAGGGCCGTTTCAAGGGTGTTACTTAGAAGTCGCAGTGAATAGATTTCAAAATTCTTTGGTTAATTAATTTGGATAGTAAAAAAGTAATGATTAATTGTAAATCCTTTAAAAAGTGACAATAATATTTTAAAATAAATTACTGATCCACAAAAAATACAAAAATGAAATATACATATGTCTAAAAATACATACATAGATGCTCATTTATTGGCATTTTTTAAAAATATTTTTAAACCTTTAATTTATTATTAAATTTCATGTTTTATATGCCTTCATAATTTACAAAGGTGAATAGTTGTTAGAAATTAAAACCTGTTTTTATTTTTTTTAAATTTGTTGAAACCTGTTTTTTTTTTTTTTAATTTGTTAAAACTTGTTTTTTTTTAATCTCCATCGTAGTTTTCCTTACATTGAAATAATTGATGAAATTTTCTGATAGAATGGAAACATCCACGTCCACAGGACTATCATTTTATTTTTTGACTATCAGAGGTTAGCGATGATCCATACACTTTTCCAAATTTACTATTTTTATTTCCTTAAATATCAAACAAAAGTTTCAAAAAAGATCGCATAGAAGTTAGTAGTTATTTCCGCCCATTTAATTAGGAGGGGCAATTTTCTAAAAAAATCTACTTACAATGTCAGGGTAAACCTTTTTTTTAAGCCGAATCCAATAATTCTGTTTATAAATTAAATTGTTTTAGTGAATAGTTTTTAAAAAAAATAATTTTCCAACTCAAAATTTTGGAGAAAAAAAATGGAAAACATTCTTTTCAAACTGTTTTTGCTCAATTTTTTACAATAATAAGTATTATTTGTTTTTAGTATTCAATACTCTTATCAATTTTTAGTCAAACACTTAAAACCAGATGCTTAAATGTGTTCTAGTTTTTGAGAAAATCGAGAATAACAAAATACGTTTTTTATTAAATTTGATTTTTACTCTAAAGATCATCGTTTTGACAGTAGCTCTATCTCTATCTCATCTGTAGAGAAAGATAGGAGTAATTAATTGTCAAAACGATGATTGTTCAATCGATTGAACGTTTTAATTTTACGCGATCTGGACCCCTGGTTGATAAGAGTCTAATTTATATTTTAATTTAATTTTAAAACGAATTTTTATACTGCGCATCTTCAACATTGCTTCCGTTTTTTAATCTGTTGGGTAGGTTAAGCTTCACGCTACCACAGTTTTTGAGCTTATTTATTTATTTTTTTTTTTAATAAATTGTTTCATTTGGCTAATGAATTTTTTCATTGAGTCAACGAAAACTAAGTTAATGTAAAGAATTTTATAAAATTGAGAAAAACTTTGTTTTCATTAAAGGAACTTGTTTAAAAATTTGTATTTACATTGTTTTACAAATATTCTTGTATGTTTTGTATTTATTTTTGATTTAAACATAATTTATATTGGTTTATCGCCGCCGGTTGCAAGTTCGTCAATTCGCCGATTTAACCACAAATTTTAGACCAAAACTATCTTGCTATTGTCGCTTAAAACGTCGTCGATGCAACGGAATGAGGGAATTCAACAAAAAATAACCAAACCAAATGTAACTGGCGGGCGTATGCAATCTTAACCGTGTTCAAATAGAAAACCACATTATTTTCTTTGCATGTTTATCTAGATGGCTTCTTAATTATCCAATTCCTTGAATACATTTTTTCGATTAATTTTTATGTCTTATAAATCGATCGCCCTTTATTGTGACTATACATATTTGACTGATCCCTTGAGGGTCGACGTGACGTTAACAACATTTAGTTCTTTAAATTGTTCAGTAAAAAAAAATATACATTTAAGAATTTCTATGAACTTGGAATTTAACTCCTCATTTTTTTAATAAATTTAAGCCATTTTATGTTTCCTAATTTGAGAGCCACATTTACCTATTTTTAAGTAAAGTTAAAAGTCTATGTCAATTAAATGGAAATAATTATATGTAATAAAGATTTTCAAATAATTTGAACTTCAATCATTTTTAAACCAACTTTTTTACAACTGCCGATTAAAATTCATATTTATTTATGTATTTTTAAATCCTTCACTTTCTATCTATATCTAATGGTTCGAGAAAAGAAATATTCCTAATAAAAATTTAAGGATTTGCTGTCAATATGAGCAATTTCAAACAAAAATTTCACTTGTCTATTAAAAATCTTTCAAATACAAAATTCTCATTTTAATGCAAATAAAACTTCATTATACATTTTACAGTGAAATAATAATAATACAAAAAATTCATCTCCCTCAATAATTATAATTTAAACAAACATCAAAACGACAAGTTTTCTTTAAAATAAAAATATAAAATAGATATTTGCAAAATGTTAAACAATTAAGCTTGTATAAACATCATATTATAATCTACAAATATAATATGTACATATATACCTCGCCTTTATAACCCCAACAAGAGATATAGGTATTAAGATACCATCCATGGAGTGAGATATTATTTTATATAGTAGAGGTAGAATTCATGTAATATGCATGACGTTATCTGACACTTTTGTGTTGATTACTTGTCAAACATTGACTTATTTGTTGTGTATTATCGAAAGAGGCACATCTCGTAACAAGAAGAAACAATTCCACACCATCATAATCATCATCATCATATTTTAATTAAACGAAATTTTTCTATGATGCCAGAAATGAAAATAAAGAACTCAGCTCGTGTGTGTTTATTTTCTTAGGTGGATAAGAAGAAGGTTTTATCACCTATGTTTTGGTATTATTGAAGGAAAGAGATCGATTTTGATGATTATACCACCCTCTCCTCCCCTAAACACTTCTGACGATATCGACAAAAAAAAAAAAAAACCTCCCGATAGATACAGATATCGCATTACTATTATCTACCACAAATATATATACACATAGACATGCCATTCTCGCCCCCCACGTCCACACCCCCTCATCAAATTCAATGACCCCATATTGCGAATCATAAGAAACACACACACAAAAATGTCCTTTTCAAGCCAGAGAGTAGGTACCTACTACTGCGTCCGAGTGATGTCATGCACTCACTATATACATAGATGACTCTACCTTCCTACAACCTAACCTATGCCATCGTGTCATCATCATCATGATGGGGGCTGTCAACTGACACAGCCCAAGCCCTGTGTGGATGGATTCCTTTAATATTAATTCCACCCTATTTGGTGGCTCATTCGACTCCTCAAAGTCCTTGCCTTGCCATGAGCAAATATAGAACGAAGAATTTATATTTTTGTAACATAGTCACACGCACAAAGTTGAAAGAATAATAAAAAAAAAAAAACATAAAAAACATAAAAACCACTAGAAAACTTTATTTATGCTTTGCCCTATCATCTAAAACCATCTTTTCAATTCAAAGCAAAAAAGGGTGTGGAGTTTGAGTTATATGTATGCCCACAGTGAAACATATGTATATCTATAGGTATCCATTAAGTTTCCTTTTACATTGGGCAAGTCTCGAGGATTGTGACGGTGCATTTTAAAAGTCCACCATTATAACCTCTTTAGACTATTTATATAGTTGCATTCAAAGTCTGTGGCAAAACATTGAATTTAAATATTATACAAGGATCTAGGACTTATGCGGATACAAAATTTATGTCTAGAATATAGACATTACTCCATCCTTTGTACATTGTTTTGATGAAAACGAGGTTCGACACGAGGAGGTTGATGGAATCATTGACACCATTTTCCGTCTATAGTCTTGGCGCCATATATCGCATCGTCTCGTCAAGTTGCTTTTATTTACCCAAAACAGGGGTTTTAAGCATTTAGCATAAAAGGGTAGGAACAATAAAGTCATTGGGTATAGGCATAGGCAGATATAAAAGACTCTGATCGGATTCAATCAAGTCTTCATCCGGGCACAGATAAACAAAACTAATTTTCTGTACACAAAGTTTTTATTGTTGATAATTGTTTTGAATAAATGAAAATGAACACTCTCCCTCTCTCTTAGTCATCTGCTGGTTAATTTGTCGATTAAAGACTAAGTCTTAATTAAAATAGTTCAAATCAAGGTAATGCATAAATAGTCTAAGCGGAACAAATAGACTTTTTTTTCATAGCAGTGGTGGGCTGTATATGTTTATAGTGAGGTAATGAATTAGAGGGAAATTAAAAAAAAAAGAAGAAGAATGAATTAGGTATCTCGAGATACATGTAGTAAATTGTTCCGGATTCGAATTTGATTTAAAAGAGCTTGTTGTTTTAGTTGTTGTTAATATGTTTGGGATGTGTGATTTTGTTTTTTCGTTCTGAGAGTTTTTTTTTTTTTTATTAATTAAACGGCTCAAGTACAGTCTTTTTGTACATCAAGGCTTAGAAAAAAAAGCGGCCACAGGTGAGGCAGTATAATAATAATGTGGTTGACACAAAATATATAATAGGTCATCGTGTGTGTATGAGTGTGTGTGTGTACGCGGCGATGAAGATGGTGGTTATACAAACCACATGCATTGTGCACGTGAACATTTTGAGGTTGGGGTTTGGTTGGTTGATGACGGTGATTTTACTCTCTTAAGTGCGATATAAGGGCCGCATTGTGGTAGTTACACAGTTTGTCAGTTTATAGGGCTCTGATTTGTAAATGGATATGTCCTTACAAAATATTTATAAACCTTCAAAATTGACATTACGATGATGGGAATTTGAAGAAACAAAAATGCGTCTAGCATTTCTGTCTGTTTGTCTATCTGTCCTTTCGATTTTCGATTTTCTTTAAACTTGGTACCTAGCGTTTTTTTGGGCATTCCTCCGACAGGTTTTTTTTTTTTAATTTTTTTAATTTTTTTTAATTTTTTTAAATTTTTTTTTTTTTTTTGTGTTTGTTTTAATTTTTTTTAAATTTTTTTTTTATGTTTGTTTTAATTTTTTTTTAAGAACAAAAAATAACGGTACCTTGTTTTAGTAATTAATGTAAATCTTGTTTTTATCAAAAACGTGCCACAACTTTAAAAGAATCAGTAATATGAAAAAAATAGTAATTAGAAAAAAATTCCAAAAAAATTGTTATAATAGTCTTGATTTTCGTTTTTTGTCAAAACGATGCAACTGATTTGCATTAATTTTTTTTATGGAGGATATTTTAAATAATTTTAAATTTGTCATTGTTTACCAAAATTAAAAAAAAAAGGAGTTTAAAAAAAGTTTAATTTTTTTCTTTGAAAACTTATTTATTCGAAAACGACAAGGTCAATTTTTAATAAATTTGGCACCCAGAAGTTTTTTTAACATTGTCTAGCAGATTTTAAACAAAAATTACTCTTACAACCAAAAATAACGATACCTATCATACAAATATTCAAAAATCGTTAAGAAAATCTGATTATGCTCGAAAACGACTGTTACGATTTTGATTAAAATTTTTTTAAAAGCTCATTGGAATGATTTTACATTTACAATTTATAAATGATATCTCTCATACAACCATTTTTCATTATCTGTTGAACCGATTTAAATAAAATATTTTCTACAGCAGCTTCTATTTAAAAACATTTTGGATTTAAAAAAAAATTACAAAAATTCTATATTTCGGAAATGGGTGGTTGATTTTTTTTTTAAATTAAGTTTTTAACTACGCATTAATAAATACTAGAAAATGACATAAACAAATGTTTTCTTAAAAATGTTTACAAAACTGTATATGTATACGATTTTTAATTTTTTGTTCTCATAAATATACATTTATTAAAGAATTAATAAATTAATTTTTAAACAAGTTCCATGAATTGTGAATCTTAAAAAAAAAAATAATGTTTGTTTTAAAAAAAACTGCTTGTTTGGTCAAAATTCAAAAAAAAATAATTCTTAATAAAAATAAATTAAAATTTTTAAAATTCCTGGTAATTTTTCCATAGACAATCCCATTTTTGAGAACCAAAAATTACTAGGATTATACAAAATAATCCAAATTCACTTATGTATAAATTCACAGTATTCAAGTCTACTACGTCATAATGTGAATGATACGCACGACATTTGGCATTTATTTGTTTCCACCCCCATTTTTTTCCTCCTCATGTTTTGACAGGAACATAACTGATATTTCTACCCGCACAAACATTTCTTGGGCAAGAAGTTCACCTTTTTGAGGGAAATAGTCTACTCTATAGTGAGCACTCTCTTCTTGTAAAAACCTATGAATTTGTTGAATATAAGGTAACCACCCCGTTCTTTGGAAAATAATAACACAGGATCGGACTTATTGACTTAACAAAAATTTTAGAAGAAGACATTTTATGTTTTTGTTTTATTAAAAATAAATAAATGTACACTAACAAAATTTATCAAAAACGAAAAAATTTATTCTTTAAATAATTGAAACATTTATGATCAATTTATTCACAATCCATTAAATACTGAATTTTGTTGATTAAATAAAAACTGCTTTTTGTAAATCTTAAATTTCCCTTTTTTAATGTTGAATTTAAATTTAATGGAGAATGAACAAATAAGCTTTTAATAATGCTTGAAATTTAAAATGCAAAAGTTATAATAATAAATAAAGTATGTAATAATAAAAAAATTTTAACAATTTTCATTTTAAATGTGATAACAACAAATTTTCTATTATTTGCTTAAATTTTCCCGGCCCTTAGCCGAGATTTTTGATATCGCAACAGCTCGTTAAGAGCCAGGTCTTATCAAAAATTTCACATCTTTAACGCTAATGATCCTAAACTTCATTTCAAATATAATTAGCATTCAATTGTGGTTCTGTAGTTTTTGTCAAATCAAAGCTTATTACTTGTGTTAATTTTGAAGCTAATTCTAGCTTATTTGAGGGGTCTTGTTAAGTAGAATGTGCAATTTATTTATTAAAGATTCTTTAATTTGTTTAAACTTTTAACTTTAAGAAGCTTAAATCTTCCCTTCCCACATAACCTATGTATGTACATAGGCATTGAACCGTCACAAAGTTTTCTACATTTTATACCAATTAAGTGCCCATGAATTAAATGTTTGAAAAAAAATCTGATGATTATACATATACTTAGGATTCAGGACTTCCTCTTAAGTATATTATTCTAACTACAGAAAATATTAATTGGTTTAATTGTCATCTTAATCTTGAATAAAAAATATTTCTTGTACATAGATATAATTAACTAATTGACTGGACAAACATTATCACTTTACACTCGTACTATTATAATAGTTTTTATAAACAATTGGCCTAGGCCTTTAAAAAAATTTAAGCCTACAAATCTTCATCATTATCATCCACTTTACTCGTAAGAGACGTCTAGACTTTTTTTTTTGTTATGAAATCTTATAAGTGAATGTACAATCGGAAGAAGAGTAAAAACAATTAATTGGCCTCGTCACTAATTCAATTGTGTCTGATTTATCTTTCAGTTGAATAGTTGGATTTTATTTTTAATTAACATTCAATCTAAGCGACAGATTTGAAAAAAAAATTACAAGTACATAACACATAATGTATATGACTACGTTTTTTATATAATGGAGACATGAAGTGTTGCAATATCTATAATAAGGAAAAAAATGCCAGACTAATTAATTTTTTAACAGAACAAAAAAAATATATATGTAATAAAATATTGTTTCTTGGGTTTTAAATGGTTTCATCAATTTAATTGAGATTTTATCAAAAAATTCCATTGCAATGTCGCGTGTTCGAGGTCTGTTTGGTTGATTTCAAAAAGGATATAGTGATGGTTATTTCTGTTCATACTAAATTCCAGAGATAAATTTAAGTCAATGGTCAAGTAATGGCAAACCCTAATCAAAAACAATGTCGAAGAGAAGATACCAAGGAACAAATGGAAAAAAAGTTAAAAATGCCAAAAGTCAAATGTAACTTCTAAGTTGTAGTTTGCTTAGAAAAAGATAACAATTTCGATAGTTTTTGGTGAGGGTAAAAATTTATAAAGTTGGGAAAGAATGCAAAAACTTTAACTTAGAAAAAAACAAAATACAATTGGTAACCTTTAATTTATTTGGCATTGATTCATTATTTCGTTTAAGTCGATATTATATTTATTTTCTTTAATTCGCAATCTTGAATTGGCGATTTATGTTTTCTTTTTTTTTCATAATATTTTTTAATCATTTCGCATTAAGTATATTTGGCAATTTCATCATTTGTTTTTGTTTAAAAATTATTTTCAATTTTTTCATAAAATTCATTTGGCAATTTGTTTTTTTGATTTTTTTTGAAGATCTTCCGAAATTTTCTTTTGATTTTTTTTTTAGTTTAGTTTTTTGGTTCTTTTGATTTGATCAAAAAATTTATGTTTTTAGTAACTTTTTAATTCTTTTGATTTTTTTAGTTTAGTTTTTTGGTTCTTTTGATTTTTTTTACTTTTGACTTTTTTTTAGTACTTTTGGGTTTTTTAGTTCTCTTTCTTGATTTCTTTAGTTCTCTTGACTTTTTACTTCTTGACTTTTTTACTTCTTGACTTTTTTAGTTTTCTTGACTATTTTAGTTTTCTTGACTTTTTTAGTACTTTTGATTTTTTTAGTTTTCTAGACTTTTTTAATTTTCTTGACATTTTTAGTTATGTTGACTTTTTTAGTTTTCTTGCCTTTTTTTTCAGTTCTTTTCGCTTTTTTCGTTCTCATTACTGTAGTACTTAAGAATTGTTTTGTTTGTTTTAGTACTTATGACTTTTTTTTGTACTTTAGACTCTTTTTAGTACTTTTGACCTTTTTTTAGCACGTAAGACTTTTTTTTAAGTACTTTTGATTTTTTTGTGGGTCTTGTCTTTTTTTAATTTTATGAATTTTGTTTAATACTTCTGATTTTTTTTTTTTAATTTTTTGTGTTACAATTTCGTTCCATTTTAAGAATATACTACAAGAGCGACCTATTCGTGCATATTTTCTTCCAACACTATTGTAGAAAATTGTTTTTCAAGTGCTTCGATTGAAATGTTGAAATCTTCAAACACTCTTTCATTTAAACTATTGAACTAAAATAAAAAAAAAAACTGAAAGAAGTATCAAGAATTTTTTTTTCTAAAATCTTTTTCAAAGTAAATTCAATTTAGTTTTTTTTTTCTTTTTACGAGCACCTCAAAATGCAATCATTTTTCTTAGAAATTTTTAAGTCAAAAGACTTAATGGCTTTGGAAATAAAAATGAGGTCTTGCTGCATGTCAAAACAATTTTATATCTATGTATGTATATGCAGTAATTTGAAAGGTATAAATATTACTTAACAAAACTGAAGTACTTAGTTTTCTTAAGTAGACAGCAATTTAATTGCCATGTATGATTTACCAAAGTGAACCAAATTCTATGAGGCCTTTATTGAAGGACTCGCTTAGTTTAAGAAATCCTCGTTTATACATATACTCATTAAATAAAGCCAAGTAGCTTAATGCGTGCATTTCTTTTTCTCTCTATATATATAAAAAATAACACACACTTTTAATTATAAGACATCCAGAAATGTAACAAATTAAGGGTTAAAGGTGTTTTTTTTTAATTTGTATGTGATCCTCTCTCTTACAATGAAAAAAGTAATTATATACGTGTATATGTGATAGGTTTGTCGATGTTTGTTAATTGCTGAATAATTGGTCAGTCATTCGGCACACCCTTGACTAAGTACAATTTTTTCCTTCTTCCCTATATCTGATATGTCATAAAGAGCATTTGAAAGGTTCTTCAATGTTTGTGTCATTACAACGGGCTTCACACTTACATATACACAGCGCGGATATTTACTACTTTGTATTTTTAATATCTTATCTTTTTGTTTGATCGACCATGTGATTGATATCTATCAAAGAAGATATATTATAATGATGATGTGTTGTGTTTTAACTATATCGATGATAAAGATAATTATATCGAGTAAGTCCTTCTGATGGCACCTACCTATATTTAGATATTCGTATCTATGTACATTATATGCATATGGAAGAAAATTGTATTTAACATTGCGTCACATCTGGTTTTGGGGGCAAAATAAATATTTTTACTGCCACCAACACAGTAAACATAAATAAAACCTCATTTCGATTATCTAGAAGCTTTCTATTTTTTTCCTCCTCTTTTTCTCAAGGCGATAGATACATAAATACCTACTCGTAATTTTATAAAAGCTATTAATATCTTAGTAAGTTTTGTTGTTGTTGTTGTTTTGCTTTAATCGTATAAATATTATATATAGCAGGGAAAACAATTACCTATTGGTTTTTTTTATAATATTCGTTTTTTCAATACATACATTTCTTAGCTATAAAACAATCACTGAACTACTTATAACTTTTCTTTTATATTCTACCTAACTTTGCTTATATCTTTGCAAGAAGACTGCTGTGGAAAATTTAACCTATAGATTTTTAAAAAAAGAACTTCTCGTTTCGCTTTAAATTTCTTTATTACGTCATAATTCAACAGAAATGCACTCGTATTTATTAGTTGTAAGCGTTTGCTATATAACATGTGTTCTGTGTAAACACGTGGCTCTTATCAGAGAATGATTTCGCTGTTCAAATTTGTACTCATAAGCACATACAATGACTATCTGACTTAGTTCCTATATATTGCAATTGTATATTAAAACTTTTGTTTGCGATGTTTTGTGCCTTTTTTTATCTATAATATCTCTGTGTAAACTCAGTCATAAAAATTAAATATTCAGTCATAAAAATGTAATATGAATTCTCCTAGACAGCGTTGTTATAGTTTTTGTTAAAAAAAAAAATATTAGTTGGAGTCATTTGTGATGAGTGTGATGGTCCAAAATTTAGCTTAAAACTTCCTAAGAGCTAATGGACACCAATGATCCGGCTCGAAAAATCTTTAAAATAGAAAAATCAGCCATTTTTTATCAATTTCAACGTACAACATTGTTCTAAACATAAACTGCTTCTTTTTTTTAATTTGTTTAAATAATTTTTTTGAAGTAAGAAAAATTTCGAGATAATGGGTACCCTAACAATATAACAACACTGTTTAAGAAAAAATATTTAATTTTTTTTTATTTTATTGTATTTGTGTGAACGTTTATGGATTTATCTTATTTTTATATAACAAACTAGTTTTTGTTTGTAATGCCTTTTACTTTAGGTACGACAAAAAATAAAAAAAAAACAAACTTAGAATCGATTAACTCGTCTAGTTTTCTAACCAGGTATAAATATATAATAAATTATAAATTAAACTAATTAACATCATGCTGATGAGCGAGCTTATCTTTCTCGCTTCAACAAAACTATTAAGCTGTAATTAGTACCTAACTTTAATATTTTTCAATTTCAGTAATGAGCAGATTATAGTATTAGTTCGATTATGGGAACATTTTGTATTAAGAATTTTCCATATACAAAAAAATCGACACTTTTCTCAAATATATATTCATTAAGCATAGCTAAATAAAAGTAAGAATTTGATTAATGATAAGCGATTTTTAATAATAATAATAATAATTAAGGTAAAAAGAAAAACAAAGTATAAAAAGTTCAGCATTTGATATTGGTTTAGGTATTGACATTGCTGTAAATAGAGTAGATATGTTAATATTAAATTAATGATAATAAGTGTATGACGTCTGAACGATCGATACTGACGTTATCTGGAATTTGTATTAATAAGAAAAACCAGGGTTAAATTCTGACTCTTCTGGCTCTGAGTATAGGCGTTTTGTTTGTAATTAAAAGTATTTTGTTTTTGTTTTACAGAAAATGTTTTTAATCTGAATTTATATTATTAATCTAAATTTATATTTTCACTCAGCTGTGTTACATTTTTTAATGATAAGACTTATCAAACCGACACCTCGTCATAATAATTCAATATGTTATTATTGAATAGTTGTTTCTTCAGAAAACTGAAATTTCATCTTATCTCTAATCCACTATTTAAGTTCACTTAAGACCAGTTTTTATACCAATCCCTAAATATATACAAATATCTGCAGTGTTTTTAGCCCCAGAGATAGCTCCGGTTGAAATGTAAAAAAAAAAAATAAAATAAAAATATGAAATGAATTTATTTTCGATTTTTGCCTTTTGAAGGTTGAAGACAATAAGTTTTTTTACTTGAAATATAATATATATGTAGCTACATACATACTTAGGTACTGTATGTAAAGTTAAGGAAGTAAACTACGTTTTTATCAGGTGAAATAAAATATATTTTCCCTTAACTTATTTTTTTTTTAAGATTAATAGTTTTTTTTTTTTTTAATATTGAGACTTTAAAATCACAGAGTTCGTGCGACCCAGTCCAGTATTTTATTTTATTTTGCCTTACGAGGTTTTGACAGAAAGGTGACGATATGTAGTAGTTTTTTATTTTTCTAATAAATTTTTAATTTTGAGAGAACTCATTTCTATTGCTATTGCTATAAACTGGTATAAATGTACAAAAATATTTGAAGTGATGAACTTTCCACTAAAATAAATGTTCGATAATTTGTTTTGGAGATAATTAGTTTTTTCGTTTATACCAGTCAAATCCAAGAGACATAAAATTTAAATGGTATAAATTCAATATTTTGAAGAATTATACAAATTATATCAATTATATCTACCCTCACTGGCAACACTTTGAAAGTCTAAACGACAACTCATATAATCAAAAAGAACATTATTTATTTAAATACAAAATTAAATGTTTATTTTTTCAATATTAAATGTTATTTTCATTTATTTTTATTATTGACATTAAACCTACATAATGTTCATATATCCACAAAAAAAAAATGATACATTTCCACGAATTAAATATGTATGAATGTATGTTTATTTTCGTAAAATTGTCAGACAAAATTCTCTTGTATTATTATTATTTTTTTCTTATTTTGTATAAATAGTCTCCCTTTTGATATATGGAGGACGACAACTTCACAATTCTATCATTTTTTATAAGAATTTTCATATGGAAATATTCTTATTGAACAAAAAAAATAAAAAAAACTTGAACACATAAATTACACCTTTGTTCACAAGGTAGGGTATTTTGAATAAATAGTTAACCATATATTGTATCATAAGGAAAAATAAATAAAATACACGACTGAATTGCACGAACTTGTTTTATGTAATTTGAAATCTATATATAACCTAGCTAAAGTAGCCATTGAAGACATAAAGTATTTTAGTTTATAAATAAAATTAAAATGTTAACGGAAAAGTGTGAAAAAAGTTAAATTTTAGAATGAAATATTTATTATACTTTTTGAAAGTAAGGTACCTGGTGTAAAAAATTTGAACAAAATTGGTTCGATTATTAACGAATAACGAGATAAAGATATATGGTCTTATTTATAAACGCTGTCTAACTTTAGACAACTGTCCAACTTTGGAAAATGTGTTCAAAAACCTTGTTTATTGTTGTCTTATAGCTGCCTAACTTAGATACAAGAGTAGATTGTCTTAACCGTGAATAATGTGATATTTATTTTTATTATTTTATTATTAAATAAAGCATATTTCCATCTATTTCAAAATAGTTAGACAGTGTAAGTAGACAAAAATCTAATAAATACGACCGATAGTTTTCTCAAAAATCGTCAAAAAATTATTATTATTATTTTTTTTTTATTTTTTTCGCAAAAAATCTGAAACTCGTTTCTATGAATCACTCGGGACTTTATTGAGGTTCAAAGTTTAATCAAAATCTTAAGAATATTAAGAATTATGGCAGCTATTAACTTAAGACAAATCTTTGAAAAAATCTTAAAATAAAAGAACAACAACTACACGCAAACATTACTAAATATTATTGTGGGGGAACTTGCAATAATTCAAATTTTAAGGCTTCAGTGCATGCGTTATCTAACGAAAAAAATGTTGTGATAAATTCTTCAGAATTGCTCATCACAAGCGGGTTGTTGCAGTGAAAAAATTATTTAAAAAAAAGTACATTAGACATTCCAATGAACACCCTTTTTTTAAATACACAATTAACTTATTTGTCACTATGTTCCATCTGTGCTTGCTGCATCTGTGCCAAAGAGCTTAAAACAAACTCGATTTTTTTTCTCTAGGGAATCGCATAAAAATGCTCTCTACCAAATTTGATTTACCCACAGACAGATTCACATACCCACAAAACAGATCACACTATGATTTTAAGAATTTTAGTTTTTATTAAAACCTCGATTTTTTTATACTACACGAAACCAATACTGTCCTCTAGGGCAAGTACAAAAATATGAAGATATTTTTATTGAAGTGGTAATGGTTCATTATATAAAATAATATGCAAATATACTTTATGTGTTGTGTTTACTAAATAATGAATTATTCCAATGGGGACAATAATTCCATTCCATTTATGAGGCACAAATGGACAGTCTTTTATTTCTTTAATTAAGCTATAGTATAACAGATGCAACATAAAAGTTTCTTCTTCGCATTAGGTTCTTTTTTTGTGTGCCGCTATAGAAGTGTAGTTTTTTTTAAAGAATATATTAGTTTTAAGTCAGAAGAGCTATTTAAAAATAAGTTTTTAATACAAATTGTAAAGTAAATAGTTTATTCTCCACTTGGAGAACTGGAAAGGAACATATTTAATTTTTAGTCCCCCTTCATATGAGAAAACAAGTTGATGGAGATTTTTTTGACATTTTCTTTTAATTTCCTTAAAAATCTCTTGTACCTTTCTTTCACACGTGGAAACAATATCGAAGAAATTTTCTGTAGTTTCCTTTTAAAGAAGCTTGGTTGAACACACACTATTGTGTGTTTGTGCACTACTGTGTGTGTGTGAAGAGGAATGTCAAAAAAATCTCCTCAAATCGTTGACCGGGGAGATTTCGTTTTCCCCTCTTGATTCGTACACTTTTTACCTTAAAACTGAAATTAGCTGGAAATTCAGTTTCCTCGTGTTAAAGGGTGCTTACCAATAACATGTAAGTTTTACTTACTTTAGTAATCTTGGAAAAATTTACAAATTGTTGTTGTTTACACTAAATTTTAACGCTATCTACGTAAGTTTTAAGTTAATTACAATATTAACACCTTCGTAGATACTCTGTTACTCACTTACTTAACTAGCTTCGATAAGTTTTTATCTAAAGGTTTCTAAATTTCACTGAATGTTTTGGTTTTAATTTTTAGCTTAAACGTTAGTTGGTAAAATTTACGGTACATAAATTACAGAGTTTTTATACTTTTAAATTTTTAAGAAATTACTACCTACAATATTATAATTTTTTTTCAATTAACCAAGGTGATGCAAGATATGACCCGTCATTTTTATACTTAAAAAAAAAAACAGTTGCATTGAATGATTTCTGAAGAGAAACTCTTAAGAAATTAAATGCTAGTACTAAAGTAATACTTTCGATACTCACAAACAAAAGAAATATTTATTAAATGAATGCAATCTTCAAGTTTCTGTAACCCAGGTGGGCTATAAATATTAATGGAATATTTTGGAAATACAAATAAACCAAAATGTGTATGAGTTGAGTATAGAGAGTATGTTATAGAACTTCTATTTCCGCAGGGAGAAAAACAATCGAACATTTTTTTTTCAAATATTGTAAAGGGTTTCTTATATATTTATTACATTTTGAGAATAAGGTCAGTCTGTGTAAAAGGGGGTTGGTTGATATAACACAAATCATCATATATGTACATATACTATTTCTATAGTCCCCTTTTCTGACTTTCATACTATCTACAACGATTTTGACAAATGAAGTGTCAAACGGTTGATTTGACTTATTATAATCTTGTTTAAAAAATGTTTATAATTCGTTCATAAACTGCATTATTTGCTTGTTAAAAATTATTCAAATAAAAATGGACTCTAAAATATACACTTCCACTTTCCAATTTTTAATATTTTAGCATGTGACATTAGGTCGGTTCAATTTATTATGTCTGTTCATTTTAAAATAATTTGTGCGTCTTTTATTTTTATGTAATTTTTTTTTTGACATTTTAAAAAAAAATTTGTGTAGGTCCATAAAGTAATGTCATACAACATTTTTCAATTGCTAAGAAAAATCTTATTTTTCTCAAAAAAACAAAAAAAAAATTCTGAAAACTTTTGTGTTTTTATAAAATAATAATTTTTCAAAAAAACTCGTTAAACGTTTTTTTTTCTTATTTTTCGATATAGATTTTTTTTAAATACGTTATTACAATGTTTAAACAATATTAAAATGTTTCCAATAATAAAAACTTATAGTTTTTGTTTCGAAAATCGGTAAAATCGATAAATTTTCCTAAGAATTTTTTTTTTGTTTAACGATTATATCGTTTGTTGTATAGCTTTGCAAGTCTAAAAACCGTTTTAGCTGAGTGTTAACCCCTTTCGAATTTGAAAAAGTTCATTTTTTTTGTTCCAAAAACCCTCAATGGATTTAAAAAAAAAAAATATTTAAAAAAAATTAATTAACTCATTAATTTTAGCATACAGAAATAATTTTATTAACATAGGATTGAAACCGTTTTCGATTAAAATAAGATTTTCATTAACTTCTTTTTTTTTAAAGGTAATGGTAGATACTGTTATTTTTTTGTTTTAGGAAAAAAAATTTTTTAAATCTTCTACATATCTAGTGTTAAAAAGTGCTGTTAGGTGTCAATTAAGTCATTTTAAAAATATAATGAGTTTTAAAAAAAATAAAAAAATAAAAAAAAAAAAAAAAATAAAAAAATGATAAAATTCCAATATTATTATTATTTTAAGAATCTTGGAAAAATTGATCAAAATCAATCAAGTTTCGCGTAAATCGAAGGCTTAGCACCATTAACAACAATTAAAAAAAGATTATATAAAAAGGCAGCATAAACAGAGTTATAATAATTAACTGTTTTTTTTTGTTATTGAATCTTTTTTCTAAATTTTATTTACTGAACCATTTTTGAAAAAAATAAGTTATTTCATAATTTGTTACAAAAATCTAAAAAACGGTGTCGGGGTGCCAAAAAATTACCTAAATTTATAAGTTTTAAAGAAAATCGATCCATCCGTTTAGGCTGTAACTGAAGAACAGAGCAGGAAAACAGAATCGCGTGACCCCACTTTAATTCTTTTGATCGTAAAATTTGATCAAAATCTAGTTCATTATTTTTTATTTTTACAAATGCATTTCTTGCCATAAAGAACTTTTAATCACAATTAAAAAATATATTCCTAAAAAAAAAAAAATATGGTCACCATAACGTGGTACGTATACTACATATGTATATTTAAAAAAAAAAACACCTTCCGTTTAAAAGAAAATATAAACAAAGAATTCGCCTTATATTTCGTAACAATGTACAAACATACACAGGTACAAATATTTAATTTAAATAAAATTAATTCAATACTCAAAATACTTATGTATACATTTGTGTTTATTTTACAATTTGTCGAGTAGATGTATAAAGAATTTTAGTTTCCTTAAAAATTAATCGCTAAATGAGTAAACAAAAACTATTCTTTTCCCATAGTACAAAATAAAGAATTTCAACGTATTATAGCTAAAGCTATCTTTTAATATATTTATTTATCTGTTTTTGAATTGTTTGTTAACATTGACATTATTTTTCGAAAAATAAAAAATCAAAATAAAACGGGAATTCATAGGAAAATTTTGTATAAAATTTCAAAGCACACGTATCTCATTTATATGCAAGTATTATGTATGTATATGTACATACATATAATGTAACAGTTGTAATAAAGACATACACTGTCTAAATAGACTTTATCTCTTAGCAGAATGTGTAAAGTAAATTTATAGCTTTTTATCAAATGGAAATTGGGCTGGCTTATCAGTCAGAGACATAACCAAATGCAATATGAAGGGTTACCATTTTTCATTGCATTTTAAAGTAAAGTTTTTTTTGAAGTCCTTGCTAATTTAAAGCTACAGCGCGAGACTGGTCTCTTCAAACTTACCCCAACTACTCATAGTTCGTCCAAAATAGGTTCCATTTTTTTTATTATAACAAAACTCCAAGAAGGATTCTTTTTCTTTGGGCTGCGGGTATTGGAAGTCGTAGGTAGTTGTTGAAGCCACTCCATTCTTCATCTCAGGCTTTGACATGATGATGGTTGATTACAAATTTGTTTTTTTTTTTTTAATTCTTATTGCAACAAGCACTTCACTCTTTTCGTTTCGGTGTACAGTAAGTACTTTACTTGTTTTGTGTCCTTTTTTTTATTTTATTTTTTTAAATCCCGAGTTGATAATTATGCTTATATTGTGTGCTGCGACGACGACGTGGAGTGCAAATAGGGCGGTGTATGATGGGGGTATGTGATTAAACACTTGTTCTAAGTTTCGTATAAAATGCGATTATTTTTGTTTAAAAAAAAAAATGTTTAAATTTATTTTAAATAAATACACAAAAATTCTTTCTTATTTTTTATTGTTGAACCACAAAAATTCAGATGCAAATTAACGCACAGTAATTGTCGGGAGAGCAGTGTTTAGGATTCACTTCTTAATGTGATTTTGGGTGAGCGATTAAATCACAAAATATGACGAAAAAATAAAGAAGCGGATGATGAGTAGTCCCCAACGTACGCGTCCTATACCCACGAACTAAGAACACTGACTAAACTGGTATTACTGAGCGGCAGACGATTTTGTGATTTTGTGGCTAACATTATTTAACAAAACTGGACTGACTCGACTCGATTCGACTCGAACTCGATGTGAATGCGATAAAAATCCAGATACTCATATACTCAACTTTAGGGCACATAGAGCTCTATAAAAGATATTTAAAAGCTTTTTTGTTTGTTTTTTTTTGTTGCTTCAGCTGAAGGTACGTTTTGCTTACTTTTACTGTTCGTGACGCGACGAACTGTTTGTAGATAGGTACTTAGTTAGACAAAAAAAAATGACACCGCGTAGTAAAATGTCTTTGATGTTTGTTGTTGTTGTTATTGTTGTTGCTGCTTGAAGCTGTTGCTTATTATGCTCTTCAGATTGTAAACTCTGGCTGGGGTAGGTTGGGTTTTATTCTTTTGCGGTTGTGCTTAAGAAAAAGTGTGTGTTGTTGTTTTGGCTTTTTGGTTGGTAGGCATACCCTACGAGCTACGTTTTTAGTTATTTGTTGCATTAGAATATTTTTTGTCTGATGGGAGAGATTTTTGTATTTTTTTTTCTTCTCTTTATATTCAAAAATGAATTTAATCCATTTTTCTCTTTGTTGCAATTGATATAAGAGAGATAGATAGAGAGAGGGAATCAGTGAGAAAGAGAAGAAGATGTAGAAGAATAAGATTGCATTTAAACAGCAAATCTTGCTGTATTTTCTAATAATAAATAAAACCCGTTTATTGTAATGGTTTTGTGAACATGTGTTTTAATATGATATAGGTATATGGTGCTCATCAAACCAAACAGAGGGATCAGATTTAGGAAATAAGTTATTAGTTATTACACACAAACAAAAATAGAAGATAATACAAAAAAAAAAAAGAAACAAATATATAAAAAACAGGATAATAATGTTTTTTCCTAAATTTGAGATATGATATGGTGATGATGGTGACCATATTTTTTAAAGTTTAATGAAGTTTGGAGAGAAGTTATTATTTGAAATTAGTCAAATATTAAATTAAAAAACAAAACTCAACCGATTATATGTACCTACCTACCACATACCTATAAATCCTTAACAAAATTAATGTTTTTTGTAAGATTTTTATTTTTTTTCACGTTGCCAATCAATTTTGTACCTACTTTTTTGTTTGATTTTTAGAACGGCTTAATCCATTTGTACCAACTTTATACTAAGAATTGTATTTTTTTTTTATTTTAAATCTTTTTTCCGAAACTAATTTTACGGCCGTGACACTGGGGAAATTTCAATTTCAAAAAATTTGATATTGCCTCGGAAGCTTTGGAGGTATTAGGTACCTACCGAGAGACAAAATCGTGATTAAATAAAATTAGGAATTTTTTGTGAAGATTTTTAATAATTCCGCGATTTAAAACTACAATAATGTGTCTCCATTGTTACGAGTGTGACACACTGAGGCTCATGATCTTATAAATTATTTAAATCAAAATAAAAAAAAATAAAAATTCTCAATTATAAAAATGAAATTTATTGGCCGTGAAAAACGACAATTTTTCGTTAACTTATAAAGCCATTAAAATCCAATTTTTTAAGAGTTCCAAAAAACTGACAAAAAAAACCCTTCTATTCCTCTTATGTAACACCATTTTTAATATTTTCTAGTTAAAATAAAAAGCATTTTATTTATCCAAAATAGGGCTCTAATGATATTTAGTCAACATCTCACTTGTACTCAATAGTACATAGTTTTATTTTTTTAGGTACCTACCTACTTCATTTTTAATACCTAGCAGCAAAAAAAAAACTAATATACCTATTTGATTGAGGAAATTAAAGTTTTTTTTATTAACTTAACACATTGAACTTTTTCTCTCTCTTCAAAATCAAAAAAATTTCATAATTTTAAAATTTAAAAAGCCACATTCTAATTTATTATAGAGGAAGAGGTGTTAATATTTCAGTTTAAATTGCTCCTAGTTTATCCCAAAAATAAAAATTATTTGCTTGCCTAGTTACAAAAAAAAACATTAGTCTATAAATGTGAAAAAATACTTTTCCAAATAAAACCGATTTAATTCAGAGCACCACTCAATCACTCCTGATTACGAATTATATCAATTAGCAATCATTTGTTAACCAAAAAAAAATACGAATATTGCAACACTTTATGAAACTCACGTTACCAAAAAAAAAAAAAGAAGAAAAAATACAATGTTTCACCTGAAAATCACAAATCATTCAAGCACACACAAACAAAAAAATCTAAACGATAAAACTGCTTTTGTCATCAGCATTTTATTAGATTTTATTTACCTTCCTGAAAATTCACAATAATTATAACCACAAACTATACAAAAAAAAAGAAAAAAAAAATCCAACTTAAACCTGACTTGAGTAACTTAAACTGCTTCAGATACTTCATTTATTTACCTATTTTCCGATTCCAAGCCCTAAAAAGTCATTATAGTTAAAGGTAGAGAGAGACGGAATCAGACAAGTTTTTTTTTTATATAACTAGCTGAGTCTGAGTTGTAACTAGTTATTGGAACCTTGATGATGAAGAAATGGGAAATCATCGATAAAGAAACCACCTCAGAATGTATCTATCTATCTAGCACCCAGGTACCTTACCTACCTACCTACCTATCTAGAAATAATAAATATTTAATTAAATTCATACTCACACTCACACTCAGATGAGCACTTGAAAAATTATTAAATTGTTATCATCTAGTAGGTTAGTTGATTGAAGTTTTAACTGCACACGAATATTGCACTCCTACGTCATTCATAAGTAAACTTTTTTATACATATAAAGAACAAATTTGTTTATCCATATGTGTATGTAAATATATGTACGTAAAAAGGTATACCAATGCCTGCATTTTTTGGTCATATAAATAAAAATTGTTGAATTTACAAAAAAACGGTTAAGGGCAATGACCTTCTTCATAGATATTCTTTAAGCTAAGTAAACAAGACACGCATGTTCACTTTTGCAGCAGCCAGACAAATCTCATGTTACAGCACACGCTCTCTGTCTGAGTTTTATGGTAAAAATTTTTTCGATTGGTTATTATAGCTGCAGCAACTATTCAAATTATTTAAATATTTTGGTTATTATTGACGCATAGAAAAAGGTAAAGGGGAAGTTAAAACACGAGCTTCAGAAAGATTGAATTAAAACAAAAAAAAAATGATTGTTTAAATAAGAGCGAAGTTTTTTTGAAAAAAAAAAAAAAAATAGATTGTTTAAACATGAGCGAATTTTTTTTGAAACTTATGCTTTTTTTTAAATTATAATTAACTACACTAAATTATTACAATATGTTTAAATAGTCAACGGGTTCTTGTGTTGTACCTATTTATTCTAATTTTTTGGAAAATCCCTAATTTAGAATTTTAAATTACTGTTTAATAAAATAGGGGTCAGAAATTAAAGAGAATTTTTTTGTTAAAATGTCTGTCGAAAATTACACAAATTTCAGGAATTTTATTCCTATATTCAATTTAAAATAGAAAAACCTCACCTGTGAACTTATGACCCTGCGCACATTTTACAAATTTTTTTTCTCATTTTTACTTGCTTATAGGACCAAATTAGCATTGGTTTCGTGTCAAAATAAAAATTTCTAGTTTTTAATCAAATCAATAATTATGATTATAGAGGATTCCAAAAAAGTAGTTTTCATCAAAACGACCTTTCAGTCAGTTTGACTAAGAGTCTTTGCGTCCAGGTTTACCTACCTTAGAATCAAAAACGTATAAAGAAGAGAAATTCGAATTTTTGTTCATCTAAATCCGGAAGCTGTCAAGGATTTCGATTTTTTTTCCAAACTTTCTCGAAAACGGCTCTTACGATTTTGATTTAATTTCTGCACATATCAAGTTCTTCCCAAAAAATTCACGCATATCGAAAGCACGATTTTTAGGTTTAAAAAAAATATATTTAGGTTATTCCAGAAAATCTTGTTAATGAATTATCGAAAGTACAAATTTTAGATTTAAAAAAAAATATATTAAGGTTATTCCAGAAAATTTTTTTAATGAATTAATTTCCATATGATTTTGCACTCTAGTACTTCCAAGTAGTTAAAATAATATCATACATAATAAATATGAATATACAGTGAAAGCTCGCTTAACCGGATAGTGAAAGTCATAAAATGTTTGTCCCATTTTCTCAAAAACTAGAAGACATTTAAACATCTGTGGTCTTATTTATAAGCGTTGTCTAACTTTAGACAACTGTCCAACTTTGGAAAATGTGTTCAATAACCTTGTTTATTGTTGCCTTATAGCTGCCTAACTTAAACACAAGAGTAGATTGTCTTAACCGTGAATAATGTGATATTTATTTTTATTAAATAAAGCTTATTTCCACCAATTTAAAAATAGTTAGACAGCTGGTTTATATTATTTGACTAAAAATTGATTAAAGTAGAAAAAAATAAAATGAAAAAAAAAAAGAATTATAATAATAATTTGAACCAAATTTTTAAATTTTTTTTTCGTAAAAAATGAAATTTAAAAATTAATTTTTACAAAACTATTCACTTAATTTAATTTAAATTTAATTTAAAAACAGAATTTAAAAAAATTTTATAACATGACATTGTATAAGTGCTGCCGTTGATTTTTAATAATTTTTTTTTCCTGCCGGAGGAAATAGATTCTTCTCACATACGATTTTTTTCCTTGTTTTGACTCAAACAAAAAACCCTACCATTTTTGTTTGCATCTTATACAAAACCTTTGTAAAACAACAAAAATTTATATATGTATATTTAAATTATTTTAGAAAAAAATCGTGATTTTTACACTTGCTGTCACATCTAACAAAAATCAATTTCATAAAAGTAAAATTTCAGAAAAAAGAGCCACAGCCCAATTTATGTTTGAAATTGTCTTAGAAGGATTTTACAAGGAACAGATTGTCCTATCAGCTTAAACGTGACCACCAGGTACAAAAATTGTGACGTAAATGTGTGAAAAAAGTCGGAGAAGTTACTTTTTTGGGTGTAATGTTGATTGTTTAAACCTAAATATGTCAAATAATATTTGACTAATTAACAGAAACAAAAACGCTGACTGTTTGCTTGTTGCCAAGGTGGTGGTAATGTCTACCAGATCAGACTAATCAATTCATTTGTGTAACATATATTTTATTAGAAACCTATTCGTTTCATGACACTCCCTCACTGACAAATGGGAATTCAAAAAAGCAGCTGCCAATAAAATAAAAATAAATAAATTTGATGGTGCTACAGCTCGTACAGAATCAGAATCTATTTAGTTGTGATAGTTTTCTTCTTTTCTTCTTCGTTATTTTAGCAAGTTTTGAAAAGCATATCAAAATTTTTTTTAACCAGTTTTTTAGGCTGGAGTTAACTCTGAGTCATTAACGAGATATTCTACGAATAAAATAATAAAAAAGTTAAGCTCTGGCCTGAAAATGGGTTAAAACCCTAATTCCATTATTTGAACTTATCGCAGTTTTATTGCAATCTTTTTAAATATTATAAGTATGAAGTTGAATAAAAATCGTTAAAGCTGTTTTTGATAATTACAAAGTATTGAACCTCATTCTAGATGAGCGAATTTTTCCTTTAGGGAATTATATTAATTTTAAACAAATCGGCCCACCCATTAAGGTTCTCGCTTGATGTACATTTATTCACATATGTAGGTCGCTAAAGACTAGCTCAAAAAAATAAGTAACTACAGTTAAATAATTGAATAAAAATTTGATATAAACTTAGTTGAAAAATTTAGTGATTGGTCAAATAAGTTATTACATCTTTTATTAAGAAGACTAAATAATTAAAACATTTTATTTAATGAGGAAAATCTTTCATAATTAGTACGATAGTTTGAATTTTTATATGCAGTTGGGTATATTTCTAATGTTTCTCTGAGGAATATTAAATTTTATTCGGGACAAAAGGTAAAAAGAATCTATATTTCCATTAAATATTTTAACAATAAAAACGAAACTTAAATAACAGCGTCTGTTCTCAAGACTAGGCAAGTCAATTAGTTTTAGTCTATTGGTGTATGCGGGGAGCTTGTAGGGATTGTCCCAGCCTAAGTCTCTTAAGGCAAACCTCAGAAATCTTTTTTGGACACGTTCAAGTCTCGCTATATGGCACTCATAATAGGGTGACCAAACCTTAGACGTACAGACGCACGCACAGAACGACAACGCGACTGACATATAGCAAAAACCAAATTTTTGAGCTTCATCATCGTAATGCCAATATGGATAAAAATGAAAAAAAAAAGAAAAGAATAATAAAATATTTTCTCAAAATAATTCGTTTTCAAATCGTAACTTCTATTAAATTAATGTTATTGCTCTTTATTCAGTCCAAGGTCTATGCATAAATTATAAAACATATAGAAGATGTAGAATTTTTTTTTGTTCACAAGAAACCTGCTGGAAACATTAGCCTCCACAAATGTTCAAAAACGATTTTACTTTAGTTTTTCATTAATATGTTTATTTTCGCGCATGATGTCTGATCATCAATTCCCTTAACCAAAAAAAAAGCAAATAAAATACCACATATTTTCTATTTGCCTCTTTATGCCTATACCAAAATATAATGCATTACTCTTTAATTTATTTTTAGTTCGTTGCTAGGTAAGATATCTTAATTCAATGTTCAAAGCTAAAAATCGACATACGCAATCATTCATCGAATTCATTATTATCGACACACTTTACATAGATAAATAGATCCAATTTATCTTTCTCTTTAATTCATTAAAAAATAAATCAAAACAATATTTTTTTTTCTTTCGATTTTTGTACACTTTAATTTATTTTTTTATTTGTTTTATTATTATTGATCTGTCTTAGCAAATTTATAGTTTAACTTAAGAATTAAAAAAAAATAAAGTGACAACCAAATTTTTTTGTTGCCATTCAAACATCATTTTTACATTTAATTATTTATTTATTTTTGTTTGTTTTGAAATTAAAATTGATACTTTTTTTTAAAACTATTGAATGTTGTTTCTTAATCAAAAAGAAAGAATTTAAACTAAGAAAAATTATACGAAAAATAATAAATAATTTATTTAAATTCTCTGAATAATGATTAAAATATTTAACTTAAAACTGTTATTTTAATAATAGTGGGGAGACGAAATTGTTTAATTAAAAAAAACTCTGCACTTGAATTTTATTGTTGTTGTAGTTGTTCTCAATAATGTTGTTCGGTTCATTTTAATGGCAGTTAAGTTGTAATAAACTAATAAGCAATAAATATAGTATAATATTTTTTCTTTTCTCTTTAATTCTTCATAATATATATATATATATATTTTTTTTTTTAATTTAAACAGCACAATAATTTAATGTATGTATCTTTATTTTATTTTTTTTTTTTAAATTTCATTTCGAGATTCGGAATTCGTTTAAATTTGCTATATAATTTATCTAAATATTTAATTTAAATTTTTGTTGTTTTTTTTTTTGAAATCTTATTTCGGAGGATGATGTAGATAAAAATTTGTATAATTTTTTTTTTAAATGTGTAAAAAATATAGCTATTTTTTTGTAAAAATGGTTTTTGATTTTATTTGTTTTTCAATGATTAACTATTGTTGTGTGCATAAATATTTATACATTATTAAAAATATTTTAAAATAACAAAATATGTATATTTATAATCTTTTGTAAGTTTGGTTCGTTTTTTGTAAAATTTTCTTTTAAACTTTTTTTTTATCTTTATAAAAGGATAAATTTTGTCATTTTTTTTTTTTAAATTACTAAAGTTGATTTTAGTTTTGACATTAAGAAGATAAAGATTCTCCAATGGACAGAGAAATATATATATGTATGTGAAGAGGCAGGAGGAGATTTCTACATAGATTATTATATAAAATACATTTTTTTTTTATTTATAGAAAGAAGCATTCACGATGATTTTACTTTTTTGTTTTTAATTTTTTTTTTTTTCAAAAACTCAAGTCTGATGAGAAAACTTATTGTATTAGTGTTGTTATATTAATCAATTAGAAGTTCAAAGTGTACGGATCCCATTCTTTCTTTGCGATCGTAACGGATATTTTTGGCCCATGCCTTACATTCGACGTTGATGATGATTCCTCCTAAATTAAAAAAAAAATATAAAATTAATTAATTAGTTATTAAAAAAAAATATCCATGTTTTTGGTGAAATAAATAAAAAATAGGCTACCCGTGCGAGAATTCTAACAATTACATAAAAATAAATGATGCATAGATTATTTTAAAATGAACAGACCTAATAACTTGAACAGACCTAATGTCACATGGTAAAATATTACCAATTGGAAAGTGGAAATGTTCATTTTAGAGCTCATTTTTATTGGAATAATATTTAACAAACAAATGCAGTTTTTGAACAAATTATTAAAATTTTTAAAATGAAATTATAATTCATTATAATAAATCAGCAAGTAATTCCGCTTCGTTTGACACCTCATCTGTCAAAATCGGTGGAGTATAAGAGTCGGGAAAGGGATCCATACTCTAGAAATAGTCAGATTTACCTATTGTGAATTTCACCCGAACAACAATTTGCCCGGAAAATTTGATATTTCACCTATTGTGAGATTTACCCGAAAATTCATGTTCGAAAAATTCCCCTTATTGTAAACATTTATTTCGGGCGTAATATAATGCCATTGACAGCATAGATGTTTACTTTTAGTAGGCGAACAAAATTTCGTTCGGGCGAAATTCACCATAACTTTTAAAATTCGGGGCGAAAAATAAATTTTGAGGTGAAATATTTTTTGGGTGAAACTCACAATAACGCTGAACATAAATGATGATAATAGTTAAAAAGAAAATAAGACCAAGCTGAAAGAAAGAATCTTGATTCAAAAATACATTTAGCCTAATTTCCCTTCGATAGGCTGATCTATAGTGATAATTTTTACAGAGTGAATTAATTTTAATAAAAACTAAATCAAGCTAGAGCTTAGATTTCAAAGTGTAGCTCGCAGCTCCCATTTTGTTTTTTATTGCATTTGACTCCATTTCAAGTTTTACACAAAAATTCACACGAAAATAGAGTTTTGATGATTTTTTTGAGAAAACTGTCTTATTTTGTTTGGGTTATTTTCTCAGTTTACACAGTCGTTTTACTGAAAGGCGCATCCAGTCCCAGTGAGAAAAGTCGATGTATGTTTGCGTAGAAACGAGACGAGTAGATTTGATCCCAAAATCGTTCTCGTTTCTAAAATCTAAATACTTGTCTTATTGGATGCGTCTTTCAGTAAAACAACTGTGTAAACAGGCACTTAAAACCTTAAGCCTAGTACGATACTTTGTGAAAAAATGCAAAAAACATTCAGCAAACAAATAAATATTCATTACATATTCAAAGTCACCAAAAGCAAAGAAAAATAAATAAAAACAAAAGCAAACAAAAAAATCACTGTAAGTCATGCTCCATGAAAAAAAAAAACAAGTACAAACACGAATTAAGCACAAATGTTACTTTCTCTCTGGTTCGAAAAGAAAAAAAGAGAGAGAAAGAGCAAATAATCTGCTACAATTTGCAAATAATTTCGCACAAAGGAATTTTTCGCAGTTTTTTTTTTTTATTGTTTCGTTCGTTCACATAGAAAAAGTTTCTCCGTAAATAAGTCGAATTATTTTGTATTAAAAAAGTGGAATACGTGAATCCATAACATTTGACGTTTGTGAGTTAAAAATTAAAAGTTAAAAAGTGAAAAAAATCGAATTGAATAGGCGTGCGTGCGTCCGTGTCGTCGTCTAGGTCTGAATCTGTCTAGAATGTCCCGTTATCTATTGTAAACAAGATTTTTCTTGCGCATATTTTATAAGAAAAAATTATGTATTCGCTTTGCGGTGAAGATTTTTCTTGCGCGTCGCGTATTTTGTAAAAAATTTTGTGCATTCGCGATGAAGTGATTTAGTTTTTTTTTTTCAATCTTGTATTTTTTTGCGATCTACGACCTACGTGACTAAAAATAATGGTTCAAGTTGATAAGCTCCACCGATCAAAAAACTCACGTCGCTATTCGATATTAAACAAAAAAAAAATGTTTCCCTCGCTGCGGGTCTATCTCCTAGCTGACAGCTAGAGTTGGCCACGTGACAAAACCTGACTTTTGTTGATGTTAAACACGTGTCATTTCTGAAGTTCTTGGAACGAAAAAAGTCTTATCTCGGTCTTGTTAAAATCGAAAAATTTCGGGAGCGCGTATCGGTCTCGTAAAATGTAACAATAATTAGAGAAGCGCGAGTGTATTTAGAATTGATAGGTAGTGTAAATATGCTCATTGTATTTTTGTGTAAAAATATTTTGTCGTATCGACATTGGCATCGGCATGAGTCTCATCTTGGTCTAGTCAATTTTTGTTTGGTATTTTTGTGGACAAAATATCGAAGTGGAGTTAAATTGGTAAATATTTATATTGAAGCTTTTATTAATTTTATAATTTAAGAACAAATTTGTTTTAAATTAAAATTTTGGTATTATTTTCTCGAAATTTACACATTTTGTAGTTTTTACTTTTACGACTCGGGAGTTCTTCAGTTTTGCGCTTACGAAAAGTCGATTTTTTTTTCTATGTAAATAAAATAACAATCCAGTCGTTTCATTTAGACTGTGACTTTGAAAAAATTCCGACAAATTTAAATTTTGATGGAAATCTTTGTTTTGACGTTTTAAGCTCATTCTAAAAGTAACCCTAGTTTGCATTTAATTTTATGTCGGGTTAAAAGGTGCTAAATATAGTATTTCGTGAATATCGCAAAAATTTATCATTTTTTTTGGAAAAATGTGAAGATAAAAATTGAAGCTTATCAAATTTTACACAAAAATGAATAAAAACATTTTTTCTTAAGAGCAATAGACTTTGGCGAACCTAACATCGCTGTCATGTGGAAAAAGGTAGATACCTACTATTGCTCTTACGAAAAAAAAATGTTTTAAAATTTTGTGTGTAGAATTTTAAAAGATCAATCTTTGCCTTGACATTCTTCCAAACAAACTGATAGTTTTTGAGATATTCACAAAAAACAAATTTTTTCTATTTTCACCCCAAAAAAAAAAATATCAATTGGGAATTTTACCCTGATGATTGATGTTTACTTAATCTGTTGTGTAGGAACTAAGCTTCGAATAGAAAATACTTAGGGATCTAGTCTTCAAAACTATAGCATTCTGTTGATATAAGAAAATAAGTTTTTTTTTTTTCTCTTATCAAACTTACGCTTTGGTCGCTGGAAATGCACAGCTACAAGAGGACTCAGATAGCCCTTGGCATTTGTGTATGGATAGAAAAATCCTGGAAATCCTCTCATCGGATGATAATCAATTGTACCAATATTTTCTTGATCAGCTGGATTTTCACCTTCGCACGATACCCAAATTGTATTTAACTAGAACAAAAAAAAATATGTAAAAATAAAAAACTGCATTATATTTTTTTTTTGTTTTTGAACCTTCTTTGCATCAGATTTTTCAATTTCTCCTATGTACGTTTTTAAGTTCTCTGGCATCTTTTGGGGTAATTGAGTTGAAGTATTATAGAATTCCGGAACCCAACCGAATATTTTATTCAATTTTAAAAAGATACATGGCGCACTCTTGTGATAGCTGTAGCTATTTTCTTTAGTGCAGGGATCCCAACTTTTGATATCAACATCACAAACATGTCCAGGTGGTGGTGGTCGATTGTAATCACAGTTGTAAATATTTTCACCTCGTCCTGGCTTAAGGCCGGGTACTTTATAAACTAAAAATAAAAATTAGAATACAAATAATTAAAATGTATTTTTTGGCAGCACTTTTTTTTTTTTATTGAAAGAAGTGATAAGAATGTCGGGAAAAAATTGTTTGTATTTATATTTATTAATAGATTTAAAGGTCACAATGAAATTTGATAAATTTATTTACTCACCCTCTAAGAATTCATTAAGCGAATCTGTCCAGTGTTTGTAGTTTTCATATTGAGTGCCTTTGTACCAAATTAATGTGCTCTCTACATTTTCTTCTGGTGGTAATGGTCTGAATCCAAGACCTTGAAATTTATAAAAAAAAAAAAAATATTACAATTTCACTGTATTGTTTTTTTTTTTTCTTTTTTTATTTTATTTTGTTTATTTTTATTAAACCTGGATTTGTTCCGATTATTGATTCTTCGAGTTTCCATTTGGGTTCAGTTAAATCTAAGGTTTGATGAAATACCCACATGCAGATGGCAACAAGTGCAGCTAAGACTCCATAGAATATAAAATAGAAAATGCCAATTTTTGCTGAAAATAGAAAAAAAAAATTGAAAAATTAACACAAAAGCTCATATTTTTTTTTTAATTTTTGGTTGAAAAATGTCATTCATATGGCAAATTAAAAAAATCAAAATTCAAAAATACCAGTTGGTTTCAATTTATCTCAATATCTTAACCGATTTTTTTGAGTCAACGAGTAGTAGGTAATTTTGTTCTGACTAAAATTAAATTTAAATGATTCAAACAATATTGTGATATGGCACTTATACAAATATTCCATTTTTCTTTAGCCAAGCACTTCAGATCTAATTGATTATTAGTATTTTTTATTATACCTATTTTATGGGAAAAATTATTTATATTTTTGTGTTCCTTCATGAAACCATTTTTCAGAATTCTGAATGATTAAATACGACTGGCATCATTCCTCAAAATCAGTTGCCAGTTCAGTAGGCAATGAATTACAATGTAATAAATGGAGTCATTTGAATTTTTTAACTGTAAAAAAAAACAATGAAACAGAAATGACTTTAACTAAGCCATATTATTAACAAGTCAACGACTGGTATAATAAATAAATACAATAAAATTCTGTATCATTTTTGTAACTATTTAAATAAAATATTCAGATATGGCATTTTTCTAAGCGTGAAAGTACCAGTTGAAGTTGCCAGTCTTATATTGAAGGTTCTATAACTGTGAAATGATTTTAATCAATATGTTTACTCTTAAGTGAACAAAAAAAGAAAAAATGCTTCATTTTTAAGTTTTTTTGTGTGTTTTTTAAAACAAATTTTGAAGGATCCAATTGACCAAATCTTATGCAATTTTAATGCCAGTTCTTCACATGAATCATATGATTTTGATTCTTTAAGATGAAAAATTACTTTAAACTACTTAAACTAGTCCCAGAAATATTTCCAACTCTGTTTCATATCAGATCAAAAAGTGCCAATTCTTTTGAAAATTTTGTGGAAAATATAAGGCTTTCGATAGAAGGTACACAAAATTCAATAGTTTTGATAATTTTGCTTTTGTATTGTATATTCATACAGTATACAAAAAGTACCAGTTCTTTTTAAATTACTTTATCAAAAATCGCATTTTTTCTATATGAACCTACTTCATTGACCCTAAAATGTGTTCTTACTTTGATGTCAAGATGTCTTTAAATTTTTCAATAAGATATTTAAACAACTTCTAAGCTTAAAACTATCACAAAATCTATTGCCATTCAGAAATAAAATGCCAGTTGATTTGGAAATAATTCAGAATGGTATTGTTTCGTATGCATACATTTGGTTGCCATAAATAATAATCTTATCATAATTAATTGACATGTACCTATTACATTTTATGCTCCAGGCACAATACCTGAGCACACTCTTCCAACAAATCGAAAGAAGAAAACCGACACACAATCCCATCACAAGCTATAAATTCTTGGCCGCATTACGACCTAAAATCAAACCATTCACCCGTCTTCCTTATTTTACTTTATTTATTTTATTTCCTTTATACATTCATAATGTTTTGTTTGGCCATGAATGAAAGACCACTCCAGATTGACGTGCAAAATAATATAATAGGCTTTTAAGCACAACATAAAATTCATCATCACACGCAGAAGTATCGTGACACGAAAGGAATTCCAAAACATGACAACTATTTATAATAGTCGTCACTATGATAATTTGATTACTTACTTTCTGACCAAAAAATGGAAAAAATTACTTTAAAAACGCACATATTTTTTTTTGTATAAGTATAAACTGCATTATAGAGCGTATTCGAAAAGAGAAAAACAAAATTTAATATAAAATAAAATTATTGTTGGATTTGGCACAAAAAGAGCTACATATACATACATATCTACCAATTCACATTGAGAGGGCTATTTTTAAGCGGCTTTGTATCTAAATGATACAAAACCAAAACAAATTTAAATTAAATAGAGATATATACTATATAGATTAGAGGTATTAATAAAAGTCTTGTCTCGTCGTTGTCATCTTGACTTTCGCTATATGCATCGAGTGTATTAGCATTAAGCAGCAAAAACGCAACGTTCTCTTTTGCAGTGCGCCAAATTTGTTCATTTGCCAATTGTATGACATTTGAAAATTCTGAATTTCTTTTTTCAAAAAAAAAAAAAAAATGTTTTCATGCAAAATTAAGTTTGTGACCTTTCATCGTATCTAAAAAGGGGAAGAAGATTCGATGCCAAGGAATTAGAATCTTATTTGCTCTGTTATACCTTTCTCTCTCATTTTCTCTTACGGATCCTACTTTTATTTTATTTTAATGACCGATTTGAAAGTACCGTCCTTCGTATGTACATATTAAAATAATCAAATAATATTATGAGGAATTTATTGAATTCAGTTTGTCAGTTTTTGAACTCTCAATAAAAATCTAACCTCATTGTATATACGACCAACATATTAACTGCATTAGTAATTTATCATAACCCCTTGATGAAATTAACCACTTAATAAATTGATGGAACATCTATGGATCGTTTATGAATCTGCCCCTTAATTTTTGCCATAAAGAAGAATATGAAGTACAATCCGCATCACATGATCGGGGTTTGATTTTTTAACAACTTTTCAGTACCTACATATTTATTTCTTAACAAAAATCATCATAATCGAATAAGTCATTGACGAAAAAGTTGAAATAAAAAAAAAAAATAACAACTTTTCTATGAAGTTCTGATGAATATTTAAAATTAAGCCATTCGGTTTAAGAAAAACAGAGATGAATAAGGAATTCCACATTCGTGTAGTATGGTAAAAGAAAGAATCTCTGTACTTTTCGAAAACAAAACTGCTATGTTTTAGCGCTTTTGAGCTTAGAATGAATAATTTACTACTTATTAAATTTCTTTCCATTTATGAAAAATGCAAAAATTTAAATACAATGAAAAAATAAAAAAAGCAACTTTAATCAAGTGGCGTGGTGTGTATCTTTATTTTTTGTCACCCTTGTTACTTCACTCAATTAACTTTCGTAGACGTTCTCTATGCACTCATTAGGCGCCTGTTGGTTTATTTTTTTTTCTTCAGGGGAAGTGTACATTATTATGAATGAGAAATTTCTTATAAAGATTCAAAATTAATACTAAAAAGTTCTGACTCAGCAAGTAAATTGAATCAGTTAGCAGACTCAGAAACAGTTGTTAAGGGTAAATTAAAATCTGAAATTATTGTTGATGATTTAAAAGAGATAATTTATTGAGAATTTAAAGAATATTTTAAGTCATACTCTATCTACTTATATAACATGTTAATAGAAGTTAAATATTTTAATTTGTAAACGTATACTCACTCATTGATTTTCATCATTAAAGTACTTATTTATATTATCCGATATAGTTCAATGGTGAAGTTAAAAAGGGCTCTGACTTGAAGTATTTCCAATTATTTAAATTTAACTCACAAAAACAAATTTTCTCCCAAAAAGCTTTTCGACTAATTTATACAATGACTTATTTAGTGACTAACATATGCGCATTGAGGTTTTTGACGTTTTTGTATAATTGGTAAAAGATTTTCAAAATAGGTACCTATGTACATATGTCCTATTAAATATTATTCCTTTTAAATTTAATAATAATTTTAAATTAAATTATTAAATTTACGAAAAAATCAAATATTTTTAAAAATCCAAAAATATACCTTTTGGTGTTAGAATACTGTTTGGTTTTTGGGAGGTACCTCTAGTTTAGTCCTTAAATAGAGCATGTTTCAACATATTTTGGAAATAAATTGATAAAACAACTTCTGAAATTATTTTTCCACCCACGCTATTCACACCATCTGATTTCTTACACAAATCTCTATTTATTAGAAATAAAATTTAAAAATCCATGAAGCGGTTTTTGAAAAAAAAAAATAATTTTTTATAATTATAATTTTGAAAAAAAATTTAAGAAAGAAATTTTAATTTATTGGAATCTCTTGAGTAAAAAATTCGCTAAAACAGATAATAGGTCGAAAAAAAAGTAAAAAAAAAATGCTCTATGAGGGATACCGTTAATGGATTAATAGAAAATGTGTTTCCAAAAATAGTATCAGTTGTTTTCGAATTACAAATCTCTAAAAAAAAATTGATTTTGAATTTTTTGAAAATTTTGGTATGTATACTTTTTAGACGTTTTGAAACATTCTCTATAAAAAATTGATTAAAATCCGTTGAATCAGTTTTCAAGAAAATCGAAAATAAAAAAAATGTTCATGGGAGGTACCATTTATAACCATTTTTCGGATTTTTTTTTTTTTTTTTTTTATAAAATAGAAGATTTTTTGTAAAAAAATACTGATTTTTTTTTGAAAGTTCTGGGTACGTTTTTGAGATAAATAAGATTTTAATAATTTGTTAAAAAGAATTGTTATTTTTAGTCCTACAAAAAAAATTTAAAAAAAACGTGTCGGGGGCGTGCCCTTAAAATGCTAGATAGGTTAGAATCTAGCAAAACTTCTTCCTATTTGTTGAACCACTTAGAGCTTTTTACGAAGCCCGCGAGACTACTGATGTCATGATTTGCCAGATCAATAGGAACATTTTAGTAGAATGCTAGATACCAAGTTTTAAGAAAATCGACCCACGCGTTTAGGATTCAGGCGAATATTTTTAGGACATACAGACGGAAAGAATTTTATATACTACTTTAATAAATTCGCCAAGTAGCACTATTTGATAGGACTTGTTTTCATAAGAAGTTTTTGATGGGAGGTAAATTCTTTATAATTTAATTTAAATCATAAAAATTTATAAATACAAGGAAGTTGTCGGTTTATGAATTCTGTCAGTTTCTATGACATATTTTACTACTAAAATTATTTATCAACAAAAAAAAATAAAATTATGTATTGTTTCTTCTTTTTTTTTTAAATAAAAACAATAAATTATCTGAGAAAAATCTAATCACCCTATTAAACGATTTCGTTAATAAATAAGAATTTGTTATAATGACTAATAGCATCAGACAAAGTACCGCATGTTTTAGCTGTAGACACCTATGGAAGTTTAGTATGGTACTCAAAAATATACGATATTTTCTTTGTAAATATTATAATTCTCTATATATGTATGTACGTTCTCTTAAATATTAGTACCTACTCTATTTTTCAATTTATTTTTTTTTTAATTTAATATATTTGTATTTCTCTTTACATATTCTTTTGTTTTTAGTTGTCAAAATTTATAGTTTTAGCTTAGACAAATAAATTGTATACCCACTCCTACTTCTAGAAAAAATGTAGAAATGTAGGTAACTGTTCATGAGTGATGACTCAACTCTTAAAAAAGTTGCAAAGTGCATACATTATGTATTGGACGTTTATTTGTACCAAACATTTTTTTTTCATTAATTTCCTAATGAAAGAAATTTACAAGAATTTTTTGTTAAAATTTAACTGATTAAAATTTCTAAGGCAATTATCTCTTGGTGCACAGCACACTTAGGGTTTATTCCTTAATACTTTTACACACATTGCAGGTATACATATGTACTTAATTGCCATGCCCTGCATAGCATATGGCATTGTAAAGGACGACTTTTCTGCATTAGCAAAAGAGGTCGTTAAAGGACATTAACATCATCGGGAATGGGTGATGCTTTGTAAACAAAGAGATATATACACATATATATAGAGAGAGTATAATTTTTTTAAGGCAAACACTCTCACTAACACCAATACCAACAAAAAATTAAACAAAAAAAATCAATATAGGCAGCGTGCGTGCGTAGAAATTTTAACGCAGAATCTAAAGACCTATGACACATGCCAGAGTGTAAACATCATATTTTATATAGGTAGACGAAAACAAGTTCTACACATCAGAAATACTCATACTAACAGATTGTACATTGTTTATAGAGTCGGCATTTTTTTTTTTTTGGTTGTTAAATAAGGAAAGCGTCAGGTAGTTCTGGCTTATGAAACCAAACAAAAAGAAGGAATTCGAAAAACAAAAAAGTTAGGTTATGTGGAAGCTATATTTTGTATTTAGTCTTTCTTGCACACGAAAGATGAACTAGAAACAAGGAGGAAAAATAATGTGCATCTGGGTTATGGCCAAGTGTCAAGAACTTTCGAATAATCTTGTGCACTCTGTAAATTATTTTTAGTTCAATAAATTTGTAATAAATTTGCAGTAGACGAAAAAAAAAAAAAAAAACATAAACTATTAAGGGAAAGACGTCAACAAAAAATTATATATCTATACCAAAATTTTAAAGAAAGACGCTATGTGGATTTTTAAAAATAAAATTATCTAAAAATTATGCAAGACGTCTTTGAGTTTTTGTTTTTTTTTTCTTTGTTACATTTTGAAATACAATTTCGAAGGAAGTTATCAACAAAAACTCACCCCATGAAGTTCGGTCACGGTTCATGACAGTTCCATCCTCTGGATTGTAAAGGAATCTACCAAGGTGGAAAGGGCGCGCTTGTCGCACAAACAACGAATCATCCATATGATGAGCAGATTTCGACATTTTTGATTGTAAATTTTTTGTCTAATTTCCGGTTAAATTTTTTTTTGTTCACTTAACAAACACACACTCCAGACACTCCTTCGCTGATCGATGTGTCGCGATCACAATATCATTAGTGACCTCTTAAATTCGAATTTATTAGAAAACTAGAAAACCCAGGAATTTTAGGTCAGAAAATCATTAAACAAAAAATGAATGAAGAAGTAACACACTGTATGCCCCGAATGGTTCACTATATTATGAGCAGCAGTGATGCACTCTGAGCTGAACTGACTTTTCCGCACACCACCCAACTAAGCAATAATAATCGTTTGACTTAATATTTCTATCTTTGGTTTGGGACGATTGGGATTTTGCGACACAAAACACACAAAAATATTATAGGTATGGTATTTATTTATTATTATTTTTTTTTCGAGGGATTTTTTCTTTATAGGGTGCTTTATTTTAACGAAAATTATATAGCACAGCAGCCTGTCTTGTTTGGCTATTTCGATTTGCCTGTCAAAGAAGCTATAAGAGCTCGAAAGAGAAGAGACCTCTATATTTTATGAATGTTGTGAGTTGTGACGACCACACCTTGATGGATTTCGATTAAAAATTGTCAAAAATATTATAACGCGCGACTCTTCATATATCTATGCATTAAACTTGGACTTAAAAAAATGTACAAAAATTTACTTGCACCAACCACGAGCACGAGTTCGATATAAATTTATTTATTTATTTATTTTTTTTTATTTGATACAAACAAAAAAATCGGTTAATATTTTTTATTTATATAGATTTTTTGAATAAGAAATTTCTCCTAAGACAAAAAATAATATTAAATTCATGTGAGCGATGTACGTGCAACGTCCGGAACCGAAAGACTACGAAGGAACCGCCTTTTTCGATTTTTCTTACTAAACAACTTGAGGAATACTATACTCGTGTATACAATGATGTTTGCGTGCACCAAGCATAGCACAGTTGACTTTGAATTGAATTTCACTCGAATTTGTGAAATTGTTACTGTGCTACTTACTTTGACTATACACAGTCGTAGAGTCAGAGCCAACTCAGCTCAGCTCAGAGAGGTCAGTCATCATAACATTATCAACAGCTCAGAGTTAAAATCGTCACAACTACATACATATGCATTCATTTATATGAAAAATTGTGAGAAATACTTTTTAATAAAATATAAAATATCATCAGACGCATTAGATGTTTGAGCTCTTTGCTCTTCTGGACATTTTAATTCAGTGACTCGGTGAAGTGAATCAACACTATATGTGGACTCCCACACCCATATGGGGTGGTGGCATGGTGTTAGTAAAGACACGGCTCACAATCAGAAGCGAGTTAAATTTAAAGTGTTATATTTTAAAATAGGTGTGAATTTTGAGTGAGACTTTAAAATGCGGGTTGAACAAGGTTTGAATGAGGCGCAGGGTGGCGTTAATATTGATTTAATTTCTTGTTTTATATGAGAGAAGGTTTAGAAATGTGATAATTGTGGTTGCATGAGATAATACTCATTTTAGAATTTAAGACAGTTCGGATTTAAGTTCATATTCAAACAGGAAAAATTTTATAAATGTACATTCCACAGCTTATCAAATATTTTTGAAAAAAAATTTATTTGAAAAACTTCTTCACAGTAATTTATATATTTTTCACTCATAGCCAGACTCTGGGAAATTAATAATATTGCGTGAGGAATAATGTGGAACGCTTTAAAGTCTTATTTTACTTACTTAGGAAGCCGAGTGTTAATTTCTTCTATTTTTTTTATTAGAAAATTTAAATTAATTTCATTCTTAAAAAATAAATGTTATACAAAGAAATTCTTTTTTTATTTAATTTTATATTTTAAAATATTTATAATATTATTATACACTAGTACGCGTTTTGACTACTCCTCCAACACGTTTTTTTTTATTTTTTTGGACCCAAAATAACGGTGCCTGTCGTAAAAATATTTTTATTAATTAATGAAAATTTTATTTTACTTAAAATCGCGCTTACCAGGAAAAAAAAATCAGTATTGTTTTTTGTATAAAAGGTACCTCCCATTTTTTTCGCTTTTCTCCAAAACGGTGCAACTGATTTTGATCATTTTTTTTACGGAGAATAATTTAAAAATGCTTGAAATATTTTAATAAAACTTTGTTTTTGGATTTATTTTTTTTTTGAATTTGTAAAAAATTAATAACGACTCGGTCGATTTTTACCCAGCAGTTTTTTAACATTATCTAGCAGATTTTAAACAGAAATTATAATTATAATCAAATATAACGGTACCTACCATAGAAATGTTTAAATACCGTTAAGGAAAATCTTATTTCTCTCGAAAACGACTTTTACGATTTTGACTAAAATTTTTTTGTGAGTTTATATCAGTACGATTTATGATATTATTAAAAAAAATTTACATTTCCCTTTTATTAACGGTATCTCTCATAGAACAATTTGTTTGATTTCCGATTATATCATTATCTGTTGAACCGATTCAAATAAAGTATTTTATAAGAAAGAAATAAATATAAATAATGCAGCTTCTAATAAATTTATGCTAATTTTTAAAATTTCTAATTTTCGATTTTTATTAAAAAATTAAAAATAATTTTTTTGAAAATTCGACACTTTTTTGAAAATTGGTAAATGAATTTTTTTGTAAAATTAAGTTTTTAATTCCGCATAAATAAATACTAGAAAATAACATAATTTTTTTTTTTTTTAATTTTTACAAAACTAGATATACCTACATAAAAAAAAATATTTTATTAATTTTAAAAACATCTCCAAACACTTTAAATAATAAATTTAAGAAATACAATATTAATTCAATCTTAATAAAAATTGTTTGATCCGTTTTAAAATAAAATGTTTTTGTAAAATTGTTGTATTAGAGCTACCTTTTCTACATGAGCAAAACCAAAAATTTTAATTTTTTCTTTATAGGGAATCACCTAAAAATACCTTGTACCAATTTTTAGAAAATCGGTTAAACCATTTAAGACGTACAGAATAAACGTACAGGTGCTCGGACACACAGACCGAATGGAAGGCATGACGAAAACCAATGTTTTTGGACTTCTCCATACGTTATGTTAATTTTGATCAAAACATCGAAATTGTCACCACATATGGGCGAAATTTCACTGAATAAAGGTATGCTATGCTATCTAATTTCTTTTATAAACATTTTTTGAGGCCAGTTTTAAATATTGTTAAACCGATTTTTTTTTTAAATATGTTGTTTGACATTTTTTTATTTTATTTTTATTTAGCCTAAAAACCCTTATTTGAGAAAAATGTATCAACTTGTTTCGAAATATATGGCTTCATATGTTAAATTTTGAATTGTAAAAAAATTGCCTGAAACGATTCTATGTAAGGTATAATTAATAAGATTCTTTGAAAAATAATTACCAAAAAAGTAGACCACACCAACTGAACACGATTTTTCTTTTCAGTCAAAGTCACTGGAGCCGCTTTCGATACCAAAAAATTTTTTTCTTAAGGATCGTTTAATGGTTACTACAGTTTCCTGCTATCTTTTGATGTCAAAGAAATTTTTAGGTAAGTCGACTCATTCTGATATTTTTTGTATTTATATTTTAATTTTATTTAAAATTCAAAAATTATTTCATTGAAAATTTTGATATTGAAATTAAATTAATGAGCAATCTCATCCAGGTGTAGATATGGGCTTAGTATAGATCTTTATATCACAGTTCGTTTTAACCCCAATTATTATATTTTATTCCTGAAATGAGAAAGTCGAAAATTTAGTGCCTCTTATATTTTAGTCGTTTTTTGGATTCAGCTGGCTCTGGTTCTTCACGAGTGTTCGTGCCACAAAATTCGTTGTTGTTTTTTTTTTTTTTTTTTATTAAAGGTTGTCTCTAAAACTATTCTCATTTCGAATGCGTTTTAGAATTTCCGATACATTTCCTATAAAATTTAAAGATTATTATTTCTGTATACCACCTCACACCTGCTCAGTCCAACTTCAACCCTTTCTTAGTTAGTCAATACATACAAATACGAACAGCTAAAATTATAATAAAATATACACATAAATGAGTTTTTAGAGCAGTTGACCGAGTTAATAAAATCACCCATGAACAGGACATTGCCTGGAATATATAGTTATAAAGGTATTTGTCGTTTCAAAGTATTGTGTTGGTTGTTGAACCATAACTAAGGGGTGAAAATATGTCACCGAACAAAAATAAAATATTTACATAGCTAATTTAAAAAAAATATGGGTAAACATAAAATAAATGTTATGTACCTTTATTTATGTATAATTGTATATTAAAATGTGAGTATTTTCAACGTAAATTATTTAGACAGTCAAAAAGAAAAACAACAAATTGTTGCATTTTTAGCATAAAAACAACGCAGCACAAAAAGTGAGTGCAAGAATTTCTTCTTCTTTTTTATAGAGAGACGCATTTAAGAGCGCATGGTTTGTAATTTTATACGAACATACACATTTTCTCATTCATAAAATCTTAAAATCTACAGTAAGTTGCAAGTTGCAGGAAATATCACTCCTTTCACTTCTTTAAAATTCTACTCAATACACGATTGTATAACAGTTTTGTTTTAAATGTTCAAAACCAGTTTTAAAAGATACAAAAGAGAGAAAAACTTAAAAAACTAGCTAAGGTAGAGCAGGTAGGAAGGAATATATCTGCAACTGCAATAATTCTGTTAATACAATTTTTCAGGTAAAAATAAAAATAAATACACTAAGATGCCATTGAGTAGAAATAGTAGAAAAAATAAAAATATATCTATACGTGTACTTACGTGCGCCATTCAAGTCTAATTTTATACATTTTTTAATTGAGATTTATTTTCTTTGTGATTAATGAAATAATGTTTGGAAATCGAATTTTAAGATAGAGGTGGGCTAACTATAAATTGATCAGTCCTAAGATTATGTAGGTGGTACTTTGTCAATACGTAATTTTTCAGTTAGGATCATATCATCGTAGTTTAATGAGTAGTCCATTTTAAGTTGTTCGAAATGACTTGTTGGTTACAATACTCAAACTTAAAATTAGGTAAATGGTAATTAATAATGCCTGAGGCATAAATAAACCAAATAAATTAGAAGTGCAAGCATTTAAAGCCTCTATATGACTTATCAAAAAAAATTCGGCCGAGTCACTATTCGCGGCATCTCTACTATAAATAATAAATATAAGTGGCGCGACAGGACGTAATGACTTACACTTTCAAGTCTCAGACATTGATGTCTGCGTATTATTAGAAACCTCTAACGTGACAGTCTTACAAACTACGCCGGGAGCCACATAAATTTCTTTATTGAAAAAAAAAAAAAAAAAAAAAAAAAAAAAAAAAAAAAAAAAATTGGACAAAAAACCTCTTACTATTTTAATTTCTCTGTAACTCTGTAAATATTTATAAACGAAATAAATAATTAGCCTTCTTGTGAATAAGGCTAATTTTCATTTCACCTTAAAATATTGTATTCGCCCAGAATTTTCAAAGCTAAACGAAATTTCGTTCGCCTAAGTGAAATAGCATAATATTCCGACCCAAATGAATATTCACAATAAGGAGAATTTTACGAACATGAAATTTCGGGTGAAGCTCACAATAGGCGAAAAGTGAAATGTAAAATTTTCCGGGTAAAATGTTGTTTGGGCGAAACTCATAATAAGGCTAAATGTCTATGAACAAATTCCGACAAAATGGTCCTTTTACATTAATTTTCGGCAACAGGAGAACCATTTAAAATTTTAGTTTTTAACATTTACAAAATCTCTAAATTGTCCAATTCAAATAACCGAGTGCTTCTTCAAAATTATCATTTAAGAAATTTGAATTGCCTCGTTATTGTGATTTGAAGTTAATTTTTTTTTAAATTACAAAGCGTTATTTTTTAATATAAGCTTAAATTTATTACTGACATTTTTTAACTACAACCATTATTGGTATAGAAATTATTAAATGTTCATAATTCTCTATTTTAATACAGTTTTTGGACTTTTGACACTTATCTGTCAGAAATATCTATTTAGTTAAACCAGAGTTAACTCACTGACTTCTATGAGTTTCCTTTGGATCTAAATTGACTAAAAATTATTTTTCAAGAATTAGCCCGAGACTAACTCCGTGTCTAAAAATTCAAATTCTATCAAAAATTCTATCTGAAAATTCTTCCTAAAAACACAGTCGTAAAGAAACTACATATTTTTTTTTAATGGCGTGGATCTAAAGATGTTTTTCTTTTGTTTTCCTTCTTTTTTTGAGTAGGAAAGAGTACCTAAAACCTAACTGCTATTTCATGCCTAACTACTATTTCCTGCGTACAATCAAATTTTTGAAACCTGATTTAGACCACTTTCGCTAATAAAAAATATACACAAATGAATCGCACGAAATTGCTCTTGTGGTTCAAAATGTAATAAATTTATATTAAGTATTGGCCAAAAAATATAATAAATCGTTACAGAGAAATTGTTAAAAAAGTGAAAAACACTTAAAAATTAAATTTTTAATTTTTATTTATTTTATAATTAAGTATAATATTTCAAAAGTCCAGCAATTCACGAGATATACCGCAATAACTTATAAATAAGGTTATAATCTTTAAAAAGCGTTAAAATACTACATATTTCCATTTATGTGAATTTTTTGGTTAAAACCTGAAACGCAATATAGGTACGAATTAATTTTTTTAAATTCGTTGATGAAATTTTCGAGAAAATTATTTTATGGCTATAAAAACTAAAACTGTTCTAGATGAGCTAAAACAAAAATCCGCATTTCTTCTCCAGGGCATTTCATAAAAGTTATCTGTACCAAATTTGAAACAAACTACTTTTTGAGTCTCCGGCTCAATGTACAGCCACAAATCCACGGATAGTATGGCGAAAACTAATTTTTTGGGAAGTTTTCCACCAATTTATCATTGCATCGATCTTTCTATTTGATTGTATACAAACATACATTTGTATATTATGTAATTTTGATTAAAGCCTCAATTTTTTTTTACACCAAACCAATAACTAATGAGCAATAAAATGAGCAAGAAACAATTATTTGACCCCAAAAAATATTTTTCTCCAGACAGATTATTATTTTTATTAACAAAGTGCGATGTTCGATAGACAATTTTTGGCCCGAAGCTTCAGTTCAAATTTTTAGGAAATCAGATATAGTTGCAATAAATAAATAGATTTAAGGAGTTGGATGAAAGGTATGGCAAGCACAAACATTTTGAGAAGATCGCTTTTAAAGTTTGTTTCATGACTTAGGCCCTTTCAAAATATTTTCCTCCTCATCATAATCATTTTTAGGTATATATTTTAAGATATATTAGGAACTGCTTAAAACAGTTAAAAAAAGTCAAAACTTGGCAGGAACTACCCCTAAATGAATGTTTTTTCGAAACTTATGTAAATGCATCATTTTTATTGAAATTTTCTTGGAAAAATAATAAGTAACAAATTTCCATCACAAATTTATTATTCTCCCTAAATCCACATCATATGTATGTATGTATTTAAAACTCACCCCAACTAGGAAATGTCCTTCCGAAAAACAACCTCTTATCGGGTTGCCATATCATTTCCTTGAATGATTGTTTCTTCGACATTGGTGGCGGTCTTGAGTAGCATTGTTGGAAAGCATCAATTGATTCCTCGGCTAGTGTTGTTTTTTTCTTAGGTTGCTTAATTAATCCTTTGGGATTGGAATCCATGATCGAAAATGTGTATTTAAATTAATTATTTCGAAAAGATATCCTTTTTTTTATATATATATATTTTTTAAAAATTCTTTTCACTAAATCACTTTAAATTTAGAACCGAATGAACTGGTTGTGTTGAAATAAAGCAGCAGCCGCAGGAGATATGCGTTTCACTTTTCTTTTCTTTAAGAAAATCCGCGTTAAGGTTTTTGCTGCCCAAACGACCGCGTCCCGATCCAGATCACTAATAAAATCTGAAAAAATTAATTTCAATTCTAGTGTATAGGAGATAAGATGCGGGACCAGACTTTGTACATATAAAGCCTCCGTTTAATGTAGTTAGCAACTTTTTTTTTTAATTTTTTTTATTATTATTACTTTTTTTGTTGTTGTTATTGTTGTTGTTTGAATAAAAAAAAAAACCATCAAAAGCAATTTAACACAACAATTGGACTGACTTTGTTGTACATTATTCTGAATTTGTGCACAGATTGTCACTAATATTTAGATGGGACTTAATCAAACATAATACCACGTATATACTGACGAATCAGAGGTTTTTGAGAAAATAACGTACAGCCTGACACGTCAATTACATACATTGGTACAACAAGTATAAATTCTGCTTAAGCGATGGCATAACGTCCTACGACCGACCAACGACGACGACGACGCACGGGGGCTTATGTGATATATGTACATATATGTATTGTATATGCAAGTAGTACCTATACCTACGTCAAAGTGGGCAACTCAGTTAAAAAAAAAAAGTGCGTTCGAATAATCCAAGCCCCGTCCGTTTGAAGTAGGTACACATATATTAAGGGGGTTGGAAAAATATTTGTACTTCAGATACTTTAGTTGTTTTTTTTTTTTTGTTATTGTTGTTGGGCATTTTGTTTGTTTGTTCCTTGCGTGATGTAAAGAAAATTTTTGCGGAGGTGGATAATCTCCAGAGAAGACGCATTCAAGTTTAAATAAAATGAACATTCCTCGCTATATGTCGCTGTCAATGCCTCATGGTTCTTTATTGAAAGTATTAAGTTCTTTGGCAGCAAGCTCTCTATATGTAGGTATCTGGCTTTACACAGGAAGTTTGAAGACTCATTGTGATTAAATCACGTGATTATGTCATTAAAAACTGTTTAATCATATGCGTTGGGGAATGATTTTGATAAAATAACTGCGTGCTTTATTAAATGTATGTTACCGGGTCTGGATATGGATCATCTCATCAGATGATGGAAATTATATCAAGGATGATTATTTTATTTTGCAGAATTTTATAAAAATTCCACGCAGTCCTTTAGGTTCTTAACCTCGTATATAGGATTATAAATTCCATCGTAATCGGAAATTTTTCAGAGTCCCGAAAAAAACTATCACCGTATCCGTTCGTAATGACAATTTGTATGAGATTATCCACTACGATGAAATGTGTGACATTTTTTTTCGGGATTCGTAACAAGTATCCGATTTAGATGGAATTCATGGTAGGACTGCATGTATTCGGACTTTAATTAAACGCCAGTTCGAATGGAATTAAAATTTTTTTGCACACAATCGTCTTAAATGTTAAATAACACAAATTCTATCCCAAACCAAAACCTTATTATTGTCAAATATAAAACTTTTCCACACTGAATACGAGGTTTTTCCCTTGCTTTCTCATACTCATAAGAGCCCGTGGCCGCAGAAGGTCTTGGGTTCGATTCCCAGCTTATGTCACCTAAAAAAAATCAAAAATGTTTTTCACGGTTTAGGTACCTACTGCCTCTTGCGAGAAATCGAGAGTATCCAAGAGTATCTTTTGTCATGAAAAATTGCCATTCGGCAGAAAATTATAATGGAATGTAGGGGATCCATTCCTTCTTTATCTATATCTATCTACATATGTAGGAATCTATGTATGTAACTTTGTATGTATATACCTATCTATCTATCTAATTTACTATCTATCCATGTATCTATCTTTCTATATATTTATCTAGCTACCCATCTATCTATCTATCTATATATTTAACAATCTATCTATTCCACGCCACGCCCACTTTAATCATATTTTTTGTTTTCCTTTTAAAATGTAAAATTTTTATAAAAAAGCTCTCTTCAACAGAAACCATGACATGTGTTATTTTTCCCGCCCACTACCACGCCCGCTTTTCATATACATACGTATATGAGTTTTATCTTATATATAAAATCCTTAAAAGACTTAAAATTCAAAATAATTCTCTTTTGATCCAAAACCCTGAAATGTGTATAGTGTTTTTTGCAAGTCCGTTTACTACCACGCCCACTTTTCTTATATTTAAGATTCCTCCTAAATTCTTCTTAGGGTTTTAGGAACAGGAAGATGTAAAAATATAAAAAAAAAACATATTGTCTGAGAGATATAAACGATTTTTTAAAATTTTATTTAAAAGGCTTATTAATAAAAATATGTGTAAAATATGACATCCCAGGATGGCGCGTATCAAAGATGTCCAATTTTGTATGGCTCTTCATATAAATCAGGTTGAATTTAAGCAATTGCACTGGTTATGTTGTCTTCAAGGGAACTAGTGGCGCCTTCAAATCACTCGTTCTCCAGTATACACAGGTAGCGAACACATGGCGCTGTCTATTATTGCCAAGTTTCGTGTCTGAAAAATTAGATAAATAGTAAAATAGGAAAATTAAGAACAGATAGATAGACAATTTCTTAAATATGCAAAATAAAATTTATTCAATGTCTGACAACTTTATAAGTGCGTCCTTTACTTTGAAACTCTGTGATTTTCTGTCCACAACTACACATTTTTTTTTTTTAAATATTACTTTTGACAGACTTTTATGCAGTTTTGGACAGAAAATCACGGAGTTTCAAAGTTAAGGAACGCATATTATAATTCAAGTTTTCCTTAAACAAATTTAACGTAGCGAAAGAAAAATGTGTTGTTTAAAGGAAATTTTCTAGGAATTTCGGTGCCTTCGACCCCAATTTTTTTTTTTAGTTTTAATTAATATTTTGGGGCATCGCAATAATAATTGCATCAACATTTGAATACAAACACAAATGTTTAAATAAATTAATGACTTCCTGTCTGTTATAGTTTTTCGGAAGATTTTATTGACTTATTTTTAATTTTTGCTTAAAAAAATATTAATAATCATTTCCTTTGGAAAAATTTTACATTTACATATATTTTATTTGATCATTATTTTTTATTTTAAATTTAAATATGTAGATATTGTATATGCGTCATTTTTTAAATGAGACAATCTGAATTTGTAAATTTTATTCATTGAGTTAAAATTATTGCCATGTTCGCAGTCGTCGCTTATAAATAAAAAAAAAAACAATAAACGAAGCGGAAGCTTAAAACTAGACTCTAGACAAAAAGAACAGAAAAAGTATCATCTTCCTAGATACCATATTAGTTATAGTACCTTAAGTGTGTTTTATTACAACAGCGACTAATAAAATCCAAGCAAATATTTTATCTGGGAAATATTATAAAGACAAAATCCTATATATTTACAAGGTACCTACACTTAATAGGCAGGCGGGCTTATAAGATAAGGCAGAGCCTCTATAATACAGCACATCAGCCTCGAGATAAAAAAAAGTCTTAACCAGTTCGGCAGTGTTTTTCAAATGAAAAAAAAAAAAGCCACGTAAGCTCGGTGGCGGTGCCATGTAACATCTAGCGCTAGAAATGTATCTCTATGCTAAACAGACACTATATACCTAAGTTACTATGTGCCAGGATGTTCTCATATATTAACGGGCATAAATGTGTTCAATCGACCATTTCCTGTCGTCAGCCCGCCATTGTGGGATGCTGAATAGATAGATCATCACTAGCAGCAGCAGCAGCAGCAGTGGTGGTGAAGGCAGCGGGCGGCGGAGAAAAGTTAATGAAAAGCAAACTACTATACTAAAACCCAAGCCAAGCTGCCGACAACGACCGCCAGAGCAAAATGCGAATTCTGGTTCAGCTTAACGAGTCTGGCGGGCTATAGCTACTGGAGATGTGGAATTTTGTAGCTATTTTTTTTGTTTTTTCTGTTTTGCCCAATTTGGGGTAGATTCATACGTCAATGCCATCACATCAGATGTGCACCACGACTTTATATACATACGCAAATTTATTCAGTGGCAGCTTTGAGCAGATGCTCATCATAATAGTTAAATATAACGAATAACGAAACGATGCCGCAAAATGCATATAATGTACCTATCGGGGATGGACTTGAACAATTTATACAAGCACACAATTAATTATGCTTGGCAGCTCTCAATGGCACATTGAATTACCTACATACGCTACTTAGTTTTGGCCGGGTTCACATCCACAAGTTCAGTGTATCGCTCACACAAAAAAAAAAAATAAAATAAAAAGAAACACCCTCCGCCAATGCTATGGTCAACGTAATAATTGCAAAATGCCAATTAGCCTATCTATGGTGGACAGGTCAGGCTTGAATGAAGCACAGCAGGTACGAATCAATTGCGGATACTTTGGCATTGTTTCGTTATCATGGTTGCAGCGGCAACGAATGCGGGGGGAAGGCTTTATGCATGTCAGCGATTTCATTAATCAAATTAGAAAATGGGAAAACATTGGAGGAGAGTCGTACGGAAATCGCGTAAGTCGTCATCATCAAAACAATAAAAAAAAACCTAACGTCTATAAAACACAGGTTTACGGATGGATTGGAATGCACCCTTTCCGCCAATAGGTTGTTAAATAATAATAAACTGTCCAATGCCGCTAAACTATTTGAAGGCATTTTTGGTGCACAAACTACTCAGAAACTTGATGCCTTTTGATTCAAGCTGCATCCGTCTGAAAAGCCCAGTTGAAGAGTCGAGTGGAAGGCACATTAATCAGCTATACTTTTTGAAATTGAGATTAAAGACGAAGACAACGACAACTACAACCACACAATCGTGTAGGCTTCATCACTGAGATATTATTTTATCCTTGAAAGTTTAATAATATAATTGTCTGACACTTTTTGTCAACCAAAAGACGTCGCGTCTGTCGTTTATAATATATCTGGCACAGTATATGTATCTGGTGTAAGAAATAAAATATATCTACCCTCATTTAATTCTCAGCTTACTATTCATCGTCGAAATAATAATAAAATCCACTAGATGGATGTATCTGGATGTGTACCCATAATGCTGATTAGCTTCTTAGCCCCCCCCCCCCCCCCATCTAGTACCCTTCAACTATAGTAGTTCATCAGAGCAGGTCTTGAATGAATTGAGCTTTGACGCGCTCTTTAAATAGGAAAATGTGTGATTTATTTAGATTGACTCACTTTTTTTGCTCTGCGTCTTGTAAATGACCTTACGTAATGCGTTAACGTTTGTGCTAAGAAATTTACATGTTCGGCTTGGCAAAATATACTTACTTGTCGAACAGATTTAATTCCTTGTTTAAAATTTTAAAATACTTAGATTTAGTATATTTCCATTTAACAACAATTTATAATTTGAGAATTTAAATTAAATACCAACCTCTAATCCTATCTATATTATTTTTTTCAGAACCTGGTAATGAAGCCTTGACGCATGGTCTACCCTAAGGAGCAGCCAGCTATCTTAAGTATTGAACTATTGTACGAATATATAACTTTTTTAAACATTAGTGTAAACCAATCAATTTTTATTATTTTATTTCTAGCTAAATTCTAATTCAAAACGAATGCGGAATTGGCTGTGGTTGACTTCTTTCCCAGCTGGTTTAGTCTATGCAGGATAAAAGCAACACCCCCTCCCCCTCCTCCTCCACCAGACTTGAAAAATTGTCAATTCAATAAGCTGACAAAGTTGTGGTATTTAAGGTGAAAAACTAAATTAAATTATTCACCATTTTAGCTTACTAACAATTTTTTACAATTTCAGGTTGATGCTGACAAATGCGAAGAAATATCGCCATGGAATACAACATTTCTAGCACGCCTGCATTTGTATTCATCAAGAATGCTAGTTAGATGGTGCTAAAGGCGGTTACTTGGCCAAGTGTTTTGTAACAACACCCATGATTTTTGTAATTATTCTTAAAGCAAACATATTGTAAACTATGTACATATATGTATATGCATATTCCTTTCATCTCGTTTAATAAATAAAATAAAAGTTTCCGTTGTGTTGAACCTTATTATTTTAGAACAAAAACACAAAAAAACAACGTAAGTACACCCTTTTTTAAGCCACACCCCTTTTAAAGCCACATCCATTTTTCTGTAAAATTTCCTCTTAGCCACACCCCTATTTGTCATTTATTTTTAAACCACAGCCATTTTTGACCACGCCCCCTTTTAAGCAACGCCCCTTTTTGGTAATTCCCCTTTCAAGCCATGCCCTTAATAGCCACACCATTTTGACACCTTACTTTTAAATATCAGAAAAGAATTGCCGAAGTTATACGTCATTTTCCAGAACAAAAATTTCAACGAGCAAAAGCCTGGATTTTTCCTAAATTTTCATTTTTGGAAAATTTAAAACGCTATAACCCAGCTTGTGGTTGACGTAGGAAAATATTTTATACACCAAAATGACCGTTTATTGGTCTAGATTATAATGATATATAAATTTTGAAAATCGGTTGGAAAATAGAAGTGTAACGGCCAATTTTCCCAAAAACATGCCTTTTTTGCTTTTCCAGCCTATAACCCCGGAAAATTGTATAAACACATGTCATTTTTTATAATTTTCCGATTCGTGACAAATTTCCCTTTCGATTGACATCAAAATTTTAAAGATCGGAGCAGTATTTTCCGAATTATAGCGGTTTTTGTACGGCCGAAATGAAAATTTTCCATTTTTCCTTACATTTACCTTGAAAAAAATGAAGTTTTTTTTTTGCATATTTATGTACATATGTGTGTGAAATGACACTGTAAAGCATTGCATACTTTTAGGCAACACATCTTTTAAATAATACCATTTTTTTGGCCACACCCCCTTTTTAAAAATTAACTAGGCCACGCCCCTTTTTCGAAAATTTATATTTTAGGCCACGCCCACTTTTTAGGCCACGCCCCTTTTAGGCCACGCCCATTTTTGACCACGATTTTTTTAGAAAATTTTCAATTTAGGCCACACCCCTTTTTGTCCGTTGGCACCTAAATTTCAAATTTTCAAGTACAAAAATTTTAACGGCCAATAGCCTGGATTTTTGCTTAATTTTCCTTTCAGGGAAGTTTAAAACGCTATAATTCAGCTTGTGGTTAACGTAGGAAAATGTTTTATATACCAAAATGACCGTTAATTGGTCAAGATTATAATGATATATACATTTTGAAAATCGGTTGGAAAATAGAAATATAACGGTCAATTTTCCAAAAAACATGCTTTTTTTGCTTTCCCAGCCTCTAACCCCGGAAAATTATATAGGCACCTATCATTTTTTATGATTTTCCGATTCGTGACAAATTTCCCTTTCGATTGACATCAAAATTTTCAAGATCGAAGTAGTATTTTCCGACTTATAGCGGTTTTTGTGTAGTCGAAATGAAAATTTTCCATTTTTTCTTGCATTTTGCTTTGAAAAAAAAATTTTTTTTTTTTTGCATAAAATTGATTCTTATACTTAATGACACATCTTAGAAAGTTAAGCAGAGGTGACATCTAACATTTGGAGAGTCAAATAAATTAAATCACGGGTAAAATAGTATACACAAAAGCTTTTCAATAATGGTGGGCTTTTTTGAGACGTGAAGTCATTTAGAAAGTTCTTTTCAAATGTACTGTTAGCTGTGCCACACAAGCTTGAAAGCATTGAAGAAAGCTTTTAAAGTTCTGATTCCGAAAAATTATAAACCGTTACAATTTTCAAATTCAATTTTGAAAAGAAAGTGTGCTTACGCTATGCTAGAAGTAGGCAATACATCAAATAAATGCTATGAATTTTACTTCGAAATGTACAAAAGCTAAATGGTTATAATTTCAAATGCATAATGCCAGGGTGTTAAATTTAATTTAAAATACCTGCTGCTTATTCTGTTAGCCTGGTATCTTCATGAAAATTTTTGATTTTGAGATATTTTTGCATTTTATACTTACTTCTTGTTTCACCAATTTTCTTTCAAAATTATTGTCGATATACCAGGCAATCATAATCATTAGCATGTAGCCCGGTATTTGCACGTTTGTTGGTATCAAAGTCGTCCTTATTAAAAGAACCAGCAATAAAATAACAATAAATTTTGTTTTTTCTTCAAAATAAATTCCATCCTTTATTTTTCATCACCATGGTGTTATTTATAATTTTAAATTTTATTTATTATATATAGTTTTTTTTTTTACTTTTGTTAATTTTCGTAAATATATAACGTAAAGAATGGCTGCAAAATCTTACATCTCAGAGTGCCTGTGGTGTGTGTTTTGTGGTGTGAGTGTGTGTTGTATGTGTTATTTTTTCAGTGTCGTAATATAACTACACTCCTTGTACAGGACCTTATTATTTATAATTGTTTAATAATAGATTTTGTATTTACATAAAAATTTAAATTAACTAATTATATGAATTTATTTTTTTAATGTAGTTTTTATGTATACTGCATGATGTTTAACAGTAATTAAGAGCTTCTCCTGCATCCTGCATAATTTAAATTGCCTTCTTTAACTCTCCCAATTACAGGTACCTAGAAATCCTTTTATTTTTTTGGATGACTTTTACAATATTTCGTTTAGTTTTTTTTTTCTGTTGTCTTGGCTCAGTGGATGTTGAAATAATAACACTGGTATTTTTTATTTATAAATAATGAATTATATGGAAGATTGCAATTTTCTTAATATTTTTTGTGCTGCAAATGAGTTTAGTTTAGTTTTATTATTTTATTTGTTTTGTTTTAATGGTAAATTATTACCATTTATATATATTGGCGGGGTATTTATGTCAGATTTTCTTTTGGGAGCGCTTTTAATTTCTTTTTAATCGTATTAATTTTCGATCCCATCTTAATTTTCTTATCCATATAATAAATTTTCTAGTATTTACAAGAATTAATGTTTCAACAATATTTAATCAGCTTAAGTTTAAAATTTTATATTGCTATCATAATAATTTTAATAATAATACAAAAAAAAAAAAAAAACAAACAAAAAATAACTTGCGATTAATTTTTTAAAATCATAATTCTAACTTTTTTTTTATAAACATAATACATTTATATATATTTTTTTTAATTTTTGTTTCTTCATTCTGTTTGTTCGCATATAAAAAATGGTTTATTAAGGTAATTTAATTTTCATTTTAACTAATTTGCGTTTTTATTATATGACATATACACACATGTATGTATGTATACATATTTTAATAGCTACAATATATTATAATATATATTTATTTTAGTTATTATACGTAATACTTTATATTTGTTTATTTAGTCTATCATTTTTTGCTTTATGTTTGTTTTTTTTTTTTTGCTTTGTTCAATATTTTTGTATTTATAGTAATTTTTTTCTATATATAGATTTTTTCATTATTATTATTATTGTTTAACAAAGCTTAGACATTAAAAATAAAAATATTTTTTTATTCCTAAATAACGATAATATCATTATAATTGCAATTTGTTTCTGGTATCATTTGTTAATCTTTGTTCTTTTTTTTCTTTTTTTTTTGGTTTTCGTTATGGTTTTAGTTGTTTAACTTTTGTTTGTTGTTTGTCGCATTTTTGTTGTTTTTTTTTTTGATGCTATGAATAATGGTAACGTTTTTTTTTTTTTGTTTTTAATTTTGTTATTGAACAATTTAGCTTTAATTGAATGGATATCTACACGGGTTTTTAGCATCCATGTGAAATGTTAAAGACATAGATTTGCTTATAATATTGAAAGGAAACTTACTTTTAGTTATTTTCTGTTTTCAATTTTGTAGGTTAATGGAATTATTTCATATTAAATCAGGTGTTGTGTGAAACTGTTGCTGTTAAAAGATGTTAAATTTACAAGACTTGCAGCATTTTTCTTGGTAACTATGTAATCGACAGAGACCCATTGAGCGAACGTTTTTGCAAAAGCGGGAGGAGTCCTTGCAACTACCTGCAAAATAGAGAAAGAATGTAATATTTTATTTAATTATATAATTATATTTTTTTTAAATTGTATTATTTATTTAAAAATTGTTTAAATATTTGTATTCAATAACTTTAGGATATTTTTGAACCAAACAGAAGCAGGGTGGCGTTTCTGTTTTCTAACTTTTTTTGTTTAAACCAAATACTGATGTTTATGGGAAGAAGATGAATTTCTGTAGAAAGAAAAAGGAGTAAACAAGAAGTCTACGAAAAAAAACCAAAACAATAAAAGATGTATTGCTTTTATTTTGTGAATTATTCAATTGAATAAAATTGAAGAAGTCTCGTTATCGAATAAAAAAAAGCCAAAAAACTGGCTGTTGGTTTAAGAACGGATGAGCAGTAAAGGTAACCTAGTCACCGAAGCACAAGAAATAGTAGGTAGGTGTGTGCAAGCAGCATTTCTATGGAAGAACACTGCTTGTTTGGTCGTTTTAGTGCGATGTCAAATAATCGTGTAGCTGTTAAAGCGTCAGAACAGTTATAAAAGCTATGCTATGAAATTGATCGCTCGGGAAGAGAAGGAATTTCAATTTAAACATTTCCTTGAGTCGAAAGATAATCATCAAATACATAGTTGGTAGATTGTTGATGATTTCTAAAAAAATCGTTTCACAAATCTTAATTACTAGCAAAAGAACATAATGCGAAACAAAGTAATAACGAAATAAAAAATATGTAGAAATGATGGTTTTGAGAAACTTTAACATAGCTAAATAAAAAAAATTCCCAAACAATAATTTGCCAAAAATTTAAATGCGAAACGATTGAATTGTAATAGAAGAGCGATTGAGAAATTATCATTGCGATAAGAAGAATAGCAAACCAATCCGGCAGATGCTAGGGGTCATCAGGCGCAATTGACTAAGTTTCAATATAAATACTACAAGACAATCAAGAGCTACAAATCTCTTACTTTCCAAAAACAATATAATTTTTAGATTAAAAAAAAAAACAAAAATTTCTTACAGAAAATTTTTTAGTGAGAAATATTGAAATATTTAACTATCTTGTAGATTTGGATTTGCAAAACATAAATTGGCGAAATTTTTGCTGTTTTCTGCGAAATTTTGCAGACATAAAGAAATACATCTGCGAATTATTGTAATATTTGCAAAATTAGATGTTTTCAGAACATGAAAGTTTAATTACAGAATTATTTAAAACGATTGTTTAATTTAAGGATTTGTAAAGCGCTACTTTTTTCTCTAGATTTTAATTAAAGAGCCCGCAATCTTATTGTCCCCATTTCAGAACATTTCTATTCTAAATGACTAATGATGTCAAAAATCAACCTATATTTTATAAAATCCTTCTAGTGGATTGATTTGAATAGAAAATCTCTTTGACAAATCAGTCCACTCTAAAAAAAAAACTACCTAACACAAAACTATAAAGCTAATCAAAACCAACACAATACTCATAGGCGCACTATACTACAATACATACCCTTTGTAGAACATGGAGGACTTTTGCACACTTTCATCACCGCAGGTCGCGGTTGATGTTTGCACTCATATCCTGCCGGTCGTCGAGTGCCATACCACACACACTGCAATATTCTGTATTTGAGGCCTTGACGACCACACGGAGAATTACACTGTAAAACAAAATTAAGTCACATTAGATCACACATAAATGAACAAACGTTTATAAATACTACTACGATGTGTAGTAAATGTGTCATCGCTACTGTCGTTTGTTCTTACCTGTGACCATGGCTCAACTCTCCAAATCCCTTTGCATAGTTCATTGTAACACTCCTGTCGACTGATTGGCCTTTCTTGCTCATCACATCCATCACTAAGAGTGTTGTTGATGTATTTGCAAATGACTTCTCGTTTCTGAATAGCTGTATGGCGGCCAAAACATCTAGACTGTTGGCATATTGTCCATTCACCCACTTGCCATTGGGGACATTCTTCATTGCCACAAGACTCAAATGTATCGGGAATATTCAAACCGGCATCCTCACATTCGACATTGTCAACTATAACAGTTGTTGTCATTGTCGAATTGTCATTTAATGTTGGAGTATTAGGTGTGACTTGTACTTGTACGCAAGTTGCTGTGCGTCTCTGATGTTTTGATAAAAATAGATAAAATAAAAGTATTAATTTTAAAAGAAATTTATGTATGTAAAATTAAATAAATAATATTAAAATTAACAAGTATTAGGTACGAATTCAATAAAACAAACCATTTTTGAAGATGGAATAAATCAAAAATTGTTTGTTCTTGTTGATTCTCAAACATTCAAGTGAATTTTAAAAATCAAATTTGACAGAAAAAAAGATTTTTTTCAATGCGAAGAAATTCACATAATAAAGAATATTTCGAGTTAAAATTTTTTGTTCGCCCGGAATTTCAAAAGCTATTCTAAATTTCGTCCGAACGAATTATCGTTCGCCTACTTAAAATATATGAACATTTTGGTTGTCATTGGCATTACATTCCGCCGAAGTGAATGTTCACATATGAGGGGAATTTTTCGAACTTGAAATTTCAGGTGAAACTCGCAATAGGTGAAAATTGAAATGTCAAATTTTCCGGGTGGAATGTTATTCGAGTGAAATTCACAATAAGGTTGAATCAGGTGAATTTTTCGAACATGACATTTCGGGTGAAATTCATAATATCTAAGGCTAAATATTTTCATTTAAAAAACTACACAGACACACTCACCCTCAAGCCAGTGCCAGATCCACAATGTTCAGAGCATTCTGACCAATCACTGGTAACCCATTTGAACGTGATCTCGTTGGTATTTCTTCGTTGCTGTTTTTCATATTCTCCTTGACGTAATATTTGATTGTGATGCTGTAGTTGTTTCAGTGTGTGTTCCTTGTGGCGGACATTGTCATTATCATCACCATCATCATCATTATCATTTGCAGCAACAGTTTTATCATCTAAAATCAATTCTTTCCTAATCATTTGTGGTTTAGCTGGTTCGTCCTTTTCGAATCGTTCCAAATCGACACCAAATTGCAGACCTTTTTCCATTAATAAATGATGTCCTTTGGAGTTGCTAAATTTCTGTAACGGCCATAGGTACTGCAAGAATATTTACACAAATAAAATATTAATTTATTTATTTTATTATTTTTTTTTTAATTTCATTTCAAAAAGTACACATATTTTGAGATTTTAGAAATCAAAGAGACAGAGATATAAAAATATCTAAATGAAATAGCAGAAATTCACATGAATGATTCTCGCAGATAAATGTTATGTATCTGTGGAAACTACCTCCATAGAATATCTCTAACCAAAACTACCCCCACCCCAAAAAAAAAAATAAAGTTCCTTTTTCTTTAATTACTGATTGTAGCCGCTTGCTCATTTTCATCTCTTTGTACAAATTAGCGAGTGGAAATTGCAAAAAACAGAGACAAAAATGAAAAGGCAAAAGCTTAAAATTTATTGAAGATCAGTCGGGCGCATTTGAATATACCGAAAACTACTTTTTCGCTAAAGTGGTTTTCAATCTTTTTTCCAATATCCCATCATCATCATCATTTGAGAGTCCTTTCATCCAACCATCAGCAAAGGAAAAGAGGTTGGTTTTCATGCGGATTATTGAAAGATAAACTCTTGCACACTTTTGAAACATCCTGTGGTAAGCGGTGGTGGCGTCGCGTCGGTCGTCGGTGGAACTGCTATCGTGAACTTAATTCACTGAAGTCAAAAATCGTCATCACGCTACGATAATTATCTGCTGAATAATATTTAATGACTCAAACCTTAGGTTAAGGAGTTTAAAAAAAAAAAAATCAAAGAGTGAGAAACATCGCCTTATCGCGGATAATGAGGATGATGGTCGTAAAGGGTTAACATTAATTTTTTTTTTAACTTTTATCCTTGTCTACTATCTTTATATGTGTATATCCTTAAGCGAGAAACTTTTACCTATATTTTTAATTACCGGAATATCTTTTACACGTCATATAGACGAGGACGTTGTATATATTTTATTTTTTTTCCTACATCCCCTTTTAGTCTTAAGCCTGGTAAAAGAGGAGGATCTTCAAAAAAGGAATCATCCGCCAGCATCATCATCATCATCGTCATGTCTATGGGTATGTCCTTGGTACTTGGTGTAGGTACTAACTGAGAAACATTTTTCCGCTTCGGAAGTAAGTTTTGGTTTTTATTTAATTTTCATTTGGGAGGTTTTCAATTTTTATTTGTTTTTGAGCTTTGGAGTTGAAAAAATAAAAGAAAAAAAAAAGAACACAAAATTCTAGCTAAAGAGGTACTCCTGCAAAATGGTTCTTTCTAAAAAAAAGGAAATTTTTGTGAATGCATAATATAATGTTATGCAATCAGAGAGTGTCATAGTAATTTGACAGTTAACTGAAAATGAAGTGTTTTTTGTTGAGGGTAGTAGGTATGCATTTTTCTTGAAATAATTTGTTTATAAATGTGCTTTATGAGTTTCTCATTAAGTAGCAGAGCAGTTAAAAATTCTTTAGAAATTAAGAGAGTTTTTAAGTGGACTTAATTTCACACTCGCAATTAACTTCCGACAGAGCAATAAAATCCTTCTTTTTTTAGTGAAAAATCTTTGTTAATAGGCGTGTTTTTTTGCAAGCTAGGGGGGAATCGGACGGTGCTAAACATAATCATTTTTTTGGAATTACTCAAAAGATTTTCAATAAAATGTAATTTGAATTTAAAAGAGATGTAGACAAAATGGTGGTCAAATATAAAACAAATTTTACATCTTCGAGAAGTTGATTTCATAGTCAAACTTCTCAATCGAAGTCATTATAATATTTTCGGATGGTGTTTGGAAGATGAGACGTGATGCGGCTTTTGGAAAATTTTCCCATCAAAGGAACTTACTTCACAAAGGGATCTTTAAAGCTCTATTCAGCTCGGCATCATCATCATCATCAGCATCAGTCTCTATCATCGCATGAGTGATTTTCAATTTATGCATCAATGCACTTTGTATGTGTTTTTGCGGATTGTGGCTAATGCATTTGGATTAGGTTTTAATCAACACATCACAATAGCATTTACAGCCGCATTGAAGAAGCCACGGTATAGAAATACATCATCAGAAAGAGAAAGAGAGAGAGTGCTTTAGTATTTTACGAGTGTAGATAAGTATATACCTAGAGAGTGCATTAATCAAAGGTAGAATGATAATGTATAGTGTAGAATAGGTACATAAGGATAAGCCTATCTATGTGAGTGTACATCCTGCTATGTACAAATCGATAAGAGAGGAAGTGCGATAGAGCACTATATTTGTATATATTCACAGAGAATGGATGCACTATTCCGTGTGATAAGTTAATTTCGGATTCCACTCAGTTGATTGAATGATTTCAATTTTAACTAGCTGATGCTACTGCTACTGCTACTGCTACTGCATCACATCATCACACGCTAACCTCACTTTTTTTTTTGGTTTGGTTTAACCCAGTGAAATAGTAGATATATTTTATGTCCGATTGATTGCATCGTTATCGATATACATACATGTACATATATCGTAGGTGGAAATCATCATTTTATCGTCGTCATCATCATTCTCATGGCTGTAGATAGGAGATTCTTTGAAAGAAATCACAGAATCCACTTGAAAATTATCTACTCGTAGTAGATACGTACATATACATATGACCAAGAGAGGAATCATAGGTATTTTATATTTATTAATTAATTAATGCACTTTATGTGCGGATGATCGACGTATATTATGCGGTTCGTTTCACGAGTTGCCAATGCACACCGATTATTTAATGATTTTATTTTTATTTTTTTTTTGATTTGACGTTACTATCCTTATAGTCCTTCTCATTCGTGTATAATAAATGTCGATGGTGATGACGGCTTCTCATCACTCAGCTATTATTTTCAAGTAAACAGTTAAATGCTCATAAAAATGTAATTATTATTATTTTTTTTACCGAAATTTCAATTATAAATGAATGCGTCGTGTATACAATGATTTTAAATATTTTTTTTTTGGTAAAAAAAAGTTTTCCTTTTAAATAATAATAATAGACTGATGTGCGTGTGGAGGAGGAAATATTTTTTTTTGTTTAAATTTTTTAATTAATTGAAATTGAAGAGTAGGTAATTTTAGTTTTAAGTTGTTTTAAACTGGGTCATTATGGTTTTGTTAATAATTAAACTACTGCGTCTGAATTACCTACTTTGATTAACTTTTTGAACTTCTGTTAAAACTTTTAAAATTTTAGAAACTTACAAGAAAGTTTTTTTTTTCTGAAAAATGGTAATAAATTTTTTAATTGCTGATAATTCTGAACGAATTAAAAAAAATGCGCTAGCGGAAACCTACAGCCCTATTCTGCTATCCGATCCGAATTGAAAAAAATGCGCTGCTGAATGGATAAATGTCACTGTAAAACCCCGAAATGTGCAAATTCTAGAATTTACACTGAGAAGACTTGAAACTTTTCAGAAACAGAAGTCCGAAATGTTTTATTTTCATATTTTATTCCGAACTTCAGCATCGATTTCATAAGATAATAAACATAATAAACATGCCCTAACCAAAACAACAGAGTGTTGCGTGAGCGGACCCCAAGAAGCAATTAAAATTCTTGCAACATACGAACCTATACTACCTAGTACCTATGTTACCTTCTCAAGGTACTGTTGCCGCAAAAAATTATTGACAAGAGGAATCGAAACCAACCAACCAACCTCCCATATATTTTTGTCAGAATTGGCTTTGAAAATCTTTGGAAAATTATGATGAAGAGACATACTACAATGCTGCAATAAAATATAGCAAAGAAATTTTAAATTTTATTTTGCGATTCAGTATTCGATTGTTTTGGCACAAAGATCATACACATCGTAATATTTGTGTCCGAAATGCAGCTAATGCTCCAACAATTCATGAATCGGCTCAGCAGCGTTTTTTAGCAACTAGGGGGTGTGTATGATCTTCTGCGTGCCGGGAGACTTTGTGCTGTTTGAAATAAGATAATTTAGACATTTTTCAGATACGACCAGGTATTGTGGAAAACCCCGAGACTATCACCCTTATTTTGGCTAAGCTTCGAAGGAAATTTTGGATTCTGCCATTCGTCGGAGGGAAACAATTGTTCAAAATTTAAACAATTCGGTTATCTTGAGAATTTCACTTGAAAGACAAAAGATTTAAAAAAATAATTTATGAAAAATTGTACACGTCAATTAGTCGCGTTCTGGTGCACGAGGATAACCTATCCAAGATACTCGAGTGCCCATGTATGTTTCTGAAGACAAATCAGCTTTTATTGACATTTCTCATAGGATAGATGAGTATACCAGAATTTTTAGGATAGCTTGAGATTTTTTTTGGAAACAGCTGTTTTTCATGAGCTGTACAGTACACAACACAAAGCTATCCGACCATTGAAAGTTTCTATCGAACTGCATACTACCAGCCATAACCGATGTTAATACCACGAATTTTAAGGCAGTTCACTTTTTTCCTAATATGTAGTTCAAACATACCCATCAAACTATGGCCCCCCAGAGGGAAATTTTTTTAGCTATCAAAATAAAATCTTGAGTTTCATTAGATTTATCGACAACATATCTTTCGGGTCATTTACCTAAAAGGTAAGGTCATTGAAAAAACCATTATTATATGATTATGTATTAGGTATATTATGTTTTCAAAAACTATATCTGTCATCATCATCAAAATTTGTTAGATTATTAAATTAATAATAAAATACAATGATAATAAAATAATTAAATTTTTGATTTTATTTGAAATTTGTCGTTGTCATCAAAATGAAATAAATATTTGATGGAAAATATGTGTGAATTTGAATTCAATATTCAAATAATATGAAATTAATTTAAATAAAATTGAAATGATTGTTCAAATTCCAATGGCATACATATGTAGGCACTAAGCTATGGGTACATATCTAAAAATCGTTCAAAAATGTATAAACAAAAAAACAAAGATAAAAAGTACTGACCACCGAGAGTAATATGATGGATTCCCAAAAGCCTGTTATTTTATTTTTTGAATTGCAAAAGCATGTCCTTCATTATTATTGTGTCACACATTTTTAATTATTATTATTTTTTTCTCTCTTTTAAAACTTAACTAAAAGTATGCCATCAGGGATTACATAATACAATTTTCCTTCCCTGTAGTCATCTATCACATGGGCTTTTTTGGCACTAATGAAAACTGATTCTCTATCCAAAAATACTTCGCTACCCTCCTCCCCCCGCATTGAACAAAAAAAAAAACAATTCATCTAAAAATTTTAAAATTCAAACTGAAAGTGCATTTTCCACTTCAACATCTATTTCATTTTATTCAATGAGAAGAACGAGTTGAGCTAATATTTATTTTTCAAATTATTATTATCTATCAAATAATTTATTATTTTAACTATTCATTTTTTTCTTTGTATATTTTTAGGAACCACTATCAGCCAGCAGTAGTACCTACCTACCTGACATTCTTTTAGGCTCTATATGTGGCAGTATGTGGTTGGTCTACTACATGTGGATTCTGTGGACTAAAACATCCTCTCACTGCATTTATAATTAAAATTGTACAAGTGCTATAATTGAACAAGGTCGTTTTGAAAATTATACAAAAAAATAAATAAATAAATGAAATTGTTTGTGTCCAGTGAATTGGAAACTTTCAAAACCTATCCCTCCCCCCCTCTTCAATGAATCCTATGTTTACACACTCACTATTCATTTGAACACCTGCAATAATATCTACTAACCGAGTTCTGGGAATTTATTCCTTAACTTGTTGTTTTTCACTCTCTGGCCCAGCATTAGAGAGTTTTCTACTTTTTGTAATTATAATGGTATAGCCCTTTTTATGGGCTTTTTAAAAGTGCTTAAATAGCCCTCCCGTTTAGAAACCTACATTACAATGCGATACTTTATTGTCGGGTGGGATGTTTATTTAGTTGAAATTTTTAAATAGGTCAAAATTGTTTAATTGGGAGTTATTTCATAGACCCATATTATTATAGTAGAGTTGTGTAAATGCTTTATATTATTTTATTTTCTATTTTATTTTAAATGCTATAATCGAATGTAGAAATATCTCTAGTTATATAGAAAACACACCACATGCATTGTACTAAATTATTTGAAAAACATCAAGCGCATGCAAGACAATACAAATAAATAAACAAAAAAGGGTGCATAATCAGGATATTTAAAAAAAGAAGACAAAAAAACAGGATATTAACCTACTTCTTCATTTCGAACTTGTTGGATATAATAATTCGAATAATTGGCCTAAAAATTCCATACTCATTGATGTGTGATTAAATGTGAAGGTACTTTAAAATTTAACTCAGAGATGATCATAACTTGGATGCATAAGAGGACCGTCGTAGCACCATCTCATATGCTCCAACGTGCGTCGTCGTCGTTGTCGTCGAAAGGAGGAAAACTTAATCCTTGTTGCACATTATTTCCTCTTCTTCTTTTTCTTTTGTTTTTATTAATATTTTATATTTTATTTTACATAAGTGGATACACCGAACTCGTACGTCCCATTTAGATAAAAACTTCCCGGCATAATGAGAACTCATATAAAGGTAGTTAATATGTACAAACCGAAACAACTTTCGCCATACAAGGGTATGAGAAGAGAAGGAAACAAAATAATATTAACAACAACTATCGAGCAAAAGGTCAACCCAACATGTTGTTGCGATAACTTTTTATTATTTTTTATGAACGAAGTAATTTTTGTTGGCGACTTTACTCCTTTTTTTCCCACCCAGATATTTCTGAGTAAAATGGTTGCAGATTGGCAAAAGGCTACATTCATAATGTACAGTACATATGTGAGTACATATATGCATTTAAGAGTATGTGGGTGGTGAAACAGAGAACACATGCACACATTTATGTAATACATATATAAAACGTGATAAGGAGGTGTTATGAGAATATGGTTTAAGAGCTTTTTGAACAAAAAAAAAAAATAAAATCAAAAAAACTTATTCGTTTTGTACGGAGATTGAATAATTTTTACAAAAATAACATCATGTTTTAGATTTTTGAGGGTTTTTAAAGTATTTTCATTTAATGCAAGAGAAATAGTTTTGAGATTTAAAAGTTTAGCCCTTTGTTGTTTTTAATTTTGGCCCACAATAAGGTATAAGTTTTAATTTAAGTTAATTATGTTATTTCTATAAATACATACATACATATGTAGGTAGATTAGATAAGTAGTTTGTTAGAATTTATGTAACAAAATTCTATTGAAACAAACAATTCTGCAGAAAACCATACCACTTTTATAGAAAAATTCTTAATCAGATAAGTACTTCATTCTGATCTTCTGATTAGGTACATATGTGCATTGTGCATACCATTTTTGGTTTGGTGAAATATTTCTGTTAAAAGTTTTTGCAAAAATTTAAAATCTAATCGTCAACAACTTTAATTTAAAATTTGACCATTATAACCTTAAAAGCCATAGAGTTACTGCACCTTCAGTGTACAACATCTGCTAATTTATTAAAGTTGTTTGCTCCAGAAGCCTTTTTATTAGCATAATAATAATGGCAACCCTGCATTTTCAATTTAACTGTTTTTCATTAGCTCTGATTCCGTAAGGTGTTTTAGTAAAATGACAGTAAAACGACACGGCTCTAGAAACGGCATTTGGAGTTTTAGTAAAAGTTTTATAGTTTTACTTAAACGCCAACTAACGTCGTTTACGTAAAAAGCCTTACGAAATGAAGTCAAAAAACATTTTGGTTATTCAGTAGTAAATAAAAAACAATGTTTTACACAGTTGATTAAGATGTGTTGTAAGTGTCACATTTGTGGCGATAATATGTTTGCATTTATTTTACTAAAAATTGATAATTTAGCAATGTTACAAAAATATACTTTTGAAAATTTAATTGAGTTAAGAGTTTTAAGTTGTTCGTGTCACATACATACGTATCAGAGACAGAGGCTTGGGTATTTCAAAACTTAATCTTTTTTTGTTTTTCAACTTATTTTGAATTTATTTGACTCAGATGTTAAATTTACGTTGAAGGGGTATTTTTAATGAATAATCTTTAAATGAGAATTTAATTTACTTAAAGTAGTTATTTCACTTTTGAGAAAGAAAAACTTTCCAAACGAAAGCACTTCCCACTTTACGTCAGAAATGATAGCTAATTTATGACAATGATTTCTCCATAACATTATCGTTTATTATAATAATATTTTCTGCATGTAGGTATAAAAATCATACTTTGTCACATCCGTAACAAACATGTCACTACCGTAACAATTTCAAAATGAAATGTTGGGACACTAATAATGATCTTGGGACCAGTTTCTTAATAGTGACTGTGAATTAAACCGAGTAAGTCAACTCTAGACATAAATTAACTCAAGAAGCTCTTTTTCAGAGGAAGATACCTGCAAAATCACTTAACAAACTCGTTTGATAAGACATCAAAACAAAGATCTGTTCAGTAAATTCAGAGTTAAATCAGCAAATTTATTGAGTTAGTTCGAGTTTAACTTAAATTTAAAGCTGAAAATCGAACCTTAGACATTTTAATTATTAAATTTAAACATTTTATTGAATACCTTACTAAAAATCCTTAAATTATTCCCTATAGCTTAAAAATTTCAAAATTTGCCATCGCTTACTCCATCTTTTCAATTCAATTCAATTATACGAGCTCTAGAGACCAGAGGATTATAATCATGTTATAAATTTTTTTTTTGGTAGACATTGCCCCTAACCATGCCTATTAGATATAAAGGAGGCAGGTGTTGTCTTCTATTTAAATCAAATACGAAAGTCTCCTAAGAGATAGTTAACTGTTAAAAGTGTACTCAAAGTCCCATTATATTTACACTCCTAATTAGCAATTCCCCAGATTGTTATGATAGTCAAGGAAGAAATATAGCTTTGTACGTAGGCGATGTTGGTAGGTAAGGTAAGATACACACACACAACCATACACTTTTTATAAAGGACAAACAAATTGTTTCAAAGAAGCCACCTCGGGGAAAGTTGTGCTGATGCAAATGAAAAAAACATATTCTGTGTTTTTTTTTTCATTTTAAAGTTAAAACAGATATTTTGTTGAAATATAGGCAAAAAATTAAATTTCGTAAAATAAATTACTGAGTGAGTTGTAAAATTAAAAAAGTGATAAAAAAATAAAATGCATGACTAAATCTCTCTCTCTATCACAGTTGGCATCTAAAAACAGGATATTATCTCATAATTCGACGAAATTTTATTTTATTTAATTTTTATTACTACCTAGAATCGAAAATCAGACAATAAAAGAAAAATGATAACTTATTTTTTCTGTAATTTCAGCTCGATTTAATAAAGGACAACAAAAATATAACATCCGCTAGCAGACCTATAATAGACAGCAGTTATCCCATAATCAACGCAAATTAGCCAATCGTAAAAAAGAGGATTTAATAAATTAATCCATCGAGTTCATGGTCAAATGATTCGAATTACGATCTCAGGATATTTTTATTTATTCATCCCTTTCATTTTTGTTTTGTTTATTTTTTTTTTTTAATTTTTTCCTGTCGGTCAGTTGTTGTCTCATCCGTCTGGCTGTTATATATTTATCCTGTAATTGTATTGAATGGAAAAGTCGAGGATGCATGCAACTGAAGCAGCAGTAGCAGGATCCATAGAAACAAGAGCAACAAAGAATCAACAAAAAAAAAAGAAGCTTTCTCTATATTGTTAAAAATATTGTGGTATCGTGCCAGCGTGCCATACACATACATTTACTAAAAAAAGAATTATTTTTTTATTACAAAATAAATTATTACCTATGTTTTAAAAAAAGTGTCCATTTGGAAAATGAAGGATGTCCGCGCGCATGTGTTGTCATATATATTTTGTGAAAAAATATTATGTTTGTTTTTTTTGTTTTTTGGTTTTTTTGTTTGATTTATTGAAAAATAGTGTTGTTGTTTATTTTTATGGAATAAATTAGATAAATGTTAAAAGTATAAATAAAACAAAAATGAAGAAACACAAAAATGACTCTGGGAAACTAAATCATATTTGAAAAAAAAAGACGAAGGGAGGGGGAAGTTCAAAAATACAAAAGGACAGTGTTAGCAAACCATGGGGCGGGTTCCATTTGTGAGATCGAAGTAATTATGTCTGTATAACAAGTGATTGAATTGACAACAAAAGTTGAGCGAGTATGAGACTTAATTTTTAGTTTTATTAAATTTTGATGCTAAAGCCTACAGTTTATATTTACATCAATTTGAAGTGAAATCAAAATCTAAGTGAAATATCAATAGATCTGGAGTCGAAAGGTTTAAAAATCTCACGATATGATTGGTTTAAATATCTAAAATCCGTTGGGCTTTTTTGTCCCGAAGCCAAATTATTCTTCCTTGTCGAACAAAATAATAATTGAATTTAATTTAATTCAATTTTTCACGCCAACGATCAATAGTTGAATTTAACGTGAAATTTCTTTAATGTGCCCCACAACTTCTATTTTGAAATCTTCATCAAATTTTCTGATTATCAAAGATGAATTGATTGATTGATAAATGTAGGTAGGTACAGTTTGAAGGTCTGAACAAAGATCTTCTAATTTTAATACGAGGTTTAAGAAAAAGCTGTCAGAAAGATTATGGAACTTAGTTATGCTGTTTTCATTTCATATTTCACTTGAAGCCCTATTCTGCTGAATGTTCAGGTGAATTTTCGTATTCTGCAATCCATCGGAGGAAAACGAATGTTCCAAAAATCATATAAATTTCGATAAAAATTAAATTTTTACAATTAAATTCTCTCAAGACCTTCAAAAATAATTATTGATACATCTTTGAACTCGAAAGATTGAAGAGTTTAAAGAATAATTTGTGATAAGTTAAGTGAAAAATTCACGTGAATCGAAAAATTCGATCGGATCGGATAGCAGAATAGGGCTGTTAGTCTTTATTTTTTTCAAAACTTCAAGCCTGATAAAATCTAAGACCTTTCTGCTGAATGTACACTTCGTTTAATACCCCGATGAATGTAAACCGTGAAATTCAAAATATATGCTTCGAGAAAAAATGTAGTATTATTCATATATTTCAAGGAATATAAATTGATTTTTTGATATTGTAACCAAATTTTAATAGCTACATAAAAATTTTAATATATACCTACATTATTTGAATATCCTCTAAATTTCTACATCACAGCGTGAAATTAAAAATTAAAAGAAAGAAAAAAGAAAATTTTCAGCAAAATCACCAAAAAAATGTCCCAACTAAACTTGCTACTTTACATCCCAAAGCTTCTTTTTTTAAATCGAATTTCAGTTTTATTCTAAAATAAATATTTGTCGAGAAAATAATTGTGGAACGCATTATTTTTTTTCATTTCTCATGAGAACCGGGTTTTACTGTTAATTTTCTAGAATTTAAATTAAATATCGATAAAAAAAATAAAACAACATAAATCTCTTATGAATATTTCATTAAAATAAAAAAAAAATATTCTGGCACCTAGTTTTAATAAATGGGTTCGCCAGCACTGTCAAAGGATGTAATTTGGCACTGCAGTACCTATTTGTATTTGTTTTTTTTTTTTTTTTTTAACTTCCTCATGTAGGACAACTATTGTTAGCGAAATTTATTGACACCAACATGCAGTTAATAAAAATTGATAAAAAGATTTTCAATTGAATATATTATGTATATACATAAATTTAGGTATTTGTTATTTAAAAGTAAAACACAAGAATATGAATATTTTTTTAATAAAAAAAAAAATATAACAACGCTCACCTGCAGTGTTTGTTTTTTTTTTTGAATATGGTAATTTAATTTAAGTTATTTTGGTGATATGATTTTTGAATGCAAATATTGTTAAATTGTTCTAAAGTTTATTGTTTTTTTTTTTAATTTATTTATTTGTGATGATTGTGAGATATATGAAATAAGAGAAAAATACGAAAAATAAACAAACGGGAAAGCTTCAGCGAGAACAAATGTTGCATTTTTTATTTGTTTAAAGTGAAAACACAAAGTCAAACAGAGAAGATACAAAAAAAAAAATCAGAATCAACAAAACCAAACCGAAATGAATATAAACGGAAATCCTGTGAATTTGTTTACCTATTGACAACCAAAAAACAAAAATAAAAAGGAACCAACACACACAGAAGCTGTCGGAAAAATTTGCAACGTGTATAATTTTAAGTTTTAAGTTTGAAAAAAAAAAATAAACAAATATTCAAACCAAAACTGTCAAAAATGATTGCATTAGTGCAAAAAAAAAAAGAACAACGAAAACACAACGAAAGTTGACAAAAATTTGTATATAACAACAACAACAATAGTTTTTTTTTGTTTAACAGCAAATTAATAACTCCTCACCTGTAGATTGTCTAAAAGGGCTTGAAAATAAGGCATTGATAAGAGTGTCATAGCTCGATTACCAGAGCTACTGGCTGCCGTTTGTGGCACACCATCCTGTGCCTGTTGAATAAGACGATTCTGTTAAGAAGATTTAAAGGAATTTTTGTTTTTTTTTTTATAAAACACTTCTATGATGAGAATTGGGGTCGATTGAAAAAAGACGAAAAGTTTTTTGAAAACACAATAAAAAAAAAAAATAAATAAACGATGAGCAAAAACAAAACTTATTTTTGTATGAAAATAACGAAATTGAATTCATGGCAATATGAACCTGTTATAATATAATATAAGGAAAATATTTCAACAGAAAGAAGAGATGATTTAAAAATACACTGCTCACAAAAAATTAGGGTATACATATATTTTTTTTATAAATCTTTAATTTTATAATTTAATATGATTTTTTAATTTAAGTGGATAAATCTTTTTGCTTAAAAAGTGAACATAATTCTTAAATTTAAAGCAGAACTCTGATTGTTTTTTAATACTTTCTAGTTATTTTTTTTAATTAATTTTTTAAGACCTTCAATCAATTATTTTCAAATATTTTAGAATAAATAAAAGCTACAATTTTACTGATTTTGAAAAAAAAATGTTTAGTATGTAGATTGTACAGGGAAGATACATAGCGACTGTCAATCTTTCTTTAAAAATACTTTATCCCAATTGGGGTAAAAAATAAATGAAGATAATAGAATATCTAAAACTGTAACAAAGTGACACCACTAACGTCAATCAATGAAGCTAAAATGTATCAGTTTTCAATCTGTAACATCAATTTTTTAAAACCAAAGCCCTTAAAGCTTTTTCATCTCTTTTGTGAGCAGTATATAATATTCTTTGATGCAATATAGAAAGAAAAACAGGGCTTGCCTCATCTTCCATTATACTACTATCAGCATGTTGCACTCCATCGGATTTTGGTCTACGATTCCTTTCTCTGCCATTGGCTTGTTGTTTTTGTCTCCTTTGGGTATTTTGTGGTCTATAAGTGAAAAATAAAGATAATGAAGAATTTTCTTTGTCTTTCTCTACAAAATTTTAAATAATCCAGTCCTTAAAGCACCAGAAGCAACAGCAATAGAGCCCAGAATATACAAACATTCATGTCTACTTTATAGCCAGGGGGAGAGTAAGTTAAGTATAAAATATTTTATAAGGAAATTAATACGAATCCCTAAATCTAATCTACTTTTCAATATTCTCCATGAGCATCTCCTGTATCTTTATCTTTATATAGAAAATAGTGAATTTCTTTAACAATAGTAAAAAAAATTCACATTTTGTAATGTAATATTCTTTTTTGCAGTAAAAATATAATAATCCAAAAAAAAAAAAACTGAACAGAGACAAGAAAATTGAACTCGAAAATTGGATTAAGCTAAAAGAGAAGAGATACAGATACGTCATTTCTGGATATCGAATTATGTCTTTTATGTTATTCCGCTGCTGCTCTATGTATATTTGTACATGTATGTAGCTCATGCTATTCCTGCTGATAACTTTTAAGGTACTAGGTATATCTACAATGATGCAACTTACCCCACGTCAGATGTCATATCGGCAGAGGTAAGAGGTTCAGTACCACTTCTTTCCCGGACCAGACGATCTGAAATGAACAAAGAGATAAATCAAAAAAAGATGAACATCGCACATCTTCTGCAGTAGAAGTCATAGGCGGTCTCAAGGAGGGTTGGAATGGTATTAAAGTCCACAATTTTTTTCAACTTGATTTTGCACAAATCTTCATTTTTTGTTGTAAATAAAAAATGTATTTTGGTGGAGCACAACTCAGGGAACAAGTACTCCCCTTGTATATTACTTCTCTACACAAGTTACAATTACAATAATCAAAAGTTGCATAGCAACTCCCTTAAACCCACTATATAAGTATATACCCTCTAACTTACCCGATTCATGTTTCTCATAGTCCTCCGGTTGGGTTCCAGGCTTTGCTTTAACTTCGATATTAATCTCAGCAGTGCTCAATCCCGCATGACACGAATAGACTCCGGCATCCCGGAATGTAATGTCCAACACCCGCAGGGCGCCTTTCTTCGAGACTTTGAATTTCCTCGATTTGACCAATGGCTTGTGGTCCTTGGTCCAGCGTATTTTCGTTCGATTGTACCTCTTTACGGGACACTTGATTTTCACTTGTGTGCCGAAAAACACCACTGCCGCTCCACCCACTTTCAGTGTGATTTTACTCTTCTTCGGGTCGTGCTGAATGTGAGTGCTATTGTTGATGGATATTATGGGCTTGGGGTCTTCGGGGGGACATGGTTTAACGTTACATGGCTTCTTATCGGCCGGTTTAGCACTCGGACACATCGATTCGGGTCGTTCGATTTTGTGCTCCTGAGCCATTATTTGCTTGCACTCGACCTTGCGTTCCTTGATGCCGTAGCCGCATGTGTGTGAGCACTTGGACCATTCGCCCACCTCCCATCGAACCGGACAATCCAGGACATTGCAATACTGACGGTCGGCTGGTGGTGGCTGGGGACACATACTATTCGGCACAACCATTGTATTCTCGCCACCCCGTGTCACTTCATGAATACATTGCACTTCTCGTGTCTTGATGCCGATGCCACATGACTTAGAGCACGGGGTGTAGTCGGAGTAGTTCCAGCGTGGTGGACATGGACGGTCGTTGCATGTTCGCACCCGAGCTTCTGGTTTTGTTTCGGGTGAGCATAGGAACGGCGACACCACACGTCCGTTGTCTTCTCGGACGCAATTAATGATAAGCTCCTCAACACCGCCCAGGCAGGAGGCACTACAACTAGTGTAGCCTTGTTCACGCCAAACATATGTTTTACCCGGTTCGGATACGCCAACTTTTATCGAATCCCTAGGGTACTGTTCGTCATAGCCATGCGAGGGTAGCATGCATGGTTCCTCGACGCATCTCTCCACTTCATCGTGTGGTTTTGGGCCTTCGCAAAGGCTGTCATTGACAGTGGCAATAGTTCGGCTATACTCGAGGAAGATCTTGCATGTGTAGGGGCGACGACGAATGCCTTCGCCGCAGGTTACGCTACATGCTGACCATTCTGTGTCCTTGATGAATCTGCAATGAAGGGGGATGAGATAAAATAGAGACAAAGTGAGAGAGAATATGCTATATGTTGCAAAATAGTTTGAAAATTTTTTTTGAGAATAAAGAAATTTTGATTTTAATGGATTGGGTGTGGTGGGCCTATATAGACTAGAGCTCTTTGGATATTTTCGCTGCGTGTGATAAATGTCTTGTAATCCAATTGATGGCCATTTGTGAGGGTGAAATTTTGCCGCCGCTGGTTTTTACGGTTGTTTTGGATTTTCCAATTAAATTGACAGCAATATGCGATTTATCATCATATTCACTGAGCCGCATTTTGCAGGAAATATTTTGATGAAGCACATTCAGGCACGTATGTCTACCAACCAATAAAGGACATGTCTAGTGGTTTTATTTATTTTTTTGGAAAGGTATGTATATTGCAGTTTCAACCGTCAGGACACGACACCTTTGATCGGTTTGATTTTTTTTTTGAAGATTTGTGAAATATGGAGAGTTTCCATTGAAATAGGATATTATGAAATTGGCTTTGTGGTGAACCTACCTTTATAACAAGGAGGCTAAGGGAATTGAAAATAATGTGTGAAATGCCACGAATAGCTCTCACGTATTTGGTCTTTCGTCTTAAGGCTTTGAAATACCTTGTGGAGTTTGGTGTAGAATTAATTTAAATAAATTGATTATAAAATAATAAAAATGTAATTTGGGAGCGCAAATTATTTTCGAAGAGAAGAATAATTACTTTTGTGGGAAAGATTATTTTAAGAGATTATTTTAGATTTATTTTTTGATACAGTTATCTGCGATTATTTGACTTTTGTATTGAGAAGTCACTTTTTGAGTTCGGGAATCACAAAAGACATAAAATTAAAAAAGCAATGAAATAAAAAAAAATAGCTGTGAAAGTGATATTTTGTTCACTTCTCTGAGAATTGACCTCTTGGTTTCCGCATTGAATTTTCGAAATCTATATTTCCTTATCCTGACAGCAAAATTTATTTATTCCATCTGCCTCTATAATAATACCCCAATAAAGAGTACCTACACGTTTATTGCTCCTTCTCCATATAATTGTAACTGAGTTTTTTTTCTTTAGCCATGAAGTGAATAAACAAATCCTGAAAAACCAACAAAAAAAACAACAAAATAATGATACCTATACCACACAATATGTAAAGAAAAAGAACAACATCAGGATAATAACTAACGACAAGCTCATTTCCAATAGGCATTAGAAGGGACGTTGTTTTTTGTGCCTAAAGTGTGAGCTGTAATGTCTATTGATTATCAACCACGTTGTCTCTTTTTAACGACAACAAAAAAAAAAAAAACAAAAGCCAAGAAGGTACATATATCAAAGTAGGTAGGTATTTTTGCTGGAAGGACACATGTCCAACTTATTTTCGACCTGCTGAATGAATGAATGGATGATTGGCGGCGGGGCCAGAGGGTGAAATCAATAAAATTACAATTTAAATGTTGCCCTCTATATCGAAGTAGACACACACACACAGTGACTGAATAATTAATAACAGAAACCATTTAAAAGAATACAAGCATTACAATCAATGTCCGTCCGTCCGTTCGTTCGTTCGTCCGTCTCATTCGTCTTAAAAGGAACTTTTCAAAAAAAAAAAAAAAAAAAAAAACGAGAAAAACAACAACTTCAGTTTAGCTTTAATTGAATTTGAGCTTCTTCTTACGTGTGCTCTTCCATCCAACTAAGCTGCCAATCTAAAGTCTCCCTCGGTGTGTACCTAGATATATTTAAGGGTACAAAAAAAAGAAACCAATAAAAAAAATAAACTAATCGAAATCTAAAGGTGGGTTCTTGGGATCTTCCCTAAAGCCACTACCTTATAATATATGTAGTTGAGGGTTGATTCGAGTGTGGTGTGATGAACATGAGGTGTGCGGTGTTAGGTGTGAAGTGAAGTGTGAACATGAGTGGTACAATTTTTTTTTTTGGCTCAACAACCGTCGTCGTCGTTCTGCAAATTCACACTATGACCGAGGACTAGTCTAGAGGTATAGCTATAATATGTTGTGTCTATATAATACAGGGGAGCTAATTAAACTTTGCCCAAGGACAAATTCTATGGTTCGGGTTCTGGTTCCGTTTCGAACTGCTATAATGGTAAATTTTCCATTCGACACTATTGCATCACATTTACAGTTTCACTATGAGGGTGAAGTGTTTGGGAAGGAATGATTTTACCTACTTCTAGTCTAACTCCACTCAACTTTACTCCCACTTACCAGTCTTTCGACTTGGTTGAATTCCACCTGAGCTATGCTTTACGGACTGTGACGACCCGTATTATAATATTACAGACGTATATCTTCTATGTAAGCTGTGTGTATAGCTTAAATACAATGTTAATGTTTCACTTGATTAGGCGATGAGCACCATGAATCATGATAGAACCAACTCTCTATATACCAACTATAAGTCTATATTGAGATGTTATTCCGATAGGCACTGATAATCACGATTGGACTTTTTTGTTTCTCTCCTTCTTTTGTAAATTCTCTCTCTCTACCTCTCTGTCACTGATGCCCTATTACACACTCTTTTGTGGTGAATAAATCACAGCATGGATTTGTGTTTCCTTAAATATAGACATGTAAGGTTGTATACCTACGATACGGTACGATTAGAGAGTATACGCTTGGAAAGTCTGGCAAATATACTTTTTGAACATAGAAGTGACAAGCTACGCATTTAAGCTTAAGCTATACCCTCTATACCTACCTACACATAGGGGGACAAACAAAAAAGATACAATTTCGTGCTAATCCTTCAGTCTGTCGAATGTAATAGGATCCTTAAGTGCACACACTGATGGAATCAGTTAAAGACAACACGCGTCCACAATTGTTTGGCAGATATGGATGGATTTAGTTACAGTAGGGTGTCGAAGTAAGTTTTATTAAAAATAAAAAAATACAAAAATGATTTTTTGGCCAAAAATCTTCACATTTGTCTAAGATGCGATTTTTGCAAAACTGTCCCTGTTCCATTTTTTATTGTTGGGCTACCTAAAATCCTTTGTTTTTTTTTTAATAATTGCCACAGGACCCTGAAACCCCTAAAATATAACAACAAGACCAAATCAGCAAAATTCCGGTAACAATGCTTGAAAAAGTGCACGAAGACTAAAAAAAAAAAATCCCTCGGCAGTGTTTGGACTTTGGAGGGCGCCATTTGAGATTTTTACGAAAGTTAAGATACGCTAGGAAAACACAGCCCAAAATTGTAGAAAATTGATTGCAACTCTAAAATAGACTCGAAGATAGATACTTTCTCCTTTTCATATTAAGTCGTAAAGATAAAAAGTTAAGAAGCCCAAAAAGTTGTTGACTATTAATTTTTCCTACAAGTTCTGTCATAATCATTTTAAGTCAAAATTTTCAAATAAACAAATTATTTAACATATAGAATACATTTTCCCCGTAATTCAAGATGGCGGTCGTCGATTCAGCGCCACATATTATACAAATTTGGAACCAAATATCTTTTCCTTCTTTTTTAAAATATCGATTTCGTTATTTTTGAAAAATATGACCAAATAAAATGTTCCATTTTGCGTGCCTATGCTAAAATAATTTTAGGAATTGGTTTTGTTTTTGTAAGACACACTGTAAAAAAGTCATTTTATACAAAGACAGAAAATGACCACAACATTTTATACAAAGTAAAAAAAAAAAAAACAAAGAAAAAAAAAGTCTGTCTACACTTACGTTGGATCCGATGAGGGATGTTCCGGTTCACTGCTTCCGCCACCACCCCCAATAAGAGACTGTGCTCTTGGGGGAAGTTCCTCGTGATGAAGTCGATTGGATTGTTGATGGGCGTAAATTGGTTGATCGTTGTATGATACCTGTTCGGAATCCTCTACGTCCTCCACCTCTTCACCGCCGCCGCCATCTTCTTCATCAGCTACTTCCTCATCGTCTTCATCACTTTTACTAACTTCATCTGGACTTTGTTCCTGAAGAATATTCGTGTTTTTTTTTGGGGAAAGAAAATTGATTCAATTAAATGAGATTTCCAAGTTTGTCACATTTTATATCAATTTATATAGCTATGTATAGAAATATAATATATGTATATAGACGACAAAGAAACACCAATGATTATTTAATTTTTTTTTTTGATCACATTCAACAAGCGATATATTCAGCAAGATAAAAAAAAGTAAAAAAAAGAAATGAAAAGATAGCAACATTTAAAGAACCAGTGAGACACCTTTTTTTTTTGTTGAAACAAACAGAAAAGTTATACACAAAAGAAATAATATAAGGAAGTTTGAGAGATAAGTTGTTTTTTTTTTTTTTTTTTACTTAAAATGGAGAAGAGACTCACATCCATTTCTTGGTCACGGTTGCATGATAAACCAGTGGTACACTGTTGAGCTCCTGGAGGTTTTGTTTGTGGATCGCATTTCGCACTTAAACTACCATCTGCGGACTTGCATTCGACACCACGCATTTGGATTCCATGTCCGCAAGTTACCGAACACTAAAAAATGCATTAAAACAAACATCACCAAAAGAAAAGAATAAACGAAAAAAGTACAGAAACGAACGAAGAAGAAAAAAATCACATACAGTAATAAAAAAAAGTAAGAGAAAAAATAGAAGATGAACATAAAAGTGATGCATACTTTCAGGAGGAAGACATCCTTCAAATTCAAACATTATAGAAAGATATGTTTGGTTTTTTTTTATTCAGTTTTTTGTGATGCAGTGGAAAAATGCATGCATTTCATATGTTTGAAAATAAGCAGGAGATACGGGACTAACAACCCCCCTTTCAATATCTATTTCGTCAACTTTTTCCCCATCGCCTCCTAGAAGTATACCATACCAACAAAGGCAAACAACTCTTTAAAAAATGACAACAAAGTATAAACCAGCGGAAAGTGGAATTTGCGGTTTGAAGATTACGTCAATGAACGTTTGGCAAAATCTTCAAAATATAACATGATATTACTTCAGATTTCTTCTTATCCTATGTATGTACATATATCCTATGTAGAGGTTCCACGATATGACTTGAGAGAAAAAGCGAACGGGGGATGATTCATTTTCTCTTGTTCTTTTGAGATAAATATGGAGTAAGGACGACCATTGATTTAGCTGGTTGAGTGGGTGTGGATTGTGGAAGCACCAGCACAGAAAGGAATGTCGTATAAATGTAATTTCAAGTCTTTTCTTTTACTTCGACTCGTGCACATTGAATTAATTTTTGAAGTTTCTAACTTTGAAAGGGAACAAAAAACCCATAAATGGATATACAATGTATGTACATATGTACAGCTTTGGCTTTGAGATTGCATAACATCTTATATAGAGTAGACCAGGCAAGAGGACCGAGACCAACAACCGTTGAATGAACTTTAAAATATATTTTTATGTTTAAAAAAAAAATGGAATGAAATGAAATGAACAATATTTTTGAAGGACTTTGACACAAAATAAGAAAGAATAGTAAGTGTAGTGAATGCTCTTTATGTAACGAGTCTTTTAGTTAAAAGATTTTTAAAAAGTGAATGCATTTTGATTTAAAAAATATTCAAGTAGATTTTAAATTTAAAAGAAGAATTTAATTTTGTTTATGTGTACATTATATTTTAGTACATAATATTTTGAATGAAAATGAAATATTCATAGAAAATCAAATATTCTAACTTACATTCCACAGCTTCTATTTTGAATAAAAATTAAAGAATTAAAAAATGTGAAGCTTGCTCAATGCTCGCACTACTTCAGTATTTTCCCTTGTCGTAGTTTTCTCATAAAGTGTCCTTATTGTCCATATAAGAAATTGTAGAACGCATTTATTTTCATTTCACTGAAGATGGGTTTAAAATTGCATTTATTTCTATAAAATTTTTAAAAAGACTTATATAGACAGCAACATTTTTTTTCACCTCTACTCCCCCAGATAAATAAGAAAATTAATGCGATCCACAATCATTTCCATTCATTAAATTAACGTGAAAAGTTTGAAATTGTTTTTGTTTCCAAAATGATGTTATGGAATGTAAATTTGAGATTTTTATATGACGAAAATAAATACTAATAATAAATACAAAGGAAAAGGTAAAATATTTGTTTGAGAACCCAAAAAATTACATTCCACAGCTTTTATATTCAATTTTTACATATTTGACTGGCAAAAATATCAAGTGAAATATTGTGGAACTTATTGATTTTTTTATTTTACCATGGAAATATGAAATTTTCGTTGGTACTATTTGTGTCTGATATCTTCCCAATTTTCGATATAAACATTTCTTTGTAAGGACCATCTGGTATAGGTATATTCGTGAAAAGAAGATTAATTCAATGGTTTCCACAAGATAAATTAAATGGGTTCCACATTATAAATTGAATTAGTTCCACAATATAAATAGAATGGGTTCCACAATCTTCTAAAAAATTCAATAGGTGATTATTTTGATAAAAATAAGTTTTAACTTGATTATTTTGTGTTTTGTTCAAACATTACGTGAAGGAATGGATGAGACCTACAATTTTCTGCCGAATCCGAACGACTTAAGTGAGAAGCACTTTTTCATGACAAGAGATACTCTTGGAGGATTTTTCAATTTTTCGCAAGAGGCAGTAAGTAACACGTGGAAACAAATTTAATTTTTTTCAAGGTTGCATAGATGGGAATCGAACCCGATACCTTCGTCGTAAAAGTTCTACGCACTAACCATAACGCCACGGGTAGAGGTAAAGCTTCTTGATTTTTGATTTTTCAATCAGCAACCCTCATAGTCTTTTTGCTTTATGATCAAGTACTCCAAAATTGAAAATATGCTGTGAAATACTTTGTGGAACCCCACTTTACCTAATTGTCTTGAATTTTTAATGATTGATTCTCTTACTTCTATTTGATTCGAGTCTATTCTATGTTATGTTATAGAACTGAAATATCTTAAGATGACACAACTAAAGCAACATTTCACTTAATATTTTTTAATTTTTTCCCCGGAAAACACATAAAACGCAACCATAAACGTACATACCTAAATGTTTTTCAGGTATTCACTGCTACTAGAAACAATGTAAAAAGTGATGCCTACGTTAAGAACATCCTGCAACCAATAAAATTTTAAAACTCATGTAGAAAGGTAGGTACTATTCCTTAGAGTAGGTCGTACGTAACTGTATAACTATAGAGGTAGTTTTATCTTATAAGCACCCAACTATAAACTCTATTGCAAGACTAAAAGTACTCAACTGTAGGTAGGTAGGAGGTTAGGTACTGCTTTCTTGTTCCGCCACTTCAACAATATTGTCTTGTATATCCGACATCCGTGTGTTTGAAATATAAAAAAAAAGAAACAATCTAAATGAGCATCCTGTACTCATTTGTATATAAAAATATATTTATAGAGACTCCAATTCCCATATACCTCTAACCTTATAAAAACCAACAAAAACAAAAAATATATAAAAAAAGAACTAAAACAAACAAAATAAAAACTGAATTACTGTTAAATTAGGTTCTGAAAAATCACGTGCCGTGCGCGCTGAAATAACGAACTGCGAAAGGCTTTCTTTTCAAAAGGATCTTCTCCCCGACACTATGCTCACATAGATATTCCTTCTATATTATTCTTCCTCCCGCTACTTCCACCCACTTTCAATCTCATAAACATCTTACTACATGTACTTTGTTTTTATTTTCACTTGTCTGCCTTTGTGTTCCATAATGCTAGGATGACAGAGCTATACATCCGCTTGTTTGCGAGCGAGCGGGCGAGCTAAAACCTGAACCCAACCTATAAAGCAAACCCTCAAGCCCACTACCTACATACAGCTCCGGCTCTGTTTCTCTGAGGAATATGAGAAAATTCCAAGAAACATTTACTTTTCATGAACGCGCGAGCGAACATGTTCGCTGTGAATGTGCACTTAAAGGCATTGCTATGGAACTGGAGCTTCTTCTCGTTTTCAAGAAAAGTGCGCGGTTCGGCTCCCACTCCCCACAATTTCTGATCCTAGTCCTATAGACACAAAGCCCGATGTGCATGCATGCAGTGCAATATGCTCTACCATCCACAACCATCAGCATGGGTGTGCGAACACTTTATAGCAACCAAAAACAAAATAAAGATCTACACACATTCAGAGAAAATATAACGGAAGACGAGCGCGACGTATAAAGAAGTAGAAGATGATTCTAGAAACTTACCCCAGACCATTCCTCGACCTCCCACTTGGGACACTCCTGTATCATGCAAGACTCTTGAGTTGGGGGTTTCGGTGTTCGGCATACGATGTCTGGAACCTGTTGGGGAAAATGACAATGGCATTTTTTAGATAGAAACAGAGAGAGAGAGAAAGTGCATAGTGCAATTAAGTAAACAGTAGGTAACTGCGGGATATATGGATAAAGGATATTATGGAATACGAATAGGACGGGACCAGTAGGATTTAAATGTAGTTATAGGTAGGTAGGTAACTCACTCTGGTTTTAATGCCATTTGTTTCCTCCGCACACACAACCATTCGTTCTCGATAACCCGGTCCACATAGACGACTGCACGCGCTCCATTCATCATCAGCTACCCACCTATGTACATATATACAGAGACCGATGACGACAATGCCCAAGGATAAGAGAAGGAAGAGAAAAACATAAAAAGGATGTTGTTAGAACAAAAGAAAAAATGCCATAAAAATTATGTAAAACATCTGAAAAGACTCGGAGTTTGGTCGGTGGTAGATATAGTACTTTTACATAATCCATGTTTTTTTTTTTTTTAATCTATGCTCGTTATCGTAGTTATCATTATCGAGGATTTTCATCCATCCAAGCATAGTGTCTCCTCTTCGTTTCGGATGGAAAAGTGGATTTGCGAGATAAGCCGAGTAAATATTTTTTAAAACAATATGTTTGACAAGAATGAGAATTATTTAAAATAAAAAATAACTGTAAAAGTTGAAAATAAAATTGGTAGATACCTGCACAAATAAGTTAAATTCCCAATTTACATTCCACAAATTTTATTTTTAACTAATAATTATTTTATTGACTATTTCTGAACGTTTCCAGGCTAATTTAGCTTCCATTTCTGCAATTGCATGTTAAGATATTAAAAATGTGTCGTGAAAAAGTTTGTGGAACGTATGTTTTTATTTCATTTTAAATAATTTGGAAATTTTTTTGACTCTTTTTGAACATTTCGAGGCTTATTTAGCTTATGTGCTTGAAATTTTCTTCTAAGAAATAAAAATGTGTCGTAAAACAGATTGTGGAACGTAAGTTTTTATTTCAAAGAATAAAGAATTCGGAAAGTAAAAAATTAAATTGACCACGAACATCCTCGTACAGTTCATTAAAAACTAAATACCTATTCACTGCATCGAACAAAATGACTGCGAATCTTACAGGTTTACGTTCCACAAATTCTAAATTAAATAAAAAAAATATTTTACAACAACTTCCGAAAGTTTTCGTGATACTCCGATTTTTCCCCTATTTTCGCAAGACCTGCGAAATCGAAAAGAAATAAATTGAAACAGATCTTGAATCATTTTCGGTCTAAGAATAATCACAGACTGTGGATTGTATTCATTTTTCATCTTGGGAAATGAGAATATTACGTGAACTTTTTCGCTTAAAAGCCTTCCACTGAAGAAAAAATGTACAGTGTATTCAAAAAAAAAATATGGGTCATATTCATTTTTTTAAATAAATAATAAATATAAATATAGAAACAGAAAATTTGCGAAACGTAAAAATTTTCTATTTCACTTGAGATGAGCTTTAATACTTTTGAAAAAAAACGCGCCTTTTTATTTCTAAAAAAAATCTATGATAACCATTCTTGTCAAACATAATGTTGATTGCAGATAGAAATAAAGGTTTTTCAAAGTGTACTTACTTAGGCGGACAGGTATGAGTGTTGCAGAGCACCACAGATGGCTCAGGTCGATTAGTTGCACTGCACAGAGAATCTTCGACTTCGACACCGGTAACACGATTTCTGCATGTTGGTCGGGACATCTTGTATCCTTGTTTTTGTAAGTTCCATAGAATAAAATAAAATAAAAAAAGAGAAAAGACATTATTATATATATATATTTTTTTTTTTCTTAAGAAATGTCTATCTACAATAGCTGGCGACACGGTGGATGGGGTGGTTGTCGAAGGAAAAATTATCGATTGATCAATTTCGTTTTTGGAACCTATAATTTCTTATTTCCAACACGACAAAAAATACAAAAAGAAAAAAAAATAGACATTTGGAATAAAAAAACGCAGTCAAATCTATGTAAGTTTCCTTAGCGAAATTAGGGTGACTATATATTTTCAAGTAACCAAGCTACCAAGACCAAGACCCAAGACCGAAGACGCTAAGTTGTGGCTAAAGTTGAAATCCTTATTGGGTTTTGTTAGTTTTTTTTTTTTTTCTTCCTTTTTTGGTGGCATTTCTCATTTTTATTGTGTGCCACAGCATAGCACGTTTAATCGATTAGCAGTGAGAGATGGTGTACCTACCTATTTTATAAGGGGGCGGCTTGTGGTTCTCAAAAGAGGTCGAGAAAAAAAAGAAGAGGGAAGAAACACACAGCCTGATGCCCTATCTGAAAATTGTCTTTATGGCTTTAATCGTTTTAGTCCCATTATACATTCTGTTTCTCTAGCAGTGTGGAACATAGTGGATCCTTGACTCATGAGTGGCACTGCTGGTGCGGGCTGTGACTTTTTTGTTCTGCACTTTGTTCCTTTTCACACACTAAAGCCAAGCGACATCATCGAATGACTCTGGGGGATGAAATCTCTCTTTGGTTCGATGAAGAAAAAAAAATAGGAGTCAAAGAATAAATAAAAACTTGGCAATATTGGTGGCATGTTGTTCGGGGATTATACCAAAAGGGGTGGTAAAAAGCTACCGAAGCCACCGCCGCCGTCGCTACCGCTACTGATACTTGTTCTAGTGGTACTTGAAATTTTACTCCCAGACCCTCTGTTTGGAAAAATGTTCCAATGTTTGGTATTTGGGGATCATCGATAGACTTTAGAGACGAGAGGGTGAAACAAATAAAAACGACTCGGAATGTTTTGTAATGGTATGAATCCCCCCCACCCTTTCACTTATGTCTATATAGGGAGTGGTCGGAGTTGATTCACTTTGATTCTGTGATACGGATGACGGAAGACGGCTTAAGTAAATACACATCTAGGGAGGAATTAAGTTAACGTATTCAAGAAATCAGATGAAGATTGTGCGACAGCTTAGCAGATATATTTTTTTTTTAAATATGACTATCACGTTATAAATTCTTTTTTTTTTGATATTGCTCCTCTGATACACCCAACAAGGAGTTCATTAGTCGAGATTTTGGGGGTAAAAAATATGTAAGATAGAAAAATAATAAAATAAAATAAAAAAATACAACCTATTCAATACAAAATAATAGGTATAGGTAAGGATTTGAAAGAGGCTTTGCATGACATAGATTTATCGGATAAAAAAAGGTCTCCCCCCGGTATCAAATTTTCTGACCTTGTATATACTATACAAGAAATTATGAAGAAGGTAAGATTGTATGAATATGTACATAGGTATAGCGCAGTACCTAGGTATAGATAGATGTTATATTCCTAAATCAGCTGACATTAAGTTTGGATTGTAAAACATTTTGGCAAATGACACCACATCCTGCATCTATTTATATATATTTTTTTGTCATCTAAAAGGAGAAAAAAAAGGTTCTTATGTGTTTTTTTGTTTGTTAGTCTTTCAAGTTTTGCCTTGAAATTTTTAAGGATCTTATATATAGAAGGCCAGAAATGATTGTTGTTTTCTTTTAAGAAAGGTATGATAAAACAAAATTTATATAAGATGTATTGGATATACTTGAAATTGGTTATCTCTACAAAGGTGGAGAGTTTTTTTTTTTTTTAAGTGAGGCATGATAATGTATTTATAAAAGGGTTTGAAAATCGAAAATGCTTCAACGCTTCTGCATTTTGTAAGCTCTTTTAAATGTAAATTTCCTATTTATGGACCTTTGTAATACCTAACTTACCTACCCACTTTTCATGAATAAGTTCAAAAGGATCTTCAGAGGTGGTCAGATTGGTTATATAGATAATCAGGCGATAAACTTAAAATGAGTGTTTTTCTGTTAAAATTAGGACTTTTTTATTAATAACATTTGAAAAATAATTTAAGTGAAATATTAACTATCAACCGAAAAACCTTGATATGAAATTTGTCAATCTATACACGACTCTTTTGATTCAAAATAAAATTGATTTATTCAATGAATTTCCCAACTTTTTGGAATTTTTACATTTTTTATGATAATCTTTGAAATCAAAGCACGTTAAGAAAAAATAGAGGGAAAGTGTTTCATTATTGTTATTTTTAAATTTACAGTAGACTAAATACAGTACAGAATGTTCAGTGAAATGTTCAACGAAAAAAATTTACAATTTTGAAATTTTAGTCTTGATTGCGGAAATATCGTCCCAGCAATTTTTTTTAAACAATTTTAATTGAATTGGTTTGGATGAAAATATTTCGCGAACCAAAGCTGGTAGAATTTTTTGGTTTTTAGTTTTAGAAAGATCTTAAAAAACTAATTCCCAATTTTGAGTTTTTCAAACACTTACGAATCTCGATTGCACAAAAATATCGCCATCAAAACAAGCTTTTTGAGTTGGTTTTTTGAAATTGGATCAAAATATAACTTCGGATGTAAATATTTTGAGAACCAGAAGAGGTAGAATATTTTGGCTTACAGGTGCGGATACAGTTGTTAAAGACATTTCCCTTGATATATAGTTTAATAAGTTTTGGAAACATTTAAAAAAAAAAATCACTTTTCGAGCAAAAACTAGCAAAGAGGTTAACCCATTCTTTTTTTCAAAAAGTCAATAAAATTTTATTTGTCATCAAGATGTGCTAAAATGTATACATTGGCGAAAAGGTCTATGAATTTTCAATTCAGCACTAAAAATGACAAACACTTGCGGAAATATCGCCATTCAAACATTTTTTGTTTGAACAATTTTAATCGAATGGGTTCGAAATAAGATAATATTTTGAGAAACAGAGCTCGTAGAATTTTTTGGTTTTCAGTTTCATAAAGTGAGATCGAGAGGCCGCTAATTTTTGTGGACTTAAGGGCGTTAAAATTACACATATATGTTTTAGCAAAATTAAGGTAGATATAATGACATATCTCTCGATCAAATAGGTACAAGAAACCCATATATATATGTAGGTATGTGCCTTTCCTTTTTATAATTATGATGAGTTTTTCTTGTCTTGCTTTTATAGAGGCTTGATTTCTTTAATTGATTCAGAATCATTTTACTTATTTTTTCCATAACAAAAAAGGTCATAGTTTCTTCAGAACTTTTCGGGTAACTTTCTAAGAAGTGCGAAGGTGGATTTAACGATGTTTTCTTTTCTAATTAATGGTCGCTTGCTTGATCATTTATAACAAACCTTTCAACATTTAAATCATTAATCATTTCTATACGTAAAAAAAATATTAAATCACACCTTTAACAAATCCTATAGCAACGACGAAGTCCATCGCAGTACTTGTAGAAAACATATAAAGTGAATAAAACCTACTTACCTCGCGCTTAACAAAAAAGTAGAAGTATAGTCTCAATACACATTAGCGAGTCTGCCTGCACTCTCCTTCTATATAGCCCAGGTTATTGTTTTATGAAAATTCAACTCCTATTTAACATATCAGCAACCTATCAACATGCCGACGACGACTTATTAAACCCTCTTTACCAAACACACGCATTGTATTTACCTTTTGAAGGTCATTATATTCCAGAACCTCCCCTCCCCCCACTCCAACTCGTCGAAAGAACAAATACCTAAAAAGCACGACCGACCCCCCTATATCCGATACTCGTATAGGGTATATGATTATAATAAATGGGTATGTATAGGTAGGTTAGGTACAGATGGGGCGCTTAATCCAAATTGTATCCCTTTTTCATACCTCGTTGAGGGAAAATATTATATTTTTAGATGTTTTATGACGATGAGAATCGCTTTTGTTCATACATTTATATAGGAACGAAATAGCAGTCAAAAGTCAATAGCTTTACATGAAATACCATAAATATTAAGATGATGGGTTCCTTGGTAGGTTAAAGATATAGCTATAGAAAATGTGTATTGTTTAAAGAACCAACCCTGCAGCTATATATCCGTGAATAGCGAGGATCCAATTTCAAATTGTAAATTTTTCAGCTTCTGAAGCAAATTCAATATATTAAAAAATATAAACAAAAAATAAAGGGATAATTAACACACCGACCTTGAGTAATTTTCAGTAAAAATAAGAAACATAAAAAAGTGAACTTCGGAAAATGAATTTATCAAAAATTACCAATGCCAACCAACTCTTTAATTAAGACTTCCTTGTAAATTTACTAGAATTTTTCATAAGAAAAAAATATATTCTCTTGAATTAACACACTGTATGGAGAACACTTTCATTAGAAAAAAAAAAAAAACAAAGCAAATAGTTAATGTGGAAATAAAATAATTACATAATAATTAATAATTTTAATTTACATATATTGTAAAGCATTCCTAACATTTTGAAATGATATTATTTTTTTTTAATTTTTAAATAGAAACAAATGAATTTAACCGAAATTTAAGTAAATAAATAACTCGGAATAGATTGTGGAACGTATTAGTTTTTTTTTTTTTTAATTTTATTTCGCTTACAAATTTGTATTTCAGATCAAGTTTCAGTCCTATTTTAAGCCTAATCAGACCCAATTCGTAAAGAAATTAAATATGAATATATTAAATGAGAAAATTAAAACTTTATGTTCCACAAATTCTTTTATGGAAGTAAAATTACCAATTTAGAAAAAAAAAATATATAAAATTATCACGCATTGTTAGACCCAGAATAATACATGGCGAAATTTTATATAAATGTATATGTATTTACATATATGTATATTCCCCAAAAATATTGTGGATCGTATTCATTATTTTCATTTCAAGAGAAATATAAGAATCACTTTGATTTTGTAATTGATTTGAAATAGGTACGTATGTATTGGATTATTTTATTACCTTCAGTTAGAGGGGAACATTACACGGGTTCAACAATTTTCAACATTTGAAATTGAAAATACATACTGCGAGGGAGTGATTGTGGAACGTATTAATTTTTTTTAGTTTACGGGAAATGACTACGAGCGTACTAAGTCAAGAGTAAAATAATATGCAATTAGGGCCAACATTTTTTTTTAATAAAAACTCAGGGCCCACAGTTTGCTGAAAATTGAAATATGAATTCTTAGAAAAATGCCGTCTTGAAATGTTTTAGCAGCTTTACATTCCGCAATTTTCTTAATAAAAAAAAATGATAAAGTAAGAATGTCGAACTCTTCCACTATTCTTTATTTTTATTATGGAGATTGGTTGCTATGAAATTGAATATATGGTTTGAATATTATTTGAGGAACGTATTCAATTTTAATTTCAATGGATATACGACTACTAGGCTAAAAGAGGACAAATATCGAAAAGGACCTATACTATAACTCCGACGAAAACCTCTAAATAAATCAATTTTTATTGAAAGTTGTATGAAGGACTTAACTTTGACTGTAACCCCAACTATGCTCATATATAACAAACAAAAATAAAATCTCTGATATATTGCACCCTTCAGAAAATAAACATCAAAATCGAATTCACCCCATAACCACGACCTATAAGAGTTTGAATTGGATTTTTTTTTTTTTTTTGACTAAACTGTTTTCGTCACACAACTATTGACTGACTCTTGACAGTCCATATTATATGCACACCAAAAATATCGAAGGTTGCCCTGATCATCATTTTCGAACCGTTTTCGTCGTCGTGTGATAACAGATGAACACGAACCACCAACTCTTATGGCCATAAAAAAATATCTACATATATAATTTCCCTTCTCTTCTAGTTTTGAAATTTTTTTTTGCATGTCAGTAAGCTACTTACCCCCTCCGCAGGTAACTGAACACAGTGACATCGGTGCCGTCTCCCAATGATAGAGTGGTTGCGAACATGATTTCCCATCACCCCCACACACTCCACACGCGTCGATCTTCTTCGTTGAACCAATCTTTAGGTCACAGCCAACTCGCTGGAAGAAGAAAACAAAAAAATTAGAGAAAAAAAAAAAACAAAATATTGGGAATATAAAAATAAAATCGGAATAAATATCGAAGAATGATGAAGGATAACACTCGACAAAAAAAAAAAGTTAGGTCGAACATTCCAAGAGTTTGTTTTTCCAACCTCAAGCTCTCAGGCAACGACGACGCCACGACGAGATAGAAAACAAGCTAAAAACATTTTGAATAAATAAAGCGTTTTCGAAATATTTTTTTTTTTTTTTTTTTTTTGATAGCTTTGCGAAGCGAGTATGTACCTAATACGCGATTCCATCGAGTCAAGAGGGTAACAAATAATTTATCACAATATAGAGAGGTTGGCTGAAAAATTATTTTGCGCCGAACATGAAATAGATGAATTGCTTCGCAGCACAAGGCTCGATATATATCGAGGAGAACCAACACTCCAAATAAACAACAACACAAAAAAAAACAAATGAACCAACAAACAGCCTCACTATAGCAATCTGTCTCTGTCTCTCTTTCTCTCTATGGGACGACTATGTGAAGGTAAGCCCGCGTTGGGCGCCATTTAAATGGAGTGGCCTCGAATCGAATACGGCCATTTTTGACGAAAGTGCTTTGTTTTCCCGGAGACATGTTGTCATTATTTAAATTCCTGTTCGAAGTAATGAATAACTTTGGCCGAATTATTTGGCAAATTGTGGTTTGATTTATGCGACTCATTGTGCACAGCCGTTGTATTGTATACTACGCCGCTATACCTCTGGATTTACCTTTCGGCATATACAATACATACATAAATCGATTGATATGTAGCTATTGGTTTCCGAGAGGAGTTTTGGTCTGAAGCTGAATGGTGAGGGTGGTAATGAGCATTTTTTTTTCGTTTTTTTTAGTAGGTACATATTTGGCAAGTTTGACAAAAAAAAAGTCGTGCAAACTCCTCGAAATAAATGAGACCTAATCACGGCATCGTATTTATTTTTCTCCAAGGGATTTCGGGAAGACTTGTTTTATATTTTACATGTTTTTTTTTTTTTTGAACCACAGACATTATTTTGTTTTCGAGTTTTTTTTTATTTTTTGAAAGGGCCTACGGGGATTGAAGGATGTGAGATGTTAACGATTATGTTGCGTTAGGCGATTTGCCGCAGAGGAATGTAAATTAAAACTCCGGAAAAGGGGGTATTTCTTGTATTCGATTTTATTTTGTTTTTCTTTTCCACTTTGTGTAAAATAAAAAAAAAATGAAGAATGTATTCCCTCTGAGACATGAGAGTCTGCTAACAAGGTATTAGACTTGTAAATGAGTTAAATACTCTTTTTTTGTTGTTTAAATGTTTATTCAATCGTGTGTTGTTTACTTTCAAGAGTTTTCTTTTTTAAGACAGATTAAGTCCCCTTGAGGGTATGTATATGATTGTGATGAACTTTTTTGAAGATTCATTATTTTTTTTTCGAGATGAGATGAGATGTGATGAGAGAAGAAGAAGATATTTGACACCAAATTTTATGTAAAATTTGGCAAGGGACAACTTCTAAGATAGACAAATTGATATACAACTTAAAAAATGACTAGAAAACAGTTATTGCCACAAAGAGTTGAGCTTTTGAGAGCCGAAGGTAACATGAGCTTCAATAGATGTTATTTACATTATATTATCTTCTGTTCTGTATTCATATTTATCAGAATTAATTGGTTTATTTAATGAACCTACTTTATTCTTTGGGACGGAATAATTTTTTTTTTAAATTAAATAACTAATATTGATTGAATGCCATGATATTGATGAATTTATTCAAAAATAAAAAGCCACATTTATTATTCAAAGAAATAACCCCTCAGCTAAATCATATTAATAATTTAGCCCTAAAGTGATACCGCTTACCAGAAAATTCAAAGCAACTCAAAATTAAAGCTAATGAATAAAAAGGATTGATCCATTAGCATTATCAAATATTTTTAGCAGCCAAATTTATGGTGTCAGGCGCGTATCCAAAAATATTATTTTTTTTACATATTTTTATATCATAAAATAAAATAAATAAGTTGGAAAACCAGGGGCTATATTAGTGACTTATAACTCTTAACCATTTCTGTACACGTGATACCGGTAGAATTGGAGGGGACATACAATTTTTTTCTAAGGGCAAAATACCAAAATTTTGTCTTTTTAAATTCAAGGCCTCTGCGTAAAAATTGTATGAACAAGATCCTGTATTCAAGGTTGCTCTTTAAAAAAAAAGATCGCTTAACCTCCTGAGAAAAATATTGCATGTTAACATTTTGATAATCCAAACAACAGAGGGTTTCATATCTAACTCTACAAATCAGTTCTTCAATTTCTAAATATCTTCACCTTGTGCGGAGTTCATTAAGCTTTCCACTCCCATGTCAAAAAAGGAAAAGATCAGAGCACTTTAATCAACAAAAAATTAAGGAAGCTTCAAAAATTTATCAAAAATCAGTTTACCTATATAAATTGTGTGGATACTTCAACTGAAATCTCTGCCCACCTTCACATACATCCTGCTTCCAAATTTTAACACAAACAAAAAATCCTCTGCAAAGTCATTTTTCTCTGAGTTCATTTACATAACACACATTATCCATTAAGTTTTAAAGTAATTGATAATTAAAAACCCAACAAAAAACAGTAATTTATTCTCCACAATGAGAATTAACTTATTTATACCACGCCAATCAACCTTCCGCATAAAAAAAAATAAAACCCGAGAGCAAAAATAAAAAATAAAGTAAAATAAAATAAAAAAAATTATACAATATAAAAAAAAAAAAAAAAAAACAATTTTTATTTCGCTCACCTGACATTTGCCCTGGATGCACATATCAAGACTTCCGGCACGACACCGAGTTCCATCTTGTACTCTGCCTGACAGCTGCACAATGACACTCGGCTCATCATAGTGTTCCGACTCATCTGGGCCAGTGACACCGCCACCATCAACCTCTGGCAGTGAAACGTCATCAGAAAGATGTGCAGGTCTCCCTCTATTTTTTTTTTTATATTTTATTTTTACATCCCAGCGCCAACCACATCCACAAAAAAAAGCGAGAAAACAAAAGAATAAAAATGAAATAAAAAATGGAGAAAGAGAACGAGAGAATAAAAAAAACAACAAACAATCCCATTTTACATTAAATGAATAAAGCCATTCAGTTAACGAGTCAAAGAGTGTATAACTGTGAATATTTTAACAACACACAAGCAAACAAAACCAGGACACTGAATAAACGAAGCGCAAGCGGTGAAAGTTCCAAAAAGGATTGCACGCTTCGTCCTTAGTATAATGTATAGAGTATTTTCATATACGTAAACGTTACAGCTACAACAGCAGGAGCAAAAGCAGAAGCACACTCTTGCTCGTTACATCATCAGGAGCTGGGAATTATGATATGTAGGGCGTTTGTAGTGTGGGGAGGGTGTAACGCGGCGTTTAAATGTTTCAAGGCAGCAGGATATAGCATGCAACATCCGTAGTCGTAGTCGTAGCCGGACTCGAATCCGCAGCGTGCTGCTTGCTAACTCCACTTCAAGTCCACACAGCCCAAAGCCAGCACTGCTCACCTACATTTCTCAGCGAACAATGCACCTCTCTTACGTACCTGGGATAGGTCGCTACTTAACAAAGAACATTCGCCAAGAGCCTTCTGCTGCATTTACAAAACGGGATGTTGTTGATGACTTTTACTCCACCACATCACACAGTCCACAGAGCCCTTCTGCTTCTGCAACACAGTAGTTCTCCCTCTACACAGACCGCCACCACTACAATGTAATTACCGCACTTTGCATTCAGAGACGTTTGTTTATAGAGTGTCCGCAGTTTTGCACTTCGCGTGAAACTTTCTGCGGTAATTTGCCCGTGTGTTTTATACATTTAAGTCTCTTTTTCAAACCCTCCCTCCCCTCACTTTAAGCTACACCCCAATAATAACCACTTACCTGCATGTTAAAGCACATGGATCTACGTAATCGTAATGCGTTGTCCACGTATACAATGTTCCATCGTAGGGTACATCATTGTATGCGGCACATTGATGCGCCCGGAAGTCCTGTTGTTCGGGACATGGTTGCATGTTGCATATTCTAAAACGAGTCGTATCTCCCTTGCATCCGTTTGGATTGTGACATCGTCTGATTTGTTGGGCCACTCCACCATCGCACGTTCGGGAACAAGTTGACCAATCCGACCAACCGGACCAACCGCCCGAGCCGCCTTTGGCACGTTTTTGCTGCAACATACACTGGATTAATAAACTTTCAGTTGTTTGGAAGTCACCTTTAGCCGGTCGTGTGGGAATCCGACAACGTCTTACTTCGAGTTCGTTCTCTAATTCGACATCTGTGTGCCATGTGTTGTCGAATGCCTGACTGGCATTTAGTTTCTTTGCAACGGATCCATATTCGAGGAAGATCGTTAACTGAAATTAATCAAAATGTCAATAAGATAGTTAAAATCTAAGATTATCAAGAGAAAAAGGATATACAATGTGATTAAGTGACAAATTTAATATAAAACAAAATAAGGGTCTTAAAAGTCTCGGGAACAAGGCGTCAACAAAAATCTCTTGTTTCTGTGTTCGATAGAACATTTCTTCACAAAAGATGATAAAAGCTTCTAGGGTCCCAATCCTCAGAGTGCTCAAGTGCTGAATGGAGTATTCCCGTGAAAGAGATGACAAAACCTTCCTGGGAACCAAGCATCTCAAATATCTTTTGCCCCTTGTGCTGGATAAGCTATTTATTGATGAAAGGTAATAAAACATTCTCGGGACCTTTAAAAAATCTGCGTTGTCCGTTTTGACCTTTTTCATAAAACTCCCAGAAACCAGGCATTAGAGAAACCTATTTCCCCCTGTCTTGAATAGACCATTTATGGATGATAAAAAGTTCTCGGGACCCAGGGGTGACAAAAATCTATTGTCCCCATTGCTGGATGGAGCATTTACGTGAAAAATACGGCAAAGTAGTTATTCCCGGGAACCAGACCTTACAAAAATCTGTTTTCAGTACTCGATAGCGCATTTCCATTGCCAAAGACGACAAAGGGTTCCTGGGAACCAAGCCCCACATAATCTGTTTTCCCCATTGCTGGATACAACATTTTTGCGAAAAATAACGGGAACCAAGCCTTACAAATTTTTGTTTTCAGTGGCATTTTTATTGCCAAAGACGACAAAGGATTCCTGGAAACCAGGCCTCAGAAAACCTGTAGTCCCCATTGCTAGATATAGCGGGAACCAGCTAGGGACCAAGTTGGCTTAAAAAAGCTTCTTGGTTGAGGCCCTGGCCCATTCCGAACTGGAACCCCACCACCAAAATGTTTTTTTATTGAAAATGCTTTCATGAGGCCTATAGGCAAGAGTCTGCATTAAAGATTCAATGTCAAGGGTAGCTTAAAATCTTAATAAAAAATAATAGTAAAAATACTTTAATGGCAAGTGCAAAAGTGATGCGTACCCACTTCAAAAGAATTAATTGAATTTTGTTCCAAAAAGAAGTAACAGGTTCCCAATTAAGTACCTTTACATACACACCAAAGCCTTTTTAAATACCTAAAAATATATAAATCCTTCTCCAGACGTTTTTAAAGCACCGCCGCCGTGCGTCGTCTTCCTCGCAGCTACATGACGTCTTCGTAGTCTCGATAAAAGAAAAATAACACCCACCATAATATCCTTTCATACATATATGTTTTTCTACTCTAACGGCAACGGTAGGTAAGTAGGTAGGTAAGGTAGGTATAGGAATAGGTTTATAAATATGTAGGTACACAGAAAAGGAGCTTCTTCGAATAATTGTCTGACAGTGTCATATGTCTAACCTCACGTAAAACATTTAAATAAGTGATTCATGTCAATTGCTAGCTGTGTCGCCTAGCTATATATGCTGCTACAGTGAAAACACATTAACCTTCCACCACACACAATAATGTGCTTCTTCAATACAATCCGAAGGTTCTCTCTATAGGTGAGGTAGGTAGGTATAAGAACACGGGCTATATAGGTAACCAAGTTGACCAAGGCGATGGGAAGATATGGGAAGAGAAAGATCCTTGAGTCTGGTCCTGAAGAATATGTGACCAACCAACAAAAAAGGATATAATATACAAAACACTGAGAAAATCAACTCAGAGTTAGAGAGCAGCACGTTTGATGCCGAAACCCTATCCATCTAACTCCTCCACACAATATCTCTATATAGCCTGCGTGATGAAGAGAAAAGAAAGGACGACATTGTGTAAAGTGTATAGTGTGATGTGTTTTGTTGTTGTGTTTGATCATGGTTGTTTGCTTTTTCTATTCAACCTGAATATCCATTACTGGGGTTTTCTCATTTTATCGGTACACAGGCAGTAAACAAAAATAGAGATTCCGCACATAACCTTAATTATTTATTTATGAGATGAAACCGTTTCAATAATTCACCTTTTATAAAAGTAGAAAAGCCATTGAGGTTCAGGAGCAGGAGCAGGAGCAGGAGCAGTAGCAGCAGCATCGGCATCAGCATCGGAGGAGACAGAAAACAGAAGGCATATAAGAACAATATGCCTATTTGTAGAAGGAGATGAAGAAAAAAAAAATGATACGAAATCCCAATCCCAAACGAAAATACCTTTGATGAGGGATGAAAATGGGTCTGACATTATTTTGTCATTAATCTATGTGATTCGGAGTGTATATAGCAAGTACACAAGTAAAAAGGCTCTATAGATATAGAGAGGAGAGAGAAGGCCTTCATGGATGTCAGTCAACACATTATATACCTTCCACTTACTTTACGTCCGCAGCAGGAAGCTGAAGCTAAAGCTCTGCAGCAAAAAACGGATAAAGGGTGTAAATCTAAATCTCGTTCCGCCACAACAAATCCAACCTGTTTGAACTGTCAGTCTGTATCCAAGTCGATGTCTAGTGTCTACGCCAAACCCTCGGGAATATCTAGCTGCTAGCTGACTGTGATGTCAATTTTATTTTTACCCCAATATTCTCGTTCTTTCGCTATTTTAGGCTACACACGCATCGGCTTTGATTTTTAATCTTATCTTCTTTCGCTTGGAAGTTTATTGATCGGAAATGTAAACGTTATGAATTTATTATCCAATCCGTCCAACCGATACCACGATACCAAAAACAAGATGCGAGGGATGAAATGTGATACCTTATACTTTTCCAACCCTATAGAACTTCAATATATAGGACGTTTGGTTGGTTGGAAATATATATAAATATATATAGAGAAAAGGTATGGGCTAACTGGATTTGTCTGCGACTTAAATGTCGCTTAAGAGCTTGATAAAAACTTAAACGATACTTTGAAGACAGTTAGACATAGATGAATGGTTAGCCTTTAGAGGGAGGGCTTTCTATGGTTTCTTTACGACTTATTGATTCCAAGAAAACGACGCCCGGGCGCCATTTTACTTATTTTAATTTTTTTTTCTTTCGCTGCCTAAACTCTTCTTGAACATTTAGCTACCAAAGAAACAAGTACCCAGTAATGTATACATTATATTATCTTACTAATCCCGCTCAATCGACTCAAGGATTGGATGAATTTAAGTAATGTTGTTGTACGACGAGCTTTCTTAAGACTCTTGCTCTCTATACCATGATGTTTGTTGTTCCCTGTTAAGTTCCAATTTGTATTAAACAAAAAAAAAATATATGAAACATGGACTCTTGCTTGCTTCTCAATTCAGTTCAGTTCGGTTCGCTTGGCTTGCATGAATATTTATTTAGAGCGCACTTTTGCATGTTGTTGGGTCATTAAGTCCTGGCGTTGTGTTTTGCTCCAAGGAAATTGAAATAAATGTCAACTGTCGAATGGTGGGACACAAAGCTCGGGAAGTATTTACTTTTGTAAAATTAAACTGCAAATGGGTAGGGGGTTTTTTGCGAATGTTCCATAAGCTCTACAAGCACGAAAAGCGATAAAATTCAAGTGGAATTCTTATACTTGTATAATATAAATGTATTCTTAAGAGGTACATAGCTATAGAGGTACACAGTCCTTATACCTACTGTGTGATGATGATGATTGTTATCAGAACCCTTCTTGCAACAATCGAATGGGAATCATGTCACTTTGAAGAGAAACACCTTTAATCAAAAAAATAAGGTTAAGTTGGCGAAACTAATGGACATTTTGTAGTGACCTTTGTTTTGTGGTAATGTTCTTTGTTTCCTTCTCTCAAGGTTAACAAGTGGCTAAAGAAAATATATAACTAAATAAACGCAATACTTTAGGAGCTTTAGTTAGTTTAGGAGAGAAGGGTGATGTCTTGGGCTGTGGGTAATTAATAGGAATTAGAATGCGACTTAAATAGTTTTGTTTTGTTTTGTTTATGTAAAGTTCTTTCGGTGTTAGGAAATGTCAAGTGGTTTAGTTCGATGACCACATTCAATTTTTTTTTCTTGCTGATTACCCTTTTTGACACTTAATGGAATTAGAAAAATATAGTGACAGTAACAAGGGGATATTTTGAAGGGGCGAATTCAAATCTTTCGTAAATTTTGGGACATTCTTCACCACTGATAATTAATACAATATTTTTCTCCGGAATAACAGTTGAGCCCTGGAAGAAGCATAGCTGATAAATCTGAACAACACTGTAACGTCAGTGGAGATTCGTTGCAGTGCAGTTCTGTTTGCCGTTCAGGTCATTTTTCACTAACGCCAAAATAAGCACATACACATGTTTAATGGTACGACACTTATAAACTCGAAAACTACTGAACTAATTTCGGTGAAATTTTAAAAGTTTATTCCTAGTAGAAAGTAGTTTGAGTAAAATCCGCCCACTGTCACGCCTACTTTAGACATTTTAGTTTATCCGTACTGAACGTCTTTAGAACGTTAAAAATTTATAATTAAGCTCTCTTCAACCTAAAGCAAACATGTCTTATTTTTCCCACCTACTACCACGCCTACTTTTTTTTTATTAAGAATATCATCCTTATTTATAACGTCTTTAGAAGGCTGAAAATTTTCAATAAATCACTCTTGAGGTAGAACAATGACATATGGAATTCTTTTTTTGGAATCCCGCCTACTGCTAATGCCCACTTTTCTTATATTTGAGTTTTTTTTTATTTTAAATATATAAAGTAGAATGTAAAGTTTTTGATAATTAACTTTAGAAATTGTGCATTTTAAAACCCAAAATCTCCTCTCTCATCTCGAAAACCAGTTGCCATAAATTTATAAATGTTCCTACACTAAATTATCAAACAATTAAAAATAGCACCACTTTGATGTGGATTAAGATTGCCACTAACTCAATTGGCTATCTATACAACAATATGACAAATTAGTAACAGATTTTCATCAAGCAAATTGTACCAATTCAACCAAGAAAATTATACTTATTTCACCCAGAAAGAAAAGAAAAATATATATACAAATATCTACAGATACACTTGTATGTATTTTTATCTACCATCACATTATTTAACACCACAAATAAAACCCAAGAATTTTATGATGTTAAATACATTAAATAACCCAAAAGGGTTAATTACAATCGACATACAACACAACTGCTTTGGTGTGTCTGCAAAATATCCTGTGAACGCCTGAACTCAACACATCAACAACAGAATCAGCAACAGTTTTTTTTTTTTGTTTAATAAGGGTCAAGGATGTACATCCTTTCAATCAATTTGGTCGGGAATATATATTTTACCAAAAGATGAAAAAAAAAAAAAAGAAAAAACTTGTCGAAATGTCTTCTAAGAAAAATTGTGTCTTCACATTTTATTATAGCAAGCCTAACGAAGACAAAATCTAAATTAATTGGAATCTCTGCCTTATTATTTTTGGCCAAATGATTAATCATCATCCCGCCTTTATTCTCATGAGTCGACAGTCGAGCCTTAATCACTTTAGGGTGTAATTTTATCCAAGCGCACCGAACCAACAACAAGAAGTTTGTTTAACAAGGGATCTCGTAAATTTTGGCGGAAACTTAACTTTCTACATAACTAACATTTCAAGACTTTTTTTTCTCTCTCTCTCCCTTTCTCTTACACCAACCCCCACATGATTATGTTTTGGAAATTAATTTATCATTTTGAAAAATTAGCTTCACTTACTTAAAGACTAAATGGAATATTTCATAAACATCTTGTAGCATGGTTGTATGTGTATATCTTTGATATGTCTTGACATTAAGGAGCCCTGTGTACCTAATCGAAAAACGTTTTTAAAATAATCATTTTTTTAATTACAATCCTCAACCATCAGACATAGGATCTTTTTTTTTTTTTTTTTTTTTTTTTGTTCCTTTATTTCTTGAATAGATTATGCAACTCTTATCCGATTACGTGTTGGATAAAAACACAGCTAAACATATTATAAATGCTTATCCGAGGATCAAAAAAGAAATGCAAGCTTGGGAAGACTTAAAAAAATACATAAGCATTCAAGTAGGTACACAAAAAAATAAAAATAAAGGATGAAGCTTTTATAGGGAGGACGATTCGAGAACAAAAATTCCACAATAAAACTTGGTCCTGTATCTGTAAATAATTAGTATGCTTTGCTTACATCATGCGACATTAGGTCTCGAAACTTCTAAGTATGAATGTAGGTAGGTACTTCAAATATAATCTTCCATGTATAGAAAGGTATATAAAATGTATATAGGTATACATATTAGTACTCATCTGAATCCCATCCTGGGCATAAACTCAAGCAATCAGGCTGAAGGACTCTATACGAGTATATTACACCATTGCTTTGGATTTGCCTTTCTCTGGCAACTGGCCATATCGCATCCCAACTCAACCCCCGCATTCAACATTTTATTCCTTTCATATATACGTACAAATACAGCCACAGACCAATTGGGTATGACCAGTGCATTACTATAATATATATTTAAGAGGGCTCCTCTTGATGGTGTGTATTTTCGTTTCGTTTCGGTCCTCTACCTCTGCGCCAATTACCTAATCACGGAAAATGACCCACTCTACCAGAACACAGCACTTTGCCGTTTGCCACAGGAGACATACCCTGTCGATTGGGAAAAAAGGCAAAATAACATATAAAAAAAAAATAAAACAAAACAGAAAACAATTTTGGAAGAGAAAGGCACAATTTCCACTACCACTTTTGTATCGAGAGTAACGAATATAGTTGTTGGAAAAGTTGCAGAAACAAAATACGAGGGTATGTTAAAAATCGCTTACAGAAGAATTGAGAATGTCCGTTTATATGCACAGGGTGATTCAATTCATTGGTTTCGATTTTGTATTCCAAAATGACTTGAATACATGACCGCATGAAAGGTGAATTGAAAATTTGGTAGACAAAATTCTAAAAATAAAAAATTCTTCTACAAACCGTTAGTCAAGAATTTTGAAAAAATTCAAAAAATTATCTTCAATTATTTATTTTAAATTAATTTAAAAAAAATGTTCAAATCAAAAAATTTTTAATTCAAAATTCAATATGTTTTTATCGACTCAATATAAAAATTCAAAATGTACTTATCCGCCGGTAACAAAATTACTAAAATTATTAAAATTTAAGAAAAAAATTGTGTTCCAAATTAAAAAAAAAATGCTTGTTAACTTTAATAAGTCGCAAAATCTAAAAAAAATGTTGTCTTGCTGGCCACATGACGATACTACTGACTTAAGCACAAATTTTACGATAGTAAGCGCGATCTTTAGCTTGACAAAAATTAAAAAAAAAAATGCATGTTTTAAATTCTAAAATTCAGCTTTTTTTAATAAATATTTAGTAGTCTGTATGTAGATTCGAACGTCTAGTTCGATATTTCGATACTGAATTTTTTTTATTGTAACTAGACTAGCCTTAGTTGGCAAGACCCTAAAATTTGCATTGACCGAACTTTATCTTTTAAACAATTTTTTTTTTTTGAGATTCAAAATGATTTTACATCAATTCAATTTTGAAGAAAATAATATGGATTAAAAATGTATATGGACCTATATAAAATAAAGAAAGTACAGACTTCGAAAGTCTATATTTCAAACATATAGGTAAATTCTTGTTATTCTATGTATAGAAATTTGACGTCGGTAATTTAGTGGATTGGATCATAAATATACCAAATTGTACCAAAATTGTATATTCTAAAATTATAATTTTTTAACCCGAAATTTTGTAAAAAAATAGGTTTTTGAATAAATAGGAAAATAACATATTAAATATCTTATATAAGTACCTATACTGATCGAATTTTGATTTATTGAATATTTTGTTCGTTTTTTTTAATAACTATGAAGAAATTAGACTACATTATAAACTTAAAACAATTAAGATAATTTCAGTTAGATATTGAAATAAAGATCATTTATCATCGCTTTAATTAATTGTTTACCATTCGCTTGAAGGAGGAACCAAAAAACGTTTAGCTATCCCGAGAGTAATTTAAACTTTCAAAATTTTTGTAAGTGTAATTGATGGTCTTAATAATTATCCCCTTCCTTAAACATAAGGTTAACACCAAAAATATTTCCTAAAATTACCTAAGTAGACATTATAGAAATATGTACACAAAAATTCAATAAATTCCAATGAAATCGTTTGAGTCATTTAAAAGTAATTTTAAAATAGATTCAGTGATTTTCAAGTCTACAAGAAATTTTGACATTCAACGACATCTATGGGAAAATTTGAAAACTTTTTGTTTACGTGATGCACTTCTGACTTATTAAAAAAACATTGCATGATTTTCATCGCAATCACATTAAATTTGTCATATTTAAAGATGCATGTAGGCAGCGGCATTTTGTTAATTTATATCATTTAGGATATTCACAGAAAATAAAAGGGTTTTAATTGAATAACTGCGGTAAGTTTCAAAATTCGGTTTTATTTTTTATTTTACAGACATCTAATATATTTAAAATCATTTAAAACGAAAAGGAATTAATTTTTCCTTTGAAATTTTGAACACATGCATTACATCTATTTGCATTATGTTCATTTGAACTTCAACAAAAAGTTCAATTACAAAATTTCATCGTAATATGTATGAAAATTCATATGGCCAATTTTTTTGTTTCAATGAAATGTCATTTCCACAGAAACGTTAATTAAAAATATTAACGTATGGATAAATACTTGGAATGGCTTTCTTTTTACTGGAAAAACATAAAATAATAAAAACACCAACGCGTGAAAATCAAAAACATTCGTTTTGAAATATGAAATTTAGATATAACCAAGCATAATATACACATCACTATACATACATTATAAAGGATTTAGCTAAATCAGTGACCTATTATAACCATTTTATTGCCAACAGCATTACCCCAGTCCAGTGACATTAGTGACACCCTGTGCTGCAAATTATCCTCGTACACACCAGAAGACCAACGACCACTCAAAGGACCTAGCGTGGGTATGGATATGTATATACATATATTTTATTCGGATTGTTAATCCACTCCACTGAGTTTGTAGTATGCATTATTCACATTCACCAGTGAAACTCCCAGTCCTAGCTACTGTTGCTACTATACACTGTGTTGCTTCAGCTATCCGCCACTGGCAGTATGATGTGAAATTTTGTAGGTAGGTCGGGTGTAGAAGACTGACTGTAGGAGAACGTATAAGTGTGCAAGTGGATTTTATGAGACTACAAGATTTTTTTTTTCGGCTATACCTACTCGTAGGTTTTTTTTGGCAATTTTGTTTTGTTGTTACTGTCGTTAAATTTAACTCTACACAGTGTCTCTCTTGTCCACTCAAATTGAATGACAAATTGAAAATGCCCACTTTTGTCGCCACTCTAGCTCTCTCTTATATATGAGTGTTTCTCTTTTCAGTTTAACCTTTTTTTTTTTTGAATTTTCCACATTGATTCACAAGAGCCTAGAGCAGAAAACTGAATATAGGTACATAACTGCAAAAGGATTGGACATGATGGAAAAATCCTGGTTGATTTAATTTTTTGTTCCTTTTTTTTGAAACTCCGATTATTCCTTGTTAGGAAATTCTGCTACTGTACAACCGAAAATCCTTAAAAAAAAAAGTGACTTTTCAATGCGCATATAGATTCGGTAAAGGGATGAATTGCATAAACGTTCGCAAATGTGTCGGGGAAAGGGGGGTGGTGGTAAAATAGGGACACTTGGCGGCAATCATCTCAACTAATATTAATTTATATTTTCGTAAGAAACAAAACTATGATTTGAACACCGGTATCCTAAGTACCTCATATGTGGGATATTCAAAAAAAAGGGATTTCTTGTAAAATGTAAGTAATTGGTCATAAAAGTTTAATTTTTTTTAGTTGTTTTATCAGCCATAAAAATATTTAATCAATGTTTTAAATTTTTAAAGGTCTTTATGGATTTAAAATAACACCTCATTTGTGGGATTTTCACAAAAAAAGCAAAAGGGTGCGAAATCCCCGAAAAAAGTCAACTTTAGTTTTTAAATATTGAGTAACTATAGATTTTTTAAAAACATTTTTATAGATTTTAAATGTTTTTGGGTATTTTCGAAGAAATCCAACCTCTCCCCCCTCCATATCAGGTCATTTCTTTTTTATTTCGAAATAAAATGCAAGTATATTCGGAACTTAGTCAAAATTGTGTTAGATTTTCAATTACCTCTCCCCCTCCCTGAAACATTTTCTGCGACCGCCTATGTAGTCGAGTTACATCATTTGATGGGATTACTCGATTACTTGGTACTACTGTCACTTCAGACTTTACCATGAGTAAGCGAATATAGCCCCACGTCATCAGAAAAGAGTGCCAGGACGAAGGAAATATAAAAAAAAAAAAACAAAATAACCACACCCCTCCTCGCCACTGTACATAACTACATTCAAAGTTCATTTTGGTTCACAAAAAAAATAAACATCCCTTTGTCCAGAGATGTCTGTGTGGAAAATCTGTAAATTGTTTGATAGACATTTAGGTACAATATCACTGAATGCTATTCTGCTGCTACTCTTTGATAAAGGCTAAAACATTTCGACAATATATAAAAATAGTATTACCAGCTATACAGACTGGTTTTGGTCCTTTTTTTAAATAAGCCAAAATATCCTTTCGAATCTATAGATATAGATACAAATATCAGTAACAGTGACGTTGATTGTTCTGATGAGAAGGAGGAGAACTAATGGATGCAGACGGTAAATCCATTGGGGTATTCTTTTACACTACGTTTACCTCATCCCCCGAGAAAAAAAAAAACATTGTATAGGAAGAAATGTGATAGTCGTCCATTCAATTGCCATAAAAGCTTTCACATTAAAAATTGATGGGATTGTAAGTGAATTGATTGATTCACCTCTCACCTTTTATTCTTTGTATAGTGTGTCTGTGTATATTATGAGTTTTGTTCTGTCCTTTCTGACTCTCGAATACCCAAACCTCTGAGACCTGGGGGGATTTATTTAATACATACCGAGTCGAGTCCTGAAATTGGTTTGTGCGCGCGAGAAACGAATACAAAGAGGTGAAATTGGTTAAATAGGGTTTCCCCAAATTAGCATTCTCCCGTGCGAGATCGAACAAAAAAAAAAGAAGAAATATTTGGGGTTGCTGTCAAAAATTCGGATTAACTTTAAGGCTGACTGTAACATGAACTGAATGGTGACATCCAGAATTCCAGAAGTTTTTATTTTATTTAAGCTCCATCCCTATAAAAAAACTTTTGGATGTAATCATGGATTTGACTTTTTGGGAGTTGTTTTTACTCCCTCTTTATATACCCCCTGTGCAATGAGCTTAATTTTACATGTGATGCACTTTTTTCGAAAAAATACAAAAAAAAAACATCCAAAAACGAAGTAATTAATTTTGTATATGGTGGTGGTGGTGATAGGAATGTGAGTTTTTACCTTTTGGGTAAATAAACCTACAAAGTTTCTATAGTTTTGAGAGTAAACTGCTACGAGCCTTGGGGTGTTATTTTACCAAAACCAAACCAAGTCATGCTAACCAACAAATACCATGGGATACATTTTTGTTTTACTCCCAAAAAAAAAAAAAAAAAACAAAAACAAAACCTTCCAGCCCCCGAAGTAAAACTTTGTTGTTATTTTTGTTTTTTTTTTGTTTTGTTTTTTTGTTTCATAACGAATTCATTGTTTTAGGTCGATGATGGTACCTACATAATGTACACACAGTGGATTTTTGTGTACATTTAGTTTTTGTTTATTATATGTATTTGTTATTTTTTGCGACTTACCAATAGGATTGCTGTCCAGACAGAGGTTTTTCGGTCCATAATTTTTATCTGCATGTTCGGAGAATCATGGTTTATTCTGAAAGTACATAGAATAAAACAAAATATAAGTAAATAGAAAATTTAAGTTAGGACCAGTTTGATATTAGGTACATAGAAAAACATAAACACAAGTTTTTTGGTTTTTTTTTTTTTTAATTTTAAAAACAATATTCTAGATTAGTTTGGGCATTTTTTACGATAAAATTTAGAATAGTTTTCTTGCTTTGATTTTATTTTTATTTTTGTTGAAACTTTAAGTAAAAAAAGCTTCATTTATTCTTGTTTTTTTTTTTTCTTGGATGAATCATCCAAAGTGATAAGATTATATTTTATAAAGAGAAGGTTTTCATTCAAATTTGTATATAAGCTCGTATCATTACGATTAACAATATTATTGGAAAAAAATTTGTATTAATCCATTATTAACGATATCACTCAAAGAACCATTTTTTGGTTTTCGACTATTTCATTATCTGTTGAATCGATTTTAATGAAATTTTTTACACAAGAGCTTCTAATAAGTTTAAATAATATTGCATATAAAAATTTTCAAAAGAGCTAATTTTTAATTCAAAAAAAAATCGAAAATATTTTTTTTTTTAAATCGATGTTCAGAAAATTGAAAGATTATTTTGTTAGAAATTAATTTTTTAACTCTGGATAGCTTAATTTTAAAAAATGGCGTACCTTTTTTTTTCATTAAAATGTTTTCGAAATTTTATATACCTATGCAAAAATTTATTTTTTTTTTAAATATTTTTTTCAATTTTTGCGATTTTTTGAAGAAATCAGTTTGTATACATCGCATTAGTATCAAAACAATTTTAATTAATTTAAAGTCCATGACAGAATTCACATCAATGCTGTTAAGTATGCTAAATTTATTATATATATTTTATGACTTCCTGTTTAATTAAAATTTAACTAATTATAGCTTATAATTTTAGCCTTTTATTAAAACAAAATATTTCGTATGTATGTAGATGATAAATTTCTTTTTTAAACAATCAAACATTTTTATTGTTTGTTTTGTGCGTTCTTAATTTTTAAGCATTAAACACAGATGGTACCATTTGAATATTTTTTTTTTTTTTTCAAGCCTATTAGGCAGGTACATATGTAGGTAGGTATATAACAAGAGGACTTGACATTTCTAATTTTCACTCATATTTTTAAACCTTCTTGATATTTTTTTTCTTTTTTAGATATAAACTCGAAACGATAATAATTTTTCCCTGTGACACTGTTTAATAAAAAATAAAAGCCAACTCAACCTTTTTCTCATATAAACACTACACTCTCCTCGGCTTATATGTCTCTTACTCTAAGGCTCTAAGGATATAGAGGAGAATGGATACAAAGAGGTCGTCTTTGGTGTGATGATCCCCGCGTATAAGTATCATTTTCTATACATATGTACCTACATTCTACACTTTCAAACAAACGAAGGATGTGCAATAATTTTTTATCACATCCTTCTCCACCTGTTTTTTTTTTATTTTTTGTTTTATTTATTTTTGCATTTTTTTTTTTAAATTTTATTTTACATCCGAGTGACAAATTAAAGTTATTTATAAACATTTTCATTTGTTTTCATTTGCACTCTCATGTCAAGTGAGTGTGTACACAGAATGGGGGTGAGAATATATGAAGGGGATTGAACCAAAAAAACATCTACCTAGACCTACCTACCTACCTACTTGGTTGCCTTTATATTTACACCCTGCTGGTGTTAAGCTTTTGCCTTGTCAAATAAACATCCTGTGTGAAAAAGTGGAAAAGTTGAAGATTTGAATCTGTCATACGTCTATCTTTCTAAATTTCCTTTTCTAAGCCGAAATATAATAAAAAAAAAGAAGGCATATCAAGAAATAAGTAAAGACAAAACAAAAAAAAAAAAACGAATGAAGGCTTCAAGTTGAAGAGCACCTGATACTTCAGGCCACGTGTGTGTGTGTGCTACCCGCAAAAATGTGTTTTTTTCCTTTTCTATAAAGTCGTCGTCTTCGTCATCGTCAGTCGTTGCTGTTAGAGAAATTGCAGATGAAATGTGGAACATATCTACAGTGTGTTGATAAATTTATAAGGACACTATATTGGTTCGTGCTTTTTGACTGTCACGGCGGATTAGGTCTGGCGGTCGAATTTTAACCTATTCCACCTAAAACCAAAAAATACATTTACATACGTCGACGTTCTTCTCTATTTTTGGCTGCGGTCGAACAAAAGCTGAAGATCACTAATTTTTTTTTCGATATTAAAAATCATAACCTTGGATGTTCATGGTTAATTGCATGAACATCGAATACAAACATCGTTTAAGTCTCCTTTCCACAATTATTATTTTACTTAGTTAAAAAAAAAAGAAATTCTAATTCATAAAAAAATAAATTCTCGATACAAATTTTTGAATGAAGCACATAAATAGCACATAATTTTTGTCTAATCGATTTTGGGGAAGTGTTTAGGCTTACGATTTTTTTTTTTATGTGAAAATACTGAGAATGTATCATCAAAATTCCAAAATAAATTTGCAACTCACTGTAGACTAATGACTCTTTAAAATTTTGTACCTCTATACCGATGGTGTTGGTCCTAAGTAAGCACATTTGATATTAATTAATTTCCACAATTAGCCAAGGTAAATATTTTGCAAAAGTATATTTGCCAACAATAAATATTATCATGACAATTTTGATGGGACATTTTTATTTTATATATGTATATATTATTCGCCATCGAGCTAGGTATAGGCAGTCATAGGAATGTTCTTCTAGCTTAATGCTGCTGTTGGAGACGGAGAAACGACACTTCTGTGGGATTTTGAATATGTGTCTCCTTTAAATTTTCTGGATTTTTTATTTGTTCGTTTTTTTTTGTTTGTTTCATTTTCTTCCGCACGCTCTCCTCTTAGCTCGTGTTGGGTCGGAGTGACGGCCTCTGGATGAATGGTTTTTTTATTCGTCCTTGGGATTGGGGTGTTGTATGATGATGATGATGAAGATCATGATGACGATGTTGGGGCGCGTTTAACATTTCACACTGTTATCATCTAAGAAGGCATTTAAGAATCTGCTTGTGAGAGCATTTGCCATGCCTTTGGCACTTGGCAGTCAGGTCTTTTTTTTTTGATTTATTGAAATTTATAAGCCCGTTTGGGGACTTTGTGTTCCATATCTTCGTAAACCAACATACCATGAAGGTATCTACATATCTCCAACATCGTCGTCGTATCTATGTAATGAGGAGAGAAAGTGAAGCTGAAGGAGCTGCTCAAACACGACTATAAGTGTAAGGACACGTCTATGACAAGGACCAGATAAACACTTGACGAAGTACCGAACCGAACCCCCATTGCTATAGGTACCTCTACTCTAAAATGAACCTTTAGAGTTGCCATCAGAGCGTCGAGAATGACGACGAACTATAATATAGAGGAATTAATAGTTGAGAAGGGTGCCCAAGAGGAGAAATATTGTCTTTTGATGTTTCTTGTTGTCATCCTCTCCTCCAACACCATCATCATCATCAACATCTTCGGATAGGACTCTTTTGGAAATTATGTGAAAGAGGGTAAGTGTTGTGGATGTCGAGTGATGCATTGCTTGTGTACTTATTCTATATTATAGTGGAACGCCATCGTCCTCCTCGTCGTCGTCGTTGCTCTGGAGCGCTCTTAATTTTATTATGAAGTTTTGTAGACATTGTATTTTGGTTCATGTATTTTTTATTTTTTTTTTAAGGATCAAGAGTTTGGTGTGTTCCTATACTTCCATATAGATTGATGTCATTATGATAATTTAAAAAAAAGGCTTTGTGGTATTTAATTAAAGGGTTATGATGTTGTGCTCTGGTTAAAGTGAAGATTTATAAATTTTTTTTTTATGGCAGCAGAAGGCAAGAAATATGATTAGATTACAATTCGCGTACCGTATCAAAAAAGTCTGAAGACTTTAGCCTTCCGATTTTTAAATTAGAAATTTAAGTTCGACATATTTTAAATTCGTTTTAAAAAATATACTGTGGAGTGTAGAGTTTTAGTTTTGGAACTTCATTTTTTATATAAAATTTAATATTAATCCTTAATCTAGTTGCATTTTTGATGCACACCGAAATTATTCTTGGTCTCCACTAACAAGAAAAAAAAACGGAAAAATATCAATGGAAAGTTTCATCAATTGACAAATTAAAATTACAGTAATTTTGTAATGAAAGAGATAACAAGGAAAAACACGTATAAAACTCAAGTGTCGGATTTGTCCGCAAACTATATTAATGGTCTGGGCAATTTATTCTGTGCGAACAAAGAGTGGAGGCTTCTTCAAATAATCAGATATAACTAACAATTTCGCTTACGATCCTGTTGTCATAATTGATGGAATTTTTCATTTCACCATCAGCAACAAACTAGACAATCTCTATCGCTCAACTTTTTTTTACAGCTTCTTATCATCAGGAAAACGACTTAATTGAGCTTGAAATTTTTTTATTTAAATTTATTTTGTTTCAACTTCACCGATTTTGCCATTCTTCTTTAATGAATTTTGGGAAACTATTTCTTATTTTATATAAATAATTTCCCTAAATGATGGAAAGTAACTTTTATTAATAAACATTAAAGTTAATAGAATTAAGGTACTTTCACGTCTAACAAGAAAGAAAATTACCCTAAAAGGTTATTGTTAAAGCTGTTTTTCCCTTAGAAAAAAAAACACTTCCGAAAATTAAGAGGACTAAATTTCATTGAGAAAATAAACGACTTACGAACATTCAGTGGCTATAAAATTAAAACTCCTTCCCAAATACTGAATTATATAAATTTTACTTGGTTTCTTTCTTAATTATTATTGGCCCTAAGGGTTCACACGCCATTTTGAAATAATGTCTAAATCAAAAAATAAACACAAAAAAAAGTTCACATGTAAAAATCTCATTCATAACTACGAAAACTATATTATACACTCAACTAACCCACACTAAACCATTTTTTTTTTTGAAGTTTTTATTTTATCCCACCAAAGCTTATTTTATTCCGCAATTTCTATATACATTGGCTGTGTTACGCTGTTCTGTTCTGTGGCGCTGAAAATGTTAATCCATTTGAAATAATGGCTAAACCGGAAGTGGTAATGCGATTCTACAAACATAATGTCACTCTTTTGCTATTTCGCTCCGATGATTTTCTCAAATCACTGTTTTTCTTATAGTTATTGCTATAATTTTCTATTTTATTCTAAAAATAAAATAATCCTCTTGATGAGGGTTTGAATGTGAATGAAGGAAGTTTGAGAAAAAAAAAAAAAAAACGAAAATGTTCTTAGGCGAGAAAACCCATTATAAGTGTCCTTGATTATGTATAAAGCTTCTGGTCTCTCTAATCCCCTTGCTCTTAGTCGCATCTAGAAATAAATGTGTCTCTTCATACAAAATGCCTTTTCACCTTCCTTTTCCTTTGCCTCATCATCATCTCAGCCATATTTCATTGACACTGATGGGATGATGGAAAGTTTTTATGTGCAAACACACACGTATGTATTTATTTAAGCACTGTAGACTCTCGTCCTGGCCACCTTTTCGAATATATGTACATATATAATTTTTTTTTATATCCCTTCAACCATCAGGCAACAGTTTCTCATGCGACACAACCATATATTAGAATCCGAATAGATTTTATGATGGGTGAGGGTTTCTTTGGCCCAATGGCGCCATCCATCGTCATCGTCGAAGCCACCATCATTAGGGGAGAGGAAGCAGGCGCTCAGTAGTGGGTGATTGCCGGCGTGAAACATTCACTAATTAAGGATAACGCTTGGTCAGTAATTATATGACCGTGTTTTATGACAGAGTGTTGGCAAATTTGTTTGGCAACAATCCGCAAGTCACACCTATGGCCAATTCAAGAGGAGACATATATACATATTTATATAATATATTAACACCGACTGAACATGGACAGGACACCCGCCGCAAACAAGTCAGGTATAATGTCAGGATTAATTTGCTACGATATGCGAGACACTATATAAACACAGCAGAAAATACCCCCTCTTGTAGCCTCCTCCATCCTCCTCTTGTCCATCAAAATGTCCTTGACGGATATAATCACCAAATAGCTAGATATGTGTGTACTGTGTAGGCAGCTAAATAACCGGTGGTGCGTGGATTGTCTTTATGGTATGGAAGACAGTGGCCTATGGGCCTCAAAATACGTTAGGGGCCCAGAGTCGTTTAAAACATATAAAAATTATTCAAAGATGATTTAGAAATAATTTGTTTTTCTAAAATAGTAAGAACTTTAAACATTAAAAAAAAAACGGAACGATTGTAAATGTTTCAGAAACATTCCTTTGGCTTCTAGGAATAAATAAGAAACGTCTTGGGAACATTTTCAAATGAGAAAGAATTTAATATTTCAGTTTTCCAAACCCAACATCAAAATTCTACCGAAACATCTAAGAAACATTTCAGAAACATATCAGAAACAATTAAAAATGTTGCAGAAACAAGTTTTTTTGTTTTTAATTATTTAGGCTTCCAAAAACGAAGAAATGAAGAAAATGTTGCAGAAACTATTTTTGTTTTATTTTTAGTTATTTCTGCTTCCAGTATCAAATTGCGAAAGATATCTAAAATCGACTAAAAACGTAGCAGAAACAATTTAATATTATTTTTATCTTATTTATTTAGTCTTCAAGAATCAAATGTGAAACATTTCGGAAACATTTATAAATTATTTCAACGACCAGTAACAAATGAGAAAAATCTTTAATCGATGAAAAATGTTTAAGAAACATTTTTTTTTTCAATTATTTTGTGTTCGAAACATTTAAAAATATTTTAAAGTGAATGCAGAAATTAGTGAACAACTAATTATTTTTTTGGAATTATTTTCGCTTCGAGAAATCTTGTTTTGAAATCCAATTTAAAATGTTTCAGAAACAATTTAATTTTTTTAGCTGTTTCAACCTCTAGAAATAAATGAAAAACATTTTTGAAACTTTAAAAAATGTTGCTGAAACAATTTTTGTTCTCAAAAAATGAAAAATCTTCGGGTTTTTAGCAAGTTGGTATTTTCTAATTTTTTTCTTTGATGTTACTTCATCTTGTCTCAAAATTAAAACAAAAATTGACTTTAAGAAAATCTGAATCAAGCTATAAATTCTACAAAGACCCTAAATTAACTTAATCCGGTCCTCTTTGAGACAACCAACAGAACTAATGAAATGATCAAACAGATTTATGTAATTGGACTTTGCTATCACGCACGCAAATCAACATTTCGATTTAATAGTTTCAATTATGAATTATGCGCGAAGTAATATGTCCTTTTAGTTTATAACAAAGGTAGTGGTGGCGGCAGCGGAAGTGGAGTCCAGTTGGGAGAATAATATGGTTGACCTGAACTGGTCGTATAGAGTGTGGCAGTCATTAAATCATATAGCAGGTGACATTTTCATGTAATTTGTCGCTGCCTCGAGACTAAATTTGGGTCGGGCTATATATATATGTACATATTTAAGAACTAAGCATTCGTTCCGTATGTAGGTATATACATATATAACTGCGGTTTAATTTTATACACAAAAGCTCATTGTGTTTGTGCGGTTTTTCCGACTAAATTGTTTGGGACATCAAATAAGGAAACTTGAGTCTTGAATGAATGGAATATAACAAAAAAAAAAAGAACAAAATAAATAAACCCAAAGAGAAAAACGAGGTAATTCCTTTTATTCGAGAGCTTAAGATACATTTTTAAAAGCCAAAGCTAAAGCAAGCCATCCAGCCCCAGTCAGTCAGACAGTGAGTCAGTCAGTCGGAGAGAAAAGTCCCATAGAGAGACTTTTGTTTTTCTATATGTTTCTTCGAGTTATTCGGGGGTATGGGGTTTTGGGATTTCGAGATAGGGATTGTGATTGGGGCGAGGTGTTTTGTTGTGTAGTTGTATACAACTGTGTTGTGGTACACACGTTTTATGTTTGTAGTCTTTTTGAATGAAAGGATGATGTTTCTACAATCTGAATTCCAAACGGGTCTAGACCAGATACGAATCACACCTATTAAATGATGGAGATCCTATACAGAGAGGGTGTTTTTTTTTGTTGTTCTTGTTTGTTGTTGCTTTAAACAAATACACAAATGCTCTACAAGGACTACGAGAGTACAAAAGGTATACAATAGCTTAGCATACGGATGTTTGAGCGAATGCCTTCGACAAGAGAAAGCTATTTGAATTCACAACAATATAATTGTGGTCCTGCCGTGCGTTGTTGTCGTCGTCGCTATCATCATCATCGTCGTCATCTGATAGTCTAGTTGTAAAATTTGGGCCAAGTTAGGCCGCGCCAGAGGGAAAATGTTCTATGGACCTTTCAATTTGTGCAATCGTCGACGAAAACCTTTAAGCTTTTAAAGCCATAAACGAGCACAAATTGTGCTCTAACCTTTAGCAAAATGTCAAAGGACAATGTTTTTTGTTTTTGTTTTTATTATCAATTCACTCAAGTTTCGTTTATGGCTTTAAAAGCTTAAAAATTAAATAATAATGGTTTATGAGGAGTTGATGTACCTAGTGTTAAGCCTTTTAAGAGAATGCTGATGGATCACACTCAAGCATATAAAAATAGAATCAAGTTATGAAGCCTATAGAATTGTTTTTTTTTTTAGTTTCTTAAAGTTCTCTGAAACTTGTGGAGAGAAAATAATTGGAGAGGTGTAGACAGAATGATGGTTATATTCTTTATTTGAAAAATCGAGCAATTTCCAAAAATCAAGAAGAAAAAAAATAAAACGAAAGTGTCATTTTACCGTGCAATCAATTCCCTGTGAAAGAAGAGTGGAGACTTTTCCAAAATCTACTACAATTTCTTTTAATAACCCAGATCTTTTTAGACAAATAAATCGTCACATCATCTGCGTAATTAATATGAACTTTGCTGTCAATTATAAATTCTTAAAATAGTAAAGGTCCCAAAACTTACCCTTGTGGGACACCTAAATATACTTATAACATATGGGATTGGAAGTTCTCTGCTCAGTTTGGACAATTTGAAAAGGGCTTTGTAAAAATTGAAAGCTTATTATACGTAGATATCTATCCAACTGGCGTCATCGCAACTGAACATATCCAACTTGACACGTCACAAGTGGACATTATTCAAGCCGACACAACCTAACTGAACATAGGGTACAGCTCGACATCGGTACAATTCTCGACAACTCTTCTGGAATCTGTTGAGCTAGTAGATATCTAATTTTTTGCATCACAATGACATTTGATTAAAATTTCGAGATCGAATTTTTTAACAAATTTGTAACTTGTCATTGTGTATTTATTACTTATTTATCGCAAGTAAAAAGTATACAATGAAAATAAAAAATAAATTGTCGAGTTCAAAAACGAAAATTATTTCCCCTACATCTAGGGCTTATAGATGAATAAACCTTAAATTCATCGGCACCGGCACCATAAAATTTCTATAAACAATTTTCTTTTGTCCAATGTCAATGTTCAGTTAACCTTAAACCGGAACTAAAATCAAAACAACATCACCATACAATCTATCCCCTTTTTACCTCATTTCCCCTTTTGTCTAAAAACTAACACCTAAACGTCATTGAAATCAGTCAAATGTCTAATTTTCTAAATGCATGTTGCACAAAGCTAAATTTTACAACGACAGACCCCTCTACTAATTAGCGGCTATTCCATTGGCTCACTCAATCAAGCCATTAAGAGGAACCAAACAAAAAAAAATGTCTCTTTGTCTGACTAGAATGTGAGATTTTTTTGTATTTTGATTTTCTGATTTTTTTTTTGTTTCGTTATCATCTAATCTATAATCAAAGTAAAAGGAACTTTATATACTTTGTATGTATAATAAATAATATGATGGAAAGGTATTGATAAGACTAAAAGAGCCAATCACGTTAATTGATTTAATAGCAAAACCCTCATTCATCAAATATTATGTACATTTATGTGTATTTATAGGCTTTATGTAGAAATGTATGTATGTATTTATAAATTGTATATATGTATCGAATGTGGAAATGAAAACCTAAAGCCAATTCATCATAAATACATCACACAATGGAATACAACTTCCCTTTTAGTTTTACCCTGCTGACTGAGTTTTGTGCGGTTGCAATTTAATGATGAGAATCCTCAGGGAGCCCAAAACCACCATATCGTATACTTTGTACATCTCAGCTCAGTTGTCTATATTTGGTGTATAGATAAAAGGTGACCATTTTATCAAAATTTTAAGAATTTAATTAGAAATTCTAGTTTACAACTTACATGAAAATGAAAATTCAATGAAAAAAAATTTTGTTTCGTAAAATGTACATTCCACATTTCTCCATTATGAAAGATACTTGTATTTAGGGACGAATTTCAATCATTTTCCTATCACATCAACTATTATTCTTATGAAAGCACGTGGAAAAATTAAAAAGTTTGTGGAACGTATTCATATTTTCATTTCACGATGGTAAAGAGGGCTTTTAGTTAAAAGGATTATGCGCTGTTAGAGAGTGTTTGGAATATGAAATAATAATTAAATTAAATTCCAGAAGGTATTTGGAATAATATAAAAATGAATACGTTCCACATTTATTACCAATTCTTTTTTTATCGATTTAAATATATCTTATCGCAAGAAAAACACTTAAATTGGATTGAAAATGATTCGAATTTTTTAAATTGTTGGATTTGTTTCGGAAAATAAGTTGTAGATTGTAAATTTATGAAATGAAAAATTTCAAGCGAAATTTAATTTTCACTTAAAAAGACTTAAAAAAACAAAATGCATTCATCATCTTAACGAATTTCATTCATTTCACTGCCAGGTCAACTTTTCTTCTTAAGATGTACTTTTCAAAGTGCCACCAAAAAGATTGTGGAACGTATTCATTTATCATGCATTTCACGCTAATAAAGAGATCTTTAGCTGAAAAAAATATGATGTTAGAGAATGTTGGAAAACAATTTATTAACTCCTCTTTCAATTAAACTCTTATCTTTTCACTTGACATGATATGAAATTTAAATACGTTCCACAATCCTTTCCAATTTTTTTAAATCTATATTTCATCAAATCACGAAGGAAAATATCTTTACTAGCTTGAAAACAATTCAAATTTTAGAATTTGTTGGATTTGTTTCGAAAAAGAAGATGTGGATTGTAAATTTGTAGAACGAAGCAGTTCACGTGAAATTTCAATTTCAGTCAAACAGATTTTAGGGACAAAAAATACATTTGAATAAAAAAAAAGGAAAGACGGTCACCTTATAAGTCTATAGTATAAAAATAATACGTTAGTGCAATTAATTTATGGCAACCTACAGATATACATATACGTATCGAATAATATACCAGTACGAATCGAAATCGAGAAAAAAAAAAGTTAGATAAAACTTTGTGGATTTTCATTTTTCTCTATGTTTATTTTTTTATACTCCTCCATAGAATAAAGTTACATGTTATATCGATTGCTTTTGCTACATATAACCAAGTCCAAGTACAATCGAAGCTATACATTCCTCCGTTTGGCTCCTCTGTGCTGACAAAAGAAGGCACGCTTATAGTTACACAGTATAAATGTAGTTTTGTTGTTTTTGTAGATGATTTCAATTAATTGAATTGTGTGGATGAATTGGAACAAAATGAATAATAGAAGGAAGGATATTGCTTACCTAACTACGTACTATATACCTATATCGTGATGGTAACCTTACCTAAGTATAGATAGATTATTATATCGTTGAGTGTGAGATCGATATAATTAAGTTTCTACTACACATACATATATATGTATGTATATAGAAAAAGGGTGTTTTAGCTGCTAAAGGCTTTTATTTTTTTTTATTTTTTCAATTGTGTGTTTGGCATAAATTGGAAAAGAGCTTAATGCCGTTTGACCTTTTAGAAATTAGCTATTAATCGGGTAAATTAGCTTAAGCATGTCATTGCCTAGGTGAAGGTGGGCAATGTAGTTTATGATGTTGTTATATATAGAATATATAAGAGCTTATACGATAGAATAATATACTTTATGCCTGTAGGCAGTTTTTCGACCCAAATGTTTAAGCCACCGTACTTCTACAAATAAGGTATCTATGTATATTTCACATTCAAAGTCACTGCAGGATAAGAACGAAGTGAGAAAAAAAAAAGTGATTAATATTGACACTTGCATTTTAGAGTATATTAATTTGATAGGATGTTGAAAATGGGGGGCTTAGAAAATTTAAGGCCGTTTTGTGAAATGAACTCCTTAAATTTTAATGGAGATAATAAACATTGCATTTATTATTCCTGAATATTTGTTCGTGACTGTATATTTGTACTGCTAACAGACAATGTGAATCGAGAGGTTAGCGAATGAAACATATTTTTTTGAGTCATGATCCGCAGTGGTTCACATATTTATAATGATTCGAATGATATCCCGTAGTGATTGCAGACGATGAGAGTTAAAACGACCCACACTTCGTTGTGCGCCAATTAAATGTATCATTTAAAAATTTTAGTTTTGAGACCTTTAGAAAGTTAAATCAGCAATTATTTTGATGCCAAAATAAAGGCGTTGGGATGAATTACTTTTTCAATGAAAAAAAAAAAATCTCTTTACAACCTACATAGGTATTTCGTAAAATCACATTTTAAAAACCGCCTGAACAACTTTTCCGTGATCATTATCAATTTTCTTGAAATTCACAACAATCTGCACCATTCCCAATAATCACAACTTTTATCAATTGGGTTGTTAAATATCGATTTTCAATATTTGTCAACTATCAATTCATATCTGAAAATAGTAATAGGGGTGGGTGTAAAAATCCTTCTACCCACAGACCAACAGAAATATAATAAAACAACCTTTCCTCGACTTTCAAAATAATAAAAATAATAATTTAACTGATTGCCCATCAAGAATAATATGCATTGAATACTTTTTCATCTTGATAATAATAACAAGGACCACAACATCAGTCAAAAGAAAAAATACATCATTTTATTTCTATTTTTTTTTTTTGAGAGAGAGAATATGCTTATCTTGGCTTTTTTGAATTTGTGAAATTATTAAATATGAAATCTCAGCTGCTGCTGCTGGCGCTACTCCTCTTCGGAGGAGGAGGAAGGAACAAAAAATTAAAGTACTACCTACCTATTAATATTTGGATTTGTATGCAAATATACATAAAAACCATTCTCGATTTTGGAATAAAAAAAAAAGGATTCAAATGCGGAAGATTTTAATGATTTATTTAAAATTGAATGAAGAGCAAGGATGGATGGATGGGGAATTGTGGAATTGAATGAAACGGAAGGAAAAGAAAATTGTATACTTTTCCGTCTGCAATATTTTTTTTTATGATTTTCTTTCATTCACCCCTCTCTAACTCCACTTCCGCTTATCCAATCAATCGGATCTCAAATACGACAAATAGAATTCAACGTTGCCGTCGTCGTCGTTCGTCGTCGTCGCGTCTTAGTCATCATCGTCGTGGTCCTTAGAATCTTTTCATTGACTTGTTCCTAAACGAGTTGCCAAGTTTTTAATGTTTTTTTCTCTCTTTTCTTCTTCTTTATCGAGAATAATATGAAAGAAAGAAAATTTCTACCTGTCTACCTGGGAAAGAAAATATCTTAATGGAAATCCTCGTTTGCTCCTTAGGTCTTGTGTGAGGTTTATAATAATCGTTTGAGGAATTAAAACGATTCGTAATTGATATTACATCATATCGCGTGATAGAACTAACCCCTGCACCTTTGAATCTACATCATCTACTACATACCTCCTCAGGCGAGAGTTCTTATCAAGGGAATTTAATAGGGAGCGTCTGTCTGGTCAATTAGGCAGTACCTATTTAAGATGACGCAGCACAGCATATGGATGGATGAGAAGGGCAAGTTCAAAGATATTTCCCTTTTTTTTTTTGGGTGACAAATGAGCGCAAGTTTGTTGACATATTTGTTTCTTTAGAAACAAAAATTCAACATTTCGTTTTTGTACTTTAAAATTCCTCAGCTTGAGATTAAGGGAAAAGAATTTAAGGAATTTCAAAATAATTATAGAAAATCTAAAAATAAACTCCTTTTCGGGGAAATAGAAATTAATTTAAAATTTTGTATTTTAGTTTTATCATTTTTCGTATTTTGTGTATCATTTTCAAAAATCGATAGCAGATCATAGAAGTTGGTGGAACATATTCCAAATGAAAGAGTCCAAAATTTTAAATACACTTCAAACCAATCTTCATTGTTTCTATTTAAAAAATTAAATATTAAAAAATCCATATATGCAAACAATTGATGGGAGAACACAGGTTCTTTCTCTATTGCGAGTTCGTTTCCACCAAAACTGACACTTTTATGCTACCTCCCCTGATATAAACATGACATATAGGAGACAAATTATGACAGTGACGGGTAGGTATAGTATAGGTGATATCAGATTAAAGATTAAGATTCAATTTTATATCGCCTTTCGGATGTCCTTTCAATAAAAAAAAAAAATGATTGTTTAATGTCAAAAGGGTTTTTGGGTTGTCTTTCCTTCTTTAAAAGGTATCTACTTTTCTGTGTGGATCTATGTTTCGACCACTGCGGTATTTAAATTTAGGGACTTGTGGTTTTCCTTGGGTGATTTGAAATTAAATTCTTTGAGATATATTTAAAGGGTATATTTATTCAGAGAAACATATTTTTGGCTGATGTCAAAAAAGCATTGCGGAAAAACGTCCATAAAAATCAAAACACTCAACCTTCGACTATGATAAATTATGCATAATAATGAATAGCATTAAATAATGAAATTCAGCCCATTGACACGCCTACTTTAAAAAATGTAAACAGAAAAAATAGGCAGTACCAATTCAGAACCTTTAAAGTATTTAGTTTACCAAATTTCAATAATTTTCTGCTACAATCGGCGTGGGAAATGATTTAAAATTTAAATTTAAAAAAATTAGCCAGTTTTACTGAATTCATTTTCCTAAAATTATAAAGTGTACCAAATTTCTTTGATTTTCGTCTAGAATTGGTGTGCAAAATAATTTTTTTTTTAATTTTTTTTACTAAATTTGATTGGAGTGGGAAATGATTTGTTTGAAATTTTGAACTTTGGTACCATATTGTGAAGCCTTCATTTTAAAATTAAATTAAAACCAAATAGGTATTATCACTGAATTCAGTGTCTTTAAATTTTAATGTTTACTAAATTTCATTAATTTTGGCCTAGAATTGACATGGGAAATTTTTTAATTTGGTACCTAAATAAATTGTGAATACAAACAAATAGTACCTCTGAAACCAGCATATATTCAAAATTATAAAGAGTACCAAATTTCATTCGTTTTCGTTAAAGCGAAATATTTGAATTCTACGGAAATAATAATAGTCACAGAAAAGTAGCAGTGAGCTTTTGGAGGTAAAAACTGAATTTTTCTAAGATCAGACTTTTTATCAAGTTTAAAAATAGTGTTGTGGTTTTCTTCTGTTATGACCAAATTTTGTAATGACTCGAAATTATATCAACTATCCCTAAAAAGAGTTCTTTAAAAATACCTAAATGCCCATCTAGTTCAAATCACACACATCAATCTTTTTTTTTCACAACAAAATAGTCATTTACAATAATTTTAATTTCAAATAAAACTGTGATTGATTGTAATGCAATATTTTCCTTCTTAAATCGATATAGACTTTCCAATTAAAAAAACACACATATTATACGACTACACATAGGAGGTATGTGTACACAGTAACACCAGAAGTATATACCAAGTACCCAAGTTACGCTTGACCTAATCTACAATCGCCATTAAGAAATCCATTGAGTGGACACGCTAATTATTTGGTCAACATAAACAGTCATAGTAGTACGTGCCCACTTGTGAAGCAATCTTTACCCCCTTTTACTTGCCTTTCCTATACACCGAACCCCTTTGTCACCCTTCTCCCATTATATAGAAGACACGCAGAAACTTTTCTCTACAAACGTTACCCACTTGACATTTTCGTCCATTTGTCAATGGTTTTGCTTATACCCAAGTTCTAAACACACTTGAGTGTGCTCCTTTATGTGACAGACATTTTGACGATGCTATAATAATGACGCACTGATTGGCCTTTCGTCAGGTTCTACATACAGAGGGTGTTTGAGTGGGTGGGTGGTTTGGTCTTCCTTCTTCCTTCTTCATCCTGTATCTGTATCTTGATCAAATATGCGTGAATGGACAATGAGCACCTTGCGGTTAAATGCCATTGTGGTGGTAGTCCTTGCATGCATAATGCTGGCCAAAAGACTTCATCTTCACCTGAGGCAATATACTTATAAATCCCCTGTGCTATTTGACTAAACTTGAGGTCCGTCAGTCTCTAGGTAAACGACCAACTTTTTTCCACCGTATAGTTCTCTGCACCGACTCCATCGTTATAATCATCATTCACATTGTGCAAACATTGCTTTTTAAATTTTTTATACCATTAAAAAAAAAAAAAAAAAATGCTACATTTTCATTCCCTTTTAACACCTCTCCTATATACAACCGCCGCCACCGCCGCCGACCACATCATCATCGCAGATCCCCTTCAATGATGCGCGGCTGTGGGGTCGTTTATGTTGGATGGGTATGTAATTTGATTACACTCGTTTGTTATCAATGCAAATAATTATTAATATCAAAATGGAAAGAGAGACCGAATCCAATTAGAATATGGCAATGAGGAGAAAAAAAAGAAGGAAATATATTCTGTGGGTAAAAAAAAATATGAACAGAAAAAAAATCCCCTCAAAGGGAATTTTAAGAAAAAAATCAGCTTAATGATAACTTGATATTTTCTTTTCAGATTTTCAATAAAAAGATGAGGTTACATTTAAGGTGTCGGTCTTTTGACAGCTCTCAATTAGCACCTCTCTTTAACATGGAATATAAAATGACCGAAATTTTTTCTTCTTTTTTTTGTTGTTGAAAGTTTCTGTGTGAAAATTTGAGTAATTATGCGCTTGAATAGCAAAATCAACAGACTCTGGGGTTTTCATGTGGAAATCAAAGTGTTTTTGTTTATTTTTTTTTCCTCTATTCAGTTATCTTACTAAGATACAGAATTATACGGGTGTGAAATTTAGCCCTAATGCAGTTTTAGCTTTCACTTTAAATAAAGAAAAATTATTTAGAAAAAAAAAAAATCACATTTCAGTGAATTTATTAACTAAAGGTAGAAAAGTGATTTATGCATTAGCAGTTACAGAAAAAATAAAATGCACGACTAGATCACACGAAGTTTAAGTCTAGAAAGGTTAAAACTGTTACATGGGTTAGATATTGTAAATTTATGGAAATAGTTCAGTAATGTTATATGAAATTATATAGTTAGAGATAATTTGGACCATGGTTGGGGGTCCACCAAATTAGAATTTTACTTCTGAACAATTTCAACAACTTTAATTTTGTGTACAAAGTTTTCTATTTGATAAGCGTTTTCTTTAAATTTGAACCATGACTGACATAGCCCGGAAAATTAAGCTTTCGTTTAGAAAAATTTAGACAAAACTGAATTTTTGGTACACATTTTTTTTTAAATTTCTTAAGCATTTCTTTAGAACTTCCTCAAATTGAGACCATGACTTACAGCCCAGGAAAATGTTGAACGAAAACTATTTTTATTTTTTATGCATTTCCTAAAAAAATAGGTCAAATTTGGACTATAAGTGGTAGACTAGTAAAATTAGACTTTCATTTCGACAAGCTAAATTTTTGATATAATTTTTTTAATTTTTTATATTTTCTTGAGCATCTACATACTTAGCTAAAAGGTTAAGCACCTGCTCTGATCATTTATGCTCCGTTTTATTAATACTCATTTGTGTGATCTTCATCAACAAACACATTTTTCGATTAAAATAAGTATCCCTTTCAAAGTACCTACTCAATTTCTAAATCCACAAACTCTTAACCCAAACCTCTTCTTAGTTCTTCAAAGACATCCTACGTACCAAAAAAAAAAAAAATTGAAACAAATTAAATTATGCTAAAATTAATAATATCACATTCACAAGTAATAAAACCCACATTAATTGTTAATTTTTGGATTTCTTCCCGTTCGTCGTTCGTCGCCCCAAAAGTTTTATACTTCTGAATTAATTTACAAATTTCCCGGGATGAGCTCGTAGATAGCTATTTTCGTTTCTAGCTTTTCCTTCGAAAATTATTTCCATAGAATAGATTATCATAGAAAATTTAGTATGATACAGCATTTCTGGCTATACCAGCAGATTTTTTTTTAGCTCTGGGTTTTCACACATAAAACCTATTCTAAAATTCTACGACTAAGAAAAGGTAAAGGATCACGAACATTTCTTCAAATAATAACACAACAACAAAAAAAAATTTCAGAAAAACAGAAAACCAATCTACTCCCAGCCAAATACTATTTTTTTACTTTTCAGGAAGGAAATATTATGAATATGTATGAAGGAAGAAAAAACAAAAAATAATAACAAAACTATTTGTGTAGGCAAAAGTGTATGTTTGTGTGTGTACCTATGTGTGTAGAGAAAAAAGCTAACTTCGAAGGACATCCCACATCTAAACAAAATTCCTGTGATGAAAAAAAAAATAACAAATTATTTAATGGAAAAGAGAAAATGTTTTTCATGCAAAAATATTGGGTATACTATACGAGTAGAGGTATTATAAGAAGGTTGGAACATGGGAAAAGTTTTTTCCAGAAACAGAAGCAGCAGCAACGGTCGGCCACTTGACTGCCTATTTTTCTATTTTTTCTCATTTTAATTTTTCTCTGCTTTTGTAGAATAGAAAAGCACACGTTATGATCAATTGATTTTATTTTATTTTTCCTTCTTGTTTGGCAGCAGTGCGCCACACTTTACGATTGATTGAGATGTATAACCGTTGTCTATGGGGTATATCTACCCCCTTCCCTCACCACATTCTAATTAATCACCACATCAGTTTTATATGCGAAACGTAAATTCACTCCCGCACAGTTAGGTTAGGAAAATTAATCTACAAGATTAACAGAGAGAGTGCACTTGAAGTTTAGATATAGTAGGTAGGTTATAGGTAGGGCGGACGGGTGGACGGGTGAGTGATGCGAGTTGGGTATGATTTGTTTATGTGGAAGGAAAACCTTACTCACGTATAAACGAGAATTGAATTTGTACACAAATTTAATTGAAAAACTTTATATTCGGTAGTTTCGAAGTTAAAAGTTGGCTCGTTCGTATATTTAGTTGTTGTTGTTATTATCCTGATGGGTATCTGGATGGATATCGTCCGCTTGCCTTATATACTCCCAAATAAACCCGCCTTCCATATTTGAAAACAAATTAAAAGTTGTTAAGTTTGAGGGGTCCATTCTATACTATAAAACCTTTCGTCTATATCCTGACTGAAAGGATTTCATGCAGGATAAACAACCAAACAACTGACGAGAGATCGATTGGTGGATGACGACTAAACCAAGGATGACGACGATGATGCAGAAGCAGCAGGTCGGTCGTCTAGAGTCCAACAAATATCCTTTTCATCCTTTTACGAGGATGTATGTATAAACAATATAAAAATGTTTTATTCTGGCAACTGAAAACTGATCTTTAAATCTATGAATCTCACTCTAATGGCATTACCCGGAAACGGATATGCTTTTTAACCCAAGGCTTGCACTACTGATGTGGTCCGCAAAAACCGCACACACAAGGTAGAGTTCGTTTGTTCGTTCATTCGTTCGTCAACATTGATGTCCTGTAGGTTGGGTTCCTTTTCCTTGTAGTTGTAATATGTAGATTGTAGATGGCAAAGTTTATCTTCTTAGAGTGTAAACATGACCGGAAACTTTTGTCATGGTTGGAGAATTGAGATTGAGAGACTCTATATCGTCAGTGTGTATGTTTTGGTTTTGACTCCATTCCTGTAGGGATACTTTGATGGGAAGGATATTTTGTGTATATGGGTCTCAGTGGTGATGATGGTGATGGTGGTGGTTGTGATTTGGTGGCTTCTAGCCTTGTGGAATGTACACATCACTTGAGGAGTTTGCTCCTTCACCACCACCATCTCTTCTGTTTCTATACCATAGGTATACTCGAGATCTCTCTATCTCTACACCTCTCCTTCTTCTTGTCGGTCTTAAACCGCACGTCCTATATTGACACAGTAATGTCACACAGTGCATTTGGGAGTTGTTGCCTCTCACATTAAATTACATTGGATTTTTTCCCGAATATTTCAAATAAATATTTTTTTTTCTTTCTTTCTTTACACAATCTATCCAACTTTGCCGGGTTTATATTCTTATGAAATTGAAACTTTTATTTGATTTTGTTATGATAACAATATAAAGTTGCTTGATGTTACATTGTATCTGGGTTGGTATGAATGTGTGAACGTTAGGTACGTTAAAAGTTTGTATAAGGAAATTTTATAGTAAGATTAAGATTTTTATTCGATCAAAGAAAAATAGATACTCAGTGTGGCGGACGAATTTTTTAATAAAGAGGTCATAAGAAAGGATTTGTTCCTTTTTTTTTAATTTGAAATTGTGTTTTCTTTTTTTTACTTTGCAAAGTTTTGAAATATTATACATATAACAAGATTTTTCAAGAAAAAATAAACCTGAAGTGCATCAGAATAAAAGTCAACAAATTTTATGAAAGTTTACAGCAGAGAGAAGTTCGGTTGGGAGAACTATTTTTTATGTCTTCACAATTTCCCAAATAGAATTTTGAAAACCAAGAATTTCTAAAAAAATTAGTCAAAATTCGGCTTAGTCCATTTTTTTCCAAATAATACCTGAGTCAAAATTTTGTTTTCAAAATTCGGTTTTTTCTGTATTCTCAAAATATTGTATGTCTTAAAATTCTGTATGGTTTATAATTCTGTATTTCAAAGCTCTTGTATGTTTTTCAAAGAAATTATCAAACGTATCAGACATTTCTTAAATATTGAATTTTGAAAACAGAATTTCGAAAGACAAAGATGCAGAATTTTGTACAAGAACAATTTTGAAAAACAGAATTTTGACATGCCGAATATTGAAAACAGAATTTCTATTCAATCTTCTAAAAAAAATGTGTGGTCAAAATTCTTTTTGTTAATTTTTTTTTTCCAAATTCTGCTTATTTTTTTTTTTTTTAATTCTGCTTGGTCCAATATTTTAAAAGCTGCTTTTTCAGATTTCTGTGTGGGTCAGAATTTTGTTTTCAGAATACAGGAATTAGGTTATGCAGAATTTTGTACACCCAGTTTTAAAAAAAAATTGAGTTTTGAAAACAAAATTTGGATCCAGGCAGAATTTGAAAAAAAAAGATTTCAAAAAATACTTAAAAGGAAATTTTTTGAAATATTCACGTGAATCGAAAGTTTCAATCGAATCGTATGTAAAGCAGAATAAAGCTGATAGACATACTTGGAATTGGTTGTCTAAGCCCTTTCTGAAGGAGAAACGTTCAATGAAAAAGGTAATGCAAGTCTCTTGTTTCGAATTAAATGGAATTTACATTGAACGAATAATCCAAGAGTTTATTTCACTCAAATTCATTAATTCATTCGAAATGGCAAATTTACAGGTTTTTCAGTGAAAATATGAACACACATTTAGACAACCATTGAAATCCATTTATAAATAAGGAGATTTCCTACTAAATATACCCTTCCCTGAGAGTGTTCTAAGGAAATCTAATTAAATAGATAGATAAGCAATTTAGAGAATGAATTTTGTGCTTTTTTTTAATTAGTTTATTTAAGTCTTTAACAGATTTCAATAAAAACATAAACGTATTTAATTCTTACATAAATTAGGTTTGAAATTTAAATATCAAGAGTCAAGAATGAGCATAATTCGAATTCCACTGACAAAAAAAAAACAAACAAATAGAAAAACAATTTACAAAAGTTCTCTTCTTTCAAAGTGACACTTTTTATTTTTTATTACACGAACTTGTAATAAATTACTTCAAACCTTGGTATATGATGAAGGTATGATGAAGGGGGGCCTTGCTATTTTCAATATACCTAATATTATTTGACCTTTCCAACTTTCATCTTTTCAGGGATATTATTTGTAGATATATACAACAACAATAATGGAAGTAAATTTTCAATAAGTGAGCAAACAAATAAAAAATTAAAAATCGAAATAAATTATATAAAAATAGCAAAGTAATTTATTAGTTTTTAACAAAAAAGGTTGGCTAATGTTTTGGCGAATATTCAAAGGCGAATATTCAAAGGCGAATTACAAAAAAAAACGAGTCGCAGAATATCAAGTTGAAAACAAATTGTAGAAAACATTTTTGATGAAAGTGGAAAAAATTTAAATTTATTTGTCAAATCTTTAAGATGTCGCCCTTTTTAATGGGTGATTCATTCAGAGGTAATATTTTGAGAAGAGATTAATAAAGATCTATTCGTTTACTTCCCAAAACTGAACACCTATAAATTAAATTTAATTCAGCCTTATTGTGAGATTCACTTGAACAAAATTCCAGCCGGAAAATTTGACATTTCACCTTTCGCCTATTGTGAGTTTCACCTGAAATTACATGTTTGAAAAATTCCCTTATTGTAAGCATTGATTTCTGGCGGAATGTAATGTCATTGAGAGCCTAAATGTTCACTTATTTATTTGTAGGCAAACGAAATTTCGTTTGGGCGAAACTCCAATAGCGTTTTTGAAATTCCGGGTGAACAAAAAATTTTAATGTGAAATATATTTCGGGTGGAATTTTGTTCGGACGAAACTCACAATAAGTCTGAATAAGTCTCGAGAAAATCAAATATTTGGGTCAAACAAAGAACTGATTGATTTAAAAACTTTCCCACATTATACCTACTCTCTCTAAATACCTACTGCAATCATTTAAAAACATGAAGTGTTGAAAATTGTGGAACGTATTCATTTTGATTTCACAAGTAACATGATTGTGGAATTTATTTATGTTTTTTTTTTTTCATTTCACGGATGAAATTTCAAATTGAAATGAATTTAAAAAAAAATCAAAAATCTACAAACTTTCTCTTGCAGTTCAAAATTATTGCGTGAGTAAACATTGAAGATGTATGGATAAGGGCTCAATAATTTTGACAAGAAAATGTGAAAAGTGTGAAAAGAAAATATGGAAAAAAATCAAAAATACTAAAAAGTGAATTTTGTCATTTCAAAGATTATTTGCAAAATTTTTAAATGCATCATTATACTTCATTTAGTTATAAGTACCAGAAAATATTTTAAGATCTATTAAGTAAATTAATAGGGATATTGGGGAATAACCCAAAAATAAGGTAATTTTCTTTAAAAAAATTAAGGACGTTTTTTTAAGTTTTTTTTTTAAACTGCCTCAGAAAATTACAAGTATATTATAGTATTTTTCGAGAAAATTTGAAAAAAAAGACAATTCGAGATGAGCTATAACAGAAATTCGGATTTTTCCTTCAGCGAAATACATAAAAATCTTTCTTACAGATTTAAATTAAATCCGTCTATCCACTTAGGTTCTACGTAAATGTAAATACATCCACCTGAACGCCCAGATACTAGACAAGCAAACTAACGGACAGCATGACGTTTTTTGAATTTCCCCATCATCGTTATATTAGATTTGATTTAAACTCCATTTTTTTTAAACAAAACAAACTCAAAAACATTGAAACTCTTCCGGTTGAAATTACCGACTATATTCTCCAAACAGACAGGAAATACTTTTTAAAACAAAACTATTTCAAAAAACCCATAACCAGTTAAAAAAATGTTATTGCAATTGCGAAAATAAAAACGTCTTTTTTGTTTGCGGTGGTGGTGGTGGTTTTCATTGGACTTGAATCCAACTTTTTTCTTTTGCCTTCTATTGTGATTATAATGGTTCTTAGAGGTTGTCATTATTTAGTCTAAGTTTAGTATGTTTGGTAGAAAAAGTTCCACTCCATCTGCCTTGTAGTGGTGGTGCACACAGCACAGCACATGCCAACTTAAGAGGCCGCATATAATAGCCAAGTTAGAGCCAAAGCCAGCCAGGATATTCCGAATATTCATATTTTTTTCATAATAAAAGTGAGCTACGACATTTTTCCAGACAAACAGACACAAACAGAGTTCATTTGCCGTGCCGCGCTCAACTTGGTGCATACTACAATATTTTTTTTCCTTTCTTTAATGACACGAGGACGATGTGAGGATGACAACGACGACACGATGATGATGATGAGGCTAAGTAGCAAAAAGTACCCTATAGCAATGTGACAATGTGACTGACTATATGCGATGGCAGGGAGTATACTGTATACCATCACCAACCATCAAGTTGACATTTTTCAATGGGATGTGTCGCACAGGTTTGTGTCTCAAGAAACCCTAAACTTTTTTTTGTTACCCATTTTAACTTTGAAAAAATAAATAACTCAAGATCCTTCATGGCAGAATGTGGGATAGATAGAAAATTCGAGAAAAAAAATTGTTTAAAGTAAGAACAAAAAATTACATCAAAAGACTTACAGTATCATCGACTTGAATATGTATTTTTATCCATTTATACACCAAAAAAATAGATCCAAATAAATGTAATCCTTGTATAGATATGGGAAAAAGGAAACTTTATGCACACTAGAATTTTCACTCAACACAAAATTATATTTTTTTTACACCACGTAAAATTTTTACTTCTTCAACTATTTTTCTTTTACATAGAAATGCAATCTGCGTTTACCACCAACACCACCACCACCACTGAACTATATGGCCACTGTGGTGCAACAACACTCTAAAAATAAATATTAAAACCCAAAAACAGATTTTTTTTTCTTCTCAACCGCACATGATGGTAGCTCTCGAAAGCCAATAATAAACGTTAACAAAAATTCTTCATGAAAATTTTAGCTCAAAAGAACCAACCAACAACAACGTGAGTTATGTTGTGGTGGGTGGGATGCAAAGGAAGGACAAACTTCGCGACACACAAGCGCCAGCAACGAGCAGCAATTTTTATCCAAATTACGTTTCAAGTCACGTTCTAATAGTAAAACGGCCTAAATAATAAAAAGGGGTTAACATAGGTTCGGTAAAGGAGTATATGGAACTACTATTAAATTCTCCAACAAGAAGCTTGGAAGGTAGTTTTTTTTTTATTGTTATTATCTTAAATAATTAATAACATTATTTTTTGAAGGTAAGAATTATTGTTTATTTTTTTTTTTGTTCGATCTTGGTATATTATATCCGTACAAGTTTACAAGCTAGCTCCGCTCCGCGTAAAAGTCACTTTAACACTGACGAACAACCCTCACGCACTTTATGGCTCCAACTTCATGAGCCAATTCAAATACCATATACTGTCGACAGCATCGACAACATCAACAACACAACGGTATATTTGTCCAACAGATTCCGACTCGAGTCTAAATAAAGAGGTTGCAGAGCGCGGGTGGTAGATAAATGGAGTTGGAATTTATTCCTCAAAGAAATTCACCTTGGACAACACGTTTTTCACGGGAAAATCACACAAAAATTTTCCGACAATCACCAATCACGCTAGACTTGTCTCCGTTCGAGCCCTTCGATGGAGAATGAACTTGGATCTGCTTGGTCGTATCGGTTTCGTGTGGTGTCGTCTGTCTACCATTAGAGAAAAATTCCACTTAATTATATTTAGCTCAGCAACAAGATGAGGAATTTTTTGAGTGAAATTTGCATTGCGCAACTCAACCTTTGTTGCTGGCAACATGTTGCCAAGATGCGTGTGAGTGGAATTTCTTATCAAAATTGAGTGGAGCATATTTTTATAGCGGAGCATCACTGACCACAGTTTAGAATTACACAATTTTGAAGCACATTTAAATTTGAGTGAAAAGGTATATTATGTATGAACTTGATGAAAAAAGAGGTCGGTGAAGGTAGATACACTGATGATGACGATGGTGATGATGATGGGTGGTCAACAGCATCAATGTAGGTACATGCATTTGTGTATTTTTGGCATTTTTGGAATATTCAGAAAGTACTGTTATGCCATTAAATCAAAGAGATTTTCTAAATTGATTTTATCAAAAAACACTTTTACATTTTCCAAAATCCTCATCATGATGTCATCATTGAGGGGAAAGAGTAAGGAAAAGAGATTTTCGATTAAAGGTTTGTCATCATCACTTTTTAAGTGTTAAGTTGATTCACATATCTTCTTAGATATCACAGAAGCTTTTAGACCTTTTTTTTTCATATCCAACATCAATATAAGGAAGGTGACGTAAGGTTTCGTAGTTATAATGCGATTAGTGATGCACTGAAACATGCAGGAGTGGTCAATTTGGTTATCGCAAAGACTATTTTTGAGAAATTATGTTTGTCTGTCTTTTCTGTGATGCTCTAGATTTTTGTGACTTAATGGGTGGTATTCATCTTATTTTGAATATTAAGTGGGAACGCATACAATTTGTTGCTTTTAGATAAAAAAAAAGTTGCGATGCGAGAGTTAAGTTTTAAAGAGGACAGACAAGGAGGATTGGAAAATCAAGTTTGTATGATTTCCAAAAGATTATTATCTTTTTTCTGGGTAGCAGCGAAAAATATTTTTTTGGAAATAGTTTTCATGACCATTGATTTAGATATGAAAATGACAAATACACATGCAAATTTGGGATCCGGGATCTAAGAACCCCTTATGTGGGATATTCGCAAAAGAAGTTTGTCATATAAAAATTCAGTTGTTGGTCAAAAAATGTTCAACTTCTTTCAAAAATTGGTTGGCCATAAATATACAAATAAGGGATCCACATGTAAATTTGGACTCAAGGATCATAGAACCACATACATATGTGGGATATTCTACAAAAAAGATACCATCTTAAAAGTCAGTTATTGGTCAGAAAAAATCAACTTTTTTTTTAATTTACCAGCCCTAAATACGAAAATAAGAGATAAAATGAAAATTTAGGCTCCGGGACTTTAAAGTCCCATTGGTGGGATATTCGCAAAAAAAAAATTATTACATCTAAAAGGTCAATTACTGGTCAAAAAAATTCAACTTCTTTCAGAAATTGATTAGCCATCAATTCAATAGTAAAATTTTTTTTAGGGTCATTGGTTATTTTAAGCACCTCATTTGTGGGATTTTCGCACAAAAAAGGGGTTAAGATACCAATTAAAATAAGGTCAACTTCTTTCATAATTTGATCAGCCATAGAATAAATTTAGTCGATGGTTTAAGTTTTTCAAGGTATAAGAAATTTTTAGTACCTTACTTATGGGATATTTGCGTAAGTGGCTCTAAATATTTTGACCACATTTATAAAAATATTTAAATAATCACATATTTGATTAAACAATACAAACCCCATGAAAAAAAAAATCCCCAAAAATAACTCATCACTTGCTATGAAATCTCTAACTTAACTCCACAAAACTTAGAAAAAATCCAAAGTGTTGAAAAGAAATTCATCGGTTCAAACACTAAAAAATGTGAAAATTTGATGACCAAAGCTTTAAGTAGGCACGAGAGGAGCAGTAATAATGAAAAAAGGTCCAACAAAAAACTTAACAGATTTTGATTTAATTTATTCCATCAAGACTTTAATAAAGGTCCTATTAGAGAACTGGCAAAAAATCCCAAAGGACGTCCTCAACTACTACGGCATTTTTACAGCGAACACGTCACGCTTGGCCACATTTTGCGAGAATATTCATCTAAACCTACAATAATGCAAAGTTCTACACCTAAACTTAGAGCAAAGTAAATGTCGGAATGCTAGTTAACTTAATGATTGGCAGTGTAAAGAAGATTAACTCGCACGGGAGTATTCATGCGATCCATATTACAACTTTTTCTCTCTCTTCTATATACCTATCCAACCTGGTTACAGCATCGCGCAATCACAAAGTGTTCTAAAACATTATTTTTTCATTCTATTTTTTTTTCTATTCCAAGTTTAGAAAAAAAAAATAAATTCAAAAGAAAGAAAAAAAAAAAACTTTTTCCTTAAAACTTCTACTTTCATTGTCTCAACTTGACTCAACGTCAGTCTCCTCTTCGCTTATTCTTTCTAGTTTCAATTCTTGTTTTTTATTTAATTTTTTTCCTCTCGTGTTTTTTTTCTCTCTCTTTCTTTTTCTCTCCGAGGTTTACAAGTCTGTGGTTTTTTTTTTTGTAGATTTTTTTTTCGTCCTCGAATAGTGTTGTTCCTTTTAGCAACACCTCCATTCTTTGCGGGCTAACATAATAAAATGAAAATCCTTTTGTTTTACCCTCTCAATTGATTTGGCTCCACTTCTACTTCTGTGGACTTGATTTCGTACACATGCACAGCATGTCCACCCCAAAACCACCCTCAATCATCTGAATCCTTTGGAAAATGGTTCAAGTTGTGTTGAACGAACGAAAGAAGAAAAAGAATTTTTAGACAAAAAGTAGCCCTCGACTGTGTTATGATGACAAGTCAAAGAATGAAAAAACCCTCTTGAACTAACAATCTAAACAAAAAAGGTTCATTCGAATCCAATCGTCACATCATCGTTGTTCTTGTCGTCGAAGGGTCGAGCGGTCGGTCGAATATAGTTTTCCTCAAAAAAAAAAAAAAAAAATGGGTTAAGATAGTTCCGATTGTTTTCGGAGAATCTTTGTATCTGAAACTTGTATCCACCTATTGTTTCCATCGAGTGTACAAATCTTACGAGTGTGAATTCTCTTTCAACAAAAATAAACCAGGTGGGATGTGTCAAAAAGTTATGATTTGCCCTCATAAAGGAAGGTATCATCTATCAACGGCAGAAGATTATCGTGATTGCATGTTAACTTGCCAACAATATTATTTAGCAGCAATACTCCAATCCCAACATTATAAGAACCAATCCCCTTGAGAGGTACACGATTGTATCTCTGTGTTGTAAAAGTGGGATCTTCATATAAATTTTGATACCGCATTCGGATACTTGACCTTTTGTTGAGAAAATAAAAATTTTTCTTCTTCGTTTTCGTCTTCTTGCAACAATTTCAACAATTTATGAGGAGGTTTATTATGGGTTATTTGTGTTAATAGTCGACGAGTTGATTCTGCCTTGCCCTCTCTCTGAGCTCTTGGTCTCGATTTCATAAGACAATTTTCATTAATTTATTTGCAATTAGGATGAGCGAACATGGGCGGTCGCAGAAATTTGTTTAGAGAATGGGAAATTCAGACTCAAAAAAATACGAATATAAAACAATGCTGGTAAAAATAGGAATTTCAATTAGAAGAGGGGCAATACCCATTTGCATCTTCTGGAGACCGATTTTTATCGAATTTTAATTGCATTGTTCAAAATCTGAAACAAACATAACTAAAGTCTTTTTTCTGAAAATTCAAATACCTACCTACTCAAAAATTTGAAAATTTCAATTTAAAAAAAAAATTCAAAATTCGGACAGTTTGATGTTTGATGCATGTTTAAGTCATTGCTAAATCTAAATTTTGGGCATTAAAAAAATAAACCCATTTCAGAGGAGATATGGTTTTTTGGAAAAATCCCAAAATCTTTATCCTAACTAATTAATTTGTGAGTAAATTGAAAAACAATGAAACACAAAAATATATAAACTAAAATTTGAAGGTAAAGTGAGAAAATAAATAGCTGGGATATTCACATTAAGAAAAGAAAAAAATTGTTTGGGTTGAGGCGAAAAAATTAAAAGTTGGGCCTTTGATAAAAATCTCATTTATTTTTGAAAAAATCAACACTGAATACGTATGTATTTATGAAAAACCCACATTTTTGGGACATTCATTTTAATTTTATTTTTATTTGGAATAAATGATTGCAAAACTGAATTATATGGTTTATTTTTGAAAGGGCGAACTTTAAATATCTATATTCATAAATTTACGAAAAACCCAAATGTTTGGGGTTTTTTATTTTATCGGACGCCCCTGTAAATATATACGAGTACAATATGGCTGAATATGGCCATAGTAAAATATTTGAAAGGAAAAAACTTTCAAATCAGAGTTTGCCATGGGCTTGCAGAATTTTCCATCATTCAACGCAGCAGCAATAAAAAAAAAACATTCATTGTTTGATGTGGCACATGAATGCTCACTGCTCTGTTCTGCTCAGCTCTCAACTCAACTCATAGCTTTGCTGAAGCGCAAAGTGTATCATTCGAGCAGATAAAGCAATAAATCAAATTGCTATATGTGCGGAGAAGCAGAGATAGGAGCAGTTTGGTTTATTTCAAACCAAGCCGACCACTGCCGACCAGTCATCCGGTCAGCTAACCAAAACCGACAACCAACAAGCCATCTGTCCAGCGTTTATGAACGAAAATCGAGAACAACAAACTTATTCGATATATACAATTTGTAGACTATGATGCCACCATTAGCTCCTCCTGCCTGTTGGTAGATACCCCCATGTTCCTGATGATGATCATCATCATGATGCCTAAACTATAGCCGCATTCTTTAGAGCTGACTTTTGTAAATTTATTCTGTGTACATAGTGTTTGGAAGGACCAAACACAAATTCCATCTTCTGTTCAAATTATAACCTACCTACTATATTCTACTACCTACTTTATATCTTTACCGACATCCAAGCCCACACTCACAGTCAAAAGGAGGGTTTGATTTTCAATTAAAGTGTATCGTCGAGGTGGTGATAGGAAATTATTAGAATCTCCCACAATCATTTGTTGGTCGGTCGTTTTGTAGAATGGACAACATTTAAGAAGATACTTCTCCGAGTCACGATGATTTATTTGAATTTTCCACAACAGTTATAACGAGAGGACAATCTTTGTATGTATATAGCAACCTCAACCCAACTAATATCGCTTGATTCAACACGGTTCCAACATCAAACAAACAATAACAAGGCAGTCAGAGAATGTATACAAAAAGGATTAACGCTTAATTATAGGTTCGTCCATCCTAACCGCTGAATGGGCTTTATTAATATTTAATTATAAGCGGCTGGCTTGACTGGGGCGTGTATTTGTACTTTATGAGGAGCTCTTCTGGCAGGCTTAAGTGCTTAAGTGGTTGTATATTATATATATTATTATCTACCAGGATGTATATAGGATGTTCCATACACATAGACACAGAGGCTCCAATTAAATATAATAATAATAAAACAAAAAAGAAAAAAACTGCCCAAATGGAATCATGCCATAAGCAACCTCTAATTTGGATACTTACATATATAAAAGCTATCATCACGCTGAAGATGTATGTACCTACACAAGAAATTGATAAGTTTGGGTCATATTTTTGAGTTGGTTGAATGCTCATTGGTGCTCAAAATAATGAGCTTCTGATGTGTAAAATTTAAAATAATTATGTTCACAATTTGAAACCTAATTAAATCTAAAGTCTTGGGATTTTTTAATTACCCAAAGACTGGTGGTAGTGTTCCGTTCCCGGTGAGTTTAATCGAGAAGCGAAATTTCCAAGATACAAAAAAAAAATGCAAAACAAAAATTTGCGAATTGAAAAATACAAAATTAAATTGTTGCAGCTCGTGTAGAACCAGGGCTAAGTGACTTAAGTTATAGGGAGGGATTAAAAAGGTGAAAAACTTCCCATCAAAAAAGATACAAAATCTAAACCTATCTGCCCTACTCTAGATTTAGGTACACCTATTTGCCCACCAAAGAATATAATTATTCGTTAAATTTTAGTTGAAAAAAAACCTTTCCACATTTTGTCCCCGATAATTTAGGAAAATAGAAATTTGTTTCAAGCTTTCAAGTGAAATAAATTTTATAATATTTTCTATTATAATGAGAATGTTTAAGGATAAGAAAAAAATTTGTAAACTTACAGCTTGTTAGATTTTCAATAAAAACAATATTTATCCTCACTTTATTGAAAGTGTTGTTGGTGTTGAATTCTAAATTTCATTCCGCACTCCTTATTGAAAACTTTAAAGAAAAAAAAAAAACATACATTAAAAACTTTGTCACTCAATGTAAAAAAAACAAAAGGATTATTATTATTATATAAGTTTCTTTATTTTCTTGAAAACATACACATTTATTTTAACATAGGTAATCCGCTTTTAACAAATTGTTTCTATTTATAAAATCAAAGCTCATAACCACTCAAAACAAATCCATAAATTATAAATTAAATTGACTCCATACCTACTATATTATATTATTTTGAAAAAATCAATATAATGATAGCCCCATTAATAACTACCCATATATCCTCATTCATATTTCATTCAGAAGAATAAAGAAAAACAAAACAAAATATAAACTTCTTCTCAGCTTTCAATTCGATGAGAATTTCTCACATTTATATTAAAAAAAAAATAAAAATTCATATACGATGGTCCCATGTGTAATCACATGTCTAAGGTTGCCTTTATACAACAATAGGTACCCACCAAACCCTTTGTAACAATCCTTTTCCTTTTGTTACACAAAAACAATAATTCGTCAAAAAGATTATATTTTATATTCATATTCATATATGATGGTTATTTTTTATAGGTATGACCATGAAACAATCCATTAAAATGGATAATACCCCTCAAGACAAAAAAATATAATATAAACAAAGAACAAAAATTACCAACCAACCAGCGTATATATAATTCCCTATAATTTATTGGAATTTTTTGTTTCTATAGTCAAATCATAAGCTTTTGTTTTTTATTTAATTTTTCTGTTAGGAATAAAGCGCCTTTTAGGCTCAATGAATGACTTCATTTGTTGTTGTTAAAAAGCTAAAAAAAAATTTGTATACAAATTCCATTTTTTTAGGAGGAAAAAATTCACTTTTCAATTTGCATAATATACATAATCACACTCCATATACAGCTTGATATACCTATCTAAGCTTCAAGGACTCCTAGAAGTAAAATAAAAACCTCCTGACAATTGGGTACTTTAAATACAAAATTTACACCTCGATTATACCTCAGCGACACATATTAAGTTAATACAGAGATATAAACTCGGTAATAAGCCACATTTTCATAACACAAGGACTGACATACACACAAACACATCAGGATACGACAAACGGCAGATCGTTTTCAAATCCAAAATTGAGTTCAATTTCCCACCTAATATCAATAAAAATGTTAAATTTACAAGAAATAAAAAAAGTAAATGAAAAAAAGAAAGTCGCGGTGTGGAATAAAGTCAAAGCATGTGGTGTAGCGTGGCGGCAGCATGCCTTTACAATAGGTTCAGTCGGTTTCTGTTCGTTGTCGTTGTTGTTGCAGGAGAAGAGCACTCTCTGTTTTACCCCAACGATGACGACCTAATCATGAATCGTAAAGGATATCATAATCATCTCGTAATATTTTACGACACATGTAATTTCACATGTGGTGCGTGTGCTTTCTTACAAAAAAAAAATATTTTTTCATTCCCCCACTTTTTACCCTATCTACCTACCTAAAGGCGTACGTATGTATTTATAATATGTTCCTGACTTTGTTGGCAACCCTACAAGGACCTATGCTCGTTATAAATATTTATTTCATTTTTATTATTTTTGTGTCAAAGCAAACGCAATCAGTCATAATCATAAGTACATACACCCATGATTATCGACTTCATATAATAAAGTTGTTGGGATAAACCTTCAACATGAAGAAATATTTAAAAAAAAATCTTTAAGAAAACGAGCCAGCTTTTCTTGATTTTTTTTGTTTTCCTTTGAAAAGGACATAGTGCACCACCAACAGCAGCCATCACCATCATCATCAACATCAACCAAAAGGAAGATCTTGCAAATTTCCGTTAACGGCCATGGCACACACTCGACATCGCATGTGCACAATTGCACATAATTTCTATAGTCGTATATACGATGTGACGTCTAGTTAGCTTAGAGCCATCAAGAAATTGGCAAATATTTGAGGAAATTATTAAATTTTCTCCCTATAATATATGTATGTTTGTATAAAAAAATATATGTTTGTATAAACGGCTTGAAAAAAAAGAAGGATACAAGGATTGCCTTGCTGGCTTTGGCTTTGGTTTGGTTTGACTCTATATTATAGTCCATGCTTTTGTTGCTGCGTCTTTCCTGTTAAGCCATTGGCATGGGTGTTTTTCTGTTTGTACATATATTTTGGAACCAAAACTACAAGCGCATACATATATGCAACTACAATCTACATGTATGTACATGTTTCAATCTCATAAATAGTTGACCCACTCTGAGATTGTAATTCAATAACGATGCAGGTACAGTGGTGATTAAAAGTTTCAAGCTTTCTAAGATATAATGTACAAAAATGCTGAAGATGAGTCCTATAGTAGTTAGAAAGATTTTTAGTTTCATCTCCACCGCCTGAGGACACATAACCCTGTGACGTAATTAGCCCCAGTTCTATTGCCTACTGACCACCATATTATTAAATTTATTAATCCCGATTAAAACTTTAATCCGTATGTAAATTAATTGAATTTTAAATTAATTTAAATCCTGATTTAAGTTTTAATCTGGATTAACCGAGTGAATAATATGGCGGTTAGTAATATCGAAAGGTAAGAATTCCATTGATACTTCCAAGTTTATATGAGGTCCTCAGATCAGGATTAATCTGGGTATCTCATATACAGTGTGAAATTTTAAGAATTTAATTCATAAATATAATCAATATTTGATAAAAAAAACGGAAACAATTTTTTTTATCTATCTACCTTTACCAAGTAAAATTCTTTTAAAATAACCAAAACTTGGTTAAAAAAAAATATTAATTTCATATTTTTTTAGCACCAGTGTCATATTTGCCTCTATGTCCACCTTGTTGTTATATTTCTGAATGTTTATTCTGTTTAGTTAAATTGAACAACATTTACCTAAACGAAAACATTTTCCGGTACCATTAACGTATCACACTATTTATCAACCCATTTTTTTTGCCAATCAACACACTGGATTAAATTGATTCCTTTTGCTAGAAAAACATTTGCTAAAGTGTAATACCGTTTAATGTACGATGAAAAAAAAAATTAATTTTCATTTAACGCAAGAAAAAAAAAATAAATCGCAATAAATATGGATGCCTCTTAGTCCCTGTTGCAGGAGCAGCTTTGAAGTGCATTAATATCCGAACCTCTTCACCTCCCTCACCCTCATCCTATAAAAAACCACGAGTCCTGACTACGGATATGCTATATGGCACACCGGAATCAACTACCGGTGAATGGGGGCCAACAACACATACAAAAACCACATAACTTGATGAAAGTTCGAGTCCTATAGCTAAGCTCGCAACGAGGACTGTGCTGTGTTTTGCTGATGTGTGTGCTAATTCTATATTTTTTGTTGCCAGCCACATGTGTTCTTGCGCAATTAGTCAATTAGATGGCTTTGAACCTGGCGCTTAGCTGCTGTTAAAGTGCTGGTGCCTCTCTTAACGCATTAGCTAAATATGGATGTCAAAACATATAAAAACCTCCTCGAACATGGCTTCATAGCAGACCGTAACCTCATTCCAATTAATACCTTTAAAACAAAATTGAATGGATGAACTATCTCGATATTTCAAAAGGGGATGTGAATATTTTTTTGTACGCGTGTTTTTGTGGAGCCGTAATGAAGCTACATAGATGCAAACCTGTTAGATGAACGAACACATTGACAAGGGTTGATAGTAAACCGCGACACTCCGTGAGAGATGGTAGACCCCAAGAAGTACATACGTACGAACTCTGAAACTTTCATATCCTTTGTTTTGTCTTCCCCATTTTTTTTAACCTATATCATAGTCTGTCGTGCAATACAACTAGCACAGGCTCCTTGCTCCTTCCAATGTTCCATTTTGATTTTTTTTTTGGGTAAACGCGTATTCATCCTTGGGATCCTTGTTTCCCTTCAAAATCCAAAACCGATAAAAACGAGACAGGCTTTAGTTAGATGCGGGTGGTTTCGCTGCACACAGGAAGAAAGGATTCGTGCATTCGAGACGGTTTTTTTTGCCTTCGTTGGTCCCGTTTCTGTTGCACACCGAAACGTATAATTGATTGTTTCACCACATATAGCCATTGTGTAAATTGGGATCTATACTACAACGCCATCAAATTCCCTACCTATTGCCGCCTGCATGCCTTCCTCACCATCAAGCACAGAGTGGCACGACAATGGGTTCTAGTTTTAGTTTTGAAACCAACCAACATTGTGGTGACTTGAAAGTGGTGCGAGAGAGTAAGAGAGAGAATGATATATTATAGTTTATAGGACACACTCGAAATGTTAAAAAGCTTGACCTAGTTTTGGGTACAAAATTATTCTTCGTACCCCCTCACCCCCTTTCACCCCTTCCACGTTTTGCTGGAAAATTGTTATGTTTTTCCTCGGTTCGATTTTTGTTTATGGTTTGAAGGGCTGATGGAAGACAGGCTGGGGAGGGGGGGAACTGAAGGTTATTACGTTACAATTTTGTTCTTGTGACGATTTGGAAAACGTTTGTTATAAATATAAAGGTACTACGAAGGACATTTTATGTTTAATATTTCGAAATTATTGTTTTGAATTTTTTTTTTATGAAGAAGGAAAACTATACGTGTTTTTCAAAAAACAAGTTTGTTTGTTTTGCACTTAAAATAGAAATTGCCCTTTAAGTCAAATGCCGATTCACCCGACCCAGCTGCCCCGAAAACAAAATATTGATGAAATTTGTATAGGTATAGTTCAAGGTCTTAGAAAATCAAGCATAAATTAAAAAATAATTGAAGTTTCATGTTTGAAAGGGGGAAGGGGTAATTTAATATTAATTTGCATATCTATGAACTTCAAAACTATGTCTGTGGAGGGTTGAGATTTTAGAAATGTACGACTTAAAGAGGCAGAGGAGGTGAAATTTTAGCATACGAATTTAGAAAAAAAACCGCATATGTTGCAATAGGTTAGTTACATTTCTGAGTGCACTTTTTGACCGCCTTATAATATTGCATTGGCCGCCATCTTAAATTTAAGATAAATTATTGGTTTTTGTTAAATAACTCGGTTATTTTCAACTTTTCACAAAAAATGCATTTAACAAAAATTGCTAAAAATTTAACTCTTTACAACTTTAGTCATAATAGTTTTTTCCCTACGATTTATATTTTTAGAGTTAATCCGGAAAATAAGAATATTTTCGTATTATTTTTTTTATTTTTAAGTTTAAGCCGAGATGTGAAATCTCTCAACACACTACACCTTTTACCCCCTCTGTAACGAATTAACAAAAAAAAAAACCGATCTTATATTTAATATGAATTTTTTCAGTAAAGAAAAGATTTTAACTTTAAGATTGCTCTCTAAAAATTGATAAATTGAAAAACATTTATCAACTCAAAAAACAAAATATAATTTTGGAATTGGGTTAACAAAAAAAACAATACAAACACTCACATAACGTCTATGTATAGGTACATTGAATTGACCTCTTAGCGCGTATTGCTGGGATGAAGTCCTCTCCCGTTATTGCGTAAAACAATAAAACCGCAATAATTTTCTGCTTCAGCACCCGATACAATATATCAACGAGTTGGGATATATATGTACATATATTCATCATTTCTAGGTACGATTAAAGTAGTGAAGCGAGGTAGGTATCTATAAACCTATACCATATACGCTGTCGAGGGCTTTATACGTTGAACACAATATGGATCTGTTTACCCAAAGGGGCATGAAATTGAATTTTTAGCTCCTATCGTATTATACCTATGTACAGTACATATATAACCTATGAGAATGGAGCATTCATAAGAAGCCTGTACCAAGCCAGGGAATATGGCGAAATGCCCACCACTCAATACCATCCATGCGGCCATTACCGAACGACAACGGACGGTGCTGCCGCTAAAACCCAAATTGTTTTGTGTTACTGTTATTGTATACAACTGCATTGTATTATGCTACCACGACGGACGACTACGAACGGCCATATTTGGGGGTAATCCTCTTAAAACAGTTGGTTTTTGTTTTTATTTTTTATTAATTTTTTTTTATTAAACTTTCGAATTAATACTAAAATTGAATTAACAAACTCGTTAGCTGCAGCAGCAATATATGAACTGCTATTCGACATATTTTATACAAATAGCTTACTAATAAACAGAATACAGGAAGTTTCAAAAATGAATGGATAATTATCTTAAATATTGGAAAAGAAAACCAAGATCTAATACCTATGTATATCCGGTGCAATTCTGTAATCTAAATTATATTGGTTTCATTTTTTGTTTCTCTTAGGAAGAGTAATTTTTTTTTTTTCGTCAAATATTTCTTTGTAAAAAAAAAATTTTAATAACAGAATTTGTTATCTGTTAAACGACTGTACTGTTGTATAACTGTCGGAAAATAAGAAATTTGTATTTTTAAGCTACACCTTTTTAAAAGCAGAGTTTTATCAAGTTTGTCTTCAATTTCTATTTCTTATACACTTACAGGATAAATTGTAATTTTTGAAGCGGGACTTAAGTATATGTAAAACATTAAGAACAATACAAAGAAAATAATTTGATGCTCCCATTATTGTGGATTAATGTGTTTCGTTCAGTTTTCGTTCAATTTTGATTTTGCTTGGAACAGTTCCGACAGCAAATTACAAAAGTAACGAATTGAACTTGACAGCAAATTGCATTGATTGTATGATGGAAATATGTATAAAAAGAGAAAAATGCTAACTGAACGAAGAATTGTTAAACTATCTTTAGGTAATTTAGAAGTACCTACGATTAGACACCAACTGAAAAAAACTTAACGAAAAATTAAGATTGAAGTACATTAATTACAATTTACTTTCAAATATTTTAGTTCTTTTTTGAGTTTAAGAGTTTGACTTCGTCAATTTTAGAACACCCTGTTTAACTTAGGTATATGTATGTATGTGCTAAAAATATGTAATATCTAAAATAGCGCCCTCTATAAAATTTCCTTTTGTATTAATTTTAATTTGTTGTTTCATATATCAAATGGTTAACCTAACTATCTACACAAATATGGAAGGAAAGAGAATGTGTGTATAGGTGGAAAAGTAGGAGAAGCAAAGCGCATTCACGAGGAAGAACAATGCGCTATAATTATGAAGCATACTTACATGCACACGTAATACAGCACACGCTTTGGCACAATCATTTGAATTTTAATGTTATTACGTACGAGTGAAATTAAGTGGTAAATGAGAATCCAGTGCGTGTAGAGCTTTAAATTATAGTGAGTTTATCGAATAATGCGTTTAATTTACTGCCGATTTATAAAAGAGTGGGGGTGAGAGAGAAAGGGAGGATTCATTTTTGTAGAGAAATATAGAAATGCAATTGCGTAGTTGATTGTAATTAGGTATGAAAGTTTGAAATACCAAATGCTTAATCCATAAAACGTGAGCTATCTATCAATTGATATAATTAATTCTTTGAAGATAAAAAATATTGTGGGGAGTCTAGGTTGCGTTTACATAATTTTTATTTTATTAAAAATTTTTTTTTAATTTTATTTTCGCGTAGGAATTTCTCAAAAATATTTAGAACGATTTTAACTACGTCCGTCTTAGCCTGTTAATTAATTTAAGATTCAGTCATTCAGGACCAAGTTCTCTGGCATCCACGATGGCTTTGATCTTTAAACCGGAGGTTCGGTCTGCCTACTCCTTCGATATTAATTTGAAATGTTTGGATTTTAGTCTTTCCCCCTCCCCCCACTCATATTTTAAATGACATATTCAAACGCATTAATGCTACTCAATCAGTAATTAATTTTGAATTACTTTCTGCCAAATGTCCACCTCCCCAAATTAAATTTCACCCCAAAATCGAAAGCAAAGCTATATTGTGCGTTTTGGTGGTTGCCGGGGGGTGACATAGATAAAGATCTTATCTAATGCGTCTCTCACCACCAGCCGTTCCAACTGCTGCGTGTGTCCTTCCACATACCTATTCATATGAGCATACCTTTAGAATTCACAACAAACCTACACAAAGAGGTGTGAAACCTGTCATTTGATTAACTTCGACGATAAGACCATGAATAATAGAGAGTAAAAAAGAGGGACCCAGTAACTGAAGACAAGCAAACAAAAATGAAATTTTCGTCCTTAAGTAAATATCTAGGAAACAGAAAATTAAATTCGACAAAGTGATCCTGGCGTTACGTTTTAACATTTAGAATTGATGAGGGGCTGGTTTGTCTGTCTGTCTGTCTGTGAATTTTGTCATACTTTCTGTTTTGGTCATTGCCGTCAATAAATAGAAAATATAGATTCTTTAAGAATAAAGCGACTCTCTTAATAAAGAAAACAATGCTGACAATGATAAGGACATATCCCCAACACAAAATGGAACCCATTTTGTTCATTTTTTTTAACTGCGTGTGCGACCACATGAATTTTCCCTTAATAACCACCATAACCGCATCAGCACCACAACAACCACCATTCCCAGGGGACAAAGAATATAGGACACTTTGTAACAAAAATAGACAATTCTCGTGACAAACCCAATTTCATTGCTTGTAAATCCGCAAAATGTTTCAAATGGATTATGAAATAATTGGATCGGTTTCTTTTGCTTCTCCGAATATACTTTTGCCAAATAATAAAACACAACAGCAAAGGAACGACATTTTCTCTGGTTCCTCTCTTTTGGGGATTAGGTTTTTTTTTTTTGTTGAACAACATCGAGGGGGGAGATAATTCTTTCGTTATTACATCCAGAAAAAAAAAAAAAAAAATTCTCAGAAAACCAAGCAATAATTGTAAATATTGATGTTTGGCGATATGCCTTCAGCTATATTTATAACAAATTCATACAAAAAAATAAACAACGACTCCACTACCTAACGCTTTCGATGAAAACCTCTCCCATTCTATAGCAATCTTCAGCAAATGGCAGCATTAATTTGGCTTCGAAATCGAATCGAAGAAGAAAACAGGAAACTGGAACAAAATTTGTTCGGTTCAAAATTTTGTATTGTGTGTGTACAGTGTTCATAAATCTCTACCGAAAATCCCACTGAATTTGTCTCTATGTTCGAGTGGTTGGTAAATGGTGATACCCCTTAATGAAATCCCATTGCATGTTAACGCGATGAATGTTTTTGTTTTTGTTTTTAATAGGCAGTCACAAAGGGCAGGAAAAGGGGGTCTTGCTACTCTTGAATCAGAGATTTGAGATTTTTGGATGATTTCCATTTTAATAAAAAATAATAGAAATTTAACCATCCCATAACCAAACTTGAACATAATTATGATTCTGAAAACATTTGGCAGTAGACCCACCTTTCAAGGTACATCTACCCCTTCACCCACCTATTTTAACTGAGCAACAGAACTAACTAGGTTTAATGTTTAATTTAACATAAAAAATTTAGATACCACTAGAAAAAAATATAAAACAAAATATTTTAAATTGTATAACCCCCTCCAAAAAAATTTCCGATAGCGCCTTTGATTTCGTTGAATCCTTCCGGTACATAAACTGCACGGCAGCTTTCAACATCGTGGTATAACATTTGTTACAAACATTTTTCTAACAAGTATTTGTAATTTATCAGGATTTCATATCGAGGATTTGTGTCTTTCTTTTTTTTTTTTTTATTTTTATTCTTATGTACAATACATAGTATTTTATCCAGGGAAGGGGCAAACAAAAGACGATGTTTCTTTTGTGGATTTAGCGCTGTATACTACAGCCGACTTTGACGTTGGTGATGATGTCTTGTTTTTATATTTATATGTATGTACATACATAGCTCCTATTACCGCACACTTATTTATGAAAGATAACCTTTCTTAAAAAAAGAAGAAAAACAAAGACTTGCCACAAAAAAGAATCTCAACACAATTTTTTATAATCCCAATTTTAAAGAATTGTTTGGAATCATAAAGTCGATTGGAAATATGGCTTGCTTCTGTCTAATACAAAAATGCCGATTCGGTGGCATTTTAAATGAAATCTCCTTAAAAGGGGAAAACCCACAGTTTCCTCAAATTCATGAATCAATACTAAAAAATTGAATTCGTGTATCCATAAACCATTTTAAACAGAAACAAAAATCCAAAGTTTCAATAAAGGTGGTAGTTTTAAATTAATGACCAAAATAAAAAAAAAATAATTATGGTATGTAAAATCGTCGAAAGATCGTTTTTGTTGTAGAAGTATCATTAATCAGGAAAAAAAACCCGACTTGTTGATTCCAATGCAATGGTTGTATTCGATTTCATTCAAATGAGATTGAGTAGCATTGGCTATTGATAATGATGGTATTCATCACTTGTCCGAACATGGAAATTCAAGCCGAAAACACGTCTTAAATCAACTATAGCTATATGGATCCCCTATTATTATAGAGGATAGGTCGAAAGAAGTGTGTCTCTCTGGGGCTTCTCTTTGTGGGAATGATATAGAAGCCACATTTTTATTGAGTGGGTTTGTTTTGATTTTTAAGAACGAAATTCCTGAATCTTGTCATTGATGGTTAGCAAAGCACTTGGAAATAGCAGGTTATGGTCGTTGTTTATTTTGTTATTTTATTGTTATTAGCGACATTTCATTAGTGGAATAAAAGTTTTAAAATCAATCAATGTCACATGGCGTAAAGCGAATTTGAATATTTTTTAAGGCTCTTGTTAAGTTATGTGCAAACCTTAAAAAATTTTTTATTCAATAGGATTTATTATTTTTTTAGAGAGATTCGTAATGGAATGAATATTTTTTTGTTTCTGAATGAGATTAAAGAAAAAGCTTTTGTAGGTAAAATTAATATTGAAGTTGTTAAAAAATTTGGAGCAATAGAAGCGCCACCGAAGCAATAAAAAAAAAGATTTGATTTTTCCTATTTTTGTTCTTTTGTTGAAAGTAATAAAATGTCAAATTTATTAACACCCAAAACAGAAAGGAAGTTATCCCAGGTTTTTTTTTTAAAAATACCTCAAGAAAATTTCCATATAAACACATTAAATTTAGGGAAGTCATTAAGTTAGTTCGAGTAAAAAGGTGCTTACAAAAGATTCAAATTATTTCAACAAAAATTTAAGTAATTCTGTTGAATTCGTAAATATATTTGTATGTTCCAACTTTGTATTAATTTCTGAGAAATAACCGAAAAAAAAACTGTAGATATATGCGTCAAAAGTTGTAGGTACATGCGTCAAAAATTGGACAAAAATTCGGTAGGAAAATAGGTACAAAGCTTTCGAACACACAGACCCGGAACAGAATTTTTTACTGAATTTTAATTATTTCTTAAATAAAAAGGAGAAAACACTTACCCAAAATTTTCCAAAATAAATATTTAATGTTCTTTTATAAATTCAAACATTGCCTATATTTAGGATTCACAGCTGATAGTTTCACGATCACGATTAAAGTTGCACATTTCCGATGAACGAACCCGAAATCACATTTCCCCGCTTAAGAAATTCAAAAATTCACGATCAAACTTGCACTTTTTCAAATGAACAAACACACATTTTCCCGCTAATAATTAAAAATCACGATTAAACTTGAATTTTACCCGACGACGAACAAACCCAAAAACACATTTTTTTGCCTAAGAATTAAAAATCACGAATCACGATTGAACTTGCATTTTTTTCGACGAACAAACCCGAAATCACATTTTCTCGCTTAAATTAAAAATCACGATTGAACTTGTATTTTATCCAAAGAACAAACCCGAAATCACATTTTTTCGCTTAAGAATTAAAAATCACGATTAAACTTGCACTTTTTCCGAAGAACGACAAACAACAACGAACCGAGCGACGCGCTACGTAAAATATGATTTTTATAATTAATTTATTTCACGAATTAATTAAGAAATTCAAAATCACGATCAAACTTTCACTTTTTCCAATGAACAAACCGGAATCACATTTTCTCTCTAATAATTAAAAACTTGAATTTTACCCGATGACGAACAAACCCGAAAAAACATTTTTTTGCCTAAGAATTAAAAATCACGATTAAACTTGAATTTTACCCGACGAACAAACCCGAAATCACATTTTTTTGCCTAAGAATTAAAAATCACGATTAAACTTGCACTTTTTCCGAAGAACAATAAACAACAACGAACCGAACTAGAACGAAAACACGACCGGCCTTCACGATCTTACCGCGAATAATGTTGAGTTGAGACGAATGTCGAACAAAGAGGAAAATAAAAACGAAGTTCGAATTCGATCAAAGTGCAACACCACGGCTAGATCAATTTTTTAGGGGTGGGTTCTACGAATTTTATTTCAAAGAATAAAAATTCGGCGTCCTGCTCATATTATTTTGAAAGGTATTTCACCAAATTTTTATAACCGTATGCGTGGTATGCAGAGGGATTCACGGGCTTATGACCATTTCTGTAAAAAATTAAATTATTTTAAGTTTTATTTGTTGAAGCACTGAAATTTGAATAAATTCTGTATTCAGATTCTTCGATTAACAGGTTGGAAAAATAAAGATTTTTTGGAGAGACAAAATTTTTACATATGGAAATCTAATCTTTTTTAAATTACTTTGAGGCAGGATAATTGAAAATTTTAAAATCAATTTTTTCAGAACCAATCAACATTTTTAAAATTAACCAATTTCAAACAAATTTGCACAAAACACAGCACTTTTTCCGACAAAAAAAACAATAAACTCAACAAATAACTGCGACGGCGCACAATATTAATATTAGGTTTGTTCGGGTACTTTCCGGACTAAAAATGGCAATCTGTCAAAATTTGAGGAGTGGGGATGAAATTCACTCAAAGAGGAGTGAAGCTGTCCCAAAATACACGAACGCGTTGAACCAAAATATTTGCCACTTTTGAAACGTCAACAAAAAGTAAACAAAGGCAAAAAAGTAAACACAGCGAAAACATTGAAATTTCAATCATAAATTCATATTCTTTATTAAATTTTATTTCAAAAAAAATTAAATTTGCGTTATAAACATTTACAAATAGAAAATACACACTTAACAGGAACATCACGTATTCTATTAGAAATCAACTGAAGCACAACACTGAAAAAGTAAAACCCACATTCACAAGTACACTTCAAAAGTTTCTTTAGTTAAATTTTATTTATTTACTTTATTTTTGTCAAATTGTATTTTTTTTAATTTAAAATGATTTATTTTTTTTTATTTTAACGAAAAAAAAATTCACTTTAAACTAGAACAACAAAACAAAAAGTAAACAAACGCCATTTTGTATTTTTGTTATTGTTCTTTTACTTTCAACAGAAGTTACCAGTTTGTGCCCGAAGAAATTTCTCGGGTAAAAACTGGCAAGAAGGGGAAATAATTTTCTTTCTCATGAGCGCTCTCTTCTACCAGAAATTACACGAAATGTGCGTACGCGAACACGTTCGGACTAAATCTGGTAGAAAATGGTAGTTTTGGGTAGTTTCTGGCGAGTACGCGAACGAACCTACTAATATTAAATTTATTTAATTTAAACTAAAACACGACCGAAATTCACGATTTTACAGCGACTTATGTTTAGACGAATACGAATGTCGAACAAAGAGGAAAATAAAAACGATTGGAAGTTCGAATTCGAAATAAGTGCAAAACGAAAAAACCATTGGTAGATCAGTTTTTAAGGGGTGGGTTCTACGAATTTATTTTATTTCGAAAATTAAAAATTCGCCATATTCATATTATCTTGCGAGGCATTTTACATAACTTTTATCACCGCATGCGGCGTCATATACAGAGGAGTTTACGGGGTTATTAATATTTAAGAATAAAATACTATTATTTTCAGTTTTGTTTGTTGAACCACGAAATTCTAAAATAAGGTACATAAATGGCTTTATATTTATCACATTTTCGATTGCATTTTCGAACTGTTTTATCCGTTTTTGTTTCCAATCGATTTGTATTGGCAAAATCTGAATACGTAACTTTTTTTTGATTGACCGTAGTTAACAAAAAGTCACAAAAGTCACATTTCTTCAGGTCAGTAAAAAAGAAAGACCTTTCGAAGTACTTTTTCCAAAATAGATTAATTTCTATGGGGCTCTGGTAAAATATATAGATTTTATTAAAAAAATCGATTTCAGAACTCTTCTTTTCCTCAACCTCACCATTTTTACCACTTTATTGCCTGCCTGTCCGATATTAAATTTTTTACTAATTTCAGGGTCATTTTACGCTTTGAAATAACGAATAGACGAATCTTTTCAATAACGTTACAGATTGATTCCGAAAAAAACTTGAATATTTGACAAGAATAACTTATACAGTTTTATTCGATTTTGTTAACTTTAGTCTTTTTTCCGTATATTTACCACTTAATTGTATTTTTCTCTCAAACTTCAATTAAATTTTGCATTTTCAAACTCTCAATGTAAGACACTTTTCTTTGACGGAATTATATCTTCATGGTTATCGCAGGTATTAATTCATTATTTAAACCACTATCCTCTTAATAAATTCAAGAATGCGCTATTTTCATGTTGAAGCTTTTGCGACTCTAAAAGAAAGCCATGCTCTATAGAATCGTTGATTTTAAAAGGATTTCCAAGTAATACAATGTTTGCCTTTCTCCGGATATTTTCGCGAATAATGTCCTGAGTGGTAAGTTAGATATTTATAGACTTTTGTTTGTTCAATTTGCCATTTAATGCGATTTTTATTAAATTTTACTCGAAAAAAAGGAACAAACAGTAAGAAGGTCCTTCTTAAGTTCACTCTATCTTACTCTGTGGGTATGGAAATGCAAATTCCGGGATCAAAATTCCTCCGGAAATATCAAAGTTCATCAAGAATTGCGTATACCACTGGCAATGGATGATAAGTTGTTATTAAAAGGCTGTGACGCATCATTGACTTGAAAAAAGTGATTACCATTTCGAACCGACATTTTCTATATCTAGTGGACACTTCAGGACATAACCTTTAAGTGTGGGTGCAGGACAGAGTTATAACCTGCAATGCTGCTAGGGCCTTATAACAACTAAATTGTTGGGCTTTTTGGAAATATGTGGAAAAGGACTTCCCTCCAAGCTTCAGCTATGAGTTGAGAATAGAAAAGTTAAAAGCCCAAATACCGTTTTCATTGAAAATATTGTAACCTCCATAAGAGCGTATACTAAAACGATTACTATCATCAATAGCCCCAATGGGTACAATCTGCGACGTAACGGTAATAGGCTTAATTTGTCAATATCTCCTTCCGACCATGGTTTGTGCTTCCCTATATACACCTAATATGTATGTGTATTTTCACAGATAAACATTAGTCCTGATACTGCTGCATGTGCATGAAGGGTTGATTTTAACATTTACCAAAATAAGGATTCCCTGTGGGTACAGTACATGCAACCAACCACCATCAGGAGCAGAAGAGAGAGAGAACCATGGTCTGGTCAAGCAATCCTCGTCATCATCAACATTCAAATTGTGTGTATATGTATTGGCAGGCATGTGGAAAAATCTAAATAAATGTTCTTCTTTAAAGGAAAAGGCCGAGATTTTAATAATTGATTTAATTCAAGTTTATTCTTTGGAAGTACAATTGCGAATAAAAATAAAGATTAAGAAAATGAATATAAGTAAAATATAGACAGTTTTAAATTCATGAAAGAAAGAGAAAGCATTTAGATTAACAAATGTAATAGAATAATATTAGGTATTTCATTAGGGTAAATTATGAGTTTAACTAATTTTCAACATCCTCGGCCCGGGGCAATGATGTGAGCTCCAAGGGGTATAGCAGTTGCACAGGTCTTCGAGTTTTCGATCCATCAGCGTAACGAATTTCGCAAGCTCTTACGTTACCGTCACGTCCAGTAAAGGCTGCCTCAACAACAGCTAACTTCCAAGCAATCCTAGGTTTAGCGGAGTCAAAAACGAGAACCACATCATTTGACTTGAGTTGAGCGGATGAATGTCCTTGACTGTGATGAAAGGAACGTAACAGTTGCAAGTATTCGGCGCGCCATCGATTCCAAAGCATATTCGTTATCTTAAGTCTTTGAGCCCAAAGCTGCTGCACATCAGAAGAGGTCACAGGATTTCGGGAGTTCGCAAGAACCCCCTGGCCATGTATGAAGTGAGCAGGTGTAAGTGGTGAAATATCCAGAGGATCACTGCTTACATAGGTTAGAGGGCGAACATTCACCATTCCTTCTGCTTCTGAAATAACTGTTCGTAATTGCTCGAACTGCAGCTTCGCTCTTCCGATTACTACTTTTAGAATGTTTTTTATTGATCTTATCAAGCGCTCCCAAAATCCCCCCCACCAGGGGGCGCGCTCAACAATAAACTTCCAACGTATGCGTCTGTTGCTCAGAAAATTTTGCACAAGCTCATCGTCCGGTGCTTGGTTGGTGTCATTGAGCTCTAAGGCTGCTCTCCGAAAAGTCTTCGCGTTGTCGGAATAGATCGTTGTTGGAGCACCTCTTCGAGCTATAAACCGCCTCAGACCCATTATACAGCTTTCAGTACTCATGTTTGTTACTACCTCAAGATGCACGGCACGGATCGCAGCACAAGTGAAAACCATCAAATAGCTTTTCCTCATCTGGTTTGTGGAATCATCTAAATAAAAGAGAGGCCCAGCAAAGTCTATGCCGACGCAGTCAAATGGTCTTAACAACGTTATGCGTTCGATAGGTAGAGGGCCAAACGGTTGGGATACAGGTTTGCCAAACAGTTTCTGACAAGTGACGCACTTCTTAATCCATGTTTTGATAAATGGACGCCCTTTTAAAATCCAGAACCGTTTACGCAATTTACACAAAACCGCATTCGTGCCTCCATGACAAGTTCTTTCGTGACAATCATCTATTATAAGCTTGACTATAAACGATTTTGGCAGGATGATTGGATGCTTTTCGTCCAGTGGTGCATTTAAAGACTGAAGTCGACCTTTTAACCGCAATAAACCATTTTCATCAAGAAAGGGACCTAGCTGAGCTATCTTTGATGTTTTCGGAACAGACTTTTCTTTCTGTAAGTAAAAAATCTCATAAGAAAATGAATTTTTTTGTAAGTACCTTAGCCAATATAATTCAGCTTCTTCTATTTCGGTAGCGGAGAGCTCAGCAAATTTTAATGGCGGTCTTGCAAGTTCATCTGGCTTTTTCTTCAATTTGAAAAACCCTACTGCACGTTGAATAAAGGCTGTGCGTCGTAGCAGGCGCTTCCAAGAACTAAACTCTCTATATGGCAACAAAGGTTCAGCTGAAGTTTCATCTGGAACCGAAACGGGTGCCAAAAGAGCCACTGGTGCTAAGCCTTGAGGATAAGACTCGTTCTCTTCTTCCTTGAAATCGGTTTCGCCTTTTAACCAGGTTGGTCCAAAAGCCCATGCAGATGAATTAATTAAGTTATGAGTGGTGACTCCTCTGGTGAGCAGGTCAGCGGGGTTCTCATTTCCTTTACAGTGCCTCCAGTCTGCTACTGATGTTAGGCGACGGATTTCTGTTACGCGACTCTGAACGTACGGCTTCCAACGATTAGCATCACCTTGGATCCACCCAAGTGCAATCCTCGAATCCGTCCACAGGAAAAATTTGTGCACAATAACTTTGAGTGATTTTTTCAAGTAAGCGCTCAGTCGAGCTGCTAACAATGCAGCCGTCAATTCAAGCTTTGGAAGGGACAGTTCCTTTATTCCATCGATTTTGAGTGGTGCAACTCGGTTCTTTGCACATAGGAAAGCGACATTCTCTATACCATCATTAACACTTTTGATGAAAGCAACAGTTCCATACGCCTTCATGCTCGCATCTGCAAAGATGTGAATGTTAATTTTATCAGAAGATGATAAACAAAGAACCGCGCGTGGAATTGTAAAATCTGTTAACTGAAGTAAATTTTTTACACAATCTTCCCAAAGAACCATAAGATCTGGAGTTAGAACCTCGTCCCACGACAGTTTTTCTCGCCAGATGCATTGAAATAGAATTTTTAATCGTACCACGACAGGTCCAAGCATTCCAAGAGGATCATAGATTCTAGCAATCGTCTGAAGAACGTTTCGTTTCGTACCCATAACTAAATCAGATGTGAGCAAATTTTGCAGCGAATCTAAGGGCACGGTAATTTCATCGCTTCTGACATACCATGACAACCCTAGAACTTTTTGCTTAATAGGACACTCACCTGGACAAAGAGTATTACGGACAAGCTCACTGTTAGAGTTCCACTTCCTGAGATTCATGCTTGCTTTTCGCATCACCAATACAGATTCTTCACAGATACGCTTACCTTCATCTTCGGCATCGAAGCTAGCTGCAAAATCGTCCATGTAAAAGCTGTCCATTAGAATTTTGCACGTTGATTGGAACTGCTTTTCGTTTTTCAGATGAAGTCGCAAGGTTGCTGTCAATAAGAAAGGGCTGCAATTCACACCGAAAGTGACTCTCGTCATCCGGTATTCCACGATTTCTGCTTTATTGTTGTTGTTTCTAGGGGTGTACCATAAAAATCTGTGACTGTCACGGTCGTTCCTGTTGAGCTCGATTTGAAGGAAAGCCTTTTCTACATCGGCCACGATCCCATAGCGTCCAAGACGAAAATTCAAAAGAATTTTTAGGACATCGGGTAAGAGGTTAGCTCCCACGTGGAGGAGATCGTTCAATGACGGAGAATGTTCAGTACGTGCAGACGCGTCGAAAACAATGCGCATCTTCGTGGTCGTACTCTCAGCTTTATACACTGGGCGATGAGGTAAGTAGATTACACGACGTAAATCGCTGTTATTGGACGGTGGAATCGGTTCAGCAACACCGTCTGCAAGAAGCTGTTGTATCCCAGCATCATACTGTCGATAAAGTTCGGGATTTCTTGACAATCGCGTATGGAGTGACTTCAACCTCGCCAGTGCGTGTTCTTTGTTGCTTTTTACTTCGACATCAGGATGCTTCCATGGAAGTGATGCTTCGTAACGTTGAACGTTTTTAGTAATGCATTTTTGAATCAATTCGTCAGCTAGGCGCTCATTTTCCTCCTCTTCACCCCGTATACCAATAGCCTCAAGTGACCAAAATGAGGTTAGGTCGTTTTGGTTAAAAGCGGAGAGATGAAGAGCTGTGCTAAGCAAAGAAGGAGAACATGAATCTTTGTGGTATTCAAAAGCCTTACCGGTAGAATGCGATCCTTGTAACGTCCAGCCAAAAATAGTTTCGACTGCCCTCAATCCAGAAGAAATTCGCCTCTGCTTGCCTGTTACCACAGACCAGTAATGGTCTGAACCGATGAGCATGCCCAATCCATTTACGGCTTCAATATCTACATGGCAAGAGTCAGCCAATTGCATATTCTGAAGGAAAGCACACGATTCATCAGGTGCACTCAGAACGTCAATGCAAATTTCTGGGACAACGACGGCTTCCAGAATTATTCGTTTGCTATTAAATTGACTTTTTATTTCGACGTACACTCTTTTGAATCTCTTCGATGGATTTTGTTGTCCACATCCAAACGGAATTAGAGAGAAGTTAACATCGCCCGCACATGAAAGGTTAAGTTTTCGCGCTATATCTTCTCGAATATACGAATATTGACTTCCGCCGTCAATTATCAAACGTAAAAGAAGGGATTTATTTTTATTCGGGACCACGGCAATGGCACGGGCTGTTTTCAAAAAAACATTTGTATTGCTTAAACAGGAATTATACGCGCACAGATTTGTTGCACTTTGCAATACGGAGTTTTGTTTCGAGTCTTCTGGCATTGCAATCGAATTACCCGTACAGAGGTTGACTGTTTTTTGCTGGCTAAAACTATCCGACTTTTTTTCTGCCATAATCAAGTTTCTTTGACCAGCGACGTAAGAAGGGTCACACAACGAAGTTAAGTGTTTACCTTTGCACTTTGTACATGAAAGCCATTTAGCGCTGCGACACTTTCTAGAATTATGGCCACGGTTCGCACAGCGAAAACATCGACCGCTCTTTCTTAAAATATCTCTTTTCTCGGTTATTGATAAAGTACCGTCGCACTCCTTGGTTAAATGTTTATCAGACGAACAAAATGCACACGCGGTTTTTTCATTTAATGACACTAAACTTGATGCTGTTGTGTGAGACGAAGAAGAATGTCTAGCGTTCGTCGAAGGGATGGAAGAGACAACTATGCTTTTTTCCAAAGACTCAACTTCTCTTTTCAGAAAACGCATTATGTCTTTCACCTGCTTATCTCCAATTTGCAAAGAAGTCGTAGAACTTGAGTCATCTTCTTCATTTGTTTCGGCGGCAGGTTGCTCTCTTTCCACTACTCGATAATAATCGACTCGTAGTTCCGACGGCAAGCAACGGAGCAATATTGTTTTTAACATGACGTAATAATGATGGGTAGGTATTTGCAAAGCTGTTAGTGTGCGACAACATGATGTTATAGAATTATATAGGTTTCGAAGGCCAACAGCATCTGTTCTTTGCTGGACGGGACGAAGGGAAAGCAATTGCTGCATATTCTTATCCACCAAACGTTCGACGTCACCAAATTGATCTTGCAAGAGGGAGATAGCGGCTTCGTAGCACATACCTGAAGCGGTGAATCCACCTATAACTTTTTTTGCACTGCCCGTTAACACGGATTCTAAATAACTGAATTTGTCGGATGATGATAGATTCCCGTTTTCATGAATAGCCGTTCGAAATTGCTCCCAAAATGATAGCCAATCTTGATAATTGCCATCGAATTTTTTTAGCTGCAATTTGGGGAGTTTAATAGAACAATTGTTGTTGGAAGATGATGACGTGTTGAGAAAAGATTGTCTTGGAACATGCGTGGGTGGATTCAGCTTATTTTGAACTTTCAGCAGACGAGAATTAAGGCGAGAAAGAACACCTATTGCCGAATCTTGATATTCGCTAATTTTCTCTAGTTCTTTATCCAGCTCATCTGTCTTGAGAAGAACTTTAGTTTGCACCTCTTTGTTCACCGCATTGAGACTTTCATGGGCTGCAGTCAGTCGCTGGATAAATTGAACGATGTCTTCCTCGATGGCGTCCAGATCATTCGTTGAAATTGGTTGAGATTTTTCGCTGTCGAGAAAATCAGTAGCACTTTTCACAATTTTTGTTACCTGACCTCTATAGGCTGAGCGTGCAGATAACTCCATGGCTAATACGTTAAATTGAAACGCGTTGTACTCTTACATTAAAAAAAAAAGAAAACTTTATAAATTTTAATTAATCCCTGTACACCTTTCCCCGGGTTTCGGCACCATGTGGAAAAATCTAAATAAATGTTCTTCTTTAAAGGAAAAGGCCGAGATTTTAATAATTGATTTAATTCAAGTTTATTCTTTGGAAGTACAATTGCGAATAAAAATAAAGATTAAGAAAATGAATATAAGTAAAATATAGACAGTTTTAAATTCATGAAAGAAAGAGAAAGCATTTAGATTAACAAATGTAATAGAATAATATTAGGTATTTCATTAGGGTAAATTATGAGTTTAACTAATTTTCAACAATTTCCAGCCTCTATAGTTGTCGATAGCTATAACCTAATAGCAGTCGTTTCAGGTTTCGAATTCGAACCGTGGCTCAAGAAGCATAATAATATTAAAACATCTGTGTACTTTTGAAATTAAATTTTGGTTTCAGGTTAATAGTTTTCATATAAGATAAATTCAGCTAATTATGCTAATAGGATTAGTGAGTAAAACGGCATGCTCTCTGTTATGATGACAATACAATTCACAGGTGAATGAACTGAGCGCTATAGTTGCATTCCAGTGCAGCAAGTAGGACCAGGTGTGGATTGTTAAAATCACCTGTTGTGAATTTTGTCTATTGTATTCCCATATTATGAGACGTATTCTAGATGATTATTGATCGGTTGTCATCTGGTATTTACGAATTTAATTATTGAAGACTTTAACCTACCCAAATCTATATCTATTAAAATAAGGAGAAAAACGAATACGTTCCACAACTCATATATTTAATTGAAATATTAAAGGAAAAAGATGCACAAACTTGAAAACCAATTGAATATGTCAAAAAGAATTATTTTAAATAAATACAAGTTGAAATTGTTCACATTAAAATTTATATAACTCATCTCTAGAGCATACGTTCCACAATCTTTTCCCAGGAAAATTTCAAACTCAATTGCAACCAGAACAAAAGAGCTTTACACTACGATAAGACGGTTAATACGTTGACTTTCTGACGTCTTCCCCAAAGTTGTCAAGTTGTGTAATCGTCAATTCAAAATACTGTCAATGCATTGCTTGCGTAGAACTTTATCCTAAAAAAGATTTTAATTCCACTGAAGAATGGCTAAGTATTTGCGATTTCCTTGAAACTAAACTAAGGTATGGACATGTTAAGATTGTGGAAGGCATTCATTTTTCACTTCACTAGAAGCTTTAAAATGTATATCTTAATACGTTCCACAATCTTTTATAGAAGACTTATTGCCAATTACACAGTGTAGGTACTATACAACCACAAAAGAGAAACTTAAATTTGCATGAGAAAGTTTCAAATTTATTAAAAAGTAGCTCGTCTCAGAATACAAGCTTGTGGAATGTAAGTTGAAAACTTCACCCCAAAGTAAATTTATGGTCATTTTGTTTACCCTAAAATTTTGTACTAAGGTTTAAATGAATGTCCAAATTGGCAAAAATGAAAATAATCTTTTATTTCTATCAATCTTCTAATACATCACGAACAAAAAAAAAAAAACAAAATAACGGGAATGAATAAGTTTCAGACGAATGATGGTTAAAGTATTATCAACAACATCCTCTTAAGGAAGTTCAAGTTTGCCACTTAATTAAACAATTTAAAGACCTTTGGATTATTTGTCTTCTTCCGTCAGAAGGCCATAATCATTAAGGCCTATCAATTTGTCAGATCATTTATCGTCGAAGCCTGTCTATCTAAACATAGATGTAAAAATAACAGAAACGTGTCGTCTGTCCCTTATGATTTCATACAAAACCGAACGAATCGAGAAACAACGGAAATGTGTCCCCACATTATTGAAATTATCTTAGCTCTGTTCGATTATTATATAGAGTATAAAACCTATAGAGGATTCAAGTCACGTCGTCGTCGGTCGTCGAGAACTGGTTTAAAAAGAAGGTGAACCGGGTGGCCTACATCTTCTTCATCAGCTCAAACTCGAAGGGATTTTTTTTTCTTTATTTTCTTTCTATTTTGTTGTCTTTTTTTTTGTCTCTCTCCGTGATGGAACTTATGAGATGTGAAAGTCGTATATAGGGTTCTTAAGAATCATGCGAAGCATGCACAAGGATTTACTGTATGGATGACTGAAATCGATATCTAAAACAGCTAAATCAGATCGAGGCATGTGTGCCTGGCTTGGTGGTGAGGTCTGTGTGGGGTCGGTCGGTGTCGTTGTGATATAGAAGAGATATACGAACAGAAGTTGAGTAATGAGTTTAATCGTGGAGTTGCATTTTTTAAATCAGGTGATGTGATTTCGATTAAATGGATAAAGTTTTTCAGGTAGGTATTTTAAGGCAATCAGTTCAATAACAAATGAGAAAATATTAAATGTTAATCTTAAAATTAAGTGGTTGGTGGTTCATTAGAGAGAATATTTCGAAATCTCTTAGATAAGTGTTTTCTATTTGGAGATATTTTTGTTTAAAATCTGTTAATTTTTCGAGAGTAGGGATGTTTCGTGTCTAATTAATTTTGGGATTTTACCATTTAAAGATTTTAAAAATTTAAAAAAAAACGAAATGAATCTAAGCCATAATTTGAAATTTGTATTTAAAAATATTTTCAATCAAAAAAAAAAAATATATAAAAATTCAAGTCTCAAAATTTATTTTGGTATTAACTTGAACGTTACAAAAATCGCCCACTTCCACTACTCGCCGCTTAACCGGGAGGGGCAGTTTTCTACAAAAAAAAAATTACATGCTATACCTTATAAAGTTGTTTTAGTTAACAGTTTTTGAAAAATCAAACACAAAATTTTGAGAAAAAATGGAAATAAAAAAAAAAATAAAAAATATGAAAAACAATTTCAAAAAAATTAAAAAAAAAATTAAAAGAAATAAATTTAAAAAATGGAAAAAATGAAATAAAAATGGAAAAAATGAAAAAAATATAGAAAAACAAAACAAACTTCAAAAAATGATATTAATTAATTATTATTAAATACAAAAAAAAATTAAATTAATTTTTTCAAAATTTTACGTAATTAGGTACTATTTCTTTTTCAAAATTAAATGCTTCTAAATTTTAGTTAAAACCTACTTTTTGAGAAAATAAAGGTAAACAAGAAAAAAATTCTAAAATTGAGAAAAATAAGATTTTTGACAAGACTTAAAAAAAATAATCTTTTTAGTGCTGCAAATTTTGAACTTCTTCACCTGACCTGAATGCCGGAGAATTTTTGTTAGATAGGTCTGTTTGTTTTAGTCAAAGTTTTATATATTTTTCATATAAAACTCGAAATGTTTTTCTTTAATTGAACCTTTCCCGATTCTAACCAAACCAAAAAAAGAAAATGATTTCAAACGTACACTCTATCAATATTAAAGTATGTAGTTACTTAGCTGATAGAACATATAAAAAGATAATTTCTAAGGTCATGTCAAAAACTTTTCCTTAGGCTTTTGCTTTGAAATCACAAATTAAGAATTATTCTCAATATACCACATAAAGCTATATAGACCAATATGAATGGTAATCCATTTAATATTTCTCTTTCTTAAAAAGAGCCTACTCAACATTTTAATCTATTACAATTATTTTTCAATTTATATTTGTTTATTACTCTTCTATATCATCTATACAATCCACCCACCCACAACAACTATACCACCCTACCACAACAATCACAAATCGGAAATAAATCCATTAATTGTCATATTTTACCATTTATAACTTGCTGTGTACAGTAAGTTATCAACTATAATGTCAATATTATTCCGCCTATATTTGTTTTTTGGATTCCTGTTCCACTTAAATTATTATTTGCCTTCAGGATATGAACCTACTACAGATATACATATTATGTAGGTACACGTATGTAGCATTTGGTATTCATTCTTTTTTTCATGTGAAAATATCCAAACGGCAAGTGCTCTACCACCCTATCCAGGTCCTCCTCTCCCCTTATCCTCCGCCCCACCAATTACATTTTAGTACATAATATTTGTATGTCCTTTACGTTTTGAAACAGGCCATCATCTAATACTGTATAGAATAAGTAACAAAATATCTATAAGATAGAAAAAGCCAAAAAAGAGAACTTAAATGTAGACACATCAAGCACCAAAATCTGAAGGGGGAAATCAATAAAAGAATATTCTTGCTTGACGCCATTGTTATTATGCGGCTGTCTCAGTGTTGCCAAAATGTCTGGGCCCAGTGATGATGAAGAAGAACAAGAAGAAGCTCGCAAGTTACACAACTTATAACCTATACACTTACATCATCACGGAACAAGGACGACAATGGCGGCGGACGGTATGGTAACGACAGGCAATTGGAGACTATACTATCGGAGCAAGCCACGTGGATGATAAACTTCGAATGCCTTGCATCATTTGACTTAAGGTCAAACCCGACCGGCACGATATTTAAGATACAGCAGCTTCAAGTTGGGGACTATATTTCTCGTTCCACCCCCCTCTCCGTAATATCGAGTGGGGGAATATGGAAAAAAGAAAAATGTCTCTTGTGGTCGCCTTGAACAGTCATGAAATATTCAAGACAGCATCATTGGATAATTATTATACTCTAGGTACCTATATCAATTGTTATAAAAGCAATAGTGTGTTAGTGAAGAAGAATGGGAAGGGCCTGAATAAATTTAATATTGTTGTAAACACCACTAAGATTTTAATTTATTCGCCTTAAAGGTAATGATGTTAATTAAATCACAATCTATACTGTGGTCGCAACATCGATTGTTGTTAAACTCATTTATAATTCTCGGTGGAAATTTTAGGGATGACAGATTCAACCTTCCGCGAATTTATTATAAAGGATTTTTCTTATTAATCTTGCTGTTTTAGCTTTAAGTGAATCAAGTTTGTGTAAGTCTCCGAGAACAGATTGACAAAACCACCTCCTCAATCATAATTTTTTTTTTTGGTTCACTTATGAAGAGGGGGTTGTTTTCGATAAAGGTGGGTTGGCATGAATGTCACATCATAGCCTCATGAAGTAAAAAAAAAAAATTGGCTACATCACTGATTGCGAAGATTAGATTAAGTATGTGCTTCACGAAGATGAACTATAAATGTGAATAAAAAAAAGAAAACAAGTAAACTTTCATCTACAGTGATTCGGAAAAGAAAAATTGGAAACTTAGAAGTATATTTTTCGGAAATTCTGTGCAAAAAAAAGTTTCTTCCAACACACAAATTCCAACACACAAAACAAAATATAAGGGTAGGAAAATATGAAAAGTACTAAAAAATGACAAGTACCTACTAAAAAATTTACAAGTACTAAAAATATGAATGAGTAATACAAAAATGACAAGTGCTAAAAAATGAATGGTACTAAAAAATTAAAATTACTAAAAAAATTCAAAACTCTACTTAGAAAAATTCAAAAGCACTTAAAAAAAATATATAAAACTATTAACAGAAATTCAAAAACAGGTACTAAAAAAAATTTGGTTGTAAAAATAATTTGTAAAATTTTTATCAATAAAAAATAAAATCAATATTGATTTAACTAATTATTCTAATTTCTCATAAAACGTCAAAATCTCGCTTACGTTGTGCGAATTTTTAAGCCTGAATACCAGTATTATTTCAATAACCTAAACTTAATTCGAACGAAAAATAAACTTTTGACTCCAAGTTTTTTAGAAACACCAGAATTATCACAACATTAATCAGATTAAAATTACAAAAAAAAAATAATTACCAAAAATATTTTTTTATGAAACATTAAATTAGATACACATAACAAAAACTAACTTCCAAAAGAAATTACCTTTAATTATTTGATTTAATGGACTTAACCTAAGATTGAATAGTCTTTTAACAAATCATGACGCACCGAACGCACGCGACGAACCGGCAAAATATGAACAATACATGACACAACACTATTTAAACCACAAAAACTATTCATACAACCGACGAACTTTTGGACCGACGAAAACGAGAAACCACGTCAAATAAGATCAAAATCGAGAAAAAAACAAAAAAATTGAAAAAGAACCTCAAATAGGTTTGAGACTTTTCATCAAACTAAACTTGATCAATTTGTTGAAACAAAATAATGAACAGACTATTGCAATAAATTCAAAATGTATGTACATATTTGAATAAATTTATTATTGCTGCAATACCTACGTCATAAAACAAGTTAACAATTGAAATCGCACTTTAGACTTCACATAAACTTGAATCTTAAATCAAATTTATTTTAGAACTAAGAAATGTTATCAACTGCGCAACGTTCAGTGCTTAAGAGTTTATTCAGCAAACTTGACCTTGAAAATTTGCATTATTATTTTGAATTAATGTATTTTTTGAGATAAGCAATTTTTTGTATGCTTAAAAAATTATTTTTTTTTTTTTGGTTTAGTCATTTATAATTTTTTTTGGTAGAGATTTTGAATTGCTATTGACAAAACGACAAAAGCCAATCAAGGTTGCCATTCGTGGAAAAAGGATTGCAATTTAAAATTTTCAAATTAAATTCTAAGAGTATTCACAAAAATGGAAAAAAAGCTTCTTTTTTTTTCGCTGGCAATAAATTGTGAATTATAACAAATTTTTACACGCATAATTTTTTGATGAACTGTATGCTATAACTCAAACTAAATCAAATACTTTTCCAAAAATTACTACATAGCAGGTAGTTTATGTTATTTTTTGTCTTCGCGATGCCTCTATTTTGTTTGTGTATTTATTTATTTTTTGCTAGAAAACTTTGTCAAAGATTGATTTGTCTTCTCTTTTTTTTTAGCTTGGACAAGGAACTGCTTAGCAAGCCATAAGCTGCTGGGAGGAGAAGGAATTTTTGACTGACTTTTATTTCTGTCCATATTTATAAAGGAATACATATTTACTTTGATAATAGTTTCTAATTGACGACCGGAGATCTCACAAAGATTCAAATAAAGTGAGTGAAAAGGACACATCTCGTTCAAGAAAAAAAAAATAAACGACGATATATAATCCCACTCTACATTAATGGTACTCTCTTAAATGAAACAAAATTTTATTTTGTTTGAGTTATTTTTATCCAACGAATATAAGAGAAGCAAAAGTATTGAAATTAAATTTAATATCTCAATCATTCTTTTTTATTTAATGTCATTTATTTCGAAAATGCATTTAAAATTCTTTTCGAAATTAACTCTTTCTCTCTTAAAATTACCCATTCACACATTTTAAGTCTTACCTATAGAAAAATGTCAAATAAAAAAAAATTTAAATGACGACCAACCAATTTTATTATTGACAATTTTGATGTCTACCTATTAAATTAAGGTTTAAAAATAAAATCTCACACAATACTTTAGGAGGGAAATACAAAAACAAAAATAGGGAACTAGGTGATGCGGTGGCGGTTTGATCATTTTTCTCCTGTGGGGTGTTTATTTATTTTTAATCTTCTTCGTAGGGATGCTTGACTAATTAGGGTTGTTAGGGACAATGATGAATTGTAATTAGTTTGAGGGATGACAATTTTTATTACGCGTAACGTGCTAACGTTGAGATTATAGGCAGTTTATGGCAATTTATGAGAATTGCGGTTAGTTGAACAAGAAGAATAAAGAGGTATAGCTGAGTAGAGAGAGGGAGAGATACTAGGTGAAATGTGTTTGCTTGATGCTTAGAGGAGGAGAAATGAACCTGATACCTACCTATTTATATAATTGGGGAAGCCTCAGAAATATTAATAGCAAGTATTGCAATTAAATCAATCATGGAATTTAAAGTCAAATATTCAATCGTATTTTGAAAATATTTGTAGGTTTTCAAAAATTTTATCACTTTTCTGTGAAAATCTTCTTTCAGTAAAAATTGGTGTTCGAAGTTAAGAGGGTTCAATCGAAAACAGAACTTTTTTAACTATTGCGTAGAATACTCAGGAGTCCTCGAGTATTCAATTGAAAGATAAAGAGTACTCGGACTCGAAGTGAACTGCGTCATTTTACTCGGAGTAATCCAGGAGTTAATATTTGTTTGATTTCTGAAATTCGAGTCACTTTGATCTGGAATTCCTGAATTAGAAAAAAAATTGTTATTCGAACTTTGAATAAAGAAGAGAACATTCGAATACAGTATTACTCAGAGTACTCTCGAGTACTCAAAATTGATAAGAATTCTTTCCCTTGCTCTGGAATTTCTCCCTCAGTTAAAAATTTCATCAAAAAGACAATATATCTACTGTTAATCACAGAACTCAGAGTACTCGAGTTCCTACTTAAAATTGATAAGAATTTAACTACTATTCTGTAAAAATTTTTTCTAATAGACCCGCCGTTTTCAGTTAGAAAAGGTATCCTGAAGCTATACACCGAATAATCAAGTAATCAACATTTGTAGAAATACTTCGAATTATGTTCACATAGCCCTTAGAATTTCAACCGGTTTAATATCAATAATCTCATCACTGAGGTATAAGAGATACTAGAATGCAGCTTAGTTCTCTGGATTTTTTTTTTCAATAAAAATTTAATTTCATGTTTTAATCAGAAAAATCTAAATTGCTAATGGAGTATGTACTTGAATTTTCAATATTTGTATGAAAACTTGAGTTCACGTCAATATACATATGAACATATTATACATATGTAGGTATCCCCACTGTAAAATTGCTCTCCCGTCCCGTTCCGTCATGTATACCAAAACAATTTAACATTGTTAATAAACACAACAAAATGTAATAACCCTTCTCGTAAAGGGATTTAATTCCTTCGTATTTTGTTGCCCGCAATGTTTTAACCCCCAAAACAACCACACCAAACACAATATCATCGCAAAGGTAGACGACGACGACGCACGTCGACTTCACCAAAGCCCCTTCGTCCAACCTAATATAGACAAACGACCTAATGCAGCAATTTACATGTTTAAAATTTTATTAGTTATAATCAATCCCAATAGAGAGGCCTAAACAGCCACCTCACCAAATGGGCATCATCCCCACAGCCACGCCATGTGCAGGCACACAGAAACAAAGCTTGCTTATACACGATAGCACTAGTTTTAGTTTATTACGCGGATAAATTGTTAACTTTTAATAAAGAGTATGCTATGTAAATCGATAATGAAATAAACCTAGACTCGCATCAACAACAACACATACAGCGAGGCGCGGTGGCTATTTTATTTGTGTATTCAAATCTAACCCTCCTCAACCCCCCCACCACCATCAATGTTATTCCCTTTCTAATTCATTCCAATTATATTCAAGTCAGAATTAGAATTCGTATTCAATTTAAACTTAAAATAAATGTGCATCCGATTCACAGTCGATTAGCAGAGTCTTTATTTACTGCCACACATCATTGCAATGCTCTTTATACCATATCAGCTTAAGTGGTCTTTTGCTTCTATAGCTGCCTACAACTGCAGCAGCTTTTCGGGTATTTCAGTTTCTGCTTCGAGCTTGAATAAGAATTGATTTACATAAATTCATATCGGATTTGGCAATGTTGTACTAGAAAGTTGCACAGCAAAAGCACTCATCGTGGACAGTTGCGAGACAAAAGCAATACCAAATTTAAAATCAACATGCAACAAAAAGAAAAAAATGTGCAACAACAAAAAATAATGATACAAAAATTAAGGTAATGTAATAAGTTTTATGAAGTTGCTCATATAGTTTTGTACTTCCGCTATGAAGGAAGTACTACATCGTACATCGTACATCTTAATGATTATTATTTTATAAAAGCCCTCGAATCATTTCTTCGACCCCAATAATTGCACCTTTTTCTGTAACAACAATAAAAACAAAATTAAAGTAAAAAGATTTAAAAAGGAAAAAAACTCATCGAATATCTATCTGTTGTTGGCCAACCATATGTTGGGTAGAGCTGGAACTAGAGAAGGTATCTGCAACGAACAACACGTTCTGCTATATGCACTAAACACGTCCCTGTAATGGCTAAAATATCATCCTAAAACCGGGCAAACACTCACACACACACCGTGTGCGGTTAAATGTCGCCAACATTTATATGACATTTTTGCCCGTTTATCTGCATTATGACCTCTATCAATCGTTGTTTTATATCCCTTTGCGGACGATGGTGTAGCATGAGAGGGAGAGGTAATGGGGTAGAAGGGTTTATCGAGTTAAGGCTAAGGTTAGATGAAAATAAGGTGTTTTGGGAAGATATATTTCATAGAAAAAAAAAATACCTCTTCGATGGTCGAGAGGATGGAAATCGATTGAAATTTGGGGATTTTTGACAGAGTTCAGGACAAGAGTCGGGAATCATTTTTTTTTTTTATTTACCACTCATGTTCATCGCTAGACATGACCTTTTTCGTTTCTGTCGTCGTTGTCGGCATCGTCGTCGTCATTGAGGTATATGACGAAGTCAACTTTGAATAAATAAAAATCTTATGACATCCCCAGTCCCAACACATATGTATTTGCTCGGCTATAAGTCAAAAAGCAAGACAAATGGGGAATAAAACAAAAAAAAAGGTAAACCAAAAAAATAAAACGGAAGAAGACGCCCAAATATAACATTGTTGTTCTTCTATCTATCGCGTGGCGCTATATGGGATATTCATGACAATCCTTCAAATGGTTTAAATTTGTTCATATTTCAGATAGATTTCGTTGTGGGAATATTTCCTTGGTTGTTGGGAGCAGGCGATCGATAAGGGTGACAGATTCTTGTGTGTGTAGGTGGGTTAGGTATGTATATGTGTGTGTGTGATACTGATAATATTTGCGAATTAGGTGTGAATAATGGAGATGGTGATGTTTGTATGTTGTTGTTGGTTTCGATGGGGGGGGGGGGGGCTGGTTTCGGTTTCAGTTATAGGTATCTCTATAGGGTTCGTTTCGAATTTCAGAATCATTTGTTCTTCGTGTTACAAACAAAACAAGTTGAACACTGTGTTGTACCATTTGCATGGATGATGTGGATGACAAGATCTCAAACGTTGCCAATTTGTTTATATTTTTTTTTAATGGGAGATATGAGATGAGATGGTTGTTTGTTTTATTTCTTTAAGGGATATCCTTATTCAATCGCAAATCTTGAACTCCCAAGTCGTAAAAGAAAAAAATACAAAGTGTAATTTCGACAAAATTATACCAACAACAAAATCTCGAAGGTCTATGTTTAAAATTGAAATTTAAAAAAAATTTGCGTTTTTAAATTATAAAATAATTAGGTATAAATATTTACCAATTTAACTCCACTTCGATAGTTTTGTCCACAACAACTCCAAACAAAAATTGACCAGACCAAGATGAAACTCAGGCCAGATTCACACTAAATATGCCGGTCCCGATGTCAATGTCGATAGGTACGACAAAATATTTGTACACAAAAAACAATGAGCATATTTACACTTTCAATTCTAAATGATGCACTCGCGCTTCTCTAATTATTGTTACATTTTATTAGACCGATACGCGCTCCCGAAATTTTTTTTTGATTTTAACAATACCGAGATAAGACATTTTTTTCGTTCTAAGAAATGCCACGTGTTTAAAACCAACAAAAGCCAGGTTTTGTCACGTGGCCAGCTCTAGCTGTCAACTAGGAGATAGACCCGCAGCGAGGGAAACATTTTTTTTGTTAATCTCGAAATAGCAGCGACTGAATTTTTTGGTCGGTGGAGCTTATCAACTGGAACCATTATTTTCTTTTAATTACGTTCGTCGGCAATTTCTTCCAATCTAGACCGCAAAAAATATAACATTGAAAAAAAACTAAATCACTTCTCCGCGAATGCACAACATTTTTTACAAAATACGCGACGCACAAGAAAAATCTTTACCGCGAAGCGAATCAATAATTGTTTTTTTATAAAATATGCGCAAGAAAAATCTTGTTTACAATAGATAACGGCACATTCTTAACAGATTCAGACCTAGACGACACGGACGCACGCAAGCCTATTCAATTCGATTTTTTTCATTTTTTAATTTTTAACTCACAAACGTCAAATTTTATGGATTCAAGTATTCCACTTTTTTAATACAAAATAATTCGATTTATTTACGGAGAAACTTTTTCTATGTGAACGAACGAAACAATAAAAAAAAACTGCGAAAAATTCCTTTGTGCGAAATTGTTTGCAAATTGTAGCAGATTATTTGCTCTCTCTCTTTTTCTTTTCGAACCAGAGAGAAACATTTGTGTTTAATTCGTGTTTGTACTTGTTTTTCTTTTTTTTTTTTTTTTTTTCATTGGAGCATGGCTTTCAGTGATTTTTTTGTTGCGTTTGTTTTTATTTATTTGTTTTGCTTTTGGTGACTTTAATGAATATTTATTTTTTGGCTGTATGGTTTCCGTAAGCATTTTTTCACAAAGTATCGTACTAGGCTTAAGGTTTTAAGTGCCTGTTCACACAATCGTTTTACTGAAAGACGCATCCAATATGATAAGTAGATTTTAGAAACGAGAACTATTTTGGGATCAAATCTACCCGTCTCGTTTCTACGCAAACATAAATCGACTTGTCTCACTGGATGCGTCTTTCAGTAAAGGGACTGTGTAAACTGAGAAAATAACCCAAAAAAAAATAAGATAGTTTTCTCAAGAAAGTCATCAAAACTCTATTTTCGTTAAGTGATTTTTTGTGTAAATCTTGAAATGTAGTCAAACTGCAATAACTTTAGGAATTAACAAGTTAACAATATTATTGAAAAACATTTTCAAAAAACTGAAAAAAAAACAAAATGAGAGCTGGGAGCTCTAGCTTGATTAGTTTATTAAAATTAATTCACTCTGTAAAAATTATCACTATAAATCAGCCTTTCGAAGGGAAATCAGGCTATGGTTTTTTTCTTTCAGCTTGGTCTCATTTATGTGCAGCGTTATTGTGAGTTTCACCTGAAAAATATTTCACCTTAAAATTTTTTGTTCGCCCGGAATTTTAAAAGCTATTATGAATTTCGCCCGAACGAAATTTCGTTCAAGCAAAGTGAACATCTATGCTGTCAATGGTATTATAAATATATTGTCATCAAAAGGGCGACAAACAGTAGAGAAGATATTTATGTTAGTTCTCATGTTAAAATAAAGACACCATCTCTATTCTATTAAATATTTGTTGGTAGGTACTTATATCTTATACATATTTGCATGTTTCTGGTTAATCTTTGAGTGTTTGCTTACTTTTGCTTAAAGAACTTCCCTCAAGGGAATCCTTTCTCTGGTCTTTGTTTGTGTTTCATACTTCGATTAAATTTACAGATGGGTGAAGTACTTCAAAGTTTGTTTTGTAGAAACATTTCTGTTTTAAATTAAATAATAACAGAGGAAGGTACCTACCTACCTTACCCTCTCACCCTCTCTCTCCCTTGAATACCCATCTACCTATACTTCCTGTTTGGTCATTCTAGAAACTTTAAGTAACCATTTGCTAAACTATAAGTTAGGTACCTAGGTACTTGGTGTCTTGAAGAGCAATATTATTATGGCTTTGCTATTTTTATTCTTTTATATACTTCTCGTCAAGATAACTCAAAGATTCACAACCAACCATTTACCCTTTGGTGAGATTAAAAAAAAGAGAAAAAAAATATAAACGTCGAATAAGAGTTATGAATTGAAGAAGTCGAGGAATACGAAGGAGTATGCGGTTAGGTACGAACGAAACGGAATTTACCTAGAGGGAATAAGCAAGCATATATAGTAGACTGACAGACAGACAAGAAAACAGAAAGACTGACATAAACCAGCCGCTGTTTTGATATTTTATTCATACAACTGCATTATACGACATTTGTCTACTTCCTTATCCTATATACTTAGGTAAAGGCTGTTGCTCTCTTTCTCTCTCTACTTTTAGACCCAGGGCAGGGCCTTGCAAGTAGTCATAATGGTGCTGAGATATGGAAGTGTGTAGAAATGGTGGCTATCCTTGTTTCGTTTTTTTATTGATCCTTGTTGACTTGACTATGCTATGATTCTTCTCTTCTGGCACAATTAAAATAAAATCAATCTCTTCTTTTTTTTCAGGGCCAGCAGTGCCCAGCCACTACAGGGCCTGTGGCGACTATCTTAAAAAAAAGTTCTTCTTTGGCCTGAGGCCGGTGTGACAGTGGTTAAGTTCTGAAAGAGGGCTCCTTATACAAATTGAAGATATGTACAATATTAAAAAATTTTGTTCTTTTCTCAAAATTCTCTGAATTATAATTTACGTTAAAAATACTATTAGAGCCTGTATGGACTGTACACTTAGCACCCCAGGTTGAGCCGGCCATGACCCCCTTCAAAAAGACTACAGTCAAATAAATATAAAGAAAAAAACTAAAACCCAAAAACTTTGCCAAAAAAAAATAAAATATATTCATCTGAAAGAAAAGGAGGAGACAGTCCAGCCGATCTCTTCTCAACCCCCGTGCCGATGTCGTTTCATCATTTTGTCCATGTCCGTCCATACAATTCAATACACCTTGTTCCCCATTCAGCTGATATTTTTCGTCGTCCTTTCTCTGTACCCATCGTTGTTGTCCATTATAGTGAAAGAAGTCAGTCGTTTTGTTGAAGGAAAACTGAACATAATTTGTTATGGGCAATAAAAAGGTTGTTTGACATCATTATGTATATAATTTTGCATTCAGCGCAGTTGGGCGTCGTCGTCGGTCGGTCGTTGGGGGTAGGTTCTGGTTGGCTCTTTGACTCGACTCGAGTCGAGTCATCATTTGAATTTCAAGGATTCCGCGACTACCGACGACGGCGGCGGCGCGGTATCGGGTGGAATCTGCACGGGAGTACCTATAGTTTGAGTTTATTGTGCGGAAACGACATAGCGTTCAAAAGGACTTGTGATAAAAAAAGCACGTTAAGTGATACATTTTTTTTTTGGTATTTACTTTTTATCGTAGAGAAGATAATCAAAGAATAGTATCCAGGTCATGCGTCTACCGTTGTGTCGCCTCTCTCTGAGGTATTTTTTTTTATGGTTGTGCAGTTTTTTTTTATATATGTTTCTTTTATTTTAAATACATAATATTTTATCAATAAAAGAAGAATAATTACTGTCGCATGATAAAGTAATTGAATAAAAAAGTAATAAAGAATATAAAGACAAACAGTTGTTGATTTTAAATATGATGCGTCGCGTTATTTGCTAGTGAAAGCTAAATTACTTGGAACAAATGATTATAATGATTCTGGGTTTTTAATTTAAATTTGCTAATTATAGGGTGAAATGGGGTAAAATAAAAAAAATCATAGTATTTGAAAAATTTTGTCGGTGTTTGAAAGGTTATATGTAGAAAATTGACTTCAATGTTTAGTTTAGGTCTAAATATATTTCAAAATTAGGCTTTTTAATCTAAAGGGTATAATAGGGTAAAAAAGTAAAAGAGTATTCTATTCGAAAAATTCCTTTTGAAAGGTAATAAGGTATGTATTAAGAAGAGTTTTTTTCGAAAATCACTTAGTTTTATGCTATTTTCAAAATTTACCTATTTATAGGGTGAAGTGGGGTAAAAACAAAAATCCCTCAACCAAATTTATTAATTTTTTTAAATGCTCGATGAAGACGAGGTATTGAAATATGGAAATAATCATTAACAGATCATAAGAGTTATAGTTTTAATATAAAAAGCTATCTTTACCACCCAATGCTCAATGTCCTCACAGACAGCTTAAGGATTTCAAAGATAAATTACTGAGAAATTCATTGGTTAGATATTTATGTTATTCATACAAATTTTCAGCACATAAGAACTACCCTAATCATTGTACGTGCTAACGTCCGTCGTCCTCTTCTCCTTAGATAACCTCAATAAATATGAAATACAAAAATTATTTAAAACAACTAAGGAAAATCCACACTGACACTGACCAGTTTATTTTTTTAAGCTCATCGTAATTTTTATCTTCCTTTCAACAAGTATGTACCTACATATAGGTATAATTAATTTCGTTCTTCATTATCTTCCCATCCAAGAACTTCATTTCAAAAATTATACACAAAACGGTTGGTACGTTCCAAATTAAAAGGTATCCTTCTTTCTATAGCTCTTCTCTCACTTAAACTGATAAACGTTCTCCTGGGATGAGTCATTTGGCAAATATACTTGGTATATATCTTCAAATTCTCTTCTCCACAGTCCAAAGACCAATCTTCAAGAAAACTCTTTTGCACCTCTTGAGCTTGAGTGTAAGGTAGTGTAGTGTATAGCGTTCTATAGATGCAGGTTAAGGTATACAGGCACCTATGTATATTCTTTAAACTTTTATACCCAGGAACCTACATATACACAAGAGTGTACCATCAATTACTAAGATTCACCCTCATCCTCAATTCTGTTAAATTTTTTTTTTTTTCCTTTTTTCTTATTTTATTTATTTGAAATTTCACAATTGCTATTAAATTTCTGTCGGACCAAGTCTCTTGAAAACGAAGTCGAGTGGCTGGCTGTATGTGTTTCATATACATATGTGATATTTTACTCATATACCTGCCTAAGAAAATAATATAGCTATAGGTAAAGTATAGGTATGCCCTTATAAGTGGAAACTTTGTCCGTCTCACTTATGGCTTTTTTGTTTGAGATTTACCACGCAGACGGTAAACGATGTGTGGTGTCCTGGAAGTCCATTATAAGAGTGTAAGCTCGGTTGAATAATTTAATTGTAACAAGAGTGTCGAAAAGTTTTCTTATAGTTCGAACGTAAAGTTTTCATCATTTCATCAACAAGGAGGATGGGCAAGGGCAAAGTACCCAGTACAACTTGTGTGTGCGTTTATTTGAGATGTTGATATAGTAAACAAGTTTTCAATTATTTTCCATTTCAATATGATTCAAAGTTTAAATGGAAATAAAATCCTATACCTTCTGGCTGCTTACTCACTCTCCCTCGCTCTCTTTCTATGACTCTAACGTCAATAAAACTGGGAATCTGAGGGCTTTATACCTTCCTACTGAAACACTGTATCTGGATCTCTAGGTTTGATGTCTAAAATCTACAACTTGCTTGTTTTGTTGCATCTGGGCATACCTAGGTAGGTATATGCCGTTAGCGTATTGTGCACGCATTCAAAGTGTGATCCTGTTTTTACAGAGGAATAGAATTTCTGAAGTAGGAAGTAGCGTATAGGGATTTCTAGGGGATAGCAATCCTAGTAACTATAGGTACTGAGTAATTCATAGTTCACAGATCAACTATTCCAGGTCTAAATTCATAAAAAAAGCTATGCGCATATAAAGTTGATGGTTCATTCGCTGTTCGCCATTTGAACAAATTGTTATTGCAATGTATACCTGATGTTCGAAAGAGAGGGAGATAGTGTACAAAATGGAAGTGGGAGAAAATAGTAGGTAATAAAAAGTTATTCACCTTTTTCGCTATGTCATCATGACTAGCCAGGGGTGTGCTAGAGGTGAACTATATGGTTGGGTATCCCTATATATACCCTGGGAGATGTAGAAATCCTTTTTCTGATTTTTTTCTATACATATTTGCCCGTACTCCCATGCCCCTGATTTTGTCGAGGCTCTGAGTTTAACTAGTTTACAGTGGGATGCAAAAATTAATAACCTATCGCGATATGTAGAAATAATTAACACGACTGTAAAAATGATGAAATTTCTGCATTACTTATTTAGCCCCGACACGATTTTTTTTATTTTGTAGGACCAAAAATTTAAGTTAAAAAAAATAAGAATTAAAAAAATATAAGAATTTAAAGTAAAAAATTAGGAATTAAATTAAGAATTTACATTAAAAAAAATAGGGATTTTAATTAAAAAAAAATAAGAAAATAAACTAAAAAAACTAAGAAAAAAATTAAAAAATTAAGAATTTAAATTAAAAAATTAAGAAATTAAATTTAAAAAATCAAGAATTTAAATTTAAATAAAAAAACAAAAATTTGAATTAAAAAAAAATTAAGAATTTAAATTGAAAAATTACGAAATTAAATTACCAAAATTAAGAATTTAAAAAAGTTAGAATATAAATAAAAAAAATTAAAAAAATTTAGGAATTTGAAATGAAAAAATTATGAATTTAAATTTAAAAAAATAAGAATTTTAATTAAAAAATGAAGAATTTTTTTAAATCGAAAAAATATTTTTTTTAATTAAAATTGGTAAATGCAATATTATTTCGACTTACAGAACCTCCTGTATAAATTTTGTTCATGCAAATCAGTTAAGCCATTAACGAGAAGAGAGAGAGAAAGTCTAAGCGTAGTGGTCTAGACGGTATCGACAGAAAAATATTAAAATAAAAAAAGGTACATTACCAGTCCAGGTTTGGAAGGGATGAGGTTCGATGAACCTTATACAAAAATAAAGTATCTAGTAGTCAATAGACATACCTAATAATTGTTATAAAATTCTTGAAAACAAATGACGTAGGTTAAATTTTACGATTTTTTTTTTTAAGAAAAAAACCTTTTTCAATTATCAAGATTTTGTTAACTTCAAAAACTTTTTTTTTGTATGTTGTCCCTCATCTGGTGACTTTTTTTTTCTCCTGCACTGTCGGTAGACTGTCCAACTTTTTGTCATGATCTCGATGAAGAAGGAAGTACCTACTACCTTCAAGAAATTAGAGCAATATATGTATGTAGGTATAGGATGAGTCAGGTTATGGCAGGACGTCAAATATTCATCGGCTCTCCAGATTGGCCAAAGTTGTGAATTCTGAAATATTCATTTAAAATGCATGCTATTATGTGCATAGGCAGAGTGTGGCAGTATAGCAGTGGCAGAGCTTCAGAGAGAGTTCCTTGTTTTTCGTTAATGATTTTTTAGGAAGGAGGGGCAAACAAAGAGGGCATACAAAAGGACGATTACAATTGCCATTGCCTCGCCTGCGCTGCGATGCCATATTCACTATTAACATAGGTACACGATGATGATGACGTATACAACAAATGATACCTTTATATACAGAGTATAAGAGCAGCAAGCCATAACCTTAGAAGGAGGCACATCAAGCATATGAAATATAAATGGCCTGAAAATTTACTCTATACTTTGGCATCCTTTAAGCGAACGTCGTTGTCGACGTCTAGTATGCTGGGAGAAGGAAGAGAAAAGGTGGAAATACATTACTTTTCGATGGAAAAATCTTGCACGAGGTATGAAGGTAGACCAGGCCGTCCAAAGCTGTATCCAAAATCCAATAACAAAAAAAAAATTCAGGACTCTACCTGCTGACCAAATTATGATAGTGGCAGAGAGTTCGCGAATAATTTTCTCTATACAGGATATGGTTTTTGTGGCGTAAAAGAAGTCAGAAAACAAAAACCACCACCACAAGAGCCGCACTCTAAATCGATCAAATATTTCTAGCCCATGAACCTTGAACAATATTTTGCTTTTTGGTTGTAGAACGCCATTTACAAGATGCCAGTTGCGGAACGAATAATAAATTAGCAGTCACTTGTTGTGGGAAAAGTTCGGCAGCGCGGTCGAAGATATTCATCACACAGTGTAATTAATACTGTCAATTTTTGGCTTTTTTTCAACTTCAACTTTTTTTTTGCAATCATTTTTATTATTTTCTTTCGCACAAAAAAAAAAACCAGGTGAAGTAATTTTATTTGTTGATTTAATGATTTTTTTTTTTAATACCTATACTCGCCTATTGGTATTGTCCACAGAATATAAAAAATATACAGTCCGGTTCAAGTTAATAAGGAACATTTCTATTCAGCTTATTTTGAAAACCTTTTAGAAAACCAAATTTTAATATAAAATAATTTTTTGAATTACAATTTTTTTGTAGAAAAATTAATTTTATAAATTTAAATTTTTAGTGATTACATACCTACATATCTACATATGTACAGAGGTATCACTTTTCGGGATTGTCTCTGTGTTCTTATTTAGTCCCAGAATGTTAAAAGCAGCACGCATTTATACAAAAAGAATTTACAAAAACAAACTCAACCAATATGTATGAGACCATATCTATTTAGTTACATATATTTGGAAGAAGTAAAGTAAATCACTTTCCGATAATGTTGAAAAAGCTCAATACCATTGATGAAATGTTCGAAATTCATTAGCTCTAATTAAAAATGTAGGTATATGTTTCGATTCTGACAGAGGAAAATGAGCGAGACTATAAGTTTGGTTGATGTGATGGTGTAAAAGAAAGTGTGGGTTTTAAATAGGGGGAAAAAAGGACGAAATACCAAAACAGAATCGAACAAAATTGACGAGAACAAGTTTACTATATACGAGATATATACAATACACGTACATATGTACCATGGTAGCTCTTAATGAAAAACGTTCATTAAACTTCTCTTCTAATGGAACTTTTGGAGATCTCATTTACTTCACATTATTTTAACTTGCTGTCTTTAGGACAAGTATAGGTTTCATGTGGAAAAAAAATTTCATAGTTTTAAGCAAACTCAACAGTTCAATGGTAGATAAGTAAAAAAAAATGATTTTCGTCTCAGGTCTGTCCGTTTGTGCTTTCATGCGTCTGTGCGTCTGTGTCTCACTGTACATAGAGCTAGAGCCTAAACGGGTGGACCGATTTGCCTAACATTTTGTAAAAAAAAAACATTTTTAGGTAACTCCACTACAGAAAAAATTCGAATTTTTGTTTAAGAACATCACCTCATGGGTAGCTGCAACACAATGATATTTTTCTCTAAATCGTCTCTAACGAATTTGATTAAACTTCGTACCTTTAATATTCGAAGTGATGACAATAAAAATTCACTTCCCGTTTTTTTATGAAAAAAATCAAAAAATCGAAAAAGGGCTTTAACGTTTTTTGAGGAAATTGCCTTAATTCGTAATTATTGCCGTATATCTCGTTAATAACTGATAACTGATTTTGTCACAATTTTCCAATAATTATATGTTTTAGAACAAAACAAAAGCAAGTTCATGCAATCCAATCGTGTATTTTATTTTTTCAGTTCTTAGGGTCTGGAGTTGTTGGAAGCATGATTAGGGGAGTTATAGAGGGGAAGGAACGAGCAGAAATAATATAAGGCATAAAGTGATGATGAAGTTGTTCAAATCAGTGAAGGCATAGATATTAGATATGAAATGGAGTGCGCTTTGTACATAAACTTTAAACACTTTGTCGTTCTGTTTTATGCTTTGAGTAATAGTTTTAGTATATTGAATTACTTCTTTGGTACATACAGACATACATATACACTATTTATAAATATGGATGTACATATACATATATGCATCTTTTATTATGGATAATTAAATAAAAAGGCATTGAATTTCAAATATTGAGCTTCTAATTTTTGAATAAAGCATCCCTGTTTTTTTCTTTTTTTTTTTTGTAGAATTTGTTAAGAGGTGAAAATAATTATTGCAAAAGATATATTTTTTTTTTTGAAAATCGTTAAGATGAAATGAAATAAACTCATTTCATTTTTTTTTCTAAAAGAATTCTTCGAAAATCGAAACATTGACTGTGACACACTTTTCAATGGAAGCGTTGAGACGATGACGATAAATTAGACTTCTAATGGGTGATTCATTTAGAAGTACTTACTTTTTTTAAAAAACAGATTTCTTCGTTGACCTGATGACCTTTTTCATTTGAAAACCACCCTTTAAACTAATTTTAAATTAAATGGTCCCAACAAAAAATCTTTCCTATTTTTAACCTTAGGTTTTACAGACATGAACATACATATGTAGGTACATAGTTAAAATTATCATTTTTCAAAAAAGGTAGTTATGTCCAGTTTTTAACTGGGGCAAAATTTTATGTAGCATATTTTGAAAACTAAAAATTAAAAGAATACTAACCATTTATTATTAAATCTGAAATTTGAATCAGGGTTTTAGTGGAAAATCATTTGGTGGAAAATCAAAAATTTATAATCTGCTAAAATTGCGATGAAATTTGTATTTGTTTTTTTTTCTGGTATGAAAATCATTTAAATTAATTCCACAATCATATTCAAAATCATTCGACTCTAATTAAGACAAGTAAGTTACATCAAACCAAAATTCCGTAATGTGGAAAGGAAAATGATAAAATTAAAAATAAAATGAAACACAAATATGTCTGAAAATCTTGAATACATTGTTACAGTTTTGATTATTTAAGTAAAAAGGGTTTTTGGGGAAATTGGCTTAGTTTTTGGATTTTCACCTATAACGTTTTAATGGCTGGACGGATTTTGTTACAATTTTGCAAGCGGACGTCTAAGCTTTTAGAGGTAGACAAAGTCCCTACTTCCTCAAAATTATAGCTTTTTATCAGAAACATTCCGTCCAAAAATTAAATTTTAAACGAAAATCCTTATTAATTTAGACTAGTCTGATGCTCGGCTGGATCTCTAGTTATATTGTCTGTTATATTGCATATAAAAGTCATCCTAATCGGTTTTTAAAAGTTGAATCACCCTCTAGATACCATGTCTTCCCACCATATTTATTCACTTTTCCTGATTTACCGAAAAGGATTTATAAAAATTAAATGTCTTCATCTAATGCTTTTCGTTATTCGTTTTTCTCATTTATCCTTTCACAGTGTGTTATTTTTTTTATTGCTTTCAATTATTATTACGTATTTATTTGTTTGCTTTTTTTTGCGCAGCACTCTCATAGTAGGTACCCGTCGTCGTTCGTCGTTAGTTCGTTCCGGTTATTTTTTTATTCCCGAGTATAAGAGCAGATAATAGAATTTTTTTGTATTTTGCAAAATCATTTTCAATCTTGTTCTGGTGAGCTGTCAGTGTGAAAACGTTGTCTCGAAAAAGAATATCCCGATACAGATTGAGATGAGTAGGAAGGTGGATAGAATACTAGAGTAGGTACCTACTCAGAGCCTCACAGAGAACTTTCATACTATACTCGTATAAGGTACAAAACTACTCAACAACAAAATATTTTCCCTATTTTTCATTCATTTGAATGGAGAGCAATGAGGAAAAATTTATCTTGCCCTTCTATCTGTTCTATAGGATATCGAGGAAGGTGTATGCATGTATATAGGATGAATCTTCAACATTACACAGCTCGGTTTAATACATCATTAATTTAAGCCGACAGAGCGATGCCAAACAGGGATGTTCTTCAATCGAAAGAATCTCGGCGAAGAAGATTTACAAAATGGTTGGGTTTTGAAAGCTATGGAGAGGAGTGGATTGGCCAAGTATCCGACTGATACGACCATAGTAAAACTGAGATTGATTCAAAACTTTGACGGGTATAGGATCCGTCGTCCTTATCACGATGCAATTCTACATTTTCCTATTCGCATTCAAGTTCGGTAGGTACACAGAATGAAAATCCATTTTGAACCGTCAGGTACCTTACATCCCATTCATCTACCTTTCCCACAATCACTCGACTCGGCCAGCTCTACCCATATAGCTTCCCACGCCTCTGCCACCAATTCGAAACAATTTATCAAGGTATGAGGTAGCAATTTGCTTTTGATTACTTGAAACAAATTACACTGATTATTGCTTGCATCCGGGCGAGGGATTGATACATAGATAGATAGGAATAAAGGATACCCCCCCGCCATCACCACATATGTACATTTAGGTACCTAATAAGAAGGATACTTTGATGAATACCCTGCAAGATAGTTATATGCTTAAATCCCCATGTACATACATATATCTGGGGAACTCATATCTTTCTAAAAATGGAAACACACAAGAAAGACAATGTCCTCGAGCATGGACGAAGAGCATACTCTGATTTAGGATGTGTTGTTAAAATTTACAAATTTGTTACTGGATTATAAATTTGATATGTGAATGAATTTACAGAGCGAAGGGGAAAAGAGGGAGTTGAAGAGGGGGAATTAATATGTGCATTTATAGCACGTATTTTGTCAAATAACACATAATAGTCAAATGTGTTGTGGTGTTTTTGGGGCTTAAAATTGATAAAGACATTTATGGGTTAAAATTTGACCTGTTTTATTCATATTCAATGAGGACTATAGTTTAACAACTTTAAACATTGGCATCCATAAAATCTCCAATGAAACAAATAGAAGTACAAGACAGATGGGTAGATATTATTGAAACGACATGTGTCTAGGTTTAAATAGCAGGGCACTCATTTAAAATTAAAATTTAAAAATTAAGAATTCTGACAGTTGAATTCTAAAAACTATTTATTGCAGTCGAATTCCGTGATCACACAAAATTAAGAAGGTCAAATTTTAGGACAACGGTTGGGCGGTCATAAATATTTAATCTGACGACAAATTCATCTAGCAACATTTTGGTCTTCTTTAAATTTGGTACGTAAAATAGATAGATTTTTTATTAAAAAAAAAATATTTTTAACATAAATTTAGCCGGTTTTTACAATAAATTTGACCAGAAAAATGTTGAATTGGAACTTTTAACACTGTCAAAATTCTTGCATTTGTATTAAATTTTGTGGAAAATCAATTTGATAAAAGAAAAATATCACAAAAATTAGTTCTTATCGTTGTGGAAAAATTTTGAATGTTCTTTTCTAAATTTGGTACATACATAGATTTTTATTCAAAAAATTTATCAGTAAATATTGTTGTTACATTTAATGTATTCCGGGTTGTACACAGAATTTTAAGGCATAACAGAGAATGTTATCTGACCAAATTTGGTACAGAACTCATTCACTATCGAAGTATTTCTACACCTTTTAAGATATTTCAGAAAGCATAAATATCACTTAATTCTTGACTAAAATTTTAAAATTTTTTACCAAATTTTGACAAAAATTTTGTACCAAATTTGACCAAATGTTTAAAGTTTAAATTTTAAACAATCATAACTAGGCTAGCGACTCACTGAAATTAGCATTGCCAAATGGTTGACTGTACCAAATTTCACAGATTTTTGGTCAAAAATTGGCATGGGAAATTTTTCTGATCACCCAAATTCAAGGAAGAGAAATCATGACGAAAATACTATTAAATCTCTTTTTTTCCACAAAATCACAATACTCACTCTTTTAGGAGCAATTAAAAATTGTGAATGGTTAAAATAATTTTCTGATAACTATATGAGAATTGTCCAGTCAGGCCAGGGCAATTAAATTTTTTATTAAAATACAAAAACTTTATATATTACATCCGCCATTAAATCGCATTCTCAATTAAATCTCTTTTTAAACATCATCAGATCAAAAAATCAAATCCACTTAACTTTTTGCTTAAAATTTTTATTTTTATTGCAATTCACTGCTAACCCTTGCCGAAGGCTTCTGAATGGACAATATATTACTCGTATGTATTCAAAAAGAATTCCTCTGCAACGTAATTGAATTTGAAAAGATTCTTCTTTGCAAAAAAAAAAAAATATTATATCTGAAGATGTGCGGGTTTGGGTACCAATTTCTATTTTCTGTCAATGGATTTATGTAAATTCAAAAACCACTTCAAACGACAAAAATTATGGATTACCACAGAGATAAACTCTTAGCTATATAGAAGAGAAGTTGGGTCGTCTGCGCATTTTAAAAGGGGTTTTATATTATTATTAGCTTGAACACACAATATGTTGTGTGTTGAAGTGAGTTTGTGAATGAAGATGAAGATATGTCTCTTCAGCATCAATCAAATGTCTCAACAAGTTAATTAGAATCTTCCGCCATTATAATTGGGATAAATGCAAATTTCTTGAAAGCCCCGCACCATCATTATCTATGGTTCAATAGTTCAAATTTTCATTCACTTAAGAAAGATATGGTGATGGAAGACTCGAGTCTTGATGATGAATTGTGTTGTTGTCGCATCTTTTGAACGAACTTTATCAGGAAGATCTTTTTTGTTGAATTTATATTATTATTATTGGTCATTGGGGTATTGCTTGTTGCTTGTTGTCTGTTGGATGTTATTGTGATTAAAGTTGATAATTTGTCATAAATGTCGTCGTCAGATTTTCCGAAATGTGTGTCCCTTTTGTCAGCTTCTAATACAGATCCTTTACTTTTTGGCACTTAATATTTTAAATTACCAAGCAGTCAAATGACATTTTTTTCAAGTTTTGTAACTCATGCTGGCATAATTCCAAACAACCCCCCACTACTTAAAAATTTATCATTACAAGCTCACAACTACACTTCCGTGGCTGAAGGCTCTGTGCAATAGCAGCGGCGGCGGCGGCGGTTTGACGGGGTGAATGGAACACCATATAATGTAGTTGGTTCAATTGCATTAGAAATAAAAAGAAACCAAAATCTCGAGGGCAAAAGCAAAAGAAATAAACGAAATACCAACCAAGTGAAAACAAGGACAAATGTGCTCCAAATCCATGCTCAAACATGACAACTACCTACTTGGCTACTTGGCAAATGAACAATATATACTCATATAGCACACCAGCGATCGAGAATTATCCAATCTATGTTGGGTCCTGCTGGGTGCTATTATAAAGAGGATATGTACTTAGCTTGGCATATATATTTTGTGTTGTGAGCTGGTGCTGGTCCATTGGGTGTTTTTTTTTCCCTATATCGATGGCGACAACAAACCTACAGTGGGACAGCATGACTTAATAACTGAACCTAATTTTCAAACGATGTTTCAAAAACTGGAACCTAATATATTCAATCCTTCCGAAGTAAGTTCAACTATAGTTATCTAAAGCTCAAAAGAGATGCCTATAATTTGTAAAAAAAAGTCAACAAAAAAGGGAAATAATTCAAGTATATATCTTATATCTTAAAATGGCATTTGAAAATTTCGCATTGTTAAAATCTCGCTCTAAATTAAAAACAACTCGTAAAAGGAGGAAATTTTCTTGTATATTCAAATATTTCGTACTTTTAAAAAATAGCATTACATTTTTTTTCAAATATAACCTTTTTGTCAAAAAACAAAATAACTTGTCCCACCATGTAGCGTTGTTCTATGACATACGAAATTGCCGCCAAAACTTGTATGGAATGGGCTTCTTCTTGTCGTCGTAGTCATTTTCATGACGCCACAATGTCTATTGGCAGTCAGAGTTACATGATATATAAATATCTATCTCTTTTTTTGCGGATGACTTAGTACAATCTTATGTCAGCTTAATTTCACTTGAAGAAAATGCCTTAAGATTTACAATTAGAAAATTGAACAAACTTATTGGATATCGGGTCAATTTCTTTGGGTATAAAATTAAAATACAACAATAACCAGAAGGCAAGGGAATTTCCTTTATTTGTTGGTACATATGTATGTGCATATATAGTTTTATTTTAACAATCAATACAAATAAATAAATATATCTACGAGAACAAAATTAAATAAATAGAATGCAATCATGTGTCTTTTTGAGAAGCAATACAAGAACATGAAAAAAGAAGGATAGTTATATATTTTGTGTGCTCAGCAGGATTGCAATTATATCTGGAGAAAATCTATAGAAAGTACAAAAGAGACTATTTGTCTGGTTGTAAAGATTTGAAAATGTCACAAACACATTCCAGACAAAATTTCAAGTTATATTTACTTATTTCTATGAAATAAAAAAAAATAGGTATAAGAAGGAAGATAAATGAAGCTTTGTTCGACGAATTGAATCAAGAAACATGAACTGCAGTTCATTGGACGGGATTTGGTACCCTTAAGGCAAAAAATTCAAGAAGAGAATTTAATGCCTAACTCAAAAGAGAAAAATGAAAAAAATAAAAATGTACCTTCACTGAAGATTATCGCACTTTATAACCAGCCCCTTGCTGGGCCCCTTTGAGTAAAAGTGGGTATTTTTCACATAAGGGTAGATTCACCGACTCGTTCGACAATATCAAAAATATCAAAATATCAATATCAATACTTTTTGAGGGATTAGTCAATTGCTCGTAGAAAGTTACACCCCTAAAAAAATATTCCTGTTTTTAGGTGGAAGAGGCTGGGAGTTGCTACTTTTATAAACATAAATAAACTGAAGAAATTTACTACAAGGAAAAACTTTGTTAGTTCTTAATTTTTAACTAAAAGGTTTCGGAAAAAATTTTGAACTTTCTTCTAGTCTTACGAGTTTAAATTTGGGAGTATTTGTTGACAACCAAGCATAGCATCATCCATGTGTCTAATACTTTTAAATTTCTTTCATGTACGTGACTTTGCACACCAGATTATAAAAACCATTTTCTCAATTGAATAAAATGTAAAGGGGTTTTAGATGCGTGTCTATAGTGAAAACCCCTTTAAGCCTATACCATCTACCATTGATCTCTATATCTTATATCCAAGCCAGTCACGTAGGTATCACAACTTTTTCTGCCCCCGCCGCCGCCGACGCCGCGCCGCACAACAATAATCATTTTTTCCAATCGAACAAAAATACAGACAATTGCACTACCTCAACTCGCTGCCCTTTAAAAAATGAACAAAAAAAAAAAAAAATAACCGTCGATGCACTTGTTATCGTCATAGAATTTTCTGGTTAGAAAATCGAAGTATATATCCTCATCGATAACATAACCAACCAATGAACCACTCTCTATAATATGTAGTTTAGGGTGAATGTAGATATCATCGTCGAACGATATACATATGTAGCCTTTTGTTTACGGGGCTAACGTGTTGTGCAAAGCATTGCCACGGCCACCGAACGTGTGGTTTCAACATTGGTAGCAATGATGGTAGCGTTTTGAGTCCGTTCAATATTGTTGTTCGCGACTAACTACAATATTTAGATTCCCCGAACCTCGAAGCTGCCCCACGTGATGCCATCGAAGCACGCTTGGTGCTAATACTATTTCGATGGACGGATGGATGGGTTGGGGTGAGCTGGTGGTCTGAGTTCGATAAATTCTCAACTGTCAATTCATTCATTGTTAAATGTTTGGTGAATAAAATTTTACCGATAAGCGTGGGCACGAATGAATTGGTATTTTATTCCTGCCACCAATCTCCTTGCCCCATCGAAGTTTTTAACTCGCTTGAATAATAAATGGTTAGCTGATTCATTTGGTCAGATGGTCGGTCGGTCATATATAGATCCACGAGAATAATTCTCCACGCGCAACACATGCTGCTTGTTAAAATCGCGCGATAATTGCTCGTATATGTAGGTACATATATCGGGTAAAATATTGGCAAGGCGTGTTTGGGGGTATTTCGACAGTAAAAAAAAAAAAGCAAACGGAACAAAAGCAGCTTGATGGTCGGTTTGATGAATACGAAAATGTCGGCTAACCACATTTGGGAATTGGTTTGGATTTTAATCGATAACCGATTACGAGCAATGCAAGTTTTTCTGCCTCAAAAAAAAAAAAACGTCACAACGAGAATTGCATCGTGTAAATGACTTTATAGGAAAATGCTGTGTCATGACTAATTTTTTAATTTTTTTTTGTTCTCCGATGTTAGGTTTACACACGAACACGTTATAGTGACTCTTTACATGCAATTCGAGCGTTAATTTGCGCTCTGACACTTTGTGAGATAGACAGCATCCACAGTCTGGCAATATAATTCAATTTAAAGCTTCCTCCCATTTCCCATAGGGGTCGTCGGTGTAGACATTAGAGTGTCCTCCCAGCGGATAAGTTGTTAAATAATTGTTTGAAGAAGTGGCGGAAAGCTGTAATGTTATGCTGCTAATTGAGATTTTGCGATAAAACAGACGTCTTCATCTTCAGTTATCATCTACATATATGTATACCTTCGACTAATTGCGCAGAGATAATAATAAATGTAAAAAGGAATAAATAAAACGCAAGAATGGCTCTATAATGCATGGCGGAAAGTGGAACAACAGCGCCAGAATGTAGCAGCAGGTAAAGCGTACTTTTACCTACAACAAGGCATACACAGACTAGGCACATAGCCGAGCCCATATTATAGCCAGAAAGCAGGCAGTCAGCCAGACAAAAGCACTTAACAAAGTCTGGATAGAACATGTGTGGCAAGTATGTAGACTGTAGAGTCTATGTCTCTACTCTGTTGAATATGCATGTACCTATGTATATAAAAGCGATGAGATGAAAACGCTGTTCGGGGGGGCCTGATAGCATGAAGTTTAAACATACTCTGGGGGTAAATAAATTATGCACGTATGTGTACCTTTTTATTTGCACCATCTCACCGCGAAACTAGTACTGCAGCCCCATCATATATAGCTACTATTTTGCCCAAACTATATGATATTTAGCTATAACGGGAGTGCACATAAATGGGGGTATCCTCTGTACCCATCCACAATGCCTTGGGGATAAATACTCGAATATTATGTGTGCTCTTGTTTGTATGTCCTTAAATAGGTGGAATTTTATTTATTTCATTTAGCAGGAAGGTTTTTGTTCATTTCCCGCAGAAAACCTCCATCTTACCTTCCTTATGGAAAATACTAGATACCTACAGTCTCAACGGTTGTCTTCTATATGGTCTAACAAACTCTTAAACATAACGTTTGGAAATCAGGATGAGAGCCAACATCGGCATGCTTAATTCAAAAATAATACAGTGTTGCCAGAAATTTATAAATAATTCTAAATAATAAAGTGCTGCCAGAAATTTATAGAATAGCTGGCACTGTTGGCAGTTCCATACGTATGGCAGTTATTGACGTACGTCTTTTATACCTTCACATATTTTCACACAAAAAGGTTAAATAATCAATAAATTATGGTAAACGTCTGGCAAAGTTTGAAATGACAAGCGACTGACAGAGAAAGAAATAAGATACATTAATTTGGCATTGCTATACCAAAAATAAAAAATTAAAATTAATTCAAAATTAACTAGCTAGCACCAAGCCTAAATATTTTTTTTTTGCAACTTTAGGCGGTTGATTTATAACCAAGTTAATTTTTGAGAAAAAATCCAAAGAAACTGGCACCTATTTTATAATTAAAAATCAGTAAAAAATAGTTTCACTTTTCATGTAAAAAACTTTCGAATCATATTTTTGAATTTTAATTGTTAATTTTTTTGTTTTAATTTTGTGCAAAGTGCCAAATATAAAAAAAAACATCTGGCAACATTTGACACATCATAGCAAAAATTAATCAAGCCAAAAAAAGGAAATTTCACAGCCGACGTTAAACAACAAAATTGTTTCAAATGGGTAATAACAATCATAAATTGTATATATGTAAATATATCTGACTTCCCGCCTACCCCAAAGAAATAAAAACGTATGGTGGAAATAACTGCATATGGGTATCTACATATACAATATACATACCTATCTATTTATCTACACACTGAAATCCATAAACAACATCCTTAAAATCTTCTTTCGAAAAATCGTAAATCCAAAACTTTGCAAAAAGAGCATTTTGCATATTTTAATGGAAAAAGATAGACAGAGAAAGAAAGAGAGGGAGAGAAAGGGTGAAGAGGAAGAGATATATAGAGAAAGTGAGTCATAAACCGGTTTTATTGCACAACAAAACTTACAAAGCTTTTAAATTTACACCGATGATGCATCAGTACATTTACTTTGCTTCTCCGGTCTTCCTTTTTTGCCATCATCAAAAGGAGGGAGGATCACTTCCACCTCCACACATACAAAATAACAACAAAAAAGAGAAAGAAATCTATGTATGTATATCTGAAGATTCTTTCACAATTGGCGTGTGGGAATGTGGAGCTGATATTATTATTCCTTTAGATAGGACGACTAGGACATACCTACCAACTTTCCAATTTTGTTTATTGACTTTGTGGTCCAGTGCCATTGCCATTCCCTCCCCCCTCCCCCCTCCCCCCTCCCCCCTCCCCCATGAATGGCCGCCACACACATACACATTAAAACTCCATCTCTTAATTAAAAGTGAATTGCACTTGGGATAGTTTGGTGAGCACTTCACATCCAGAAATTACCCTAAAACCTCCCAGAGCGAGTGTTCGTGTTTTTTTTATTCGTCCGGGGACGACCGGAAATATGTATTCTGCTCCTGCTGCTGATGAAATTGCACCAACTTCGTTTCGTTCTAAACATTTTAAATTGATTTTGTTTAAAGACTAACCCACACATTCGCTCTTTGACAACCCCCCTTCAACGACCCCCTGTACCAAGTGCTACCCACTAATAGTTATAGACGAATTATTGTGAAAATCGGAAGTAGTTTTTCCACAATTTTCATGCTTGCCAATTTTTTTTGTTCCAACTTGGACCCACTTCTATCTCTCTAGCCTTCAACCTCGGTTTGTGTGAACCGTATAGGGGTTGATGATATGGAATGCGAATCGCTTGACCCATTGCATGTATGTACATAAAAATAATTCTGCTATATTGTTGTGACACTTCTGCAAAATCTGGGGGCTGAGAAGGGGTGTATTGTCCTTGGCATTATTATATCATTGTTTTCTATTTCTATCACATCATCATCATCATCATATCATCGTTGAGGTTTTATTGTTGGTTCCCCAGTCTCCATCTCTATATATCAACACTGCAGCAGTGGTTATCTGGAGGGTTTGTAGTGAACTCTTCTTCTTCTGATTCTGCGGTCGGTAGTGATGGTGTAAAAAGTGAAAGCAATTTTGAAGACATGAGAAGAGGTGAATATGAGCTTCCTGACATGAAAAGGATCAGAGTTCAACAAAAGACTTTATATGCATGACTTGGTTGCAGGAATTTGATCTCATAAAGCCAAAAGACGTAAACTGTTATTGGGAAAATTTTTGAAGTAAAGCTTCTTAACCGAAGATCTGAGATGGGAAATTAAGCAAAATGAGTTAAAACGTTAAACAAAATCGAAGAAACCTAACGACCAAAGTCCAACAATTCCGATGATCCATCAAAATGGCAAAAATTTGGTTCCATTTCGAATATTTCCATAATTTTACCTTCAATGTTAGGGCTAGAATTTGGTATTAAAATGAGTTTAGGGATGTCAGATAATTTTGTTGACATTTTTGTCAGCGTGCGATATAAAATAAATAAAAAAAGCTGAACTGAAGATTTAAATTGATTCATAACCATCAATTACGTCTATTATACCAGTTTATACCATTTACTATATAAACAAACTACGGGTGTATTTATTGGTCTTCCATTTTCTTCGTTGAATTCCTAGTGGTAAATGTAATTTTTCAAATTACCTAAAATATTTTTCACATTTGTCCTAAGCACTAAATTTGTTGTTTATACCAATCAGGCGCACATAGAGAAAAACTTAAATTGTTTAACAAATTAGATACTTATTTTTTTTAATGATGAGTAATTTTTTCAATGGAAATTACTCTCTGCATAATCTAAAGTCTAAAAATTTGAAGGCGGCTTTAAAACTAGGTAAGAAAATCATTAGTTCCATAAACTTAAATTTTTATCACCTGTCCCAAATTTGTATCTTCGCCGCTATGCCGCAGCCGACAAGCCATAAATATTCATTTTGATTATTTCTATCAAAGCCGCGTTATTTTTGGTAACTTAACAATAACTTTAAATAGATTGTAACAACTTTCAAAACTATCTGTGAAGTTGTACCAAAATGTTACTTTGTACGAAAAAAAAAAAAAGAAAAAACTATGTAAGCCCTTGTTCCGAATTATCATTTAGCACTTCATCAGTGTTCTTCTCTGTTGTCTTCATCAACTTGTTCTTTTATATGAATAGAGCCGTCTATATTGTGACGCTAAAGACTGTAGGGTCAAAATGTAGGTACAATATTAAAATTCTTTTAGAATGATGGGTCTAATGTGGTTTTGGTGTTTGGACAAAAAAAAAAAAAAAAAAACAACAAACCCCATCATTTTGTGTATAATTATTAGAATGATGAGTCACTTGATGGTTGAAAGATGAATGCTAATGGTCACTTAACTGCAATGCACTTCTGGCATTTTGGAAGTCACATCTGATAAGACGATGATGATGATGAGTTTGAAAGTTTCAATTCTCAATTGGTTTTTCTTTTTATGGCTTATTTTGTCGATATTATATTCTCAGTCTCTCGTGACTCTGAAATATAAGAGGAGGACGAGGAAGTGTTGATAGGATCGACATAAAAACATCTTCTGGTACTGGCACCTTATAGACTTGATGATAATTGTTTTATCTGACATCATGTCAGGCAGACAACCTTAATGGGTGTAAACTAATAAAAAAGAACCAAAAAGGATGTTCCACTTGATTGGAAAGACACAAAGACAAGAAAACAATTTATCCCCATCAGTTCAGATTAAATCTTGTTTCTTCAATTCTCGATGACATAAATTATTGTCTGTCTGTCTTGTCTGTTTGTTCGGGTTCGGGGTCAGGAGAAAAAAAAAAGGAACAAGGGCATTTTGTGTGCGGTCACTTTGTGAGGACTTACCGCCTTCACTCACAATCGCCTCAGATTTTCTCAAGATCCAAGGGCGCGTATGTACAATCTTCTCAGTGAGTTCGGGCCGAAAGACAAATGAGGGATTTCGTTACGGACATATGGGCATGGATATTTAGCACTTTGGTGCAGACATACTTAATCGGCTGTCTGCACGAATGTGCATCCTTTCTTCTTAACACACATGAGGCGAGGTAAGTAAAACCTGCTGGTTGCTTTGATTTAAAGTAAGTTACTTATTTTGTTTTTGTAGCTTCATAAATGTTAAGTGATGAAAAGCCAGAGGGGGCAGTCATCTGTGATGGTTTGTTAAAACAACATTTCATCATTCGGACATCTGGGGAGAAGGTAGGTAATGAAATTAAAAAAGAAAAGAAAAGTGGAGCCACTTGAAGTGGTAACTTATTGGAATTCCAGTTTCCCTGTGCGTGGCGTTGTTGATGGCAAATAAATTTAAAGCAAACGAACAGTATTTTTTTTGTACTCCTTGTGTGTGTGTTTTTTACGAGCTGACGCACTTAGGAAGGTACATCAATTTAAAGAGAAATCTACTCCTCTCGCAATTTCTATTTTTGGATAAAATATTCTTGTTGACCTGTATGAACTTTTGAATCAATTTTCATTATCAGATAAGGAATGAAGAAGAGTTATGATTTGTTGGTTCGTGAAGACCTATTGAACAACCTTATATGTATGCCAGACAGACACTGATTTTGAAAAGACTTCGTGGAATAAATTTCCAATGGAAATTATAGAATACAAAATTTCCTTGGAAAATGAAGAAAATGTTTCATTATGAAAAAAAGCTTACAAATTTTAACCTAAAATTTTGGATTTAAGTACATAGGTTTGTTTGGATGCTACAATGCATGTATTTTTTTCTTTCAAGACGGAAAAAGAAGTTTTACAGGTGGTATAGACAAAAAAACGACCACGTACTTACCTACGTCTCAAATTTAAGGCAATTTTTTGGTATAGAAAATGATTGTAATTGAATCTAGACAGAATTTATTTTTTTTTCCGCTGATTGGTATAAACTGTTTTTTTACAAAAACATTTTGTTATTTACTAAAAAATTTTCTAAAATTCTGCTTTTTAAAGCCTTTCTATTCGTTAATTTTTTCGGAGTTCTTTTTGGTGTAAATATTTACAATTTGCTTACAACTGGTATAACAAAAATTTCACCACAAAATTAGAATATACATAAAATGTTGATCATTTGGACTTGCCTTTTAGTTAAATTTAGTGAAAAATTAACCAAGACTCAACATAAAATGTTATTTATTTTTTTCCGTGATTAGTATAAACTGGTCTAAAATAGAAAAATATTGGAATTTACTTAGAATTACATATATAACTTTCTGGTTTCTATAACCTATTTATACATTAACTGTTTTGATTGTTAATATAAACAATACGCTTATAATTGATATAAACAAAAAACTAACTGCAAAATTAAAACACTAACATTCATTTGCAAAGAAAACATAATCATTTGCCCTTGTTATCTAGTGAAACGTTGAACAAGACTCTACATACAATTTTATTTATTTTTCGCTGATTGGAATAAACTGGTCTAACTAACAAAGATATTTATGTTGCCACAAAATTCAGTAGGTTTCTTCTTTTTTTGTTTACTTATTCATACATTCGCTTATCGATCGCCTGCTTAGTGACATTTCATCTGCCTAGATAGAAGAAAAACTATTTCGTGATGTCAAAAACTTTCCCTATGGTTACCCCAATTTTTGTTTTTTTTTTGGTTTGTCCCAAATACCAGATAATTCCAAATATATCCAACTCTTTCATTTACAAATAAAAATAAAAATAAAAATAAAAATGAAACCTATTTGTATGAATAATAAAAAAGGAAAAAAAAGGTTAAACCTCTTAAGAGAACTGCAAAATTCCTTCAGAAATGAAAAACATTGTTGATGATAAGCGTTTTCCCTGTAGATGAGCCCATTAAATCAGTGAACCGCACATATGAATAAGAAATACCTACCTAACCTTTTTTTTTTGGTTTTTGTTGTTGTTCTTTGTGTCCCATAACAATTGTGAAAAGTGAACAGAAATAAGTGTTTACGGAGGCAAGAATCTGTATATCTATCTATACACACATACAACATATCTATATCTAAGTAAATATTTTTGTATATATATTATTTAGAAGCAAATTGGATAAGGAAATTCTTTAGAATTCATCTATTTGCCCGAGGTGTCCGCATATTCTTTCGCAGTGAATGGAACAAGCATATCCTTGCGAATAACAACAAAACCAAGAAAAAAATCTTATGATGATGTCGTCTCCTCTTAGTTCGTCGTCGTCTTCGTGGGTTGAAAAGGACTTTTTCCGTCTTCAAGACTTTTTGAATTTCTCTTTTTGGCTGTTTTGGTCAAGTATAGTCATTTTTTCATGGAAACTATACTTTTACTGCTTCAGCTTCTGCTGCTGCATAGAATTACTTCCCATTTATTATGAACTTTTGAAAATCTGAGGATATTATTATATTTTATATCAGCAGGCATAGTTCAGTTATTGTTGTAGGGTAACACAAAAAAAATTGTCGTTGGCCATTGCCACCCTCACATATCCTTCTCGCTGCTGCTATATTGCTGCTGATGATGGTGCTATATATAATATCCTTGCTGAGGGAGAAAACTTCTGTAAAAGTATGCAAATCATACATGACTTGAGGGAAAATGATTTTCATTTCATGACTCTACTGTCGTATAATACAACCAAACCCCATCTCGTTTACCACTCGAATAAAAAATCTTCTTGCAAATAGGTCTAGAGTCAAGGGTAGAAAAAATGAGATCATTTTCGAGTTTACTTGGTTTTTTTTTTCTTCATTTTTACAAATTAGACAATATTTCAAAACAAATTCAAGTATTTAAAGAAGAGGACATCATCAAGCAACAGCTAGAAGCGCGTGAAGGGCATGAGCAAATGAGTATTATGTATAAGGAGAAGGGGAAGCGGTGAATTGCGGCAAAATGTCTTGCAACATTATCATCATGTCGAAGGATCAAAGTCACTTCCATGCTTATACAAGTTAATTTAAAAATTATACATATTCGTGTGTAGGTATGTGTGTGTGTGTTAAGTTATAATGGCCTGGTCTTCATATCCATGTTCTACATACACACATGCACGTAATATGCAAACGACATTCAACACACAAAATTTATTGCTTGAGTGCATTCAAGCAGCGCTTGACCCAATTTCTCCTCACCCTATAAAGCTTCTTGGGAAAGTCAGCTGAAGCAGCAGGCAGAGAAACAGCAGTAGTTGTTGGAGTATAGCTGCTGAAGCAGCAGCAGCTGAAGTATTGGCAGCCAACTCAGTACCTATAGTATATACATGGCAAATCCAAATGAGCATCAATGCATATAAATCCTTATAAGGATTAGGTACACCATGATTTTGATACATTTATACGTACGAAGCTTAACACTGTCATGGTTACCACATTGCAACTACTCTGTTACTCTGAATTATGGTTTAGAAGTTAGTGTGAGGAGTTACTGTGGCATATTATTTATAGAACATGACTTGACTCAGTTCTTACATTTCGTATCTACATATATGACTTGTCCTATTGGAATAAGGCTTAGGGCAATAATCATCCGACTATAGAGCATATAGAATTAAGCACTTACAAATTATAAGATTTTTTTTTTATTTGAAATATTTTTGTGCTAAGTGGAATAGCCTTGACTTTAATTTGATGTGTCATGTCAATATACGGTGAAATGTTATGAGTTTTAAGATAAAAGGAATTTTTTTTAACTATCTTGGGAAATTAAGGACACATGTGGAAAAATATTAAGGATGATTTAGAGAAGTGAGTTGAAATTACAGTGTGTCTTTTTGATTCATAATAATTCTAATGGAAGAACAACATGGTCGGTGGTTTAATATGACAAGGCGTCAGGTAAACAACACATGTGAACATTGTTGAAATTAAAGTTCGTCATGTCGATTCATCCTTGTTATCCCGCAAACTAAACATGGCATTGGTTTAATTAAACATTAAGATCTATAAATTACACAGGCCAGTACTGTCAATTTAACAGTAGATCAAGTTAATTTATCTACATTTTCATGTTGATTTAACAGAATTGCATGTTTAATGAAATGTAAATTTAACAAGGGGTCATGTAGGTTTTTTAAGTTTTTTAAGCTAGTGTTGATTCAATACGATGTTAAAATATTATAACTTGTAAAATATTTAACATGATCAAACTCGATAAAAAGAAAACAACCTGATAATTGGTTAATTTTACTTGATATTTGCCCTGACCGTAAACATTATTTGTGAAAAAAAAATGAATCTCAAATTTGTGGAATAGCAAAAATGTATGTGAACGCGTTTTTCTGTAACACAGAGAAATTTCACGCTTGCAGAATTGGGCCCTTGATTTTTTTTCTTCAAAATTGTTGAACAGTTTTTTAAAATTGCTTTTAGGGCTTTATTGGGTTTAATCGAAGGCATATTTCTTTAATGGCTTGAGAATTTTTTTTTTAATTTTGCAAATTGCATTTAACTTCAAACATTTTTTTTGTAAATCCGTTACCGATGTTGACCACAAAAAGTTTAAAATTTTATTTTACAAACTACCAATTTGGAAAAATTTTCAACTTTCACAAGCCAGACATTCATAGTATAAACCTCGAAAGTTTACAACTTAGTCTGCAGACAAAATATGCAAATTGCACAATCTCTTGGTATATACTTTTAAACAAATGTAAAATAAATGCATAGACAGCATAAAATATTAAAACAAAAAAAAATGTGACAAAAATATGAATAAAATCGATGAAAATATAAACTCAATGGCGCCACACCAAGACCCTTATACTGCAAGGCATCCTGTCCCTTTTTGGTTTTTAAAGCAGCGTTAATCTTAAATCCCTAGCAGTAGAAAAAAGAAGAGTCATTTTATACAAACAGTTTTTTTTTGGCTCGATTCAAAAAAGCAATCAACATTTTGGCATCCATTCAACCAACATCTTTTCTCTTTATATACATAGCTATGATTCTCTGGCTGTATGATGTAGCATCAGCTTTAATTTTCATATTAAATTTTAATACAGATATATAAACACATAATGCAAACCAAAAACAAAATAGGTAAACTTATAGAGTCCTTGAGGATGATTTCGTCGGCAAAAGATTACCAAAATATTTTCGATACTTAATATCGCACATATTATATTATGTATGTAGCTACTCGCTGCGGTGCAAAATTTTATAGCTTATTACATGTATGTCCTATAAAAGTATTTTGCGTCTCCCCGGCTGTGGTGTGGCATTGGGAAAAAAGTAAAAAAGTAGGTTGTATTAGACGCCCTACAAAATAGAAATCAAGCTCGTCTTGCACCAGCCAGCGGCAATGACACCGCCAACAACCAACAACCGACACGATGTAAATAAAGAGTCCTTACCAAAAGTTTGCGCCTACCTAACGGCGGAATTCCTTCATCGCTCATCGTCAAAAGTTCATGTGTTCATTGTTCAGTGTTCTCACATTATGTCATTCAACTCCTCCCCAAGCTCGACATACACCCGTTACGACCAAGGTTCTTCACACACAAAATTATTCTTGTTTTTTTTTTTTTTTTTTTTTTTTAAGGTCTAGCAATTTATATGCGTCCTTAAATTATTATGATCATCTACAACACCCTCAAAAACTCAAATGGCTATGACGCCCTGACTAACGACGACGACCGACGACGACGATCTAATAAAACCGAGATTGGCTAAAGTTGCGGCTCATCCCTTAAGCCCAATGGGCTGCATGGGAGGCATTGTATAATGGTGGGGTTTTATGCAATAACGTAGTCAAATGAAGGGGTTGGAAAAAAAATTATAGTGCCTTAACTAATTTCAAGTAATCTTAAAACCTTCATCGAATATTCACACTCACACTCAATAGTAAAAAAGGTTCGAAAAATTGCAAATTGAATCAATACATAACAAACTTTTAGTGAGTAGCAAATTTAGAAAATAATTTTTCAAACAGTCTATTTTTCTTTCACAGGCAATACTGCAAATGAGACGTCTGCAATTTAGCAGATTATTTTTATCGCAACTGAAAAATTGAAATTTTGCTGCAAATCGAATAAGAAAGTAAAGATTGTTTCATTCAACGTAAATGTTTAATTATTCCTTAATTTTGTATTTTTAATTTTATTTAATCACCGAACAAAAGTAAAAAAGTGCTTTGCAAAGTTGCGAAATGTGTAATATCGACGCTTACCTATAATTTTGTAAATGGTTCTTATAAGTACAGTCTAATTAGAAAATGTCATGAATAAATAAATTTTATAAAAAAGAATTCCAAAAAATCAAAGAAAAGACTTCTCAAAGTTGCGATATGTTTGATACTCAAGCAGTATGAAATCTTGCAGAAGGCTCTCATACGCATTGCAATTTACAAAAGTTTCACCTAATAATGCATTAAATTTGTGAAATATTTAAATGAAATTTAATTAAAATCTGATTTTTAAAAAATAAAAAAACTGTTTTTAAATTTTTGTTGCAAATTTCCGAACCCCGTTTCCGAAAAAAATTCTTCAAAAATTACATTTATGTTTTAAAATTTTGTGAACGATTTAATTTGTATTTTCTTTAACCTGCAATGCGTTTCTATTATTAAGATTTTTTAATTTGTTGCAAAATTAATTTGCGAAATTCTGAATTTATTTTAAATTTTAATTTCCTTTAAAAATTTATATTCGCAAAGTTCTTTTTTGACTGTGCAAAGCTATCTCTTAATTTTTCATAAAATAAAAACTTGTCCACTCATTGAAATTTAAAATTTTGCAAAAGGTTCTGCTTTGATTTGCTTTAACTTGTGATGTGATTAATAAGTAAGCGTTAATAATAAATAAGCATTTGCAAAATATGTAGCAAAACTGATTAATTTTATTTTGAAGATAAATTTCTTTCCAAAAAAAATGGTTAATTTTTGCAAGTGAATACCAAAATAATAAAAGCACGAAAAGTTCAGTGTTTCTGAAATCAAACAGGGAAATTTATGTATGCATTTTTGAAGCTGTAAGCAGATAACTTTTCAATTTTGGTAAGTTCCATAGCCAAATTAAATAATGCTTATGAATCCTTTCTGTGGTGTTTCAATTTGTTTTCTATTTTTTTTTTATTTTTCTGCCCCGCAAAATATTACCTCTACGGCCCTGGCGATTTTACCGATGTTTGTTCTGCTCTTTGTCTCGGTTGTTTCGTTTTTTTTTTAGTATTGCTCGAGGTTTTATGATAGTCCTTCTTATATGATATGGTCGTATATGCTTATGAATATTTCCCAACAAAATATTAAATGATCTCGCACATATACGATATACCCATCACAATATTATATTTGTATATATCGTATGAAGTCATAAAGTGTTTCTCTTTTTTTTCTGATGATGGGAGAAACTTTGGGTCATTTTTTTTTAGGAGGATTTTTATTGTCGGGCAATATATAATATTATGTCATTTTCATATAAAATACAATTTATTTCGAATCAAAATCAAAAATTCATTCGTTTCCGTGTCCTTGTTTCCGATTTCAATCATGACATAGACAGTTTTTTGAGAAACACACACACACCCACACATGAGAAATGTCCTATTAGCAGCTTAATGCTGATGGCAGTCAGAATACCCCCCAAGCCTCTTCTAACCCCGACCATACTCCGCATGAGGCAATTTGAAAGCTTTTTCCAATTTTAATTATTCACTCACTCCTCTTCGTCCTTCTTGCTACTCATATACCAATACCTCCTACTTGTCGTCTTTTTCCTTGCCTTCATTCACTGTCAGAGGGAGAGAGGTGGTAGGGGGAGGAAAGGGCGAGAGATGTTGGTAGATTGAACTGGCATATTTACAAAAGAAGGGCCAAGTCACAGGCAGGCAGCCAACAACACATTAGGGATTGAGGATAGGATGGAGGAATGTCAAACTGCAAGTCACTAGCATGAAAAACCGACAACAATGCAAAGTTTCTCTGTGATTATTTTCATATATCCTGATGGCTGGAGCCTGCTGCTGCCACAAAAACCTATTCAAGTAAAAGCCACAACGTATAATACAAGGTGAAATGCATTTGCGTAATTCCGTAATTATTTTATCATTTCTCACCTCTATTTCTGTTTGTCAAGTCTCACACTCGGCTTAGGATTCGAGTTCGGGTTCGGCTTTTTGGTTCGGATTCTGGTTGAACACAGTGGTACCAGTGTGGTGGATTCTTTCGGGAACAATGACTTGGCATTCTGCATGAGACAGTTACAGTGACTTTGGTGTTAGGGTACAAGGGTGGAGTGGTTGTTGTGGGGGTGGTGCACCAAAAATGCCATAGCAAGGGTTACACTTTCCAAACCTTGCGTGTTATGACTGTGATGCTTTAATAAGAAATGGGTAAAATGGGGAGGAGTTTTATAAAGTCAGGTCGATGTCTTATCTAATAAAAGTTACATCTACCCTATAGGAGTAGCATTAGAAATAGAAATGGAATCCCGGAACTAAAGAAATGCAAACAATATAATATACTTATACAGTGGGGAATAAAAATCATCATTATTAATTTTCGAAACCGCATTATTGATTGAAAAAACAGCAATAAGTGAAAAACCGATATTTCCATAATTTTTTTTCTTTTTTTTTAATGGTCATATCTTCTAAACGATTAGCGCAGTAAGAAAGTGTCAAAATCTAAAAAACAAAAAGAAAGGCTTCCCGGGAAGAGCTTTGTGCCAGCTTTCAACAGTATTGTCATTGTCAACCAATTAAAAAAAAAAAAAACGAGCATCCCAGGAGTTCGTTGTTTCAACAATATTTAACCCTAAAGTGAAGATCAAATTTTGAAATCGAAAACCTTCGGAAAAGTATACACTGATTATGTCATTCGTCTCGCAATATTGAATCTGTCATTATTTAATGAGTTTTTTTTTAGAACTCAGTCCACATAGAGGTAGGCCAACAGCAAAAACCAAAGCTACCAATAAAATTTTTTTATATAAATACAAGACATTTTAAAGGGGCCAATTTTAAATTTAGACAAAATTCAAGGGAATATCAGAATAATAGTATCGTATTAAAATTAAAAAATAAAATCAAAATAAATATATTCCAAAAAAAACTTACCCCAAATACACTTTGCTTCCATCTTTACTAAGGTAAGCTGAAATTATAAAAAAAAATAAAAATTATTTTATGTTACTAAAATTGAAAAAGCATAAAACAGAAATCAGTAGACTGAAAATATAGAAATTTTTAATTTTTTTTGACCAAACTGTTCTTGAAAAGAATCGATAAAAAATGATTTTCCAAAGTGTTACAGTGGTCACTTAAGGTGGCCATTTTTGGAGACAGGAATTTAAAAAAAAGTCGTCAACTCCAGGTTTACACAACTATCGTTCATTTCGCAGACGTTGCGAACAAAAATAAAAACTTTGCAAAATGGTTAAAGTTTGAAAAGCAGTTATGTTCATTTTATAAAAATTGTTGGCTTGTGCGCTGCGAAGAAAATACTAAATAATATTCATCTGAGAAACTATTATTTTCGAATTTTTTCTAACTATTAGCACAATATAGTTTTCGATCCTACTGTTTACTGAATAAATTTAAATTTTCATTCTATCTTCCCCATCACCAAGCTTAAGAACATACATATGCACAAAAATCTTTAAAACCTTTAACGAAGACTTTTTTCGCACAAGATTTGCAAACTTTTACAAGAAAGATATTAAAGATCCATTCTACTTTTTTCTATGTCTCTTTTTCTCTCTCTCGTGCTATATGGGCTATAGGTCAAAAACATATACCAATACCTACATATTTATTATATAGATTTGCTATCTCAAGAAAAATAAGGAAAAACTTATAATTCGTTAAAACGAAAAGTTTTCACTTAAGCAGATCTCTATGCTACTCTGTGCGATAAGTGCGATAAACACTCTATAAGAATATGAAAAATGCATTAGATATAGTGGAATTGGAATTCTTACATATAGTTTTACGAAACGAGTGCCATCATCATAGCTTTAGTTGCCTTCTATATACATACATACATATGTACATATTCTGACTGCCTGCTTGCCTGCCTGGATTCCTTTTCGTCCTCAAACTTTTCGTATTTCTAAACGGATTTGGCGTTATAGCAAACTTCTTTCCGAAGGATTTCAATATTCTACGTAAAGTACCTAACCTAACGTAACCCGTAGTGCTATAAATGTAATGCAAAAATTGCCTTTTAACAGCTACGTCTTTCCCCTAGCTCTTATACCCTTAGTACATTCTGTTCAAATAGTTTAGAGGGGGTGGGTATAGCCTTTAGCGGCACCATGACCCCGACTTAAGTTCAAAAGTTAGTCTACTTAGGGATATCAACCTATAAATGATAGCTCTGGTCATTAATTGGATCTTATATTAAATGGTGAAAACTGTGGCGAGACATGAAGACAGATAGATATAATGAACTTTGACAAACTTCTTAGTAATAATAAGCCACCACCAGTTGAAAGAACGAACGCAACGCATACAAATGTTTTCACAATGAATTCTAAAAGTGATGCTTTTTAAGATGTCACTCGTCTCAAACACATAATAACCAAAGTCTTAAATGTCATCCAACTAGTTTGAGTTCCGCAGGATTATTTTAAAAGTTTTGTTTGCCTTTAGAGTAGACAGGCATACAAAAAAAAAAGAAGGACATTTAAATATTTACTTCGAGACTTTTGTATCAGCCGAAGAAATCGTTACCTTGGGAGAGCCATCAGTCATTATCCTAAAGTATTTGTTCGTTGATATTTATTTTTATGTCAAGGGCTAAGATGTTAGGTTGTAAAATTAAATCCTACGCATGTCTTGACATTATGAGAACTAGGACATTGTTTTTTTAGAATTGAGAAGGGGGTGCTAATTGAATATTTAAGATTATTTTGTGCTAAATTTTGGAATTTAATTTAAAATAGAAATACAAAAATTAAGTGCGTCTATCTAAGCAACTCATAACCCCAGCAGTGTCCCAATATTTTTTATAATTCGGTGAAAAGGTACATTCGAATATTACCTTCATTAAATTTTTATTATGTTCTCATGATATAAAAGAGAAAAAGGGTTATTCATATTCAATATTTTAAATGAGATGGGGACTTTACGCTAAGATTAATTTAAAATATAATTAAATTAGTGTTTAAAAATAGGAAAATCAAGATCTTAAGAATTCAAATTGCAGCTTTTTAAATCACAATTTAATTTTTTTAATATCACAATATTTAATTTTTTTAATATGTTTTGTGATACATACATACATACATTTAATTTTTTGAATATCCAAAAATTTAATTTTTTGAATATCCCAAAATTTAATTTTTTGAATATCCCAAAATTTAATATTTATTCAAAATTCATAATGATGGTAGCTTTAATTAGTATATTTTAAAAGTGCAATTTTTTGCACTTAAAAATTCAAAAAATAAAACTGAAATTTGAATATCCCAAAATTCATTTCATTTAAAAAATAAAAAAAAAACAACAATATAAATCTTTAAAAGTGAAGAGAAAAATCCTCCCCTCTACCCTTCCCCTCTCGGCCGCCTATGCTTCCCACTGCTGCCAACTAGCATAGAAGTTGAAAAGAAGTCGAAAAAAATAACTTGTACAGGAAATCCTGACAACTACTGTCTCTTTCCTGAGGTGAAACTTAATCTTTGAAAACTCGCCGTGAAATTCCTTGCATTATTGTTGTTGATTTCAGTTTCTTTATTTATTTTTTTTCTTGCAAACACTTTTGTTGCTTCATCTCATCTCGTGTTTCTATATTGTTGTTTTTTATACTTTACAGCTCCAAGCACTATACCATCGTCATCATCATCATCATCGTCGTCATCTCTATTGAGCCTTACTTCTAGTATACCCAAATGAAAAAGAAGTACATATTCCTTCCCCCGAAGAAATAAAAAAAACCTGAAGAGGATTTCGTTAGAAAATCCAGGTGCAAAACGTGATCAAGTTCAAAATCGAATTACACTGTTTGAAAATCGGAAGGAAGAGGAAGTTTTGTGTGAATTTCTCTCCTCTCCTCTCCTTCTGATTCTGTTAATGTCCTGCATACACATAAATTTGGAACAGAAACTGAAACTAGATTAGTGGTACCCCATCTGAATAAAGTTCACAAATTTTGTGGCCAAAAGCTGAAGAGATAACCAACTAAACCTACCTATCGTACCGACCAACAACACCAACAATGGCGACGATGACGATGACTATATACGATGAGAATATTACTGTAGGCGATGTGAATTTTGATCGATTGGAGAAGAGAATCTCAATCGCTTGATGCAGCAGTGAATCTTCAATCAATCTATGAAATCTCAATCTAATTCTTTGTGTCTATATCTGAATTTAAATTTGAATCTGAATGTGTAAGATAAATTTCAATTAATAAAATTTGTAATTTATACACCGAACCAGAGGAGGTAAGAATTCTTGCGCAATTGAATTAAATTTTGACACGCTCTGATTTTCTTCGAATTCGAATTAAGGATGTTGAAATTGATTTAGACAAGTGTATTTCGCTTTGAAGTTGATTGGAAGGAAATCTCCTACCTATGTATGTGTGTGTGTGCTGCACAAAGGAAGACAAAGGATTAATGAATTAATTCGATTCAATATGTGCTCTTTGGAAATAAAGTGGGTTTAAAATAAATTTTTTTACAACCCTGGTTTTACAAGAAATTTGTAGATTTATAATTTCATTGTGGAGAATTACTAATGTGAAACTGCAGTGGCACTGAATGTAAGGTAGTTTCTTTTATTTAACCAAAAAAAATCGCATAATGAATGCTTTTTGAAAGTTGTAACGGTCATCCACTTCGAATTTTAAACGAATTGAAAATTCCGGGTATACTTTTAGGATGGATTTTACAATTTCTTAAGAAAACAGTGCTGTGTGAAATAATTAAAATAAAATCATTTTTAAAAATGTATTGTTATCAAAAATATGGGTTTTTATAAAATATTACACTTAAAAGAGCTTACAATTTTATAAATTTTTATTTCAAGAATATGCACCCGCCCGCCCTGCCTCACCATTTCTTATATAATTAAAAAAAAAAAAAATATTTAAAATAATTTTATCTTTTTTTTTTTGAAAAGAAGGTCAAGGTTTCAGCATCCTACAGCCAACACAAGATATATACTACATTAACTTTAAATTGATTTTTAAACTAAAAACTATATCGTTATTTCTTATAACATCCTTGGAGATTTTTCAAAAAAGACGCATAACAAATAAATATTAAGTAATCTATCAAAAACTTTTTTATTCTTTATTTTTCCATATAACTTACAGATTTTTTTTTCTTTTAAAAGAAACCAAACAAAAAAATACGAAACAAAGAAATATAGCTTAATATCAAGCTACCCAAAGATTTATAAACAAATTTACAAGTAAATATATAAGTAAATTGCTACAAACTTTTCATACATCAGAAATTTGCTCTCAGGAGATTTCCAACACAAAACAAGACGCAAAGACTATGATGTTTACTAACATATATTCCACACAGTGAAAAGGACCTCATATTAAATATAATGTAGGAACTTACATAAGAAAAAATAAAATAAGAAAAACAATAAAATACAAAAAGCCAAATAATAGAAATCCATTTCTCATTTATCTCTTTACACAGAACATGAAGTAATAGACAAGGACGAAAATGACGAAGAAGAATAAGATATACTACTTCAATATAGAAATAGAACTATGAAAGAAACAGGGTTGCCACTATGCAATTTTTGTTGCAAAAGTAGAGCTCAGTAAAACTCAAAATTTTGGCGCTTAGATTATTTCATTCGTGAGACCTTTGCATTCTCGAAGACCACCAATTCGAAGAGATTTTTGTCTCCAACAAACTTTTGTTTTAGGATGGAAGTGAAGGGTGTAAGAGAATTGAAAGATATTACCTCATTTTTCGCGATAGGGCTGATTAATTTAACGTAAATGACTTTAAAAGGAAACTATTACTAAAAATCTGCTATGATTTTCTTTTATTATGTTAGGAGTTTTTAGGATAAATTAAAAGTAAACGTTAAAAAATATTTAGCAAATTATTTCCACGTCATATTTTTTTTTCATCACTTCGGCAGCCTGACAGCACAAATTGAGCAGAAAATTATTCACATTATTCACTATTCACATTATTCACATAAAAAACCTTTGTTTAAGCACAAAATAAAAGAATAGTTGTTGTTGTTGTTTTAAGCATAAAATCTATGAATATTTTAATTATTTTATTTTTCTTGAAATTTTGTTAAAAATTGTTAAAAAAAAAGTTCCCACAAAAACTAAATTTTTATTTATTTTTCATAAATCCGTTGAAATTCCTTACTGATGGCAACCCTACAACAAGACCATATTTAACTAGATTCCTCAATCAAAACAAAACTAAACAAAAAAAAAAACAAACAAAGTGAAGAGAAAACTAAAACTAAAACTTGGGCCACCTCAAGTTAAGATTTATGACCTTTGCAAATTGGATATGACCTCACTCAAGCGAACATCTTTTCAGCCACAAAATCATTTTCTTCTCCCACAATAAATGGCATATACAACGAATATGAAGACGACTACAACGAAGACGACGACAACGAGTCGATAAAAATAACAAAAGACAAGATGGACGACGATTACAACGACGAATAGAAAAACTACATTTATTCTAAAAACAAACAAGCAAAAATGTACGTAGAAGCATCTTCTTAGATTTTAGTAAGGAAGGTTTATAGAAGAAGGACCAAGGACTTTTCTGAAAATGTATCTGACATCTCTAACAAAATAACTTAGTTGTTTTTGTTTTATTGTTTAACTGGTCCTGACACGCAATTGAGCGTGTGCTATGTGTATATGAAATAAAATGAAATGAACTCATCCAAAGCTAATTAATTAATTGAATGAAAAGATGAAGATGGGGTGGTGTACCAACCGGCATATAATAATGTCATTCATTTTGACCAACACACTAATGATTTTTTTTGTTTCGTTTGCTTTATTCTATTTTTCGGGACCATCTACTCTTAGAGTGTAACTGTACAACTGAAACTGTAAGAAGAATAGTACCAATTTTTATAATTTAATTATTTACTCTAGGTTTACTGGTTGGTATAAATTTAGATAAAGGCAGGGTTCGCAAGGTAGGCAAACGTCATCGGCAGGACTCATATAACTAGTCCTTCACTTATATGAATCATTTGACATGTAAGAGGGTTGAAAAGGCACTTTAAAGTACTCTTATACACAATTCAATTGAAATTGACTCTTATACGTCAAATGCACATGCTATTGAAAAGATCCCTGGATCCACTTGAATTCTATTGGAATGAAATTGAGGAGAAGTGCATTGCACTAAACGAATCAAATCACAGTCGATATGAGCGGGGGCCCAACAAATATAATTTATAATTGGCAACAGACTCGAAAAACCATCATTAAAACTATGTACCTATTTGTTGGTAATCGGTCTGTATTTGTAAAGGGCTTGACTGATTTCCCCTCCTCATGGTTCGATTCAATTAAAGGGATTTTATAGAATTTTGATATAGTGATGTCCCTCGGTCATAAGAAGAGAAGAGTCAATTTTAACGGATTAATGAACCCTGCAATTGTATTGAATGTCAATTGTTAATATTGGTGACATTAGAGCCGTATATATGTTGCAAGTGACATGAGAGAGGAATTATAAATGTCACTGATTGACACGGGTTGATAAAAGTCTCTTGAAATTGTAAATTGACTTCTTACATTTAGGAAATGATAATTTGTCCGTATGTATGGGGGGTGGGGGGGGGTTAATCGGTGTAAGTGTAGGTGCTACATGATTTTTCTCAACAAAAAATAATTTTATACCAAAATTTATTAGAAGCCTGAAATTTTAAAGGCTCCTTCCTGTTAGTTTTACCCAAGTAAAATTGTCAATTTTTAACCGAATGTAATTGTGAATAAATCGTGAATTATGCTCGAATAAAATTGTAAATTTTACTCGCAATTGTGAATTTTACTCGAATAACATTGTGAATTTTACTCGAATAAAATTGTGAATTTGACTCGAATAAAATTGTGAATTTTAGCCAAACAAAATTCTGAATGCAATTGTGAATAAAATTGTGAAATTTACTTGATAAAATTGTGAATTTTACTCGAATAAAATTGTGAATTTTACTAAAATAAAATTGTGAATTTTACTCGAATATAATTGTGAATTTACTCGAATATAATTGTGAATTTTACTCGAATAAAATTGTGAATTTTACCCGAATAAAGCTGTGGATTTTACCCGATTATTAAAACAATTGTAAATAAATAGAGTATCTAAAGAATCTTTCTAAGGAAATACTATTTTTTTAGATGTATTTATATCGATATCACTATTACATTTGAAATTAAAATTAAGTTTCCATATTCAAATTCACGCAAAGCCTCCACTTGATAAAAAAAAAAAACTTTTAGGGAAAACTTCATTAATTTTAATTACAAAGCCATTCTATTAGATTCAAATTTCAAATCCTATAATAAAGAGTTTCTTAATGGCATCCCGCAAAGAAAAGTAATACTGATAATACCTCCCTTTTGTCTTATTTTTTTTTTTTTATACAAAAATCAATCTTTAATTTATTCCAAATTTCGCAAAATTCATTCAAACTACTTTACCACTACCCTACCTATGAACTTAGGGAGAAGATATAGATGAATAAAAAAGAATACGGTTCAATGAGCATTAGTGCAATGTGATGTCTGTGGGTGTGTAAAAACGTAGAGGACCCTTTTCAAAATTATCAAGCTAGCTATAGTATCATCATCAGCATACGGAAGGAATTTTCATTGAATTGAATATTTATCCCAAGTTGAAATGCAACTAAAAAAAAAAGTCCAAGAACTTTTTGAATTGGTCTATTGTAAAAGTTTGATTGATCATGAACCAATAGTGCCTCAAAAAAAAAAAGAAAAAAAAAGGAAAACCCCGGATATCAATTCTATTTTACAAAGAGATGGTCACAAAGTTATCACTCTTATTATATATGTACATACATAGGTGTACTGTGTAGTAACATAGGTATTGATGGTAATTTAAAGCTATCTCCATAAAAGAATCATTTTAATTTTATAAAGAATATACAGTTATTACATTGGAGAGTAATAATTGAATTTTAAAGAAGCAGTAAAGTTAGGTAAAGTAAGTTTTTGCAAACTCAAAATAAAGAAGAAGAAAAAAATTGCAACATTCACATTGAACACAATGAAACTCTAGTGAAACTAACGTTCCAGGTGAGAAAGTATGGTATGCTTTTAGGAGCTATAGTAAAATTTGGAAAAAAAACTGAACTGAAAAATAACAAAACTTAACCTTTTCCTTCTTAGTTCAAACTTATCAGATTTCCACAGTCGTATTATCAAGAAACAAAAAAGGCAACTTTGATAGGCCAGTGTCTTCGAAGGGCCCATATAACGTAAGTAAGCTAATTAAATAATTTAATTGAACTTAAATAAAATATTTAAGAAATAAATTATACTTTTAAGAATCAATTCTAAAGAAATCAGCAAAACTTTATTTATTATATGTACATATGAATATACCTGGACAAAGACCAAAGTCATATTTGTGCTTAATTTTTGCAAAATATCCTAAAAGTATAGGTACTTAGTCTTTATCGTCAGTATAGTTTAAGGAGTTGTTTTGCATCGTGAAGCAAAACTTTAACTTCAGATTTTGTTTCATAATACAAATTAATTAATTTAAACTTAATTTGGAGATTTACTGATGTTTTAAAGTGCGACAGGATTGGATGAGCCATTATCATTAAAATTTTCCATGCCTAAATTTGACTAAATCCTTCCCTGTAGACTGCAATTTTTTTTTATACAATACCGCTCCTTTCTTTAGGTTGTGTAGCGCTTTCATAGCAAAGAACAATTTGTCAGATTCTCAATTTTTCAATTTTGAAGCATAAAAGTAGAAGAGAGCACATCATGATAGTGGGTTGGGTTGGTTGTGAAGAGAAGGCGTGAATTTATGCCCATATTTTGCAAGCTCTTCAATTGCATACCAAATACGTTGACGTTGGTTTCAGGAGGTTTTTATTTATTTTCAAAAGAATTTTGCATATTATGTTTTTGACAAGTAATTTTTTGTTCCTTTTGGCAAACACAAAAGCAGCCACTTTTCAATATTTTTTGTATGTTTTGTTCCCTTATATTTAAGGAACCAATACGACGAATCAAAGAGTACAAAAAAATAAGTCATCGATGATGCGAAACAGAAATATATGAATTTTGTTTAAATTAGCATCAATTTGCAATTTTCAATTATTACAAAAAAAATATAGATACATATATAAATTTATATTGGTATAGTGAAATCACTACAGACCTATACCAACAAAACCTAGTTTAAATTTTTAATTTAGGCCAAGTATTTACATATGTACCGAGTAAAAAAAAATATATACATACATATATATAATCTAACATCAAAATAATAGAAGAAGTCCAAATAAATAAATTTTGTCGTGATCGTGAAGTCCATCAGTCTGATTGTCTGTGTCTGTACGTACGGAATTTCATTCAAATGTTTCTCTAAAATGGCTCTAACGATTTTGATGAAACTTTGGCATTAATTAAAATTGAGAATTAAACGAGAATGGGATTTTGAGGTTTAAAAAATATTGCTGTATGGTTGGGTTGGGTTATTAATGACTTAATCGATTTTCATAAAAATCAGTCTAGTTCTTCTAAGTATTTCTTGCATTTAAAAATTTTTTAAAAAATTGTTTTTTTAATTATTTTAATATTTTATCTCGTCATTCAAAGACTTTTTTTATAAGGGAGGTGGTTCTTAAATCTTGAAAAAAAATTAATAGGTTGCAATTATACAAAATGGTCTCCAAGCGAGTGTGTGGGATTCTTCAAGGATTTCGGAAAGAAGTTCATTTCGAGCAACAGGAGCATTACCTTTCTTTTCTTCTCATTCAGATCAGGAGAATATTTATGCACATACATGTGAATGTACCTACGAATAGGTTATAAAGCAACGGTGGCATAGACAAAATTGGTATAAGAAATGGCTGCTGAAAGGAAGGAAATCCCATTAATACCGTCAAAGAAAATTTTATTGCATGCTAAAATATACACACGCACCCTTACAGACCCATATACACACATAACCTACCTATAAATATATATAGACAGAAGGAAAAAATGAAAGAAGGAAATCACTATCCAAAAGCATGATTCATTTGTTTGGTTCTTTGCTCGCTAGCTAGGTTCATTTTTATACCTCTGTGCTTCTTCCGTCTTTTTTTCATTTGGCTTGGTGTCTTCCTTTGTAGGTAGGTATAAGATGGCGCTCGATGTGCTCCCTTAAAGGATATATATTCGTGAATAACATTACAGGCAGCATGAAGCTTACTAAATCCCCTAAAACCATTTGCATTAACAAAAATGAACAGGGGTATGTATGTATGGTGAAGGTGGCGTGTTGGTGATACGTGGCGCGTGAGCCCGTATAGATATAGAAGATGTAAAATCAACTAACACCCACAACAAGTCTTCATATATTTTTACCTTCCTGAGTTCCTTTAAGTATGTATATCTGTCTGGTTCAGAGGATTCTTATATATATGTACATACATAGTCGTATTTATATAGGAACGGTACGGTATGGTGGGTGGGACGTTTTAACGTTTTGTGCTAAATTTAAAGATAGAGCTGTGAATGTGGAACATCCAGATTGAGTAAGTTGACTTTATCAGGACAGATGATTGCATTCATGTCAAGCCGACAGCGTTCCTTGAAGGTGACATGAAAAGGTATGTCAAATTTTATGGGTGATAGCGCAGTGAGCTAGGATATTTTATTTCTGATTCGCTCTGTTATTGCTTTTGCTATGGGTATAGAAAGGGAAATGTATACCCATGTGCGCGCGTTTTAGTCTCTTCTATCACAGGCTTGTTGGACTTAATTTAAAAAAAAAAAAAATCTAGTGAGGGAGTGTGTTTCTGTATCTATAAGGTTCTGGAGAAAAATGCAAATAAGGTTTATTTTCGTGCCTTCGATTGTTCTTTAGTTTCGAATGTTGTTTGTGATTGAATCCAGATAAGGCGCAGGATAAATATGTACTTGTCAAGGAAAAGGGCATAAATCAAGCAGTATACCTAATACTTATCAGTGTCGATTCCTTGTACAAAAATGTATATTTAAGGAAATGTAAGTAGCGAAAATTTGGCTGTTCTAGCATGGAAAAATATTGAACAATATAGGGTTTTTTCTGGAAGTAAAATTAAAAGCCCTTCTCTAGTATACATTACTTCAGTCCAATGGATATTTTAAAATGACGCGCACATAGCACTACCATCACATGAATGACTTATGTGAGGCTTAAAAATACGCCTTTAGAGAGCTATAATACCTTTATGGACCTTTTTGCCAAAATTTTTTGCACCTATCTATTTTTTTTTTTATATTTAAGCTTTTTAATTGAGTTTTCATTCTGCTAAACAAAGACGACAAAAGTCTTTTGCAAAATCTTATCTGGTCTTTTTCTCAAAGCAGGTGCTTTTAATTCAATTCCAAACTCACAGAGTATTACCAAAATCTAATTAAGGCTCATATATTAATAACCATAGGCGTTCTCAAGAAATGTATGTACCCTTCATGATGTGGATTGGGGGTTTAACCAATTTTGAATTACTATTTTAAAACCAGAAAATGATTATAGGTAGATATTAAATTGTGGCATATTAAATTATGGGATATTTAATTATAGGATATTAAATTATGGGATATTCAACTTTTGTGAAAATCAAAACTTTTAAGGGATACTCAGATGTATTTCGGATTTTTGCAAACTTTTTTGAATATTTCGCGTATTTTAGAAATACAATTTTAGGATATTCAACTTTTGAGAGCACACAAAATTTTTCGGGATTTTTTATTTTTCAGCATTTCAAATATTCAGCTATGGGATATTCAACTTGTGCGGCCATAAAAACTTTTTGAAGATTTTGAGAATTTTAGAAATAAAATTTTACGATTTCGGACTTTTGAGTATTTCATATTTTTTGTTTTTTTTTTTTTTTTAATTTGGGATATTAAATAATGGGATATTCAATTTTTTTTTTGAGTATTTCAGATACCTACAAAATTATATGTTCAGCTTTTGCGAACCCAACTATTCCATAACTCGGAAATATCTTAACCGCACGCCAAAATCTCCAAAAACCCACTCAAAAAATTAACATCTGAATAACCCTAAATTAATTTTTAATAGAAAAATATTTAATTCGTTATAACATCCCAAGAATTTGCCTTAAAAATATTAAGCTAACAATAAGCCCGCAAGTGTTTGAGGTTTTTAAATACAAAATTTTTGGATATTGGAACTTTTGCGTTTTTTAAAACTGAAATTTTTGAAAAAGGAACAAAATTGCCTATGTAACAAACTCATTATATTTTTTCGTCAACCTAAACAATACCTAGCATTTTTAAACACGCATTCCAGGTGAATAACCCTATTTCCATTTTTCTTTCTTTACCAAACAATTTAACTTGAGTAAATGTTTTAGTGAAAAATATCAACGTTATTAAATATTTATCAACTGAAGAGGAATTACACTGAATTTAGTACACAAGGAAACTTTTCATTGGCTCAAGTCTCACCTTTATTAAATTTGAATATGTACAGGAGAACGAAGATTGGTTTGTCATTTAAGAAAAATAATATCTTTAATTTTGAATATCCCCTGTGCAAAAATTTCAAAGGGGCGCCTTTGGGACCAGGTTCTTTTAATTAAATTTCAACTCACAGAGTTTCTTCAAAATTAAATTAAACATCAATTCCCAACCTTTTATAATAAATATCCATGATGATAATGTGACTTATAAGGAGCACTCCTTTTCACATACACATACATACGAGCTAATTAAATTGCCAAAAATAAATTATATTAAGGTGTAGGTATACCTACATGGCTTATTATAAGAAAGTGCTTCTGCCATCAGAGAAGAATCTCAATTTTCCATTATAAATCCTAATGGATGCTTTAACCATAGAATTTTGCGGTTAAAACTCAAATTTTAATGCCATTACTTCACATTAGTTTTAATTCACTCTGTCAAAGCTGAAAAAAGATTAAAAAAGAAACCCTTCCATAATTTGTATTTAAATTTAAGAAAATGCGACCAAAGCAGCAAACAAGGAAAAAAATTATGGTAGCTCCATCAAGTCTGGACACAAAGCCAACAAATCATAATACTTTTAGCCAACAAAATTTCTATATAAAAAAAAAAAAAAAAAAAAAAAAGAAAAAAAGAGATTCAGGAAGAAAAGATGCTAAGCGGAAATAAAAATAATAAAATTGGAAAATTTACAAATGAACCGGCGCCAAAATTCAATATCAAAGAAAAACTTGGCAGCCATTCAGCTTTGCTCAAAATTCTTCTTCTATCCTTTCCAGCACCCCCCTCCTGTGTGAAAATCCCTTAACTGATGGTATTTCATAGCCACCCCGCCGTCTCTGTCCATCATCATAGTCTACGTTTTCATTCCCCAATTCAAAACCATAGAGAAAAGATAGGTAGTTATTGTTGAGGGCATGGTCAGGTCAGGCCATGTCGGTTTCGTTGGAGTTCGGTTTTCTGTTCGTAACTTGAAACTAGGAAAAGACAGATTTCGTTATATTTTTTTTATTTTTTTTTATTAACTTTATCTATGATGGTGGTGTGCCCTTTGTCCGAATCAACCTTCCAATTTTCGACAGAAAAAAAATTCAAAGTCAATTTACAGAGACCAAGAGAGTTCGTTTATGCTGTCCAGGATGCATGCAGCAAAATGTACAGCAGCGAAGAAGCATCTATCATGATGTGAAGCAATGTTTTGTGTTTAAAAAAGGGGAATGTTCATATATTCAACACTGCAAATCCATTTTAACCTAAAGAGCTTTACTATTAGAGAAAAAAACACATCCTATTTCGAGGAAAAATATACTTAACTTTATAAAAATAGAAAAAGAAAAAAAACTGCGATATCTCGCAATCCATAAATACAAATGTTGTGAAATAAAGGCTCATAAATCTGCATTTACCAGACGACCCACCGACGACACGACGGAGCCGACGATGACGAAGACGGAAACGGAAGGCAATGTGCTTCCGAAGCATAAATGTTCTTAACATTGCAGTTTTTATTTATTTTATTTTTGTTCTCATATTTTTTGCTCGTACTATATGCAAACAGATGTCTGATGTAGACTTAGAGAGTCAGAATGAATTGAGGTCGAATTTCAGCTCATATAGGAAACAGAATTTGAAAGGATTATAGGAAAATTGTTGAACAAACAAAAAATAAGTACAAAAAACCATTTGAAAGATTTAAGAGCGAGCTTCCAAGTCGGTGAGATTGGTTAGAAACACAAAAATTCTGAATGATGCTTATTGGGCCTTGTGTTGGCAGCTTCCTAAAGATAACACTAATATTGTTGCAATTAGTTGAGTGATAGTTTGAGCGCTTTGACTATATTGACATTTTTGTTAAGCAAAATTTTGAAATTCAGAATTAGGAGTTTATATTCAGAAATTTCAAACACATAATTTTCGATACAATTTTAATTAAAAATATTTGAATACATAATAACTTTATAATTATAAATGCATTTCAATATTACACACTTTTTCACGTCCATCTTTTAAATGTGTCAGAATTATGTCAAAAATTCAGTTTTAAATTCTGAATTCCTAAACTTAAGGTAGGTACGTATGTACATACATTTTATTAATTTTTTTTTTTTTTTATAAAAATAAAATATTCTTTGGCTTTCTGTCTCAGTAACTTTGTCGACATTAAATTTAACAAAAATTTGTAGAAAAAAAAAATAACAAAAATATATACATAAATACGAGATGAATTTACAGACTTTCTATAATTCTGTCTGAGTACGAAAAAGGTAAAGTGTTTATGGCAAAAGAAACAATTTTAAATAATAAGAAATTTAAAAAGAACCTAAACCAGACATTTTGTTTTATGCAAAGTGCATTACCATTACAATCATTCGACAGAAGAATATTAAAATAATCCATTAAAACAAAAATAAAAACAAAAACCTTTTAGATAAAATATTCACCAAGTCTTCAAATGAATACGATAAGTTGAAATCGTAAAAACATACAATCCTGTCATTTTACAAGATTTTTTTTTTTTTGAAACATTAATCATTTCAATCCGCAATTTCGGGTAACCTACTAAAAATCCATTATTTATTATAAGACTACATATAAAAGTCATTTTATTGATTTCACAGTCAACTGATATTTTGATACATAAATCATCAATGAAATTCTATAAATATGTACATCGAATTAAATAGAAAAACAGGGTGTTTCAGAAAAAGGCGACGATAGTATAAAACGTGAAAAAGATGTAATTTGAAATTTTCAAAATAAAATATTCCACTTCTGACTAATTTTTAATATTTTATTCATCAAAATTATAAACAAAAAAATTGTATTTAACCATATTTTTTATAATAAAATTTAAAGAAAATTAATTAATTTAATTTGTTTTTAAAATTCAGTACCTTTTCAAAAATGTTTTTGCTTTTTGGTACAAAATTTATTATTTTTAATTAAAAAAATCGAATAATAATAATAACAATAATATTAATATTTAAATTTGTTTATATTTTGTGCAGAATTTCGAAAACAAGTGTATGTTTAATTTAGAACACTAAAAAAATAAATTTAAGGAATTTTGCAATAAAAATTATGAATTTTGAAAAATACTTATTTTTTAATATGGAATTTAAATAACCTCAACTTCAGACAATATACCGGATTATGGATTTTAAACCTGAACTTCACAATATACATTATATTAAATTTTGGATTAAAAAGTTTAAGAGAAGAATTTATAGAATTTCCAAATACCAAAAATATGAGTAAATTGATTATAAAAAATTTTTCTAAACTGAATTTAAGTATAATAATGAATTGAGAATTTCAAGTTTTTTAGAAATTTAGTACGTATCTTTGATTTATAGAACTTTAAAGAATACAATATTTAAATAGTCAATTTCGAAAAACTATTTTTTTTTTTAATAAAGAATTATCAATTCAAAAAAATTTAAAATACAAAATTGTAAGAGCTCAATTTTGGAACATTCATTTGAAGGATAAAAGTGCATGATCTCAAAAACGTGACATATTTGGCACTATCATAAAAGAAATTTAATAATTTTATTATTTTTTTTTTAATTATGCTTAAAGCATAAATCATTTTTTTTAGGTACCTACTAAAAATTTGAAAGTTCTACTTCCTGGGAATGTTACGATATTTGTTTTTGATCAAAACGTTTTGTTGCCACAAATTCTAAAATGTTTTATCTGAGAAAACCAGGGTCTTTTGAAATTATCTTAAATTTCTGAAACACCTTGTTTGTACTTATACCTTATTCCTGTATGTGGAAATAATATGTAGATACGTACGTATGTACATATTATGTAGGTAAGTAGGTATTTATATCTAAAAGCTATAGTTGTTAAAACTCATGACTTGTGGTTTTTATACTATACCTATACCTATACTGGGCTACATACATACATATGTACATGTAGATATATTATTTCCGATTTCATAAGTCACTTTCTATATATCCTGCCTATCAATGTGGAAAGAAACTTGTGCTGAATTTTGTTTTGAATAATTTAGTTTTTTTCCGTAAAATCCTATATAATTTAACACTAACGAATTTAAGTGAAATGAGAACAACCCCTTCAACGAACAAAAATAATGTCATATTATCTATGCCCCCTTCAAAAAATATCTATACCGACAGGTCTATGCAACACGACAGGATAATTTTATCGGAGGAGAATGATTTTGCGACGGGTTTTTGATAGAAAACTTAACAAGTTCATTAATGATCTAATAAATAATTCAAAAATACAAAATATCTGGTTTCATCCTCAAAATTGGATTTAAAAATATTTATTGGGGTATCTTAATGTTTTGAGGAATTGGGACTAGGTAAGGTATTTCTAAGACTTGTCAAATGAAATGAGGAATAAAAATTATAAATTATGAAATAAGATTTTTAAGTTCGAAATTAAGGTCTCAAAAATCACTACCTACTGCACAAAAAGAAAATTAGTTGGATCAACAAAATTTAGATTTTTTTCATAGATTTTCAATCACATTTAAGTCATTTAAGTCACCCCAACCCTCTATAGTATCAAAAGAAGTGGTTAAAAATTTGGATTTTCAAAAATCATTTTTTTCACTATTAACATTTAAAGGTACATATTTTAAATGCAACTCCATCAACAACATTTTTGTTTTAATTTCAATTCTTATCGCAATCTCGGTCCCCCACCTTCAAAATATGGTAATTCCTTTATTTCTTTTGTATCATTTGTTAAAAGTTACGAACCACTTTACATCGATTTTCACACTTTCATTTTGTTTTTATAACCAGTTGCTAAATTGAAGCGTATTAAGTGTTCAATAGCCGTAAAATGGATCCCACATTATATTCGCTGACATTAAACATCATCGATTAGCCACCCATTCGACGAGGAGTTACAGCCAGCTACCTCTAAGCCCCCCTCGTCTCACCTCACCACGCCTCGCTTAACCAACAACCTTTCATCATCCTCTTTCTAAAAACATCAGGGCTTTGTCGACATAATATGTTATGCCAGCCACCCTTCAAAAGGACCGTTGATTACGGAGAATGTGTTGGTTACGGTGTGATGTAGCTAAAGCATATTGTTTGTTGTGTTGTGATATCACACTCCTGATGGTTCCTTCCACCCGCCTCTTGCCACCTCCGCCATCGTCGTCGTCGTCGCCACCAGTCGGCATGAGGAATTTTGTTCTAATAACAAATAGCTGCAAATATTTCAACAATTTTCGCACTTTTTTTGCTTTTTATTACTTTTTCTGAATTTAAGTGTGGCAATTGGCAAAACTGGCAAGTGTTATGTGAATGTGGTTTGTGTGTTTCGTTTCCACCACTAAAAACAAAGAAATATGTCAGCAGTGCCAAAAACGATGACTAGGGCGGGAAAACTAAGATTCATAATAATAGGTATAAGTTTTGGAGGGCTAGGAGCTATAACAGTCACAAAAAATTCAATTATTCCTTTCACGTCTTAAGAAAGATGTGTTCTTGTTTTTCTCCCTTTCTCTCTCTCGCTGTGGTCAGGTTCTATGAACGTTCAATGGTCCTTGCTCCTTGTATACCTAGATACATAGACAGAGACAGAGAATGAGACTTTTTTTTTTTTAAATTGTAGGATATTATATGAATTCGCCCGACATGATGACTTTGGTGGCCTCTCCATTTTTGCTTCGTGGCAAATTTAAACCACAATTTATTGCAACTACTTTGGCAGAAATTACTCTCTTTAGGTTTTTGGGGGAGGGTCCTTCCTATCTCATCCTCCTTATTTTATTTTTATGTGTGTCCTTTACAATTGCAAATTGCCGCTATTATTCATCAGATTTCCGGAACCGTTTTTAATTTAATTCAGACGTTTTTCTCATTTTTGCTTTTCTTATTTTTGTCTTTCTCTTTAATGGTTTAACCAGCAGAGGCAGAATCGGCAGTGGGGCGGCGGCGTTAGTATATGGTGCAACTTTTAGACATAGATTTTGACGCACCAAAAAAATCGGATTTAAGCCACAAAGTATACCTTAAATGCGATGGATTCCAAGTTGATCCACAAGATTTTTATTACCACCCGCAATCTCTTTGACATGCTCTCACTATATCTAAACCTAACTTTTGTTCAAATATTTCGGTTGGTAGATCCTAGATTATGCTTCAAAAGTAATCAAATTTCATTTTATTTCGACATTTTTCGGGGCAGATAACAATTGCAACCTAATTGCCTGATGAACAACAGCATCAGAACAGCAAACCAGAGGGGGGTTTATAAGACTTCCATTGAATGCTTCACCAACTGCAGCGATGGTTGTTTTAACTGTGGGTTTGTTTATAAAGCATTCCTTTAACTATTCTATTCTATTGCATTTGCAAATGCATATGTATGAATGCTTGGAAATTACTGGTTTTTTGGAGAAATAATATATAGAAAACAAGCTATGCAAGTAGAGTATGCAGAAAGGCAGACATTTAAGCAAAAGCATATTAATTAACTCTGGGAATAGAGCGAAAACAGTTGTTTCCCAAAAAGGCAGGCTGGCAGGCAAGCAGCAGTAAAGCAATAGCGGTAGGAGTTTGCATTCTGCACAACCGCTGTGCAATGAAATTTATATTTGCCTTATATCCATCCAAGTCTATTATGAATAGAAGTCTATGTAGATATTTGTATTTATAGATATCTACTCTACAACTTTTGTTAGGATACACATGACCGTTCACGGTAAAAATAAAAGTGTTAATGGGCGCTATTTTGATATTTTTACAACCCCCAGGCAAATTAGAGCTTCGAAAAAATTCCGACAAAGCTTAATTTTCGAGGAGAGCTTTATTTGTACGCGTTAAGCATTTCCCTAAAAATGCCGCAAATTTGACAAGAGTTTATGGTTATGGTGTAAAGAATTGTTTTAATTGCTCGAAACATTTTTGTGAAAAAAATGAAAAAAATATCATTTTTATGGAAAAAATATCATTTCTATTAAAGAATATCATTTTTATGAAAAAATATCATTTTTATGAAAAAATATCATTTTTATGAAAAAATACCTATCATTTTTATGAAAGAATATCATTTTTATGAAAAAATATCACTTTTATGATAAAATATCATTTTTATGAAAAAATATCCATTTTTATGGAAAAAATATCCCTTTTATGATAAAATAAATAATGAAGTTTTAAAAAATATGCTCAAGGATCTATGGAACCATTCAAAAGATCCGAAATTGTGTGTAAACCATTTTGCTCTTTTTTAAGTTTCCCCTCGATTTGCATCCAGGTTCTATTACATCCGGTCATGTCCAGATGCACAAAATAACACTTGGATCCATAACTCCATATACATATCCACACGGTGTCGGTTGCCATTGCATCTTAGCCTTTAAAATCCTCAAAATTCCCCCTCTAAATGTATGAGATGGGGGGTTGGTAACCCTCACATACATACTATGTGTGTACATATACATATATAAAAACAAGCATCCCATCTATATTCGATTAGATACCACAATCCAAGTTGTTAGGTTGTGGGTGGTTGTAATATTAAATTGGCAACCCACAAAATGGGTGTAAAATGAAAACATTTTCGGGGATTCAAAACAAGATTGCTAAAGCATACAAAGGACCAACAAAAAACCAACCACCCAAAAAAATACACAAATAAAATAATATGAAAATAAATAGGAGTAGCAATATAGAGCTAGGTACTTCCCGTTTGGTTTACACAATATCTGTTGTGTAATGTAACTCTGTCGTTAAGGGAATTACTGGATAAGTTTATTTTTTCCTTGTTTTCCACTGTTTTCAAAACAAAATATTGCAGTGTCTTCAATTAGGGAGGAAAATTAATACAATTGCGGTGGAGAGGACCTACGTATATAAACTTTGAGTGCATTACATCATTTGGCCATATGGGGTTGATGGCCTTTAACCTAGTTATTATGATCATTCTGGTAAGACCATTTCACACTGAATTTCCAAGCTAAATTAAGTCCAAAAAGGCAAAAAGCCCCACAATCATTGTCGAGAATGAAAGAGAAAACAAGAGACAGAGAGATAAAGAGAGAGAGAGTTAGAATGAAACAGAGGGAAGAGGTATACGTGGTGATGAGGAAGGATAGTTAAGAAAGGATTTCTGTGATGTCGAAACCATTTGGCTGTCCAATAAATGTCAATTACTTTCAATTTGCAGCTTTCCAAGGATTAAACTGATACATTAAAAACTCTAAGAGAGACAGAGAGAGAATATAAGAGTGAATGAACGAGAGTGAAGAATAAAACACAAGGATATTGCAATTATATATCCGCATTGTAGGCGACATAGCAAACCAAAATCCATCAGCAGAACAGAACAGAACAGAAGAGCCGCTTCAATGATAATGCCATTCTTCCTTCCTCGTTTCGTTTTAATAGAGAAACGAAAGACGCCTTGCATATAATAGAGTCATGATAGATTTAAGGCTTCCGCTCATCAACGTTAAATTGTGGTGAGATTGCTTAATTTAACATTAGAGGGCATATTGATGCTGTGACATTATAGCTATACATATATTGGTTAATAATCATCATAGACTTTTGTTGTATATTGTCATCTTCTCTCCTATATAACTACATTAAACAATCATTATCGTCACTTTGTTAAAATTAATGAAATATGAAACAATAGCGATGATGGATGGGAATCGGATTGGGCGTTTCTAATATACCCACATATACCCGTTGCTTTAATTAAATTCAAAGACAAACAAATTATTTTGTATATTTTTCTACCTGTCAACGTCGAAGTAATAAATCTTAACTTCGTCATAATGAAAACAACAAAAACATTAAAAAAAGGAAAAAGAAAAAAGGACTAAGTCGTTTGTGTTCATGTGTTCTTTTGACGCTCGATAGACCAGATTCTAATTTCGTATTATATTTTTTATAAGAACCGTTAGTTTATTCACACGTAAAATTACTATAATAATGCATTTAATTAAGCTACATACGTGAAGATTACCATTCGCTAGTGTTGATATAGAGATGAGACTTAGGCTATAAGTATTTATTTTGTATAACAAAATGCGACAGAGACGTTCATGAGATTTCCTATAACTCTAACTAACTAAAACAATTTCGACATTTCTGACTTATTGTCCGATTTTTTGGCAATTTTAAAAGTTAAAAATTTCTGTATGTATATTTTTTTTAAATTCAATTCTGGTGAAATTATCGGAAGCGCTCTTCTTCCTTAAAATCATTTAAATCTCTCAAAATTAATGCTTTTTCAAAAGCTTTTTAAAATATCTATTAATTTAATTTGTTTCGAAATTTGTTTCGAAAAAAAATGTGTCTTTAGTAAAGATTATAAAATTTAATTACCTTAATGAAGTGTTTGTTCTCACCTAAATTCTCACAGCTTATAGATCCATCTTCTTGAAAGGTTTCTGAAAATAAAGAAAATTAGAAAAAAAATTATATGTCTATTCATTACGAAATTCAGGTAAAAATATCTTTAAAAAAATTCTATTTGTTAGTAATTTCCAAGTAAAGCTCTGAAAAATAACTATACAACATCTTTCAATTATAAGTCCCATCACTATGTACATAATAATAAAAATAAACACAGAGAAAAACAATTAAGTTTTTGTAATTTTTTTTTGCCTTCGTTGTCTTGCTAAACAATTAGTAGAATAACAAAGTTTATCTCTCGTAAAAATTCTCAGAAAAAGAAAATGTTTTATTCTTTGAAGGTATAAAGTCAGGACAGGAGTCTGAATGGGATACAAACACACATTTTTTTTCTTCCACTAAATGAGACTTCTTCGCTTTACCTATTTTTGTGTAAAGCTAGCTATAGATAGGTAGGTATAAGAATATGTCTATAGCATGCGGGTCAAATGAAAAAGTATCCAAATAATTAAAAATGCAATGTCCTTTCAGCAAATGATCCTTCACAAAGTAGTAGTCTCTTCGAGTTGATGATAAACATTATTACTTGCGATTTGACAACAGTGAAGATGATGATGAACCCAGTTAAAGAAGTGGGCTTTTGCTACATTGGTTTTCTTCATATAGACGACAGTGGGGTTGTGTAAACATAGCCTTATGGCCACTATACCACCATTTTTGATATAGGTATATGTATACCAACCAATTCAACCTACAAAATGAAATGAAGAAAACAAAATAAAAGTCAACAAGGCTTTTCCACAGGAAACAAAAATATTTACTAAATGATGGAGTATTTGATTTTTTCTTCATTAGACCCGGTGTGTCCTTATGGCTCCGCTGAGAGTGAATAGAAGAGCGAGTGGTGTACAATGGCACACAAGTAATTTCAGTCCTATGTATATACATAAGTATAGAGGGTAGTGTATGAAATAAGCTGAAGCTGAATCTTTCAGCTAAGCACAGAGTGTGTGTACACACATATCTGAGAAGAAGTATATATCTGGAGGGTTCCTTGTGGCTACACTTGTTCCCGTTTCCATTTCTATTCTCTGACAAAAGTTTTTTTTTTTTTTTTTTTTTTTGAGAGTAGAGGGCGAACTTTTGGTACCCGTTTGGTGAAGCCTTGTGCCTCCTTCACTTCATTCTGTATACCTATAGCTAGTTTCACAGCCTCGCATATCCACCGACTGGCTACTGCTTCTGCTGCTGAATCTGATGCTAGTTGTAAGCACGCGCCTTCCTTTTTTTGTTGCCCCATTTGTTTGTTTCCATTTAGTCAATTACTGGCTTGTTAATTGCTTTCAGGATGCAAACATAAGTGCTTGTTGTTTTTCTGTATAAAAAATATAGTTTTTTTTTCTATTTCTTTTTTAATTTTTGCTTTTCCCCGGAACTATGGGTTGATTTTGCTTTATGGGGAGTAAGAAATGAAGGATAATAACGATGTCTTTTTTCGGTTTATTCGTGTCAGCTCATCCGTAATGGGTAAATTGTGTGCAAGTGCGGGGGATGAAAGTTAATATATGTAGTTTCGCATGTGTAAAAAAAGTTTAATTGATTTCCGCCCCATAGGATAGCTTACTAAGTAAATTGCGGGGAGTTTATGTCCTTTACAATTAATATACATTTTTAAATTCATTTTACTTCATCACAATTTGAGTAAATTAAACAAGACATATTAGCTATGGGTCCGAACCCGGGCGCCACTTAAAAACTTACAAAAATTGTCAATGCCGTATTGGCTGCAAGCTATCCCAATATTATAATATAATACCATCATTATGCGGTGTTGTACACGAAATAGAACTTAAAATATAGAAAAAAAAAAAAACTTTTAACAACGTGGCTTTACTTTATTATCCTTTAAGGGACAAGTTTTGAATAACAAAGTGGGACCTTCTATGGCTTAAACTTTTCTCGCCTCTAATGGTATCGATACCAAAAAAAAAATATAAAAAGTGAACTGATGTGGACGCCATCCAAGCAAAGTCCTATAAATTTCTTTTTTTTCGCATAAAGATGTTGTCGTATATGTATATGTATTGTATACATATGTATGTATGTATGTACATAATATTGAGGAGAAAGGAAATTATAATTTTATGTTGCTGAGTAGTATCTACAAGAAAGTATGGGGTGACAAGAAAAAAGGTCCTTTTCATGCGAAAGTGTGTGAAGGAGTCCCTATTCTATCCCTCACCCTATCTATACCCACGCTATATCATCCCTCAACCCGCTGAAAACCGATGAAAATGAACCTTCGGTAAATCCTTATTAGGAGCAATTTTGTAAAGTATGTACTTGCAAATACCTTTTTAAACTATACGAAAAAAATGAACAAAAAACATTTTTTTTTTAACTTTGAGCGTATGGCATAAGAATATTGGGACATCATCAGAGAAAAACGTGACTTAAATTAAGCGTAAGGATCAAAAATATGTCAATCCCTGTCATGTCGTTTTGCATGTTATAAAAAAAAATAAAATATTTCAAAGAAGGGATGGTAAAGTTTTCGAGGGAATGTTTTTATTTATCAATTTCTTTTTGAATTTTATTTTTGTATGATAAATGTACTTATACTTTGTGATTTATTCAAAAGCCAAAATAATAATAACATAATAATAAAAAAAAAATTGTTTATATCCCAATTTCCCAAAACAAAAAAGGATTTATGAAGAAAGTTTATTTTGGTTAAAAGTATTATGAAAAAGTATAACATGCAGATAATGAAACCTGTTGCTGATTTAATTTTAACACGGGAATGGTGCTATGAATATTTAAGAAATAATTAATAAAGCGTAGGTGCTGAGTGTATTTATGCAAATTAAAATAAGAAAAATTCAAAAACTTCCAGAAAGTCTTAACTTTCGAAAATTCTGGTCTGTATCATATTTACCTATTTATGTATGTATAGGCGTGTTTTTTTGCAAGCCCGGTGGGAATTGCAGGAAAAAAACGACCACAGGGATTAGTGACAGCAACACAGAAACAAAATGGAGTTTTCATACAAACTATCGATAACAAGTATATAATTTATGCCGGTAACACAGTTTTTCTGTGTGCTTAAGTTAAGCCCGGAGAATTATCTGGGTTTAGCTTAGCCCGTAGGGGATTAGTTGTTGTTGTATTTAACATGGTGATTGTTTAGCACCGACGTTGTTTTTTTCGACCAATTCCCTCTGGGCTTACAAAAAAACACGCCTTATGTACGTGGTAAAGATTAGAACTGTTTGAGGCCTTAGGCCAAGTCATACAAATGAAGCTATTTTAAAATAAAGCTTAATTGAAATTTGTTTCTTTTACCTCCCGTCTATGCACCCATTAAAACATTTTTTTTTGAAAATATGATTTAATACAATTGAGTTGGTACATTCTACCAACACCATACATCACTGATTTTTCTGACCTTAAAACCCCAATGTCGTGTTGTCCAAATCATCAATATGTCAACGTATACCTGGCTAAAATGTCGATATAAAAATGTTACAAAAAGTCTGTTGTTAAATCTTCAATTTACTTTCACTTCACAAAATGCATCGCATTGCATTTCAATCATCCATTAAACTGCATTATTTGAAAAGTGACAAATTAAATAAGATAAATATCAACATTGTGCGGCTTTTAATTAAAACTTCCGCTGAACAAGCGACCTCTATAGCCTTCTGTCTTCATCGCTCCTGTTGACAGTCATTCAAACAAAAGAAACCTATTTACCGCCTGTATACTTTTGCAAGACAAAAAAAAAAGAAGCAAACAAAACTACATCAAGCAAATGATGAGCTGCAAGACTGAGCAAGTACAATAGCTAGCGGCAAGCGCACGTTGTGAGCTGGTGACTTAAAAAAAATAGTGAAACCAGTAACTAGCCAAATGCAAACAATGGGGCTTATCCCTGGATATTATTAACTGGGAGACTCCTGTTGGAAAATAGCAGCAGCAATTCCAATTGCCTTGGCAAAATGTCGTAGTTGTTGATAAAGGATGGCGAAGTGCGCCTTGCCAGGACTTTTTTATATATATTATTCCGAGCAGGGGGGCGTGTTAACAATTATTTTTATTATTATTCTGCCTGCTTGAATGTGCTGTGAATGGTTTCATCGTTGTCAGCATGGTCGTCACCACCATCATCATCGTCATCATCATTGTCATCACAATCATCCTCAACTCATTTTCAGTCTCAGACAATGAACTGAAAAGGAACTCTAAAACGTTTTTTGCATTAAGCTCCAGCTTGGCGTGAAATTGCTTGTGATGCCATCATGATATCAACCAACCCCCATCACTATAACCAGCATCAGCTACAAGTAGAAGCAGGAAGACAAGAATCAGCAGCAGAGTATAGCATCAGAGAAGCAGTAACTTTAGCAAGCAAGATGAATAAAATTATTATTTAAATAAATGGAATTATTATTGCTTGGCCAAGACGCCACTCTTGCCTTTGCTAGCACATCTGAAACTTAAGTGAAAAACTATACTTGTCTTGAACCTTTGTTTTCTCTTCGGGGGCTTTATGATGAGCTTGGACAGAATATTAAATTAAAATTCTGTACATACGAATAAATTGTCAATAAAAAAAAAAAAAAGAGTCGAAAAGGATTTTCATTAAAATTGCAGACATTTTGACTTTCAGTTTTTTGAACTTGTCTATTTCTTATTCAGGTTTTATCAATATATACAGTCAATCTGTCATTTTTGTGTACAAATTTAATTTCTATGTTATTAGAAAATGAGTTAAATCGTAAACTTCGCATTGTTTTTGAATTCTTTGTATTATTTTCACGCTTAAAAAAGACATCAACGAGCTTATTGGTATAACGAAGAGCGAGTTGAGTTATAATAGATTTTCTTCTACATCGACAATTTAACTGAAAATTGACAACAACAAAATATTTTATTTATTTATTAATTTTTTTATTGGTGTAAACTGGTATAACGGACATATTCAATTAAGGTGTTTAAAATTTGTCCTCAATAAATCAAAAATTTAGCTAATCTGCATGTTTTTAGGTTTAAGATATTAAATAACAGATTAACTGTGTACTGTAATTCCTTTTGTAAATAACAACCGACTGTAATAACAACATGTTATAGCTACGAAAATTAGTATATTTTCTAGAACAATTCCTGTGTATCCTGTTTTGCAATCTTCTTCATTTAAACAATCTTCCCTAGTTCTGTTTGTTTCTTTTTATTTATTTATTTTTTTTTTGTCTATTCGGATGAGATGAATGAATGAAAACGATCTCAACCATATCACATGATTTGTCGGTGTCATTGCAGATGGCCTACTTGCAAGCGAGAGCAGATTTTTGACACTATACTTCTTGCTCGTCATCTCATCTCGTCTTTGCTTTCAAAAAACGCATTCAATTTGTCAACGTAGCTTTCAGAGGTTTATGAGAATGATAGATTCCGACTTCCGAGATAGATACATTGTGATTGATGTTTGTTTGCATGTACATTGTAGATATGTTTCCTTCCTTTGCTGCTCCTTCATCCTTTGGAAGGAGTTCACACACTTAAATCAATCAATCAATTTTTCATATTTTACGACAAGACGTTGGCGGAATATGGTTTTACCTTCCATAAAGGAAAAACAATTTTTTTTTACAAATATGTAGTTTAAATAGAAAAGGAGCACATAGAAAAGTGATGGAAATCGGAAAACGGAAACGTGCAAACGAATGAAAAAAAAAAAGGACGAACAAAATCTGATAGTAATAGGTAGTACAATGCATCAGATGAATCCTTGACTAGACATGACAGAGACACAATCAATTGCCAAGGATGTGAACACTGAACAGAGAACAACGAAAAGAGAAAATTCCTACTTCAGCTTCCTTATTGACATTCCACGGTATTTTAAGTCAGTCTGTTACCGTCACCATAGTTCTCGTTTGTGTCGTTGCCGTCATTTTCATCGGTCCTACCATAACTGGTCTGGTGACAGAGAGAAAACAAAGAAATGATGAAGAAGGTGTGCTATATCCTATATGAGATGATGGAATTTTCTGTTACCGATTCATGTATAGTATAAATGGATCTGGTTTACATAACTATATAGAACTACGTGCCACCTTACATAAGATGCTATTAAATTTCAATAAAGTAAATATGAGTTAGTGTATAGGTAGAAAAGACAAGATGAGGGAATTTGGTTGTTGTGGCTCCAAAAAGCTGGTTAGGTTAGGTATATATCCTTTGTGCTAGTGATTGAAGCTGCCATCAATATGGATGGTTTAATTTTACCTCTTAAATAACATATATACTGTATATATTGAACTTTGATGGTTATGATTCTTGTTATTTGCTTTGTGTTTTTTTGACGTTCCCTCTGCTTTGTGTCGGTTTGCTTTTTTGTAAGCGAGGTACATAATTCTCTTTTTGGATTTTTGTCGATACATTTTGAAAGAGCGACATATATTGTGGTTTAACAAAATCCTTTACATTTTCTTTGAGATAAGGCGAAAAGACTTTATGCATGATGCATTTTTTACATTGTTTTGTTTTTTTTTTTTTTTTGAAGCAGCTTGAAAAAAATCCATGTGGTGGTTTCGAGTTTCTTTGAAGCAATTTCTATGAATTAAGTGACCTGACCACACCATAGTATGGAACATGGAACATGGAACATGGAACCTGCAACACTTCAATTAATTTTCCAACACATTTTAAGATCATTATTTTGCCTCTATCAGCCAGGTTTAAAACCTTAACTAGGTTTGAAGAAATTCTTCTTGTAAACAATTTTTCATTTTCGTATTTGTATCAATTTGATAGAAAAGCGACGCATGATATGCTAAATTTTATTATTTAAAATTTAATTCATCTTATTCCAAAGAAAGTCAACTCAAAATATTCATAACTTCTATGTAAATTTTTTGTAATCGGTCTGAGACACACAATTTTAATTCAAATTCGTATCAGCTAGTTACAAAATAGTTTTCCAAACTACATAAATTAAATAACCAAAGAACCTTTCCCAAAATATTCTTTAACAATAATTAGTATCTTGGTAGGTATACCTTCGAGTTAAATCTAAAAATTTTATATTCATGAAATGGCTTTCAATTTGATTACCTTTTATTTGTTCATATTATATACAGTATACCTACCTACCTACATACTTGTATTTTATTTGTAAACGTGGTATAATAAAGACACCTAATTTATTTATGGGACCAAAACAGAACTTTTACTACCTTTTCTCGTCAAACAAAAACAAACATACATACATATGTATGTATAAATTTTCATTCGTCCGTTATAGAGCTAAAAATTCACCTTATAAGCACACAAAATAACCATAAAATTTACTGCGCCTTCATCAGGGATAAAATATTACCCTATTACTTCTCTAAACAAACACAGATTTTTGAAATCTCTCTCCCAACATCAAATTACTAATTCACCCTCCCATATTCATCAAAATCTGACATAAAGGCGTCAAACAGCCCACCATGACAATTTACACCATTTTACACATGACATGGTGCGGCGCGGCGCGGCGGCGGCGGCCGTAGCGGCAGTCCCAGAATTGGGTTGTAGAAATAAATATTTTCTATATTCATTCGGTAAGTGAGGGGGGTTGTTATTACAAGATGGGTGCCATTGCCACAACCATCAAACTCCTCTATACATAGAGAAAGAGACCTAATAAAATATTCATTGGATGCCATTTACGCAAAACTTCTATCCTTCAATCGTTTCTAAACGCACTTTACCACACAACACAACCGCCGCGCCGCCGCCGCCACCACCAACATACAATGTGGTGGCAATGATAAAGCAACGGAAAGAAAAACGCTAAATCCAAAGCCAAAGCTCGTAACTAATAAAAAACAAATAACACACGATGACATACACAAACAGACAAGAAAATGGGTCATGCTCTTATAGCAACAACAAATCCACAATATTTAGAAGAAAAACTCAATTTCATCATCAAAATATAAAAAAAAAAGAAAAACAACAGGAAGAAAAAAAACACACATCCCTCTTCTTTTCGTATATGTATTCTATCATCACATCATACAGATAAAAAAAAGGGACGAAAGACACCAAACCACACAAAAATATATTCATAACAAATAATACAACAAAATGTTTATGAGAAGTTGAAATACATATAGATTTAGAAATGCCCCATGGCTTTGTTTTGGGCTGAAAATGCAATAAAAAAAGACTTTTAGTCTTTAAATGATTTTCGTATATAATTTGTTGACCTTTTGATGGCATGCCTAACTAAAAAACAAATGGATATAGAGAACCCAGTATGTATGTACATTGGGTTCAGAAGTGGGATTCAATGGGGAAGATATAGTGTAAGTATGGTAATGCGATTTTCATATTTAAATGTCGCCAAAGAAGATTCGTGAAGAGGACACAGGAAACAGGACGACCAAAGAACCGACGCATTTATACACTATTGCTATGACACCCGTAAAACAAAGACAAAAGTGCCACTAGCAGTTTGCGAGTCCCTTTTCTCGTTTTTTTTTGTTATTTTTGTTTTTGATGCCATAATGGGACCACAAACTTCTTTTGGTTAGGTTTGCTTTGCAAATAAAATAACATCATAATTCTGTTGCTGCATCAAACTGTCAGATGATAATGTTTAGAGAAACACAGTGGTGGCAGCGTTATTAAACTTCGGTAACTTTAAATTTAGTTTTTAATGAAAAATAACAAAAGGACTTCATTATCTATTAACTAGTAGAGAAAATCTGTTTTAAAACCAACATTACATAAGTTTGAGAAAAGTTTTTTTTCTTTATGAAAATTTCACTTCGCTTGAATATTTTGGTAAACCCAATGAAAATTATATTTATAAATTTCAATTAGATAAATAACTAAATTCCCATATAAAGTTACTATTATTTGTCTCTAAGGTTAAAGGCTGTTGAATAAGAAGTATGGCGTGAAAAATTGTACAACGAATTCGATTTTTTTTTTACCATGCCGGCTACGAGAGGTCAAGTAGGTACTAAATTTATATAAAATTTTATATTTTATATTTGAACCCCTCACTGTAAAATTTGGATTTTTACAGTCCTATACGATACCAATAATGCTATCTCACCCAGAAGGTGTATCATATTACACTTTCGATAAATTTCAAAGTGTTCTCTTTCATTGTTATACCTACCTAGAACTGGAAGAAGAAAAAATCTGCGCCAAAAGCAAATGGCAACTAGAAAATTTACTACAAATAGCCCCCAACAAAAATAAAACATTCACATTTCTAGAACAAAAAAAAAAATAAAAAAAATACTTATATTAACCACACCACACTATGATATCACCATAAGAGAAAAGGCACCCTTGGCGTTATGTTTATTCTTGATGTAGCTATAAGATTACTTAAACAAAATGTTATATGCATATTTACATAGGTACATTTATGATTAAATCGAGTTTCTTCTTCGTATTTTCATAAATTTGTTTTTCTGTTTTAGTTTTAGTTTTAGTTTTCATAGGTATAGGTATACCTGTATATGAATAATGCATAAACTTATAGAATGGCCAAGAAAATTTTCTCCATGATGTGACCCTACGCCTAAACCACCTAAACTACCTTCATATACCTACTTTTCGCCTTTGGGAATGATAAGATGAAGAAAGAGTAAATCGTTATAATATGATAACAAAGGATCTTTGAGTTCGAATTTCCAAAGGACTTTAGGACACAAAGTTAGGCCCTTGAAATGAGTAAAAAAAACACATTTTCATCAGAATAATTTGAATATCTTCCTCAAATCTCCTATACTCCCGGGAAACCTAAATCTAATTGCCACTTTTCATCATCGTAGTCGCCAACTCTTGGGTCAAATAAAAGACTATACCTAACTACCACGAAAATGTTCTTACTAAAAATTTCATCTGCCAAAATTTAATTTTCGAATAATGTATGTATAACAAAAAAACTACAATTATTTATGTTTGTGTTTTTATTCCTAAAGCGGGACAAGGTTTTTGTTCAACTCAGGTGGTATCTGTTGAATAAATTCCAATTAGCTTGGCTTGACTATAAGTTGCATAAATGACTTAATTCAGCCACTCAGTTCATTTTCATCATTGTTTTTGTTTTGAATTTATGCAAATATTTTTTGTATGAATGTCATGTATGTAGGTATACAGGGTGCTCTTTTAGATTTCTGCAACAATATCAAACATTATAGAAAACTTTTTCTTTGAAAGAAAGGCGAAGAATTTTTTCCGAGGATAATTCCAACTCTGGGATCAATAGGATTTGCGAAAATTGTTTAATTTGTTTAAGTTTAACGAACAGATCTATGTATTTCGTGACCAAATTAGAAAATTCGGTTCAAAGGAATCTTAATAAAATTGATGGTAACTTGAAGCAAATTTTTCATTCCAAAGGATCTAGCATTATTAGCAGAACGAACGAAGAATGGAAGGACGGTTTGATCAAAATTCTTACTCTATACGAATATATTTGTTTCTTCTATGTAATTAACATACATACATTATCTACATACTCACACTAACGCGATGAATTTGTAAAAAATAAAATTTTACTGTCAATACGGATACGAGTTTTAGATTGCATCTTCGCATCGACACCAATTTTTTCAATAAAATAAAAAATCAAAATATGTAGTTAGAAATTTCACTACATAGACCCAGATGTATTTATTTGCAATCGAAAGACACCCTGTATAATATTAATAACCTCTTATATATTCAAAACGTGCTACTAAAATGTATAGAGAGGTAGATATATAGGTATTGTATCTCAACAACCATTACCACATATACTCACAAAAATTGTATTTTAATGGAAATCTTTGAATATATTTTATGGTCCTTTCAAATTCACGAAAATTAAATTGAAATTCATGAAAAGGGATGAAGTCATCTTAAGTTAGTGGAAAATTAAATTGTAAATCTTAAATTATTCCTTTAAATACTCTCTATCTATGTAATTGTATACTTTTTTAGTCTTTTTCAAAAAAAGCAGGGTTTATATGCATAAGCTTATAGTAATATGAAATAAAAATAAATAGAAAACAACACGATAGAAGCAATGTATGAACCTATCAAATAGAAATCCTATAGAGAAGTAGGTAGAATAGGTTGCTTTTGAAATAGTTGCTTTTGTTTCCGACAGTAAATCATCCGTCCATGTGAGGAACAAACTATAGGTAGTGACACAGGAAATGCTTGTGCATATTAAAGATATCAATTTGCAACCAGAGGTCTGTGAAAATCCCAGAAACATAACTTTCTATAAAACTTACTGGTTTAACTTAGGGACACGCAGCACCAGATGTAGGCGTAGGGGATAAGTTGTATAGATTGGACTGCATAGGACGAGTATGTATATTGAGCATTATTTCTGGAACTTTGGCATGGTGAGATGAGTGCGGAATGAACAAATTTCAAGCAATGGTCTGCAAAATGCAGCACATGGGATTCATGTATGTTTCCGCTCGTTTGCATTTGCATACACCTTTTATTTGCTACATGAGTACGGTACTGTACATGTATCAGGTCAGGACCTTAGTAGACCTTGGGGCGCCATTAACAGATTTAAACCTTGACTTTCTTCGAGAAGAATGGCAGTGAGTCGTAGTAGTGGAAACAAACGCTATGATCCCTATTGAATTAGCACATTATAGATCTGTAGCTTGGCTATGGTCAGTTGTCGGTAGTTTGTCCCTCTTAGTGCCCTCCATTTCGTCTCAACTAGAACCGAAATGTATATGTAATATGCTACATACCAACAGAATGTTGTTCGTATTGAAATGTTTCATGTTTTACATGTCCGACGTATTAAATAATTCGAGGTTAGGCACACAAACAGGACTACAGTGTGTAGTATAGTATGTGTACAAGCTGATAGGTGTCTGGCCTACTCATACCAAAGACGCATCCAGTATCGAAAAAGGAATGCGTGCCAAGGGGTGGTGCTGTTATGGTTGTGGTGGCAGGAATTGAATTAATTTGTTCTGCCACATGTACTCACCTCAGCTAACAACCGTTTTAAATGGTTAGGATTTCTTGCCAAAGAAAATAATTAATAAATTGCTTTGCCACGCAATCGGTTTGTTATGGTTCTATAGTTTGCAGCTTTAAGCCACAATCATTTATTTATGATTTACGTGTGTGGTATGTGTGACGAAATAAAAATGATTGTGTTTTTTTTTTATTGTTAACAGCTAACAGAAATAAATGATGAATACTAATTAATATCGCTCCGATTTGAAAAGCTTATGATTTTTTAACCGTTTTCACAGTGGTAACAGAAAACAGGCACGAACTTTGTATAAAACCAAATACATATTTTCACGATTGTCAATTGAGAATGAATTGATAATTATTATTGAAATAAGTTTAAACTCAATTTATTAAGAATCTCTCTATTAGAGTCTCATCAATTTCAATTAGGTATCATAACTTTTATTTACTTTATAAATATCGGTCTTCACTTTTGACGTTGACAGATTCGAAAATTTCCCTATAATTTTTAAATATAAAAAAGTTTTGTAGTTGCTTACCAAAATAATATTGTAGATACATATACACTTTTTCAGAAAATGCAGAAAACACTAAAATAGTTAAATTACTGAGCCACGACGCACTGCTCTACCAACCAAGGCACGACGGCAACGAACGTGACCGCAACAGTATTTAAACTAGGTAGGTAGGTATACTGTTTAAAAACGACTTTGTAAAAGAAAGCAATTTTTTATTATAGTTTTTTTTTCTTGATCACCATTTCTTATATTATAATTTTCTATTTTTTAACTACCGATCACGAATCGCGAAATAATTAGCACGTATGAATGTACCTCTTCAACGACTTCCGAAGGTCAAAATTAATATTGAATATTTTTTTTTTTAGAAAACACTGCCAGAAAAAGTATTATTTCTGAGCCACGACGCACTGCTCATTCAACGAAAAAAACACGATGAGGAAACGACGACGATAGAGACGACAATAACCACGCGCTAACCCCGACGATATTAAACTACTGAAACTGATTGAAAACGACTTCGCAAAAAAATCACATTTTCCGATCAAACAAAATATATTTTTTTATTAAATTTAATAATTTTTCACTTTTTTACTCGGAAACTCGTATTTAAATACCGCACATTTAATATAAATACCGAAAGCCTATTCACGACACGTGAGCGAATTAAAAAAAACGTCCATTTTGTTTTCATGTTTAAACACGTTCCTAACCAGCGAAGTAGTTAAACAATTTTTTTTAATTATTTTTTTCCGAAATTTAAAGCTACAGAACACACACACGAAATTTTTAATTTTCATTTTTCCTTAATCGACGCGTCACCCTTTTTTAAATTAAATTTTTATATTTTTTTTGTTCTTTCTTTCTTTCTTTTTTCAGAAAACACTTTGCCGAAAAAAAGGATTATTTCTGAGCCACGGCGCACTGCTCAGTCAACGAAAAAAACCCGATGAGAAAATGACGACGATAGAGATGAAAATAACGACGCACTAACCCTGTCAAACCCTGACGATATTAAACTACTGACTGAAAATAAATTCGCAAAAAAATCACATTTTCCGATCAAATAAAATAATTTTTTTTATTAAATTTATTAATTTTCCACTTTTTTATCAAGAAACTCGTATTTAAATACCGCACATTTAAAATAAATACCGAAAGCCTATTCACGACACGTGAGCAAATTAAAAAAAGCGTCCATTTTTTTCATGTTTAAACACGTTCCTAACCAGCGAAGTATTTAAACAATTTTTTTTTCGAAATTTAAAACTACGGAACACGAAATTTTTAATTTTCATTTTTCCTTTCGACGCGTCACCATTTAAATTTTAATAATTTTTCTTTTTTTAATCACCGATCACGAATCGCGAAGTAATTAGCACGTCGCATAGATACTTCTTCAACGAGCTTCCAAAGGTCACTGAACACTGATTGAACTGAACAAATTACATCGGAGAGGTGATGCTCTCAGCTAAGTTTATTTTATATTCAATATATAAAATGATTCGAGTATTTGATATTTTTACAAGCAAGCAATATATGTACGTGTATCTGCTTTTAGAAAAGCTTTTTTTTTAAATGACGAGAATGGAGAAGAAAATTAAACACGATTGATCGAGTTTGAGTGTGATAGGGGCGTCTACATTAACATATATGTTTGACAAGCACGGTATGATAGGGTGGATAGTGTGAACGCTCCATCCAGCATGACAAGCATATTTGAGAATGTAAACGCCCAATATTACCCATATGGAAATTGTGGACCATGTAAAGTTCCCTGCTTTTTAGAGACAAAGTTATTGAGATTTTTTTTACTTTTTTTGGTGAAGCAAGAATAAAACATTTTTGGCAATTTGTTTTATTTCTCATTTTCCTAACTTTTGTAATTTTTAATTCAAAAATTGTTTTATAAGCTAGGGTTATAGGTTATAGGATAGCTATTTCTTGGGGAATTGAATAAAAATGTCCTGTCAAATGAAAAAAATAAAGTAAGAATGTTTGTAGGTAGGTACTTACCAAATTAATATTGTGTAATTTTATTTTCAGAAAAACACCACCCGAAAAAGTTTTTATTTCTGAGCCACGACGCACTGCTCAGCCAACGAAAAACACACGATGAGAAAATGACGACGATGTTGACGTACGTGAACCCGATGATATTAAACTACGAGTTCGCAAAAGAATAAGATTTTCCGACCAAATAAAATAAATTTTTGTATTAAATTTAAGTATTTTTCACTTTTTTTATAAAGAAAATCGTATTTAAATACCGCACATTTAAAATAAATACCGAAAGCCTATTCACGACGTGTGAGCGAATTAAAAAAAGGCATCTATTTTGTTTTTCATGTTTAAACATGTTTCTAACCAGCGGCGGAATCAATTTTTTTTTTACTATTATTTTCCTAAATTTAAAACTACGGAACACACACGAAATTTTAAATCGACGCGTCACACTTTTAATACTTTAAATTTTTTTATACTTATATTTTTTTTTAACTACAGATCACGAATCGCGAAATAAATAACACGTACGCAGTTCCTCGATCCGCTTCGGAAAGACAACTGAACTGAATTACCGAACTGAACCAATTATATGGGCGCGGTGATGCTCTTAGCTAAGTTTATTTTTTTATTAAATAAAATGATTTGTGTATTTGCTTTACTTTTGCAATCAATCAGTATGTGTACCTACATATGTGCTTTCGGAAAAGCTTTGTTGATTCCACATAAGCCGTGTTTTATGTATGGAAATAATGCTGTTGGTGGATCATCTAAAGTTCTCTTCTTTTTTGAGACTTATTAAAAATTATGCTGAAATGCTGACTGCCCGCTGTTGCCACTTTACCTTATTACTACTGATTTTCCTTGCTTTCGATCTTTTTATTTTAATCATGTTTTATAAGCTAGAGTTACGTACATATTATAGCTATTTCTGAAGGGCAAGTGAATCATTAAACTTACGCATTCGCTTTGTTTTTTACTTGCGATATAGGTACCAAAAAACAAGTTTAGGATTCAAAAAATATCGACATCGATTTTAATCATTTTTAAGATTATTGAGAACCAGAAAAAAAACTCTGTCCCGCAATTCATTTTATCTATATTTTCAATTTTAGGCAAGAATTGAATTATTTAACAAAAAAAAACCGTAAATACCTACATACATACCTAAAATGCCAGAAACCGCATTACACAAGTTTTTTTTATTCAGAAGAATTTATTAACAAGAATAATGTCCTTATAACTGAGAGTCTATATGGAGATGAAACTTTAATAAAGAAAATATACGATCCATTGGTAGGTTGTACACTCTTTGACTCTTGTTATATAGTGATGGTGGAGAGCAAAGAGTAGGTACCAGTAACCTATACGAGTAGTCAGTGAATTTGAATTTCAGAATTTTAAATCAAGCCTTTGCAGGAAACGACAAAAGGAAAGTAATACGTTACAGTTGAGTGCCGTCTTATACCACCTACCTACTTTAGTTTAGCCTTATGGCTAAAGCATGAATTCTGATAACAAAACTAGAACTAAGAGAAGAAGTAATGAATGACTGGCCGACGAGGATGACTAAAACCTCCTGTATCCGGGTTATGGCCTGATAACTATAGTTCGTCAATTCAGCACAGTTAATATATTTCGCCCAATGTCGTTGTAAAGTCGTTTTCGTCTGGTGGTGTTGCTGCTGCAAGGATTGAGATATGGTTTTGTCCTTTCAAATTGGGTTTTCCTGTTAATGAAACACTGGAACTACTATATTGATTAGTATGCAAATTGAAACAATGGTCACTACATCCACTACCTATGTACATCAAAGGTTCGTGTGTTCTTTGTGAGCGTTGGATTCGGTAATGTATTTTCAACGGGGAATTTTTTCAAACCTTTTTCACTCACAAGGAAGGTATGTTTGATTGGACTAATGAAGGTGGTGGTTTAGCTGAAGAGGATTCAGTTTAAATTATTGCCTTGTTAAAATGCAATTTCCCTTATAATCACTTTTACAGTGAATAATGATCTCGAAAATTCGAGTCTCGAAAAAAACGAGTCCCGAAAAAAAAAACGAGTCTCGGAAATTCGGGTCTGGGAAATTCGAGTCTCGAACGAGGCTCGAAAATTCGAGTCTCGAAAAAAACATCCAAATTTATATTTCGAAAATTTTAGCGCATTTTGACAATCAAAATTTTATTGGCTTTTTGAAAAAAGAATAGGCTTTCCCAGAAAAAAAAAAGGATTTTAAAAATACTTTGAAAAACCCATCAACTTTAATTTCTTTATACGAACAGCGAACCCAGCTAAAGAAAATACAAACATTTGTTTTCGGAATTTTTTCAAGATTTTTTCATATTTTGCGAAAAACATTGTAAAGTTTATTTTGAAGAAACTATATTCTTCTCAGAGCTTTATTGCTTTTTAATAATGATAAAATGTGACATCCAATTCTACATTTAAAAAATTCTATTCAAAGATTTAAAATCTGTGAACATGCAAGTCCTAGTTTCTCAAATAATTCAATCTCGTGAGTTGAAAGTGAAGCCTATGTAGACAGTGATTTGACGAAAACCTTTTTTTTTGTATTCATCCATCATCGTTATGTTAACTTCATATTAAACCTCTACTTGAAACCAATATATGCACTTGCCTTTTAGAGCTTTTGTTGCGGAGTGTTATCTATTTGCGATCAGCTTGCCATTTCCTCCTATCAAAATTAAACATTATGGTTAGGTATATTGCATATCCCCCTGAAGGTTAAAAATTGTAAAAAACAAAAAAAGGCCAAGGCACTTCGCACAATAAATTAATAAATCAAATACCCAAGCGAAAATGCCAATTTATAAACTTTTTGCCCCTGTAGCTTCATAAAGTTACAGATGATTAAATTAAAGCAGAAAGGTCGTAGGTCTAGGTATATTTATTAACCAATGTTCTTCTTTTGATTGAGTAAGGGAAACCTGCTTGATACATGCCACCAAAAGAGTTTCCATACGAGACAAATTGGCATTTATTTTTATTTCACCTGAAACGGCTGAATCGAAAACATTATTTAATATTTTTATCAAATAAAATATAGTTACAAAAAAATGGCAAAGTAGGTAGATATGCAGCAATAAATCTTTTAATTTCCAAGTGAATTAAATAACTCCTTAGCAGTTTCCTTTCATTTTCTTTTATTTCCACCAACGACATCTTTTTGCAGAGCGGCCGATAAACCAACCATAATTTAACAGACCATAAATGAAAAAAAAATTACCACAAAAACAAACCAGACTGGGACAGGGATGAAAAATCGTCTTTCAGAAATGTATCAAAAGCTTAAAAGAAAAGTGTATCAACTTGTACTTTTTGATTGTTTTTAACAAATCAATATTGTTTGTAGAATAGTACCACGATATGAACATCTTTTAATATTAGAAAAAAAATAATCATATTATGTAATAGAATGCTCAAATCCACCATTAAACCAAGATTAAAGTACATTTACATTAATTTACTTAAAACACCAAGAAAAATATTTCGGTTCAAAATGCCAATAGCTTATTTTACGATTCGACCTAACCTGTATCCATATTGCGGTGAACGCATTTATTTGAGAAACGAATTTTTGTCATCGTTTGAAACAAAAAGAAACTTTTATTTCACTTTTAGTTCATACAAATTAATGAAATAGTACTTGAATTTTGAAAGGTATTGTCTTAACTTCTTTGTGCGGTGGAAACAATGTTTAAATCTGAACGAGAAAAACTTTCAGTAAAAACATTGTCTGACAAACAATAACAGTAAATAAAGTATTACAAAAAGTTAGACATAGTCAAAATTATTATAAAAATGGTTTATGTATATAAATAAATATTAAATATTACTAATCTAAACTGTATTGACAAAAACTGCCAAAATTGTATCGAATTTTATAAAAATGTACTTTAGTCAAGTTGAATGTATCGAAAAAAGTACAATTGTATCGACTTTTACAACCATGGACTGGTAAGCATTTTTTTCCGTTTGCCTTTAAAGTTCAAACCCACAAAAAAAAAACATTGAATTTCGTAAAAACTTAAGGAGACACAAACTTTTTTTCTGATGCACCAGGCCAACAAAAATTATACAAAGGTTACTCACCACAAGCCACATTCATAAAAGAAATACACATACCAAAACAAAAATGATTGCACTCAACCTCACTCAAAGAAAAACTCAAAAGAAAAAGCGTCAAAACACATGTCATGACGAGAAATATAAAATAAACAAAAATCGATCTTCTATGTACATATGTATGTATGTATAAATCGGTGTATTCGAAAACACTGCAAAAAAAGAAAAGTGAACAACATTTAATTTAGTGTTTTTCCTATTTCCGTAGCTGATTCAAAAGCCAATGGAACACATTTTATATGAAGGCAATTTATTTGCCATTGGTTTATTGACACCCGATAAGTTGCTTTTCATATTTGTGTGCAAATTATTTAAATCATAATAAAAGAAATAAAAATAAATTTTATTTATATATACAAGGAATGTTTGTTTTGTTTTACTATTATAAAAATGATCTGTACCCAGATTTAAAGCAAATCGCTCGACCAGCGCACGTACGCACAGATCGGTTTTCAGCGCTGAATTTTAAATTTATACCTTTCCGCGAATGAAAAATGTTGGCACACCTCGACAAATAAATTTTAATTGACTTTTGATAAAATGATGCACCCTTTGCTAACTTTGCCCGAAAAAATTATTTTTTCTGAAATTTTTCCAAAACCCATGTATATTTTATAAAAAGAAAGGTAAAAAAACTCTATTCGTACGTGCAAGCAAAAATCTTCTACGTGGTCTGGTTCTCGAAATATTTACATCCAAAATATGGCGATATGCACCAGGCCAACAGAAATTATAGAAAGCCAAATTCACAAAAGAAATACACATACCAAAACAAAAATTATTGCACTCAACCTCACTCACAGAAACACTCAAAGGAAAAAGTGCCAGTCATGAGGAGAAATGTAAACAAACAAAAATCGATCTTCTATGCATGTATGTATTAATCGGTGTTTTCGATAACACTCTGCAAAAAAAAAAGTGAACAACATTTTGTTTAGGGTGTTATTTCCGATTTCCACAGCTGATTCAAAAGCCAATGGAACACATTTTATATGAAGGCAATTTATTTGCCATTGGTTTATTGACACCCGATAAGTTGCTTTTCACTCCCAAAGTGTCAAGGAGAACAATATTTCGGATTTGAAATTCAATGTCCCATAATTTATTTTGCAGAGTGTAAGAACCTCTTGTTGATTGCATTTTATGTTGCAGACTTTAAGGCGGAGTTTCTTATTTTTATTTTTTGTGCAGTGTTTCTACTTTTCATGATCGCTTGGTATTCCAGGAAAAAAATTGTTGAAATTTTTAAACAAAAACGAAAATTTCAAAAGAAAGGCGCCAAAAGGTCATGACGAGAAATCTAAAACAAACACAAATCGATCTTCTATATATGTTTAGATGGGTGTATAATCTAATCTGTGTATACGATTACTGCAATAAAGAAAAGTGGACTCTGCAAAAAATAAAAGTGGACAACATTTATTTTAGTGTTTTTCCTATTTCCGTAGCTGATTCAAAAGCAATGGAACACATTTTATATGAAGGCAATTTATTTGCCATTGGTTTATTGACACCCGATAAGTCGTTTTTCAGTCCCAAAATGTCAAGGCTTTAATATATTGGATTTGAAATTCATTGTCCCATAATTTATTTTGCAGAGTGTAAAAACCTCTTGTTGATTGCATTTTATGTTGCAGACTTTTAGGCGGACTTTCTTTTTTTGTGCAGTGTTTCTACTATTTATGATCGCCTAGTATTTCAGGAAAAAAATTGCAGAAATTTAAACAAAATCGATATTAAATTTCCGGCGTGAACTATAAAAGTTTTTTTTTTCTTTCTTTTTGAGTTATGAATATGTTTTTGTTTTACTTTTGACTTAAAAGAACAGAAGTAAAGTTGAGAAACTCCACATACCAAAGCATACATAGTGACATAGTGTGGGTGTTAGATTTTATATGCGTCAAAATGAGAGGTGTATGGATTTTAACAGGGGCGTGTGGGAGGGAATCTTTACTTAACTTAAAGGAACATCGTTTTAATTATTTGGCTTCATTTTTAAGGAGTTTTTCTTTCTATTCATAGATGGTTGAAAATTTAAAAAATATGTATTAGTATTTTAAGATCTTTCTTAAACTGAAACCAACGCAATTTAACGAGGTTTGGTTTTCCAAATATCCCACTACTAAGATATGCGGGTATTTGGTATAAGGAAATTTTCATTGCTATTAGTTATAAGAAATCAAAGAAATTATTTTAGTTACATTTTTTTTATTTTTTATTACTTTTCAATGAAAAAGAAGAAAAGGCATTGTTCGTTAACAAAATAGTAATAACATAATATTTTATAAATAGTTCATTAATTTTTTTTTTATTGTTTTTTTTTTTTTTTGCATTGTTGTGTTTTCTTTTATTTCAAGAGATTTAATATTTTAATAATAATAATAATAATTATAATAATAATAATAATAATAATAATAATATGAAATATTATGTGTCGAATTTATGAATCTGCAACAACCTCTGCCATATAGTTGAAATTTGTTTGCGTTTGCTTGATTATTGGGCCAATCTGAAGTTCAAAAGGATAAATATTAGGTCACGATACCAAGTTTGCTATCTGAAATGAATCACAATTTTAACAAATAAAATAATAATTATAAATATAATTTAAAAAAAATCACAATAACAGTTTATAATAAATTAAAAAAAAAGAAGAAAAAATACGTTTTGCTTAGTTCAAGAAGAGATTTTTAAGCAAGATAGTTTAATTGCCGGGTTCTTAAAGTTTCAAAAAAATCACGATTCTCAATGTTGATATTTAAATTTAAGGCACTCACTCTAAATGACCAATGATTTCAAAAATTAACATACATTTTGTTATATGAACCTACTAGTGCATTGATTAGAATAGATAAAGCCTCTTTTTAAAAATCAGGTCAGCAAAAACAAAAACTAACTAAACTAATACAAATCAAAATCAATAAAATACTCAAAGAATCTATATAAGTACATTACTTTACCCTTTGTAGAACACAGATGTCTTTTATAAACACTTTCATCACCGCAGGTCGCTGTTGACGGTTGCACTCATTTCCTGTGGGTCGTCGAATGCCATACTATATGGACAGAAATATTCTGTATTTGAAGCCTTGACAACTACATGGAGAATTTACACTGTAAAACACAAAATAAGTCGTATTAGATCACACTCAAATGGATAAACATTTACACATGCATATTATGTGTAAATGTGTCATTGTATAATTATTGTTCTTACCTTGAGAACCATGGCTCAATCGTCGATATCCCTTAGCATAGTTCATTGTAGAACTCCTGTCGGCTGATTGACATTTTCTTGCTCATCACATCGCCACTAAGAGTGTCGTTGATGCGTTTCTAAATGGATGTTTGGCGGTCAAAAAATCTGACCTGCTGGCATATTGTGCATCCATTCATCTAGTTGTCAATGGAAACCATTCAAATGTATCAAATGACATATTCACATTCGCAGTTGTTAACAATAACCTATGATTGTCGAATTATTAGGTAATTTTGCAGTACTAGGTATGATTTTTACGCCATTTACTGTGAGCCTCTTTGTTGATGATAAAACTAAAAACAAAAATTCTTTTAGAATTGACAATAAGCAATATTTTACACACTTACCTTTAATAATTCAGTTCTTGAGCCAAAATATTTAGATTCAGAGCACTCTGACCAATCAATGATAAATCCATTTGAATGTTATATTCTTAGTTGCTGCTCTCCTTTATATGCGGTCTTTTCACTGTGGTGGACATTATCATCAGTAACAGTTTTATCGTCTAAAATCAATTCTTTCGTTATCATCTGAGGCTTAGCTGGTTCGTCCTTTTCAAATCATTTTAAATTGACACCAAATTGCAGACCTTTTTTTTTCATATTAATAAATAATGTCCTTTGGGTTGCTTAAATTCTCTAACGGCCATGAAGATTCTGCAAGGATAAATATATACATTTATATAATTTTTTTTTTTTTTTAAATTGTAAGAAACAAAATTTGAAAATGTAAAAATGAGAAGCGGACATAATAATTTCAAGAGAAATGGCAAACAAATTCTCACGATTTAAAAACCACCTTCTATAGGTACTATTTGACGAATCTAAATAGCAAAGAGGCTCCTTTTGTTTTTTGTTAATTACTGATTATGTCTTTTTGTTCATTTTCATTGCTTTGTACAAATTAGCGAGTAAGAGGAAAAAAAGAAAATGAAAAAGCTAAATTTATAGAAGATCAGTCGAGCGCATTTAATTTCTGTCGAAAACTACTTTTTCGCCAAAGTGGTTTTCAATCTGAAGTGATTTTTTTTTTCTCAGTACTCCATCATCATCTGAGTCTTTTTATATAGCCATCAGGAAGGAGGTTAGATTTTATGTGGATTATATTGAAATATCCTGTGGTAAGCAGCAGTGCTCGGTGGCGATTCTGCTGTCGTGAACTTAATTCACTAGAGTCAAAAATTGTAATCACGGTACGATAATTATCTGCTGAATAATATTTAATGACTAAAATCTTAGGTTAAGGAGTCGCAAAAAAATCACAGAGTTAGAAATGTCGCCTTATCACGGATAATGAGGATGCTATGGTTGTAAAGGGTTAACATTCAGTTTTTTGTTTAACTTTTTATCTTCGTCTACTATATCTATATATATTCTTTTGGCAGAAACGTTTACCTATACTTTTAATTACCGGAATATTTTTAACACGTCATATAAACGAGGATGTTGTACAATTTTTTTTGAGTAGAAGGAGGGGATTTCCAAAAAGGAATCATCCGCTAGCATCATCATTTTCATCATCTTCATGTTTATAATTATATGGTTGTCCTTGGTACTAAGTGGAGTAACATTTTTCCGCTTCGGGAGTAAGTTTTGGATTTTATTTAATTTTCAGTTTTTATTTGTGTTTGAGTTTTGGAGTGAAAAACTGAATTAGGAGATAGGTATTCCTACTTAATTATTTTTTTCTAGAAAAACATATTTTTGTGAATTCATATTATTATGTTATACAGTTAGTAAGTTCCACGGTAACTTGACAGATAAATGAAAATTAAGTGTTTAGTTGAGGGTATTATTTTTTGAAACATTTTGTGTATGAATATTCATGTTGAATTTCTCATAAAGTATGATTTTAAAATTCTATTTTCATGAAGTTGGCTATTTTATTAATTGTTTTAACAATTTTAATCAAATAGATTTCAAAATATGTACATACATCATATTATCGATAATATTCCAAAAGTATTCGTTTGTTAAAAAAAAAGACTAAAAACAATTCAATTTAAAGACTACAACAGCAAACGTCTGTCGTAGTCTTAATCATTTTTGGATATTTGGAAGATGAAACGTGTATGGATTTTGAAAACAAATTCCAAAGGATCTTTAAAGTTATATTCAGCAGCATCAGGATATATCCTGGCATTAGTAATTTTCAATTTATGCATCAATGCAATTTGTACGTGTTTGAATAGATTGTGGTGAATGCATTGGGAATAGCTTTTTATGAAAACATCACAATAGCATTTTAGAGCCATTCAAGAAGACATAGAATAGAAATACAGAAAGTTATTCAGAACTATTTTACGAGTATATATAGAGTGTGCATTAATCAAAGGTATAAAAATACATCCTGCCATGATGTATACAAATTATCCATTGGATAAAAGAGGAAGTGATAGCACTATTTATATTCGGATTCCACTCAGTTGATTGAATGATTTCAATTTTAACTAGTTGCTGCTACTTCATCCATCATCAAGTTAACCTCACTTTTATTTTTATATATTTATTTTTTATTTTGGTTTAACGCAATAAAATTATATATATATTTTATATTCGATTGATTGGGTCGTCATAGCTAGGTGGAAATAATCATTTTATCGTTCGTCATCATCATATTCTCATTGATGGTAGAGTAGAGATCCTTTGAAAGAAATCACAGAATCCACTTGAAAATTATGACCAAGAGAGAAGCCAATAGGTAGTTTATTTATTAATTAATTAATGCACTTTATATTATGGATGATTGACGTATATTATTATGCGGTCCGTTTCACGAGTGGTGGCCGCAATGAACCGATTATTTATTGATTTGTTTTTGTTGATTTACCATCACTCCTCGTCCGAGGTCGAGACTTATGATGACGAGTAAACAGGGCATAATAAGATATTTATTTATTTGTTATTTTTTTTTTAAACAAAGATTTCAATTATGCATAAATGAATGCATCATGTACGAGTATGCAATGAATTTTAATGTTTTTTATAAACAAAAGTTTTCTTTTTAATAGAGTGATGTGTCTGTGGGGGCGGAAAGTTTTATTTTTACTCAAAACGTATGTAGGTTATCCCAGTTTAAAGTATATTTAACTGGGTCATTAGGGTCCGTATTAATAAATTGTGTGGGATTAACTTTGTCTTTTTAAACTTTTTTGAGTCCCCTTTAAAACTAGTACTATTTTATTAAAAAAAAATGAAATTCAATAATTTTTAATATTTTTTAAAACTAGAAGACAACCATTTAGTTTCTGGCGTTCGATTAAAAATTTAAATTTTATAAAATTATCGATTTAAAATTTCACTTTTAAAAAATTAATATACTTTTTTACATTTTATGATTCAAGATATCGTTACATTATTATTAACAACGATAAATCTTAACTTAAGAGCAATTTTTTGTGATCTAGTCGTGTGTTTTATTTTCAAATTTTTCAAAAACTATATTCGCCACTAAAGTTAGTTGAAATTTTAAATAAAGATTATTTAAACATGATGGTAAAATATTTGAAATTGAGTTTTTTAATAAAAAAATGCGTGATTTTTTTAATTTAAATATTCCATTATTTATTCAATTATTAAATAAATCGACAAAAATAAATTGATTGTTCAATTACAATAAAAATTGGATATAATTTTAACAACAACTCAACGCCATAGTAAAGTTAAAAAATATATATTTGCCTATACTCAAAATAAAAAAACTGATTCCCCCACCACAAAATCTATTTGTTTAATTGCAAAAGCATGTCCTTCATTTTATTGTGTCATACATTTAATTACTATTTTTTTTTTTCTTATTTATTTTTCAAAACTGTAGGTAGGTAGGTAGGTATGCCAGCTGGATAACATATTACAATTTTCATGTAGTCATCTATTACATAGGCGCTAATGAAAACAGATTCTCTGACCTAAAATACTCTCAACACTCAACTAAATTGCAAAAACAGAATCAAAGTTTATCTAATAATTTTATATAATTCAAATTGAAGTGCATTTTCTACTTTAACATCTAATTTCATTTTATTCACTGGCGAGAATGAGTGAGCTAATATTTATTTTTCAAATTATTATCTATCAAATAATTTATTGTTTTATAACAAAACCTATTTTTTTTGTTGATTTTCATCACAGCACCACTATACCAGCAGTATCAATGTATGTATGAACGACTCTATTGGGCTCTGGCAGTATAGGTACGTGGTCGGTCGATATTTATGTGGATATAAAAAGGACTCACTGCATTTATTATTAAAATGTATTTTCTATATAATTGAACAAGATCGTTATGAAAATTAAAAAAATAAAAACTAAAATATTGTTTGTGTCCAGTGAATTAGAAACTTTCAAATCCTCATCCTTTCATAATTTACTCACTTCACTCATTATATTCATTTGAACACCTGTAATAATACCAAACCAATCGAGAACTGGGTATTTATTCCTTAACATGTTGTTTTTAAACTCTCTGGCCCAGCATAAGAGTATTTTTATAATGGTAGACCTTTTTATGGGCTTTAAACTATTTAAATAGCCTTTTTGTTATGCGATTCTATTGTGGGGTTGTTCATTTAGGTAGATAAATATTTTAAATAATTCGAATTTGCTTTATTTTCTTTTTGAAAATTTTTAATTGAAATTAGGTATACATACATATGTATGTATGTATGTATGTATCTATAGATTTTTAAAAACACCACAAAAACATGTATTGTACTAAATTATATGAAACACTTCAAGCGCAATGGAAGCTAATATAAATAAATAAACGAATAGGGTACGATATAAGGATATTACCAAAAAAAATATGAACGACTGGATCACACGAACGTGCTCTTATGGTTTAAAAAATTTAGTAACATTTTGTGAGAGATTGAAAAATTTGATAAGAAAAATGTTTTAGGTTTTTCAGGGTTGGTTCTTATAGTATTTTCATTAAACGCAAGAGAAATATCAGTTTTGACGGTTAGAGGTAAATTGTTTGTTGTTATATGTGGTAGGAATAAGATTTAATTTTGATTAATACGTTAAACAGGGTGTTTTGCATAAGGTGCGACAAAAGGTCAGGTTGTGTAGGAACGGCCAAGACAAGAAAATAATCGTGAGAGAGGTCTACTTCCCCCTGATTAGGCGGGAGAGGTAATTTTCTAAAAAATCGACTCGAAATAGAAAATAAATCGTCAAAATTAATGGCAACACTTACAATCAATGTCATACCTTTTTTAAAATCTAAAAATCTGTTTTTAATTCTCTTATTTTTTATTTTTTTAATATTATTTTAATATTTTTAAATTTTTTAAATATTTTTAAAATTTTTAAATACATATTTTTAATATTTTTTGAATATTTCTTTTTTAATATTTAAAAAATGTTTTTTTTTTTTTATATTTAATTCTTTTTACAATTTTTTAATATTCTTTAATATGTATATTATAAATTTTTTTTAATTATTTTTTTTAATATTTCTTAAATATTTTTTAAATATTTTTTAAAATATTTTGTTAATATTTTTTTTTAATTTTTTTGTAATGTTTTTTATTTTAATATTTTTTTTAATTATTTTTCTCAAAAACTAGAAGACATTTTAGTACGTATCTAGTTTTTAAAGTTTGACTAAAAATTAATACGAGAGTTAAATGTTTAAAAAAAATTCTTTATAACGTAAAATTTTTAATTTTTAAATTTTTTGTTTTCCATACGATTTTGTTTGTCTTGATCCAACCTACCCTTTTGTCGCATCTAATGCAAAAAAAACATGCAGATAAGTACAATCTGTAAAAAAACAAAAACTTTAGTTGAAACCCAAAGTTTTCAGACATCTAACGCACATCCATGAAAATTCTTAGAAAAAATTGATTTGATGGTGCGAAAGAAATTCGTGTGGGAAATTGATTCCATTCAGGGAATGAATATTTTCAGAATTTTTGGCTACGAAATTCTATGAATAATACATCACAAATGAAAGGTCGCAATTAAAACATTTTTTAGGAAAAAAAATTATTTGTTCTTCAACCGCGCTTTTAAAATACTGATTTACATAGTTTAATTTAAATCGAATAAAACATTTCATGGAATTACTAAAAAACAAAAATCATTAAATTATTCCCTACACGACCTTAACAATTTCAAAAATTATCCATCGCCTACACAATTTTTTGTTTCTCTTTTGATTCAATTACAAATTCCAGAGCTGCCATTGTATCATAATGAAATCATTTTTTATGTAGGTATCTAAATCAACCCTAGGCTATTACATGGGTATAAAAACTGTACGAGGACAGGTGTTGTCTTCTACTTAAATTAAATACAAAAGTCTCCTAAGAGATAGTTAACTATAAAAAGTGTACTCAAAGTCCCATTATATTTACACTTCTAATTAGCAATTCCCAGATTGTTATGATAGCCAAGGAAGAAATATAGCATTTTACATAGGCGTTGTACACACACAAACAAAATACAATTTACAAATACAAAATGTTTCAAAGAAGCCGTCACCTCGGGGTTTCTAATGCAAAAAGCATTCTGTATGTTTTTTTCAATTTTAAAGGATGTAAATGGTATTTTAATGAAGTTTATATAAGCTGTAATTTAATTAGATTTTTGTTGTGTGTTGTGTTATAAATTAAAAAAAAAAAGTGTTAAAAACATGGAAAACTTTATGCATGACTAAATCTCTCCCTCGATACAAACAGGATATTATCTCATAATTCGACAACATTTTATTGTAAAAGTTTTTATATTACTACCTGGAATCGGAGATCAAATTAAAAAAAAAAAAAACCGAAAATAAAATTAAATGAACATTTTTTTTCTGTTATTTCAGCTCGATTTAATAAACAACTACATATATACACAAATATAACATCCGCCAACCAGACCTAATAGACTGCAGTTATACCCATGATCAACACAAATTCAACAAACCGAAATTAGCCAATCGTGAAAAGAGGATTTAATATAAAATATTAATCCGTCGAGTTCATGGTCAAATGATTCGAATTATATACATACATATTATGTACGTTCTGAGGATATTTTAATTTTTGTTTTCATCCGCTGTGTGAATTTGTTTTTTTTTATATTTATATTTTCCTGTCGGTTGTTGACTCATCCGTCTGGATGTTATAATTATCCTGTTACTGAATTTTTTTAAGAGTCAGGGATACATGCACCAGCAGGAGCAAAAAGAATGATCTAGTATTTACAGAATCAACAAAAAAAGACTTTATTGTTAAAAAAAAAATATTGTGGTATCGTGCGCTACTAGGAAAGAATTATTTTTTTTACTACAAAATATAGATTATTGCTTACATACATATGTTTCAAAAAAAAGGTCCATTTGGAAAATGATGAGTGTTAGCGCTCATTTATTTTCATTTTTTTCAACGGAATATTTAAGATAAATATTGCAAGTATTTAAATATTAAATGGAAATACTAAAGGTCTGTTTCACAATCTCTGAGTAAAGTTCTAAGTAAGCTAATTAGAACTTTTTTCACGTAAAATTGTAGGAAAATCTATCAAATAAAGTTCTGATTTGCTTACTCAGAAATCGTGAAACGACGCGCAAACTGAGAAAAATTTAGAAACTAACACAGTAATGTATGTATTATTGTAAAATTATATTTAATATATTTAATGGTTGCTAAAAAAGATTAAACAAACAAGCAAACCTATGTAGGTACCTCTGCCCTGCCCAGAATTCTAAAATCCAAGGACAGTGTTCGCGAATAAATAATGAGTCCCACTTGAGATATGGAAGTAATTTTCCAACATTATATAAATAGATTTTTGAATCATGGGTAAACTGGCGGGGATGCCAAAGCAGTGCGAAAGTATTACAACGAAATTATTTTGGGAGCGGAATGCAACTGACTATTTCACTGGAGCAGTTTTTACTACCTTAAAATTAGCACAGGAGCACACTATTAGACTCTGGTTCTTTAAAAGCTGTTGCACAATCAATTTATTTATTAATATTATGAGTTTAAGTTGTAAAGTTTTAAGTTTAAAAATATTCAAACCAAAATGGTCAACAAACAATTTTTTTGCATTAGTGCAATAAAAATGACAACATTTTTGTATAACAAGAATAAAAGGTATTTAACAGCAAATGGGGAGTTACACATGTAGATTGCCTAAAAGGACTTGAAAATAAGGATTTGATAAATGTGTCAAAGCCATATATTACGAATGCCTATAAGTAGCCGTTTGTGACACATCATCCTGTCCCTGTTAAATATAAGACTGTTGTGATGAAAAGATTTAAAGACTTTTTTTTTATAAAACACTGAAGGACTTATCTAAGATGAGAGTTGGTCGATCAATTTATAAAGGAGAAAGATTTTAATTCACAAAAAAAAAGAAGAAAAAATGATGAACAAAAACAGAACTTATATGAACGAAATGAAATTGAATTGAATCTATGACAATATGACTCTGTTATAAAATAAGGAAAATATTTCCACACAGAAAGAAGAATTTTTTGAGTATTTAAAAATACACTCCCCAAAAAAAATTATTATTTTTTTTTAATTTGATGTGTGGAATGTGGATAAGTTTTCTAGCCAAAAAGATGAAACATATTAAAATCTGATTCGTTTCTTTTATTTGCTCTATTTTTTTAAAGCTAGGCACAGTAATTTTTAAATAAATCTTTGACAACATAAAATGCATAAGATTTTTAACTGGCAATTATTGTTATAGGAATACATTTACTGTAATTACAATTAAGTATCACCAATAACGTCAATTAGTGAAGCTGAAATCGATCATCTATCATTCTGTCACATCAATTTTTCATACTTAAACCCTTAAAATAGTGCTAAGTCTTCTACTTGGCTAATGTATTTCAGTAGTATATAGAATTTGTATTATTAAAAAAAAACCTTCCTTAAGGGAACTTATTTTTTTATGAGCAGTGTATATTTATGATGCAAAACAATGGAAAAGTAGTACTTACCTCATCTTCCATATTATATATGTAGGTACTACTATCAGTAAGCTGCACTCCATTGGATTTTTGTCCACAGCTTCTTTCTCTGCCCTTGGCTTATTGTTGGTTTTTGTCTTTTAAAATATTTTGTGATCTAAAGAAAAATAAAAAAAAAAATTATGAAAATTTATTTTCCACTCTCTACATACAAAATTCAGTTTAAGGCAAAGAGTTCTTAAAAAACCAACAACAACAACAGCAATAAAGTCCAGAATATATGTAGGTATACATATTTAAATAGCCATTGGGAATAAGACTAAGTATACAATTTTGTATAAGGAAATTAATCTGAATCCCTAAACTTAATCTACTTTTCGATATTTTTCCTTATGAGCGTCGTCGTCGGGTATCTTTATTTATATATAGAAAATAGTGAATTTTCATCTTAAGTCAAAAAACTTCAAATTGTAATGTAATATGTAGCTATTCGTTCTTTTTGAGTAAAAATATAATGATTTAAAAAACGGGATGAAAAAAACCTGAACAGAGACAAAAAAAATTGAATTAAGTTAAAAAAGAAGAGATACAGATACGATACAGGATATCGGATTATGTCTTTCATGTTACGCTGCTGTTCTATATTACTGGTGCTGTTTCTTTTGATAATACTATAGGTATCTCCCCAATAGAACTTACCCCACGTCAGATGTCATATCCAAAAAAAGTAAATGGTTCACTAACACTTTCCCAGACAAGACCGCGGACTGCAAAGAACAGAAAGAGATGAACATTGTATATTATTTGAAGTAAAGTTTTCGAAGGAGGGGGAAGTCCAACATTTTTTTTTAAATAAAATTCCATACCTATGTTAAATTTTTGTTAAAAAAAATTATATTGATAGAAAAATAAACTAATATAGAACTTTCTTCTCCTTCTCTTACTGCACAAAAACTTAAAATAGCAAAAATTAAAAATTGCATAACTACATATACACATATGTATACCCTCTAACCTACCTGTTTCGTGTTTCTGGTACAGTCCCCAAGTTGAGTTCCGAGCTTTGCTTCAACTTCGATAATAATCTCAGCAGTATAGCCAGTGCCACATGACACGGATAGACTCCGGCATCATGGAATGTAATATCTACCAACCGCAGGGAGCCTTTCTTGGAGACTGGTAGATATATGAACTTCCTCGATTTAGCCAAGGGCTTGTAGTCCTTGTACATAGTCCAGTGTACTTTTATTTGATTGTACCTCTTTACGGAACACTTGATTTTTACACAACCGCCACGCCGCCACGCCGCCACCCCAACCACTTTCCATCAGAGTGCTCTTTTTCCGGTCATGCAGAATGTGAAACTGAAGGATAGTCTTCGGGAGGACATAGTTTCTTATCGGTCAGTTTTTAGGACTCGGACCGTATCGAATCGGGGCGCTTGATTTTGCTGCTGTTCATTTATTGGCTTGCACTAGACCATGAGTTCTCTGATCCCGCAGCCGCATGTTTTTGAGTACTTGGACCAATCGTCCACCACCCATCGAATTGAACACTCGAGGATATTGCAATCTATCGGCGGTGCGGTGGTAGCTGGACACACATATCCTATTTGATATGACCATTGTGTTTTTGCCATTGCACTTTCTGGGTCTTAATGCGGATGTCACACGACTTAGAGCAGGGGGTGTATAATAATCGGAGTATTTCCAGGGGGATGGACATGGACGGTCGTTGAATGTTCGCACCCGAGCTTCTGGTTTTGTTTCGAGTGCAAGCATAGGAACAGCGAATGTACAGACGCATTTAATGATAAGCTCCTCAAACAACACCTCCCAGGCAAAAGGCGATGCAGCTATATAGTGTAGACTTTTCACGCCAAACTTATTTTTCGGTTTAGGTATACGCCATCGAATTCCAAGGGTATAGGTAATTGTTCGTCATATAGCTGTGCCAGGATATTAGCATGCAGCATGGCTCCTGGACGCATCTCTTCACTTTATCGTGTGGTTTTCGACGTCCACAGAAGTTGTCATTGACAGCGGCAATAGTTCGGCTGTACTCTGGCATTTGTAGGGGGCGACGATGAATTCCTTCGCCGCAGGTAACGCTACACATGTTGACTATTCCGTGTTTTTTATGAGAATCTGCAATAGGAGGAAAAACCAAAATGTATTTAAAAAGTGAGACAGAATTCGTTGCAAATATTTTGAAAAATGCATCAAAAAAGAAAATTGAAGAAATTCTGGTTGTATAATGGCTGGGGTTTTTTTTCTTTGGATATAAAAGTCCAAAGTCTCGGTAAATAAATCACGACAAGAGACCGCGATTTCACTCTTCTCATGGCCAGCACTTGGTATATGTTGGAAGCAACTTAAGTCGCATTTTATGTTGAACCTTGGAGGTCTCTAACATTTTAATTGATTTTTATAAGTACTTGGACTGTTGTTGATTTTAAATCTATTCGAATAAAATTTATGATTCAAGACATTCCTCCTTCTGCACTGAAGTTTTGAGATCAATTTTTCCTGACCCTGGCAATAAACCTATTTATTCGATTTGCCCCTAAAATCCCCTCACCGTACACATAATTGAATTTGTTTTTATTTTTTTATTCAGAAGTCAGTAAATAAATCCTCAATACAACAACAAAAAAGGCTCAGCCAAAAGAAATAAAATAATGATACCACACAATAAGTATAAAAAAAGTAAAAAAAAAAGTGAAAAAACAACAACAGGATAATAACTAACGACAAGCTCATTTTCAATAGGCATTAAGGACGTTCTTGTTGTGCCTGTGCTGTCTATTTATTACCATCAGGTTGTCTCTTTCTATCTACACCAAGAAGGTATTATATCGACTGGACTTATATTTTCGTCCAGAAAATGTGTAGATGGGTTGAGTGGGAGAGTTAGGGGGGTGCAAGCAGTAATAAAATCAATACAATTACAATTTAAATATTGGCCTCCATCGTAGACACACAGAAAGTGAGACTGAATAATTAATAACAAAAATCATTTAATAGAATACAAGCATTACAATCAACGTCCGTCTGTCCGTCTCATATGTCTAAAATAAAGGACTTCTCCAAGAAAACAAAAACAAAACAAAAAAAAAGAGAAAAAACGAATTTGGTTTGACTTTAATTGAATTTGAACTTCTTACGTGTGCTTCTATCCAACTAAGCTGCCAATCTAAAGTCCCCACGGTGTATAGTTAAGGGTAAAAAAATCAATACAAAAAGATATACTAATCGAAATCTTGAGGTGGTTTCTTGGGAAACCTAAAGCCACTACCTTAATACTGGAGGGTTGATTGAGTATCAAGGGTGTGTGGTGTTAAGTAAAGTGTGAACATGAGTGGGATATTTTTTTTTTTGGCTCAACATCCGTCGTTCTGCACATTCACACAATAACCGAGGACTCTATGTAGAGTAGTGTAGACTTAAGCTACATATATGTATCAAATATGGGAGAGCTAATTAAACTCTGTCGAAGGACGCATTCTATGGTTTCGTTTCGTGCTGGTATAGTGGTAAATTTTCCAGTTGACACTATCACTAGGTTTACTATGAGTGGGAAGTGTGTTTTCTACTCTAACTCCAATTACTCTTACTCACAGGTCTTTCGACTTGGTTGAATTCCACCTGAGCTATTCTTTATTGACTGGTATCTATAATGTAAGCTATAGTTTTCTATAGCTTAAATACAATGCTAATGTGACACATGATTAGGCGATGAGCCTCATGATAGAATCGACTTTATTGAGATTTTATTTCGATAATCACGATTGGACTCTTTGTTTTCTACTTGTATCTCTCTTTCTCTCCTTTACATAAACTGATGCCCACATACAATTTTTGTGGTGAGTAAATCACAGCATGGGGTTGTGTTTCCTTTATGAAAAAGTTGGTTTGTAGAATAAGAGTGTATAAGCGTGTGAAAGTTTGGCAAATCCTTCTTGGATATAGGAGTGACAACCTACGCATTCAAAGCTTAAGCTATATGTGTACAATGTACATCTAACTCTACTTAGGGTATACAAAAAAAAAAAACAAATTCGTGCTAATCCTTCAACCTGTCGGATGTAATAGGGTTCTTAAATGAACGTATCGAGGGAATCGGTAAAAAAAAAAACAACACGCGTTCACAATAATTGCCTCTTGGGAGATGTGGATTTACAGTAGGGTGTCAAAGTATGTGCAAAGTAAGTGAACAATTTTATTTTGCTTTCAAAAAAATATTAAAAATTGGAAATATAAAAAAGAGGAAACTAGAAAAGAACTTAAAAGAATTCATAAGAAGACCTTTAAAAATGAACATTATAGGGAGGTGTTTTTTTTTTTTAAGTTTCTGTGTGAAATCCATGCATTTCATATGTTTGAAAATATGTGACAGATACAGAATTCATTGTCTTCTAATACCCATTTAAATAAACCCAACCACCGCCTCCCACTTTAACAAGTCCCTATCCTATAACAAAAATAAAACAACTTTATAAATGACAACCAAGTATAAAACCAACGGAAAGTGGAATTTGCGGTTTGAAGATTACGTTAACGAACATTACGAAAAATCTCCCAAACATAATATGATATTAATTCAAATTTGTTCTTATCCTAGCGTTGTAGGTTGTTCCATAAACCCACATGAAATACAACCATATAAGGGCATCAAAAATATATACAGGGTCCGTTTCGCGTAAGACTAAACTAATCGTTTATTACACGATTGTAATCTCTATCTTTCCCAGAGAAGCGATTGAGAAATCTATCGTCAAAATGATAATCAAAAAATCAACAATCAACTATCCCGCTTAGCTAATTCACCCCAAGTTTTCCAGTTTCCACTCTTATTGTTGTGGAAAATAATGTTAAAAGTAAAGCCTACGTTAAGAATATCCTGCAACCAAATAAATTTTACGGACTCATTTAAATAGGTACTACACCTTAGAGTATATAGCTAAAGGTAGTTTTATCATATAAGCACCCAACTATAAACTGTATTGCCAGATTACAACTATACTCAACTAGATACCTATTGCTTTCCCGTGCCGCCACTTTAACAATATTGCCTTGTTTCCGCGTGTTGAAAATAAAAAACAATTCAAATGAGCATCATCCTGTACTATCTATAAGACTCCAACTGCCATATATAACTGTTTACCTGTTCTAACCTTATAACAACCAACAACAAAAAATAATAAAAAAGAACTAAAACAAACAAAACATAAAAATGAAAAAAAATAAATTACTGTTAAATTAGGTTGTGAAAAATCACGTGCCGTGCACGCTGAAATAACGAACTGCGAATAGCTTTCTTTTCAAAAGGATATTCTCCCCAATCGGCAAGGAGCTCATAGGCATTCCTTCTACTCCTCACCCATCACCCTATGCCGCCCACTTTCAATCTCATAAACATCTTACTACATCATGTATGTTTTGTTTTTATTTTCACTTGTCTGCCTCTCTGTGCTGTTAGGATGACAGAGCTACATCCGTTTGTGCGAGTGTGCAAAATTCAAACCCAACCTTAGTCCTAACCCTCTAGCTCTAGCCCATTACAACTCAAGGCTCTGTCTCTCTGAGGATATAAAGGAAGGAATATGAGAAAATTCCGAGAAACATTTACTTTTCATGAACGCGCGAGCGAACATGTACGCTTCTGTGAATGAGCACTTAAGACATTGCTTTGGAACTGGAGCTCCATCTTATGTTTTCAAGAAAAGTGCGGTTCGGTCCCCCATCCTGATCCTAGTCCTAGACACAAAGTCCAATGTACATGCATGAAGCGCAATATGCTCTACCATCCACAACCATCAGCATGGGTGTGCGAACACTTTATAGCAACCAAAAACTAAATAAAGATCTACCCACACATTCAGAGAAAAGGGAAACGAGTAATGATTTTAGAAACTTACCCTAAGACCATTCTTCTCGACGACCACCCACTTGGTACACTCCTGTGTGCATCCACCATGCAAGACTCTTGAGTTGGGGACTTCAGTGTGGGTTCGGCATACAATGTCTGGGACCTGTTGGGGAAAATGACAATGGCATTTTGTAGAGCGACAGAGAGTGCATAGTGCAATTAAGTAAATAGTAGGTAACTGTGGGATATGGATAAGGGATAATATGGAATATACGGAATAGGATAGGACAGTAAGGATAAATGTGAATGTACGTATCAGCTCACCTTGGTTTTAATGCCATTATTGTTTCCTCCTTGCACACAACCATTTTGTCCTCGATAACCAGATCCACATAGATAAGACGAAAGACGAATCCACAAGGGCTTCATTCATCATCAGCTATCCAACGAGACGAAGCGAAAGGAAGAAGACAAACATAAAAAGGATGTTATTAGAATAAAAGGAAAAATGCCATAAAAATTATGTAAAACATCTGAAATGACTCGGTGTGTCGTCGTCGTCATCGGTGGTGGTGGTATAGATAATATAGTCTTTTTCTTCTACTCAATCCACAAGGTTTTATCTATATGCTCGTTACCGTAGTTATCATTATCGAAGCTTCTCATCCAAGATTCCAATAAGTGTCTCCTCTTTGTTTCGGATGGAAAATTGGATTTGCGAGATAAGCCGAGTAAATGTTCTTCTTAAACAATATGTTTGAAAAGAGTACCTACTTTTTTTGAAAAAAAAAAAAAAAAAAAAAAAAAAAAAATTGTATTTCAAAACGTCAAGAATTATGTGAATCGGATTAAAATTTTGATTCAATTTTCGTTCGAGATAAAATTTTGACTCATAAATTCACCCCATTAAATAAACATTCCATTACATTTTATTTATTTTTGAATGAATATACCGTTATTTTTAGTTATAAGAATAATTTGCTAAAAATCTGATACATTATGATAAAATCCTGCTGGGTGCCAAATTTAATAAAAATCAATCAAGTCGTTTTCGGATTATTAAGTTCTCAAGAAAAAAATTTTAAACTTTTTTTTTTTAAATCAAAAAATCAAACATTTTAGTACCTAAACCTTTAATACTTTTAAAACTTCTTTTTTTTTTTTTTTTTAAGAAAAACAAAAATAAAAAAAAAAGGTTCAATGTTTGTGGAAAGTATTCATTTTAGAATACTTTTTTTTTCATTATTATTGAAATCCACTCTTGTCACACATACTGTTTGATTGTAGATAGGATTAAAGAGAGGTCTGGTTTTAAAGTGTACTTACTTAGACGGACAGGTATGAGAGTGTTGCAGAGTATACCACAGATGGCTCAGGTCGATTAGTTGCAATGTACAGCGAGAGTCTTCGACTTCGACACCGGCAACACGATTTATGCATGTTGGTTGGTACATCTTGTATCCTTGTTTTGTTTTTTTTTGTCAGTTCAATGGAATAAACTAAAATAAAGAGAAGGAAAAAATGAAAAAAAGAGCGAAAGACATTACTATGAGTATATTTTTTTTTATTCGTGAGCATTATTCTTCTTAGTGGCGGGCTTTGGTAATGGGTGGGTTCTTGTCGAAGAAGATAGATATTATATCGATTGATAAATTTCGAACCTATTTCTTTAAAAAAAAAAGTACAACAAAAAGAAGTAGAGACATTTGGAATGTACCGACAGTGAAATCTGTGTAAGTTCTCCGAATGAAGCAAGGCAGGGGTGACTATTTTCATGTAACTCCATGTGTTAAATAATTTATGTACATTATAAGTATTAAATTGGCAACTTTGGAATATACTAGTTATCGATCTGCCCGAATTCTATGTTATCGATATTTCATATACCTATAGGTTCTTGGTTAGAATATTTTTATGTTCTCTTTCTTCTGAAGCCAACCACCGCCGAGACCAGTCATACTAAATAAATAAATACATAGCAACTATTGTAACTATACATAAAACTGCGTTTTCTTTACCATCAAATACAACAACTGGCGACGAGGATGGGATTATTCCCAAATTGTTGGTAAGGAAAATTTTCACCGAACTTGCTGTGTTTGTTTTGCAAAAGACGTACACATAATTTGCACCTCATTTTTTTTGGATCGAAATTGCTGTACTTGCTGTGCAAAACTACGGGTACCAGTACCTCCATTTTTTTTTGCTGTTGCTTGCTGCCAACACGTGAGAAAACTGCTGCCTGCTTACATTCGTTAAAGTTAGCTGATACAAACACGTGTGAAATTTTGCAAAAATGCCTGCAGGTGTTGATGGTGATAGCGGTGGCATTGTCTCTGCTGCTAGTGGAGTCCCACTAAATTTTTCGATCGAATTTTTCGATGAAACCAAAAGCAAGTTCGAACGATGGCTTCAACGCCTTGAAGGTGCGTTTGCAATCTTCAATATAAAAGAAGTGGGGATCAAAGTAAATTACCTGCTGCATTACATAGGACCAACCACATTTGATCTTCTATGCGACGGAATCTCCCCCGAGAAGCCGGAAAACAAAACTTACTTGGATCTAGTTAAAGTGCTCAAGGAACATTACAACCCCCAACCTTTGGAAGTTGCGGAATATTATAAGTTCCACCATAGGGAACAATTAGAAGGTGAATCTGTTCGAGACTACGTAGCAACGCTACGAAAGATGGCTATTCATTGCAATTTTGGAGCATATTTGATGACTGCTCTCCGAAACCAACTTGTCTGTGGTATAAGAGACAAGCGTATTAAGGATCGGTTGCTGGAGACGAAGGGTCTAACTTTTGAGAAGGCTGTAGAGACTGCTACAAGCTTAGAGATGACTCAACACAACTCCGTTCAACTCAATGAGACAGCGATTCACAAGACGTCTATACATACAGTTAATGCAAACAGACGAGAACGGTACAACAGAAACGCTTCATCAAGAAACCAGAGTAATCAGAATAAATACAAGCAGCTGAACCAGAAACCACATGTGCAGAATCAGGATAGTAAATTTGTAAAAAAAAAAGTAAAATGTTTCCGATGCGACGGCCCACATCTTGCTAATGTATGTTTTCACAGTAATACGGTGTGTAATTTTTGTAATCTGCGTGGTCATCTTTCCAAAGTGTGCTTAAAAAAACAAAAGAAATATAAAAACCAACAAATAAATCATTTGGAAGATGACTACGAACAAAGCGATGAAGAACCTATAGTTTATATTAACACCTTAAGTGATATAAATGATCATTCAAAAAAATTATGGATAGATGTTCGCATAGAGAACAAATTAATTAAAATGGAAATTGATAGTGGAGCCGGCGTATCGGTAATGAGTTATAATGATTTTCTCAAGTACTTTAAAAATTTTCCAATTAAAAATTCTAAAATAAGATTAAGTACCTACAATAATTCTCTTTTAAATGTCATAGGTGTTGCAGAGGTTGTTGTTGCTCCTGAGAATATAGAATCGAAAAGCAAAATTGAGAAGAAATTACAATTGTACATTGTGGATTCCGATAAGCATGCCCTGTTTGGAAGAGAATGGTTATTTGCATTTGATGGTCTGCCAATAATTAAGATGTTCGACAAATCTGTTGGTATGGAGATTAGTAAAAACTGTAGCCAGGTAAATGTAGATTCAAATTGTGCATTACTAAATTTGTCCAAAGTTTCAAGTGTTCCACCTGAATTGCCAATGCTTTTAAAACAGTATAGTATTTTGTTCGGTGATGATGTAGGAGAAATTAAAGGGGAACCTGTTTCCATAGAATTGAAAGCTAACGTGAAACCAATTTTTATTAAGCATCGGCCGGTACCTTACGCACTTCGCGATCCGATTAAAAAAGAAATTGAAAATTTAGTGACACAGGGTGTTCTAAAAAGGGTTGACCACAGTGATTGGGCTACGCCTATCGTACCTATTGTGAAGGCAAATGGCAAAATACGCCTTTGCGGTGATTTTAAAATTACAGTAAATAAATTTATGGTGGCAATCGAGCATCCTCTTCCCACAATAGACGAACTTTTTCACGCAATGAATGGTGGAGAAAAATTTTCGAAGGTTGACCTTCGTCGTGCTTATTTGCAATGGAAAGTGAGGGATGAGGATCAAGAAAAATTGACTTTGTCAACATTCTTAGGTCTTTTCAAATGCACTCGCCTTTGGTATGGCCTCAGCTGTGCACCAGCAAAGTGGCAGAAAAAAATTGAAGAGATATTAGCTGGGATTGAGGGTGTAGGAGTATTTATAGATGACATATGTGTGACAGGCCCTGATAACAAAACACATCTTTCTAGATTAGAAGCAGTGTTTGCACGTTTAAGTTCATTCGGGTTGCGGATTAATTCCGAAAAATCAGATTATTTCAGAGATTCAATTGAGTATTGTGGTTTTAAAATAGATAGGTACGGGATCCATAAGACTGAAAGTAAAACTGATGCTATTGCGAAGGCTCCTCGCCCCACAAATGTCTCTGAAGTTCGATCATTATTAGGCCTAGTGAACTACTATGGCAGATTTCTTCGAAACCTCTCTGAAGTACTTGAGCCATTACATGTTTTGTTGAGGAAAAACAATCATTTTAAGTGGACTACGGAATGTGAAAACGCTTTTTCAGCGATAAAAAAAGAAATAGTTTCGGATAGGTTTTTGGTCCATTATGAAAAACACAAGCCGTTGTGCTTGTCAACTGATGCTTCACCAGTGGGTGTTGGGGCAGTTTTATCCCATATCTACCCAGATGGCAGTGATAGACCAATTCAGTTTGCTTCACAGACACTAGTAAACTCACAGCGTAAGTGGTCACAGATTGACAAGGAAGCTTACGCAATAATTTATGGTGTAAAAAAATTTTATCAATTTCTGTTCGGGCGTCATTTCATCCTTTATACGGATCATAAGCCGCTAGTGCACATATTCTCTTCGGATAAAAGTTTACCGCATATGTCCGCCACGCGTATGCAACATTATGCTGTTTATTTGCAGGGTTTTAATTACACCATAAAATATAAACGCTCCGAACAAAATGCAAATGCGGATGCAATATCACGACTGCCAATTCCGGCAACAAACAGTATGAAACTTGAAGAATCTGACTTATTTGAAATAAATCAAATAGAAACGTTGCCAGTTACTGCAAAACGTATTGCTGAAGAAACCGCCAAGGATCTCGATTTAAGTAAACTACTTATTGGCATCCAAAAGGGTACAAATCTAAATTCAAATTTTCGGTTTGGTATAAACCAAGATGAATTTTCTATACAAAGTGGTTGTATTATGAGAGGAATACGTGTGGTTATTCCAAATAAATTTCAAAAAATTATTCTTGAGGATTTGCATGCATCTCATTTTGGCATTACCAGAATGAAAGAACTTGCTCGTAGTTTTTGTTGGTGGCCACAAATGGATCAGCAAATTGAAGATATTGTTAAAAATTGCGCAAGCTGTTGTAAAATAAGGAATAACCCACAAAAAGTTGAGGTCCATCATTGGTGTTATCCATCTAGTCCTTGGGAAAGGGTTCACCTAGATTTTGCAGGCCCTTTCATGGGAGTTTACTTTTTAGTTTTAGTTGATGCCTTTTCCAAGTGGCCGGAAATTCATATTTTAAAAAGTATAACCACGGATACCACGCTGCCTATTTTACGGAAAATATTTTCTACTTTTGGAATTCCAAAAATAATTTGTACTGACAATGGTACACAATTTACAAATATAAAGTTTAAACATTTTTGCAATGCAAATAATATTGTGCATAAACGCACTGCACCTTATCACCCTGCCACAAACGGGCAGGCAGAGCGTTATGTACAAACACTGAAAAATAAATTACGATGTGTTCTAAATAAAAATGAAGATTTAGAAATAAAGTTAAACAACATTCTCTTACAATATCGAATTACTCCTCACCCGGTAACAAAAAAGTCACCTTCTGATATTTTATTTAAACACCCTATTCGCACAAAATTCTCATTATTATTACCAGAAGATGAAAAAAACAAAACAATTAATGTCAACTGTAAAGCTAGAGAATTTTCAAAAGGGGAAAGAGTTGCTGTTAGAAATTACATTGGCAAGGACAAATGGAACTTTGGAGAAGTTTTGGACAGACAAGGTACATTACATTATAACATTGAACTTGATAATGGAAAAATCGCAAATAGACATGTCGACCAAATGTTAAATGCAGGTAGCCATGTTTCTGACCACAAATTTCCTAGCGATGTTCCAGATGAGCAGCAACAGTCTCATGTAACGAATGATCCAGAAAAAGTTACAAATAATGATAATAAAAAGGATCAAGAAAAGGATTCAAACATTTTAGAAAATAAACAAGTCGAATTAAGAAGAAGTAATCGAGTCCGAAAACCTGTGGACAGATTGACTTATTATTAAAAACCGAATATTTAAAAAAAAAATATTTATTAATTTTAATTTTAAGTTTTGAACTATTATTGAATTTACTATTTCTTTTTTTTTCTCAAATATTACTGTAACTAAGTTAAATATTCTATTTGTAATAATGATAGTATATTTGCAATCTATTAAAAAAATCATGAATTTTCAACTTATAATTTATTCCTTAAGTAAAATCTTTTATTGAATTATATACTTATGTAATATTGTTATTGTATAAACAAATTTTCTTGAGGGGGAAAATTGTTAAATAATTTATGTACATTATAAGTATTAAATTGGCAACTTTGGAATATACTAGTTATCGATCTGCCCGAATTCTATGTTATCGATATTTCATATACCTATAGGTTCTTGGTTAGAATATTTTTATGTTCTCTTTCTTCTGAAGCCAACCACCGCCGAGACCAGTCATACTAAATAAATAAATACATAGCAACTATTGTAACTATACATAAAACTGCGTTTTCTTTACCATCAAATACAACACCATGTTACTAGGCTTCTGAGCCTAAGACAAGACAAGACTAAAGACGTTAAGTTGTGGCTAATGTTGAAATCCTTATTGGTTCTGGTTATGTATTTTTTCTGTCTTGCGCTAAACTTTTTTTTATGGTGGCATTTCTCTTTTTTATTGTGTGCCATCACAGCACGTTTAATCGATTAAGCAGCGAGATAGACCGTGGTGTAGGTAGGTAATTTAGGGGGGTTGTGGTCTAATGGCCTATTGTCTTTATTGCTTTAATCGTTTAAGTCCCATTACATATACTGTTTCTTTCAGTCCGGAAGAGTATGGATTCTTGACTATCATGACTCATGAGTGGAGGTTGGGGGCTATGATTTTTTTTTTGCATTTTGTTCTCCTTTTCACACCACACTAAAGCCAATCCAAGTGACAGTGTCTGACTCAGGGGGATGAAATCTCTCTTTGGGTTCGATGGAGAAAAAAAAGGAGTCAAAGAATAAATAAACTTGGCAATATTGGTGGCATGTTGTTCGGGGACTATATCGCGCGCCGCCACCACCACTGATTCTATAGCTCTAGTAGTACTAACATGACATTTTCCCTTAGACCCTCTATGTTTGGCATTTTTTCCCGATGTTTGATATTTGGATCATCGATAGGCTGAAACAAATATAAAAACAACTTGGAATGTTTTGTAATGGTATATCCCCTCTAATGTATCTATGTATATAGGGAGTGGTTGGAGTTGATTCACTTTGATTTTGTGATACGGATGATGGAATGGAGGAGAGCTTAAGTAAATATTATGTATGTACAATTGTACATCTAGGGAGGAATTAAGTTAATGTATTCAAAAAATCCTAGGAAGATTGTGCGAGAGCTTAACAGTTTTATATATTTTTTTTTTTAAATATTACAATCACGTTGTAAATTTTTGTTATTTTTTTTATATTGGTTCTGATACACCCAACAAACTAAGTTCATTAGTCGAGATTTTGGAATAAAAATATGTAAGATATAAAAATAATAAAATGAATAATAAAAAAACGACCTTTTTTCAGTATAAAAATGATAGGTAAAGATTTGAAAGAGGCTTTGCATGACATAGATAGATTTATCGGATAAAAAAAGGTCTTTCCCCCTTCTACTACGCTTCGAATTTTCGGACCTTGTATATATACAAAAAATTATAAAGAAGGTTAAGATGTATAAGCAGGAATAGGAGCAAGGATGTTATATGTTCCTAAATTTGTTGACATTAAGTAGGTATATGGATTGTAAAACATTTTGGCAAATGACACCACATCCTGGTATATCTTTACTTTTCTTAGTCATGTATAAAAGGAGACAAAAAGGTATATGTATCTTCTTGTTTTTTTTTTTTTCTCAAGTTTTGCCTTGAATTTTTTTAGATGTTAGAAGGCCAGAATGATTGTTGTTTTCTTTCTTTTAAGAAGGGTATCAGTGAAATTTAAAAAAAAGAATGTATTAAACACTTTAAATTGGTTATCTCTACAAAAGTGGAGAGTTTTTTTTCAAGTGATATATGATAAAGTATTTATAAAGGATTTGATAATCTTATATGCTTCAACGCTTTTGCATCTTGTTAGCATTTTTAAATGTATATTTTCTATATAGACCTTTGTAATACCCACTTTCGAGGTAAGAGTTCAAATGATCTTGAGAGATAGCTAGATTGGTAACATAGGTACATATGTACCTAATCAAGCGATAAACTTGAAATAGAACCTAAAGAGCTAAATGAGGTTTTTCTATTAATGAAATTTTGATGCATAATTCTACTGAAAATATAGTGTCAACCGAAATAGCAACAACAAAAAATAACAACATGACCACAATTTAAATTAAATTTAAAAGCTGTGAAATGAAAAAATTGTAAACTTTACAAACAGCGTTTTTTCATTGATTTTCAATCAAATTTTGTATAAAGTTTAAAATAAAATTATTTTAAAATATATAAACACAAATTTTGGACGCTTTTCTAAAAATATCAATTTTCCCGATTAAAGCCGATTACGTTCTTAAATTAGTTCCACGGAATATTTTCATATTCCAAAGAAAAAAAATTAATGTTTATCAGTGAATATTGAAAACCTTTGCAAATTGAGTAAAATAATGTACAGCTTATGATAATAAGAGATTCTAAAAATATATACAAGTGTTTTAGTTTAGAGAAAGGGAAGATATAATGACAGATATCTTGACCCAATTATTATAAGAAGCTCAATATTTGCTATCATTATAATTTCTTCTTGTCTTATTCCAAAAAAAAATTATTATATATGATTCGAAATTTTTCGGCTAAAGTGCGAAGGTGGATTTAACAAGGTTTTATGTTTTAATTAATGGTCATACGTCACTTGTCATTCATAATAAAAAACCTTTCAATATTCAAATCATTAATCATTGCTAAAAATAAAAAATTATTAATCACACCTTTAACAAATCCTAGCAATAAAATCCATCAGTATACTTATACAAAACAAAGAGTGAACAAGCTCAATTACCTTTTTTTAACAAGAAGCACAAATAGTCTCAATACACGTTAGAAAGTTATACTGCACTCCATATTCCCCAGGCTATTGTTTCAACTCCTATTTAATATATCAGCAGCCTATCAATATGCCGACGACTTATTAAACCCTCTTTACCAAAACAACACACGCATTGTATTTACCTTTTGAAGGCCATTATTCCAGCACCACGCCTTCGTCGCCGCTGCCACTGCCAGGAGCCCCTATATCCGATACTTGTAAAGCGTATTACTATACTTTAGGTAAAGGGCTGGGGCTTTGGGGTTTAGAATGTAATCCAAATTCTATTCCTTCTACATACCTCGTTGAGGGAAAATATTATATATTTTTAGAATTTTTATGACGATGAGAATAAATTTCTTCCTATTTACGAACAAATAGGAGTCAGAAGTCAATAGCTTTACATGAAATACCATAAATATTATGATGATGGGTTTCTTGGAATAGCTATTAGGTATAGAAAACGTGTATTGTTTAACTTTAAATAACCCCGCAGCTATAATATCTCTGAAAAGAGGATCGAATTTCAAATTGTAAATTTTCAGCTTCTGAACGAAATTCTATATATAAAAAAAAAATATAAAAGAGGGATAATAAACACAGACGATGTACCTTTTAGGTAATTTTCAGAAAAACAAAACAAAAATATTGAAATAAGAAATAAATAAGTGACCATCGAAATAAGTTTAACTATACTTAGAATGAATTGTGGAACGTTTTCAATTTTTTTTAATTTCATTTTACTTACTAAAAGAGGACACAAATAAAAAAATATATATATTTAACCCAAAATATATATTTTATAACAACAAAAAAATAAAGTCTCTAATATATTGCACCCTTCAAAAAATAAACATCAAAATCGAATTCACCCATAACCATCAAGACCTATTAAGAGTTCGAATCAGACTTTTGTTTTGAATAAACTGTCTTTGTCACACAACTATTGACTCTTAACAGTCCATTCAGGCCAAAAACATCGAAAGCTGCCAGCCAGATCATCGTTTGAAACGTTTGATAACAGATGAACACGAACCACAAACTCCTATGCCCCTTCTCTTTTCTTCTAGTTTTTTTTATTTTGTTTTTTTATGTCAACAAGCTTTACTTACCCCCTCTCCAGGTAAATGAACATAGTGACATCGGTGCCATCTCCCAATGATAGAGTGGTTGTGAACACGAATTCCCATCACTCTCAGACACTCCATAGTCCACAAGCGTTCGATTTTCTTCGTTGAACCAATCTTTAGGACACAGCCAGAGCCAACTCACTAAAAGAAGAAAAAAAAAATTAGAAACAAAAAAATAGAAAATTGGGAATACAAAAATAAAATCGGAATAAACATCGAAGAATGATGAGGGATAGCACTCAAAAAACAAAAATTAAGTTGAACATTCAAAGAGCTTGTTTTTCGAAACTCAAGCTTTAAAGTGTTTCAAAAATTTTTTTTTATAACTTTGCTAAGCGAATAATACCCGATTCCATCGAATCAAAAGGGCAATAAATAAATAATATTTATCACAATATCACAAGGTTGGCTGAAAAATAATACTGCGCCAAACATGAAATAGATGAATAGCTTGCTTTGCACAAGGCTTGATATATATCGAGGAGAACCAACTTTCCAAATAAACAAACAAATCAACAACGAATAGCCTTAGTATTTGTAGCAGTCTCTCTGTGAAAGTAGGTAAGCCCACGTTGGGCGCCATTTAGTGAGGTGGACTCGAATGCAACCTTTTTTGACGAAAATGCTTTGTTTTTTTCCGCAGACATTTTGTCATTATTTAAATTCCTGTTCAAAGTAATGAATAACTTTGGCGGCCGAATTATTTGGCAAATTGTGGTTTGATTTATGCGACTCATTGTGCACAGCCGTGTATACCTCCTGCCTAAGATATTCATGGATTTACCTTTCGGCATATAAATCGATTGGTATGTAGCTGTTGGTTTCTGAATTTGGTTGCAGCTAGGGGTGGTAATGAGCATTTTTTTGTTTTGTTATATTTGGCAAGTTTGAGGGAAAAAAGTCGTGCAAACTCCTCGAAATAAATGAGACCTAATCACGGCATCTTATTTATTTTTCTCCAAGGGATGTCGGGAAAACTTCGTCTTGTATGTTTTTTTTTTTTTTTTCAAACCACAGACATTTTTTAAGCGCCTACGGGGATTGAAGGATGTGTGATGTTAACGATTATGTTGCGTTAGACGATTTGCCGCAGCTAAATGTAAATTAAAATAAAAAAAAAAAACATATTCTTTCTGAGACATGAGAGTCTACTAACGAGGTATTAGACTTGTAAATCAGTTAGATACTTTTTTTTTTTGTTTTAATGTTTATTCATTCGTGTGTTGTTTTCTTTTGTAATTTGTTTAATTTTCTTGGTTATTCTTTAAGAAAGGTTAAGTCGTCTAGAGTATTTATGATTTGGAAGATTTGTTTAATTTATGTTCAAAGATACAAAATAATTTATTTATATACAACGCCAATCAACCTCCCGTAAAAAAAAAAATAAATAAAATAAGAAAGTAAAACCAAAAAACAACCAATTTTTTATCTCGCTCACCTGACTTTTGCCCTGGATGCACTGCATACATATATCAAGACTTCCGGCACAGCACCGAGTTTCATACAGTTTTCTGCCTGACACTCGACTCATCATCTGAGCAGGAAACCTCGCGGCGGCGCCGGCGCCACCATCATCCACTGGCAATGAAACGTCATCGCAGTAAATTTGCAGGCCTCCTCCTTTTTTTTACATCCAAATACCACATCCAGAAAAAATCGAGAATTAAAAAGAAACAAAAACAAAATGGAGAATGAGAAAAAAAACAATAAACAATCGCATTTAACATTAAATGAATAAAGCAATTCAGTTAACGAGTCAAAGAGTGTATAACTGTGAATAATTTAAAAACACACAAGCAAACAAAACCAGGACGCACTGAATAAACCAAGCGCAAGTGGTGAAAGTTCCAAAAGGATTGTACGCTTCGTCCTTAATGTACATACATTATATAGGATCGACCGTTACAGCTACAACAGCAGAAGCACTCTCTTGCTTGTTAAAGGACCTGGAAGCTATGTTTGTATATGTAGGCCGTTGTGGTATAGTGGGATTTTAGCTTGAGGTGTAACGAACGCAGTGGTTAAATGTTTCAAGGCAACAGGATATAGCATGCAACATCCGTAGTCGTAGCCGTAGCGTGCTGCTTACTCCACTAAAAGTCCATACAGCTCTTATAGTGCCTCTCGGCGAAGAAAAAAACTATTACCCACGGGATAGGTCGCTACTTAACAAAGAATATTCGCCAAGAGCCGTCTGCTGCATTTACAACGGAATATTGTTGATGACTTTTACTCCACTCACACACAGTCCAGAGGGCCCTCCTGCTTCTGAAATACAGTTCTCCCTTCCTACAAACCGCTACAAAGTAATTACCGCACTATGCATTCAGACGTTTTTGTTTATAAAGTGTCCACAGTTTTGCACTTCGCGTGAAACTTTCTTCGCTAATTTGCCGTGTGTTTTATTTAAGCCCCTTTTTTTTCATTTCAACCCTTCCTTTCACCCTGATGTAAACCACTTAAATGCATGTTAAGGACATGGATCTACATAATCGTAGTGCGTTGTCCACCTATACGTAGGGCCCATAATTGTAGACTCCCGGAAATGCTGATGTTCGGGATATGGCTGGATGTTGTCTATTCTTAAACGGGTTATCCATTCGAATTGTGACAACGTCTGATTTGTTGGGTCACATCGACATAGCACCCCCTTAAACAAGTTGACCAAACGGAAAATCGAACAAGCCAGCCTCAGCCAATTTTGGCGGGCCTCACTGAAATCTGTTGCCCTAAGGGCTTCGAAAAATAAATAATTAATAAAGTAGGAACACTTATGCAGTAAAGCCTTTTTAAATACCTAACAAAAAAAATATTTTTCCAGTCGTTTTTACGTTTTTAACTTCACCTTTCTCAGCTACAAGTCGTATAATCTCTATACAAGAGAAATTACACCAATGATTCTATCCTTCTACAACCTAATGGCAACAGCAGGTATAGGTAGGTGTTATAGTTATACGCGGGAAAGAAAATTCTTCGTATATAAATATTTGTCTCACAATTCCATGTGTCTAACCTCACGTAAGACATTTAAATAAGTGATTTATGTCGATTGCTAGATGTCGCCTATATTACAGTGAAACCACATTAACATTTCACCATATATAAAATGTGCTTCTTCAATCCGGATAATCTATAAGAGGTAAACTATGTAAGTTGACCAAGGCGATATATGTGAAGACTAGGTCCTTGAGTTTGGTCCTGATGATGATCGTGAAGAATATGTGACCGACCAAAAAGAATATAAACAACACAGAGAAAAATCAACTCAGAGTTAAAGAAGCACATTTGCTGCCTAAACCACATTCATCCACACATAATATATCTTGCGTGTTGAGAAAAAAAAGGACGAATTTGTGTACCTATAGCGTCATGTTATTTTGTTCTTCTCAAATGGTTGTAGTTTCCTTCTATTCAACCTGAATATCCATTAGTGAGAGGACTTATTTCATCAGTACACCAAGTAGTAAACAAAAAAATAGAGATTCTTCACATAACCTTAAATTATTTATTTATGAGATGAAATCGTTTCAATAATTCAACTTTTATAAAAGTAGAAAAGCCATTGAAGGTCAGAGCATTGGTGACTGGAAACAGAGGGGATAGAAGAACGTTATAAGAACAATAGAAGGAGATAAAAAAAGAAAAAAAAAAAAGATACAAAATCCCAAAACGAAAATACCTTTGATGAGGGATGAAAATGGGTCTGACATTATTTTGTCATTTATCTATGTGATTCGGAGTGTATAATATATTAAACGATTACCCTAAATTACTCCAGCAATAAGGGTCTGGGTGTAGCCTTCGTGGATGTCAGTCATCACATTTTACGTACCTTCCACTCTAGGACCAGGAAGCTAAAGCTCTGAAACGAATAGAGGGTGTAAATATAAATCTCGTTCCACCACAACAAATCTAACCTGTATGAAATGTCAGTCTGTATCCAATTCAAGGCTATGTCTACACCAAACCCAAATCTATTTTTACCCCCATTCTCTTCTCTTTCTTATATACGTTAATTTAGGCTATATACGCATTGGGTTTGATTTTTAATTTTATCTCTCTCACTTGGAAGTTTATTGATCGGATATGTAAACATTATGAATTTATTATCCAACCGATAGGGAACGAAATTTGATACCCTACAATATGAAAGACGCTGGCAATAGAGGAAAGATGGTCGTATGGGCTAACTGGATTTGTCTCTTACTTAAATGTCGTTTAAGAGCTTGATAAAAACTTAAATGATACTTTGAAGACAGTTTGACATAGATAAATGGTATACATATAGGGTGGGTTTTCTATGATTTCTTCACGACTTATTGATTCCAAGAAGAAGTCGCCCGGGCGCCATTTTACTTATTATTTTTTTTATTTTTTATTTCATTGTTTAAACCTTTCTTGAATATTTAACCATTTAATGAACACTAAATTATCTTACTAATCCCACTCAACCGATTGGATGACCCTAAACAATGTTGTTGTACGAGCTTCCTTAAAGACTCTTACTTTATCATGATGTTCGTTCCCTGTCCTGTTAAGTTCCAATTTGTATAAAACAAAAATAAATATGGAACATGGACTCTTTCTTGCTTCTCGATTCGGCTTGGTTCGCTTGCCTTGCATGAATATTTATTTATAGAGCGCACTTTTGCATGTTGCTGGGTCATTAAGTCCTGGCATTGTGTTTTGCTCCAAAGGAAATTGAAATAAATGTCAACTGTCGAATGGTGAATGGTGAAGGACACAAAGCTCGGGAAGTATTTACTTTTGTAAAATTAAACTGTAAAGAGGTATATAGGCTATGCGAACAACTATAAGTCCCAAGCACGAAAAGCAATAAAATTCAAGTGGAATTCTTGCTGATCTCAAGAGTTACATGTAACTATAGCGCTATAGAGGTACACAGTCCATACTGTGCGATAATGATTGTTATCAAAACCCTTCTTGCAGAAATCGAATAGGAATCATGTCACTTTCAAGAAAGAAAAAAACACCTTTAATCAAAAATGAGGTTAAGTTGCCGAAACTAATGGACATTTTGTAAAGTAGTGACCTTTGTTTTGGTAATGTTCTTCGTTTCCTTCTCAAGGTTAACAAGTAGCTGAGAAAAATATATTCCTACCTAAATAAACGCAATATTTAAAATAGTTTTGGTCAGGTTTATAGTGGTGGGGGGGTGGTGGGTGAATTTGTTGGACTAAGTAATTAATTGGAATTAGAAAGTGACTTAAATAGTTTTGTTGTCAAGAAAATGTCAAGTGGTCTAGTTCGATGACCATAATTTAGCTTGTTGTTCTTTGATGATGTCACTTTGACAGTTAAAAAAATAGAAATATTTTAGAAAAAAAGGGACATTTTAAATTATTAAAAAGAAACCCTATTTTGCGGTCTATAAAACTAATTGGAATTTTAAAAAATAATTATTCTTATTTTTTTTTTTTTTGGAAAATTGGGCTAAATTTTTTTTGACAAGAACTATATTGACATGAAACATTGAAACATTTTTGAAAAATAACAATCTGACAACTGGTTAATTTTACATGATATTTCCCTTGATGAGTGTTGGTATAACCAGACAATTGGTGCATTTACCTACTAGATTTTAAAAATGTAACTCTCATCTCAAAAATCATAACCCCATTTACAATTATTCCTAACAAATTTGTCAAACAATACCCAAGAACCACTTCGATATGTATTAAGATTGTCAGTAACTCAAATGGGTATAGAACAATATGACAAATTAAAAACACATTTCCACCAGGCCAGGCAAATTAAAGGTATTCAACCAAAACAATTACTCAACTCATTTCATTTAGAAGCAAAATATACACACACACACACACATACACCTATGTGTATTTTTTATCTCCCATCAAATTATAACACCACAACACAATATAAACCCAAGAATTTCATGCTGGTTATACATTAAATTACCCAGAAGGGTTAATTACACAATCGACAACACAACTGTGTGTTTGCAAAATACCCTTAAACTGCCTGAACCCATCAACATCAACAACAAAATCAGCAACAGTTTTTTTTTTATAAGGGTCATCAAGTTAATACCTACATTCATCCGTTCATTCAATCAACTTGGTTAAGAATATAAATTTTACTAAAATAAGAAGATAAAGAAAAACTTGTCGAAATATCTTCTATAAATGTTACTAAGAAGAAAAACTGTCTTAACACTTCGGCAAGCCTAATGAACGAAAATCTAAATTAATTAGAATCGCTGCCTCATTATTTTTGGCCAAATTAAATGATTAATCATCCTGCTTTTATTCTTAGAGACGAAATCATACTTTAGGGTGAATTTTATCCAAGTACCAACAACAACAAGTTTGTTAAGGGAATTTGTTAATTTTGAGGGTATAACTGCCAAAAACTTAACTTTCTGAATAACTAAAATTACAATTCTTTTTTCTCACTCTATCTCTTTTTTACACCCACATATTTATGCCTGTGAAATTAATTTATCATTTTGAAAAATTAGCTTAGACTGATTGGAGATCCTTAAACATCTTGTAGGATTGTTAGGTTATGTATGTTTGAAAAGTCTTGACATTAAGCGCTCTGCGTAATCGAAAAACGTTTAGAAAAAAAATAATCGTTTTTTAATTGAAATCCTCAACCACCACCAACCAAATTATTTTTTTATTCCTTAAATAGATTATGCAACTCTTATCCGATTATGTGTTGGATGAAAAAAAAAAAAAAAAACACAGCTAAACATATTAAAAATGCTTATCCGGGATTATACAAAACAGATGGAGGCTTTGTAAGAAGAAGGGAGACAAAACAAAAATACATTTAAGCAGCATTCAAGGACACAAAAACAAGAAGGATGTAAATTACTGAGGACGATGTGAGTACAAAAAAAAAACTCAGTCCTGAAGATATATGTACCTACATATGTATGTAAATAATTAGTTGAAATGCTTTGCTGCTTACAACAGCGACATCTTAAAATGTGTGCATGTGATTCACATATTATTACTGAGGTATAGATATACACATAGCTATATATAGCTATAGGTTAGGAACTTTTATAAGTACTCATCTGAATCGCATTGTGGTCATAAACTCAAGTAATCAAGGTGAAAGTTTTATATTCTATAAAATTGTGCCGGATCTGGCCTTTTCTAAGCTCTTACTGCCATTGGCCATCCACCGAACCCCATTCAGGATTTAAGTCCTTCCAATTCTTCCATTACATCCGCAGAACAATTGAGAATGACCTGTATGACCAGACCATTACAGTCATGTACAGGGTGTTTTGCATAACCTGTAGGTTTGGTCAAGACAAAAAAAAATTTTATATGAGGAGATCTCTTTCCCCCTCTTTAGGCGGGAGGAGGACTATATAGAGCTTAGCTCAATATATCTGACCTATAATAATTGTTTTATTATATTGACAGCATTTTAGTCAATCAGTGACACCCTGTGTTGCTAAGTATCGTCCAGACGACCAAAACGACCGTCCACTCAAAGGACCTGCACCGTATACATTTTATTCGAATTGTTAATCCACTCGACTGGGTTCGTAATATGCATTATTCACATCATTGAAACTCTCAGCTATACTGTTGCTATACTATCTACTGTGTTGCTTCTTCTATCCGCCACTACTGGCAGTGGTCTGCTGAATTTTAAAAGGTCGGTACGGTACACGAAAGAAGAAGAAGAATGTATATGATGCAGCAAGCGGATTTTATGAGACTTCAAGGATTATTTGTATTTTTATACCAACTCGTAGGTTCGTTTGGTGATTTTTTTTTTTATGTATGTCGTTAAATTTTACTCCAAACTGTGTCTCTCTTGTCCAGTCAAATCGAATGACAAATTGAAAATGCCCACTTTTGTCGCCATTCTAGCTGCCTATATGGTAGCGTTTCATCATTTTGCTCCTTTTATTTTAAAAACTACATTTTTTTTTCTTTTGCATTTCCACATTGATTTCACCTACAGCAGAAAACAGAATCCATATAACAGCAAAAGGATTGAACTGGACATGATGAAAGAATTCTGGTTCTATTTTTTTCTGTCCAGTTTTTTTGACTCAACGACTATTCCTTGTAAGGAAGGTCTGATACAGTTCAACCAAAATCCTTCCAAAAAGTGACTTTTTGTAATGTGCCTATAGACTCGGGATTAATTGCATATACGTCCACAGTGGGAGGTGAAATGGGAACACTAACATAAGTGTTCCTCTTTAACAAACAATTTTATATTTTAGAAAAAAAAAAAGAATTAAATTAAACAACAATTTTCTGCGATTTTAAGTTAAAATTGGATCTGAAAATTTGTATTGAATAAAAAAAAAATCCTCCAGCTCCTCTTTAACAAATTTACTTATTTTAAAACTAACACCCATATTTTCAACAAAAAAATTTCTTTAGATAATTTGAGCTTCTGAAGGTTTAAAATCTTAAAAAAGTTAAAAAAATAAATAATTTAAGTTCCCTCAAACCTTGAGGCGGGACTGGTGTGCCTTAATTAGTTATTTGTTTGGAAATTCTGATTTTGATTTTGGTTCTAGTGTGTTGTAACAACTTTCTAAAAATTAACTATACACAATAGACTCCAAAATGGTTTACATAAAAAGCCATCTAAAAGGAGGAAAACTGCCCCTTAACTACTCATAGGCGTACAAATATTAAATTTCCATTTTTGATTACTAGAAGAAGTGAAGATTTAAGAAGAATTCCTATCCAAATTTTTTTCTAAACAATTTTTGTTTCCTCCCCCTTCCGGAAATTATTTTTGCCACCGCCAATGGAAAATTGCATCATTTAATGAGATTGCTCGATTAATTGGTAGGAACTTCTGTCACTTCAGACTGTAAATATTATAAAAGTAATCGCATATAGCCCGCCCCACGTCAGGAGACAAAAAAAAATCAAAAAAGATTCCCAGGACGAAAAAAAAAAGAAAAACCAAAGCCAAATTCATTGTTTCACAAAAACATACCTTTATCGAGAGCTGTCTGTGTGGAAAATCTGTAAATTGTTTGATAGACATTTACTCTATCACTATGGATGCTTGTCTGGCTTCTTTTTGATAGGCTTAAAGCTTTTCGACAATATAAAAAAACTAGTAAAGACCCCTTTTGTTTGACATAAGATTTTTGGTCCTTTTTTTAAATGAGCGAAATAATCCTGTTGATACTGTAACGGTATAATATTGACCGTTCTGGTGATATGGAAAACTAATGGACGCAGAGACGCCAGAGAATACGGGTAAATTCGTTGGGGGTATTCCCTTTTCCCTATTGTGATAGTCCCATTCAATTGCCCTAAAAGCTTTCACATTCAAAATTGATGAGAATATAAGTGAATTGATTGATAGTACACAACTCTCACCTTTTGTGCTGTGTATTATATGAGTTTTATTCTGTTCTTTCTGATTCGAATATAACGGTTTACCTGTGAGGCTGCGGATTTATTTAAAGCAGAGAGTTCTGAAATTGCGCGAAACGAATTTACAAAGAGGTGAAATTGGTTAAATAGGAGAGTTTCCCCAAATTAGAATTTTTTTTGATGGCAAGGAAAACACACAAAAAAAAGCGAAATGAACTTGGGGTTTGTGTCAAAAGTTCAGAGTTACTGCAAAGCTAACTTTAATCCACGAACTAAATAGTAACATATATATACAGATGTTAATAAATTTTTTGTAAAAAAAACCTTTGGATGAAGACTTTTTTAAGGATTTTTTTGCTTCCCGTATATTTTACCTTCCCTCTGAAATGTATACGTGATACAGTTTATTTAAAAAAAAATTAAAGTAGAAAATATTCCAACAGACGAAGTAATTAATTTTGTATGTTGATATGTAAGGTTTTGGAAATTTTATGTAAACATACAATATTTCTATAGTTTTGAAAGTCAAATAACTGCTAAAACACAACTAAAACTATCAGATGAATTTTATATTTTTTTTTTTACTTAAAAAAGAAAAAAAATCTAAAAAACAGAGCCCCAGCCAAAAGGTAAACTTTTTTCGTCCTATATTTTTTTTGTTTCATAACGAATTTATTGTTAAAGATAGAGATCCTATATTTACTCCTATATTAAACTAACACCCATATTTTCAACAAAAAAATTTCGTTAGATAATTTGAGCTTCTGAAGGTTTAAAATCTTAAAAAAGTTAAAAAAACAAATAATTTAAGTTCCCTCAAACCTTGAGGCGGGACTGGTGTGCCTTAATTAGTTATTTGTTTGGAAATTCTGATTTTGATTTTGGTTCTAGTGTGTTGTAACAACTTTCTAAAAATTAACTATACACACTAGACTCCAAAATGGTTTACATAAAAAGCCATCTAAAAGGAGGAAAACTGCCCCTTAACTACTCATAGGCGTACAAATATTAAATTTCCATTTTTGATTACTAGAAGTGAAGATTTAAGAAGAATTCCTATCCAAATTTTTTTCTAAACAATTTTTGTTTCCTCCCCCTTCCGGAAATTATTTTTGCCACCGCCAATGGAAAATTGCATCATTTAATGAGATTGCTCGATTAATTGGTAGGAACTTCTGTCACTTCAGACTGTAAATATTATAAAAGTAATCGCATATAGCCCGCCCCACGTCAGGAGACAAAAAAAAATCAAAAAAGATTCCCAGGACGAAGGAAAAAAAAAAAGAAAAACCAAAGCCAAATTCATTGTTTCACAAAAACATACCTTTATCGAGAGCTGTCTGTGTGGAAAATCTGTAAATTGTTTGATAGACATTTACTCTATCACTATGGATGCTTGTCTGGCTTCTTTTTGATAGGCTTAAAGCTTTTCGACAATATAAAAAAACTAGTAAAGACCCCTTTTGTTTGACATAAGATTTTTGGTCCTTTTTTTAAATGAGCGAAATAATCCTGTTGATACTGTAACGGTATAATATTGACCGTTCTGGTGATATGGAAAACTAATGGACGCAGAGACGCCAGAGAATACGGGTAAATTCGTTGGGGGTATTCCCTTTTCCCTATTGTGATAGTCCCATTCAATTGCCCTAAAAGCTTTCACATTCAAAATTGATGAGAATATAAGTGAATTGATTGATAGTACACAACTCTCACCTTTTGTGCTGTGTATTATATGAGTTTTATTCTGTTCTTTCTGATTCGAATATAACGGTTTACCTGTGAGGCTGCGGATTTATTTAAAGCAGAGAGTTCTGAAATTGCGCGAAACGAATTTACAAAGAGGTGAAATTGGTTAAATAGGAGAGTTTCCCCAAATTAGAATTTTTTTTGATGGCAAGGAAAACACACAAAAAAAAGCGAAATGAACTTGGGGTTTGTGTCAAAAGTTCAGAGTTACTGCAAAGCTAACTTTAATCCACGAACTAAATAGTAACATATATATACAGATGTTAATAAATTTTTTGTAAAAAAAACCTTTGGATGAAGACTTTTTTAAGGATTTTTTTGCTTCCCGTATATTTTACCTTCCCTCTGAAATGTATACGTGATACAGTTTATTTAAAAAAAAATTAAAGTAGAAAATATTCCAACAGACGAAGTAATTAATTTTGTATGTTGATATGTAAGGTTTTGGACATTTTATGTAAACATACAATATTTCTATAGTTTTGAAAGTCAAATAACTGCTAAAACACAATTAAACTATCAGATGAATTTTATATTTTTGTTTTACTTAAAAAAGAAAAAAAATCTAAAAAACAGAGCCCCAGCCAAAAGGTAAACTTTGTTCGTCCTATATTTTTTTTTGTTTCATAATGAATCTGTTGTTAAAGGTAGAGATCCTATATTTACTCGTATACTCAATGGTGTTTGTGTATCTATTTCTATACATTTAGTTATTTATTTTTTGTTTATTATTTTATATTTTTGTTACTTACCAAAATAGGATTGCTGTCCAGACGAAAGTTTTTTGGAACATAGTTTTTGTCTGCATGTTCGGAAAGTCATTTATTCTGGAAGTAAAAATGAAAAAAAAAACACAATTTAAAATGAGTACTATATTTTGATTTTTTTTACAATTTTCTAGATTAGCAGGGGTAGTTTTTTTTTGAATAAAATTTGAAATTAATATTTTACTTTCAATTTATTTTAATTAAAATTGGCATATCATCGCCCATACGGAAGAACACGTACATAACCCCACCTTATACTGAAATATTGGCTTTTGAATCCCATTTTATAGAAAATGAAATAGAATTTATAGAAAATCGATTCTCCACTTCCATTTGGTTCTCTGGAAGATCTAGGTTCTTTGACGAAGAGAATGCTGATTAAATCTAATGATTCCAAAAGCAAACTTCGATATCCAAAATTGAAAACAAAAAGGCATTGAGATATTATTTCTTAAAAAATTGGAACTTTATGTGAGTAACTAGATCATTCTTATCGATTTTAAGTTTGAATGAATAAACCAAAGTGAAAAGTTTGAAAATTGCATTTTTTTTCGAATTTCAGAAATAATTTAGGTCAAAATTTTGAAATCTTTATTTTAAAGCTTCGCGTCGCAGTAAGCTGAGCCACATCGATTTTATATGCAAGCATACAATAATTTGCAGTTTAGGATCCAAATTAGAAGTTTTTTTTTGTATGTTGAGAACAGGCTTTTGAAAAAAAATTTCGTTCTGTCTCAATGCGTATATCAGCAACCGGACATGCTATGAATTTGCAGTTAATGTATTTTGAGATTAAGTTATAGGTCCAAATTTGGAAAACTTAATTTTGTACCAAATTTTGAATTTACAGTTTAAATTTACAGTATTTTTCTATTCAAGAATGTCTAAATTTTGACGTCCTTATTAAAAAAAAAAATCATGTTAAACTGAAAATTCCGGATTAAAAATGCAAAAAAATACAAAACAAAATAACTGTAAATTCCTGTAGTGCATTGATACCTATAGGTCAAAGCCCTTAAAATCAAAATTTGTCATTTTTATCTTTTTTGTGTCCTTAATTAATTTTTGAGCATTAAACACAGAAGTTACCATTTTGACTTATTTTTTCATCAACAACAGAACTTGACAATTGTAATTCTCACCCATTTTTCTCAACTTTTATTTTTTTTTTTAGATATAATCTCGAAATGATACCAACTTTTCCCTAACAGTCTTTAATAAAATTAAAAGCCAAGACTGCCTCATTCTCATTCTCTTCTTTTCCCATATGTCTCAAAAGCTATGAAGATACTGAATAAGTAAAAAGAGGTCTTTACTCAACCCCGTATTTAAGTATCTATCTTTTTCTACATATACCTTCAACAAACGAAGGATGTGCAAAATTTTTATATCGTAAATCTTTTCCACCTGTTTTTTTTTTTTCTTTATCTTTATTTTTTGAATTTTGTAACTTTCTTTTGCATCAGAGTGACAAATTAAAGTTATTTATAAACATTTTCATTTGTTTTCATTTGCGCACTGTTATGTATGTCAATTGAGTGGGGTGAGTATACTTATATGAGGATTGAACCAAAGAAAATGCTGAACATCTTCACATACCTTAAAACACTTGCCTGCCCGTCTGCTTTTATATTTACAACCTTCTGGTGTTAAGCTTTCCTTATCAAATAAATATCCTTTGAAAAAGTGAAAAAGTTGAAGATTTGAATCTGTCATACGTCTATCTTTTTAAAATTCCTTTTTTTTTAGCCGAATTATTTATTAAAAAAAAAATAAGCCATATCACGAAATAAAAAAAAAAATAACGAATGGAGGATTCAATTTGAAGCACCTGTGATACTCAAGCAACGTGTATGTTTTTTTGTCAATCAGTAAAAAAAATTGAATGCAGCATATTATTAGCACATATTTTTTATCTAACTTGTTCTTGCAAGAGAATGTAGCTCTATGGAGTTTTTTTTTTTTTGAATAGTGAAGTCAAAGTCACTGAAAAATTTCCAACTCACTGTAGAATGACGACACTCTTAAATGTGTACCTCTACGATGATGGTCCTAAATAAGCACATTTTATATAAATTAATTTTCACAATTAACGAAGGTAAATATTTTACAAAAGTTAATATTTGCCAAGAATAAATAATATTATGACAATTTTAATGGGACATTTTTTTTAAATTCATTTCTCCATCGAGCTTTAATATAGGTCAGGCATTGAAATGTTCCTATAGCTTAATGTTTGTTGGGAGACACTTCGGTAGGATTTTGAATAAATGTGTGTCCTTTAAAATTTGTGGATTTTTTTATTTTGTTTTTCGTTTTATTTTCTTCCGGCTCTCCTTGGTCGTAGTGACGGTCTCTTTTGAATGAGTGGTTTTTCATTCGTTCTTGGGATTGGGGTGATGATGATGATAAAGATTATGATGATGTTGCTGGGGCACGTTTAACATTTCACGTTGTTATCATCTTTAAGAGGGCATTTAAGAATCTGCCTGTGAGAGCATTTGCCATGCCTTTGTCGCACTTGGCAGTCAGTATTTTTGATTTATTGAAATTTATAAGCCCGTTTGGAGACTATGTTCCATATCTTCAAAAACCAACAGAGCATAAAGGAATATGTACAATATCCATGACATTTTTATAGTTTCTATGTAATGAGGAGAGAAAGAGAAGCTTTGAAGGAGAAAAAGAAGACTATATTTTAGGCGATGTAAGGACACGTCTATGACAAGGACCAGGTAAACACTTGAAGATGTAGGAACCCAATCCACCATTATATCACACACTATCCAAAGCTATAGGATACGTAGACGATTAGGTAGGTAGGTAACCTAATCGTATATATAAAGTGAACCTTAGAGACGCCATCAGTGTCAAGAATGACGACGATGAACTATATAGAGGAATTAATAGTTGAAAAGGGTGCCCACGAGAGGAGAAATATTGTCTTTTGAGGTTCCTTAGTCATTCCTTTCCCCCCATCATCATTACCATCATCTTCGGATAGGTCTCTGTGAATGAGGGTTATAATGTTGGCAATGTCGAGTGATGCATTGCTTGTGTTGGTACTTATTTCATATTATAGCCGAAGAACGTTCCTCTGGAGGAGCGTTCTTAATTTTATTATAAAGTTTTGTAGACATTGTATTTTGGTTCATGTACATTTTTTTTTTTTGAGGATCAAGAGTTTGGTGTTTACCTACTTCCAGATTGATGTCATTATGATAATTTTCAAAATGAGGCTTTGTGGTATTTAATTACAGGGTTGTGTCATGGATAAAGTGAAAATTCATTACTTTTTTTTTGAGGAAGCACAGAAGACAAAACAAGATGATTAGATCAGATTGCGTACCCACCTCTTCATAAGGACTTGGAAATTTATGGAAGACTGAATTGAATTGTAAAGTTATAAAAATGTTTTATAAGTAAAGTAAATAAATTTAGCTGGGAAATTTTGAATACAATCATTTTGTTCAAAAAATTAAACCTTAAAATTTTAAAAATAAACAAATTCTTTTAATTTGAAGAAAATGAAACTCTTCCAATACATAATTCTCTTTAAATAGCTTGCCTAAATGATGAAAAGCAATTAACATTAAATATATTGCAACTAAGGTACTTTCACATTAACTAGCAAGAAAACTGTATAAGTACTAAAAGGTTTATTATTTAAGCTCTCTCCTGCTGGGAGAAAACACTTCCGAAAATTATTTAAAAAAAAACTAAATTTCATTGAGCAAACAAACGGCTTATAAACATTCAGGGGCTATAAAATTATAACTCGTTCCCAAAAAAAGAATTTTAGTTCTCTCTAATTATTGGCAATATAAAAGTTCACACGCCATTTCGAAATAATGTCTAAATCAAAAACAAACAACAAAATAAAGTTCACATGTAAAAATCTCATTTTGTTTTTTTTTTTTTTAAGTTTTTTATTTCATCCGACTAAAGCTTGGTTGTGCTGTAGCGTTGAAACTGTTAATCCATTTGAAATAATTGCTAAACCGGAAGTGGTAATACGATTTAACAACCATAATGTCACTCTTTTGCTTTTTCGGTTCGATGATTTTAGCAAATCACTGTTTTTGTTAATAGTTATTGGTATAAAGTGAATTAATTCTCATGACGGAAACGAGGGTTTGAAGTTTGAATGAATGAGAGCTAGAAAAAAAGCCGAAAATATTCTCAAGCAAGAAAACCCATTATAAGTGTCCTTGATTATGTTTAAAGCTTATTGTATCTAATTCCCTTGCTTTTAGTCGCATCTATAGAAAATTGAAATCTGACTGAAAAAATGCCTTCAGATAAACCTTCTTTCGCCTCATTATTTCAATCTTATTCCATTGGACCTTGGATGATGGAAAATATTTATGTAAAAACGACCAGCTTTACTCATAATTTTTTCTATTTCCCTTCCAGTCTTCCCTCATGGCACCATCGTCGATGCCGCGAGGGGAGAGAAAACAGGAGCAGCAGTGATGGTTGGTCGAACTTGAAACATTCACTAATTAAGGATAACATTTGGTCAATAATTATATGACCGTGTTTTTATGATGAGAGTGTTGCCAACAATTCGGAAGTCACACCTTGGGCCAATTCAAGAGGAAGCATACACATATGTATATACAATATATAGATATTAACGTCGACTGAACATGGAAGGAACACCCGCCGCAAACAAGTCAGGTAATGTCAGGATTAATTCGCTAGGATATGCGAGACATTATATAAACACAGCAGGAAATACTGCCTTTGGCCTCATCCTCCTCTTTTTGGCCATTCGTAGCCATTAACATGTCCTTGACAGATACAATCAACAAATATAGCCTTATAGCCAGTGCCAGATTGTATCAAAGTTGAAGTAGACAGTGGCCTAGGGACTTCCAATTACGTTGGGGCCCGTGTGTCACGTATTGAAGGAAACATTTTAAAACCATTCGAAAATGATTCAAAGACAAATGGCAAACTTCTAAGCAACATTTAAAAAAAACATTAAAAATTTAAAATGTTGCAACAAAGAATTTGATTTTTCTTTGATCTTTTGGCTTCCAAAAAAAAATACTGGAAACATCTTTACAACATCTCAAATCAATTCGAAAATGATTCAGCAACAATTTGGTATTTTTAACTGTTTCAGCTTTTAGAAACAAATCAAACCAACTAAGAATGTTGCTAATACACAATTCTTCTTGTTGGAAACATTTTGGACTAATTTCAAAATCAATTCAGAAATGGTTGAAACAAAATTTTGAGTTTCTCAAATTGTTCTGGTCTTGCAGACAGAAATTTTTAAAATGTTGATTCAACTTCACATAAAAAACCAAAAGAAAATGGGTGTTAAATTGAATTTAAAACCCACATAGCTAACAAGCAACTTAATCCGGTCCTCTTCATCAAGACTAATGAAATGATCAAGCAGATTTATGTATAATTAGAATTTGCTATCACGCACGAAAATCAACTTTTACGATTTAATAGTTTTAATTATGAATTATATTCGAGAAGTATAATATGTCCTTCCATAAACATAAAAAAGGTAGCCGAGTCTAGTTGAGAGAATAATGGTTAACGTTGACCTGATGAATCGTAGAGTGTGGCAGTCATTAAATTATAGCAGGTGACATTTTCATATATAATTTGTCACTTGTTTCAGACTAAATTTGGGTCGACCTATACAGTACGTAAAAGTGGATAACTGCGGTTTAATTTTATACACAAAAGCTCATTGTGTTTTTGTGTTTTTTCCGGCTTTATTGTGTTTGGGATTGGGACATCAAATAAGGAAACCTGAATGAATGAAAGAGGAAAAAAAAAGAAAAAGAGAAAAACGAGGTAATTCCTTTTATTCGAAAGCTGAAGATACATTTAAAAGCGAAGGCCAAAGCAATTCAGTCCCAGTCTGGCGGTCAGTCAGAAAAGAGTCCCACAGAGACTTTTATTCGTCTATATGTTCGAGTTATTAGAGCATGGAATTTTGAGATGGTATTTTGAGAGGTGTTTTAGTTGTACACAAACTGTCCGCACACGTTTTATGTTTCTAAGTCTTTTTGAATGAAAGTATGATGTTTCTACATTCTAAACGGGTCTAGACCAGATACGAATCACACCTTTATTAAATGATGGAAATCATGGAGGGTCTGTTTTTTTTATGGTTGTTGCTTTAAACAAATACACAAACGCGCTTTGAAGGAGACTATACAAATATGTTTACGAATAGAATGACACAACAAAGGATGTTTGAGCAATTGTTTTAAGCTTTAAAAGCTATAAACGAAACTTGAGTGTTGATGATAAAAAAACACATCATTGTCCTTTAACATTGTGCTTAAAGTTAGGACTCAATTTGCAAAAATAAACTAATTTAATGGTTTATAAGGACTTGAGGTGCTGTACCTACTCGAATTATTTATCGAATAAATTTTGAATCCCAAAACAGACAAAAAATGTGTTTCTCTCTTAATAAATATATACCCTTTAAACGGCATGTCAAAGAATCCTATGTCAAATCACCACAGAAAATCCACAAGTCCTTAAATTTAAAGGTCCACTGTACCGGTCAAAACCTAGATCCATGCAAGTAATGAAAGACAGACTAACCCAAAAACCCTTGTAACATTAAACAATCATTTTTTATTGAAAGGACATCCCAAAAGAAGATTCATAAAATTGAATCTTAATCTTCAATCTGACATCTATGAATTTATACATCGTTTGCTTTTGGGTACTTTGAATTGTGTGTCACATTTAAACTATTCTACATTATGTACATGTATATCCCATTAACTACAATAAAAATTCCATTATCCTTCATTTTATATATCTGATCATTCCCTATTTTTCTCTTTTTTTTTTTTTTATTTTTCATTTTACTCCATTTTACTTCATCTTTTACATTTTGATGGAATGACATAAAAGGAATTACTATATCTATACCTGGACCTAGACCAAAAAGACGGACAGGAGAGATGTTAGTTTTGCTATTCACTCCGCGCTATATAATCGCAAAGGAACTTATCATTTAAAAACAATTTGTCAGTTTGTCATTTACTCAGGGAGATTACATTGAACTCATATATGTTGGAAGGTACATATATCACCGGAATTGAAAAACAGAGCAAAGGACACTGGTTGTTTTTGACTTAGTTCTGTTAGGAATAAAAAAAAATATACTTATGTAACTATGGCCTACCATTCACTGTCATAATTTGTCTCCTAAATGTCATGTTGTTTCACTTTGATGGAAAGGCGTCTGGAATAAAGGGGAAGAGGGGTGACCAGTTCCATAAGGTTTCCATTTTTTCCATTAGGTTTCCCCTTTTTTTTTTTTTTTTCTGTTAAATGAACATTGGTTCGAAAAGTACCTTATATTTTGAACTCAAATCTTCCCGTCCTTTAGATGGGAAATTTTCTACCAACACCTATGATCTGCTAGTAAATTTTTAAAATGACACAAAAAATATAAAAATGATTAAATTAAAATACCAAATTTTAAATAAATTTATATTTCCCCGAAATTTATTTTTGTATTTTCTAATTATTTTTGGAATTCTTCACATTCTCTCCCCTGAGGAATTTTAAAGAACAAAAAGGAATGTGGAATTTTTATTTCTATAAAAACAAATATGTCAACAAACGCGCACCCATTTGTCACCAAAGAAAAAAAAAAATAAATTACTTTGAACTTGCCCCCGCATCTATTAGAAGATGCTGCGCCACCTTAAATAATGCCTAATTGATCAGATTGATAAGTTATCTCGTGTATATTCCTGGAGGTGCATGTGAGTTCTATATCTCAGCGCTAAATGATGTAATATCAATTACGAAACGTTTTAATTCCTCAAACGATTCTTACCCACACTCACACAAGACCTAAGGAGCAAACGATAATCTCAATTAAAAGATGTTTGTATACCTAATCAAAGTCAGGTAGAAATTTTCATCTCTCTCATAATTTCTATAGATGAAGAAAAGAGAAAAAAAAATATTAAAAACTGGCAACTCGTTTGGAACAAGTCAATGAATAGAATTTAAGGACTTAGACGCGACGACTCGATGGCAACCAAGTTGAATTCTATTTCGTCAAATTCGAGATTTGATTGATTGGATAGCCGGAGGTGGAGGCAAAAAGGAGCGGGTAGTACAAGCAACATTGAAAGAATATTGCAGACGGAGGGTAAAATTTCTTCTTTTCCTTCCATTTCATTCAATTCCATCCATCCATTTATCCTTGCTTCATCTCTTTTTTTTCATTAATTTGAATCTTAAATAAATCATTAAAATCTTCCGCATTTGAATCCTTTTTACAATCGAGAATGGTTTTTATGGTATATTTGCATACAAATCCAAACATTAATAGGTAGTCCTTTAATTTTCTTGCTTCCTTCACTGAAGAACCAGGAACAACAGTATACATAGGTACCTATCCACCCACTCAACCACTATACGCTGGCGCTGCTGAGATTTCATATTAAATAATACATTCCTAAATCCGAAAACGCCAAGATAGCATAATTCCTCTTCTTAGATATTGTTGTTCTTGTATTTATTTATTATCAAGATGAATGAATGAATATATTCAATGCATATTATCCTCAATAAGCAATCAGTTTTATTATTGAGAATAAATGGGGGAAGGTTGTTTTTAATACCTATTTTTTGTGGCTTCATTTAGAATGCAAAATATAAGAAGTCCTTGGAGATGGTTTAAAAATAGTTATAGAAATAATTTTTTAAGCTAATTTGCTTGCACCATACATTCCTCATACTGTCCTTTATTAAGATTGAAAATTTGATTAAAATCTGTTATGTGATTAAGATTGTATCGAACTAAGAATGCCTCTATACAAAAACTAAAAAAAAACTAAAAAAAAACTAAAAAAAAAAAAATAAATAAATAAAATTAATAAATAAATAAAATTAATAAATACAAAAAAAAAAAATAAAATAAATTAAACAAAATAAATTAAAAAAATAAAATAGTCAATAAATTTCTATACATTCGATATACATATGTATGTACTTTCATATAAAATTTGTGTAAATACATTTCTACAAATAGCCTATAAAGACACAGACACAGGTAAATGTATAATATTGCAATTATTCATTGAAAGAGTGTTTTGCTATTAAGTCAATTAAAATGATTGGTTCTTTTAGTCTTATCACTACCTTTGCATCATAAACCTATAACTTTAATTATAGATTAGATGATAACGAAATAAACAAAAAAATTCAAAATATGTACAAATAACTTTAACAATCTAATCAGACAAAGTGACATTTTTGTTTTTGTTCCTCTTGATGACTTGATTGAGTGAGCAAGCCAATGACCGCTGCTAATTTATAAAGAGGGCTTTTATTTGTAACAATTAACTTTCTGTGTAACGTACATTTATAGACTTTCATTATGCAGAGTAAAAGGGGAGAAATATGTCAATGATGAAAAAATATAAGAAGATTAATTTTAATTGAGTTCCGGTTTAAGGTTTTGACATTGGACACAATACAAAATTCTTTGTGAATTAATGGACAAATTAATGTCGGAAATTAGACGAATTATTATTGTTGGATCATATGAAAATAATTATACAAAAAAATCCTGATCAATAAAATTCGACAATTCACATTTCAAAGATTTCATAGATTTTTTGTTCGTCAGTTTGACATGATCAAGAGGATGCACCTTAACTAGAATTCTCTGCGAAAAAAATCAAAAGTGCTCTTTACATATTTTTTTTTTTTTATAAATCGATCAACGACAAAAATAATTGACAAAGGGAATACAAAAAAAATCTATTCATAGATTTTCGCCAGGAAAAGTGAAGAATTTAGATGAAGAAATTTTTAAGATCTCATATTAAGAAATTTTAGGTCATTTTTTAAAAATTAAATGAAAAAAAAATACAAAAACAGTCTTTAAGATGGTCTACTGTTGCACACTCTTTCTTAAGTTCTTTAAAAAAATATCTTAATTTCCTGTAAATATCACATAAATGTTTACTAATATAATTTTTATTTCAAATAAAATTGCCATTGATTGTAATGCAACATTTTTTTCCCTCAAATCGATTTAGATTTTCTATATCAATTAAAACACACGAGTAGATACAAATACACGATAACAACAAAAGTACATTTATGCCCAAATTACACCTGACGTAATCTACAATCGCCATTAAGAAATCCATTGAGTGGACACGCTAATTATTTGGTCAACACAAACATTCGTAGTAGTACGTGCCAACTTGTGAATTCTTCTCCGTTCTCTCTCCCTATATACCCATCACAACACCCTTCTGCCATTAGAAGAAACGAAGTAATTTTTCTCTTTAACGTGACTTGAAATTTTCATCTATTTGTCAATGGTTTTGCCTTCCTAAATCCAAAAACATACTTGAGCTTGTTCCTTTATATGGACGTAATTTTGATGGTGATATAATATGTATATGACGCACACTGATTGGCCTTTCATCAAATCCGAGTAAGAGGTTTTTGAGTGAGTGGTCGAGCATGGGGTTTGCCCAACCTTCTTCATCCTGTATCTGTATCTTGATCAAATACTCGTGAATGGACAATGAGCACCTTGCGGTTAAATGCCATTGTGTGGTGGTCCTTGTATAATACGGGCCAAACGACTTCAACTTCACCTGAGGGCAATTTATAAATTCCCCTGTACCATTCGACCAAACTTAGAGCTCCATCATGAGTCTCTAAACGACCAACTTTACCGCAGTTCTCTCCGACTACATCGTCATCATCATCATCATCATTCACATTGTGCAAAAATATCTTTTTTTAAATTTTTTTATCATTCAAGATAAAGAAGAAAAAAAAAAAAAAAACAAAGAAAAAAATGCTAAATTTTCATTCCCTTTTGACACCTCTTCGAGTTTCCTCAACAACCGACCACATCTTCATCAAATCCCCTAATGCGGCTGGGCTGGGGTCGTTTATGTTAAGCGTGTAATTTCATTACACTCGTTTGTTATCAATGCAAATAATTATTAAATATCAAAATGGAAAGAGAATCCAATTAGTATAGCTGATGAGGATAAAATGAAAGAAATAGGTACCTACATATGTATATACTCTATGGATAAAAAAAATATGAGCAACAACAAAAAAAAAAAAAATTACCCCAGAGGGAATTTTAAGAAAATCAGCTTAATGATAACTTGATATTCTTTCTATAGCTTTTCATAATAAAATATGAGATAAAATTTTTTAGGTGTCTGTCTTTTGACAGCTCTCAATTAGCACCTCTCCTATATAATATGAAATAAAGTGCTGACATTTATTTTTTTTTAGAAAGTTTTTGTGAAATTTTGAGTAATTAAATATAAGGCTTGAATAGCAAAATCAAATGAATTGGGTTTTATTTCATGTGGAAATCAAATCAATTTTTTTTATGTTGAATAATATTACTAACATAAGATATGTTCGGGTGTCGAATTCAGCCCTAATGCAGTTTTAGCTTTTAAAAAATAACAAAAAATGAAAAAAAAAAAAAAATTTTAATTTAAAAAAAAAAATGAAAAAAAAAACAAAAATAAAATAAAAAAGAAATAAAAATTAAGAAAAAAATGAAAAAAAAATAAAATAAAATAAAATAATAAATAAAAAAAAATTAAATAATAAAAAAATGTTAAAAAAAAAAATGTAAAAATAAAAAAAAAGAAAAAAAAAATTATATTCGAGAAGCAAAAATCAAAAATTACAAAATCTGTCGAACATTAATATGTGCCAACGAATTATTTTGTTTGTTTAATTTTGATAGATAAGTGATGTACAGTAAGAAACAAAAAAAAAAATTTTAGTTGAAGCTGCGTAAAAATTTCCAAGAATAGTAAAAACTAATTTTTTAGGGCCGTTATTTTTGGTCCTTAAAAAAAAAATTAAGACTTGTCGAGAGAATACCCAAAAAATGCTTAGTATACTAAGTATAAGAAATTTCGACCCAAAGAGATATTTACTAAAAACTAAATTTAACCCTCTTACACCCCCTCCCCCATTTATAAACTTTTAAAAATGAATGAAGCTCATCACCAAAATTTTCTCAGCTGAAATTTAAAAAAAAAAAAAAATATGTTGACATAAAAACATATTATCTGAACTGCAGGTTATTTATTTTTCCTTAAAAATCTAGATATTATCTTTGAAAACTTTGCAAAGTAAACAAAACAAAGAGAATTTTGAAAGTCGGAAGAAAGAACATCAACTTCTTTCTTATGACCTATTTTTTACACAGTTTTCTATCTTTCTTTGATCGAATAAAAATTTTAAGCTGGCTATCAAATTTCCTTAAAAACTTTAACCGATACACATACACGAAAAAAAAAAACAACTACATACATATAATATTGTTATTATCATAACAAAATCAAAATAAAAGTTTCAATTTCATAAGAATAACCCCGGCAAATTCGAATAGAAATTGTGCAAAGAAAAAGAAAAAACGTATTCGCAAAAATCCAATGTAATTTACTATGAGCTAACTCCCAAATGGACTGTGCAACATTACTGTGTCAATATGACATGGCAGAAGGACCTAGAAACAGGAGCGACGACGAGATAGATCTCGACTAAGTGTATAATAGAAACAGCAGTGAGGTGGTGGTGGTTTGGAAGAAGCAAACTCCTCAAGAATTGTGTACATTCTACAATGCAAGAGGTGCTAAAAGCTCCACCAACTCTACCCAACTATCACCACCGAGACCGACATTCACAAAAAAAAAAAACATACTTTTTCCAAGGTATCCCTACAGGAATGAAGTCAAAACCAAAATATACACCGAGAACGAGTCTCTCAATCTCATTCTCAATTCTCCAACCATGACAAAAGTTTCCGGTCATGTTTACACTCTAAAGAAGATAAACTTTGCCATCTACATATTTCAACTATACAAGGAACGGAATCAAGTACCAACGTACATATACACGACGAATAGGACCAAGAAGACTGTGACGAACAGCCCATCTATGTACCTTGTGTGTGCGGTTTTTGTGAACCGACCACATCAATGCAAGCCTTGTTGGGTTGAAAAACGTATCCGTTTCCGGGTATAATGCCATTAGAATGAGATTCATAGATTTAAAGATCAGTTTTCAGTTGCCAGATAATAAAACATTTTTATATTGTTTATACTTGCAAAAAGGATGAAAAGAATATATTTGTTTGACTTTTGACGTGACGACCTGCTGCTGCTTCTTCTACATCATCATTCTGGTTCTGATGATGATGGTCGTCATTGTTTGGTTGGTTGGTTGGTTAAGTCATCATCTAATTGAACTCTTTAGTTGTTGTTTGGTTGTTTATCCTGGATAAAGTCCTTCCAGTAAGGATATATGTATGTATGTATAGATGAAAGGTTAGTGGACGCAAACTTAACAACTTTTAATTTGTTTTCAAATATGGATGGAGGTTTGATGTAGGATTGAGACTGAAAGGTTGGTATCAAGCAAGCCAACAAAATCCAGATAACCATCATCATCATCAGGACAACAAAAACAAGTAAAGACGAACTTTTAACTTCAAAACTACCGAATAAAGTTTTTCAATTAAATTTGTGTACAAATTCAATTCTCGTTTATACTCGAGTTAGGTTTTTCGTTCCCCCTTTCCCCTCCATCACCTATCGCCATAAAATAAAAACATACCAAACAAACTCCCATACACCCTATATCTAAACTTCAAGTGCACTCTCTGTTAATCTTGTATAGATTAATTTTCTACTTATCTGGGGGGAGGGGGATAAATTTATTTACGTTTCGCATAAAATTGACGTGATTAATTAGCATGAGGTCGGAGGGTGGCTGAGTTGGGTGACTGTGGGCAACTGGGGGTATACTTCAAAGACAATGCTCATACATCTCAATCAATCGTAAAGTGTGGTTCTGCTAAACAAGATGAAATATACAAAAATAAAAAAAATCAATTGATCATAATATAACGTGTGCTTTTATATGCAGAGCAAAAAAAAAATAGGAAGTCAAGTGCCGTTGCTGCTGCTCTTTCTGGGGAAATAAAAGAAAAACTTTTCCCATATTCCATTCCTATATATCCTATCCATACTCATACCCTCTATTTTTGTATGAAAAACATTTTCTCTTTTCCATTTAATAAATTTGTTTTTATTTTTTTTTATTTTATTTTCACAGAAATGTTGTTTAGATGTGGGGGATGTCCTTCGATGCCAGGCGCACACACTACTTTTACCCACGCAAATAGTTTTGTTTTTTTTTTTTTTCTCCATCCTTCATACATATTCATATTATTTCCTTCCTGTAAAAACAGTCTTTGGTTTTGAGTAGATTGGTTTGTGTTTTTATTTTTTATTTTTGGTTGGTTATGTTATTATTTGAAGAAATTTTCGTCCTTACGACAAAAGCATACCTATACAACAAGCCATAGAATTTATTTTTTTTACGTACAAGAAACCAGAGATAAAATCATCTGTATCTATTATTCCTATGATAATGGAAATATTTTTTTTATGGAGGAAAAGCTTGAAACGAAAATAAGTTTATCCCAGGAAGTTTGTAAATCAACAAAAAAAATTACTCAGGAGTTTATAAGACTTTTATGCCGAATAGAATTCCCAACAATTATAATTTGGGCTTAATATTATAGGTACTTGTAAATGTGGTATGTCAGTTAATCTTTATAAATAGGCATGGGACAATTATAAAGAACGATCTATATTTTTACAAGGAATGGGACAGAAACAAATGACGTGATTTGTTAAGAAGTTTACCCAAATCTATGACTAGGAGCTTTTACATCGAAGATTTTTGCTAGTCTTGTGATCTAGGATTCGGCCTGATGTAAGACCAAGGTGAAGATCAGAAATTAAATAGCCAAATGGTCATACCTTGGGTTTTCATTTCACTAAAACAACTGTGGAATGTAAGTTTTAAAATGCAGATGTTGGTCTTTTAAACAATTAGTTCGTCATAAAAGTTCTCAATTTAAGTGAAAATCATTTTTTATATCAGCGTTTAAAATTTACGTTCCACAGCTTTTAAATTAAAGCAAAGATGATGGATTGTGAAAAATTATTTCTTATCTTATTAAAATTTTAAAAGTATTAGAAGACTGTTGAATGTTGTTTGAGTACCTAATAAATTACTGTGGAACGTATTGTAGGGTTATTTTCATATTTTCATTTCAGAGTTCCTATTATATTATTATTAATTTATTGTTCGGAAATGTCCATATTTAAATCAAAAGTTCCTATATATGTTATAATATGATGTAATCGTCGAAGTCAATGTCGGAAAATTTCAAATTTACATTCCAAAGTTCCTTAACATGTGAAAATTTAAATTTTTTCACATATAGACACTGTGGAATATAAATACGAAATTTCCCGGCAATAAATTCGACGATAACTTCAATTTATTAAACATTTATAGGAACTGTGGAATATAAATATGAAAATTGCCCAACAATAAGTTCCACAACAATTAAGCAGGACCTAAATCTGTTGATATGAAAATAAAATAACTACAAACTTTGGTGTAAAATATTTTACATTTTTAGGTTCCACTACTTATATTTTTTTTAAAGAATCACATAAATGTAATTTATTTAAATGTATTTAAAATTTTTTTCAAGATATTTAAGCATTTTGACATATGATGAATGAGAAATTCAAAAATAATAGTGAGGATTGAGTTTGTGGAACGTATTCATTTTTTCTCGAGTGAAGTGGAATTTTGAAAACTCTTCCACAATCAGTTAGATTATTTTTTCCAACTTATGTCGTTGTATAAAATCATTCCAAAACACACACATCAGGAAAACTACATATTTCAAAAACCCATAAGATAGGTAATTTTTAACTACAATTTAAAAGAAAAAATCGTCTTTTGTTTGAGGTCGTGTTTCATTCCACTTGAATCCAACTTTTTCCTTTACCCTGAGTTATTATAATGATTCTTAGAGGTTGCCACTGTTGTCACTCTAGTATCCTCCTTGTGGTGGTGCCATTGCACATGTCAACTTAAGTGGCCTGAGGAAGCCCATCCAGGATATTCCGGATATATTTATTTTAGAAAACAAAACGAGCTATGACATTATTTTCCCCAGACAAACAGACACAACTAGAGTTCATTTGCCGTGCCACCCTCAACTTGGTATATTTTTCTTCTTTTTTTTCAGGGCATGAGAATGACAGACAACGACTAAGAGGATGATGATGAGAGATGAGGCTAAGTAGTAGAAAATACCCTATAGCAATGTGACAATGTGACTACAATGACAGTGCCTAGACATTTTTCAATGGGGTGTCTCGCAAATAATTCAAAAGAATCTTGTGGTGGAAATAGGAAGGTATAACTTATGTTAAACAAAAAAAAAATTAAAGTAAAAATAATTGCATTACAAGACTTACAGTATCATTTCGACTTGAATATGTATTCTTATCCATTTACACACCAAAAAGGTAATCTAAATGTAATCCTTTGAAGACGAAAAATTTAGTTATTTTCACTCAGCAAATTATTATGTTTATGCCTCAACCACTCAACTATTGACACACTGTGGTCCAACAATCTATAGAATTAAAACCTTACTGCACATGACTACGGTAGCTCTCGAAAGCCAATACGAAGCAAACACAACAATTGATTAAAAAAAAGACTTTTTGAACGCGACTTAAGGCTGTGGATGGGATACAAGCGTCAGCAACGAGCAATTTTGTATACAAATTAAGTTTCAAGTCACGTTCTAAAATACTAAAACCGCCTAGATAAGAAAAAAGGGTTCGGTAGTTATATGGAACTATTAAATTCTTGAAAAAGGCTGGTAGGTAGTTTTTTTATCGTTATTATCTAAATTAAAAATTGTTTATTTACGATCTTGTATATAACCGCACTATTTAACAAGCTAGCTCTGCTCCGCGTAAAAGTCACTTTAACACTGACAAACAACCCTCACGCACTTTATGGCTCCAACTTCGTGAGTCAATTCATTCAAATGGGACCACACCATCTGCCGACTTCATCGACTTCAACAACGGCACATTTTACCCAAAAGATTTCGACTCAAGTCAGGTGGTAGGTAGAAATGGAGTAGAATTTTATTCAAAGAAATTCACCTCGAAGGAAGCGTTTTTCATGCGAAAATCATAACAAACATTTTCCCGGCAATCACCAATCACCACGCTAGACTTGTCTCCGTTTGAGCCCTCCGATGCAGAATGAACTTGTATCTTCTTCGTCGTGTTTCGTGTCGTGTCGGTTTTGTGTGATGGTATCGTTTGTTTACCCAACAGAGTGAACTCTACTCATCATTATATTTATTATAGCTATCTCAACAACAAGGTGAATAATTTTTTTTTGAGTGAAATACAAACTGCGCAACATAAATTTTGCTGCTCGTGTTGGCAACATGTTGCCAAGATGTGAATGAGTTGAATTTCTTATCAAACTGAGTGCAATATATAGATACAAATATTTTTCGTTGAGGAGAGAGTATCACTGACCTCACTCAGGATTTAGAAATATAATTTTGGACCATATTCAATTTTGAGTGGAAATATGTGAACTTGATGAAAAATGAGGTCGTTGAAGGTATGCATTCATGTTGATGATGATGATGGGTTGGTATACCTAGATATTTGTATATTTTTGGAATTTTTTGGATTACCTACATATTGGGAAAGTACTATCCTGTGCCTGCATTCAAATAGGTTTTCTAAATTGATTTTATCATAAAACGCTTTTACATCTCCCAATTTTATTCCTTTATCACCTTTTGCCCATATCATCGCTGGGAAGAGAAAGAGGAAGACATTTTCGATAAAAGGTTTGTCATCGTCACTTTTGTAAGCGCTGATTCACATATCTTCCTCTTAGATCACAGAAGCTTTTAGACCTCTTTTTTCAAAATTCATATAAGGAAGGTAAGGTAAGAATTAATTTTAATGCGGTAAGAGATGCACACATGAAACACGCAGGAGTGGTCAGTTTGGTTATCACAAAGGCTATTTGAGAATTAAAAATTTCAACTGTGATGTGCTCTAAATTATTGTGACTTAATGGTTGGTGTTCGTATTGTTTTGAATTTTAAATAGATGGACATACTATTTGTTTGTCTTTAAGAATTAAAAACAAAAAAGATGCGAGTGATATAAGAAAAAAAAAGATCCGAAAGGAATGGCTTGAGAAGATTTATTTTATTTGATTTCGAAAAAGCAGTTGTTGTTTTTTGGAAGCGACATATTTTTGACTATTACCTCAGAAAGTGACCTCTGTTATTTTTTTTTAATCTATTTTTTTAACTATTTCTTAAACCTATTTTTTTTTTAAATCTAAATTTAAAAATAAAAATCATTAAAATCGGTTCAACAAATTTACAAATTTTAAAAATAATCTCCACGAAAAAAATATCTAAAAAAGTTGAACAAGTTTTGAGAAAATCGAAAATAAAAAATATGGTTCTATGGGAGGTATCATTTATAAACATTTTTCTGATTTTTTTTTCACAGAATGGTATCTAGCTTTTTATAAAAATACTCATTTAAAAAAAAAATTACTAATTTAAAATAAGTTTTTGTCATATTTTTGATGATTTAAGATTTTCATTAACTGCTAAAAAAAAATTCTACAGCAGGTGACTTTATTTTTGGTCTTAAAAAAATTATAAAAAAAGTGTAAGGGGAATGACCAAAAAAAGCTAGGTAGCAGCAGTTATGAAGAAAATCGACCCATCTGTTTAGTGTGCAGCCGAACGGTCAGACGAACAGAATTCCGAAACCCACATTCCGATAACATGGACTTGAAATTTTCTAAAAGCCCTAAAAAAAATCCAAAACGAAGTAGGAGACTTAAAAACAAAACAAAAAAGTGCAAAGAAAAAGGACTTTAATTAATAAAATAATATCATACAAATCTTAACTAATTTCCCCCTACAAAGCTTAAGAAATTCAAAAATGGTAATAAGAAATAAATAAGTCAAAAAGGTCAGCAGCAGTTCAAACAACCCAATATATGTAGATATGTATATGTATGTATGTATGTATATAGACAGGGGTAATAATATAAAAACAAAACTCCAAAAAAAAAAAAAAAACTTAACAGATTTAAATTATTATATTTTGAACCTTTTTTTCTTTGCTTCTTGTTTGCCAACAAAGTGAGGCATAGGCATATGTATATTCCATCTAGACTTCTACAGACCTGTCAATGAATCTCAAGATACCCCCTATACATTTCTATTTCCCCTAGGATAAAACTGCGTATACATATACACGTCACACTTGGCCACATTTCCCATCTCTTTATAGCTATACCTCCTAACCTACCTAAGTATCTATCTAAACTTAGAGCAAAGTAAATGTCGGAATGCTAGTTAACTTAATGATTGGCAGTGTAAAGAAGATTAACTCGCACGGGAGTATATGTATTCATGCGATCCATATTACAACTTTTTCTCTCCTATCCAACCTAGTTACAACATCGCGCAATCACAAAGTGTTCTAAAACCTTATTTTTTTCATCTATTTTTTTGTGCTTCTATTCCTAAGTATAGATGAAAAAAAAACATAAAATTCTAAAGAAAAAAAAGAAACTTTTCCTTAAAACTTACTTTCATTGTCTCGACTCGACGTCAGTCTCCTCTTCACTGAGTCCTTCTAGTTTCAAGTTTTTTTTTCATTCGTTGCCTTTTTCTCTTTCTCTCTCTCTGAGGTTTCTAAGATTTTTTTACTTTTTTTGAAAAGTGTTGTTCTTTTTTTGCAAACACCTCAACTATACGGGGTAACAAATAAAATGAAAACCTTTTGTTTTACCCTTTGAATTGATTTGGCTCCACTTGGTGTTATTTCTGTGGATTTAATTTCGTACACATGCACACAGCCACCCACCTCAACAGAACACCCTCAATCATCTGAATCCTTTGGAATATGGTTCAAGTTGTGTTGAACGAAAGAAGAAAAAGAATTTTTCAGACAAAAAGTAGCCCTCCATATACTGTTATGATGACAGATGATGACAAGTCAAAGGATGAAAAACCCCCCCTCTTGAACTAACAACCTAAACAAAAAAAGGTTCATTCGAATCCAATTGTCGTCGTTGTTATTGTCGTCGTCTTCGAACGGTCGGTCGGTAGGCCGGATATTGTTTTTTGCTCAAAAAATGGGTTAAGATAGTTCCGATTGTTTTCCGGAGGATCTTTGTTTCTGGAACTTTTATCCATCTATTGTTTCCATCATCGAGTGTATCTTATGATGAGTGTGAACTTCTCTTTCAACAAATAAATGTAAGGTTGGATGTGTCAAAAAGTTATCATTTGTCCTCATAAAAGCAAAGGTACCATCTATAAACGTCAGACGATTATCGTGATTGCATGTTAACTTGCCAACAACATATAGCAGCAGCAATATCCCAATCTTAACTTTATAACCAATCCCCTTGAGAGATACACGATTGTATCTGCTGCAGTAAAAGTGGGTTCTTTATAAATTTGATACCGCACTCGGATGCTTGACCTTTTGTTGAGAAGAAAAATTCTTCTTTTTTCTCTTCTTCGTCTTCTTCTTGTAACAATTTGAACAATTTATGAGGCGGTTTATTATGGGTTATTTGTGTTAATAGTCAACTAGTTAATTCCGCCTTCGTCCCTGCTCAGTTGTGGATCTTGATTTTTTAAGACAAATTTCCATTAATTTATTTGCAATTAGAATGAGCGAACATGAGCGGTCGTAGAGTTTTTTTTTAGACAAAGGGGGAATACCTGACTCAAAAAATTAGGAATTCAACTTTTTATTTAAAATTGAAAGTGACATTAAAATTGGGATATTCATTTTTATTGGGAGTTTTTTGTAATTTTAATTTTTAAAACACCTTAAAACAGTTTCCCAGCCGGGTTTAAAGTTTTTTTTTTATTATTGTGTGTAATAGAAGATTTTATTCAGCAAAAAGCTTTCAATTGAATAACTTTAATTTTAGGAGATATTCAAATTTAGGATTTAAACATGACAAAACGCTCATTAACCTTTTTGTTTTGGAAATGTTTTTATCCAAAAAAAATTTTCACATTTATTTTCGAAAAATTTGATATCATATTTGATATGATATTCACGAAAAACCCAATTTTTTGGGAAATTCACTTTATTCTGACAAATGTTTTTTTTATTCACAAATCAACATTTCCGTTTGTTATTTTTTGAAACATTGAACATTTAAGCTATACCTCATCACGAAAAACCCACATTTTTGGATTTTTACGACCTGGCCAATTTTTAATATTTGAACTAAAGTTGGCAGACTCAGATTTCACAAAACATTAAATGCTGAAGTCGTTCTTAAAATTGTATAAGCTTTCAATTAAATAACTTTAAATTTAGGGGATATTCCAATTTAAACTTTAGGATTCTAGAAATTCGAAGAAATGATCTTTTTTTTTTTAAATCAGTAATATTTGTTAAATAAGTAAAATTCTCAAGAAGGGTAAATAACTCCAATGCAAAATGTCAGGTACAAATTTCGTAACAAAATTCTATTCAATTGAAGTACATACCTACAATTTTTACAGAGCTTTAAAGAGATAACATTATCCCCATATACCCTCGACTTGCGGGCGCCCATGTAAATAAAATACAATATGGCTGAATGGCTGTATCTATACAAAAATATCTAAAGGGAAAAAAAAACTTTCAAATCATATTTTCCCATAGACTTGCAGAATTTAACATCATCGAACGCAGCAATAGCAGCAACATGCATTGTTTGATGTGGCACATGAATGCTCACTGGTCTGCTCTGCTCTGCTTCTCAGCTCATATAGCTTTGCTGAAGCGCAAAGTGTATCATTCGAGCAGATAAAGTAATAAATCAAATTGCTATATGCGTGCTGAGAGAAGCAGATAGGAAAAGTTTGGTTTATTTCAAACCAATTGTCGACCACTGCAGTCATCCGGTCAGCCGACCAAACCGAGACAACCAACAAGCCATCTGTCCAGTGTTTATAACCAAAAATCGAGAACAACAAACTTTCGATACAATTTGTATAGAATCTGATGCTCCTGATGTGCTCCCGCCGCGCCGGCTCCTCTGCCTATAGCATCCCACAGTTCCTGATGATGCTTATAGACTATATATGGCAGCACTTTTTAAGCTGACTTTTGTAAATTTATTTTGTATTTACACAGTCTTTGGAAGGACCAAACACAAATTCCATCCTCTCTGTTCAAATGATAACCTACCTACTCTTCAACTTTATATTTCCATGTATACCTACCGACATCAGCAGGCCCACACTCAAGTCTCAAAAGGAGGGGGTTTGGTTTTCAATTAAAAGACTATCGTCGAGGTGGTGATAGGAATTATTAGAGTCTCCCACAATCATTTGTCATATAGATGGAAAATATTTAAGAAGACACTTTTCCGAGTCATGATGATTTATTTGAATTGTTCAGTTAATAAGGACAATTATTGTATAGCAAGACCGATCAAACAAACTGTTTAACATCAAACAAAGAAAACAAAACAGAATGTATGTATGTATACAAAAAGGGTTAACGGTTAATTAAAGGCTCTTCCACCATCATAACCGCTGAATGCGCTTTATTAATATTTAATTATAAGCATCTGGCTGGCTTGACTGGACGGGACGGGTATTTTGTTTGTACTTTATGAGGAACTCTTCTCTCAGGCAATCTACTTAAGTGATTGTATATTATTATAATATCAACAAGGATGTTAGAATTTATAAAGGCACAGAAAAGGTACCAATTAAATACATATGTATAACATACATATAAAATAAAAACTGGAAAAAATTGGAATTACACCATAAGCAACCAACCCGTAATTTTGATAGATACTTATAAGCTATGTTTATCATGACGCTGAAAACCTTAAAGATTGATATGATTGGGTTTATTATTTTGACGTTTAGGAATATGTTGTTGTTTATTAATGCTCAAAATATTGAGCCGTTGATGTGTAAAATTAAAAGGACTCACACTAAAAATCTAAGACTTTAATTTTGGTTAAAATCAGAAACATAGAAGTATTCAGCAAAAGAATGCTGCCTAGAGTGGAACCCACAGCTCTTAATATTTAACAGTCAAGGTACCTACCTACTTCATCAACTGTCATCAATTACGACCCTCAAAATGTAAATAATTTCTCAATATGAAATTCCAGTATTAAATCTTTCAGAAAAAAAGTTAAAATTTGAATCTTATTATGAATAATTATTCATAAAATATTGTTTGAAAAAATGTGGACAGTTATGTCCCCCAATAATATCCCAAAATAATAATCTGATTGAAATGAAATAAATTTTATAATATTCTCTCCAATAATGAGAGTGTTTAAGGATAATAAAATTATAAATTATAAAATAACTGTACTCACATTATTGAAATTGCAAGAATCTATGTTGCTGATGTTGAACTTTTAATTTATTGCACACTCCATATTGAAAACTGGAAAGAAAAAAAAATTAAAAACATTAGAAACAACTTTCAAAAGAAACAAATTAGAGGATTATATAATTTTCTTAGTTTTAACAATTCCTTGGAAATAATAATAATTCCCCTTTGACCATTTCCAAGTACCTACATAAGTACAGAGTTCATAACCACTCAAAAAGAATCCATAAATTATAAATTAAATTAACTCCATATAAACTCTTTTTATACTTTTGAAAGATCAATATATAATGATAGCCCCATTTATAACAATCCATATCTTCATTTATAATTTATTTAAAAAGAAAAACAACAAAAATAGTCTCAGCTTTGTATTCGATGAGAATTTCTCATATTTTTATAAAAAAAAAAACAAAAATTATATAAATTCTCCGGGAGATATATATGATGGTCCCATATGTAATCACATCATGCCTATGTTTGCCTTCATATACCAAAACCCTTTGAAATAACCCTTTTGTTACACACAAAAAAATCATTCGTCAAAATGATTATACTAAATTCATATATGTACATATATGTATATGGATGGTTATGGTATAAAGAAATGACCATGAAACAATCCATTAAAATGGATATAACTTCTAAAATAGAGACAAACAAAGTATAATAAAAAAAAACAAAAACAAAACTAAACAACCCAGCGTATAATTCCCTATAATTTATTGGATTTTTTGTTTCCGTATATACATACATAGTCAAATCATAAGCTTTTGTTTTTTTTTTCTTGTGGTATAAGCGCCTTTAAGGCTCAATGAATGACTTCATTTGTTGTTGTTAAAAAAAGCTAAACAAAAATAAAAATAAATAGATGGAAGTTCCATTTTCCAGAAGATCAAAAAATTCTTTTATTCAATTTGCATAATATATATAATCACACTCCATATAATACCTATAATACACATACCTATGTATATCTAAACTCCAAGGACCTCAAGGACACCAGTGTGTAAAATAAAACCCCACTGACAATTGGTACTTTATACAATTCACACCTCGATTACTTTAGCGACACATTACACAGATATTATAAAGATGGTAATAAGCCACACAAGGACTATACACAAATTCAAACACACACACACAAACAAATAGGATTTAGCCAGGATGGCAATGGCAGATCGTTTTCAAATCCAAAATTGAGTTCAATTTCCCACCTAATATCAATAAAAATGTTAAATTTACAAGAAAAAAAAAAAATATTAAATGAAAAAAAAATAAGAAAAAAATTCGCGGTGTGGCATAAAGTCAAAAGCCTGTGGCGGCAGCATGCTCGCGTATAATAAGTTCAGTCTGTTCATCGTCGTTATTGTTGTTGCAGGAGAGCACTCTCTGTTTTTCCCCGCCTCCCAAACCTCATCATGAATCGTAAAGGATATCATAATCATCTCGTAATATTTTATGACACTCGCATGTACCTAATTTCACATGCGTGTTGCTTTCTTACAAAAAAAAAAAAAAAAAAAAAAACAAACGTCTTTCATTTCCCGCTTTATACTTTCTATCCCTCCTTAGGTATGCCTACACCTTAGTATACCTACCCAAGGGAGTACAATAATATTATAAATAATCCTACAAGGACCTGCTTGTTAGATTTTTTTATTTCTTTGTCAAATCAAACGCAAATCAGTCATAATCATAAGTAGGTACACACATTCATACATATACTCATGGAGTTTATATAATAAAAATGTTGGGATAAACTTTCAACATAAGAAGAAATTAAAAAAAAATATAAACGAAACTGGCCTGGTTTTTTCTGTTTGTTTGTTCTTTTCCTTTGAAAACGACATAGTGCACTAAAAGCACCAGCATCAACATCATTCTAAAGAAATATCTTGCAAATTTCCGTTAACGACCATGGCATATATGTACCTGTCATCATGGGCACATAACTCCGTATACGATGTGATGTCTAGTTAGCTTAGAGCCATCAAGAAATTGGCAAATATTTGAGGAAATTATTAAATTTTCTCCTTCAAGTTTTTATAACAAAAATTATATCGTACTGTGAAACTTCGAAATGTGAAAATTCAGGAATTTTGTGGTTTAACTAAAAAATTTTTGAGCAGCATTGGTAAAAATCGGACATTTTTGTTTCTACCTGTGTACTTTTATTTCCCAAAACTTCAAATTTCTACAAATTTTAGTAAAAACTTCGGCCAAAGTTCTAATACAAAAAATTAAATTGAACTAAAATTGGCCCGTTTTGGAAATTAAACGAACAGACCTAAAATTTATTCATTTCGGATTTTTACCTTTTACCATCATGCATTTGGTAAGCGGGCCACCCAAGGTATGTAGGCACTGTCTAAGAAAACTTTTGACATTGACCCCTTCCTAGCGACTGAACATACCCTAAGCGGAGACCGGAGTTGCCATGAGGGGGAGTTAATATTAATGGAAATCGCGAAGATTGAAACTATTAAAATCCGAAACGAATTATGAAGAAAAAAAAAACAACCTTTCGGACTTTCACAAATGTCACTGAATTTCCTCATTTTTTTAATTTTACCAATGTTGCTAAAAAATTCTAAGACTTCATTTAAATAAATCATAAAATTTCCTTATTTGGAGGTTTTACAGTAAGATAATTATATAAACGGTTTAAAAAGGAAAAAAAACATTGCTTTTCTGGCTTTGGATTGGTTTGGCTTTATAAATCCTTCTCATGCTGCGTCTTCCATGTTAAAGCTATCGGCATGGTTGTTCTTGTTTTGTTTTGTATTTATAATATAAACCAAAACTTCAACTATATAATATACAATATATGTACATACATTTATACAATTATGAAAATATATTATTTATACAAATTTTTAATGCAATATTAATTGAACTACTTTAAAGTACCAAATTGCAAGAAAACTGATCAAGTTAATAACGAGCAATATTCGGGAATATCCCAAAATTAAAACAATTTCCTCTGAAAAAAATTCTAATCCCATTTTTTTTTTTTTTTGGAAAAACCTGAAATGTAGTTCTATTTCAATGCTTATATACATTTATCACTTTTTTTTGTACTAATCATCACACTGACTTGACTTTGTTCCATAACCTTTTTCGAAGAAAAAATGCCATGGATAGGGAAGTAGGGAAATTCGCCGTCATTGTCATTGAAAACCAACTGCATCAGCAACCGGTTTAGAATTCACGTCCACTAGTGAGTTCTTGCAACAAACTGATTTTTTGTTCCTATAGAAACGTGTAATTTGCTAAAGTGTTAACCCGCTTAATGTACGATAAAAAAAATTAATTCATTAAAAAAAAAATCTTCTATAAACCGCAACAAATATGGATGCCTCTTCGTCCTTTATGCAGGAGCTACAGAGTGCATTTATATCCTCAACCCATTTTCTAAAAAGCACCAAGCCACGACTATAAGGGTATGGCACACCGGAATCGACAACTGGCAAATGCGACAAAAACACATAACTCGATCAAAATTCGAGACCGAGTCGTAGCAAGCTCATGGAGGACAGTTACTGTGTTATGTTTCTAGCTATGTAACGTATGAATAAACTATTTTTTTGTTTCCTATTCACTATACTTCCTCAATTAGTTTAGCTGCTTCTACTGCTGCTGCAGTTTGCTGCTAAAGCTGGTGATAGTGGTTCTCTTATCGCATTTACCAAATATGGACGTCAGTATAACAACCTCCATCCACCCTGCTTCAGCAGACCCTAACCTCAATTCAAATACATGTACACCTTTAAAACAAAATTGAATGCACGTGTACTATCTCAATATTTCATATTGGGATGTAGGGATTTTTTTTTGTGAAGTAAGTTTATGTAGAAGCTTGGTGTAAACCTGTTAGACGGACGAACGCATGGACAAAGGGTGATACTGAAATCCACTAAACCACGACTCTACGCGGTGGAAGACATAGAATCCAAGTACGAAAACTGAAGCTTCATGTTTTTTTTTTTGCTTTATTTGTGTCCCCTTTTTTTAGAATCTATCCCAAAACACTCTGTCGTTATGCAACTGGCACGGGCTCATATATGTAGTTGCTCCTTTCAATGTTCCACTTATTTGTCGGGTAAACGCGTATTATTCATCCATTGCATGGTTGTTTTGCTACGAACCCAAAACCAATAAAAACGAGCGTGGTTTTCGTTAGATACGGGTGATGGTTTCGCTGCACAGGAAAGAAGGATTCGAGCATTCCAAGCGACGACGACGCAAAAAGGAGTTTTTTTTTTGCCTGCGTTGGTCCCGTTTCTGTTGCACACCGAAACGTAATTGATTGTTTCACCACATATAGCCATTGTGTAAATTGGGATTTATCCTTCCCCTCACCCTTCACCACATCCCCACCACCCCTTACCATTCTAGCCTTCGAACACAGGGTGGCACAACAGTGGATTCTAGTTTTAGTTCTGAAACCAATATTGTGGTGACTTGAGAGTGTGAAAGAGCACGAAAGAGAAAGAGGGAGAGAACTAATATATTATAGGACACACTCGAAATGTTAAAAAGTTTGACCTAGTTTTTGGGTACAAAATTATTCTTCCTCACCCGTAGCCCCCTTCTCCCGTTTGTGCTTGGTAATTGTTTTGTTTTTCCTCGATTCGATTGTTGTTTATACATGAAGGGCGTCAAGATAGACGACGAGGCGGCACAATGTGGAGTGAGAACAGGGTATATGACGGACTGGAATTGGAGGTTATTACCTACGTTGTGTTCATATTCTTTTGAAGATTTAGAAATCGTTTGTTTATTATGATGTTTTTATGTTTCATATTTCTTGTTTTGTTATTTGTTATTTTTTTGAAAAAAGGAAAACTACGTATAGGACCTTATCGATTTTCAAATGTTTTCGAGAAATTAATTTGTTTGTTTTGCACTTGACACACATTTTGGCCCTAAAGTCGAAAGCCCACCGCCAATGCCGCCGCCTGATGCTGCCATGCCAATGGAAAATACTGATTTTTGCGCGCATTAAGACATACGTATAGGTAGTTCAAGAGCATTTATAGGCCATTTTGTTTCATAAAAATGAGCAGTTAGGTTAATGTTTGAAAGTGAGTGAGGAGGTTTGTTGCCATGATTTAATTTTAATTTGCATGTATGACTGAGATTTTTTAAAAATTCATGAATTTAATAATGCAGAGGAATTTCAAAACAGGAGTTAAGAAATAAATTTGCAAAATTAGAGCGGCTCAAAGGTACAAACCTTGATTTGATCATCAAAATCTTTGGGTTCCTGATTTTTGTTTGTATCCCAAAGCTGGGTACCATGAACATTGTCATTTTGTCAAAATCTAGGTATTCTTAATTTTAAACATGTTCCCTGAACCATGAACACCATGAACGACATGAACCGAACCCAAGGAACCCAAATCAATTTTAATAATATATTTTTTGCTTTATTTATAGTTTCTAGATAGGTATACCTGAATCTCTAGTAAAACATTGTTATTGTTATTGGAGTTGTTTTTCGAAAAGTTCCAAAGACAATTATCGTTATGTAGTTGTAAAATGTTTAAATAAATATTCTAAATTTATCGAAAAAACAATACCTATTGTTTATTAAATTTTGTTTTCAGTTTTATTGTTCCCAAATGGGCATCAATAATTCTATCAATTTAGAAATCTAAAAAAAAAATTAAACAATAAAGTTTGTTTAATTGAACAAAATTTAATCAACTCTAAAAATAAATATAAAAAAATTCATGTAGTTTGGAATGAGTTCAAAAATCAATACAAATATGTACCCACATAATGTCTATGTTAGGTATACTGAACTGACCTCTCAGCGCGTTTTGCTGGTGAATGAAGTACTCTCACGTTATTGCGTAAAACAATAAAACCGCAATAATTTTCTGCTTCACCACCCGATATACGAGTTGGGTTATATTCATCATTCCATGGGTTATAGTTTACTGAGGTATCTATAAACCTACCATATATACGTGGTTATATGAGCTTCCGAGGGCTTTACGTTCAAAATGGATCTATTTACCCAAAGGGGCATGAAATTGAATTTTTAGCTCCTATAACGTATTATTTTGTTGGATACACTATAAACTCGGAGAATGGAGAATTCATAATAAGCCTTTATCCAGGGAACATGCGAAATGCCCACTATATCGTCAATTTGGCCACTACTGAGTATACTGACCGACGATGCTGCCACTAAAACCCAAATTACTTTGTTACTATTATTTTATCAAACTGCATTGTATATTGTACATGTACGTGTACTACTACACGACGAAGACTATGACGGCCATATTTGGTGTAATCCTCTTAAAACAGTTTTTATTTTTTTTTTTTTTTTTTTATTAAAACATTCGAATTAATTCTAGAATTGAATTAACAACCTCGTTAAGCTGCGGCAGAAATATGAACTATACAATCCGACATCTGTTATACTAATAGTTTACTGATAAAAAGAGAACAGGGAGTTCCAAAATGAGTGGATAGTAAACTCTTCATTTTAAAGAACCGGCAGAATTCTTTAATTTATCTAAATCAAATAACATATCAACTTTTATTTCTTCATCTTGTTAAAATCAGTTTTCGTTAAATTTTATTAAATATTTTTTTTTAACACTAAATTATAATAAGGGAATTTTTCTGTACGAATATAGTTCCTGTTAGTTAAAAGATATTTGTATAATTTGACTACATAAAAACTTGTTGACGCTGAGTTTCGTTAAGTTTTTTTTGTATATTTTTTACACTTAAAGGTAAAATTATAATTTATAAAACGGGACCTATGTAAATGGTAACAAATAACTAAGCGAATACAAAGGAAATAATTTAATGGACTTATTATTGTGATTTCGATTGGGAATGTTCCAAAAATGACTGTTCAAATTTAGTTCAAAAACTTTTTATAATCGTATAATTGCTCAAGAAATATATATAACATTAATTAAATCCACCCATATACCGCCATTTGTAAATGATTTTGAATTAGACAGCAGTGAACTTAACAAAGAATTATAATTTATGTATATAAAATATTTTCCTTTTGCTCTAAAATATTTTTTTTTGCTCTAAAATATTAAAGATTTATTTTTAAGAAGAAAGTTTAGATTGTCCTTTAACAATTGCAGAATTATCTTTTTCGTTAAGTTTCAAAACACCCTATTTAACGAAGGTATATAAGGAACTCACACCTATCTAAAATAGCGCCTTCAATAATATTTCCTTTGTTATTTATTTTTATTTGTTGTTTTATATCAAAAAAAAATAACCTAACTACGTAATATGTGGAAACGTAGGAACAGAAAAGTGCTTTCAAGAGAAAAGAACAATGCGCTATAATTATTATGGTGATGAGGCTAAAGTTTATAATATATTTATGAACAATGCACATGTTCTGTACACACTCAAAGCACAATCATTTGAATTTTAATGTTATTACGAGTAAAATTAAGTGGTAAATAAGAAACTTTCATCAAGGTTTTTCATAATATGACGATGCAGTGTGTGCTTGTGTGTTGTGCGTATGCTGCTTTAAATTATAAAGAGTTTTTTTTTTCGAATATTGCACTGATGCCGATTTATAGAGAGAAATGTTTTTTCGTTTTTGTAGAAAGATAGAAACTGAAATTGATTGTAATTACGAAATTTTGAAATAATGCTTAATCCTGAAAACGTGTAGTGATAGAAGGTATAGTATATTGTTTTATCGACGAATAATTTAATTGCATTTTGAAGCATAAAATTCTTCGCGAGTTTATTAGGTATGTACCCGTTGAACAAGGCATTCAAAAACCATCATTTTAATGAACCTTTTATAAACGATGATACTTTATCTGAAGAAATAATTTTGAAATATTAAAATATCAAGATCGATGATTTGATTTTAGTAAAAAAAACCCAAATCGTATAACAAAGAAAGGGTTTTTTGGATATGAAGGTTAAAATATCTTGAAGACCTGATGTGTTTTAAAAACTTCAGGGTATCAAATCCTTTGGGAATTTTTTAAATTTTAGTTCTTCGGTACTGTTTTTGGGATATTAGGGACATTTAATATTATATCTTTTTTAATTTTTTGATACTAAGAAAAATGAAAAAAAAAAAAAATCTGTTCAACCCCCTCTCCTTCTCATCAGTCTTTGTTAAGGACACATTAATGCCGTACTTAATCAATAATTGATTTAGAATTACTTTGTGTCGAATTTTCATCCCACAAAATATAGTTTCACTACATTGATCGAAAAAAAGCCATTGTGCGTTTTGGTGGTCGAGGTCATAGATACATATCGACTTTGGTTCTGACTGTCGTCGAGTATAGACGTGTTTTGCTTTTCGCTCCGTTAAACTTTTAAAACCCTGACCAACCTTAACATCTGTTTTTTTTTTTTTTGTTTCAATACCCCGACCTCGATTTTTATATTACTGACCCCCTTCTATTTGTTTACCTTCTTTGTATTTCTACGCTTTACGTGTGCCATAAACTAATTAAAATGTCAAAGTGCTGTGCTTGCAATAAAATAATCGACGCGAATGCAGATCGTATTACGTGTGGTGGTCTCTGCCGAATGCCATTCCACCTGACCTGCATTGGGCTAAGTAAACGATCGCTTATCTATATGAACGAATATACCACCCGATTTGTTTTTTATTGTGACGAATGTAGGGAAATAACCTTGTCCCATATTCTGTTGGCCATTAAGTGCAACAATGACTCGCTTCAATCGTCTCTGAATGAAAACAATAATAAGTGTCGTCACATATGTAGTGAATTATCAAAAGTTGATGAGCTCACAAAATGCTTTGATGAGTTACACACATATATCTTAGACCTTTCTCGTGTTGTAAAATCAAACTTTACGGAAGTCAATAATAAAATTTCCGGTATCAATGACTCCTTCGCCGATTTACTTTCTTTTAAATCTGGAGTAGCTAAAAGTTTAAAAGAAATTTCAACTGTACTAAAAAAACTAAATTTAACTGACCCAATAGACTCTTTACGCGATGATATAAATCGTTCAGTGAAAAATATTTGTTCCCAATTCAACAAATCCCCACCAACTAATGATCTTCCTCAACTCACAGTTATCGGTGACGCGATTCAATTTATTTCGAACAACACCATTGAACTCGCGGCGACTCGAGATAGTGTTAACGAATTGGTTGAGTGCCTTAAAGTCGCGAACAATAATTTGATCGTCTCCCATGTTACAAATAATGACATTCGTGATTTTTGTAATAATTCTTCCCTGCGAGATGAGCTACGCGAAATTTGTGCTCCTCCTTCCATGCCACTCACGTCAACCTCCTCCATTCACACCCAAACAAATGTTTTGAGTTCGACCTCCTCCATTCACACCCAAACAAACGTTTCGAGTTCAACCCCTCCGGATAAAACAAAAGCTCCAAATGTTGTCACAACAGAAACCATCATTATGGATGAACTAGTACCTGTTATTCCTGATTCCGCAAGCCCTAATAAAACCAAAAGCCCTACTAAACCTGTAAGCTCAACTGTACCCGTCAATTCACCATCTTCCTGTGTTCCGGAACTGCCCATTGATACCGTAAAATACATCATCAAAGGCTTACCTAAGCTAATTGATGCGCGATGGCTCTCTAGCTGGTTCTTTGAACACTACAAAATTCGTGTAGTACGTATCAAGAAGATTTCTCCTTCTAAGCGTCACTCTACTTTTATCGTGGACCTGCCCAAAAAATATGACTGGATGTTTTTCTCCCCTGGATCTCATATTACTTCATTTAATGGTGTGGAGTTTCGCCGCCTTAAAGATAATGTTCCTGCTAGTTCTAAATTACCTTTTAACCGACCACCTAAACCCGATCCTAACTGGCATTTCAAAATTGGTAGATATCCCAACTTTAATAACATTCATCCTTTTCTCTCTAATAACACCTTAAGTGTAACTCCGCCTTTTTGCTCTCCTACTCCACCTTCCTTAATCCCCCAAAACCACAATATGCTCCCTCTTGACTTCAATCCTGTCCCCACTCCAGTTTCATCCTACTTAAATAACAAACCATCTGCCCCTAAATACACAAACTTCATTTACTCACACGTTCTTAATCCTCCTCAACCTTCTCGTCCAGACTCATCTCATATTCTTCCACTATATACTAAATGTTCCTCTGCAGATTTTTTATCATCATACTCCTCTTCCACCTGCACCACCACCACCAATACCGCATCCACTATATCTCCAAACTGTAAACGTGTTTCTTTTGACCTTACTCCAAACTCTGTCCCTATTGCCCCATCCGTATGTACTACTTCCCCACCCACTGATGCTTGCTCCTCAGTCACTCTTTCATCATCAGTACCCTCCTCATCCTTTTGCACCTCTGTTTCCTCGCAACCCTCATTTCTCGATCCTTTGTTACCCCCTGTTGTTAAGCTCACACAACGATTTTCAGAAAGCGATGATGGCCGCTACATAGTTTCACGACTTCGTGATCTCAAAACCTACGACAACGTTCGGTTGTATCTGGCTTACCTATATGATAAACCAGAAAATATCTGTATTGACGGTAAAACGAAAACTAATCTCGAGCTTCTAATTTCCAAAGATGGGCTCCCTTGCGAATTCCTTGCCCTCAAAAAAATCTTTATTCAATACCATGAAAGTTTTAATTTATCTCCTCTTCAAGTCTCTAATGACCTCTCAGCGTATGCCAACTATCTAAACTCAAGGCGAATATCACATCTTCATAGATCACAAGCAACCCATAATAGTTTTTTTCGTCGTTAACTTCTCTTCGCAGCCGATCCCTGACCCCACCCCACTTTATCCGAATAATAATTTAAGTCCTCAATACTTTTCTATTTATTATCAAAATTCCCGGGGACTTCGAACCAAAACTTCTGAAGTATATCTCAACTCACAAAAACTTCCGTATAACGTGTTTGCTCTCACTGAAACCAATCTCTCTCAAGACATTGAAAGTAATGAACTCTTTACATCTGACTTTAACGTCTTTCGTAAGGATACTCTAATCTCCGCATCTTCTAACCCTAATGATGATTCATCCAACCTTTGCATTTCAGGACGTGGTGTCCTATTAGCATTACACTCAGACTTTGACTCATCGTTAGTAAATATTCCAAATATCTCTAATCTTGAGCTTGTATGTGTAAAAATAAACTTGAACAAACGCTTTCTCTACATTTTGTGTTGCTATATACCTCCATCCCAACCTGCAATTCAATATCAGCTGCTTGTGGATGCAGTTGATTTCGTTGTTGATTCTTTGAACCCTGAAGATGATGTCATACTTGTAGGTGACTTTAATTTACCTCATTTAGTATGGTCAAAATCTGAGGACGAGATTTATTTCATTGCAACAAATTCCACTACGGAGAAAGAAGTTTTATTCACTGACCGACTTCATGCTTCTGGTCTTGTTCAGATGAGTGATGTTAAAAATAATCTTGGAAGACAACTAGACTTGATTTTCACGTCTAACTCTGATAACTCTGTTGTTACGGAAAGTAGTCACCTCCTCTCCAAACTTGATAACTATCACCCCCCCATTTCTATTAATTTCGCATACGCCAGCGAACATCATAATACTGATCTTTTAACGCAGCGAAAATTTAATTTTCGTAAAGCTAACTTTGACAAACTCAATGTTCTCATTGGTAGAATCAACTTTGACTTTATCTCCGACGAATCTATTAACATTGATCTAGTGATTGACACCTTTTATAAACACATTTTTAGCTGTTTATCTGATTCTGTCCCTATTTTACTTCAAAAAAACTTCACATCTTCTCCTCCCTGGTATAATAAAGAACTTCGCTCGCTACGTAACCTACGTAACAAACTTTGGCAAAAGTTTCTGAAGTCGAGGTCCAATTTGGACTTTTCCAATTATCTCTTATCTTACAATAATTTCTCGGCCTTATGTGACTCTCTTTACTCCAATTATATCCAGCAAATGCAGACTGATCTTATTTCCAACCCCAAAAAATTCTATCAATTTATCAATTGCAAGAAAAAATCGGATGGTTATCCTTCCGCGTTAAGACTCCGTGAATCTTTGTCTACTGACCCTAATACCATATCCAATCTTTTCGCAGATTTTTTCTGCGAGGCATTCTCTTTTAACAATTCCGATGTCGATTTGAACTATTTTAATTATTTGAACAACTGTCCTCATACCTCCTTTACTGATATCAACATTTCTCTATCTTCAGTGGTGAGTAAAATTAATCAGCTGAAAGATGATTTCTCCCCTGGTCCCGATGGTCTCCCAGCAATAGTTCTTAAAAAATGTATTGATAAATTAGCTCAGCCTCTTACCGCGCTCTTCCACCTCTCAGTTGCAAGTGGTGTATTTCCTAAGATGTGGAAAGATTCTTTCATTATCCCTGTCCACAAAAAGGGCTGCAAAAATGATATAACCAATTACAGACCCATTGCCAAACTATCTTGTATACCTAAACTTTTTGAAAGTATAGTTTATGAGTCGTTGTTTGATCACTGTAAACCAATTTTCTCCTCTAAGCAGCACGGGTTCTTGAAAGGACGATCCACTACAACGAACCTGACTGAATTTGTTTCAAAAACGCTGTCTGCCTTAGAAGAGGGTAAAGAAGTTGATGCCATTGCCACTGATTTTAGTAAGGCATTTGACAAAATTTCTCACAATATCATTATTTTTAAACTAAAAAAATTTGGGTTTCCTCATTTGTTCACTTCTTGGATTCAGTCATATTTAGTTGACCGTCAGTATCGAGTGCTCTTCAGATCGAGTGTCTCCAAACCTATTGATGCATTATCCGGGGTACCTCAAGGAAGCCATTTGGGACCACTTATATTTGTTTTGACTATAAATGATGTTGAACTGATTTTACCTCAATCTGACTTGGAAATTTACGCTGACGATATGAGGATCTCTAAACAAATTTTCAGCACTAACGATGCACTTATGCTTCAATCTGACTTAAATAGCTTTTTTACCTGGTGCCAAAAAAATTTTCTTGAGCTAAACATTAAGAAGTGCCAAGCCATAACTTTCACTCGAAAGCGCCCTCCCTTATCCCAGAGACAATACACGATTAACGGTGTGCCTGTCCTTACTGTAACCTCCATTCGCGATTTGGGAGTCATCTTAGACACTCAACTCAATTTTCGCTCCCACTACGACAGCATTATTAGCAAAGCCAACTCAAGTCTCGGCTTTGTAAAACGTTGGTCAAAAGAATTTACTTGTCCCTATGTTACCAAATCCCTTTATATGACATTCATTAGACCCCTCCTTGAATATGCTTCCCAAGTCTGGTCACCATATCATCAAGTTCATATCGAACGTATTGAAGCCGTCCAGCGCAGATTTTTACGCTTCGCTTTGCGGGGACTTGGCTGGGATGATCCATATAACCTTCCTTCCTATGAAGACCGTCTTAAACTTTTGAACCTTCAATCCCTCAATTTACGTCGTGATACCGCCGATATAGTTTTTGTTCACCAACTATTAAATGGGGTCATTGACTGCCCTATTCTGCTTCAAAAGATCTCTCTTAACTCTAACCCCCGTCATTTAAGATCTGTTCCTTTCTTCCTCACACCCTACCACCGAACTGATTATGGCCTAAACGAACCTTTGACTCGAATGCAACGTAAGGCCAACACCATAAATACCTTCAATACCAACATAAGTAAACCTGCTTTAAAACAAGCTATCCTTAACTCATCCTTCTTTTAGTCCTTTCCACAAATTCAATATCTCTACCTTTATTTGTTTAAGTATAGATTTAAGAAAATTATGTTTAGTTTTAAGTCCAGCTTGTATTAAGCTTATAATAAAAATAAAATCTTAACTAACCTGTCGATGTTTCCATCTGGCTACGTATTTCATTCGACAATCGACATTCAACTATATGAGCATTTCTTCAAAATTGACAGGAAACCTGCGCAAGGAGGTGTGAAACCTGTAATTTGATTTACTCCAACGATAACACTATGATTAATAGAGAATCAAAAAAGAATAAAGAAAAAAAAAAACAGGGACACAGACTGAAAACAAACAAACAAAAACCAAGTTTTAGTCCTTGAATATGCTCAAAGATAGTAAAATTCGACAAAGTGATCCTGGCGTCCGTCGTCGTCGTCGGTTGTGGTTGTGGTGGTGGAGGTGGTGGTGGTGGTGGTTGGAGGATTCAACGGAAGTGAGCTAGTTTTTCTGTATGTCTATGAATTTTGTCATACTCTCCCTTTTGGTCATTGTCGTCAATAAATATATTGTATAAATTCATTTTGGGTAGGCAGCGACTCACTTAATAAAAAAAAAAACAATGCTGACAATGATAAGGACATTCCCAGCACGCAACCCATTTTGTTCTTTTTTTTTTTTAACTGCGTATGTCGACATGAATTTTCCCTTAATACCCACCTTCACCACATCAGCACCAGCATTCCCAGGGGGAGCAAGAATATAATATAGAACACTTTGTAGCAAATAGACAATTCTCGTGACAAACCCATTTCATTGCTTGTAAATCCGCAAAATGTTTCAAATGGATTATGAAATAATTGGATCGGTTCCTTTTGGTTCTCCCTTTATATCTAGATACTTTTTCTAAATTATATAAAAAAAAAAACATCAACAGCAAGGACACACTTTCTGTTCCTCTATTTTGGGGATTAGGTTTTGTTTTGTTGAACCCGAGCTCAGATAGGGAGATATAATTCTTTCCTTATTATATCCACAAAATAAAATCCAAAAAAAAAAAATAAATGGTAAACCAAGCAATAATTGTAAATATTGATGTTTAGCGATATGCTTTTAGCTCTATATTTATATCAAATTCATACAAAAAAAAAAAAATAAAACAATGAATTTACTAACACTAACGCTTTCGATGAAAAACTCTCCCGTCCGAGAAATCTTCAATAAATGGCAGCATTAATTTGGCTTCGAATCGAAGAAGAAAACAGGAATTAAAACATTTTTTCGGTTTAAAATTTGGATTGTGTGTACAATGTTCATAAATCCCTGAAGGAAATCCCTTTGAATTTTGCTTCTGTTTTCGAGTGTTTTCGGCGGTTGGTATAAATGGTGTTTCTCTTTACCCCTTAATTAAAATACGATCGCATGTTAACATGATTTTTTTTTGTTCATAGACAACCAAAAGAGAGGGAAGACAAGGGGGTCTTGTCAATGTGCTGATATGACCGCCAAAACTTTCAAGTTGTGCAGATAACAAATTTTGGGATTTTGGTATTTTTAGGTTTTTTTCAGTGCTATATTTTTTTCGTAAAACGAGCCTGCTATGACATAGTTTATAAACACAAAAATTACTTATTCTTGCTTATTTATTTAATAGATTTTGAATATCCCATTTTTTAATTTTTTTTAACAAAATATTTATCGATGGAAGCAATTATTATTGTAAAATTTTTGAAAAAAAAAATATTGAGCTTCCCAGCAAATTTATCAAACAATAAGTTCGCCAGGACAAAGAATTTTTTTAAGCACATGTGGAATTTAGGTATATTGGTCATTTTAGGATTTTAAATTGTAAAAATCCATTTTTTAGACCTTGAAAAAGTCATTTGAATCCATCCGGCTATGAAAAGGATCTTGTCCCTTTACCCTTCCATCTTGATTTTGCGGAAGATCAGCTTGTCAACGTTTTATGTATAATTTAATACAAACAAAAATACATCACTCGTGGTTAAATAAAAACAAAATTTTACTTCCCCGCCCCTACCTCTTTGGTAAAATTTCTGCGACCGCCTTTGTTCTTGTTAAACTTTTCCGGTACCCACACACAACCGTGCCGCTTAATATCGTGGGATAACATAAGTTACAAACATTTTTCTAACAAGTATTTGTAATTTATAAGGATTTTGTATCGAGGATTTGTCTTTTTCTTTTTTTTTTATTCTTGTGTTACACACGCAGTAAGTATTGAGTTAATGGAAGGGGCAAACCAAAAGGCCATGTTTCTTTTCCGGATTTAATGCGATACAACAACCGTTAGTGATGATGTCTTTTTTTTTTTTACATGACTCCTGTTCTTAAAGCACACTCATTTATGAAAGATATAACTTTTTTTTTAAATTAAAGACAAAAACTTGCCACACAATAGAATCTCAAAACAGTTTTCTATACGAGTATAATCCCAATTGGAAAGAATTGTTCCGACTCATATAATCGGATAGATTAAAATATACGGCTTGCGTCTTTCTAAAGAAAAAAAAATGCCGATTTGGAGGAATTCTTCTTAAAAAGGGGAGTTTCGGTCCTCTATTTTTTCAATTTGATGGATCAATACTTAAAAATTAAGTTCGTTTAAAAAGACGAAAATATTCATGGTAGTTCTAAATAAAATATTTAAACCAAAAAAAAATGTAAGCATGTAAAACCGTGGATAGATCGTTTTTGTTATCCAAGTATCATTAATCAGAAAAAAAACCCGACTTGTTGATGCCATCAATGGTATCCGATTTCATTCAAATGAGATTGAGTAGCATTGGTTGTTGATAATGATGGATATTCATCACTTGTCCAAACGTGGAAATTCGAACCGAAAGCACAAAACGTCTTAAATCAACAAACGATAGAGTGAGCCTCTATTAAAAGAGGTCGAAAGTTTGTGTCTTTGGGCTTCTCAGATGGAATGACATTTAAGCTACATTTTTATTTGAGTGGGTTTGTTTTGATTTTTTGAGAACGAATAAAATTCCTGAATCTTGTCATTGATGGTTAGCAAGAAGCAATCACAGAAAATAGCAGGTTGGTCGTTGTTTATTGTTATTATTATTAGCGACATTTCATTAGTGAAAGAAAAGTTTTAAAATCAATCAATGTCAAAGTGTAAATTTTAAATTTAAATATTTGTATAGGCTCTTTCGTTATGTGCAAGTTTTTTTTTTGTTTTTGGTTTAAGATGATATTTTTTATTCGATATTATTTTGAAGTGATTCATGGACTGAATATTTTTTTTTTATTTTTCTGAATGACATTAAAACTTTCAAGGTAAAATACTTATAGAGGTCGTTAAGTAATTTAAGAGGAATCGGAGCGCCACTGAAGTAAGAGTAAGAAAAAGACTGGTTTTTCCTATTTTTTTAATTCTTATAGTGGAAGTAATAAAATGTCACTTTAATTAAAACAGAAAACAGAAAAGATATATAAATTTGAACACATTTGTTTACATTCATTCCAACCTTCAATATGAATACATTTGTGTTAAATTCTTACAAATCTAACCGGGATTCATTTCAAAAATGTACCTCAAATAATTTTGCATAAATAGTTTAATTCAAGTAAGCGAAGTCATAATTAAGTTTTGCTCGACTAAAAAAAGGTGCTCATCAAAATTCAACTTACAAAAATGTAGCTACACATTTTATTGCAATAAAAATGAAAGTATTCCTATATTTCTACAAATTTTTGAATATGGCAAAAATTCCTTTTGTACCAGATATATTCGTCGTTGTTTTAAAATATTTAATTTTGTAAATTCAAAAATTTATAAAATTCTGTACAAATTCTGTACACTTTCTATACAAATTCTGTACAAATCCTTTTCTAAGAAAACTCTCTCTCTAAATAGAATTTTGAAATACAGATTTTCAGACTGGAATTTAAAGAATTTTTTTTTAAATTAAAAGAATTTTAAACACAATTTTCGTAGTATGAAATTCGGTACAAAAACAAATAACAAAACAATAGATTTTTTTCTTAAAATGCGTAAACGATTAAATTAATCCTCAGACAGAAAGCAGTTAGATAGATACCCAAAAAACCTACATACATACAATACATACATATGTATGTATAGTTACCCTCTAATATAAAGCCAAAAACTTCCGATATAAGATTCACAATTAATAGTTACCCATTTGTTATTAAATTGATTGCCTTTAATGGCTGGCAAAAGTTCATCCATTTAAACGAAATCACACCTGACTTTATAGGAATGCAACGCTACGATTAAACTCATTACTCAATTTCTGTCTGTATATTTCACAAGCACACGCAAACGCACACCGACACCACACCACAAGATACCAACATGGCACACATGCCTCGAACTGATTTAGCTGTTTTAGATATCGATTTCAGTCATTTATATAGTAAATCCTTGTGCATGCTTCGCATGATTCTCAAGCACCCTACACGACTTTCACATCTCATAAGCCCCAGAGAAAGAGAATAAAAAAAAAATTAATATGAAAAAAAAATCCCTTTGAGCTGATAGAAGAAAATATGGGGAGGGGAGGCGGCTTATATATCACCCAATTCACCTTCTTTTTAAACCAGTTCTAGACGACCGACCGACGACGTGACTTGAATCCTCTAAACTCTTAAATCTATATCTTCGAACTGAGCTGAGATAATTTCAATAATGTGGACACATTTCCGTTGTTTTTGGATACGTTTGGTTTTGTATGGAATCAAGGGACAGACGACACGCTTCTGTTCGTTTCAATATTATTTCTATACATCAGAATCCGACGACAACGACGACGACGACAACGATAAACGACCTGACAAATTGATATAGGCCTTAATGATTATGGCCTTCTGAGGGAAGAAGACAAATAATCTGAAGGTCTTTAAATTGTTTAATTAAGTGGCAAACTTGAACTTCCTTTAAGAGCCTCTTGATAATATTCACCCATCTTTCCTTCACCCTTATTGATTCCCGTAAGTTTTTTTTTATTGTTGTTCGTGTATCAGGGGGTTTATACACATAGGTATGTATATTTGAAGATTTAAGGAATAAGATATTATTTTTATTTTTTTTCCAAATTGAGCATTAATCTTAGCCAAATAAACAATTTGTTGAAAAACAAAATATTAATAGAAACACTCTAAAGTGAAATTTACAACTAAGCTTTTATTTTTAAACAAAAGCTATAGATAAATATTTAAGTTTTTTTTTTTCCGGTCGCAATCTTATGAAAGTTTGTGGATCGTAGTTATAAATTTTCAAGCTTCTCGTGATGAAGTGAAAAAATTAATCCATTCCATAATTTTTAAAAAAGCATTTTTTTCAATGTTTGCGTACATATAAGAGGAGAAATAGCAACAAAGAAGAGTTATGCATTTTGACAATCTTAGATTTGAAGTAGAAGCTGTGGAATGTAATAAATTTCACGCTGACAAATATGTATGAAGTTTTCATTTTTATCACACGAACTGTGCACAAGCGCAGAATAAAATATGCATACAAATTTAATTGAAACACAAAACAAATAAAACTGAAATATTCATAAAAAACGTGGGCGTGGAATTCACAACTCTATACATTCCACAGTCTATATAAATAAAGAAAATTATTTAAATCACAATTTTCAAACATTGCAGTAATTTTTTAATTGTTTTTCTTTGTTGTTGTTTTCTTGTTGTATTTGCATGTACGTCTTGAAAAAATTGTGGAACCCATCAATTTTTATTTTCACAGGTTATAATAAAAAATCTAACTTTTCTTCACTATTTAATTACCTTTGAATTTATGCTGATGTGAAATATAAAATTTTAGGTAATTTAAAACAAATTGTGGAACGCATTCCTTAGAAGTGGGTGATACTTGAATAATTCTTATAGTAAAAAAACTTAACTTTTGATTCTTCATCTTTTATTTTAAAAACAATATTAATTGATTTTTAAAATTCAGCTTTCGAATCGCAAGCTATACAAAATTAAAGATGCAATGTTAAGCAAATTGTGGAACGTATTCATATAATAGAATTAAATAATTAAATTCCTAAACACCAGATGACAGACGATCATGGAAGTATTCATTTTCTATTAGTATGTTTTTATGACCTCTGTAAATTATTATATTTGTTTTACGGGCTACAGGTCAGTTTTTTTCCAATTAAATGAAAAACAAAATGTTGTTTAAAACGACGTTTCGTTCATGATTATGAACATCATCAGGTTTTATTTTCTATGAACACAATATAAGAAAAATGATGGATATTGGATATTGAGTTAAACAGATTTCAAAAATGATTTTGCAAAAAAAAAAAAAAAATTATAAAAATAACTATTTAATATTGTAACTGGCTTACTTTGTCTGTTTTTTGTGGTGTTTTTCATTTAATTGGAAAAAAACTGACCTGTAGCCCGTAAAACAAATATAGTATTCATTTTCTGATATACGATAAACACAATATTCACAACAGGTGATTTAAACAATCCTAAAGACCTGGACTTGTGTGGATTGCATCCAGTTCAGTTCATCCCGCACCTGTGAATCGTCATCGTCATTATAAGAGCATATGCCGTTTTCAACTCACCATATAATCCTATTAGCATAATTAGATGAATTTATCTTATGAAAACTATTAACCTGAAACCAAAATTTAATTCCAAAGGTATTGGTACCTATACTCTCGTACACAGATGTTTTATTATTGTTTTTCAGCATCAAAACGGCGGCGGCGGCTGTCATAATGTTCTATAGTAAAACAAGAGACCGGAAATCAACTTATATACGAATATACACGGAATTCAAATGCGGATGCGACGATATTAACGATGACGAGGATGACCAGACCATGCATGGTGCTCCTGGTGATGGTGGTGGTGGTGGTTGGTTGCATGTGCAATATGCATCCACAGAGAATTCTCATTTGGATAAATGCTGAAATCAACCCCTCTCGATATAAGTACCCTGGACATGAAGTAAGCATAGATAGGTACCTACCTATAGGACTAGTGTGTACCTACCTAACTGTGAAAATGCAAATACATATTAGCACAAACCATGGTCGGAAGGAGATATTGACAAATTAAGCCTATTATACCGTTTGCGTCGCAGATTGCACTCATCGTTCCATGATGATAGTGTAATCGTTTTATATATACATCTAAACGCTCTTATGGAGGTTACAATATTTTCAATGGCCGGTAGATGTGGGTTTTCAACTTTCCTACTCTCTATTCTGAACAAATGACGCTTGAAGGAAATTCATCTTTCACGTATATGATATATCCCCAAAAATCCCTTCGACTAGACAGGCCTTGCAGCAGTGAAGAAGTATACATCTCTATCCGGATGGGTAGATATGGTCGATAGAAATGGTAATCACATTTCTAATCCAATGATGCGTCACAGCCTTTTAATGTCACTTTGGCACTTACTTATCGTCCATTTTGCCATCTATAGTGGTACACGGCGAAATTCATGATGAACTTTGATATTTTCGGAGGTTTTTGGTTTTTAAAATTTGCATATCCACATAGCTACCTAGAATTCAATAGGAACTCATAGGAGGACTTTCTTCCTGTTTGTTTCTTCTTTTGAAGTAAAATTCACTAAAAGACGAATTTAATGGCAAATTGAGCAACTAAAAATCGCTGAATTACAATCAACCACTAAGCGACAATTATTCACAAAAATATCCTCTTTGACCAAAAAAAAAAGAAACATTGTAGATATTACTTGAAAATGCTTTTAAAAGGAACGATTCTATATATCTTGAGCATAATTTTCTAAGAAGTTGAAAAAGCTTTAGCAAAACATTCAAATTGAGGACTCTTTTGATTAAGCGGATAATGTGCGGTTTAATAAAAAAAGAATCAATTTAAAGTGATATGGAAATAAACTTAAGTGGAGAAAATCGAACAAAGATGTGGGAGTTATTCATGTCGAAAATACTTGAGTTAAATTAAAGTCCACGCTTCAAATATAAAATTTCAGCAAAAATTTTAAAATCGAATGCCATATTTTATGCTTATCATAGGTCACCCTATATGTACTTACATATAGCAAAAATGTTTTTTTTTTAAGACAGACACCTTTTTTGCATTTGTAACCCAGTTCACCCTATTAATAGGTTAATTTTAAACCGAATTTTTTACATCAGCATTTAAAAAAAAAAAACTTAAAAATTTTGCATTCTCAAATAATTACCTTCCAAACACAAAGTTCTTCTTTAAAGACAGAAGCCACTTTTGTTTACCCCAATTCACCCTACAAATAGCTTAATTTTAAACACAATTATTTTCCTCAGTATTAAAAAAGAAAAAAATTAAATTTTGGATCCTCAAATAATTACCTAACCTACACCCAACGTTTGCTTTAAAGGCAGGTACAATTTTTGTACCCTAATTCACCCTATAAATACCTAAGTTTTAAATCAAATTATTTCACTCAGTATTTTAAAAAAAACCTAGAATTTTGCATCCTCAAATAAATATCCTGCAAACACAAAAAGTTTTTTTTTAAGACGGATGCCATTTTTTATACTCCAATTTACCCTATAAATACGTAGCATAGTTAGCTTAGTTATTTAAATTAAATTTTGTATTTCCATTTGAAAAAAAAACTCAGATATTTCTCTGATGAATCCTGTTTATGTAACTGAGATTTTTGAAAAAGAAAATTTAAAATGGGATATTTTTTGTTTTACCCCATTTTACGCTAGTTAAAAAAAAAAAAACTGGAAGTCAATCATCTTAATATAAATGCTTAAAATCTGGTGGTATTTTTTTATTCTGCCCCATTTTACCCTATAAATGAAATCACTCAGCACCACGTTGACAACAAAACTTAGATTTTTTTTTTAATTTGAGCAAGAGATTTGAAAATTAGTTTTCCTTGGTATTTTGACACGAAAATTGAGAAATCCTATCCTGAGATTTCTAAGTTCTTCCCCATAAATTAATGCAAACCAAAAAAAAACGAAAGATTTCAAACCTACATTACCAATATTGAAGTAGTATAGGACATATGTATGTATATACATACATATAGGGCGAATATGAAACGATAATTTCGAAGGTCATGTCAAAAACTTTTATTTGGCTCTTCCTTTGAGATCACAAACTAAGAATTATTTTCAGTAAACATAGCTATATCAATATGAAAATTTATCCATCTAAAATCTTTCTCTGAAAAGAGCCTACTCAACATCTTAAGTATAACAATTTATAATGGTCTATTTGTCTTGTCTTCTATCTCATCTTATATACAAATAAAACAACTGCTATAGAATAGATACCGCACCACCACCACAACCGCAATTACAGTTAAAGCCAAAATAAATCCATTAATTGCCATATTTTATCATTTATAACTTGCTGTGTAGGTATACAGTTATCAACTATAATGTCAATATTATTCCGCCTATTCTGTGGTTTGAGTTCCTATTTCACTTAAACTAGGTATACCTACTATTGTTTGCCTTCAGGATATGAACCTACTAACAATACGTAGGTATGTATACTCCATTATTTTTTTTTCCATATGAAAATAACAAAATGACAAGTGCTCTGCAGCCCCATTCAACCATGCTTCTTCAATCCTCATCCAAACATTCGTGCACACAATATTTTTATGTGGGTATACTTTGCGTTTTGAAATAGGCCACTACTACAGAATAAGTAACAGAATATAAGAAAACAAAAAAAAAAAAAAAACACCAAAAGAGAACTTAAAGGACATCAAGCAGCAAAATCTGAAAAAGAAATCAATAAAAGAATTCTTGCTTGTTTGACGCCATTGTTATTATGCGGTTGTCTCTTGGTGTTGCCAAAATGTCTGGGGCTGGGGCCCAGTGAAACTCGCAACTTACACATTCACATAATCATCATATAGAACGAGGATGGCGACGGGGCTGTATGACTATCCGACCCACGACGACGCCGATAAACTTCGATTTGCCTTTAGGTCAAACACGACCGTCAGGATATTTTTCAAGCTGGAGCCTATTTCCTGTCACATTGCCATCCAGCTCCAGAGCGGGGGGGGGGGAGGTGGAATGAAAAAAAGAAAAATGTCTCTTATGGTCCTTGAGCTGTCGTCATGAAATATTCAAGACGCATCTTTGGATAATTATTACTTTACCAATCGTTATTAACATCTCGATGGTTGAAGTGTGACGAAGAGAGGTAATGGATATTATTTAACATCCTTGTAAACACTGCGCTACATGTTAAGGATTTAATTTTTTTTTTCGCCTTTAGGTGGGATGATATTAATTAAATCACAATCTAATTTTTGCGTTAAATCGATTGTCAAACTTATTTAGAATTCCTCGGTGGACATTTTGTGGGGGGGAGGACAGGTTCTATCTACGTGAACAGTAAACTTTTAACAAAGGATTCTTACTATCAATTTTTCTGTGTGATAAAAATATTCTTTTTTTGTTTTCATTTAAATGAATTAAGAGGCAGTTCCAAGATTGTAAGTTTCCAAAATATAGATTGACAAAGTGAAGTACCTAACGACACACCCCCTCAATCAATAGTTTTGTGTTTTCTTGTTTACTAATCGGGAGGGGGTTGATTTCAGTGGTGGGTTGGAATGAATGTCACATATAAGTTTAAGAGAGCCGAAATGTTGGCTTCATCACTGATTGCTAACATTAGTTTGAGTGGGCTTCGCAAAAGAAGATCTAAATGCGAATAAAGAAAAATGAAACTTTTTAGGTGTACATTGGGTCAGAAAAATGTATTATAAAACTCCATAAACAAGAAATAGCAAAGCAAATGTGCAAATATTGCGACACTGCTAGTAAACTCTACACGCGTTTATAAATTATTTAAATGTCAGTAGATATGTGTGCCGTTTTAGCAAAATCGTAAAAACAATAATAAAGCGCAATGCTTGACATTCAATTTCGGTTCCGTAGTTTTTTTATGTACCTACATAAAATGAAGCTTTTTTTGGTTAGAAGTCGGGTCTTGCCTGCAAATACCCCGGAATCAAAAACACTTTAACTCTTTAACTCTTTGAAGACAGTTATTTCCGAGTTAGGATTCATTAAAGAAAACATGAAGTTTTATGGTAACAAATCGCCAATTGTTACTCTCGGAAATTGTATTACTTGTTTAATTTTTTTTACTTTTTATTTTTTTTATTTTTTTTATTTTTTTATTTTATTTATTTTTTTTTTATTTTATTTATATAATTTTTTTTTATTTTATTTTTTTTTTTATTTTTGTTTTTTTTTTTAATTTTATTTTATTTTTTTTTTTTTATTTTTTATTTCACTTTTTCTCAGAGCTTACAACTGATTTTTTTTGATTCACTGTATTTATTTACGAGTGACTCAAGCTTAGCAATACCAAATACTTTTCCAAAAATTACTTATAGCAAAAAGTTTTTTTCTGTTATTTTTTTGTCTTTCCTGCCTCCATTTTGCTTGTGTATTTATGTTTGCTATAGAAAACTTTGTCCAAGGATTGATTTCTCTTGTTTTTTTTTATTGCTTTTAACCAGAACTGCTGCTAAAAAGCCATATAATCTGGAGGAATGGGGTTGTTGATTAATTTTTATTTCAGTTATCTATTTATATAAGAAATAAATATTTACTTAGATAATAGTTTCTAATTGATGACGGGACATCACAAGGATTAAACTAAAGTGAGTGAAAAGGACATTTTATCCAATAAGAAAAAACGCGAAGAAAAAAATGTAAGTCTACATTCATGGCATTCTCTTAAAAATTCATTTTTCTCAAACAAATAAAGAGAAGTGGAATTAAATTTCATTCTTTATTTTTCTACTTTTATTTTTGTTCATAAAATTAACTCTCTCACTCTCTCTTAATATTTCTAATTTTAATACTTCTGATTTTGTAATACACTTGCATCCCTTTTCTAGTTCACTATATCTTCCCTGATAGGATTTCGAACATTTTAAACTAGTTAAGCATCGTGCTCTTTTAAACATTTTATTAAAGTTAAATTCACCATACATACATGTTTTAACTTTTTAGCATCATATTTAACTCTAGATTTCACTTTGACAATTCAAAATGTGAAAATGGTATGTTTTCTTTCTTGTTTGGACAGTCAGCGTTGTATTAAAGCGTGGTAAGCTTAAAGTTTATTTAGAAAATAGGTTTAGTACGATAGGAGTTAAAAAAAAGGTTAAAATTGAGAACAATTTAGTAAAGATCTTTAAAGTTAAAATATTTTTAGGAAGTAAAATGCTATTACCTTAACACCAGGCTGTTTAAAATTTTGCGCCAAACATAATATATCTAAGCTCTTTACAAGCAATTAAAATATTGTTTATGGGCTGGATTTTGTCAAAATATAACCAAAATAATTTTTATTCAATAAACCTACAGTAGTACTACTTAAATCTTATTGAATATCAAGACAGATCTCAATTACCTACACACGTGTGTGCTATAGTCAAAATTGACAGAAGGATATCAAAATCAAAAACAATAACACAAAATAACAATTTTTTTTTCAAAATTCCCATTGTTGCATTAAGAACTTCTTCAAATGATATTGAATTTAAAAATTTTCAAGGTTTCACATTCATAACACGCCACACAACACAAATCCCTTAAGATTTTTTGTTTTGTTTTGGGGATTTTCCCCGGAAATAAATAAGCTAAAGACAAATTTTAAAATAACGATATCCCTTAAGGAAATATAACACAAACAACCTTCTCACATCCACCATTAAAAATAAAATAAAAACAAATTGCCAACGTTTGAGTTCTCGTCATCCACATCATCTATGTAAAAATGGTAACACAGTGTTCAACTTGTGTAACACAAAGAACAAATGATTTTGAAACTCGAAACGAATCCTCTTTAACTGAACCGTAAAAACCCCCACCGAACCCACCCCAGCAATATAAAAACACACAAACATCACCATCCACATTATTCACACCTAATTCCCAAATATTATCGCACACATATCTACATTATGCGTACACCCAAAAGAATATGTCACCCCTCTAACTGCCAAAGAATCCCCCAAACGAAATCTATCTGAAATATGAACAAATTTAAACCATCTGAAGGATTGTCATGAATATCCCATATAGCGCCACGCGATAGATAGAAAAACACTTGAACTACCCCGAATTGTCTGTTGTTCTGTCGTTGTTTTTTTTTCATTTGTCTTTATTTTTGACTTATAGCCGAGCAAATACATATGTATGTGTGGGGATGTCATAGAATTTTTATTTATTCAAAGTTAACTTTGTCATATACCTCAATGACGACGAAGCCGACGATGACTGTACGACGTCGACGTTGAAAAAAACGAAAAAGGTCATGTCTTTCGATGAACACGAGTGGCAACTCAAAAAAAAACAAAATGACTCCCCACTTCTGAACTCTGTCGAAATCCCCGAATTCCAATCGATTTCCATCCTGTACCTATATAATACTGGCTCTTGTCTATCGAAGATTTATTTTTTTTTTATAAAACATATTTTCCCAAAAACCCCACATCCCGATTCTCATCTAACTTGGTATTTGGATTCTGCCAACAAAATCCCCCTCCCCACTATTTTCCGCACAGGGATATAATACAACGATTGATAGAGGTCATAATGCAGATAAACGGGCAAAAATGCCATATAAATGTTGTCGTGTTTACCACACACGACGACCGACCGAGGACGTTGAGTGTGTGTTTGGCGTTTGCCCGGTTTAGGATGATGATATTTTAGCCATTACAGGGACGTGTAGTGCACACAGTAGAACGTGTCATTCGTTCCAGATAGTCTCTACTAGAGCTCTTCCCAACATATGGTTCGTTGGCCAACAACAGATACGCGATGAGTGTTTCGTTTCAAAATCTTTTTTACTTCATTTTTTTTTTTAATAGAAAAGAGTCTAAATATTGGGGTCCAAGAAATTATTATTATAGGGTTTTCGGACATTTTAGGGTTTTCTAAAGTTGCGTTTAAAAAATAAAGGTCTTTGACATGAAATCTTTAAAGAAACTTATTTTTATTTTTTTGTTTGTTAACAAAAATTAATTTTGAGTACAAAACAATAATTTTTGAGTAAAAGAAAATAATTTTTAAGAAAAAAAAAATGTTTGAGTAAAAAAAATAGTTTTTGAGTAAAAAAAAATAATTTTTGAAGGAAAAAAATATTTTTTGAATAAAAAAAAATAATTTTTAAGTAAAAAAAAAATAATTTTTGAATAAAAAAAAAATAATTTTTGAGAAAAAAATATATGCGCAACTTCATAAAATCCAACAAATACCTTAATTCTATATTTTAATTTTTTTGCTTGCACATTTTTTTTTTGTGGTGATGCATGCTCGTGTTAAATTTGGTATTGGTTTTGTCTCGGAATTGTCCACATTGAGTGCTTTTTCTGGCACTGCTATAGAGTAAAACATTGTTGAAGCCGATATGAATATGCAAATCAATTCTTATTTAAGCTCTCAGCAGAGGAATACTGAAATACCCGAAAAGCTGCTGCAGTTAGTAGCAGCTATAGAAGTTAAAAGACCACTCGGGGCTGATATAGTAAAGAGCATTGCAATGATGTGTGGCAGTAAATAAAGACTCTACTAATCGACTGTGAATCGGATGCACATATTTAAGTTTAATTGAATACGAATTCGAATTCCGACTTGAATATTGCTCTGGAGTTATATAAAGTTCGAATGATATTATGGAAAGGGAAAAAAATTGCGATGTTGCATACAATTTGAATACGCAAATAAAATAACTACCGCACCACGCGGAATGTTGATGGAGTCTACCATCCACGTTTATTTTATTATCGATTTGCAACATAGCATGGTCTATTAAGAGTTAACGAATTACTCGCGTAATTAACTAGGGCTACGGTGTAGGCATAAGCTAACAAGCCAGCCGTTTGCCGTTTGACTACACTATTCACGTCAAGTCCATACCTCATAAATGTAAGTACCGCAGTTATTGGCCTCGCTTGGTAGTGCGGGTGATGCACCTATGGTTGGGCGCCAGGTTTATACCTTGGCTTCTCTGGGGATAAGTTATAACTAATAAAATTTTAAACATGTAAATTGCTGCATCAGGTACTTTGTCTATTAGGTGTAGGTATACATTTTAGCTTCGGCATAGTCGACAACGTCTACATTTGCGATGTTATTGTGTTTGATAGGTTATTTTGGGGGTTAAAACATTGCGGGTTTAGCAAAATACGAAGGAATTCAATTCATTTACGAGAATGTTATTACATTTTGTTATGTTTATTAATGATGTAAAAATTTTTAATCCATATCAAGGGAATGGTATGTACAACATATAATGGTTAAAGACTTTATGCAGTCGACTTTTTGGTTGTTGGCTTTAAAGGCCAGTGTATCTAGGTGAATGTAATAGAATGTTAAATATTGATAGGCTTATATTGCTAGGCTTAAAATTCCAATTTTTAGCAGAGAAAATTTTCCAGGAGAAAGGTTTTCTTATTTATATTGAATAAACGAGTAAACCGCGAGTAAAATTAACTCCCACACATAGGAGTACAACTTTTAGTTTTAACTGCTGGATTATTAATTTTTATTAACAGATAAAACGTAAAAAATGAGGTGTGTGCTATAGATATACAAAAATAATAACCTATATTAAACTTTTTATCACGCCCACTTTAGGGGGTGTTTTTTTTTAAATGTTGTTTTTTGGACCAAATGCTAAGAAAACAAAATGAATTGCAAAATGTTTGTCACGCCCACTTTTGGGGGCGTTTTTCACAAAATGTTTTCCTTAAAAAAAAAAAATATAGAAATTAAAATGTGTACGTTAAATATGATAACTAGGTCACACAAATTTTTTTTAAACAGAAGTTTCTTCAAAACTTCAACAATCAACACAACTGAAATTCTACTATATTGAAAATAAGGAACAGGAAGTAAAAAAAGATATTTTATCATGAGCGCAAGCATATATGTATATATTTTAGAAACCATTCCTTTCATTGTTATTTTTGTCTTACATCCTCATCAACAGATTATATAGATACATTATGCATACAAAGGAGACATTGTCCTCAAAAACGTGACACACAATATAGAGAAGATTCTGTTAGTTCTCAAGTTAAATTAAAGACATCAACCTATTGTATTGAATATTTGTTGGTACATACCTCCATACATACATATATTTTTGTTTGTTTCTGGTTAATCTGTGGAGTGTTTGCTTATATATTTGCTTAAAGAACTTCCCGCAAGGAAATTCTTTCTCTCATGTTCTTTGTTTTTGTTTCATCCTTCGATAAAATTTACAGATGGGTAAAAGAACTTCAAAGCTTGTTTGTTAGGTATAGAGGTGTAACGAGTATATATGTATAGATTCCTGTTTTAAATTAAATAATAACAGAGGTAGGTACCTTTTCCTGTCTCGAAGACACCTTATACTATGTACTATGGTCATTCCATCAGAAGCCTTAAGCAATTATTTTCTATAAACTAAATGTAGGTTAGGTACTTGCAGTCTTAAAGAACAATATTATTATGGTTTTGCTTCTTTTTTTTCTTCTTCTATAAACTTCTAGTGAAGATAACTTGAGGAATCACCAACCATTTACCCTTTGGTGAGATTTAAAAAAAAAAAAAAATTGTTGAACAAGAGCAAGATAAATAAATTGAAGAAGTCTAGGAATACGAAGGAGTACACGACACAATATACACCTAGAATAAACGCAAGCAATATTGACTGACAGACAGACACGATAGAATCAGAAAGACATAGACATAAAGCAGCCGCTGTTTGATATTTTATTCATATAACTGCATTTTATGACATTTGTCTACTTCCTGGTCTTATAGATAAATACATAGAGACCTATTTAACCTTTGTTGCTGCTCTCTTCTTCTTCAACCGGGCCATTGTTAAAAGTCATGATGATAATAGAAATGCAGATGTGGGGCCAGAGGTAGTGGTGTCTCGTTTTTTCTCTCTTTTATTGATCCTTGGTGACTATGATTCTGCTCTCAAAGCACAATTTAAAAATATAAAATAAATCTATAAAGATAGGAGGATATCTTTTTATTGTCAGGGCCGGCCATGTCAGACGACCTCAGCGCCTGATGGCACATATCATCTTGAAAAACATTTTGACTTCTTTTAGTAAATTTTAGTTTCCCATTCGGCGGAAAGAACAGATATTAAATCAAAACTAGTAGAGCTCAAAATTCGAAACATTTCTGCAACAAGTTCAAGAGATATAAAGAGGGCCTCGAATTTTCAAAATTTCAAGTTTCTGTTTTTGGAACATTTGGAATGTTAGGTACTGTAAAATGGATTTAACCTTTCTCAACAGCGACTGAGAGATAAAAGGCGCCTGTGTAAACCATTTATTTTGCACTTCATGTTGGGCCGGTCCTGTGTTCATTCACAAACATGCTGCACTCGAATAGGTATAAAGGAAAAAATACACAAAAATTATGACAGAAAAAAATAATATATTCATCTGAAAGGAAAGGAACTCTTGGAAACTGTCCTGTCGATCTCCACTCATCCCCTCCCCCTCCCTTTTCCACCATGACGATGATGTCGTCACATCATTTTGTCTATGATGTCTGTCCATCCAATTCAATACACCTTGTTCCCCATCCAGCTGATGTTTTTTGTCCTTTCTGAGCGCTCATCGTTGTTGTCCATTAAAGTGAAAGAAGTTAGTCGTTGTGTGTTGAAGAAAAACTGAACATAATTTGTTATGGGCAATAAAAGGTAGTTGTTTGACATCATTATGTATATTTTGCATTCTGTGTTGCGCAGTTGAGAGATTGGTGTTGGGGTTGGGGACTGGGGTGGTGATGGGTGGTTCTTTGAATCTGAATCTGGCTCAAGCCATTATTTGAATCTAAAGGATGCGGGCGACGCGGTGGCGGTGAAAACGGAACTTATTCACAGGAGTTCGAGTTTATTGTGCGGAAACGACATAGCGCTCAAAAGGACTTGCGATAAAAAGCACGTTAAGTGATGGCATTATTTTTATCTTTTTTTTCCATTTTTTAATATAAAATATACTCAAAGAGTGTTATATCCAGGTCATGTCTACTGGTTATATCGCTCTCTGAGGTGTTTTCATTTATCGTTGTGCAATTTTGATTTATACCTAGAATTTCTTCTTTTTTTTTTCTTTTTAATAACATTTAAACAATAAAGAGTTGTCGCATGATAAAATAATTTTATTGAATAAAAATAAAGTAAGAAGAAAAAAATAAGACCAAAAAAAAAAAACAGTTATATTGAATGGTGCGTCCGTCGCGTCATTCACTTGCCGCGCAAGCTTAATTAATTGGGACAGTGATAATGATGGTGATGATGATTCTGGGATTTCACTTAGAATTATTCATATAAGGCCGTTGAATAATAAATCACAGGATTTAATTTAATTTAAGTATGACGTTCTAGATGACTTTTTGGTATATAAGCTATTTTTTGTATTGTTCTTTTTTTCAAGTTTTTGTGGAAGAGAGGCTCTTAATTGGGACTGACATTATTAAAATTCATGTAATTATTTTTGATTTGGAATTGTTTTTTTTTAGATTTATATATTCAGAAGAAATCGGCTGAGGGGGTGGGGAAAAAGTATATATGTACGACTGTATGTTGAAGGACGCTGGCACCGTATCACACAGTGTTCTGTCTGTTAAATTTTGACGACAAAAAATATTTCCAAAGATATTTTTGGACGAAAATTAATTAAATTTGGTACACTTTATGATTTGAAGACACTAAATTCAGAAGGGTACTGCTTGTTTTTTTTTTGGAGTTTAGAAATTTCCAATTGTCAAATTTCTATCAAATTTGACAGTGACTTGGCTTATGTGCTTTTTAAATGTATACTTTTAGATGAAAGTGATTTTAATTCAAATGTGTACCAAATTTTGTAAAATCAAGTCCAAAATGTTCCAAAATTATTTTAAATATTTTATTTTGATATTGCTTTAATGTTTTTGTATTTAAAATGAACAAATCTGATAAAAAGTGACAGAAATTTGGCAGTTTTGACATTTAAAAATTGACAACCAAATTTGGGTCGTCGTCTATCAAAATTTCGAAATATTCTAAATATTCTAGTTTTAAAAATATTGTTTTAAAATTATTATTTTTCTGGTTTGTGTATGTTTGAATCTGATTTAAAAAATTACCATTATTTAGTAAATAGAATAAGTAGAATTTTTTGTATATTTCTCATCCTAATTTTAACACGTAAGAAACCTATAGTAATAGGAATAAGGTATATGCCCTAATAATATGGAAACTTTATCCGTCTCACTTATATGGCTTTTTGTTTGAGATTTACCACGCAGACGGTAAACGATTTGTGGTGTCCTGGAAGTCCATATTATAAGAGTGTAAGCTCGGTTAAATAATTTAATTGTAACACAAGTATCAAAAAGTTTTCTTTAAGCTTTAGATTCAGTAGGTATACAAAGTTTTCATCTCAGCGACCGACAGACGATGCGACGCATAAGGGGCAAAGTTGTGATGTTGATAGTAAACAAGTTTTTAATTATATTTTCCATTTCAATATGATTCAAAGTTTAAATGGAAATGAAATCCTTCTGCTTACTCTCATGCTCTAACTCCAACATTTATAAAACTGGGGCTACTATAGTATCTGGATCTGGGTTTGTTGTCTAAATCCTACCTAGAATTTGCTTGTTGCCTATGGCATGCCGTTAGCGTATTGTGCACGCATTCAAAGTGTGGGACCGTTTTTGTAAAGGAGCTATAGGTAGAACTTGTCTAGGGGGTTCTAGGAATCTTAGTGGCGGGGTTCACAGATCAACTATGCCAGGTCTTAGAGTACATTATGAAAAAGTTGGTCGCATTTATTTTTATAAAGTTGATGGTCTATTCACTTTTCGTCATTTAAACAAACTGCTATTGCAATTTATAAAAGAGAAAGAGAGAGGGAGTGAGAGATGGAGTGAGACATGGGGAGAAGAAAAAAATAGTTGGTAATAAAAAGTTATTCATCTTTTTCGCTATAAGCTATCAAAAGCAGGAGTGCCCCACCGGAAGTATTCTTTTAGTTATTCCTAGAAGATTAACCATTTCTTTTCTGATTTTTTTTTTTAATTTTTCTATCCTCCATTTCATGCCTCTGATTATGTCGAGGCTTTGACTATGCATACCTAGTTTACTTTAACCAACAGTGGGATACAAAATAAATAGCACACCCACAATAAAAAAAAAAAAAATAAACGGAATCATTTTTTAAAAATTCGCAAATTCACACATTCGCAAATTTGCGAATGAATTTTGATTTTCATAAAACAAAAAAAAACGAAGTCGTGCTTTTTTTCTCAGATTATCTTGCCAAGTTCCGAATAGATAAAAATAAATTCGCAAATTTGCAACTTTTACGGACTAAAGTAAATTTTCCGAAGCGTGAAATTTAGCAAAGCTATTTTCGATTTAAAAAAAAAAAAAACAAAAAATGTGCCGTATAATGTGCCCAATTTGTGCTGCCATTTGCCTTTTTTGAACTTCAAAAATTTAGTTAGTCCCTCATCTGATGATGGTTTTATTTTCCACCTACACTGTTCACTGGACCATCCAACTTTTTGTCATGATTTCGATGAAGAAGAAAGAAGTAACCTACAGGACATTAAAGAAATGTAGGATGAGTCAGGTTATGGCAGGACGTCAAATATTCATTGGCTCTTCAGATTGGCCAAAGTTTTGAGATTCATTAAAAATGCATGCTATTATGTGCATCTAGGCATAGTGATGTGTGGCAGAGGTAGCTTCAATAGATACGGAGTTCTTTGTTTTTCGTTAATGATTCCACAGGAAGAACAAAGCCAGAGAGTACAAAAAGGACGATTATACGATTGCCTTGCCTGCTACGAAGCTATATCCACTGTTTCTATTACAAGATGCGATGACTTTATGTACACATGCGAGTGGGTGCCTTTATAGGTATATGTAAAGTTAGAGCAGCAGTCAGAGAAGGAGACAACCATATGAAATATAAATAAGCTGATAATTAACTCTATACTTTGGCATCCTGTATAAGAGACTGGCCGCCTCGTTGTTGTGGACCAACGATGGCGGCGACGGAGCAGGAAAACAGAAAAGATGGAAATACCTTCATCTTGCACGAGTATTAGTATTAGCCCATGTCGGGCAAACTTGTATCCAAACAGCAACAACAACAAATCTCTGATACTCTGTATACCTGCTGACTTAATTATGGTAGGGGCAGAATTCGCGAACAATTTTCACCAAGATTTGGTTTTTGGCCTAAAATAAATCAGAAAACAGAACACAGAACACAGAATACAAAAACCACCACCAACCCACTGGCGATCAATCAAATATTTCTAGCCCATGAACCTTGAACAATAATTTGTTGTAAAGCAGGGTATAGCACGACATTTACAAGATGCCAGTTGCGGAACGAATAATAAATCAGCAGTCACTCTTACTGGAGAGAAAGTTCAGCAATGGTCGAAGGTATTTATCAAAAAGTGTAATTAATACTGTCACACTTTAGAATTCTTTTTTAAGGAAACTTTAAGATCCCTCAAGGTAAATTGTTTGTACTCTAGTGTATTCCTTAAAAATCATTAATTTTTTTTTTACTAATTTTCATTCTGCTCTTTCATCAAAAAAAAAACTTTCAGGTATAATATTTTTTTTTTTACTTTGAATTTTCGAAATCAAAATCTCTAACGAAATTTCTTTGAAAAGTCGCCCTTTGCCTATTAGTATCACGCTTCCTCAGAATAATTATATAAAAATATACAGTCCGGTTCAAACTAATAATGACACATTCTTTTGAGTTTATTTTGAACATGTTCGATACTTTGTAGTTGGAGTTCTTGTTTTTTCGAAACTTTGTCTCAAACCTTGTCCTTCAAATTCAAATTTTTGTGTGAGTGTTTCGAAAATTTAAAATTTGGCTTTCGAAATTTGTCCCTTTCAAAACGTCTGTTTTGTATTTGAAACTTTGCCTTTTCGATATTGTGTATTTCGAAACTTTTTAATTTCGAAATATTTTTGTTTCCAAATTTTAACTTTCGAAACATTGCCTTTTCGGAAATTTGTTTTTCGAAGGTTTGGTATTTCGAAACTCTATTGAAGCTGAACTTTGTTCTTCGAAAGTTTCTTGTTTTTTTGAAAATATTTTTTTTGCGGATTTTATGTTTTGGAAACTTTATCCAGAAAAATTTGTCTTCCGAAGATTTTATTTCGAAAATTAATCTTTCGAAACTATGTATGTTTTTTCGTAGCTTTGTTTTTTTTTCAAAACATTTTCGTTTGAAAATTTGTCTTTTGAAATTGGGTTACTATTTCTTCTTCTAAAATTTACCGTTATTTTTTTCGTACTTTTCTCCTTTCGAGAATTGAGATTGTTTTTTTTTGAATTAAAGTTTTTTCACAATTTACCTTGTTTTCGAATAGTTATTGATTCCGGATTTACATTTTTTTAAACTCGCCTTCATTTTGGCAGTTCCATCTACAGCTATATTAGAAAATTGTAACCTTATTCAGCAGACCCAGAATGTCAATACAACACGCATACACATACATACCTACAAAAAGCACTTTCAAAAACGAACTCAATCAATGTGTATGACTAGTTATTGAAAGGAATGGAAAGTAAATCACTTTCCGATAATGTATAAGGAAAAGCTCAATACCGTTGATAAAATGTTCGAAATTCATTAGCTCTAATTAAAAATGTACGACACAAGAACAAACGCGTACCTACATTATATAGATTTGGGTGATGGAGCAAAAGAAGGTATGAGTTTAAAAAGGCGAAATACCAAAACTGAACCAAACTGACGAGAATGACTATAGTTACATGAGCTAAATGTATATATGTATACCATGATGACTCTTAATGAAAATCGTTCATTAAACTTCTCTTCTAATGGAACTTTTAGAGTTCTCATTTACTTCACATTATTATTATTTCTTTTTACTTTCAGTTCTTGAGTCTGGGGTTGTTGGTAGTGCAAGAAGGGAAAGAGGGTGTACTGGGGGGGGGGGGGGGGGGTAGGAGAAATAATATAAGGCATAAAGTGATGTTGTTAAGTCAGTCAGAGCACAGAGGGTTGGGATATAATCAGCGGCGCGTATGAAATGGAGTACCCTTATACATAAACTTTAACACTTTGTCGCTGTTTTTTACTATGAGTAATAGTTTTAGTTTTTATATTGAATTACTTCTTACAATTTATTACGGATAATTGAATAAAGTGGCATTGAATAGCGAATGTAAAAGTTTTTTTTTTCTTTTTTTTTTTTTGAAAAGGAACACTGATTTTTTTTTTGTTAACTTTTGTTGTTAGGATTTTTTGAAGGGGTGAAAGGCCCAGATGCCATTTTTTTAACAAAATCATTTAAATGGTAAGAATTGTTCTTTGTATACCATAGTGCCATAGCAGTGCAAGTATAGGATGTAAGAAAAGTTTTTTTTTTTTTAAGTTTGATTGTCGAGAATTTTGAATCAAATGTTTTTTCAAGATATTGTAACTTTTGTCTTTCGAAACACTGTTTTTCGAAAAATTTGTCTTTTATCCTTTTATTCAAGGGCAGTGCTTTTTTAATATTTTGTCTTTCGGAACTTTGACTTTTTGAAAATGTCTTTCGAAAATTTGTATTTCGGCAATTTATCCTTCGAAAATTTGATTTTCGATTTTTTTGAAATTTTGGAAATTTGACTTTTCGAAAATGTCTTTCGAAAATTTGACTTTTCGAAAATGTCTTTCAAAAATTTGTATTTCGAAAATCTGTCTTTCGATAGTTTCGTTTTTAAAACTTTTTCGAAAATTTATTTGTTTGTCTTTTCGACAGTTTCGAAACTTTCGTCTTTTAAAACATTTGTCTTTTGAAACTTAACCTTTTCAAAAATTTTTTTTTTCAAAGCTTTGTCTTTTAGAAACTTTGTCTTTCGATAATTTTCGTATTCGGCAGCAATAACTTCTAATTTTCGTAATTTTTTTGAGAATTTTACCTATACTATCTTTTTTAATTTTAAGAGACCTACATTTACGAGCAGGTTATTGGTAACTCAGGTAGGCCATGTACCTTGTCTGCATCAAAAAACATATCACTGTAGTAATTTTCTCTTGAACTACTATTTCTGTTTATTTCATCGACAAATTGCCAATGTTAAAATAGTTAAACTAAAGTTCTCATTGAAAATTAATAATAGAACAGGATAAATTTTATCCCATAAATGTTTATGTTTCAATTTTAAGCCCCCAGTACACTACAACATTTGTCTTTTCTGTGTTTCTTTGTCAAAATATGTACGTGCTATACCTAAATGCACAGATTAACTTTAAATTTATTCACATTTCAGATTTATAATCCAGTAACAAGTTTTGTAAATGTTAACAGTTAACAACACATCCTTAACCAGGGTATGTATGCTCTTCATATTGCTCCAGGACATTGTCTTTCCTGTATTTTCATTTTAGAGCATATAACTAAACTATTTGGAAAGGTGACCATTAAAGTATCCTTCACAGTAGGTATACAAGGGCGGGGGGGTGAAGGTATACTATCCTATCTATACATATTTTATTATCAATTCCTCGCCCGAAAGCATGCAATAATCAATGTAATTTGTTTCAAATAATCAAAAGCAAATTGCTTCCTCATACCTTGAGAAATCGTTTCGGATTGGCGGGTAGTGTAGGAAGGAAGGAAGGAAGAGCTGGCCGAAAGTCGAGTATGAACAGTGGGAAATGTAGATGAATAGTATGTAATATCCTAGTGATGGTTCAAAATTGTTTTTCATTCTGTCTTGGATCTTGGATGCAGCGAAAAACAGACAGAATTGCATCGTGATAAAAACAGGTCTCTATAACCCCGTCATTGTTTGAATCAATCTCTGTTAAACTATGATCAGCTATATATCCAGGATTCTTCATCAATCCTCCTCTATATATACAGCTTTCAAAACGAGAATTCTTTCGATTGAAGAGCATCGCTCTGTCGGCTGAAATTAATGATGTATTAAACCGAATCTCGAGCTGAGATGTATATTTCTAAACGTATATAGAGGAGAGAGATAGCAGGACTTCAAGATAAATTTTTCCTCATTGCTCTCCATTCAAATGAATGAAAAATAGGGAAAATATTTTGTTGTTGAGTAGATTTGTACCTTGATGGTATGGAGAGTTCTTCTGCGAGACTCTAGTATTTTCAATCCACCTTCCTATACATCTCTCTATATGTATCTGTATCGGGATATTCTTTTCCACGTCACTCGTCGTCGTCGTCGTTGTCGTTTTCCACGTTCACACTGACAGCTCACAGGACAAGATTGAAAATGATTTAGCAGAAAAAAAATTCTTTTATCTGGCTAAAGCTAGGTACTGCTATACTACCTAATACTATTCTACCAACAGTCAGGATTCAGGAATGAAAACTAGAACAAACCAACAACGGCTATGAAGAAGACAGGAGAGTACTGCGCAAAAAGCGAAAAATAAAAAATAAATACGTAATAACAATTGAACTCAAAGCAACAAAAAAAAAAAAAAATATTATAACACAGAGAAAGGATAAAATGATAAAAGCGAATAACGGAAAGCACTAGATGAAGACATTTAATTTTTATAAATCCTTTTTGGTAAATCGGGAAAGGGAATGAAAACGGTAGGTAGGTACGTATGTTCATATATACGGACGAACAGGTATTATAGAGGGTGTTTCGAAAACTGGGAAGAACAGCATAAAAAGTTTTTGGGATTTTGGGTTTTTGGATTTTCAGGATTTTGAAATTTATGGATTTTTGGTTAACTATCTGGACGTTTTGGATTGTGGTTTTTAAGGTAAGATAATTTTCGGGATTTTCGGTTTTAGGGATTTTGAGTTTTATAGATTTTGAGTTTTATAGATTTTGATTTTCCTGGATAATGGATTTCGAGGTTCTGTACGGCTCCCAAAGAATACATTAATCCGAAAAATATTGAATACAAATCTATTTTCGAGAAAATAATTTTTTGTATTCCGGGATTTTAGTTTTCGGGATTTTGAGTTTTCAGGATTTTATATTTTATGAATTTAGTGTTCTATGAATTAAAGGTTTACTAGATTGTGGGCTTTCGGGATTTTGGGTTTTTCGTGTAGAAGGTTTTTCAGGATTTTGGGATTTCGGAATTTTGAGTTTTATGTATTTTGGTTTTCTGGATTATGAATTCAGCACTCTGACCTACTCAAATAGAACACATTGAACCTATTATTATTAAATGCAAACAAAATTATTTATTTGTTTGCTTTATTTTTCGATAAAATATATTTTCTCTAAAAACACAATTCTAGTTTTTATCAACTTTGACGAATGTTTTTTTTTTTCAAATGCGCGTATCAGAAATTTAACTAAATATTATTTAGGTTCACGAATAACAAAAAAAAAAAAACAAATGATCCTTAATTGAAAATAAGAAGAGATTTCTTGGTAACCCTGTATTTATATTTTCATTGGTATATTAATTTAAATTTATACTTCTCTTATTTGGAATTTAATATTTTTTTGTTTGCACATTGGTCTTTGGTTTCATATAATCCTATAGAACTTCCTTGCATAGATATAGTAAAAGTGTTCTAATTAAAGTCGAGTGATTTTGAATATCATGATAGCAGAAAAAATAGCAGAAAATTGATGGAATACATTTTTATTAAGAGAATCATCATCTCGAACCACAAAACAAATTACTATTATTCATCATTTTTGGAAATTTACGAATTTATGGTTTTCCGACGAATAGTATAACCAAACCAGGTGTACTAACGATGAAGGCTTGATTTTAATTTCTGATTTAATTAGAAATGCTTAATATTTTTACTATTAATTTTGAAATTTTTGCTAACGAGCTAAACCAATTTAATTTGTTTATTTAAAATTAAATAATAAGATTATATTATTTCCACTTGAACAATTAGTTCAATTAAATCCTTTTTAAACATCCACAATCAGATTGCTTGTATTTCTTTAATCTTTCATTCCATTTATGTCGAAGTCTTTTACATTTGTATGTATCCAAAGAATTCTTCTAGAACGTAATTGAATTTGAAAAGAATATTTTATATCTAAAGACGAAGGTATACCACAATCTTATACAAATTTCTATTTATGAAAAAACTAAAGATTACCAAAGATAAACTTGTAGTCAGATAGAGTTTGATACAGAGTCTGCATTTAAAAAGGGTTCTATATCTTTAATTAAGTATCTTCAACATATTCAGCATCAATCAAAAACATCTCAACAAGTACATTAGGATCTTACGTCATTAAACATAATTGGAATATATGCAAATATTGCTAAATCCTCACCATCATGCAAGGTTCAATTCAAATATGTATATTCATTCAGATATATGTACATATGTACGTAAGAAGACTTGATGGTGAATTATTGTAGCATCTTGTCGTGGTCAAACTATGTATATTATCAGGATAAAAGATCTTTTATTAAAATATTATTATTGTTCATCTGCGTATTGTTTAATGTCTGCTCATGATTGTTTGATTAATTTTGATAATTTGTGGTCATTATTGTTTTCTCGTTGGGGATTGTCTTCGAAATGTATTCCTTCGTCATTTTTCTATATAATGCAGATCCTTTACTTTTTGGCTCAATTCACAAAGCAGCAAGCACTTAATGTTTTATATTACCAAGTAAGCAGACAAATGATAATATTTTTTTTTTTTTTTCTGAAATTCTTGTTTTGTAGCTCTTGTTCTGGCACAATCCCAAAGCACCCACTTTAATATTTATCATTACAAGCTTACAACTGCATTTTCCAGCAGCTCAGTGGCGGCGGCGGTTTGACGGGGTGAATGGAACACCATGTATAGAGTAGTTGGTTCGCGCAATTGTATTAGAAAAAAAAAATAAATAAACGAAACCAAGATCTCGAGGGCAAACAGAGGAAGAAGAAAAAATATACAAAGTGAAAACAAGGACAAATCTGGTCTCAATGCATGCACAACATGCGGCAACTACTTGTGATATGAACATATGTAATCCTATATAGAATACCGGAGAACCATTATTATCCACTTGAATTGTCAGGTCCTGTTGGGTGCTATAATAAAAAGGATATGTATAGTACTTGGCTTGGAATATATTTCTGTGTTGTAAGCTAAGAGCTGGTCCATTGGGTGTCTTCTCAAAACTATGGCGGATAAGACAACGACAACGTACAGTGGGGCAGAATAGGCTTACAGTTTAACCTAATTCCATTTATAAAACTCAATTGCTTAAACTTTAAACACATATCCTTTCTTTCGAAGAAAGTTGAAAGAATTTTTTTTTAATTTGAAAATTGGGTCATCTACCAAAAAAAAGGCCACTTTCTCGAATAAATTAATGTCCTTATATTTATTACAATAAATAATTATGGCAAAGAGAAATTTTAGAGATATTAACAGATTTAGACAATTTTTAACCATACAAAAGGAGATTTTGATGACACGCCCAATTTGTTTGTATTTTTGTTTGTATTCTACTATAAGCAAACTGGAAATGAAAATTGAAGAAAAGAAGTTTCCTAAATTTACCCATTGTCAGGCAAAATCAAACATTTTCGACCGGAAAATCATGATGTATACTCAAACGCCCACCGTAACGGAATATTTTCATTTTCTTATAAATAAATTAAATTAGTTTTCACCTAATAGTCGAACTTTAACCACAAAATACACAAAAATAAGACCTACGGCTAAAAACCTTTTGTCGCAACAAGATGCACACAATTGCAGATTTTAATTGCATGATTAATTAATCGCAAGAAATAAGACTCAAAATTTATTAAATTCAAACATATGCGACTTTAAAGTCGCTGAGATACAAAAATTAAATGTAGGTATTCTTAAATAAGAAATTTTTTTCAAGTTTTGCGAAAGAGTAAAGTGTCCCACTGTATTACGATACATAATTCTATGACAAGAAATCGCCATCAAAACTCTTATGGAATGGGCTTCCTTCTTTTCGTGGCCGCCGCGCCGTCAGAAAATTGGAAGAATTTTCGTGGTGCCACAAAGTCTATGGGCATACAGATGATATATGTTTAACCATATTTTTCTTACATACGTCTATACATGCATGTACATACATACAATTCCACTACATTCTCAAATTTTAAGTTCGAAAAATTAAAATTTCATTTGGAAATAATAAGAACTTAACTTCGAAAAAAAAAATATAATTTAATTGAAAAATTTCAATTCGAAAAAATTAGAATTTCAATTCGAAGAAAATAGAATTTCAATTCGAAAAATATAGAATTTCAATTCGAAAAAATAGAATTTCAATTCGAAAAAATTAGAATTTCAATTCGAAAAAACAAGAACTTCAATCCGAAAAAATTATAAATTCAATTCGAAAAAATTAGAATTTCAATACGAAAAAAATAGAATTTCAATTCGAAACAATTAGAATTTCACTTCGAAAAAATTAGAATTTCACTCCGAAAAAATTAGAATTTCAATTCGAAAAATATAGAATTTTACTTCGAAAAAAAATAAAGTTTCAATTAGAAAAAATTAGAATTTCAGTTCGAAAAATTAGAATTTCAAGCCCTTAAATTTTCTGACGAATCCAAACGACAATGATGAAAAGCACTTTTTGATACCAAGAGATTTTTTATTTCCTCCTAATAATATATGAAAGCATAAATATTATTTTAAAAAATTCATTTAATTATTCAAGAAGGATCCGAAGAAGTTTTAAATGAACAGTTTCCTTCTTTTGGGACTTAATGTATTTTTTGACTACTTGTTGACAACCAAGCATCATCTCATCATCCATGTGTGTAATACTTTTAAATTTCTTTCATGCACGTGACTTAGCACCCCCAACAAGTGAAAAAAAAACATTCTGTCGATTGAATAAAATGTATGCGTGCAAGAAAGCCAAGAATAAAACTCTGAAAAAAAACCTTTAAGCCTATAGACCATACCACTGATCTTCATATCCAACCCAGTCACGTATAGAGGTATCAACTTTTTCCACCCGCCCCACATACATATATAAACGTACCTCCGCACAACAATAATCCATTTTTCATCGAACAACCAAAAATACAGACAATTGCACTAGTGATGCTTCAACCCTGCCCTACCAACAAAATTATTCGTTAATGCACTTGATACGTCATAGAATTTTTTGTTTAGAAAATCAAAGCATATTTCCATCGAAAATATATAAAACCAACCAATGAACCGCTGAGTATATTCTATAATGCATACATATGGTGTTTAGGGTGAATGTAGTGTAGGTATCGTCGAACTATAAAGACTTTTGTTTACGGGGCTAACGTGTTTTGCAAAAGCATTGCCACGGCCACCAAACGTGTGGTTTCAACATTGGTGGCAATGATGATAGCGTTGAGAGTTCAATATTGTTGTTCGACTACAATATTCAGATTTCCCCGACCGACGCTTCCCACATCCAATGAAGCGACGGTGAAGAGGCAATGCTTGGTGCTAATATTACTTCGATAGAAGAGGTGTACTGCTGCTCGTAAAGGTAGTCTGGGGTTCGATAAATTTAACTGTCAATTCATTCATTGTTAAATGTTTTGGTGAATAAATTTTTTCCGATAAGCGGGTACGAATGAATGGATATTTTTATTCCTGCGCTACCTAACACTCCGCACTATCTCCCTTGCCCCCCCAGAAGTTTTTAACTCGCTTAAATAATAAATGGTTAGCTGATTCGTTGGGTCGGAAGGTCGGTCATAGATTCAGGAGAAAATTCTGCATGCGCACGTTTTGCTTGTTTAAAATTTGCCCGATAATTGCTCGTATATTGGATAAAGTGTTAACCGAGGGGGGTATTTGGACAAAAAAGAAAAAAAGTCGAAACGGAACAAAAGCAGCTTGATGGTCGGTTTGATGGATACGAAAATATCGGTTAACCACAGTTGGGAATTGGTTTGATATTTAATCGATTACCAATTACGCGAGCTTTGCAAGTTTTGCTGTCCAACAGAAAACAAAAAAATCGCAAACGAGAATTTCATCATGGAAATCACTTTTTTATACGCAGGCAATGCTGTCATGGCAGTTTTTTTTTCTATTTGTTACGCACACGTTATACTGCTTCCGTCTCTCAACCTAGAACTTGAGAGTTAATTCGCACTCTGCATGAGTCTGGCAAAACTAGCTATTCATTATGAATCCTTCGTATTCTCGTAGGGAGCGTTTATGTAGACAGTACAGTGTCCTCCCAGTGGATAAGTTGTTAAACAATTTTTCAAAGAATTTACGAAAAGTTTTAATGTAATGTTATTAATTGAGATTTAGTGATAAAGCCGCCTCAGATGTGTCTTCATCTTCGTACCTTCGACTATAATAACTCAGAAATAATAATAAATGTGAAAAAGAATAAATAAAATGCAAGAATAGCTCGGTAATGCATATGAAAAGTGGAACAACAGCTAAATGTAGCAGAAACAGCAGCAGGTGAAGCGTAGGTATAGCTACCTATAGAAAGGCTGCACACACATCACGGACTATAGGCATAGAGCCCATAGCCAGAAAGCAGGCTGCAGTCAGCCAGACAAAAGCACTTAACCAAGTCTGAGAACATGTGTGGCAAGTAGTCTATATGTTCTTTTGTAGTAGATATGCATGCTATATGAGATGAAAACGTTGCTTGGGGCCTAAGAGAGCATAGAGTTTAAACAGACTCTGGGGGTAAATAAATTATTCACGTGTGTGTACCTTTTTCGTTGCATGCACCACCACCGCGAAAATGCTATTCTGCTACAAACACTGCAGTTTCATCATGCCCAACTATACCAAACTTTATGATATTTAGGTATAACGAGAGTGCAGAAATATAGTTATATATTGAATGGGGGTAGCCTCTACCCACATGTATACCTTGAGGATAAATACTCATATTATGTGTGCTTGCTCTTGTTTGTGTGTCCTTAAATAGGCGGAATTTTAAAATTCATTTAGCACGAAGGTTTTTGTTCATTTCCCGCAAAAAACATCCACCGTCTTCTCTTTTTATATAAATTTCTATAGGAGGTACTATAGGTATATGGTATAGATGTTAAGTCTCAACAACTGTCTTCTAAATGGCCTGGCAAACTCTTAAACATATCGTTTTAAATTTATAGGATGTGAGAAGCAACGGCAACGGCAGCGGCATGCTTAATTGTAAATAACATAGTGTTGCCAGAAATTTATACAATAGCTTTTGAGATTTAAACTTTACAATTTGTATTTTTTTATTGTTGTTTTTGAACAGTATGTGCGCCCACAAAGCTGAAGACTCAAGTATAGCTTTAGTTATTTTTTTTTCTGAAACTCGAATCTAAGACCATAAGATTTGAATGAATTCACAAGCCGATGCACTACCTGTCGGCATTGTATGACACACATAATATGGCACTTTTTGTTTTGTTAAAAAGTAAAAAGCTAATATTTTATTGAAACTAAAATTAAAATACAAAACTTTTTTTGTTTTAACGTGAAAGTTATTGATTATGGAGTTTTTGACCAATTATTTATTGGTGGTACTTTTTTGTTGTCAGTCAAATTACGATTTTACGTATTTAATTTTTTGATTTGTATTGAACTGTCACCTTCCTAGAATTGACCAGCATGAAGTACTTAAAAAAAAATAAGATAGTATACCTATATTTATGAACAAAAATAGAACTTAGTAAACCAGCAGTTTGATTTCATAAAAATTTTACAAAGTACCAGATTTCAACACTCACTTGGCAACATTTGAATTTTAATATTTTCAAAATTAATTAAGACAGAAAAAAAACCTCCCCAGCCGACGACGTTGAACAGCAAAATTGTTTCAAGTGGGTAATAAACAAACATAAAATGTATCTATCACACCGCGCCTCCCAACTCATTCAAGTGTTAGTTGAGCGGTATAACGGAAAGGAACTGCATTTATCTATATCTTGCAAAATATAAAATCCATAAACAACACAACATCCTTAAAATCTAAGAAGCCTTCTTTCGAAAAATCGTAAATCCGAAACTTTGCGAAAAGAGTATTTTGCATAATTTAATGGAAACAGATAAAGAGAGAGGGAGAGGGAGAGTGAGAAAGTGAGTCATATAAACCGGTTTTATTGCACAACAAAACTATCAAAGCTTTTAAATTTACACCGATAATGCATCAGTAAATTTACTCTGCCTCTTCCTTCGAGAATAAGGGAGGTTGACTTCCGCCCCTCCACAGGCAACAAAAATATACAAACACATATGTGTAAATAAAAAAGAGAAAAATGTGCAAATTGCATGGTGTGGATGTGAAAGAACTGATAACAAACTTTTTAAATACATACATACATTACATACATATGTAGGTACTATCCAATTTTCTTTATTGACTTTGTGGTCCAGTTCCATCGCCCCCTATAGCTGGCCACCACTAACACACACACATTTAAATTCCATCTCTTAATTAAAAGTGAATTGTACTTGAAATAGTTTGGTGAGCACTTCACATCCAGAAATTACCCTAAAATCACCCATTAGGGTGAGTGTTGTTCATGTTTTTCGTTCATAGCGACGACGACGGACGACCTGCTGATGATACTGCACCAACTTCATTTTAAATTGATCTTGTTGAAAGACCCAGACACACGTTCTCTTTTTCGCCACCATCATCAACCTCTTCCAATCTAACATCCACCTACTCCCGAGGCACCCCCACTCGCATATATTTAAAGACGAATTATTGTGAAAATCGGAAGTAGTTTTTCCGCAATTTTCCTGCTTGCCAATTTTTTGTTTTCCGACTTGGATCCACTTATATATCTCTTTGGCCTTCAACCTCTCTCTATGTATGTATATATGCATCGTAGAGGTTGAGCAGGATATGGCATTTGAATCGCTTGACCCATTGCATGTGCTTTCCTGTAGTATATGTACATTGTACATAATAATAATGCTTTTATTGTTGTGACAGTTTTGAGGATGCATGGTGGGTGCAGGGGGGTGTGCTGTGAAGGGGTGTATTGTCCTTGGCATTATTAGCAAATGAAAATCATTGTTTTCTATTTCTATCAAATCATCATCATCATCATCGTTGAGGTTTTATTGTTGGTACCCCGGTCTCAATCTCAACCACATTTTTAGAAGTGGTTGATGGTTGTGGACTTGAAGTGGACTCTTTTCTCATGTGATGCTGCGCTACCGTGATGGCGTAAAATGTGATAGCTATTTGAAAGTCATGAAAAAGGGCATTTGCCCGTTCTTGCTTTATAGTTACTATGACATGAAAAGGGTAAGAAGTTCACAAAAAGAGAATATTTAAGTACAAGATATTTACTCTTAACAACAACATAGTAGAGTTTGCCACGAGAAATGAAAAGTCTCCCGATTCTGAAACCATACTACCTTCGAGTCGAGATCATATTTTTTACTTGCAAAATGGCAAGTTTTGAATTAGTAAAAAATCGAATTCGAGATTTTGATCAAACTCGACATTACAATAGATAGAGAAGGTGAAAAAAGTGGGTCCCGCAATTCTGTTCGTCAGTCTCTGCACGACTACAGCCTAAACGGAAGGGTCGATTGAAACCCAGAGCTAGCGTTTTTTTTTTCATTTTTTTAGACCTAAATTAACGATAATTGCCATTTATTTACTTTCTAGCATTTATGAATAATCGTACAAAAAAAATTCAATAAATTTTGATAAATTTCAAAAAAATTGTTATAATGGCACTTATTTCTCGAATGTAAATAATAATAGGTATCTACGGTGTACCTATGTATGTAGGTACCTACCAAAATTTTAGAAAAAAAAATGTTTTTAGGATTTTCAAAAAAAGTTTCAAAATTTTGTTTTTGAAAACTCAATATATGTACATATTTCGAAAACCACTTTTTCGATTTTGATTTTTTATTAAACAAGAAGCTGTTTTTTTGAACATAATTTAAAATATTTTCAACAATTATTCTTATACTCAAAATTTTGAGACCTTCAATAAAACTATTTTAGAAAACCGTTTAAGAAAGTCTCATATTTCTCGAAAACGGCTCATACGATTTTAATTAAATTTTCTATGACTACATTATTGGGACAATATACAAATTTTAAACCATTATTAACAGTAAAAACTCCTCTCATAGCACCTTTTTTTTTAATTTTGACAATCTCATTATCCGTAAAACCGATTCTAATTAAATTGCATTTTTTAAATTAAATTATTTTTTTTTTACCAAAACAACTTTTTTTCAAAATTCAATGAAAATTGCTCTCTGCATCAATCTAAGTCTTTAAAAATGAATAAACTCTATAAACACTGCTTTTTAAAAGTAGGTTAGACAAAAAAAAAATTGGCCCAAAAATTTAAATTTGTATTCCGACACTGTCCCAAATTTATACCAACTACAAGCCCTAAATATCCACTTTGATTAGATCTACTAAAGCCGCATTTTGAGTGTGACTAAACAGCTTTAAAATTTTTTTTTGACAACTTTCAAAACTAACTGTGAAGTTGTACCAAAATATTAATTAATTAACAACAAAAAAAAATATGTAAGCCCTTTTTCCGAATTATCATTTAACACTTCATTAATACCATTCTATTGTTTTCCTCAACTTGTTCTCTCATAATGAATAGAGCCGTCAAAAAAAAAAGATTCCTATTCGGCGCTCGAAATCTATTAAAATTCTTTTAGAATGATGAGTCTCTAATGTGATTTTGGTGTTGAACAGAAGAAAAAAACCTAACAACAACAAAAAACAACTAACCCCATCATCATGTGTAATATAATTATTTGAATGAGTCACTTTAATGGTTAAAAGATGAATGCTAATGGTCACTTAACTATGATGCACTTCTGGCATTTTGGAAGTCACATATCTGATAAGACTGGCGGATAATGATAATTTCGAAAGTTTCAATTTTCTCAATTGCTTTTGCTTTTTATTGCTTATTTTGTCGATATTCTCAGTCTCTGAAGCTAGAGGAAGTGCCTTGAGATATAGGATCGGCATAAAAACATCTTTTGACACAGAGGTACCTTATGGCTTGATAATAGTAATTGTTTTTATCTCACATGCTAGCAGACGGACGACCTTAATGGGTGTAAACTAATAAAAGAACCAACGAAGGATGTACAACTTGATTGGTTTGATAGGTAAGACACAAAGGCAAAACAAAAAAAACAATATTTATCCTCATTTCAGATTAAATCTTGTTTCATCGACTCTCGATGGCATCAATTTATTGTCTGTCTTGTCTGTTTGTTCGGTTTTGGGGACAGGAGACAAAAACACAAGAACGTTGTGAAGGCTAACAAACCAATAATTTTGTGTGGTCACTTTGAGGACGTACCGGCTTCACTCACACTCGCCTTGGAATTTCTCAAGGGTCAGCATCAAAGGGCGCGTTATACTTTCTCAGTGAATCTGGATTTGTCTGCGATGGAAGACAAATGAGTGGGCATGGATATTTAGCACCTGGATTCAGACATATACCTAATCAGCTGTCTGCATGATTGTTCATCCTTTTTAAAGCCACCACGCATTCTAAGAGAATGATGAGAAGTCAAGTTATAGGGAACCTGGTTTGATTTAAGACAAGTTACTCATTTTTGTTTTTATTGCTTCGTAAAGGTTTAGTGACGAAAAGCCAGAGGTGGCAATCATCATCATTATAATAACATTTGTGCGGTTTCTTAAAACAACATTTCATCATTCTAACTTCAACAGGAGATGGTAGTGAAGGATGTACAAAAAAAATAGAAGTGGAGCCACTTGAAGTAACTTATTGGAATTCAGGTTTTCAAGTCGCGTCGTCGTTGATGGCAAGTAAATTCAAAGCGAGTGAAGAGGATATTTTTTTGTTCAACTTTTTGATGTGTTTTTTATGAGCTCACGCACTTGTATGTATATGTACATCGATTTAAAGGGAAATTTGAATTCTCGAAATGGGGTTATAGATAAATAATATTGTAAATAAGATTTTCTCGTTGACCTGTATACGAACTTATATTTTGTGTTAAAATTTATTAAATTGAAAAAAATGCTTACCATTAAATAAAATTGATACGAAGGAGAACTTATATGAAGAATTGAGATTCGTTGATTCTTGAAGACATATTAAAACACCGTATCTGAAAAAAAAAACAAAGAAAAAATTATAAAACTTAAAAAAAAAATTTTAACTAAAAACAAAATTTAAAAAAAATAAAAACAAAATTAAAAACAAAATTAAAAAAAAAATTGAAAAGAGATAACAAAAAAATTTGAAAAAATTAAATTTTCATATACATTTTTGGAACTGTTCTTCGTCTGTATGGGGCTATTTTTTATTAAAATCATTTCTTGTGGATTTTTCCTAGTAAATTACCAAATTTTAATCAAATCGGTCAACTCGTTAAGGCTCTAGCTCAAATTACAGTAGACGCACGGCAAACAACCCGACACGCGACGTAGTGGTAATTTTGAAGAACATTGATTCTTAAGCGAATTATTATGATTGCTTGAGAGAGCATAATTTTCTTTTTTTAACCCTCATCATATTCATTTCAAAATGTCATGTTTAAAAAAGAAAACAGACTAGTAGCCGGAAATTATAAAAATCAAATATCATTAAAAAATCGTGCATTATTATATCCATTGCTTGTCTAGATGTTCCCATCTCAAATTTTAATTTCGTAATTCGTTTTTTTTTTTTTTTCATTCAACCCATAGAAGCCTAAACCTTAGAAATACCTTACCACAATCCTTCAATGCATTAACCCCCAATAAATATTCTATGTTAAACTATATTTAGCGAATGAAACCAAATATTTTATATTTTTGAATAATTTACCAGCTTCTTAATGAACTTGATTATATTTGCCTATCACACAAAAATCCTTTTCCCTGATTACATGATGTTACATTAACCTACAAAAAAACATTTCAAAATGTAGATATATGATCTCTTTTGTATAGCTCTTTTTGTAATGGGGAGGAAATGTCATTTGTTCCATAGAGGGGGTGGTTGTTCACATTTTATACTGAAATTCGTTATTTTGTTAAATTATTTTGGAATATTTGATTTTACCGGCATAAATTTATTCAACACAAAATCGAAAACATGTTTCTTTTATATGTAGTTTATGTATAATGTAGATACAGAGAGGATACAGAAAGCGGACATATGAAGTTAGAGATACCAGATACATATTTTAAAAATAAAAAACAAAACCGCAAGTCAGAACTTTTTTACATATTTACTTTTATAAAGCGAATAAACTACGAATACAAGTAGAAAGAAGGTGTTTCAGAAATTTAAAACAATTTGGTCTTGAACTTGATGGTGCGCAGCTACACAAAAACAACAAATTGATGTGTGACAGCGATGATGGATTGACTTTTCTCCAACAGCTGGTGGGCGATATGACAGAGGTGACAGCAGATGATGGTGGAAACACAATGATGGCTGCCATTGTGTTTCCACAATGTAGCTCTCAAACGGGGAGTCGGGTTCGAAAATCAAACTTTTAATAAAAATGCCGTCTGCCTTAGTAATAATATTAAAAATATAACAAATGTAAAACAGATAAATTATAAATTTAAGATTCTAGCATATAATGTACCAGGTCTTATCAATAAGAACTTATGTATGGATTTTGCTAATTATATAAATCGCTTTGATATTGTTTTTTTTTTTTTTGTTTGAAACTTTTATAAGTGAAAATTATTTTGAGAAGTATGAGAACAATTTTAAAAATTTCGATTTCAAATGGATTCCAGCTACAAGGACAAGTACAAGAGGCAGAGCAAGCGGTGGTTCTTATATGGGCCTCAAAAAAGGCATTGAAAATGTATCATTTATTCGAATACAAAGATGAGAATACCTATGTATGTGCAAGTAAATTTCTCCAACGAACAATTTTTGATATTGCCAATATACTTGAATTGCAACAATTGGGAAGTAGATTTTGGAAATTTGTACGAGTTTATGTTCAAAATGATAATCCAAACGTACTTTTGGTCGGCGATTTAAATGCAAGGTCTGGGAATGAAGCAGAATTGGAAAATGAAGCAGCGGGATATACACGCCAATCGAAGGATGTTATTTGTAATGCAAGAGGGAATAAAATACTAGACATATGTAACTCTTTTGGACTTCGAATTTTAAATGGAACGAGTACCTCTGCTGTGGATGAAGACTTCACTTTTGTGGGAAAACAAGGAAATTCGGTCATCGATTATAGCCTAACAATTTTAAACAGGAGTCAGGCTTTTGATTAATATTTGTATGAAAATCGTCAAAATTAAATTCTTGAATCAGAAACACAAAAACATGGCAACATTTGTTGTATTTTAAAATTTTATTAATAGAATTTATTTTTTTTTAATTTTGAAATTCAGATTCTTTGAAATTGTATATTATTTATTCCAAAATTTTGTACAAATTTCACAATTTGAATAATTTTTTAGTACAAAATATCGAACATCAATAATTTTGTTTTCAGAATTTTCAAAATCCCGAATTCTGTATTTTGAAATTCTTAATCAGTAATCACCATCGTGCGTCATTGTCATCTGAAACACCCTGTGTAGCTACTTTATAGCTGAAAATTTATTTATAGAGTTTCGTTGATGATTTATGTATTTATAAAATATCAGAATTGAGTGTGAAATCAATAAAATGATTTTTATGGAGTAAATAATGGATTTTAAAGTTTGTGTTACCCAAAATTTGCGGATTGAAATGATTAATGTTTCAAATAGGATTGTCTTTTTACGATTTCAACACATATTATATTCATTTTGATGACTTGATGAATATTTTATGATGTCACAGGCTTTTTATTTTTTATTTTGTTTTAATGGTTTATTTTCATATGCTTATATAAGAAATTGTAATGAAATGACAATGGACTTTGCATGTTTCACAGAGAATTTGTGTATTTTTGGGTTTTAAGAACGGAGAATTGTAATTACTGCAGCATTCAGTTGAAGACTTCAGTCAGTAAAATAGAGTATTAGTTTAAATTTTGATTTTTTTTTAACTTAAAAACTAGAGTTAAAATTCAATTTTATTTTTTGACTGCAAATAACTAACGCAGTCAATTTCTCTAGCAATTAATTGACTGCAATATTTTTGTTTAACTGTTTTCAGTCTTTTATTGACTTTAAAGTCAAATTTAAAATCTTAGACTATTTTGACATTTAGTAAGTCATTAGAATGCAGTTTTTTAACTGCTAGTCAAGTCAATTGACTCCTTCAGTTTATTTCGAAGTCAATATTGAAAACGATTTTTTAGTGTAATTTTGAAGTTTAAGGTCATTTAGTAGGTAAGTCAAAAGACTTAATGTAAAATGAGTATATTTTTGTCTATCCACTTTTTCAAAAACCACCATGAATAAAATAAAATTAAGATATGAAACAAATGAATTATCACAAAAGAATGTCACTTCAAGTAAAAATGTAAGTGAAATGTTAAAAAAAAATCAAGTTACAGGATTATTTAGTACCAAATGTAAGAATCAGTAACTATAGGCCAGGATCTTTAAGCTTAAAGGTAATAAATACAAAATCATGGTGACACGTTGAGGAATGGAATTCCAATTTAAAAAATACTGAACAAAATGGTTTTGTGTGAGAAGTAACATTATAAAAGCCCTCTCTTGGTTTATTACTTCCTTTCAATCGATATTTCATTGACGCACATAGACTGTAGGTACATACATTCATATGAATAGCATCAACCGTATCCACCCTTGAGTGTGCTTAGTAAACTATGAACTACAAAATTCCTGAAATCTCCCAACACCACATCTTCTCTCAAAAGCACATTCATATGTATATGTACATATTTCAACAATAAGAGGACGCACTAGACCTTCTGATGCACTTTCTACAGCAGATGGAACAATGAAAAATAGATAAAACGAAAACGAATTGTTGTCGTCCACTTCAACGAATCACAGTTCATGTTCATTGTTCAATAGTCTCAGATACATATTGCATGCGTAACGCACTTTTAGAAAATCCACATAGTAGGTACTGGGTATATCCCCCTCTATATGTATTAGGAGGAATTCCTTTTGTCCAACAAGAGTTTAATTTAAATTGTTCCTCTTCCTGTAGGTGTCATCGACTATAACTTGGTGTGTGTGTTTTATTCCTGATTGTTGGAAACACATCTGGCTCACACATTAATCATTTACATAGCAACCAACTAAATTGACTTAGTTTGTCTGATTAAATATAAATTTAGAGAGTTACATATGATTTAATGTAATTTTTGGCAGATTCTTTGCATATTTAATAAATCAGTAAATTCGTTTAAAAGTTTTTTTTTTATTTGAGCCTACTAATTGAATTTTCATTCTACCATGATGATATGTTGCCAAACTTTATCTAGCCTTAATTTTTGTTCTCAAGCCAGGTGCTTTTAATTCAATTTCATACTCTCATAGTATTACCAAAATGTCATTAAATTTTATCAACTCCATAGACGTTCCCAAGGGAGACATTTCTGTTTGGCCTTCTACTAACATTTGGCTTAAATTTTTTTTTTTTTTAATCAGTCAAAGCTTTTGGGGTTATTCGAAAACAAAACCCATACAACTAAGCTTAAGTGAAATTTTGAGAATCATATAATCTATATATTAACTTTATTTCCTTAATTTAATGAATATAGAGAACACAGGATTTTGGGATTTTCATTATTTCAGGTGTTAAAGTATGGGATATTTAACTTAAGGGCACATCAGAACTTTTTTGTGGATTTTTATTTTAAGTAGGTATTTCAGAAAAAAAAAAACTAACTGAATTTACTATTTTTTATTAAAAGAAAATTGATTCAGTCAGAGAAGGATCTGGAAATTCCCTTAAAGCACATAATGGATGCTTTAACCATATCGAATTTCGCGTTGTTATGAGTTACATGGTCTAATGAAATTACTTTAGCTTGAAAAAGAACTTAAACAAGAAAGAAACACTTCCATTTTAATTTATAAGAAAAGTATTAACCGAACCACAGCTAACAAAAAAATGTTAAGATGTTAGATCCATCAAGTCTGGCCACAAAGCCAACAAATCAAAATACTTTTAGTCTACAAAAATGTGTAGATATTCTATTCAAACGAGGAAAATATCTAAGAAAAGCTGCTAAGCGGAAATACAAATAATAAAATTGGAAAATTTACCAAGTGAACCGGCGCCAAAAATTCAATATCAAAGAAAAACTTGGCAGCCATTCAATTTTACTCAATTTTTCTAACTCTCCTCTCTTGTGTGAAAATCCTTTAACCTATTGATTTCCAGCTTCCCCGTCTGTCCGTCGTCATTTTAATACCCAATCCAAAATCATAAAGAAGATAGTTGTTATTGTTGTCTGGTAAAGCTTGGTTTTCTGTTCGTTACTCGAAAACTGTCGGAATCAGGAGGGAGGGAAGGTTTAGCTATTTTATTTTTGCTAAGTTTATCTAAATAGTGGTATGCCCTTTGTCCAAATCAACCTTCCAATTTCCTCAAAATTCAAAGTCAATTTACAGGGACCAAGAGTTTGTTTATGGGAACGCTCAGGATGAATGCAGCACAAGCTATGTATATGTAGCAGCGAAGTAGCATCTATCATGATGTGGTAAGGCAATTTTGAATGTGAATGTATTCAACACTGCAAATCCATTTATCCGAAACAGCTTCACTAAAAAAAAAAAAACTCCAACCTTTTTCTGGGAAAAATATATTTTATTTTATAGAAAAAGAAAAAAATACGATTGCTCACAATCCATTTATACAATGTTGTTGAATAAAGGCTCATAAATCTGCATTTACCAGACGACGACCGACCCACGACCGACGGCGACTGACGGAATCGGAAGGCAATATGCTTCCGAAGCATAAATGTTCTTAACATTGCAGATTTTTTTTTTTTTTTTCTCTCACATTTCTAGGTATATGCGAGCAGAGCAGATGTCTGATGTTGACTATGACTTAGAGAGTCACGAGTAAAATGAGGTCGAATTTTTACTCGCATGTAGGAAGGAAAACTTGAAAAGATTAGAAGGAAATTGTTGAAAAAAACTATAAAAAAAAAAATTCATAGAAAACATGCATTCTACCCATTCGAATTGATTTATAATATAAACTAGACTTTATGTGAAATATATTAAAATGAAATTTAAGTCTGAATGAGGCTTAATAGACTCGAAAACTACTAAACCAATTTCGCTGAATTTGCCGTCTATTACGCCCACTTTTCGTACTTTTTAAAAGTTCAGCTGTTGCAGCTTAAATGCTGAAAGATTATCATAAATATGTCTTGAGTCATGACTTTTTTTTTAAAACCACTACCACGCCCACCTTTTTATTTATATCTGAGATTTTTCCTGCTAAAAATCTCTAGAAAATTGAAATTTTGTAATTAAGATCTCTTGAAACTAAAGCATGTGTATTTTTTTTTTTTTTTTTTTTTTTGAAAATCCGCCTACCGTCACATTTAATACCAATCCCTTTTTTTTCAATTCATTTGATTTTAATTCCTTTTCAACTTACATAAGCTAGGTATAGATCACAGTGAATGAGAGTGAGCATTTACGCAATTTTAAAAAGAAATCAATTGAACCAACCAGAAAATCTAATTCTAAATTTTCTCCATTTCCAGTTCTTTAAACATAAATTTGTGTATAGAATCTCGTTACTCTTGACAAGTATGTATACAGTATATAGGCAAGTACTTGATTTATGCCATTTTGCTTGACAAGTATCCTGCGCCTTATCTGGATTCAATCACAAACATTCGAAACTAAAGAACGATCGAAAATGAAACTTATTTGCATTTCATTCCATAAGCCTATATCTAAACATATAAGTAAGGTACCTAAAGTAAATCAACATCCCCCTCATCACCTTTTATTTTATATCAAAGTCCAACAAGCAAACAATCTCTATATATAGGTAGTGAAAAACGCGCGCACATCATACCCTATATCTTCAAGGATAGCACAGAAATAACAACAAACAAAATAAAAATATCCTAGCAAGCAGTGCTATCACCCATAAAATTTGACATACCTTTTCATGTCACCTTCAAGGAACGCTGTCGGCTTGACATGAATGCAATCATCCATCCAGATAAAGTCGACTTATACTCAATCTGATGTTCCACATTCACAGCTCTATCTTCAAATTCAACACAAAACCCGTGTACCGTACAACGTTCTATTCCTTTCCTATTTATGAATCCTCCGAACCAGCCAGATATACATATGTATAAAGGTAGCTAAGGTCTGATGACGTGGTGTGGGTGTTAGCTGATTTTACATCTTCTTCTATCTATGTCCTCTCGCGCAACACCTACACCATACCCTATACTTCATTTTTGTTAATGCAAATGGTTTTAGGGGATTTAGTAAGCTTGCCAGTAATGTTATTCACATAATATCCTTTAAAGGAGCACACCGAACGCCATCTTACACACAAAGGAAGGCACCAAGCCAAACGCAAAAGACGGAAGAATCACACACAGGTATAAGAATGAACCTAGGTAGCGAGCAAAGCTATACAGAACCAAACAAATGAATCATGCCTTGGATATAGTGATTTTCTTTTTTCATTTTTTTTTTTCTAGGTACGAATCTGTCTCTATGGGTCTGTTCTGTTCTGTTCTGTGTGTTTAGCATGCAATGAAATTTTCTTTGACGGAATTAATGGGATTTCCTTCCTTTCAGCTGTAATTTCTTACCAATTTTTTTTCTATGCACCATCATTGCTTTGTATATTCTTCCTCTACTTCATTCTGATCTCAATGAAAAGAAAAGAAAGGTGATGCTCCTGTTGCTGGAAATTATGTAAATACGTTCTTTTGCTAAATCATCAATGAAATCTCAAACTAACTTTTTCACTCACAAATTTTTTGTTTAATTAAAACCTTTTCACTTTATTTTTTTCTTCAAAAATTCACAAATTTCTTATCTAATTAAAACCTTTTTCACTTTTTTTTTTCTTCAAAAATTTCGATAAACTAATTTAGTTGAAGAGTTAAATTTTTTGAAGAAGACACTGTCACAAGCACAACCACAGATTATGAAAAGATGAGAAACCTCAGCTGTCATTCCAGTTTGACTAAATGCTGAACAAAATGGCGGACCGTGGTGAATTCGTATTTTTTTGCACTAGTGTGCATGTTGTAATGAATTGTATTGCAAAAATATGAATTTACCTCCTTTACAGTTTAGGAAATTTCTATGCTACTGATTTTTTTGAAGCAAGTTTATAAAAAACATTCAGATTCTATTAAGTGACTCCAATAAAACAAACAACACATATATTTTTTTGCAATTTAAAATTGCAAATTGATGTTCATTTACACAAAATTTAAAAATATTTCCTTTTCCCATCATCGTCGATGTCTTCTTTATACTCCTGAACAAAAAATTAAAAAAAAAAAATACAATATAAAATATTGACAAGTGGCTGCTTTTGTGTTGCCAAAAATGAAGAAATTGCTTGTCAAAAACATATGCAGAATTCTTTTCAAAATAAAAATAATAAATAAAAACCTCCTAAAAGGATTTTTATATATTATACGTCAACATATATTTGGCATGCAATTGAAGGGCTAGCAATATGGGCATAAAATCACACCTCTTTTCTGAATAACCAGTATAACACCGCCGCCGCCGAACCGAACAGTACCAACCCAACCCAACCCAATCACTTTCTTGCTTTAAGATTGAAAAATTGAGAATTTGACAAATTGTTCCTTACGATGAAAGTGCTACAACCTGAAGCCCCGGCAGGTACATTCTATAGAAGAAATTGCAATCTACCAGGAATGGACTAAGTCGATTATTTAATTCTAAGCCCAAAGGCGTCGAACTTTCATAATTTGTCGAACTTTATAAGTTTGCATTATAAAATAACTCCTAAAACTAACGATAATATATAGTATACTTTTAGGAGATATTGCAAAAATTAAGAGAAAATGTTATTATTTTTGTATGAATTCATAGATTTCCTTATTTTATTATATTATATTACGTAAACTCCCAAAAACTATACATGATGAGATGTAGAATATTTTAGAAATTATTGCAAAAATTCTATTAAGTTGAAGTACCTTTGGGCTACTTGAGCTATGGGCCCGGCCCCTTCAAGACACAGTCCTTAAGACAGTTGCTTATTTTAGTCTCCTGATAATACAGCCCCGTAATAAGTTAAGTTTTCTTTCTTAGTTTTTCTTTTTTTTTTTTATTTTACTCCTAAAAGCATGCGATATTTTCTCAAGTGGAACGTTACTTTCACAAGAGTTTCATTGTGATAAATGTGAACGTTGCAACACTTTTTTTTCGTCTTCACTTTGTGTTGCACAAACTCGCTTTGTCCCAACAACTTCTTAAAAATTCAATTATTACTTTCAAACTATTTTATTCATTATAAAATTAATATAATGAAAATATATTCTTCAATGAAGAGCGTATATGTTATTAAATTAGCATCAATACCTTTTTATGTATAAGAACCTATAAAGTAAGATGACCCTCTCTTGTTAAAGAGAATTGAAGAAAAGTTTACAAACGATATTTTTTTTAATTTGCGGTTTTGGTTCATGATCAATTAAACTATTACAATAGACCAATTCTCCAAAAAGTTCTTTCTTTGTTTTTTTTTTGTTTTTTGTTTGCATATCAACTCGGAAATAAATTCAATTCAATTCAATGAAAATTTCTTCCTTATGCTGATAGTAGGTAGTTGTGGATGATTTTGAAAGGAACCTCACTAAAGACATCACCTTGCACTAATCCTCATCGAAGCGATTTTTTTTATTCATCTATCTCTTTTCTCTCACAAAGTTTGTAGGTAGGTGGGTTAGGTAGTGGTAAAGTAGTTTTAATGAGCTTCGCGAAATTTGGAATAAATTAAAGATTGATTTTTGAAAACCAAGACAAAGTGGAGGCATCACAGTAGTACTTTTATTTGCGGGATGCCATTATAAGAAGCTCTTCATTAGAACCTGAATCTGAATCTGAATAGAATGACTTTGCAATTAAAATTAATGAAGTTTTCCCTTAAAGTTTTGTAGAAATTGGAGGTTTTGCGTTAATAAATTTAAAACAATTAGATGGAGAGAGAAAAATGGCTTTTCTTTTGCGGAATATTATTATAAAAAAAGAGCGAGATAGAGACTGTTTTTGTTTCAGCTAAACATTTTAAAATTTTCAAAAAATTCAATAATTTTCCTTCACGTGGAAAAGCTGCAAGACGGATGAAAATAAAGCTTAAGAGAGATTCTGGAGATTATTCAATGTTCACTAATGTAAATTTCAAACTATTTAATTTCATCAAAATATTTTTTTTATCAATATTTAATTCAACAAATATTTAAACAATTTTATTTAGTACACATAATGTGCCCCAAATCCATCAAAAGTTACATGAGCAACGGTTGCAGCTGGTGAATAAGCAATAGCTGCTCTAGCGGCAGCAACAACTGGAGTAGGATGAGCATAAACTGCTGGAGCAGTAGCAGCATGAGCGTAGATAGCTGGAGCTGGTGCAGCTGCGTATGTTATTGTTTTGGCGGCCAATGCTGGAGTGTAGACATTATTGTTGATGCGAGTGTCAGTTTTTCGAACGCTTGAAAATGGTGTATCTACAGCTTTTGAGTAATGTGAGACAGTACCACCGAATGAACGAACAACATTTTCCTGAGTTGATCCAATAGCTGATCCTGCATAGGTCAATGGTGTGCCTGCATAGGAATAGCTCAATGGAGCTGAGAAAAATTGTCCTGCGTTAGCAACGGCGAAGAGAGCAAGAGCAATAACTACTTTGAATGCCATTTTTGGGTTTGGTTGTTTATTGTGTGTTGCAATGTGGGGAACTGATATCTTTTAAGTTGATCAAATGCCTTTTTATAGCAGGATCAAATATTGCGAATATATAAGTGACCTTCCCGAGTTTAACAGACTGGGGGCTTTTTTTAAAAAGGCGTTTTATATACAAATGTAATACACGAATTCATTGTGCTAAGTCATTCATGTTCATTAAGACTTTTGCTTTCTGTCAGTTGGGTAAGTACCTACAATGCACCGAAATGCTGTCATTCTTACAGTGTACGTACGCCACAGAGCATTCACTTTCATATATTGAGGGGCAAACCTCTTTTATATGATTTCGCATTGAAGCTGACCTCCTCCAGACTCATTAGCAACCTACATATATGTATGTAGGTGCCCTTCAATTCGTATCCGACTTCGAATTCGCTTCCAAAGAACCAGCTCCTGATGCAAACAGCACATAACACACAAAACGGAACCTCAAAAACATTCACATTCTCACACTCCGTCTTGCTGCAGCAAGTGATTTTTTTATTGATCAGAGCATCTAGAGCGCGTGGAAAAGTACCAACCTACAACAGGTTCTTCTTTTTGAGTTCGATGGTCTTTTTTGATATAGGCCGACAAAAAATGAAAAAAAGAATATGACACCTCGACGCCGTACAATGACATTGTTGCTATTAATTGGCGGAAAATTACACAATTTACCATTCACCTTTTCATTGAGGTTTGCGTTTGACCTCTGTCAAAAAGTGACATTTAATTCCTTTCCGTTATTTACATTACAGGATTCTAACGTCACTACGATTGACATCTGAAATTGACATTTAGCATGCTTAGATGGACTCTTCTCATTTTCCATGACTGAGGAGATCCTTGACTACATCAAAATTCTATAAAAACCCTTAATTGAATAGGAACGTATGTGGGTTTTCAATGTAAACCTTTCAAGCCCTATATGTATGTACACTATTCATATATCCAGATACCGATGAACAACAAATAATTTAAATGATGATGGTTTTTGGATTCTGTTGCCAATTACTTTGTTTGGGCCCCTTCTATCGATTGTGATTGGATTCGTTATTCGTTTAGTAAAATGCACTTCTATTCAATTTAATTCGAATAATAGTAAGTTCAACTGGATCCTGGATTTCATCAAACTATAGCTTGTGCATTTGACGTTAGAGTACCTACGTCCAAGTGCTTCTCTAGTCCTCTCTCTCACATGTCAAATATTTTATACAAGTGCACTAGGCATATGAGTATTTTAATCACAGTCCTGCCAATGACACTTTTCCTCCCATCACTATACAAGACCTAGATATACTAATAGCCGCAAACCTAGTGTAAATAATTCAAATAGAAATTGGTATTATTCTTCTTACAGTTCCAGTTACAGTTAAACTCAGAGTGGATGGTCCAAAAAAAAAAAGGAAAATAAAGCAAACACAAAAAAATCATTAGTGTGTTTGGTCAAAAGGAACGACATTATTATATGCCCGTATATAACATATATATATATTATATTATATTATATATATATATAGCGGGTTGATATTTGGTAGTACCCCATCTTCCATCTTCTATCTTCATCATCACATTCAATTAATTAATTAGCTTTGGATGAGCTCATTTCATTTCATATAAAGATAGCACACGCTCAATTGCGTGTCAGGACCAGTTAAACAATAAAACAAATACAAAAGTTATTTTGTTAGAGATGTCAGATACATTTTCAGAGTGGTCCTTTTGGTCCTCCTTTCCCTACCTACATATAACTTAAGATGCTGTTACTTCTTTGCTGGTTTGTTTGTTTGTTTTTTTTAATAAATGTAGTTTTTCTATTCTTCGTCGTCCATCTTTTGTCTTTTGTTATTTTTATCAACTCGTCGTCGTCGTCGTCGTCTTCTTCATTGGATACCTAGTTTCGTTGTTTTAGTGAAAAAGAAAATGATTTTTCGGTTGAAAAGATGTTCGCTTGAGTGAGGTCATATCCAATTTGCAAAGGTCATAAATCTTTACTTTGAGGTGGCCCAAGTTTTAGTTTTAGTTTTCTCTTTTTTTGGATATGGCCTTGTTGTAGGGTTGCCATTGTCATCATTTGGGAATTTATTTAAATAAAATTAAAAAAAAAAAAAACTTGCAACATTTTGAGTTCACTTATCGTTTTTTTTTATTAAAGAGGTGGCAAATCAGAAAATAGAATACACCAAAAAATCTATTTGATGGTTTAGACAACTTGATTTTAGAGATTGGCTGCATTAAGAAGACAAAATCAGGCTCTGGGATCTCAGTACCCCATAAGTGGGGTTTTCGATAAAAAATCGATTTGTTGGAATAAAATACACCAAAATATCTTTTGATGGGTAAAATAATTTAATTTACAGATTGACTGGATATCATAAAAATCATCATCATATCCCTACTTTTGGGATATTCAAAATTTTCGTTTGTTTTTTTTATGAATTTTTAATTTGTTTAAAATCATAAAGGATGTCAGCATCTCACTTTTAGGATATTTAAAATAGAAGATACTCTCTGAAAGGTTAGTAAACGTTCATAGAAAAATGGGTCAGTTTTAGTAAAAAGGTCACCATTTGAGAATATTGGCAATTCTGGGATTTAAAAAAAAGGTCACTAAATGGTCAGTTAGTTTTAATTCTTCAGACATAATTTTTTTAAGTCATTTAAGAATAAAGGACTATAGGTTTCTAGTTTTTTATCAAATTAAAAAAAAAAACTTTCAGATTTACACGTTGAAATATGTATGATATAAGCCGCATTTTGGCAAGCTTGTTTTGGTCATAGTTCTATTTCTATTAAAATAGTATTTCTTATTCTTTTTTGTTCTCGTCTCTTTCACCATATTCTGTGTATGTAGATATATGTAGATAAATGAAAAATGGATTTCTATTATTTGGCTTTCTGTTTTTGTATTATTTTTGTTTTTTTCTTTTGTCATTTGTATACCTTTTTTCTAATATAAGCTCATTTTTATTGTGCGAGTACAAAATCATATAGTCTGCGTGTTATGTTGAAATCTCCTGAGAGTAGAGAAAAACTCTGTATGAAAAGTTTATTTGTAAATTTGTTTATAAATCTTTTCTTTCTTTTGTTGTTTTCTTTTGAAAAAAAATAAATATAAATCTATATAGTTATGGAAAAATAAGTAGGTAGATGAAAAAAAAACTTATGATAGATTGCCTCATTTGTATTGTGGCGCTTTCGAAAATCTCCAAGGATATAACAAGAAAAAGGTCCCAGTTTTTAGTTTTAAAATCAATTTGAAGCTAACGTAAAACCTTGACCTTCTATCCAAAAAGTCAAAAGTAAATTTTTATTTAATTTAAGATTTTATTAGAAATTAGTGAATTCTTTTAAAAGATACGTCAGTAAAACTACAAATTAGTATTCTCATCAAATCATAATTCTATTCGAATCGTATATTTGGTAAAAAATTTTTTCACACATTACGGTATACAATCTAGGAAGATCGTAAAACGCATCCTAAAAGTATACACATTATTTCAATTCGTTTAAAATTTAAAGAATGATAACCGTTACAAATTAAAAAAAATTGTGTTTCAGTGTGTCGGATGTATTTTGAACACATTTTGTCTCCAATAAGGATATTAAATCAAATTTATTCATTAATTCTTTGTCTTTCTTTGTTAGACACACACACACACCGATACCCTTTCAATCAACTTTAAAGCGGAATAGCTTCTAATTCAAACTCAAAAATAACATCAACATACTTAATTCGAATTCGAAGAAAATCAGATAGTGTCAAAATTTATTTCAATTGCAAGAGTTATTCTTCTCTGTTTAAATTATAAAATTTATTAATTAAAATCTATCTTAAATATTCAGATTCAGTAGGTACAGATATGAGATTGCTTGAAGATTCAATGCACCACTAGCAAACGATTCACTTCTCAATCAATCAAAATTCACATCGCCTACAATAATTTTCATCGTCGTCGTCATCGTCATCGGTCGTCATCATAGTTGTTGGTTCCTTTATCTTTAGCTCTTGGCCAGCAAAATTTGTGAACTTTATTCAGATGGGGTACCACTAATCCAGTTTCTATTCCAAATGTATGTATGTGTATGCTATAGGACATTATAGCAGCAGCACCAACAGCAGGAGAGTTATTCTAAAACTTCCACTTCCTTACGACTTCAAACAGTGTAATTCGATTTTAAACTTGATCACGTTTTGCACCTGGATTTATCAACGAAATCCTCTTCAGGTTCTTTTGGGGGGGGGGGGGGGAGAGGACAAACAGGAACTACTTCTTATTCATTCGACTACCTACTATAGAAGGAAGGCTCAATAAAGATGACGATGATGATATGATATGGTAGTGCTTGAAGCTGAAGTATACAAAATAACAATAGAAAATAGAGAGATGGAGCAACACAACTTTTCGCAAAAAAAAAAAATAAACTGAAAACAGCAACAATGAAAAGAATTTCATGGCGAGTTTTCGAAGATTAAATTTCACCCTAGAAAAGGAGAGCTGTCAGAATTTCCTTTACAAGCAAGCAAAATCATAGGCGTCTGAAGGGGGAGGGGACAAGAGCAGGCCATCACAATGTCTGTTGATATAATCTTAAATTAAAGAACTAAAGCAAGGCTATCCCGTCAAGCGCTGAGTTATGAGCCTATCAGTCTATTTACATTTTGGGATATTCAAATGTTTGGTTTTTTTTTTTAATTTTTTGGACCTTGATTTTTTTTTTCTTAAAAAAAACAGCACATAATGAAAAGGTTTATTACATTATTTGCCTTAAATCAAACTCTGCAATTTAATATAGAAATGTATTGCAATATGAATAACCCCATTTTTATTTTTATTTCTTAGCAACAAAATTTGATTGAATGGAAATGGATATTAAGTTTTGGGATGTTTAAATTTTGGGATATTCAATTTTTGGGATATTCAAATTTTTTTTTATTTCGTTATTTTCGTTCAATTTAAATGATTAATCGTAATACCTGCTGGTTTGACACAAGTTTTAAGGATAAGTTTTAAGTTAACCTATGTAAATATTAAAACATTTTGACATAAATTTACAATTAATTAAGCTGTTGGGATTATCAAGGTTTAATCTCTATTCTAAAACTCAAATTATTATTCATTTGTAATTTATTTAAAAAAAAATGTATAAACGCCCCTCCTCTTAAAACAATTTCTTCACGTTCTAATGGTGGCGAGAATTTCGTGATGCAAAGTATTAAAACTCCCACGCCCCACACAAGGAAAAGAAATACAGGTAGATACTGAAACAAATTTCGGTACTAGTGGGACCACTTAAGGATGCTGACTGCCTGGCTGGTGATACAAATTCTCAAAGTAAATTATTTTAATGTCCTTTTTGTTTTTGTTTTTTTATTTTTATTTTTTTTAATGCCTACCGACGACTCTTAAGGCAAACAAAACTTTTAAAATAATCCTCCTGCAGAACCCAAACTAATTGGATGACAACTTAAATTGCGGGTTAGGTACATAATTATGTGCGATGAATGACATCTTAGCATCACTTTGTAAATTCATTGACATTTGTATGCGTTGCGTTCGTTCAACTGGTGGTATAGCTGCTTATTAAAAAGAAAAAAACTTTGCCAAAGTTCATTATAGCAATCTGTCATCAAGTCTCGCCACAGTTTTCGCCATCTAAGACCCAATTAATGACCAAAGCTGTTATTTATGTAGGTTGATATCCCTAAGAAGACAAACTTTTGAAATGAGTCGGAATCATAGGGTCGGTAAAGACTGCCTCCACCACCACAGCCATCGTTAAAACGGAAGGTACTAACGATATAGGGGCTGCTAGGGGAAATATGTTGCTTTTATAAAAGCCTGTGAAAAGGCAATTTTTGCATTACATTTATATTACTGTAGGTTGCGTTCTATACCTCTCCTACGTAGAATATTGAAATCCTTCGGAAAAAAGTTTGCTGCACCAAATCCGTTTAGAAACACGATAAGTTTTCAAGACGAAAAAGAACCCAGCCAGGCAAGTCAGTAAGGCTATGATGATACGGCATTCGTTCGTACTTACATATATATAGAACTCCGATTTCGAGTTCATATATCTAATGCATTTTTCATATTCTTATAGAGTGTTTATCGCACTTATCGTCAGAGCCAGCACAGAGCGCTGCTTAAGTGAAAACTTTTCGTTTTAACGAATTATAAGTTTTTCCTTATTTTCTTAAGATAACAAATCTATATAAATGTATAGTTATATATTTTTGACCTATCCACATATAGCCAGAGGGAGAGAGACAAAAGAGATAGAGAATGCATCTTTAATATCAGTCTTATGAAAGTTGCAAATCTGTGAGAAAGACTTCTTTAAAGGTTTAAGATTTTGCGAGAGTATGTTTTTTGCTTATAATGATGATGGTGTAGATAGAGGGAAATTTATTTACTACAGTAGGAAGACAAAGTTGGGGAATGTGTTAAATAAGATAAGGTAAAGAAATTTCTAAGGAAATTGGTGATAAATCTTTTTGAAAGTCTCACTACCAGTAGATGTAGAAAAAAGTACATTAAACAAAAACAATTGATATTGGAAATCTATTACTCTTATGAGAACGATTTGCTTAAGACGTCAAAGATATTTTCATTTGGCAAGCATTTGGTTCCTTGAAAATCACATGAGATTAATATTTGTTCAAACCTATAGTATGTGATTTTATCGCAAGGAAGAAAAAAAGTTAATTTTAATTTTACTATCGAACTGTTGAAAAAAATTTATATTCACCAAGGATACTTTTTCGCGCACAACAATGTTTTTGGTTTTGGTTTTTATTGTTCGGCTTGTCGGTAGTTTATTTTTTTAATAATTGTTTTTGATATTCGCTTGGTTTTTTCGACTTTTTTGTTTCACCACACACATTTTCTTGTGAAAAAAAAAAAAAATTTAACACCATTTTTTTTTCGTTGAAAAGAACTGAATACTAATCTTTGGATCAGTGAGCCTGGTAAACATTGCCTTAAAAAAAAATATTTTAACACCAAATCAAAATTCAGTTTTTTTGTTAATTTGAAATTCCCTTGGCAGACGTTTGGCATCTTCAAAAACGTCTGAAACACATTAGTACCGATATTTCTTATGACGCTAATTTCTATTCAAATAAAGTAAATGGTTTCTCATTTAATTGAAAGTCCCAAATTTTTTCACAATAGTTATACTTATATTTTACATATATACCAGACTAACTGGCACGAAAGCTTGACCGCCAAAACAATCAATCACGGTTTTGAAAAATGAATGATGTTGTTATTCCCCACTGTAGATACACATAGATAGGTAGGTACTGGTAAGTGTCTCCTATTCATCAAAATTTATATTCGTTGCATTTATTTAGGTCCACGATTCTAATACTGATGCTATGATAGATGTCACTTTTGTTACATTTTAGGAGAACATCGACCTAACGATAAAGATTTAAGTGCTCTCATATCAACTCATTCCTTCAAAACATCAAAGCACGCAAGGTGTGCAATGCAAAGTTATTTAACCCTTACGATGGCATTTTTGGTGTACCACCCTCATCTGTATTTAAAACCAAAGCCACTGTAACTGTCTCGTGCATTCAGCCAGTTACACCTAAAGTATACACCCAAATGTACAACCCAAACTCGAACCAAAAGCCGAACTCGAAGCCAAAGTCGAAAGCGAAAGAGAGAGAGAGAGAGAGAGATCCGACAAACAGTAATAGAGGTGAGAAATGATAAAATAATTAAGGAATTAAGCAAATGCATTTCACCTTGTATTACGTTGTGGTTTTTACTTGAATGGTTTTTGTGACAGCAGCTAGGATATGAATATAATCACACAGAGAAACTTAGCATTGTTGTCGGTTTTTCATGCCAGTGACTTGCAGTTTAACATTCCTCCATCCATCCCCTCTCTATATCCCTGATTTAATGGCTGCCTTTAACTTGGCCCTTCATTTGTAAATGTGCCAGTTCAATTCGTCCAAGACCCCCCCAGTAATGTATGAAAGAACTGTGAATGATGGCAAGAGGTGCAAAAGAAGACGGTGAATAGGAGGTACAGTAGGTATAGGACCAGATGGACGAAGAGAAGTGAATAATTAAAATTGGAAAAAGCTTTCAAATTGCCTGGACGTTAAGTCGGGAGAGGGGGGTGAAGTGCTATCACCATTAAGCTGCTAATAGGACATTTCTCATGTAGGTATATTTCTCAAAACTGTCTATGTCTATATGTCATGATTAAAATCGGAAACAAGGACACGAAAAACGAATGAATTTTTGATTTTGATTCGAAATAAATTGTGTTTTATATGAAAATGACATAATATTATATTGCCCGACAGTAAAATTCCCCAAAAATGACCCAAACTTTTTCCCATTATCAGGAAAGAGAGGCCAGGGCGCATTTTATGACTTTATATATATATATAAGAATATAACTGTGGTTATATTATATATGTGCGGGATCATATAATATTTTGTTGAGAAACATTCATAAGCATATATGGCCCCGACCATATAAGAAGGGCTATATCATAAAACCTCGAGCAATTTTCCAAAAACAGAAAAAAAAGGAGACGAAAGCCAAATAAATATCGGTAGAACAACTGCAACACCAGGGCCGTAGAATATAGAGTTGCGGAGTTAAATTAAAAATAATTTCAAACAAAATTTTAATTTTGTTTACATTGAAAAGAGGATTTTTCAATTTAAAAAATGATTTCACTTTGGTTTTAAATTTAGCAAAATCGTAAAATAATTTACTGACATCTAACATTCCGTATTAATTTTGCAACACCTGCATAATTATGTTGCCCTTCATAATTTGCAAAGTTTTTTTAATAAAACATGAGGATTTGTTCGTTTTGATGTGAGGAAAGTGAATTTAGAAAAGCTGCATTCATTTTCTAAGAGAAATTTATGTTTCAAATAAAAACTATTATTTCGCAAATTGTATTTGCAACTTTTTGAAAACGCTTATTTACTAGCGAAAAACATCGCAAAGTAATGCAAATCAAAACAAATCCTTTACATTACTTTTTAATCAAAAATAATTGATTTCGCAACTTTGCAAAAAATGAAAATTATTTTTGTTTTCTTTTTTTAGAAATATTTTATTTTATAGATTAAGCTACATAACCAAAAAAATGTTCAGCAACGTTGGATTTGGCTTAAAAATAATAAACATTAATTTCGCAACAAATCCCAAATTCCCATTTTTGCAAATTTTTTCGTTCTTATTGAAAGATTGTCACTCTATAGACCAAAAAAAAGCTTTGCAAAACTAATATTTAAGAAAAATTTAATTAATTTAAATAAAATCAGCATTTCGCAAACTATTTTTTCAGTATATTAAAATTGTTTTTTTTTTCTTTGCGCAAATTACAGAAAATCCAAATATAACGTTTTGCAAAATTCTTAAATGAATAAAGAGTGGAAAATCTTATGAGTAAAGGGGATTCGCAACTTTGCAAAAAATAAATGGAAATAATTTTTAAATACTATTACACTTTTTTTGAGATTATCTAGGTTATCTAAATTATTTAAGAGACTATGTTTGTTTTTAGAGCCCCCATTTGACTACGTGATTGTTTATTTAAACCCCACCAGTACAATGCCTCTTGCCGCCCATTGGGCTTAAGGGATGAGCCACAACTTTAGCCAATCTCGGTTTTTATTAGATCGTTGGTCGTCGTAGTCGGGCGTCATAGTCATTTGAGTTTTTTGAGGGTGTGGTATAGATGATCATAATTTAAGGACGCATATAAATTGCTAGACCTTAGAAAAATGAAAAAAAAAATAATTCTGTTTATATAAAGAACCTTGGCTGTATCGTGTCGTGTGTGTGTCGGGCTCGAACTCGGGGAGGAGTTGAATGACATAATTTGAACACACTGAACAATGAACATGAACTTTTGACGATGAACTATGAAGTAAATTTCGCCGTAAGGTAGGCGCAAACATTTAGTTAGTACGACCTACTCTTATTTACATCATTGACGGCTGTGGTGGCGGCGACGTCTTTGCCGCTGGTGCAAGGAGCTAAATTTCGATTGAAGGCGTTTACAACCTATTTTTTTCTCCAATGCCACACCGCAGCCGTGGGACGCAAAATACTTTATTACACATACATACATGTATTAAGCTATAAAATTTGTGCCGCAGCGTAATAATAAGTATCGAGAATATTGTGGTAATCTTTTGCCGACGAGATTATCCTTAAGGAGGACTTTATATAAAAGTTTACCTATTTTCTTTTGGCTTACATTATTGTGAGTGGTTGTGGGTATGTTTGTATTAAAATTTAATATAAAAATTAAAGCTAATGCAGAGAGATATTATGGCGATATGCAACAAAGTACATATATCTATAAACTACTATGAAGAGGAAAGATGTTGGTTGAATGGATGCCAAAATGTTGATTGCTTTTTTGAATCGAGCCAACAAAAACAAAAAAAAACTGTTTGTATAAAATAATTCTTCCTTTTTTTTACTGCAAGGGATGTAAGTTTATTGCAAAAACAAGTCTATTCTGCATCCAAAAGGGGCCAACAGCACCAGAATTCTTAGCAGTATAAAAAAGAGGTTTTAAGTGTGGCGCCATTGAGTTTTATTTTGTTTTTTAATCATTTTATTCATATTTGTTGTTGTTGTTTGTTTTAGTATTTTACTGTCTATGCATTTATTTAAAACTGCAGTGAGCAATTGAGTTAAGAAGCACCAAGAGATGGCGCAATTTGCATATTTTGTCTCCCGACAACCCCATGAGTTGTTAATTGTTGAGGTTTTTTTTTTTACTCTGTCTTGTTGTTTTTTTTATGTTTGTCTTATGGTAGTTGCTTTGAAATGTAAATGAGTAATATTTTAAAATTTGCAATTTTTATGTAAATTTATCTATATTTAATGTCACTAAATTAAGATGAAATTAAGAAGGATTTTGTGACAGAATGTATTTAAACAAACAATTTAAACATTGACAAATCAAATTAAAGTCAAGGTGATTCTATAATAAGCACACATCACTTTGAATTTATATTAATTTCTAACTGTTTATGCCCTTTAGTCGGATGATTATTGCCATAAGCCATATATTCCGATAAAGTACAAGTCATAGATATACCAACTAAGTCAAGTTATGTTCTATAATAATATACCACAGTAGTTCAACATTAACTTCTGCTGGATCATAATAATTCACAGTAACAGAACTACAAAGTGGTAACCATGACAGTGTTAAACTTCGAACGTAAATGTATCAAAATCCTGATGTAATCCTTATAAGGATTTATATGCATTGATGCTCATTTTCTGTGTCACTATACTGCTATTCTGGTTGAGGCTTCAGCTGCTGCTTCATGATGCTACTGCAACAACTAAACTGCTGCTGCTGCAGCTGACTTTCCCAAGAAGCTATGAGTACATATGTACATATATTTAAGTATGTTTTTGAGGAGAAATTGGGTCAAGCGCTGCTTGGTGCACTTGAGCAATAAATTTTGTGTGTTGAATGTAGTTTGCATACATATGTAACGTGTGTTAGCTGGCTGCATAGATATGAAGGATATGATATACACACACGTACGTACACCGGAACATGTTTAATTTTTAAATTAACTTGTAAGCATTGAAGTGACTTTGATCCTTCGACATGATGTTAATGTGTTGCAAGACCTTTTCCACTCAATAGGACTCTCTCCTCCCCCTCGCTCCTCTCTACGTAGGTGCCACTCATTTACCCATGCCCTTCACGCTTCTGGCTGTTAGTTGATGATGTCCTCTTCTTTAGAAACTTCAAGTTTTTTTTTTCAAATGTTGTCTAATTTTAAAACTGATGGTGGGATTTTGTTGCGATATTACGACAGCAGACTCATCAAACAAAAATCATTTTCCCTCAAGTCATATATGATTTGCATACTTTTACAAAAGTTTATTAACAACTGGACAAGGGTAGTACAATCAGCACCAGTAACAACGTGGAGCGAAGGATATGTGAGGGGGGGGGGGGGGGGGAATTGCCAATGACAATTTTTTGTGTCACTCTACTTTAAAGATTGCCATCTCTGATCGTGGTGAAAAACTTCAGAAAAACTATTCCCTGATTGGTATAAACTGATCTAACGCAAAAATAGGAAGACTGTTTATTTTTTCTTGTGATGTTATTTCTGAAAAATGAGAAAATAAATTCTTAAGCTAATTATGTATATCAAAAGATAACATTTTAAATTAATATTTTACAACTTAAATTTCTATACCAAATTCTATGATTGACCAAATACCAAAGTTCCTACCTCACAACATTAATAACTTTTTTTTTTTTTTTTTCTTATTCTATCATTTATTTGATTTTCAATTCTTATCGCAAACTTTGCCCCTCCTACCGGCGGAGGTGGTAATTTCTGTATATTTACTTTTTATCTTCTGTTAAAAGTAATCACTTTCCACTCGATACACATTATCTACGTTTTCACACTTTCCTTTGTTTTTTCTGTTTTTTTGTAACCGATTTTGAATTGAAGTGTTTTAAGTGCTCAATAGCCGTAAAATGGATCCCACAATATTCGCTGACATTAAACATCATCGATTAGCCACCCATTTGACGACGACGAGCTACCTAGCTCCTCTTACCTTCATAACCTTTATCATTCTCCTTCTAAAAACATCAGGGCTTTGTCGATAAAATATGTGTTTATATCATTCACCCTTCAAAAGGGCGGTTGTTGTTGGTTACGTTGGGATGTAGCATAAAGCATATTGTTTGTTGTGGTACTACTATTCCTTCCGGTTGATTTCTCTTGCCGTTGTGTCGTCGTTATAGCAGTCGACATGAGGAATTTCGTTTTTATAACAAATAGCTGCAAATATTTTAACAATTTTCGCACTTTTTGCGTTTTATTACTCTTTTGTATTTTAGTGTGGCAGCAGTGGCAATTGGCAGTGTGTGTGTGTTTCTCGTTTTCACCACTCAAATAGAGAAATATGTCAGCAGTATACCACAGACGATGACTGTGGCGGGAAAACTAAGATTCATAATATAAGTTTTGGGGACTGCGGGCTACAGCTTTAGTCGCAAAAAATTCAATTATTCCTTTCACGTATTAGAAAAGATGTCTTTTTTCTCTCTTTCTTTCACTCTTTGGGGTACTGGTTATGTTCTATGAACGGTCAATGGTCCTTGCTACTTGAATGGATAGATAGACAGAGAGAATGTTTTTTTTTTAACTTGCAGGATATAAAATGAATTCGCCCGGCATGATGTCTGTGGTGGCCTCTTCATTTTTGCTTAAAGTAGCAAATTTAAACCACAATTTATTGCAACTACTTTGGCAAAAATTACTCTCGTTGGGTTTTTGGACTGGCTGGCTTGCATTGCCTTGCCTGTCCTATTTATTTAATTTTTTTTTCTATCCTCTACAATTGTAAATTGCCACCATTATTCATCAGATTTCCGGAACCGTATTTAACTTAATTCAGCCGTTTTTCTCATTTTTGCTTTTCTTATTTTTGTCTTTCTCTTTAATGGTTAAACCGGCAGAGTCAGAGTATTAGCGTTGGTATAAGGAACAACTTTTAGACACAATCTCCCAAGAAATCGGATTAAAGCCACAAAGTACAGAATTGGATGAATTTCAAGTTACTCCACACGTCATATAATAATATGTAGATAGGCAAAGCCGGTATTACCTACCACCCGCAATGTCTTTGAAACCCTCTCGATTATTCTATACATAACTTTTGTTTAAGAACATATTTCGGTTGGTAGATCAATTATACTTCAAACATAATCAAATTTTCGTTTTATTTTATCATTTTTCGGAGCAGATAACAATTGCAGTCTTAATGCCTGATGAAGAGCAAGAGGGTGATTTTATAGGGTCGCATTCTCCTCGATTCTCTTCTCACAATACTGTGAAATAATTTTTTTATAGCTTCATATTTACAGTTATTTTCAAATGAATTTTCTTTGAAAACTTATCAGCCTTTTCCATAGATCTGCCATTAAGTAGGTATTATCAACCAATTTAATATTTTTACTCGAGATCCATACTTCCCACTTTTGTGTAGATGCACTCTGTCGATGATACCCAATTGGTTGCCAACACATCTACATATATTTGATTAGATAACACAATCCAAGTTGTTAGGTTGTGGATGGTTGTAATATTAAATTGCCAACCCACAAAAAGTTGTAAAATGAAAACATTTTCGGGAGGATTCAGCAAAAAAACACAAAATATATTAAAATTAATTGGAGTACGAGAGGTACCTCTCGTGTTTACAATCCCTATTTTATGTTGTAACTCTGTCGTTAAGGGAATTACCAAATATCTATGTTTTTTATCCCGAATATTTTGATAAAGAATATTGCAGTGTCTTCAATAAGGGAGGAAAATTATAACAATTGGAAGAGAGAGATTCTATAACTATAAACTTTGAGTGCATTACATCATGACCAGGTCGAATACCTATACCAGGGTTCATGTCATTTAACCCAGTTATTATGGTATTATCATTCTGGTAAGCCCATTTTACACTGAATATCCAAGCAAAATAAAGTCCGAAAAGGCAAAACCAACAATGCCGCAACCATTGTCCACAATGTAAGAGAAAACAACGGAGATAGAGTAAGAATATGTGGCAGAAGGGGAAAGGCGATATGAAGAAGGATATATAGTTAAGGATCTCTGTGACGTCGAAACCATTCCGTTGTCCAATAAATGTCAATTACTTTCAATTTGCAGCTTTTCTAGGATTAAACTGATATACATTAAAATCTCTGAGAGAAAGTGAGTAAGTGTAAGCGAGACCGAGACTGAGACTGAGAGTGTAGAATAAAACACAGGGATATTGCAATTATGTATTCGCATTGAAGGCGACAGCAAACCAGAATCCAACAGAAGCTTCGCATTGATACTGGTTATTCTTCCTTCCTCGTTTCGTTTTAATAGCAAATGAGACGCCTTGCATATAATAGAGTCATGATGGATTTAAGGCTTCCGCTCATCAACGTTAAATTGTGGTAAAATCCACATTACGGCATAGGTATTGCTAATGTTATACCTACATTATATTGGTTTATCATAGAGTTCTTTCATAGTTATCTATCTTAAACCTAAACAATCATTATGTCATTTTGCTAAATTAATTAAATATGAAACAATAGCTGCGAGATGATGGATGTTGATGAATAATAGGATTGGGCGTTTTTTCTTATAATCATTACTTTAATTAAATTTAAAGACAACCAACATTTTACCTGTCAACATAAAAGTAATAAATCTTGACTTGTTCATTTGAAAAAAAAAAAAACAATAAAAAAAACAAGTGGACTCTCTCTGGACGGTCAATAGACTAGATTCTAATTTGTTAATATGTGTTATATATATATGTATGTACATATGAAGGGACATTCAGTTTATTCATCCGTGAAATTACTCATAATATACATTACATATACATATACATAACTATAAGCTGGATGAAGATGACCAATTTCCATACTGTTTTAATAGTGATGAGACTTTGACAGAATATCTCATTTTTATTTGGTAGACAAATACGGATAAGATTTTCTAATTCAAAGTTTGTCAAAATACAATTACAATTACGAAACCAGAATAGCGCCCCCAGGTTGTTATGTAAGGAATTATACATTAAGAGGCTTCTCAAAAATTAAAAGAAGAAAAAACACGGTTGCTAGCGCTTCTAAGAGATATTTTTGAAATGTTTGTTAAATAATCTATATTCATTACGAAATTTCAGGGAACATAATCTTTAAACGAAAATTAAATCTGTTTGATGAAATTTCTTCAAACTATAAGTCCCATCACTAACCGCACCTATTACACCGAGAAAAACAATTAATTTTTTGTAAGTTTTTTTTTCTTGCCTTATTTTGTTCGTTGTCTTTTTCTTGTTAAACAATTAGCAAAACAACAGAGTTTATCTCTCGTAAAATTCTCAGAAATTTGTATAAGAGTCAGAAACTTGGCTACCTACACTAACATACATTTTTTTCTTTCCATTAAATGAGACTTCTTCTGGTTTATTTTTATGTGTATATACCTAGGTAGATATACAATTATGTCTATGGCACGCTGCTGGTCAAATGAGAAAGTATACAAATAATTAAAAATGCAATGTCCTTTTAGCAAATGATCCTTCATAAAAACTCCTCAAGTTGATGATAAACATTATTACTAGCGATTTGACAACAGTGAAGATGATGATGAACCCAGTATATACAATATACATATGTAATAGTCGGATTTAGGTACTATATACTATACATTTGGCTTTATGTAGAAAGACGACAGGAATTGTGTAAACATATAGCCCTAGCCACTATACTACCATTTTTGATATAGATAGATATACCAAGACCAACCAATTCAACCTACATAAAGAAATGAAGAATATAAAATAAAATAAAAGTCAACAAGCCTCCACAGGAAACAAAAATATTTACTAAATGATGGAGTATTTGATTTTTTCTTCATTAGACCGGTGTCCTTATGGCTCCGCTGAGAGTGAATAGGAGAGCGAGTGAATGGTGAACAATGAATGGCAGAAGTAATTTCAGTCTTATACATACACACATATTGTAGGACAGTGCATGAAATAAGCTGGAGCTAGGTCTTTCATTTTAGCTAAGCACAGAGTGTGTGTACACACATCCGAGAAAAAGTATCTGGAGGGTTCCTTGTGGCTACACTTGTTCCCGTTTCCATTTCTATTCTCTGACAAAAGTTTTTAGCGAGAGGAGAGGGCGAACTTTTGCTATGAAATAACGTTTGGTGAAGCGTTGTGCCTTGTATGGCTCCTTCACTGCATTCTGTATACCTATATAACCTTTTTTCACAGCCTCCTCAACAACTAGCTGCTATATACTGAAGCTGGTTGTAAGCGCGCGCCTTGCCTTTTTTGTTGATCCATTTGTTTGTTTCCATTTTAGTCAATTACTGGCTTGTTAATTGCTTTCAGGATGCAAACATTAGGGCTTGTTGTTTTTCTGTATATAGGATGTAGTTTTTTTTAATTCTATTTTTGATCCTGATCCTGATGTTTTTCCCCGGAACTATGGGTTGGTTCTGCTTTATGAGGAGTAAGAAATGAGGGATAATAGCGATGTCTTTTTTCGGTTTCTTCATGTCAGCTCATCCGTAATAGAATAGTACGGGAGAGATGAAAATGTATAGAGATTCGTATGTGTATAGAAAAAGTTTAATTGATTTCCGTCCCAGAGAGTTTGTAAGTAAATTGCGGGAAGAACTAATGTCCTTTCATTGGAAATAAATTTTTTATTTCACATCATAGGAATTTGTGTAAATTAAACAAACTTTTGTGGTATGGGTCCAAACCCGGGCGCCATTTAACTACTTAGATTCAGTGTTCCCTATTCAAGCAATCCCAATATATATTACTATCATTATGCGGTTTTGTACACGAAATAGCACAACTTTTTTTTTAACTTTTAACAACGTGGCTTTATTTTATTATCCTTTAAGGGACAAGTTTCGAATAATAAAACGGCTTCTATCGCTTAAACTTTTCTCGCCTCTAATGTACAGAATATAGCAAAATAAAAAAAATAAAAAGAGAAACCTGATGTGGACGGGAAAAAGTCTTGTTTTTCTCCCATAAAGATTTTTTCGTATAATATTGAGGCTTATCGACAGGAAATTATAATTTTATGTTGCTGTACAAAGCTACAATGGTGTGACACAAAAAACGTACCTTTAATGCGAAAATGTGTAACCCAGTCCCTCTCTCTCATCACGTCACACTCTTTTTCTCTTCGCTTTCTCCACTGAACTCCAAAACCTATGGAAGTGAACCTTGGGTAAATCCTTATTAGGAGCAATTTGTAAAGTACTTGCAAATACCTTTTTGAACTATACGAAAAGAATGAACAAAAATAACGAACTTTTAGCGTATTGCAAAAAGAATATTGGGACATCATCAGAGAAAAACGTGACTCAAATTAAGCGAAGGGATCAAAAATATGTCAATCTTGTCATTTTGCATAAAATAAAAAAAATAATGTTTCAAAGAAGAGATGGAAAAGGTTTTCGAGGGAATGTTTTTTTATCATATACAAATACATATGTACCTACCTATAATTTTGTTTGAATTTTATTATGTATGAATAATATTATGTAGGTAAACTTTGTACTTTGTGATTTATGCAAAAAAAGGACTTGAGTTGAGAAGAATGTTTATTTTGGGACAAAGTATTATGACAATGTATAATGCAGATAATGAAACTTGTTGCTGATTTAATTTTAACATGCGGAATGTGGAATGTGGAATTCGGGTCCGGATGATGTGAATATTTAAACAATAATTAGCCCAACGAGTGTGCTGAGTATGTATGCAAATTTAAGCAGGAAAAAATTAAAAAACTTGAAGAAAGCAACAAAGTTTGGAAAATGCTAGTCTGTATACCAATTATCTATGGCGTGGATTAAGAATTTTTGAGAACTCAATTTTCATAAATGTGAGCTTATGTAAATTGGACCTAAAGTCGTTACATTGTTAAAATGCTAATATAAAAAAATGGGGGTTGTACTATACTTAATTTTAACTGAAAATTTGCTATCCAATTTGATTACATTTATCGTTATTATTATTCATATAATACAAAATTTAAAAAATTAGGAATATTTGTAGGTTAGGTACTTACCAAATTAAAATTGGATAGATGTTGCAGAATATGAATGTTTGTCATAAAAAGTACATACCTACTACTAGAAAGCCGCGACGCACTGCTTTACGAAAACCACACATCATGTAGGTATCACGCAACGCGATAAAAACGCCGAGATTCAGACAAAAATTAACACACGGCGACCCCAACGATATCGTATAGGTACTTAATTAATTAAAAATGATTTTGAAAAAGAAGCACATTTTTTTTTGCATTTTAGGCACCGCACACATAAAACTAAAATGGAAAGCCCTTCCACGACGTGTAAGCTTAATTCACATTCATTTCACCAACGCAACTTTTTTTCGAATTAATTTTTATTAATACACACATATAGGTACGTTGAAAAAAAATTGCGAAATTTAATTTTTTTTTTTATAAATTTATTCTTAATTTTACACTTTATTTCTGAATCGTCGTTTCAGCCTTTTTTTCTAATTTTTCTTTTAATAACCGATCACGAATCGCTAAATTGCACACACGAGTTTATGAAAGACAACTACCGCACGTATATATTTAATTTTAAATATCGCACATATAAAATTAAAACCAAAAGCTTATTCACGACGCGACTTGTTCATTTCACCAACGTAACTTTTTTCGAAATAATACACACATACTATGACATAGGTACCTACGTTAAAAAAAACTGCGAAATTAAAGAAAAAAGATATCCTTTATTTTTGCATGTATGAACACGATTTAAGCCCGTGCAAAATGGAAAACACGTTTTAAAATATTTTTTTTTTCACTTTATTTTTGTATCGTCGCGTCAGCCTTTTTTCTATTTTTTTTTAGTAACCGATCTCGAATCGCTAAATAGCACGCACGATTTTAAGGGAAACGACGCGACGTGTCCAGTTCACCAACGCGACATTTATTCGAATTGATTTTTAATTTTTATATTTACCGACATGCTATGACATACTTACATACAAAAAAACTGCGAAATTAAAGAAAAAGGGTACCGTTTTTTTTCATGTATAAACACGTTTTTAACCCGTGGTATATGAAAAACACGTTATTAAATTATTTTTTTTCACTTTATTTTTTTTCTTTATTTTCACTTTATTTTTTCATTTTATTTTATTATCGTCGCGCCGGTTTTTTTTTTAATTAATAATTATTAATTATACCTACCATTCACGAATAGATAAATAAATATCACGCACGTACACGAATTTAAAAAACAACGAACGAACTCCATCAGCGGTGATCTATGAATAAGAAGTTTTCTTCTTCTACGGCGGCGGCGGTGATGATCTAAGATTAATTTAATAACTAAACTCAAATGATTCGTGTATTTGCTTTTCTTGTGAAACCGATTATGTTCTTTCCGAAACGCTTTTTTTACTTCACATGAAGAATGGAAACAACTGAAAGTAAATAAAATTGAAAAAATTAAAAAAAGCTTCAAATATAAGAAAAAATAATTACAAAGTCACAAAAATAGTTCAATCAGCAATAAATAATATTCTCAATAAGTTTCTCTTTTAAAAAGGCGAGAACTATTCACGATCCACAATATTTTCATACCATACATAGAAATGAAGGTTTATTTACATCCAATTTTAGGTAAAACTTTTCTGAATGCACAAGAAAAGCAAATACACGAATCATTTTACTTACTTATGGGGTTTTCCATTGGTAAAATAAATCAATTTATTTTTGATTTGGATCTGTCAAAAACACAATTTCCCCTCTTTTTACGTTCCACGGGGCAAAATAAATTGATTTATTTTTTATTTTAAATCAAGTTTGCGAATCTAAATTTTTCGGTAGATTTACCCCTCAATTTACTAACACCAATACAAATTTAAGCTGTCAGCTTGACAAATGTGGTTTTTGATTTGAAATTTATTCGTTTTGCGAAAAGTTTGTTAAATAAATACAATCCTATTGAAAAATGGAAGCAGGTTTTATATGAATTATTAAATTCATCGACATCATCTTCTTCTGATTCAAGTGATGAAGAATTTTTTGAAATAATGAAAATTCTATTTAAAAAAAAAAAAAAAAAACACGGCGTAATAGATTTTGTAAGGGATGTAGTTTCACAGGCAAGAAAGTACACCAATACAGTGGCAAAAAAAAATCAAATTGAATTGTGTTCCATTCGCCAAGAAAAAAATCAATTTTTTCATCGAAATCTGAATTTACCAATGGAAAACCCCATTAAGTTAGGTTAAAGCACGGATGCGACGCGTCGATGCAATTCTTTTTATTCGTTCAGTTGACTTTCTTAAGCTCGTGCGTGTTATTTATTTCACTGTTCGTGATCGGTAAATTAAAAAAATTACAAAAATTAAAATCACAAAGGCTAACGCGCAGAAATTAAGTGGGAAAATCGAAGTGGTTGAATTAAAAAAAAAAATATTTAAAAACGTGTTTTCGTCAAGCCACGGGTTAGAAACGTGTTAAAACATGCAAACAAAGTAAACGGATACATTTTTTTGTTAATTTCATGATCGCAGTATTTTTATGTGCGTGTTTAAGAGTATGTACATACGTCTGTGCATTTAAATCGAATAAACAATTTTATATGTGCGGTATATAAAATACGGTTTGTATGTATGTACATATAGGTAAATTAAATCGAATAAAATTTCCGTTTGTGATTCGAATGTGAAACAATTTTATATGTGCGGTATATAAAATACGGTTTTTGTGATAAAGTATAAATGGAAGTTTAATACCTAAAGTTTGGTACATATGTATTTTTTGTTGTAATCGTTCTGTTGACTTTCTTAAGATCGTGTGTGTTACTTATTTCGCGATTCGTGATAAATAAAAAAATTACAAAAATTAAAATTACAAAGGCTGACGCGCAGAAATTAAGTGGAAAAAACGAAGTGGTTGAATTAGAAAAAAAAAATAATTTAAAAACGTGTTTTCGACAAGCCATGGGTTAGAAACGTGTTTAAACATGCAAAAAAAAACGGATACATTTTTTTGTTAATTTCACGATTAGTGATCGGTAAATAAAAAAAAATATAAAAATTAAAATTACAAAGGCTTACGCGCAGATATTAAGTGCAAAAAACGAAGTGGTTGAATTAAAAAAAAAAATAATTTAAAAACGTGTTTTCGACAAGCAACGGGTTAGAAACGTGTTTAAACATGCAAAAAAAAAACGGATACATTTTTTGGTAATTTCACGATCGCAGTATTTTTATGTGCGTGTTTAAGAGTATGTATGTCTGTCCATTTAAATCGAATAAACAATTTTATATGTGCGGTATATAAAATACGGTTTTTTTTGATAAAGTATTAATGCAAGTTTAATACCTAAGTTTGGTACGTATTTTTTTATTCATTCAGTTGACTTTCTTAAGCTCGTGCGTGTTATTTATTTCGCGATTCGTGATCGGTAAATAAAAAAAAATTACAAAAATTACAATTACAAAGGCTGACGCACAGAAATTATGTAGAAAAAACGAATTGGTTGAATTAAAAAAAAAAAATTAAAAACGTGTTTTCGACAAGCCACGGGTTAGAAACGTGTTTAAACATGCAAAAAAAAAACGGAAACATTTTTTTTTTAATTTCACGATCGCAGTATTTTTATGTGCGTGTTTAAGAGTATCTATGTCTGTGCATTTAAATCGAATAAAATGTCCGTTTGTGATTTGAATGTGAAACAATTTTATATGTGCGGTATATAAAATACGGTTTGTACGTATGTACATATAGGTAAATTAAATCGAATAAAATGTCTGTTATTTGTGATTCAAATGTGAAACAATTTTATATGTGCGGTATATAAAATACAATTTGTAATTAAATCGAATAAAATGTCCGTTTGTGATTCGAATGTGAAACAATTTTATATGTGCGGTATATAAAATGCGGTTTTTTTTGATAAAGTATTAATGGAAGTTTAATACCTACCTAAAGTTTGGTATGTAATTTTTTTTGAAAATGTGTTTTTTTTTTGCGAAATCGCTTTCAAACAGTTATAGAATATCGTAGGCGTAGCAGCCTTTGTCGGTTTCTCGTGATTTTTATGGCGTGGCGTTATACAGTAATTATGGCGTGTGTTTTTTGTCAGCAAAGCAGTGTGTCGTGGCTTTGTAGGTACTTTTGTTTGAGAGAGTGGTGCTTAACTTTTTGACCAGCATTAATTTTCTACAAGATCTATCGCATATTAATTGGTAAGTCCAAACATTTTTCATTTAAATTTTTAATTTTTTTATATTCCCTGATTTATTAACATACCTACCTGCCTGAAATTTTGCGACATAAATTTACAAAAAATGCATTTTATTTTTTTTTTTTTTTTAACTTCTTCTCACTTATTTATCAATGGGGCTGCTTTATTTTAAACGTAAATAATTAAATTAGATGAAATACACATCAACACTAGGACCTTTAATTAAAACTTTCGCTACACAAGCGACCTCTATAGCCTGTTTCCATTGCTCTCCGAGACAGCAGTCATTCAAACAAAAGAAACCTATTTATCACTCGTATATAATTTTACAACAAAAAATAAAGGATAAAAAAAACTACATCAAGCAAATGATGAATCGCAAGACTGAACAAGTACAACAGCCAACGGCAAGCGTACGTTGTAATTTGTGACTTCAAAAAGTGAAACCAGTAACTAGCCAAAAGCAAACAATAGGGCTTATCCCTGGATATTATTAACTGGAGGAATTCCTGTTCAAAAATAGCAACGGCAGCAATCCCAATTGTCTGATGACATAGCCTTGTTGTTGAGGGTGAATTTCGCCTTTCCCAGGCTTTTTTATTATTCCGAGCAGGGGGGCGTGTTAATAATTATTTTTATTATTATTCTTTCTGCTTGAATGTATTGTGAAAATGGTTTCATCGTTGTCAGCATGGTCGTCACCATCCTCCTCACGATCATCCTCAGCTCAAGTCTCAGACAATGAACTGAAAAGGAACTCTAAAACGTATTTATATTGAGCTCCAGCTTGGCTTAAAATTGCTTGTGATATCATCATGATATCAACCAACCACCACTATACTAACCAGCTCCATCCACCAGCAGGAACAGAAGGACAGACGGATTCAGTATAGCAGAGTAGTTGCAAGCAAGGTGAATAAAATTATTATTGCTTTGCCAAGATACCACTTCCGCTTTCGCTCGCCACTGAAAGTTAAGTTACAAACGACACCTATTGTTTCTCTGTGTTTTTTCTGTTAGGGTTTTATGATGAGCTCGGACAGAATAAAAATTAAATTAAAAGCATCATATATATCAAGAATAAATTGACAATAGTACAGTCTGAAAGGATTTTGACATACATACATTATGTAGGTAGTTTACATTAAAATTGCAGATATTTTAAGTTCAAATTTTGTTCAAATTTGTTTGTTATAATCAAACATTTGAACACATTAGACCAGTTTATACCAACAATCAAATAACAGATTGACTGTACTATAAGTATTCTCTTTGTAAATACCATAATTATAAAAACAGCTTTAAAAATTAGCATTCTTTTTGGAAGATTTCCTTCAATGCATCCTGTGTGCAATCTTCTTTATTCATACAAACATAGCTACTTCTGTTCGTTTTTTTATGTAATATAAAGATAAAATGACAACAATCTCCACCATATCAGAAAATTTATCGTTGTCATCCCGGTGTTGTCATTGCAGATTGCCTACATTTCAAATTTTTAACACTTCTCTGCACTCGTCATCTAATCTTCTCTTTCTAAAAACGCATTCAATTTGTCAACGTAGATTTCAGAGTTATGAGAATGATAGATTTTGGCTTCCGGAATATGTACATTCTGATTGATGTTTGTTTGCATCTATCTGTGTATGTTTCCTTCTTTGCTGCTTCTTTTATCCTATGGGAGTTATCACACTAAAATCAATCAATCAATTTATTTCTATTTTGCCTCAAGATGTTGGCGTTGGCGAAATGTGGGTTAACCTTTTTTATAGAAAAATGATTACAATACAAATATGAAAGAAGCACAACGCAAAGTGGTGGAAATCGGAAAACGGAAACGTGCAAACAAATGACAAAAAAACGACGAACACAAAGCAACAAGAGATAATAATAATACAATGCATCAGAAGAATCCTTGACTAGACATAAACACAGAGACACAATCAATTGTTAAGGAGGTGAACCGAACCGAGCATCAAGAAGCCAACACACCCTTGTTACGGCTTCCCTTATTGACATTTCACAGTCTTTTAAGCTCCTAAGTCAGTCTGTTACCGTCACCATAGTTCAGTTTGTATCGTCGTCGTCGTTGTAGTCTTCATCGTTCCTAGAAAAACTTAACTGCGACATAGAGAAAGCTAAGAAATGATGAAGGAAGATTCCTTCTGGCTGTTTTGATGATACGCTATGATGATGGAATTTTCTGTTAGCGATTCTTGTCGCGTATAACTGATCTGGTTTACGTGCTGTTTTCATAGTAAAGTCTCCTATTATTCCACACAACTACGTGCCACCTTACATAGGATGCTATTAAATTTCAATAAAGTAAATATGAGTGATTGTGTATAAAGACGAACGAGAGAAGGGAATTCGGTTGTTGTGGTTCCAAAAAAGCTGGTTAAATTATATCCTCTGTACTTGTGATTGAAACTGCCATCACTATGGATATAGTTTAATTTTTACTCTAAATATTATATTGAACTTTGATGGTTATGGTTTGTTTCTGTTCTTTTCTTTGTGTTCTTTGACGTTCGCTCCTTTGTTTTCTTATATTTTCTTATAAAGTATACAAAGGTACCTTTTATTTTTGATTTTTATAAAGCAATATAAAGCTCAAAATGATGTGGTTTGAAAAAACCTTTACGGAAAATTGCTTTAAGATAAGGTATTTGACAAGAGTTAATTTTTTTTGTATTCTAATGTGTTCTAAAAAAAACTCCTTCGGTTGTTAAAAGCTATTTCCAATTTAGTTGTTACAAAATTGAGAATTTTGTTGTTGAAAGTCGATATTTAAATTGACATCGTGAATAAAATTGGAACAAACCCTGAACATTACCAGAACTCTCCAAATTATATAATGATTTTCCGTCTATTCTCATAATTCATTTACGATGAACGCCAACAACAAATTATTAACAAAATAACAAAAAGGATCTTTAACAAAATAATCTAGTTACAAGTGGTTGATTACCTATACGTTTCTATTCATGAAATGTCTTTCGATTTGATTACCTTTCATTTGTATTATGCTGTATTTTATTGTTAAGGTCATAATAAAGACATCCAATTTATGTATCGTATCAAACAAGGACAAATACACACATAGAAATCCATTCTCTTTCTTATTGGTATTCGTCCGTTGAAGTGATAAAAATCCACCTAATAAGCACACCAAATAACCATAAAATTTACTGAGCCTTCATCAGGAATAAAATATTACTCTGTTATTACTTTTCTAAACAAAGAGAGATTTTTTAAATCTCTCTCCTAACATCAAATTACTAATTCACACCCTCCATATTCATCAAATCTCACACAAAGGCGTCAAAGAGCCCACCATACAATTTACACCATTTTACACATGACATGAAGCACGACGCCGACGATGATGGTGGATAGCGGCGCGACGGCCCTAGAATCGAGTTGTATATATGTATGTAGATATTTTTCATATTCGGTCGATAAATAAAGAACTGTTATTATACAAGATGGGTGTCATTGCTACAACCACCAACCTTTACATAAAGAAAGATCAAATAAAATATTCATTGGATGCCATTTACGCAAAACTTCTATCCTTCAATCATTTCTAAACGCGCTTTGCAGCGCCGACATATAATGTGGTGGCAATGGTAAAGCAACGGAAAGGAAAATGCTAAATCCAAAGCCAAAGCTCGTAACTAATAAGAAAACAAATAACACACGATGACATACACAAACACACAAGAAAATGGGTCATACTCTCATAGCAATAACAAATCCACATACCTAGACATGAATTCAGAAGAAAAACTCGATTTCATCATCGAAACAAAAAGAAAAAACAAACAACAGCAGGAAGAAAAGCACACATCCTTCATTTTCTTCGCCTACTATCATCACATCATACATAGAAAGGACGAAGGACACCAAACCATACAAAAATATATTCATAACAAATATTACATGAAATGTTAATGAGAAGTTGAAATACATACATAGATATGTTTAGAAATGCCCTCTTGGTTTTGTTTAGGTTCTGAAAATGCAATAAAAAAGGACTTTTTAGCCTTTAAACGATTTTCGTATGTAATTTGTTGACCTTTTGATGGCATACCAAATTAAAGAACAAATGGATAAAGAGAAGACGGTCTCAGAACATTGGGTTCAGAAGTGGGATTCATTGGGGAGGGAACGAGAGGCGGATGATATAGTATGGTAATGCGATTTTCATATTTAAATATCATCAAAGGAAATTCGAGTAGAAGACCATAGGACGACCGAGGAATGGACGCATTTATATACAGCTAGCATACTATTACACTGTGACACCCGTAAAACAAAGAGAAAAGTGCCACTAGCAGTTTGTGAGTCCCTTTTCGCATTTTTTTATTTTTTTTTTTTGTAACCAGCCATGATGGGACCACAAACAACGTTGGTTAGGTTTGCTTTACAATAAAATAACATAATAGTTTTGTTGCTGCATCAAACTGTCGGATGATAATGCTTAGAGAAACACAGTAGTGGCAGCATTATACAACTTTGGTAACTTTAAATTTGTTTTAGAAAAAAAAAAAACAAAAATTGTTTTTTTTTCTGAAAGAGGTTTGTTACGAAATAAAATTTTATTAGTTTATGTTTTTTATTTGACATGGCTGATCAAAAATAAACTAAAATAAAAGAATTAATTACATTTTGATCTTCAATGTCGATGCAAACGCGTTTTTCTGTTTCAAGAGAAAATTAATTGATTTACATATTTATGTATAAATTTTCGATACTTCTTCATTATATTCTTTTGTCGCATGATTTTTCACATGACAATTCAAAATATTATTTTAAAACTGACATCAAATAAACAAAAAAAAAAACTGAAATTCTTTTTTATACAATCGTATTGTAAGCCGTAACTGTATTTCTAAAACCATGGCATTTTTCAGTCCTGCAATACCAATAATGTCAGCACCCACACCAAAGAAGGTGTGTCATATTACACTTACGATAAATTTTTGAAAAGTGTTCGCTTTTATTTGTATTGCTATTGCAATGTATACTAAAAACATTATGTTAGGTATGTACCTAGAAGAAGATTGTCGAGAGAAAATTCTCGCCGAAAGCAAATGGCAACTAGAAAATTTACTACAAATAGCCATTCGAAAAATAAAACAAATAGGTACATTTACAAAAAAAAAAGAGAAAACAAACTCCTATTAACCACACTACGCTATGATATCACCCTTGGCGTTATGTTTATTTGATGTAGCTATAAGATTGCTTACACAAAATGTTATACTGTGTACATAATATAGATGAAATCAGAACGATCATATTTTTTTCGTATTTTCATAAATTTTTGTTTTCTATTTTGGTTGACGTTTTTCATATACATATGTACATATGTACCTATGAATAATGAATAAATTTAAAGACTGGCCAAGAAACTTTTACTCCACCATGTGTACCACCTATCGCTTTTGGAAATCATGTTATGATGAAGAGAAAGAGTAAATCGTTATATGATAACGAGTTTCCAAAAGACACAAGGTTAGGCCTTTGAAATGAGTTTAAAAAAAAACATTCTTGTAGGTACATTCAAGGATAATAACCTCTTTAACCCTAGAACACTTCGAAACATTTTCAGCAGAATAATTTGAATATCATTCACAAATCTCCTATACTCAGGGCAACCTAAATCTAATCATCGTCATCATCATCATGGGTTAAGTCAAATGAAAAACTATAACAAGAAAGAGTAGGTAATTTTCGTCTGCCAAAAATTTAGTTTTCCAATACATATATGTAGGTAATGTTATTGTTTGTTTTCGTGTTTTTGGTCTTAGAATGCGACGTTGTTTTTTTGCAACTCAGGTAGGTAGGTAGGTATATCTGTTGAATAAATTCCAATTAGCTTGACTTGACTATAAGTTGCATAAATGACTTAATATAGCCAAAAAGTCCATTAATTTTGTTGTTTTTGTTTTTATTTTATTCAATTTTTTTTGTTTGAATATGATGATTTTGAAGGTATACCTAGGAGGGTGTAATAGGGGCCTTTTTTAAAGAAAGGATATGAACACTTTACGAGGATCTATATGATCATTTAACTCGCCAAGTTAAGGTAAAAATTAACTTTTAAAAACAAAAGCTTGACTTAATAGATACAACATGGTATTAAATGGAGGTATGTTCTACATACTTACATATGCAAACTAAATTTAGGCTAAAAAAAACGGGTGGTTTTAAGGCTTGATTTATTATACGATGTAATATTTATTTGTAAACAACGCTTACCTACTCATATTTTGCAATTTCTTGATGCCCAATAATGCTTTTTTTATAAAATTAAAAATTCACTAAGAATCAATAACAAATCACAATAAAAAAATCACAAACAAATAACGGGAATTAGATCGCTTTATGAAAACGTTCAACACGAAAAAATGCAGATAGATAATGCAGACGACTCAAATGCAGAGTGCGCTTGTGGTGCATGAGTGAAACTTTTTTTTACAAAAGGCCGAGCTTCTACCAGGCAATTTAAACAATTTAAACATTGAAATTTACGACTGTCAAATTAATTTCCCCTTGGGAAAAAAAGACATTCCTGCATTTGGATAGGAAATTTTTTAACTTTTAAGTGAATTAAAATTGTATGACAATGATTTTTTAAATATATGAATTTCATTCATTTTATTCTGTTCATTTTAAACATGAAAATCATATAAGTCACACCCATAACATTAACTCCAGGCACGCCATTGCAACTTTTAGTTTCGCAATAGTTTGGTTTCTAAAATGAGAGCCATATGCTTATAAGACACTTTAGAAACCAAACAGTTGCGAAGTAAAAAGTTGCATGTGCGCATGTGTGGTCTAAAACCCGTCATTCAAATAAAAATAATTGTGAATTTCTTTTGAATTGTGTAAAAAGTAGAGAGGTAGATATACATAAAGGTTCTGGTATCTTCACAGCAACATAATTGGACCTAATCATAAAAATTGTATTTTAATGACAATTTTTGAATATATTTTATGGTCCTTTCAAATTCACGAACATTAAATTGAAATTCAGTATGAAGTCATCTTAAGTTAGGTCTAAATTAAATTGTAAGTCTTAAACTATTCCCTTAAATACTCTCTATCTGTGTAAATGTATACTTTTATCGTCGTTTTGAAAAAAGCTGTGCATTAGCTTACAGGAATAAGAAATACAAATCAAGACAAGCAGGAAACAAAACTATGAATGCCAGTGGATAGTGTACCCATCAAATGGAAATCCTAGACAAGTAGGTATAGAAACGGTCCAAAAGACTCAAAAGATATAAGTATAACTTTATAAAAGCTATAGTTGCTTTGTTCCCGACAGTGCATCATCATCATCAAACCATGAGTCCAACCATATGAGGCTACAACTGATGACACAGGAAATGCTTGTGCATATATAGATATCAATTTGAAACTAGAGGACAGAAAATCCCAGAAACATAACTTTCTATAAAACTTACTAGTTTAACTTAGCTACATAGGTACATACATAGTACCAGGTGTAGGTGTAGGTGTACGGTGTAGGTGTAGCGGTTAAGGTGTATATAGAATGTTAAGGACTGACTATGGAGGAAAGATTTCGGAATGAACAAACTTCATGCAATGGTCTGCAAAATGCAGCATATGCGACTCATGTCTGTTTCCGCTCATTTGCATTTGCATGTACCTTATATTATTTGGTACATGAGTACGGTACTGTACTCTGTATCCGGACCTTAGTAGACCTTGGGGCGCCATTAACATGCTCGAACCTTGACTTGCTTCGAGTAAAATGGCAGTGAGGCGTAGTGAAAACATAAGCTTTGATCCCTCCTGAATTAGCACATTAGATCTGTAGCTTGGCTATGGTCTGTTGTCGGTCGTCGGTCCTTCCTTTGTGCCCCCATTTTGTCTGGACCGACGACGATTGGAATAGAGCTGTATATGTTTTATTTATATTTGTATTGTTCGTTTTGAAATGTTTCATGTTATACATGTCCGATGTATTAAATAATTCGAGGTTAGGTGCACAAACCAGGACTAAGCTAGAGGGTGCCCGGCTCCTACTCATACCAAAAACACGCATCCAAATATCAAAGAATGCGTGCCAAGGGGTGGAGTTATTGGTGGTGGTGGTGGTATAGTGGCAGGAGTTGAATTAATTTGTTATGCCACATGTACTCACCTCAACTAACAACCGTTTTAAATGGTTAGTATTTCTTGCCAAAGAAAATAATTAATAAATTGCTTTGCCACGCAACCTGTGTGTTACCTCTCTCTAGTTTGTACCTATAAGCCACAATCATTTATTTATGATTAACGTGTGTGTTGTATGTGACGAAATAAAAAAAATATTATGTTTTTTGTGTTCATAACAGCTAACAGAAATAAATGATGATAATAATAAATATCTTTCTAATTTGAAATGCTTACATTATTTTTGACAGAGGTCTTACACACCAGAGTGCAAACATATCAATCTGCAACAGAACTAGAAATATAGGAATAGGACATTTCAAAAAATAAAATAAATGAGGAAATTTCAACCAAATTTCGAAAACACGAAGTTCGGTAAGTTATTACGTGAAAAGCTTTCGAGCTATTCAAAAAGTAATCCATCGAAAATTTCAAAATTCGATGCATAAAAACGGAAAGAGAAAAAAAAAGCCGAAAATAACGGATAAATCAAATTCAGCATTGAGAAATCTCATTTAAATTCGATCAATCCCTGCATGAAATTAAATTCGGATTGACTTCCCCATGTAAACCGAAAAAATGTTTGTAATTTTTCTTAAATATTTGAGCTTAAAAGATATAAATATTTATGAAATTCTTTTACTTAATTCCAAAGTAATTTATAGATAATAGTAAAAGCCATAAGATTATAACCCACTTAACGAAATAGAACACCTTCATATTAAAATACATTTTCAAAAGTAATTTTCATTTTGAATTTAGTTGATTGATTATAATGTTGCACTTTGAGTTGCTTAAGATTATAAATCCATTACTAAAACTGTAGTTCCCTGAAATACACTTCCACTTTCATAACATATATGTACATATGTATGTATGCCTACCTGTCATCTTAACTAAAGCCTTTAGCAATTCAAAATGTTTACCTGATTATAATATTCACAAGTAGTGCTCCTTAGTGAATCACATAAACAGAACTTATAATTTCTCAATTTTCACCTTCATTAGATGCTTTTATAGAGAAACTTATTCCCCGTTTACACTTTACGTAAATATACTTTACATATATACTTATGAGAAAATCAAATAAGATGAAGAAAAAAATTATGAATTTGCCTGTTGGCAAGAAGTATACTCTTGAGAATATTGAAAGCGAAAGAGGTTTTGGTATTCCAATTTTAGCATCATATAGTGTCAAATCCAAAACCCTTCCACCTGCAATCTTCTTCTATACCATTATTTATTCTGCGCCTTAAGTAAAACCATCATGAATATGATTATTATGTGTTTTATGATTAATGCTCATTTCAACTCATAAGAGAGCATCGGAAATATGGGGTGAGGATATAAATATTATGTGGATACATATAGCTTCTTACTATCATCAGCGAGGCAAGTGTGCCGTGGAATAGTGTCTACTTTGCATAATCCTTACACGCTGTGAGCTCAAGTGTTTAGCAAAAGGCGTCTTTTATCCTGATGCTTATTTTAAGCCTTAGCGAGCTGCTATTGCGAGTTTGAATTTATTTATTATTGCACAATATGTGTGCGCATAAATTACAAAAGCAACCAAAAAAAAAACAAATTCACTCCCTGTCGTATTGTGTTCTTCTCTTCTATACTAGAGAGATATTTTGACAGACATTAGATAACGGCAAGGATGGCTTTTTTTTTCTTTTGTTAAGAAGAATATTTAATACCATTATTAAGTGCTTAATATAAGACAAAGAAATAGAATGAGTATAAAATGAAATACATTTTTATATATATTAGTTATTCTTGTATACCTAAAATAGTAGTTATCTAAATAACAAAAGTAATTATGGTACATTTTTTATCTTTAATAACATGCATTAAAACTAAATATATGTTTAATGTTTGAAATTTAAACAATTTTTCTTAGTTTTAGAATAAATTGTATATAAATGGTTATCCTTATAATAGTCATTTCCTCTGGGGAAATACGTACTTTCTACTCAAATCCTCCGTACCTACTCCTTCAGGAAAATGAAAATTTTTTTTTATATGAACTTTGATAGACTTTTGTGTAGAAATTCACAAAAATATATAGAGATTCAAAGTAACGGAACTAGGCTATTATTTAGAACAGTCAATAGGAAAATTTCCGAATTTTTGCCAACTTCAAATATCTACGGCAACCATCGTTTTGTGAAAATTAACAGATGCAAAATCAGTTTTGCATTTGGTGCGTTCAGAAAAATAAAATTTCTGAGATTTTTCTCACTCAAAAAGTGAGCAAATTTTTTGTCTCAGAGTTTTAACAGCAAAACTGAAAAATTTGATGAGAAATCCTGTTCATGTTTGGATTGCTGAGATCTCCAAGATCTCATTTTCCTGAACACGCCTATTAATACCAAGAGTTGAGATAAAATTTGATTATATCCTTCTTCATATAATAGGGGTGTTCATGCAATAGTGTAACGTCGTTTTAAACGTTGTAAACTACGTAAACCTGTCAAATTTGTATGAACATTTGACAGGTTTACGCAGTTACCACGTTACCACTGCGTAAACCTGTCAAATTTGCATGAACATTTGAGAGTTTTAAGCAGTTTACCACGTTAACGAGGACTTTGCGACGTTGCATGAATACCCCTAATGTTTCATTCATTATATTTATTCACTTTAAAAGTTATTTTGTAGAAAATTGTAATTTTTTTTAACAAAACAAAAAATTTAACTGAATCCTCACTTTATTAGTCCAATCAAACATAACTCCCTGGTAAAAAATATTCGGAGAGATTTCCGACAGAATATTTACATTATAGAAAACTCAAAGAACACACGAAACTATTGACCGTTGTTTCAATTTGCATACTAATCAATAGTCTTCCATTGCTTCACTAATACGAAAGCCCAATTTCAAAGGAGAAACTCATATCTCAATCCTTTGCAGCAGCAAAAGCACCAGACGACAACAACGACTTTACAATGACATCAGGCAAAATATATTAACTGTACTGAAATGACAAACTATAGTTTTCAGGATATGACCCGGATAGAAAAAGTTGAGCACCGTCGTTTTCGGTCGGTCGTTATACTTCTTCTACTGGTCCTTGTTATCACACAGAATTCAAGCTTTAGACATAAGGCGAAACCAAAGTAGTTTAAGACAACACTCAACTACAACATATGACTTTTCCGTTTCTCTACAAAGAATCGATTAAAAATTCTGATATTCAAATTTAAAACATACCTATAAATTCTACTCGTATAGGTTTTGCTTTGCATCCCCGATTGGAACCAATGGAAAACGACATAAATCACTAAAACGAAGAGTACAATAGGTAGATTGCAAATGTATGGCACTTCGAAAAAATTCCGAGAAAATTTTCGTGGAGAGTTTTTTTTATATTTTTGTGGGATAGTTTTTTTGTATTTTTTTTTGTACATTTCCTAAAAAGTATCATAAATTTGGATGAAAAGAACTATTTTTCTTGTGCTTCATATACAAACATTACAAGCTGTCAGTCTCATTTAGAATCATATTGAACTTAACCGATAAATCTCCTTTACTTCATTATAATTTAAACTCTTCAATGGCTTTTAGCTTTCACAAAACTATTAAGTGAAATGGGATAAAAATCAATAGATCACTCTCTTCAACAAAAGCAACTCCTTTTTCTTTTGTTTAGCTTTTTTCCCTTTAATGTATGCTTCACTTATACATATACATATATGTACATCGAGTTATGTATCTAGTAGATGTCCAAACGAAGTCCAAAATTCCATTCTTTTATTTCAATTCATACAATATTCACTTCACTTAAGTTTCACTGCAATTTTCTCATCAGTCTTCGAAATATTCATAAAAAATTTAAATCCGGGTCCGCTTTCATTGTTTCAGCTTCACTCTGTTACAACATTGATGGTGATGTTTTCTCTGGAGTCTTCTTTGTTAGTGTATAGTCGATGCCGCCTGATGTCGGTTGTCGCCATCGGATCCAACCGGTTATACAGTTGCCTGGCTTCATGAATTTCATCCTAACGAAAACCATTTTTACCACCCACTATTTTGTTGTTGTTTTGTTTCCTTAACTCTGATACAATATTCTTTGCTATTGCTGCTGCAACGCTGATTAGCGCTTACTGAATAATTAATTCTGTACATATACTGTATACATATATACTTTCGAAATTATTCTTCATGGTGGGATAAGTTCGATGGGTTGGTTGGGTAGTTGCAAGTGCAATGCATCGAATGGGAAATATATTTATTACAGCACTTTGGAAAAATTCTTCGATTTGCATTATTTTTCGGAGAGAAGACATTTTTAAAAATAATCGGCGATTATTTTTTTAGGGATTCAAAAAATAAAAATTGGCAGGGGTACTTTTTGATTCTTTTTTTTATGGAATTTCATTTTGAACCACATTGAAGTGCAGCCCAAGAAAACACAATCTTCTTACCATGTTTGTATCTACAATATTCTAAAAAAAAATGTTTTTGTATTACTTTAAAATCGATTTTTATTAATTATTGTTTTACCATTAAACATCGCATAACCTATATGTAGGTATATATATTTTACGTTTAAATTTTAACTACGAAATAAACTTCTTCTTTGCAAAATAATAAAAATACTTAAGTAACTAGAAATACATACATAAATAATCTTTTATAAAAAAAAATGAGACTTACGAAATTCATCTTTTCATTAAAAGCTATATTGAATCAGAAATTCATTTTTGTTTTTTTCTTTTTTTTTTAAGTTTAAATTTATATCCTTCCAAACATTTACAAACATATATCACTATTACTAATAATAATTCGATCACAGCTATGTTTGGAAACATTACAGATACATATATTAAGTAGTTGTATTCATCTGATCTCGTAGTTTACTTGTAGTAGTAGTAGTTTCTTATTCGAAACTTACGGACATACGAACAACTACAACTTCGAATAAACTACGAGGTCACATGAATATCTTTTATTTTTTTTATATATATATATATTTTCTTGTTTGCCTAAGAATAGAAAAAAATTGGTACTTTCGTAGTCTTACTGTTTTCAACAAAAAAAAATTATTAAATTTACAGTAGAGTCCATAGGTACTCTTATGAATAAAGTCTATAGATTTCTTAAAAGTTAACACTAATTATTCAAGTCAAAGACCGTTCTGCAGTAAGACCTAAGTTTTAATTTTGTTTGCTTAGAATTAACCAAAGGAACTATACTCTGATTTTTCTAAAAAAAAAAACTAAGTTTAAAAATTCAAAACTTCGATTCGCCCTTATACTTAATGGTTTCGAGAGGATTTATTGATCAAACTTATTTTAATTCTAAATGGGACTTTTTCTAGACTTTACATTTATAGACATCATTGTACCATTTTCTCAAATCCTCACAAGGACTCTACTGTATTTTTTTTTGCACAATCTTATATTACTTTCGATATTCACTGTATAGAAATATAAGTACATAATATAGTGAATTCCGTTGCACGAATAGGCATATAATATGTAGTTTACATCACCCAATTCTACTGACGATGTTTAAGTTTATTTTTTTTCTTATATATATATTACGAAGATTATTAGTGCATCGGGAAGACATTTTAATTGATCATGGCGTTTTTCGCGTTTTAAAAATGCTTCTAAGTACAAAATAGTGGAGGAATTTGCCTCAGATTTTCAGAAGTTTTGTTGTTTTTTTTATGGTGCTGATTCAAAGCTGTTCTTTAGGACTTGATATTCACGAATTCTTGATACTGCATACTCCTGTAAAAAAAAAGTAAAATCAAATAAATACTATAGCTATAACTTTAAAGTAATTTAATTTTTTTGAACTTACCCAATAGCCGAATTCGATATTTTGATAAACATTCACAACAGACCATAAAGTCCATAATAAATGGCTAACCATCGAAAATATTCTAACCTCATTCTCGAGTGATTCGATTTCTTCCGTAGTTGGTGTATAATTTTCAATATCTTCATTATCCTTTCTCAAATAGGCATTGATAAAGTCCTGACGTTGTTCTTTGGTGGGGTATTGTTCTTTTGTATGGAAGAAGAATGGAAATTGTGGATTACTGTAGTCAATTGTCCATTCGATGAAATGATTTGCTAAATCGAATCCTCGATAGTTATAGGCACAATATTCGAAATCGATTATCATTAAATCTGGTTCGCATTCCTCGGAGTCATTACTAATTACAGAATCACTGCTATTATCTAAATCGGTGTAGCTGTCATCGGATGGGCTTAAACGTTTTCTGATAAAAAAAAATTAAAATTATACTTAAGTTGTTTCATACTCTTGTAATTTTAAAAATATATAGTGTAAGAAATTGTTAATTTATAGACATTATTAATTATTAATTTGTGCTAGTTTATGTAGGTTAATTGTGTTAAAAATAGCATTTTAAGTACTAAGCTCTATGAAATTTCCAGATCTTAAATCCGTAATTTATAACCAACTCCTAAATTTTAAAGAAAGATTTTCATCACGATAGAATCTATGATGCTATCTTCACAGTGTTCATAATAAAATTCTTTTTAAAAGTCTCTGGTAATAATAATGAATTATTTCCACAGACAACAAATATGCTTAGTTAAACAAAACATCTCATAATATTTATTGAATGGAAACATATGTATGAACTACACGTGCGGCACAGTTACTTTTTTTTTTGAAAATCGTCAATAAAACAAACAATTATTATTAGTTTATATTTTTGAGTATATGATTAGCTATATATTGAATTTGAGTATGATTTAAAGAATTTACAACTGTTTAAATAATTTAGTAAACATCATGGCCCCTAAACAAAGCTATTAGCCACTTTTTTTCTAAATCATTGACAACTAAAATGTGGCTGATAATATATATTTCTGAGATTGCGGAGATCTTTAAGAATTACCTCTTAAAAAATACAAATACCTACTATTAACGCAACGTCGTACATTTTATGAAGTTTAAGGTGAGGCACTCTCATATAAGCCTATGGTACTCAATTTAGAAACCTAATACATATACTTTTAATAATAACGTCGTACATTTTACGACATTTGAAGCACGCACTCTCATATAAGCCAATGGTACTCAATTTAGAAAAATAAAACATATACTATTAATGATAACGTCGTAAATTTTACGACATTTGAAGCACGCACTCTCATATAAGCCTGTGGTACTCAATTTAAAACCCAACTGTTGCGAAACTAAAATTTGCAAGTGTGCACTTGGCCTTATACTATACTGTCAAAATTTGTATGGAAAAGTTTTAACAATAAATCGTAAGGTTTCCCTTATATTCATGCAACGTTGTAAATTCTATGACGTCTTAAACTTATTGTCAAAATTTTTATGGAAAATTATTTAAAACAAATATTTGCCTAATATAGCAATAAAAAATGAGCATTTTTTAAATAAGTGATTGCAAACAAGGGTAGTGTAATTTATTTACTTTTCAAATGTATTGTTTAAATTTTTGTATATTTACATTGCTCTTGAACCAGTGAAACACTTGCTTTATTTGGGTTGTCAATAAGTTTTTTTCGTAAAAGTTTGAAGTTTCTATCTATTATGTGATAGTATCTATTTTGTTTTTTTTTTTCTAAAATCAAATTATTGTTCTGTTCTAAATTAAAAAAAAAATCTTTGCCTGCTCGGGTTGTCTATAACTTTTACCTTTGAGTTCCAATCAATCCACTGGAAGCATTTGCATTACGATCGCTGCTTAAACTTGATGAAGCTTCGTTTTCAGTCTCTGCTATAGAACTGCAGCAGAAAGAAAATATTTAAGAAAGATAGACAAAAAAAAAATCCCAGCCTCAAACAAAAAATGATTTTAAGATAATTAAAACAAAAGAAAAAGTACTTCAATAAATACCTAACGTATCAAAGACATCACTATTAGATAAACAGTTTTATGATTTATGTTTTAGCAAGAGCTAGAGAGAGATAGCGACAAATTAAGCATAATATTGTATATGGAAATGAGGTTTTGCGGTTCAATCGAACTTAACGAAGCTCATAATTTAACTGGAATAAATTTAAAAAAAAAATCATGCAAGCAAATCATGTTAATCGCAAAACAAGAGAATAATATATTTTTTTGTAAGTTGTAATTTACCTTAGGCTTTTAACAGATTCACGGCGGGATTGAATTGTTTCTTCTCTCAGTAAAATATTTCCTTCTTGCATGTCATTGTGACAGAAAACCACAGGATAATCTCCGCTTTCAACAAGATTTCTTATCCATTCGACTTCTTTTTTAAAATCAATTTTTTTAATTTCTTTCACTTCGGATTTTTCTTCATTTTCCGGACTGAAAATTATATTTGAAAATAAAATAAATAACCACATAAATATTGTGACTCATGTAACATACCTGATATTTTTAATAATCGAATCCAAACTATTAAGCCACCGTTGCATTGTGTTCCAGAGCCATTCGGGTTCTTTTGATACTGGAATGTGAAGACTATGAATTTCACTCATTTTTTTTGCTATTTTCATTGATGTTTTGAAATCTGATAATTCGAGAGTGCGAAGTGGACGGGCCTTTTTTTTTATATATATAGAAAAAAATATGTTAATAATTCAACATTTAAAACTATAATAAAAAAAATTAAACTCACTGGAATGTATTGTTCAATTCTTCCACCAGGGAAGAGACCATGGAGTTTCGGTCCAAGATTACGTTCGCTTAGTAAAGCAAAAACAACAGATTCTGTAATCATTGTTTCCAGAGCATGTTCACCATGTGTTTGTCCGTAAATACGTAAAAGAACCTTAAATATACAAATTTATAAAGAAAACATTAAAAAAAACAAACTTAGCCAAACGAAAGCATAGAGACTTAAGGTTAAAGCTTCGAATTACGAAAATTGAGTTTTGACGTTTTTTTGAGAAAATTGCCTTATATTTGTGTTATAATGTATTATAATAATAAATTAGTGTTTTTCTATAATTTTGCAACTTGGTCCTTTTTAATAGTTTAAAAGATTTCACATTTAAAATAAATGTATTTAAAATAAAAAAATGGATATTTTTAGTAATTTAGATTTTTTTTAACATTTTCATTAAAATGAACAAGTTTGTGCGACCCAGTCGGGCATATTTGTTTTAATAAGATCTCTTTTAAAATATTTCATGACATTATTATCTTAAATAAATAAGTAATCAGAAATAAACAAATTATTATTATTACTCATACACAAATAAATATACGTTTACTTATGCATTGCACTGCACAGTGCACATGTCTACAATAATTATTTATGAAAGACAATATAATAACACAAATAATAAAGCAAACCTGTTTTGATGTAAATTATACGTTTTTATTTCAAAGTTCATTTAATTCATTCTTACTTCAACACTTATCATATATTGGCTGGTTTTTATGCATAAACAAATTGTTACTTTAGCATTTAAAGTGTATTATCTATCTACAGTCTACACGTTTGATAAATTTTAATTGCGACTGAGATGATGATTAACCAACCGCAATAAATGGGTGATATAGGTATAAATTCAAATTAATAACAATAATTTCGTTTTAAATGAAAGAAAGAAAAAAATCACCCAGCTCTGAGTTATTAAGTTAAAATGAAAAAAAAAAAATTCAATGGAATCTAGTAGTTGCATTGAATTTTATTATTATTAATGTTTATTGAAAAAAACTTGTTAAAAGATCAAGCATTGGCAGTAAAAAAAAATGTCTTATTTTTGGAATTCACGTATAACTTTTTAAAGGCTTGACCGATTTTGTTATAATCTACAAATAGTTTAAACAATATATTGCAGTTAAGAACTTTACAAATAATTCTTTTTTATGAAATCAAGTATTTTTGACTTTTTGTTGACATGTTCTCGTTTAGAGATGTCATTATATTTTTGAAAACCATTACCAATTTGTGTGTGCATCTTCAATGTGTTATAAGATACATTATATAGTTTTTAACCCTAAAAGCAAGTTCGTACGATTCAACCATGCATTCCCTTTAAGAAAGGCTCGGTGGGATATAATAAACATTTTAGACAGATATTAAGTATATATGTAGGTTTCTACAATAAATTCCAAATTTTTGGTTATCTTCCGACAAAATAAAAATAACCTTGAGCTGGTTTATGTTATCCCTATAATAATATAAAACAAAATTGCTTTCCGCCCAAACAATTGATTGACGTCAAACTAACTAGAATTTATGAATTGCTCGCAGCGTGAACCTTACAAAAAAAAAAAACTCCAATCTTTTTTTTTTATTAAATCCATAAAAACCTTCACCTGAGACGCATTTAAACGCTGCTATGGTAAAATAACGTATTACTTATCAGATCAGATTTTGATTTTGTTTGCAATGAAATTGTTATGACAACCATAATAAATAAATAAATATAATCTACCTCCCAGCCTATACCTATGTAGGTACAGCCCACAATCATTATTCTTATAATTCTCTTACCTCAGTTGGTTCATCTCCGCACGCTGCACTGTCTTTCCTCTGGCGTTTGCTTGTACTAATAGAAGTTTGAATATTACATAAGCTGTTGCTATTTTTATCTGACACTTCTTCTGGTAGACTAATGTAGTATAAGAAATTAGACAGACCGCCACTAGAGAACCATAAGGAAAAAAAATAAAAATAAATAGAAATTACTTAATCCGAGTATATACCATCATTAACTTACCTTATTCGTTTAACTATTATGTCCTCTGCACTTATTGACTTCCAACGTCCAGTCAAATAGTCCCGGCATAATCTGGAAGCTGCATTTCGGATCTCATCCATTGATGCCTTAAAAAATATATTATCACATATAAAAATATTATTTATTATCTAATTAACTGAATAATAATTTGTACATAAATGTACTTCTTTTAGTACATGCACACTAGCTAAAATAATTATTGGTATTTACATTTTTCAAAAAATACTGCTTAATATCTTCAGTAAATGACAGGTTTTTCACTAATTTCATATTATTTTTTTAATCGTTTTTATAGCAATAATTTGTTTTTTTAATTTTTGTTGAGATATGAATATTTTTTTTTGCTTTAAGTTTTTAACTTAATGTTTAAGGAGCAATTTATGAGGATATGGTGCAATGTCGAAAGCAAATCACACTACTGAATTAAATACACCTACTGAAGAAAAATCAATATAGGCTGAAGAATTTCTTGACAACATTTACAGAGTCGAGTCGAAAGAGCAACCGCGACGCACTATAGAGTGTTGTTTATTGTTTTGTTATAGTCGTCTATACTTTCAAGGGGTTGATTGGGTTTATTTTTATATAGTTGCATTTACGTTTTATTTTGTATTTAACTTCAGATTGCAATAGATAGATATATGCGGTAGATGGGTATAGAACGGAGAACTTGTAATAAAAATTTACACATTATGTGAAAATGCCAGCTGTCAAAAAAGCTGCAAAAGGATTCATACAAAATATTAGACGCATGTGCACAGCTTAATTCTTTACAACACAGTAGAGGATGTAAAAATTGTTTTTTACCAACAAATTCGTTTAAAAACTATTACTCTTTAAAATGTGTAAAAAAAAAATAAGAAAGTTTAAAAATACCGCCGAGTAATTATTTGCTACACAACTAGAGATATCGAGAATAATTCATATTGAATATGGGTTAGGTATTATATTTTTTTTTATTTCATCATAAATAATAATAATAAAAGGTTAACGTACTTCTATACTTAAAATGTTTATGCCGCCAGGCGTTAAGATAATATACTTATAGTAAAAAGTAGTTAGGTATATAGGTAGGTACCTATTTGTGTATTTCAAAAAATCACTTTCCTACGTGAGTTTCTAAGCAATTCATGAAAATAATCTTAAATGTATACGTAACATTAGATATGTATGTATGAATTTAATCAAAAATAACAACGATAACATTTTTTTTCACAGAAAAAATTGTATATAGTATATGAGAAGAATAGTGTACTTATGTTAACATTTTTGTTTAAACAAATTGTCTTGTTATAACTTAACATATAATTTTAAATGAGTATGCACAAATTTTAAGATGACGTTTTTATTTATATTTTTTTTAATATAATATTTTTGTATTTCTACAAATTATCTCGTTATCTCATTAATGACAGTGTCAATTTTGATAAAATTTCATATACACACCTACTTCTTCATAAATCAACGAAATTAAAATTTCTAAACAATAAATTTTATTGAAGTCATTATTTCGAATTTCATTTAATGCTTTCGATTGATTTAATTAAATACATCGGGTATAGTAAGTAGAATAGAGTTTCAAAGAGTGGACAATTTTTTGTTTACACCACTTTTGGAAATCGAAATAAAACGATTTAAAAAATATCCCCTTACAAATGTTTTCTTTAGTTTAACTATTACCTAATAAATAGTTTATTTATTGCTCGTGATATTAGTTAAATTTAACTGGTATCGCAATTAATAGTGATAATAAATACAATATAATCGTAATGTGTATATTAATTTATATTATTTTATTGTATTTTGTTGCGTTCAATATGCATACTTCAAACAGGTTAATGTTCAATTTATACCTTATCGATCTTTAAACTGACACACTTTATTCAAAACATAATTAAGATTTAGAATGTAGTAATTTTTTTTTTTTTTGGTTGCCAACTGCTGTATCATTTGGATTTCTTTCAGTTTTAAGGAGAGAAGGGCGCAAAATTGGCCCATACAAAGATTGGTATTAAGAATTTATAGGAAAATCATTTCATACTGCTTAGTGTATATAAAACCTTAAGCGCAAAAAGTTGTGAATTTCCTTATAAATATCATTGAATTTAGAACAAAAAACGTAAACAAGGTTTTGACCGGCGTTAATTGAGGTGGATTATGACGGTTGATAGAAGATCAGGGGAAGCTTTTTTGTGAGCAAAAATAAAGCATAAATTGTCTTATCAAAAAGAACATTCTAACAATCTCAAGACAAATACAAATACATTCCTTAAGTAGCCAAGTAAAATTAGCAAATATGTGTGGTTATTTAAATAATTTTTATTAAATCTTTTCCTTTTCCCAAGATCAGAATTTTACGTTCTATGTATTATTAGGGGTAAAAACATAAACAAGAATAGATATTATATACAATCGCATGACCCCCATTCCTGTAATCTATATTCTCTGCTCAGTTCTTCTATCGTGCTTTACATTTTTATAGCTCTCAATTAAATGAGATTTAATATTAATATCAACACAAAATAGATCATCAGTGTATAACTAATGTAAATATCAATAATAGCTATCGAAATAAACAATAATTAGTTGAATAACATGTGAAAAATTAAATGACCTACCTAATTTATTTTACAAGCTTATTTTAAGTTTTGCAAAAAATGTTCCCTTGAATAGGTACCTATACGAAAACTTCACAATCTTATCAAAACAAAAATTGCTGCCATTGATAAAGTTTGTTTTTTTAAAGTAAACTCTTACTTTACTGATCTTATCCCCAACAACTTTATTATTATTCAGTTAAAAGATACTGCGTATAAAATGCTGTTGATAAGCGCTTTGAGGGGAGCAAATTTTTATATATGTATGTAGGTATGTATGTACATATAACATAGAATTTCAATTTATAAAATTTTCCGTGGATTTTTTATTTATAGTTTACAATATATTGACCTTCAGATAAAGGCATAAGTATACGCACAAGATACATAAAGAATGTACTTGTAATTTTTTAGCGATAAACATAAAAACAATATGAGGAAAATTTTATTTTTGATTTTAAAATAGAAAGCCTGATGAAGCCAGTGTTATCGGATTGAGAGAAAAGTGACAAAAATCGAGTATTTAGGAAAAAAAAAAATATTATCAACTTATTACAATATAACTTAAAAGTTGCACCAAAAAATCACCAAATGAACTAATATATAAAATTGTCTTCCACTGTTCATCCAAAAACTGTTTTGGGCCATCAGATTTTAAAATATGTAAATGTACCTACCTATTCAAGTTTTAGTGAGAAGCTTACCCAATTTTAATAATTTCTTACTGCAAATGGAATAAATTCTTACGATGAGTAGATTTCCATGAAATTATTTGTCTTAAATGAACAGAATTGTTACCCAACCTTATATCTTATTTTTTATCGTGACTTTAACTTGTATACCGTGAATTAAAATTATAATACAAAATTTAATTCTAATTTAATTATGAAGGATATTTATTTTTTGTATTTTTTCCCACAAAAATAGGGAATTATTTTCGCATAAGTCTATGCACACTATTCCTCATAATATAAAATTAAATGAAGCACCTTGGTAATTATAATAATATAAATAATTAACTGTAGTGAAAATTTCAAAACCGATTTTGCATTTACATATAAAAAGTTATTTGCCTGAGCACCTGCACCACAATAATTCCTATTTAAAGAGCTGCCATTGGATATTCTAATACTACAATCGTAGTAAAATATAATTATTCATTTATAAAATTTACTCGAAATTTAACCATATTATTAAAATCATATAAATACGCATGAAAACATCTAAACTTGTTTTATATTTAAATAAAAAATAATTTAAATATAAACATTTTGAACTTACAGTGGTTAGTCCAGTCATTATGTTGATGAACAATTAAATTTTAATTCAAGATATATTTTATTTTGTTTTTATATTTTTTTTTTGGTATGAGTTACGGGAAACACGCGAATTTCTTTGTCACAATGTATATTGTATGTAAATCACTGGTACACCAAAAGTGGGGATATAATTTATATAATTTAACACAGTTAAAGAGAAAATGTGTAAAACAAGAAACAGGTAACAGGTTGTTGATGTATAAAGGAAAATAACGTAAAATTTATCACAAATAGAATGGAAATATACCACCTTCTATAGTCACTATCGGTTTATAACTAAGCAAAGCATCGCATTGCAACAAATAACAAGCAAATTGAAGATTGGCTCGATCAGTAAAACCAGGGATGTGTATTTGATAAATATGTATGTATCAGTTCAAAATAAACTTTTTTGGTAATACATATATATAAAATTAAATTTTTTAATTTTTCAATATTTAATGAAAAGGTTATTTTTTTTTTTTGAGTTTGATATTTAGAAAATAAGTAAGACATACCCCAGCATTTCTCTCATTTTTTCCACTTCTTTCTATTTTTTTTCTAATCTGACATCAGAATTTTGCTTCAGAATCCAGGTTTTTTAGGTTATATGGTTCTTAATAACAAATATTTTTTCTTTCTTTTAAAAGGTAGCCATTAACAAATTTTTACATTAATGAAATTTACCAAAAATATTGAATTTGTCAAAGCAACACAATAATCAATAGAGTCCATAAAAATATTTATGGTCTAAGGGTGTTTTTTTGAAGGATAATGTTTTACTTTGGTTTACGAAATTTACAAAATTTTTGTGTACGGACATAGCTTTTAACTGAAATCCACAGCAGCGCTTCTACGTGTACATAATCAAAACAAGTGAATAATTTAATCAGTGCGAGTTAAAAATCAAAAATTAATGAGATAAAAACGAGAAATTGCTTCATTTCGGTTCTTATGAAAACCTTCTTTAAGGCATTAAACACACTTTTACGAGCAACCATTCCTGAAAGCAGCGTTCTACCATTATTAACGAACACAACCGGAAATAATCACCTTTCGTTTCAAACTCACACACAGAGTGAATAAATAACGTCGCCATCTAGTTTTGAATTTTAAAAGTATTTAAGTTTCTAAAAAATTCGAGAACATTCAGCACACCGGAAACGGATGTTACGCCATTTAATGGTTTCAATTAAATTCAAAAAAACAACTTTATAAAACAAACGAACTAACCAGTCTTTCACTGAAACAAAAAAAAAACAAATCAAGCAATAAAACGGCATCATCCCTTTTAATGATTTTGCTTTTATTTCTCACCACATCTTGTCTTACAATTCTCAATTTGGGAACAGAAATTCAATTCAAAACTTAAGTACGGTCAAATTAAAAAAAAAATCTTTCTCAATCGTATTTTCTTTGTAAAAATTCATTAAAAAAAAACTATGTATACAGTATAATATTAATAATCAAAAATAGGTAGGCAGTATTTTATTTTTTTTTATTTTATTGATGTTCCAAGTTGTTTTTCTTATCTTTTGTCAATAAATAAGTTTTTTCCTTTTTTTTATTTTCGATTTTTTATTTGTATTTTTTTTACGCAACGTAGACTTAACTTGATGAATATCACCAAAAAAGCCTCCCGTCTGTTTATTGTATATATTTTTTACAGAATTCTTTTTATATGTATATTGATATAATTCATCTATTGAACTTTTCTTTTTACTTTTTTTGACACTTTTGCTTCTTTTGTTAACATTTAGTTTGTTCTTGTTCTCTAACAAAGAGGTGTATGATTTTTTTTAATTTTTTTTTATTTTGTGTTCTTTATGTAAAAAAGAAAATTTAAGAATGAGTTGTAAGTTTTATATATACTTTTTTTTTGTTAATGTCCTTATAAATAAATTATTACAATACTAAAATTTTACAAGGAATTCTTCAGGACTCGATATTTTTTTTTTAAACGAACAACACATTTTGTTACATCCTTAATTGGAACAAAGGTGGCAAAAGGGATTTTTTTTTTCTTCAAAAAGGGTACATTTCCATATTATGTACATAGACATGTTGGCATTCATAACTCCTTTTTGTTTTTATTTTTAGTCATCTTATAATCATTTATTTATACTTTTATTTATCAAATTTCTTACAGGTAAGATCGGAAATAAACAATCGTTACTTTTTAACTATATAAATGTATGTAATGTTAATCTTCTTTTACATGGGGCGCGTAGGAGGAATATTTCTTTTTGTTTTTCAATATTTATATATTTCCTGAGGAGCAGGAGTTGAGAATGTTTTTTTTTTGTGTTTTTCTCCTCCTTCTGTTTGCTTTAGGAAATATACGCTTGTTTATACATACATATATAATATTAAAAATCATACATATACATAATTAGAAAAAAAAAATTTCTTTCGTTTGTTTAAAAAAAAATGTTTGTTGTTTTTATATTAAAATTATTAAGTTTTGTGTTTCTTGTTTTGTGTGTTTTTTTTTAAGCCGCTACTTCAGTTGCATCTGAGCCATTGGTAACATCTTCTTTTGTCTCGTCCAATTTGGCTTTCTTTTCTGGTGTGGCGGCTGTTTCGTCTGTTTTGGAATCAGCTTCAGAAGCGACTTTCCTCTTCACAGCCTCAGCGGGAGCGTCTATAAATTAATATAGTAATTAGATTTGAATAAACAATTTATATATTTAGAACATGTAACCAAAGTCAACAATAAGTATAAAATTAACAAGATTTTTTTTTAAATTATTTATTTATGAAAATTAGTTTAGTACTAACCTGTTGAGTCACCATTTGTCTCTTCTGCTTCGGCGTCGTCTTTCTTATCGCCGTTTTGCTCTTCGTCTGTTGAGGGCGTCGAGTCTTCGTCTTTAGCGTCAACAGCTGTGACAGCGGCGTCAGTGACTTCAGAGGCGTCAGCAGATTCTTTTGGTGCATCGCCATTTTCTTTTGCCACTTCCTCAGCAGCACCGTTTTCTGTGGCAGTCTTTTCAACCGATTCTACTTTCTTAGCAGCATCGACTTCTGCGACCTCCTTCTTCTCAACAACTGGGGTCTCTCTATAAATAATTAAAAAAACAAAAAAAACTCGTTATAGTGTGTTTCATGGTAATCACAATTATTTTGTAGGTCAGAGCTGGTTCTTATCATATTTTAAATTTGACTGTGGCATGCAAACTCACATCCGCAACAAGGAAATTCGTTTGACACGATTCTTTTCAATTCACACATGAATTAGGTATTTTAATTAGGTTGTTTCTAATGACAAAAATAGGTGCTGCTCTAGACTGAACAACTTATAGTTATGATGTTATCACTACACACTTTTTTTGCGTTAATTTAATATTTTAAAAATACTCGGCTCATTTTCTTTGAATCCCTTAAAAAGTGATTCAAAATTGAATTACTTAACGGAAAATTATTTTATTTATTATTGGTTTTTTACGGTACCTACTTGAAACGGAGATCCTAGGGCCTACATGAATCAATTTTTTAGCTCAATCATATATTATTTTCCAAGGTAAAAACAAAACTCCTAATAAATTTCGCTTTTAAATACCTACACAATTATAATTTGCTTTGTAAAAAGGCACTGTATCATTCCAACGCCAATCGAAATGGCTTTTATTGAAACTTTTTTGGCTTTTTTTTACTTCGGAATTACCTACCTACCCCAAAAAAGAAAATTAATATCGAAATCCACTATGAAACCAAACGTCTCTCTCGTAACATTTTTGGCTTTGTCAGTCGTGTAAAACCAATCGTCACATATTTCTGCAATTTTTTTCGAAAAAAAATTACGATTACGATAAGAAATAGATTATGGAGCGAATAATTAAGGTTTTATTAACATTAACACTAGAAGACTTTATTAAGGCATCTTATTTTTAGTTTTGCACTAAAAATTGATAAAAGCATTGAACAAATTAACAAAATTTGTAATTTATAACGTACAATTTTCTAGACAAAAATTACTTAATTTTAAATGTCTTGCTCATTTATTTCCCTTGAATATTTCGGGATTTGAAAACTAATTTTTCAAAAACTACAAATTCACTTACTTACAAGAGTACATTTAGCATTTAAAAAAAAGGATATACCTACCTACCTACCTAACATGACATTTTAAATGTTGACGTTGTTTTTAATTATTTTTTTATTGTAGGTAAAATCCTTCCTAAATATACCCCATCATATCCAATTTTGTTGTTGTTTCAACTTAAAATATACCTACACGAATCTTTTGCAGATCACCATTTATTAAGGTATATTTTAGAAGGTATTTCGTGAATATTTTAACCATTTGAAATGATAGTGAATAGATAGAATTTAAATTCTCATAATTTACATCCGGATTTAAGTTTTAATCTGGACTAATAGAGTGAATTATATGGCGGTTTTCAGTTATAACAGGTATGTATGTATATCAAGTAATACTTACCTTACTTTCTTGATATACATAATATGATGTACTTCATCAGGGTTTTCTGTACGTCTATTTGATTAAGAATAAATATCCCTCGAGGAAAGTACCCGATAAGCCCATTGCTTGAGAAGATTTATAAACAAAAAAATTGCAGTGTTGTTGTCCCGTTTGATTTGAAAATTTCGCTCAGGTGGGCAGATAACTACAATATTTATTAAATTACACGGTACACGGTGAGTAAACATAAACTTGAAAACCTATCTAATTATTTTTTTTTTCTTTTGTTAAAAAATCATCTACGATTATGTATGTATATATAGCCATAATATCTACTAAATAAATCACAATGTATGTACATATTATTATGTACATACATACCTACCTACCTACATTTTAAAGAAATTTTAAAATATAAAAATTATATATGTAGGTACCTACATAAAGAAACTCATGTAAGTAGGTATCTTAACGTATATGCTTAGGTAAAAAGGACTTTTAAGCCCTTCATATGACCTTGAAAGACTGATTTCCTTGCTTCAAATATTATTTTAAGGTGAACAAACATTAAAATAAACTAAGCTAGAAATTCAAATAAAAACTCATACCCACCTACTTTTATAGGTATACCTAACTACCTCTCTATACTGATCTCCAAGACCAAACAAATTTCATGAGCTTGGTTCATGCGCTTAAAAAATTTCAAACCTAACGTATTTTTCTATATAGAAACAAAAAAAAACACTCATTCGAACACAGAAATTTCAAATCGTGATTCTCCAGAACCGGCCGGTAAATAAACATGAATGTAGAGATAAAGACTTCATGCGCAGTATTTGTTTCACATCGCGTTTGCTTTTTTTTCATAAGAAATAACACCAAAGCCAAAGTTAAAATAATGATTGTGTATCCATCAGTTCGTCTTAACCAAAGGTTTTTTCTATTGGCTTGGTTGGCGCAAACAGACCTTGACGTTGACCGGTAACGACCTTTTTTTGAAATTTATCTTTCTCCACATCCATTCCATTATAAAAAATGTTTCTCAACAACTACCTATTTTAGATTGTTTTCTACCTAAGTTGTAGGTATAACTAACACACATGGAATAACAATTCTAGATAATGACTGTTAAACAATAAAACAAGACCCATAAAAGCGGCAAATGAGAAAGAGGAACAAAAAAAAAATGGATACATTCCTAAAAATTGGCAAACACCAAACAAGAAAAATTTAAAGAAAATGTGAGTAGGATTTAGATAGAAGATTGTGGAAAGCTAGGATATTGCCAGTGGTAGCTATGCTACAAAGCACATTACATTGAAATCGGTATTTTTTTTTTCCCACCGTTTTATTTTCGAAAACCGCCAAGCAGGCAAGCAGCATTCCAGAAAGCGTCTTTTCTATATACCAAACAACCAAGTTATATAAAGAAAAACACACACCATTGCAATCCCATATGGACCTATTCATTACACAAACACCTAGCCACATTGCGCCACCTGCCCCTCAGCAACCCGGTAGCGGTTAATAAATAAATAACACAATACACAATTTTGTATAGAAAATTTGTTAAGGAACAAAAGAAAAAAAAAAGTAAGAATAACGTATGAATTCTCGCTCACTCCTGCAAAGCTTTATTAAGCTCTCATACAAACGCAAACAACTCTCTGCTATCCTTATTCCACTCAATGAAACTGTCTCCTTCTGCCAAGCGTCGATTTTCGAAATTTGTACAGCACAAAAATTGCAACCGCAATTTTGTTCGTTTCATAGGTAGGTATACTATACACTCAACTCAACTCGTATATTCCTTTACTAGCACTTTTTTGTTCGTTACTCGCTCTGCTTCTTCTCGATCTTTCTCTTGCTATATTTCTTCTCTACCCAACAACCACCTTTTTTCATGTTATACATAAAATTTTCATATTATCACCACCGTTTGCAAATATACAAAAAAAAACGTTTTGCAATAACTGTATTTTTTCATGTTGAAATGATTCACTTATTCCAGAACGAAACAACGCAAATACATTTGAAGTTATTTTTTTAAACTGACGCCATATTGCCGCCAAAATAACGTGGACAAGCTTTTTTTTAAAAATGCCGGCGAGTCATTTTTTTTCCTTTTCAGACTTTCTTAACTTTACTCACTTGTTTTCAACTGCAACATCGGCCATTGTGATAAGAGTTATTTTTATTTATTATTTGAAAAAGAAGAATTTGGATTTTTTTTAGTTTTGTTGAGAAGAAACTTTCTCTAAATTTTCTTTTACAAATGTGTATATATATATATAATATGTATAACCGTTAAGCACTTTGCACGAAATAGAACTGACACGTCTAAACTGCTTCACTGAGTAACGTCGAATGAGAAAGATTATTTGAAATTTGAAAATTGGTGAGAGTGTTTCACACATTTTTTCATGCCGTTCCCATGGACAAATGCGTTTTTTGCTCCTCTCTAGTCTCTACACAAACAAACACATGAGAAAAAGTAAGCGTTTATTTTATACATACAACAATCCAAGTAGGTATATACATAATTTATATACAAATTCAACTTGGGGAAAATTATGGATTAAATAGTAGATGTGGCTGGCCTTTTTTCCTGAACTTTTTTTTTGTATTACCTTTTCCCCCCTTTTCACACCCCCGGTACAATAATGAATTAAGGAAGTAAAAAGTAAATCGTTTTGTATGCATACGGCTGCTAGTGATAAGACACATGTACAAATTAAAAAAATGTAGGTATGTACATTATGTAGGTAGGTATGACATACAAAATAGAACATACCTAATCAATTTTGTTGAGACTGTCGTTTTTTCTGACGGTGGGACATGTGCGAACTGAATTTTTTTTCTAAACATCTTGTTGATTAGTTTGGCGGTTTCAGCTGCGTTTGTTTTTTTTAGGGTAGGTAGCTATTGATAAATAGGTTATAAAAGTATCTAGGTAGGTACCTACCAACCATGTGATTGGTAAGCGGCAGATATGTACATAGGTACCTATACCTACTATTCATACTAGACCCTGTCAATTTTGTATTGAGGTCTTAAGCGAAAAGGTTTAACTACGTACCTACCTACATATGCAGGTATTTATAGTAAGGACAAGATAAAATATAGGCACAAGACACCAAAAACTCATTCTCGAATCGCGTCGATTTGTACCGCAAGAAATGTCCCGCCGGAAAATTATAAAAATTATCTCCTGCTGGCCCTACCTAACTTAGGTAGGTAGGTACTTACTTACCAACAAATTAAAAAAAGGAAGGTTGGTAGGACCTAGCTGGGTATTTTATATACGCCCGTTACGTTGCCATTTATTAGATTAAAAGGTAGGTAGGTACCTACCTACAAGATTATCAATTAAAGAACCGATGAACTGCACGTTTAATTAATTAAATTGAGAAATTGTGTGGACACACACTCCTAGGTAGGTACGAGATACAAAAGATCATGCATAAATAAACCGCTATTTATTTTGACCAATATAAAAGCATTTTAGTCATCGATCAGCTATGCACACCATCATCTTATTTCTTGCGCTATTTTATCTGCTCTGATTTGGCGCGAAATAGATTGGCACATTTATATTACATACGTACGGTACATATATCTGCAATTTGCGCAGAAAAAAGTATTTCTGTATAATCTATAAATTTAGGTAGATACCTACCTACATAGGTAAGAGGCACCTACATATATTATTATTTCTATTTCTGATGCATTCAGTTCAAGTATAGGAAGATTTATATCTTTAAGTTTGATTGAGATTTAGGTATATTGAATATTAATAAATTGGCAAGTTATCTGAAGTACGTTGTATACCTATCTTTAGGTGCGGATACCTAATTATGTAGGTATGTACATATGTCTGTAGGTAGGTACTTTACATACATACATGTGAGAGGAGAGGAGCTCTGTTCCTTTCACAGATCTCACTCACAAAACCATCGTCATAGTGAAAAGTCACAATCTAAATATTTCAGTTGATTACACATTTTGACGTCTTCCCGTGACGTTCTTTTTAAAAATTTAGTCCCCTGTCACACGAGGAAACAAGTTACTGGACAAGGTCAAAAGATATTAGCTTTGATTTTTTGGATGATGCTGGATAGGTACATATGTACCTACATATTCACATCAAAAACATTCCAAACTCCATTAACGTCACATCTGTATAAAGGATTTCTTTTTATACCAAAATAGGTAGGTAGATTCCTCTACCTACATACATAATATGGGACATTAATTTGCAGATTTACTGTCTACAATTTTCCTATCCCACCCTATGTACCTAGGAACTTACCCATTACCCCAAAATTATACCTATCATCTTTTTTAACACACATTCTCATTATCATCTGTGTGCCATTGCCGTGGTGAAAAAAAAAAACATCTTTTTCTTCTTCTCCTCTTCTCCTATGCCATCTTTAAATTGCAGTTACAAATTTAAATACAAAAGAGAACACAATTTAGCTTTTTTTCCTATAATAACTTTTAACATTTTCATACATATATACCTACCTACATACATGCATAATATAGGTTCGTGTGTTTAACTATACCTACCACAAAAGCATGTTTTTGTGAATTCATTTCGTACGTCTGCGAATGAATACAAAATTATATGGGTTTTATATAAATAGCTATGTGTCACTTTTTTTGGCGATAAAAAAGCCTCTCATGAAGACATGAATAGTCATAGGTAGTAGACAAGATACATAAGAAGAAGAGAAGAAGCATGATGCCAGACAAGAAGTAATACATTGGTTGAAAAAGGATGGAGTTCTATGAATATTGTTTTTCTTTGTAAAAAGCCGGTGTCAGTATAAATTCGTGGAAGAATGAAACATTATAAGTGGAATAGTGTTTCATTTCACATAGATTCTTATGTGTTTCAGTTTTTATCCCGCCACTTCACCTCTACAGAAATGCCAAGCGCAGCTCTGCTCCGGTACAAAATGAATTTGATTTCTACGAATAAATAGGCACAACAACGGAATTGCTACCAGCCGTTTCTATTTTCTATTGTTGCCATGTAAAAATATTTTGTTTTGAATTTTTCACAATGTACCTAGGTAGAAAACATTATTTTGTTTTTATTTCTATCTGTGTACCTACCTACCTATCTATAATTTTACAAAAATTAATCAAATCGAGGTGAAGAAACTGACCTATGTATTTTATTTTATTTTAGTTAATCGATTTTCTCCAATGACGAATGCTTGGTATAACTACCTACCTTGGGCCAGTTTGTACACAGCTGATCATCTTTAATCAAGAATTATTGCAACTGTCAGATCATCGTAGGTATGTATATGTATGTATTTATTTGTTTATATCATTTATTGAGTAATTAATTTAATATACCTACCTGTACCTAACTTTTTTGATGAAATCGGTAGCCCTTCATTCAAAATAGTATTAGTCCCACTTTTTCAATGTATTAAGCCTTAACTTACATTGACCACTTTTTGCAAAATTGCAAAAGTAAAAATATTTTTTTCCCGGTAGCGCAGTTATTTTGTGAAAAAGAATATCTATACAATTTTTTTTTTTTAAACCGAAATTTAAGCTTTCTGCATCATTTTTATAAGTTCCCCAGTCAGAAACACTATCCCAAAATGAGTTTGAAAATTTTCACTTTTGTACCTACCTACTTTTATCACTTTTTTGGCCAATGTACCTACCTAGTTAAGGCTTAAGATTAAATTCAGTTAACGCACCAAATTTGATGAGTTGTATATTAATAAAAAATCACATTGGTGAAAGCAGATTAATTAAGAGAACTAGGAAGGCATAAGGAACATTTTGTTTTAAAAATTAATTGAGGGTTAAAAACTGCAGATTTCGTTTTATATTTTCTAGAAAAATTTGCCAAGGGACCGACCATCGGAAACCCAGCCCTATTTTATATTTCGTCACCATAACGTTGTTATGAGCATTAAGCCATGTGTGAATTGGATCAAAATCGCGTTAAATTTTGTTCAGGCGGGTTTAATTTTTTACATTAATAAGAGTAATCTATAGGTACGTGGAAAAGTCAAAACTTTATATCGGATAAAATTTAATCCATCCAACTCACACATGGCAGAATTCTCTGATAATCTTTTATTTCAATGCTACTGGCAATACTACGAAACCATTTCAAATCAATTCCAATGACCAATACATAGGGAAACAGCTGCAAGGCATTCAATTCAATCGAGTGCTGCTTACAAGATTAAAAGTAGGTACACATCAGAAATTTTTTTTTTCAAATTATGTTCCTCTAAAAAACACGTAGGTACCTACCTTTATAGTTTCCAAATATACCTATTGTTCTAGATTATTTTAAAATGTAATTAATTCCCTGCCAGTACTGTATAGGTACCGCCTTTGTACGTAGACGTGGTATGGCATGTGTACAATATGGAATAAGACTACCGGTTACAAATTAAACAATAATTTCAAACATACAAAATATCTACAACACCAACAAATTGAAAAGTGGTGCTAGAAAAGAAACAAAAATGTTTGACCCCACTAAACTTTTTATGTTTGCGCGCAAAAAAAATACCCACATTTAAGTTATGAATATAATAGAAGGCATGTTGTTTCTGTGGGGGGATTGACACTTCCAATTCTTCCAAAGAGGTGATTGACAAATTCATGCCGATATATGTAGGTATATGTACACACATTTTTCAAGTCGAAATTTGTTTTTGGTTGCTGTGTGTATAGGTATAAATATGTATGCATATAAGTATGTACATACATATGTATAGATCTAATTTAACAGTATAATGACTTGATGATGATATTTGGCATTCGCATTGGAAATGAGTCAAAATCCAAAAGGTAAAGAAATGTTTCAAGGCCAGGCAAAGGAAACACAAAGTTTAAGAACCACATAAATGAGTGAGGGGACAGGTACAGGTTATATTTTTTTGCACAAAGTTATAGCAAAATTATAAAATAGCTAGGTTCTAGGTAGGTATACTACGTGCCTACAAACACATTTAATTAATAAGTAGATATGTAGTTTGGTAGGTAGGTACCTATATGTATATCTACATTCCTAAATAGCTTTATTATGTTTCATGCCTAGGTAACTAGGTACCTACCTATTTATTTACATATGCACATAGGCATGCAAGTATGTACATACATACATACAGGTAGGTAGGTAGGTACTTTACATATGAATTGCGAATACCTAGGCAGAAGTTTCGTGGGATCACCATCTAAGCTACGGATTTAGTGGGAGAACTTTACAGATTGCACCTTTTCTGCCCCACATGTCTGGTAGGTATCTCCAACCCAGGAGTTAGACCTAAAAGTATGTAGTAGGTATGTACCTATCTAAACTGAATCTTATCCTTTATTTATACATAGGTACTATACCTACAGGGTGATTCGCATAAGATGCGATAGAAAGCTTGCAGGTTTGGTCGAAATGAAAAAAATCTTACGGGAGGGGCATACCTATCTCCGTTTAAATAGAAGGGTGATACCTACATACCTAGGTATTTCTAAAAAACCGAATTTAATCAATTTAAAAAAAAAATTACAACACTTAGGTACCGCCTTACTCAACTGATCCAGATTAAAACTTTAATCGGGATGTACCTAAACTGATTGTAGGTATTTAAATTAATTTACATCCAAGCCAGACACACTGTAGATATTATACCTTACCTATGTATGTATGTAGGTACGAAAGCATTTTGTTGCACAAAGGTGGTACGCATACTGCACCCATGTACCTATATCTACCTATGTTCATACATATACATATATGTATGCATGTATGAAATTAGCACGCATTAAAAATCCTATCATCTAACACTTCCGTATCTAAATATGTAGGTATCTACATATGTAATCTACTATCTACCTCTACATAAAATAAAAATCTACATAGGTAGGTACCCTTACCTACCTGACCATAAAAAAAAGATGCATTTTTGGCGGGATTGGAATGAGAGAGGGTAGCGGCGGCGGCTTCGTCATATTTTACAATTTTACAACAAAACATATAGGTATACCTACCTAGCTACAAGCATTATTTCTTTAGGAACGTTGAAAAGAGGTATGTAACCTACCTATCTTACCCACTTACCTAAAATAAAACCTAAGTCTATCTATGACAGGGGAAGGGATAATGATGCCTGTGTGAATGAAAAAATGAATGCTGGATGAAAAACTTGCCGCCACGCCACCGACATGTTTCTTAGTATTAGTACTGCAAACGCTATTCCATTTTAAATGCTTTCATAAGCAGTTTGTTGCAGTAAGCGAATGCAACTTAAAAAAAAAAAAAAAAAAAACAAAATTAAAAGAAAACCGCGCGAAAACAAGCAACAACATCGAAATGAGGCCGCCGATGTACAGAAAAACAAAAAAATGACAATTTTTCACATTTGTGTTTAGTTCATATGTATATAAAACATATAGGTATATACATACATATGTATAGTTATATAAATATATAGCTGCCTGTGTGTAAGTATTGTTTTTAATCACCCACACATTGCACCTTTCTTTTTGTTTATATACCTAGGTAGGTATATAATTTTGTGTAACATAGTAGGTAGGTATATAGATATCTACATATACTATATATGTTAAAAGAACAAAAAAAAACAAAATTAAATGAATGAGTAAAGCTATGTATAAAAATGTGGGGTTTGTATACACTCCGCATCAATTAATTGATGATTCATATTTGTTCAATAATTTAACATCTCGAATCTGACAGATTAGGTATCTGAATGTGTCATGGAAAATTATAAATTTGTAATGTCTGATTCACAATTCGATGTGAAAACAAGACGAGTGCGTGATGAAATCTGTTGTCATATTTTTCTAGTTATTAATATCGTTTCCTAATTCATAATAAATAGACAACGAGCTGATTTCGTCCTGAGAAAAAATTTACCAAAACAATAGATATTATGTATCTTCGTCATCTGATCACGTCTTTTTTCAATTTTTGTCGTTTGTTGTAAGCATGTTTTGAAAATACCTAGAACTACCTACGTACCTAGGTTACTTTCTACACAAAAGGTCTCAATCAATAGACGTAGAGTGTACGAGGGTATATCACTGATAACAGTGAATGAAAATTGTACAGTTAGCTAAGTACCTACCTATCTAGTATATATTTGAATAAGGTGGGACTGGATACATAATACGAAGATGAAGATTATTTCCATTCATTTCGATTCGGTGTAAATACAATTTAACGAGTTTTGAAAACTGTCATCAATAATAAAGTAGGATATTAGGTGTATAATAGATGTACCTCAACTAAATACATAAATTTATGTATGTACCTATACCTACATACATAGGTACTTATGTACATCTTTCAATTCAAACCCAATAGCCATAGGCTTTGGAATAAAGGGGGATGGTTAGCCTACTACGTCTGGATCTGGAAACTCGAGGATAATGTGTGTTGTCACACGCCAGTTTTACAAATTTGTTCATTATTCTATACCTATGCCTATGTACCAATAGGTAGAAGCGTTAATGCAGTAGGTGTATCTAGGTATCTACCTATTTTGATTTCGGCAACACAGCACCCACTTTGGAATTAGAAATTAAATAAGCGATGCATTTCGTAATGCGCAATTTATACCTACAGGCTACAACCCACCTAGTTAGGTACTATGTGTTTGGCTTTGGCATCGCAAAAAGGTTTGTCAATCTCGAAATCCTAGGTAGGTACCTATATAATTTAAAAAGAAACCAGCAGATGTCCCACTAGTTATATATTAAACTTAACGACTTGTATAAAATGTTAAAAAAAAGTATATAAGAAAACTAGGTATATAAGTATGTATGTATCTGTAAACGCATTTCTATGAGGGGAAAGAGGGAAAAGAGGCTTGTGTGAAATAAATTGGAATTTGAATTACAGACGCCGACGCCGCTGCCGGCCGGCTGTTCTCTTTTTCTCTTTTGGGAATTGATATGGAACGGAATAATGGAATCTCCTCTCCTCAGCATGAAATTGTATTTGTGTTTTTGCGGAGAGTGAAATTTAATTTCATTCCATTCACAACAAATTTTTGTTGGTGAAACATTTATGGGTGGAAACAAAGTAATAGATCGTTTCTCGACTGATTTCATCAATGGGGGATTTGCAGAACGTCAAACGTTGTCAAACACTTTTTTCATTAGATTATTAATTAAAACGTTCTCAAAAATGTCTAGCAAAAATAATAAATATGGTGCGGATGTTACCTGAACTTCTTCTATGTTTTCATTAGAGCCGAAATGAGGTAGGTATTACAGCTCGTTTAATTTTAGATTTGATTTGACAGTTAATCGCTTGTTTTTTGGTTTCTTTTTCTTTCTCTATATGTATAGGCAGGCAAGTGAATCTTTTAGGTATGTGCGAATAGTAACTTTTGTCAATATTTCAATAGGAAAACAAAAAATTATGAACAGAATAACTATGGTATGCAATTCGCAAGCCAAAAAACTTACTTTTAGTGCTACCAATAGGATCTCTCACATACGGAACGGATACACTTACCCACCTAAACGCCAATAGCTCTGCTCGCCTGTCTAAACTGGGGGCTAAATTTAAAATTTTATCAAAATTTTCAATAAATATATTTTTTATTTAAAAAAAAACAAAACTTAAAAATTAGTTTTTTAAAATTTTATAAATTTCATTCATTTATTCCGGATTTTTGTCAACAGTTTTCTTGGGCAACAGTATTTTGGGTGGCCCATTTCAGGGGCTCTGAGGAATTTTTAACTCGCTCTCTGCGCCTTCACTTACTAAAAGCATGATAGCAAAAGCCTGGAATGAATTTTTTTAACAAAAAATTTAAGATTTTTAACAATGTTTCTGACAAATTTTAAGTTTTGCCGGTAAATTCTACAATTTCAGGATTTTACAGTGACATATTACGCCCTTGACCCTTCAACACCGCATCAAATGGCTGCTTACAAATCAGGTTTTAGAATTATTGTTTTCAAGGGTCAAGGGTTCAACACGGTTAATTAAAATTTAAAACACAATATACTTTAAGTAGAAACAATGAACCCAAGGTTCAAGAAATACTGAGAAAACCAATTTGTTGTTAAACTCAAGTTTAAACCAAAAGCATTTTTTAAATTTGCACCGTGACACTATCCCTGTTAACTGTTTACCTGTGGTTATTTATATTCATTTTTAAATCTCTAAAATACGTTCACTAATTGAATTAAAAAAAAAACAAACAAACAATTTCCTTTACATTTGCAATAAATACAAAACATACCCACATTGGGTATTTTTACAAAAATGCTTTGCATTTCAAATTATAATCATCCCATTAGATAACAGACAAAATAAAAGCAAATGTATTGTACACCTATAGATCTACCATAAAAAGTCCACTTCCATGGATGTGTCCTTATAGTCCAATATAATAATATAAAAAAAACGATACTGTATTGACAATGTTTTCCGGTTCCTCGTGTCATTTTCGAATGCCTTATCTATATATTTCACTCACAACTCACCCCTTCCGTTGCTCTTCCGTTTTTATGTCCTGCGCTTTAAACAATCTTTAAATAATAAGCTTTTATAGCACCTATACACGTGTAGAAAGCTCAAAAACATTACTCTTCTCAGTAAAACAAAAAAACACAGAGAAATATCCTAAGCTGTGTTGTAAGGATATGTCTGTCTTTTGCTAGGGACCTGCTCCCATCATGTAAGCTATAACTAAAGTTAGTCCTCGATGAAACTTTAACTGAATAAACCACAAAACCGGAAATCCTTGCGAGTGTTTTACAATATGAAACCAAAACCTACCCAATAATACCCAGGCAACTGAAAATATTTCCAAAAAAAAAAGAGAAAAACACCATTCTCGTGTTGTGTAAGGATATCTATGGAATATTGTTGTTATTTAATATAACTAAACATAACTAAAAGAGCAATAAAAGTGAAAATAGAATAAAAACGAAATAATCGAAATTGTAAACAATTTTCCAAAGAGTACCTACCTATATCTTTCCTCTCAAATTTAATGTGTGAACAAACTCGAAAATGAGCAATTGTGTATGAAAAAAAAAATAAAAAAGTGAAAAAATTCCTGGCCGTTTATCCTTACCACCGTGCTTCGGTCGTCAGCTCCTCCATCTAAAACTGGGGGGAAAAACGAACAAAAAATCCTCTATCCCAGAAAACAACCAGCAGCTCTCAATTGGCAATTACATTATTCCCATTCGCTGGAAAGCTTTAAGGGTTATTAATTCCGCAGCATATCAAGAACGACTATATCGCACCAAACAACTTATATTCCTTTTTTTCATGGCAAAATGTTATATTTTTGGGATTTACATTGTGATTTAAAAAGGATATAACGAATCTCTTTACAAATTTACGCTTTGATTTATTCTTTTTGGTTCAACAATAAATTGTATGCAAAACTTGTACCGCATAACAACTTTCGCCAAAGTGTCGAAAGAACGTTTTGTGCTTCGTTCGTCCTTCATCAGCTGCATATTAAAAGTGAAAAAAAAATGAATATAATACATCAGGGATTGGGCCTAACCCTTTAACTGAAATCAGTATAATTTAGACGAATAAAAGATTTTTTTTTAAGAACCCCAAAGTTTTGCTACCAAAAAGTTGATCAAAATTAATATCTCCTTCTATGTCCTAATTTCATTTTTTTTAATGTCAAAAGCAGCAAATTATTGCGTGATAGTTGGGAATTATTATAAGTTTGATTGCCGCCAAAGCCAAACTGCAGGATGAGCTCTACATATTGGCGCCAAAGAAGACAAACTCCTTCAAGAAAAGAAGGAAAAGAGCTTTCACTCTCTCCCTCACTTGTCTAGGGCTCTAGGACGGTGACGATAACATTAGTTGGAATAACACATTGAAAATGACAAAATTATTAGGTTGGGGAGATAATATAACTGGTAGTGTGTATCCTGCACAACAACATACTTTTCTCATTTTAGTTAAATGTGTTTTCTTCTTGGTCTCAGCTTATTTTTGTGTGTGTCAAAACTAACGAAGGAATTTGAGTAAGGAAGGACACACATTTAGTATTCCCCAAGCGGATATTAAATAATTAACGTTTAGAGGAAACTCCTTGTGTGTCGTCTACCTATATAAGTACTTACAGTGATTTTTGTTGATGTTGTTAATTTCTGTATAAGTAGGTGAAAAATCAGGTCGAGTCGAATGTGTAAACAAATTGAATATAAAATTGTAAAAAACATCAATATCTACAGTGGCGTTGGAGTTATTTAAAAATTAATAGGAAGCAAAAATGCTCGAATAAAATAGGCTTGAAAATATACAACATCAGGAGAGGTTTTCTAAATTCAAGAAATGACAGAAGACAGGACATTAAATACTCTTGAAAATGGAACACAATTTAAAAATGGACACACAAATTCACAGGCGAAAAATACAAAACATAAAGAAGATGATGTGACAGTCGAATTCAACGATGGAAGAAGCCCCCTCGAAAGACCTAGCACAATCGGAGGTGGGGTAGTTCTGCCAGATGCTGTGTTAAATAAGTTATATCAAAGTTATTCTGTGAAACAACGTCGTGCTGGTCTCATATGGTTCCTAGTAGCTTCCATTTTGTTTGACATCTGGGCACTGATAATTCCGCAGGGACAATGCATCGAAGCCATGGGTAAGTAATGATATATGATATGGAACAAAATTGCATAAAATATGTTTCTTGTACAAATATCGCGGTGATTTTAAATTTTTTATAATTTTAATTATTCAACAAGTAAGTTTTGCAAACTTTTGATGATATAGCATTTCAAAAATTTAACATTTTATGAAGAGAAAATAGACCACGGTCTGTTGCACTCAGTAGCAATATCTTCGAAAATTAATTAGGCCGAACGCTTATTCATCTATCTGACAATGTTTTTTTTTTAACTTTTGTGTGTTTATACGGGAAAGTTTAGCTGAACGCGCTCCTATAAAATACCATTAATTCTTACGAGAGCAATTTAAGTTGCCAGAATTTAATAAAAGCGTATTAGAGAAAGACAATTTTAAACGAGGTTGCTTATAGCTTATTTGACTGAGTTGGTGCTCTTCCTAAAACTTAAAACTATAATAGTCCTTAACCGAAGCTAATGCAGTAAATAAAAGGAAAGTATAGCTTTCCGATATATTAAATGTAAAAGTCAGCAAGTCACCCATAAGGACCACGAGTAAATTGTTGAACAAAACCATGGAAAAATAACATAAGAGAATTAAAAAGTAACAGTCTTTTTAATAAACCCATTCCAAAGTATTTCCAACTCCTCTTAATAAAATTCAAAAAAACATAATTTCCATCAATTGCTTTTTTTAAGTGTATGAAAACTTATAAGTCGTAATGTACGATAAAAATGATTAAAATATTGTAAGTAATGACCTTGCCAATGTTCTGCTCAAAATTGTTGCATGTCGATCCATCTCTCTTTCAATATACATACATACCTATAAAGGATACTGACGCATATTTCACAAATAACATTTTTTCAATTAAAAGTTATTGATTGCGTTACACTTATAGTTGGTCAGGCAGGACTTTATATACATTTAGACTCTATGACATTTGCATGGTATAGAACACTTCACATTTGTTTCTGCAAAAAAAAAATAAATAAAACTCGATTGAGAGAAGGTTGATATATTGCACAATTTGATACTCTTTGATGTCGAATCAATCTCAAAATAAAATCAAAAAGGATGATGACAGTATGTGAAGGATAAATGATGTACACAAATTAAACTAATTATCTAAGTGTTCAGGGAAACAAAAAAGACTTTCCGTGTATTGAAAATTAGCCTACAGTTAACGCGAAAAAATAAAAAATAAAAAAGCACATAAGTGATTTGAAATTGTGGGACACTTTTTACGAGGTAATTCAAGTCACGGTTTTATGCTAGTAGAATATCAGTGGCTAAACGATTAATGCAGTCGACCTGAGCCGAAAAATAGTGACAAATTTGACCGACATTATTTTTTTACAAGACACCCTAAGAATTTCAATAGTTAGAATATATGCATACAATTTTTTGTGTTTTAGGTATAAAAGGCGCAGAAGAAGTATATCATAATAAAATGTCAAACAAAATAATGCGAATAAGAGAGATTAGACTGTATTTTTTCAAATATTTCATTGAATATTTTATCTGCTCAAATCTTAAACTTTCTACACACTTTTTCTTCCAAAAATCCATTATGTTTTCCTTTGAAGTAAAATCGTAGTGCAAACTTTTCATCTATGACAGGTATAGGACGTGTTGCACTTCCTTTTACCGATTTTAATTTGTGTATATAATCTTAATCGAAAAACTTTAATGAACTCGAACCACATCAGTACCTACACATCATATATGAAAATGTTCCATTAACTTTTCTTATTTTTTATTTTATTTTTCAACAACAGGTGTGACCTCTCTTGTACTATGTCTTAACATAATCCTATGCATAGTTGTACGTCTTTCAAGTTCATCTCAATCAAGAGTTTTGACGAACTTTCTAAAAATCGTTCCCCATTTAATATGGCTACTAACAATCATTCAACTGGTGTTTTATTTATTCCTAAAGAAGTCCATTTCTCCAAGGTAAGGTCATAGTGCATAACTCTTACTCAGTTTTGCTAGCAGCTAAGAATTTATACCTATAGCTACAGAATTATATACATAAGCACAGAAGAAAATTATGTTCTTTAAATTATTAATGAATTCCTTTACAGAGATGTCCTTGGTTGGGGAATTCTTTTGAATTTTCTTATTTATGTTACATTGCCTATACCTCTTCTTTATACTGGTGTGACATTTGGAGTTGGGACATTTGCAATATATCTTAGCACATTGACAGGCTTGGCGACAAAAGATCCTTTATTTTTTGAACAGGTAAGAAATAATAGATAGATATTAGATGATTATTATAATATTTAAAAATTAATTTAATTTAATTTTAGATTGCAGCAAATACAATCATAATAATTGCTGCTGCAGCTGTTGGATTATTAGTTTATTTTATGGGAGAGTCAAAACAAAAGAGAGTTTTTCACGAAGCAAAGAAAAGTCTAGAAGTGAAAATGATTATCGAAGAACAATCAGCAGAACAGGTATGATTTTTATTCAAATAAGTGTAAAGTTAATTTTCAATCGATAAATCTAGTACGCTTCTGATGCGAAACGCAAAACAAAACAAGCACGCATAATGAAAAAATAATGAAAGAAACAAAACGAATAAAACTCACAAGTCATTTTTCCGCAAACAAAAAATTGCTTGGACAATCAATTCATTCAATTCGGTAAAAACAATGGAGACTCCTCCAAATAATCTGTTACAATTATCGATTTCGCTCATAGAAGATTGTACTGCAGAACGAAATTTTTCGTTTATGATTTCGTTGTCATTTTTTTTTGGGGATTTTTCGTTTCACTTTAGATTCTTTCGTTTCTTCTACTTCTTACTTATATTAATTTTCCAGTTATTTATAACAAAAAAAAAATAAAAAACAAAAATTACATCAATTCTAGGAACGACTTTTATTATCCGTGTTGCCAAAACATGTTGCTGTTAAAATGCGTCAAGATTTGGGTTCAACAAGTTCGGAGCCATTTAAAAAGATTTACATGAGTCGCCATGAAAATGTTAGGTAAGTTGAAAAATTAGTATTCATGCTTTGAGTATAAGTTATACGGTAATGTCAAATGTCATTGTTGATACTCAGACCAATTATCAGAGGCATTTATGAAAAAAAAAATGAAATTCCTAGACATTCCACACTTGGTACTTTCTGAAGGACTCACAATAATTTGCATGCATATTCTATTAGGTATTTTGGAATGGTTATATCCTTTTGAAAATGTAATTCATGTTCAAAGAAGTTAAAACTACATTATTAAATATTCAAACACAAACACAAATAATAAATGAAATTAAAAGAAAATAAACAAAAATTAAATTAAACATGTTTAGAAAATTTAAAATTATAACAACAAAAAGATTTATGGTTTGACATACATACCTACTGATGACGGAAAATGATTTATAAGTAAGCAAAAAGATAAAGGGTGTATGTGTGTTTGTGTATGTTTTTAATGGGAATAACTCTTAGAGCTTAAATTATAATGGTTGGGTGTTCACATTTTAGTTGGAGATTTATACGTATACTCACTTTTCTTAATGGCCAAGTCGACCAGTGTTTATTGCGGTATACATTTTTGTTGGGTAGAAAAAGCTTAATATGTGTATTGTTTATGTATTTATAATGTCACTGTAAAATCCCTAAATATGGAAATTCAGCAATTTACTGACAAAACTTAAAACTTTTCGATAACATGTGCAAAAAAGTCCGAAATGTTTTTTTTTATAAATCATTCATTGGTTAGCGGGCCACTCATGGTACTGTTGGCATCTGCCTGGCGAGTAAACATATTTTTCGTGGAGCAAACTCATGAAGTGTGACACCCACGATACCTTTATACAAAAAATTGTTGATAAAAGTCCGGAATGAATTATGAAAACAAAACATTTAGTACTTTTATCGATTTTGCTGAAAAATTCTGTTTTACCGGTAAGTTATAGAATTTTCACATTTGGGAATCTTACAGTAATAATTTTTTTGACGATTTGTGTATGAGTGACAATTAAATACCATGGACTCAATGAGTTTTCTTTTAACAACGATAATTTAAAGGTATGTACCTACAGTGTTGGTGTGAATATGTTTTTTTAGTTTAAAAAATAGACTTTCACTATTTGTTTAAATATTTTATATTGTACTTGAAGATTCAATATTAATAATGTTCGTTCTTAATAGATTTTTAATCCCAACTACTCACTAGGGCTTATACGCAATATGTTTATGATGTTTACTTTTTTTGTATAAGAATTTAAATTTCTCTTAGAAAATGGTGATACTTTAGGCCGAAATTACCACCAAAACCTGATATCATAAAAATCCACCAATAAAATCACCAGAGAATTTAAATTACTTTCTCTCTAACACTATTATATATGTATATTTTTTTTTTTTTGCAGTATACTCTACGCTGACATTGTGGGATTTACTGCGATATCATCCACTTACAGCGCCCAAGATCTTGTTAAGATGCTCAATGAGCTTTTCGCACGCTTCGATAGACTCGCTGAGGTAATTTTTTTTTTTTATTTTTTATCGCTTGTCCCATATTAATCCTCTCCCCATCACTCTATTATCCTTTTTCCTATGATGTACCAATGGCTGAGAGGGTGGAATTGTTACTTTTTTTTTTGAATAATTTACATTACCATAAATGACATTGTCTAACCCCTTTTGCCGTTGCGCGCCACCAGTGGTTTCTTCGTTTATAGTTTAATTGATTTAATTTGAAACCACTCTGTGTGTGCGGCGCTATTAAAACAAGACATCCAAGAATTCCGCCACCCACCTTCCACCGATCCTTTTATATTATATACACTATCCTATCTTGTGTTGTTTCCCGCCTGCCTGAAAGTTAATTGATAAACTGCAGAATGGCCATTTAAAATTTTCTTAATTGCTAAATTATCACACTTGGTATTTTTTTTTTTTTTTTCTTCTTCTCTATTTAATTTTTGATACGTTCGCAATAAACTAACGCGCCACACGCTTAAAGAAATATCAGCAACTGAGGATAAAAATTCTAGGGGACTGTTATTACTGCATTAGTGGAGCACCTGTAGAAAAACCAGACCATGCTGTTCTCTGTGTCCACATGGGGTTGTCTATGGTAAAAGCAATCAAGTGAGTAATAATCATAATTCTCACCATGTCTGCATTTTGCTTTAACATCACAAAAAGGATGCTAACTAAATGGCTGTGGCCATAAGCGCCATTAAAGAGGGAGAGCTAGGGGCTAATTGTACCTCTCCCACATGACTCTTGCCTTAGAATTCTTATATCGCATGTTAAAATTTAACTTGAATAGTATATTAAACGACCCCTTCTAGAAAATAGTTCAAAGGCCGGCTATGGACCGAGCGCAGATTTGTTGTAGTTTTTATTGTTGTTTATATTAAGTAACCGCTTAAGTTCATTATAATCTTTTGGATTTCATCAATTTTGCTCCTTTAAACACTTATAACCGTTCTCTCGTCTCTGTATGTGATGTGTTTTTTGTTTTGTGATTTTCTCATCAGATATGTTCAACAAAAAACCAATTCTCCGGTAGACATGAGGGTTGGTATCCACACTGGTGCTGTTCTCGCTGGCATCCTAGGCCAGCGTCAGTGGCAATTCGATGTTTACTCCAAGGATGTTGAGTTGGCCAACAAGATGGAATCAAGTGGAAAGGCCGGGTAAGTGGATGGATATTGAAAAGTACTCGAAGGAAATTTGTCTTTTGTTGTTTTTGGTTTATATTTTTTCACACACATATGGTAGAATGCGCCACACCTATGTATGTGGGTTTTGTGGTTTAATTCTTAATCCGTTGTTATAACTCTAGTAACTCATCAAAAAAACACCTGTTGTATAATGCTATTTGTGCTCTTCTCTGATTTTTTTTTTTCATTTCTTTTTACTTTGGCAATGTATACACAATATATTGATTGTTGGAATGGACATTCAGTCGAGTGCACATATCCAACAAAACACTAAGCTTCCTAAATGGTGAGTTCGAAGTAGAACCAGCGATGGGTGAGAGACGCGAAGAGGCTCTACGTAACGCCGGACTAAAGACCTTTTTCATCACAAAGGTCCTCATACCTGTAAGTAAAGAACTCTGCACGGATTGTGATTGATTTTATGTTTTGGGGTAAGATGCGCGGGTGTTGCGAAAAATAGTATTAACCGACATATTGTAATAGACAGGACATTGATGACATTGACAAAAAAAAAAGAGCGAAAAAGAAAACGTGTACGAAGGATGTGACAGGATAAGTTGTTTGATGGCTCACCATTTAACCCTATTTAGCTTTGAATAGAGAGAAAATAAATAAATGTCTTCATTTTGATGACTTTGAAAAGAATTTAGATTACTTTTCGATATATGTATATAGAATTCGTGATTGTTTTTAACAAACTTAACTTATATGGTGTTGTACATAAATATATATAAAATACTTTTAGTTCGTAGCCCCAAATAACCAAGAAAATGGCGATACAATTGATGATGACAACGAAGAAATCCTTGAAGTTAAAGAACAAGCAATAAGTTTTGAGCAAGAAGAAGATGAGTTAGATAAATATGAAGACTTTAAAAAACGTCTGCAGCATGAGTTGGTTGCTAGAGATGGACATGGGTACCTATACCACACATTTTAGCTTTTTTATTTAGTTATTATTTTATTTTTTTATTTCAGAAATCTATCAAAAGATACAACAATATTTCTCAAATTTAAAAGTCGAGATCTGGAGACTGCATACGAAGGCCACCGAGAACCGTATTCTTCGCTGCCTTTAGTGGCAGCTGTATTGGTACAATCTGTAGATGTACTCTATTCTTATCTGGTACTACCGAGGTAAGATATAGACTTGGGGGGTAGTAAAATTTGCTTTTCTTTGAGCTTTATAAAAGGGCGTAACTTTAAAAAGTAAAACTCATAAAACACCAATCCAAAAAGTTAATAGAAAACTTTTGGAGTTTTTGGAGTCCTAGAAATGCGGACTTTTTTCCCAAAGGATAAGCTCTGATAAGGATTAGGAATATTTCAAAAATAATATCACCTTTTTTTTTACTTCTTCAGGTATTGCTTGCATTTCTTTACCATCATATCCCCACTTCTGCTTATTATTGTGCTGGTTTTCATTTCTGTGAGTGAAAGTTTTCCACGACAAATTCATGAGAAATTTGTATACATTAGCAAAAAATTTAACGATACAAGATTCTTAAGATCATGTGCAGCAATAACCATCTGTTTGGCAATGGGATTTAGCAATCTTGTGGATATGGTATTTTTAATCACTCTGTTTGCAAAAATGTATGGCCAAGTTTAAAAAAAATTGTTTTTTTATAATTTATAGTACTTTTTTACAACTGTGATTAAGTCTGATGACTTTGGCTTACCAGCTAGGTGTAGCTTAGACAACGATACAAAAAATTTTAATCAAACGGAAATTGGAAGATGCACCGATAGCCCAAATCCAGAAATAACCATTTATCCCTCGTATATGAGTAATTTTGCAGTTCTTATATTGATAGCTGTTTCGGTGATTGCTCAATTAACACATACTGTAAAGATACTTTTAATGGTTATCATTGCTGGTAAGATTCTATTAAAAAAAAAAAACAGTAAATAAAAAATTATGAGTCTTTGATAAATTTAAATTCTTTTGTAGGTCTTCATTGTGTTTTTAATGTGATTGTAATGGATGATCTTTATCGATTTGAAGATTTCTTGTCATCTGATCCGTAAGATATATTTTATATAAAGATTCTCAATAAGAATGTTTTTTTTTGTTTTTACAGAATTATACCAACGAAATTAAATGTTTCTGCTATACTTTTGGTAGCTGCTATTGCATTGTCACTTTTAGCCAGACACGTAAGTAATTAAAAAAAAGTGATAGACGACTGAAAAATCATCATACTTTCTGCCATGTTATATCGATTATTTGTCATAAAACAAAAATGATGGTAGATAGGAATAAGTAAAATACAAATCATCTATTTTATCCCTCCCAGATGGACCGTGAGGACAGAGTGATATTCAAATGGAAAACAGAAGTAGCTGAACAAAAAGAAATGGCAACTGATATGAGCAAAAGAAATGAAGCTCTTGTTTATAATGTCCTGCCTGTTCATGTAGCTGAACATTTTATGAGAAATAAAAAACGATCTTATGACGAACTTTACTCACAGAGTTATTCAGAAGTCGGTGTTATGTTCGCTAGCATGCCAAATTTTGCAGGTAAATATGTACATTAATAAATAAGTGACAAAAAAGAAGAATTTTTCGTTCCTTTACAGATTTCTATTCTGAGGAATCAGTTAACAATCAAGGACTTGAATGCTTGCGTTTCTTGAACGAAGTCATATCCGATTTTGATGCGGTAAATTAAATTTTCTATTAATGAATTTCACATGTATTAATTTTTTGTATTATTTCACAGCTTTTAGAACTGCCCCAATTTCAGGATATAATTAAAATTAAGACAATCGGTTCAACATATATGGGAGCAAGTGGAATTAATATTGCACGAAAAATTGATCCTGGTGACTCGATTTTAGAGCGTTGGTCGCATCTGTCGGTATTGGTTGAATTTGCATTTGAATTGAAAAAGGCACTGCAAGGCATTAATGAACAATCTTTCAATCATTTCGTGCTTAAAATGGGAATTAATCATGGACCTATTACGGCAGGTGTAATAGGAGCTCGTAAGCCTCATTATGATATATGGGGAAATACTGTTAATGTTGCATCGAGGATGGAAAGTACTGGAAAAGCTGGTAATATTCAAGTAAGTTTTGTATTAATATTCATTTGTAAAAAAAAACTTCAACAAAGCTAAATACAATTTAAGGTGACTGAGGAGACATGTAATATTCTTAAAGAATTCGGCTATACATTCGAGCAACGAGGCTTGGTGTCGGTCAAAGGCAAGGGACAACTTATGACTTATTATTTAACGGTAATTACTTAAATTTTTGACTTTTTTGTTATGAAAAATTTCAAAATCCTTTGCTTTTTCTTTCTTCAGGGTCGATGTACTCTCTCAAAACCGGTTGTTTCCTCATTGGATACGAAAACTATCGAACCAATCGAAGAAGTCCCCCAAAACGAGACCGAAGCTGACAGCAAAACACCACTTTTAAACAACATTAATTCAGCACCAAGTGAGTTTAGCGAAAAGGATTCATTAATAGCAAGTAATAATTTCGTTAATTAATTTTTAAGTAACTTAATAACATATACGTTTAAGTATTTAAACAAAAATGCAAATAGTGTAGTTAAACACCAAGACATATATAAGATATAAAGGAAACTATATTCGTATAACTTTCCATAAGGATTTTCAATAGAATGAGTTTTCTAATTTTATACATTTCACTTGTTTACAAAAAGAAAGTTCATAAAACTTGAAGATTGATTATAAAAAAAAAGAGAAATGAATGAACTTAATAACAGTTTTGTTTGTGTATTTTCTATCTAGCCTATTTAAATATCTATATAAGGAACGACTTGAGCTCAAATAGACAATCCAAAATGTGTTTTTCTTAGGAGTTCAAAAAAAATGTTTACATTTTTCTAGTTTTTATTCCTACAGTATTAATATAGTATTTACCTCTATGTAATAAGAATTGTTATCAAAGAAATTATACCAACTTAAAACTATGGAAAAACCAAAAACTTAGAAAAGATAAAAACACCACCGAAAAGTATTTGCAAGAACCTTAGAATTAAGAGAGAAAAAAAAAACATTTAATTTGTGCATAGAGAGGACAGACGAAAAAACTAAACTCCACAGCATTTGATAGAGGTTGTATATTTTGGTAACATTTGTTTCTTCGGTAAGAACCATATTGAGTATATACATAATATTATGTTCTGCTGAAAAATTCAAACATGTTCAAAAAGTCGTATAAAAATTAGACCTCAATCAATTGATGCGGAGTATTTATGTATTTTTTAAAGCTGGATAAAGTATTTTTTTGTTTAGAAATGAATTGAATAGTTATATAAAACAAACAAAATATAGAAAATGTATGCTCATGTAGTACGAATCAGTAAATAACAGAAATATGGGTTGTGTCTTTAGGAATGTTTTTTTTTTGCATGACAACGCCATCATAGAAAAACGACCATCAGCTTTGTGGAATACATGCTAAATTAAAAAAAAAAGAAAAAAAAGAAATCATAGAAAATTATAATTTTCCGTTATAAACTGAAGCAAATATTCTGATCAAACAAGTTTCCTAATTTTATGCCGTAAGAAGTATGCTTATACCAGTCAAAGGAGCACATAGTGAATATCATAACATAGCTGTAGAAAAGTCGCAGATCTTGATACTCAACGAGGTTCTTAAAATAGAAGAAAATTACAAATTTCCTTTTAGATTTAAATTTTGTTTAAGTTTTGAGTGAAACGACGCAAATCTCCTACAAAGTGTTCCCTAAAACTATGTATGTATGTATACCTACTTTAGTTAACTTAGAGTAGTAAATTATTTAATTATTTTATTAAATGTAATGGAGAGCCTTTAAAAATTTTCATATTTTAAAATAATTCTAAATCAATCTCAACTAACAAAATATATTAATAAGGTTATTGAACTGTAAATAAATCAACAAAACAAATTTTAAAAATTAAATCTAAATCTAAATAAGAATTAAATATCAACGTAAATTTAACAAAAACTGTCCTCTCTATTTAAATTTGCTAATAAATTATATTATATACATTATAAATTACATACATTAGTATTTAGCTGCGAAAAATTAAGTACTTTTCAAAAAAAAAAAAGATGCATAACATCTTGTGAATAATACTGTACCTCTAAACAAAATATCTTATATTGATAAATAATTTTAAGAGCTCTCTGCATGTTAAACTATTTTATCTTTTAAGTAAAAAGTAATTTGTAGTACATATAAATAAGTTAAAATAACAAAGAAAAAAAAATTATATAATGTGATTTTGGTTTTGCTATAATATGCATTGCCATTTGCGTCTCTGTTGTTGCTTAGTTAATATCTTCATATCTTCAAAATAGAAACTGTTGCAAACATTTACCTACTACATACATATAAGTAGTAAAATAAAAGAACAAAAATAAAGAACTTATTCTGAAAAAATAATTCCATTTAAAAAAATTAAAATCGGAATTTAGTCAGGATTAATTTTTATTCATAATTGTTGGTTGTTTACGCTTTCAGGTAATTCACCTCATTAGTTTCAAAAAGCCAATCCAAAATTACCCATTCAAAGGTGAGTATAAAAATTCCTGAAACTAGTAGGTATGTAAGTAAATAAATACTGTTTGTATAAAATAAATTAAATGTAGACTAACCCTTAGCACAAATTTTGAATGGTCCACTCCGAAACCCTTGTCAAAAAATAATCTGTCAAACGCTGTCAAGTAGTTGTAGTCCGCAATATTGAATACACGGAAAAAGAGAAAAATATACTTAAATAAACAAAGTTTATTTTGAAATTTATCGGAAAAAACAATAAAGGTTGTTTTTACCAAAATAAAATAGAAAACATGTCAATAATGTGCGTTTATCAAGACTGCTTATCAGTAAAGTATCCTTGCAGCAGAACCGCATTCTTTCGATTACCCAACGATGACCGACGCAGCACTTGGATACGGAATTCTGGAAACAAACATTTGTTAAAAATTGGCCCAAAAGCGCAAAGATTTTTCTGTGAACATCATTTTCGAGAATGTGATATAAACAGTCAATTTACTAGAAAATTATTAAGGAGGGATGCGGTTCCAATCGAACATTCTTCGTTAGTGCCCTCTAAACAGGATTTGGAGAAAGCTTACACATATGTAGAAGGGTACACAGATAATTTAAGAATTTGGGAAAAAAATTGCAACTTAACTATTTTCAGATCAATTGACACAACTAATAAGCTTGAGAACAACCATGAACACACAGGTCTTGTTGAAAGTATCGAAGAAAACAGCGATTACCAAAATCTTTTCGAAGAAATCAAATCATTGGATACGTCCGCAACCACAGACACCCCTGCAGATGAAAGTTGTGGTGTTCCATACCGTTTGTTAAAATTCTATGTTGACGATGGGGAAGAACCTTCGACTGCAAGGATAATGGAAGAAAAAGCTGACGAAGACATAACAAAAACAAGTGAAAAACCACGAAAACGAGAATCATTGGAAATATACATTGAAGAAAACAGCAATAACAACCAAGTGGATTCTTCAACAATTGAACTGGACGAGCAAAACAATTTAGAAGATATAGATAGTCTTGATGATAACCCCAGAGAATATATGATACCAGCTAAAAGGAAACGACCCAATGATATGGAAACACCTGTTGAAACACCCAGCAATGAGATTATTGAATTAGTAACACCGAAAAACAATAACAGCTACGAAGAAGACAAGCATTTTGCTTTGTCGCTCGTTGGGTATTTCCAACGCCTACCTCAGGGGAAAAAAGCAATGGCCAAATTGAAGATTCTGCAATATCTCACCGAATTGGAAATTGACTTGCCAACAAGTTTGTGAAGTCCATTTATAAGGTACACAATAAATAATAATTGATTAAGGTTTGATTACTTTCCATTATTTTTGATATTAAAATTTTCATTTGCACCACTTTTGAGGAAGCGCAAAAGCTGAATAATCCTGTTTTTAAAGGACTTTCAATTTTGAAACTGTTTTTACAAAGTATTGGAAGAGATATTATATTCATGATAAAACGTAAACATATTTTGGAGACGAGTTTGACCAATTATTTTCTTCTCATAACCTCATTTGGGATTTAAACGACTGATAAATCGCCATATGTTCGAAGACATTATCAGCAATTCAGCATCTTTCAATTTTTAGGTTAGAGGGGGGCGAAGTAAAGAGTCGCCCACGTGGCAAATAACAGCCTGTGTGTCAATTGCGTTAAAATTTTGATTTAGATTTGAAACCTATGGAATGCTGTTTTTTTTTCTTTTTTCAGGTTTCAGTCGTGTAAATTCGGATTAAAATCTTTAAAACTATTGGTTCTGACCACCAGATAGCGCAGGTAAAGTTTTTCCTAAATGCTACTCATCGCCTGTCCGCCAAATAAACACTTGACATTTCAAACGCCAATTGGAAAACAAAAACAACAAATTTTGACATAAGCTATTAAAAAGTTTCTATGCAAAAAATCAATTTTACAATTTATTTTTAATTTCTACAAGGTATTTAAGTTTTAAACAAAAATATAACTTTATTTAATTGATTATCGATAGAAAAATAGAATTCTTCTTTGAGGCATTATTAACAAGTGAAAAAAATATCACAATTTCAATGCGTGTCCTCGATTTGCCCCAACCAATCAGTGTGTCTCAAGTCTCGATAAACTTTTTCCTAAGAACTAAACGAACTGTGATCTGCTCTTGTCCCCCGAAGTTCAATCAAGAAATTCTCAATAAATTTTTCTCATTTCTGTGTTTTAAATAAAGCAAATTATCTATTTGGAAATTTGTAGATTCAATATTTACAAAGAAAATTGCGTTGCGGGAGAAAAAAAAAAAAAAAAAACAAAAAATAAACCCCATTAAGAGTGCAATGCAATTCTTTTCTTCTCTGTTGGGGAAAAAAGAATTAAAAATAGACACAAAGTCATAACACCTTGCGCTATAAATTTATTTATCAATTTGTTATGAAAATATCTTTTTGTTGTTGATTAGATTTGCTTTTAGCTACGAAGATGTCTTTGAAGCCGAAAGTTGTGAATTTCAATACAGTTTGGCAGGATCTGCGAGAAACTGTCGAAGCAGTGATAACTCTTGGGAATGTTAAACGCGATGTCTGGAACAATAGATTTAGGTGAGTTCCTTAATATAAAAAACAACACTAACTTTAACCTCGGACTTATGTATTTTTTTGTTATATTCTTTCAAGCGATGTGTATTCATTGTGCGTCGCACATCCAGAACCATTGGCTGAGAAACTGTATTTTGAGACGAAACAGTTCTTAGAGAATCATGTTCAAAATATGCTTGTTACAAAGGTTGCGCCACCTAACTCAACTACATCGCAAGCTGATAAAAACCTTCCGGATTTGTTGCAACGATACTATGATGCATGGTCGCAGTATAGCAGGGGGATTTACTATTTAGATTGTTTATATTTGTGAGTACTCATTTTAATCATTTTTAATTGGAATTTTTAAGCTATTAAGAAATAACAGATAATAATTATAGAACGACTAGCTGACCTACCTTATAATTTATTTTTTTTCGCCGCTTTTAATATTGGGATAAACACAAATAGAAAAGCATTTCTATATAGTAAAAAAAAAATAGAAATAATAAACAAATAAATAAAATCTCTAGCTAAAGCCTTCATAAATAAAAAGTATTTACAAAGAAATTTGCCATCAGGAATGAGATCGCTTTATGATATTCGCATCTATCAGTTATTTGCGCAGAAAAACATTTTAAAAAAATCACTTTTATGTGTGTGTTGTAAACAATGTTTTTTTCTGGTAAAAACATGGAAAAACTGATTTTTTGGTAACTTCACTCTATTCTTTATGGCATTAAGACATCATAAGACATTCATATAAGTCGCCAAGTATGGACATAGTAGTTAGCATAAGATGAAGCTGATTAAAGTCAATTCATGATCTCTTATATTTTGCTTCGACAACTATCGGACGTTCAGTTAAAATAATTTCACCTACCTTTAAAGCGAACTTCTCAGTAGTCATGTATTCTGGGTTATACGCTCCGAAAAAACAAATGTACGGCAATGTTTTCTCCGAAAACAAAAATTGATTTATAGATCGAAATTAGTCTTGTTTCATTGTAACGAAAACAAGGACTTATTAGCTTTTCTCTTGATTATTTAAATTTAATAATTTTCAGATACCTTAATCAGCAGCACATAAAGAAACAAAAACTCTCGGATGCAGATATTACCTATTGTAAAATCTGTCCTGAGACCCATGATCTCAAGGAAATCGGTGAACTAGGTAAGAAGAAATAAAATTATCTAAAATTTCTCTTTCTAAAATAAAACTTTATTACAGGACTCGACATTTGGCGCATCTATATGGTGGAAAATCTTGGAAAACAACTCGTTGAACACATCCTGGAAGGAATAAAATCAGATCGTTGCAATAGTCCGGAAATAAATTCGCAGCGTGTACAAATTATTAATGGGGTTATTCTTAGTTTTGTTCAAGTGCAAGATTACAAGAAAACGGGCTCATTAAAGCTATATCAAGATCTGTTTGAAACTCCAATGTTAGAAGCTAGCGCACAATATTACAGCAGTGAAGCATCTAAGCTTTTGCAAAGATGTTCGGTTAGTGAATATATGGAAGAGGTTATTAAAATTCTCGACGATGAAAATAAACGGGCTCAGAAATTCTTACACTTTAGGTGAGATCATTCAATATTTTTTTTTTTATTTTGCACTTTTTTATGATATTTTGTTTTTCAGTTCTTTATCTAAATTGCGCAAGCAGTGCGAGGAGGGCTTCATCAATGACCGCTTAGATTTTCTCTATTCCGAATGCAAAGAAATGGTTTCGCAAGAGAAACGCAAAGACTTACGCAACATGTACATTGTGCTCAAACCAATTCCCGATCGTTTGAAAGGTCTGTTGATACAAACATTTTTGGATCACATCAAAAACGAAGGAATCGAAACAATTTCCACACTCAAGGGTGAAAATATGCATATTCAATTTGTCGAGAATATGCTTAAAGTCCATCAGAAATACCAAGAGCTGATTGCTGATGTCTTTGAGAATGACTCTCTGTTTTTGAGTGCATTGGATAAGGCTTGTGCTAGTGTGATTAATCGACGTCCCAACGATCGGCAGCAATGTCGAAGTGCTGAACTGGTGGCAAAATACTGCGATACATTGCTGAAAAAATCGAAAACATCCGAAACGGAAGTTGATGCCAAGCTAACAAACAACATTACAATTTTTAAATATATTGAAGACAAGGATGTTTATCAAAAATTTTATAGTCGAATGTTGGCCAAGAGGTGCGTGATATAGAATTATTTTTTTTAATGTTTTTTTTTTTTTTAATTTGAAGTTTTTCTTAAAGATTAATCCACGAACAGTCACAAAGCATGGACGCAGAAGAAGCAATGATAAATAGGCTTAAGGTGATTTTTGGATTAGTTTTGGATATATCGATTGTAAAACTTGTATTTAATTCTTTTAACAGCAAGCATGTGGTTATGAATTCACTAACAAACTACACCGAATGTTCACTGATATCTCACTATCTGCTGATTTAAACAACAAATTCAATAGTCACTTGAAAATAGAAAATACTGATTTAGGTGAGTATTTACTTTATAACAATCATTGGACACATAAATACCAATAACGATTATATACCTCAAGATTCGTCAATTAATATTGTGTACTTTCTTTCATAAAAATAGGAATAAATTTGTCAATAAAAGTTCTACAAGCTGGTGCATGGCCTCTAGGACCTACTCAAGTTGTTATACCATTTGCAGTACCACAAGAATTCGAAAAATCAATAAGAATGGTAAGCTATTATTTATTATTTTACTTTAAAGAAAACTCATGAAATGGCACCGTATTCGTTGTTTTTGTGTTAGTTTGAAAACTTCTACCATACGTCGTTCAGTGGCCGTAAATTAACATGGTTACATCATCTATGTCATGGCGAGCTCAAAATTGGTTTCTTAAAAAAAACCTACATCGTTACGATGCAAACTTATCAAATGGCAATGTTATTACTCTTCGAAACATGTGATTCATTAACTTGCAAAGAAATCCAAACTACTTTACAATTAAATAATGAAACTTTCCAAAAACACATGCAATCATTGATTGAATCAAAGCTATTGTTGGCAAGTTCAGAGAGCTTAGAAGGCGAAACCAAAATAGAATTGAACTTTGAATACACAAATAAGAGGACAAAGTTTAAGATAACTGCTGCTATGCAACGTGAAACACCACAAGAGGCAAGCGCGATGATTATATTACTTACATACATATATACAAAAATTATAAAATTACATTTTGAAATTCATCAAGGTTGAACATACATTGAATGCGGTAGATGAAGATCGAAAACTCTATCTACAAGCTGCTATTGTGAGAATTATGAAATCGAGAAAAGTTTTGAGGCACAATGCCTTGATTCAAGAGGTACGTATTTAGTTTTTTTTTTACTTTTTCACTTTCAAACTAAGATTTCATTTTATTTTTGTCTAGATTTTGTCACAATCGAAAGTTAGTTTCACGCCCAGTATTTCAATGATTAAAAAATGCATCGAATCTCTTATTGATAAGCAGTACATTGAGAGGACTCCGAATTCGGGCGATGAATATAGCTATGTGGCATAAGACGATAATGATAAATCCCCGAGGCGAAGAGTTTTTCAATATAGAGTGGTGAATCTTTCGACTGTTTCTCCAGCTCCGGAAAAATCCAATTTTTTAAATTGTTATTTTTACTATTTTAACTAGTGTCGACAATTTGAAATAATTTTCAAAATTTAAGAGATTTGTAGGCAGCACGAATTGACGTCACAATATTCATCTCTCTTTATAAATACACTCTTTAGCCGAAGTTTTTATTTTTTAAATTAAATTGGTGTTGTGTGACTCGAAGAGTAAATAAGAAGTTGCGTAGCCATGAGCAGTAATATTGAAATAAAAATTCATTTTTTAAGCAAAAGATAAATTTGGTGTAGTTTTATTTTAAACAAAAAAATTAAAGTATTTAATTTTTTTTGGCAAATTTCCAATTAAACACTCATCAATTATTGTATTTATAAATATTCCAAAATGGCAACACTGGACTCATTTAAAATCGTGCAAATTGAAATGTTGCTAAGGGCTAGTTTCATTCAGAAATCAGAATTGAGTTGAGCAGTTCAGTTTATCGCAGCGTTTGACCTTTACGTGCGTCGTGCGTGTCCTGTGGCCGAGTCGAAGTACATTTTTTTTAAATATACCCTACACCGCAGTAGTTTTTTATTTAATAATTTGTTTATATAATTTGTTATTACGTGGGTTTAATTTCCATTCGAACACTTCGATCAATTATTGTATTTACAAATATTAAAAAATGCCAACATTGAATGTAACTCATAAAATCGTGATGCAACTTGAAATGTTGCTAAGAGCTAGATATGGCTAAGGGCTAGTTTCATTTAGAATTGAGTTGAGCAGTTCAGTTCATCGCAGTGTTGGACCTTTACGTGCGTTGTGCGTGTCCTGTGGCGAAGTCGAAGTAAATTTTTTCTTAAATATACCCTACACCGCAGTAGTTTTTTATTTAATAATTTGTTTATATAATTTGTTATTACGTGGGTTTAATTTCCATTCGAACACTTCGATCAATTATTGTATTTACAAATATTAAAAAATGCCAACATTGAATGTAACTCATAAAATCGTGATGCAACTTGAAATGTTGCTAAGAGCTAGATATGGCTAAGGGCTAGTTTCATTTAGAATTGAGTTGAGCAGTTCAGTTCATCGCAGTGTTGGACCTTTACGTGCGTTGTGCGTGTCCTGTGGCGAAGTCGAAGTAAATTTTTTCTTAAATATACCCTACACCGCAGTAGTTTTTTATTTAATAATTTGCTTATATAATTTATTATTACGTGGGTTTAATTTCCATTCGAATATTGTATTTACAAATAAAAAAATGCCAAAATTGAAACTCAAAATCGTGATGCAACTTGAAATGTTGCTAAGATAAGAGCTACATATGGCTAAGGGCTAGTTTCATTCAGAATTGAGAAATTCTTCGCAATATCTATCTGATCTTTACGTGCGTCGTGCGGAGTCGAAGTGTTTAAATTATACCCTACATCGCTTCCGTTTTTTATTTGTTTCTTTAATAGTGGCGTTTTTTTTTGTGTAAACGAAATTAATATTTTAGATTTTGGGGATATAAATACAGTAAAACAATGTGGGTACATACATAATTATGTTCGAATATCATAATATAAATTCAGTGATCAGTCAGTAATTTTTTTAAAATAAAATCAAATGGAGCTCAAGTAAACATATTTTTGCAGCGTAAGGTAAGTCTGTTGTTATTCAAAAATGTTATGATCTAGTTAAATTAGTAGACATTTCTATTAAATAACCAGGTTAGAAATTTGTCCCTTAAATTTGTTTCGAAAGTCCATCCACCTCACTAATTAAAGTCTAAGAAGGAATTTGTTGGAATCTCAATTAATTTAAACTGTCTCACTAAAAGAAATAACAAAACAAAATTGAGTTATTAAAATTTCTCTAGCAATTAATCCAAATAATTCAATTGTTTGATACAAATATTCAAAAATGGCAACACTGAGACTCATACAAAATCATGATCCAACTTGAAATGTTGCTAAGAGCATATATGGCTAAGGGCTAGTTTTCATCCAGAATTGAGCAATTCATCACAGTATCTGATCTTTGCGTGCGTCTTGTGGCTGAGTCGAAGTGATATTTTTTTAAATTATACCCTACGCGCGCCGCAGGAAATTCTTATTTAATAATTGGTTTATAAAATAAAATAAAATTTATTATTACGTGGGTTTAAAAATTATCAATTTTGAAACATTCATTAGCCAAAAAGAAAAGCAATCAAAATTCCGTGCTCTGTTCACCTAGTCGGCGAGGGCAATAAAATAGTGGAACAACGGGTGCCGGTTTGCAATAATATTTTAATTTATTTGTTTGAATCTCAATTAAATTCTAACTGGCGCAATTTTCAATAGAAACAATTCAATATGATTTTACAAATATTGAGATATGGCAGCACTGACGCATATAAAATCGTGCCTTGCAGTGAGTTATGGCTTATGGCTTAGGGCTGATTTTTTTTCAAATTCCGCATTCAGCAATTTAGCGCGTAGCTTCGAATGCTTACGTCCGGCTGTGGTCCTGGTCGTGGTGAAGTTACAAATTTAAAATACCGTACGGAGCAGAGCAGTAGGTGTCGTGTAAACAAATTAATTGTTTTATAAAATATATTATACGTGGTCGTCAACTTACAAGTCTAAAAATTATAAATTTTATAACATTCATTAAAAAAAAAGAAAATCGAAAATAATTTCGGGTGTGCTTTTGATCGATTTGATCTATTCTGATCCATTCAGCAAGGCAACAGAATAGACAAAGATAACGAATGTTCATATTGTGCCGGTTTGTGATTTTAGTTTTATTTTTTGTTTCTTTGCTAGTAATGTTTTAAATGAAATAACTATTTTAGATTTCGGGAATATAAATAAAGTAAAACATAATAGCTACATCATAATAGATACATCATAATAGAAATTCAGTCGGTAATTCTTTACAATAAAATTAAAAGAAGCTCAACTACAAGTTTTTACAGCCTAAGGTAAGTCTGTAACTACAGTTATTTTTGTATTTTTATTTTTATAATTTTGGTGTACACTTTAAAAAATCCCTTAAACAATAAAAAGTTGAGAAATCTTTTTATCATTATTTCATACAAACTTGAGATAGGTTTCAGAATTAGTGCCAGCATGGATTTATTCTTCAGATTGTTTTGCTTCCAAAATTGTCACATTCTTTTACATACCAATTCTACCTAATACCTACCTGCATATATTTTCCTGCGAACCTCTTTATAGAAATTTAATCAACGTGAATGTGACATACCTATTTTGTATTTATCAGTCACGAAGAATCTACGGTAAATACCGTTAGTTGAAACATCGAATCCAATCGTCGCACAATGGGGCAATTAAAATGGGGAAACAAGAAATTGTAGGCTAGAAAATCAAAGTGTATTCATGGGATGAAATGGAACAGAAAAGTGAATACTCAAAACTAACCAACTAACCAACTATGCTAAGGCCAAGGGCAACAATGTTTTCGACACTTTTTTTTTGTAAAACAACCTACATACCTAGTTCCTTCATAAATATTTCACTGTCTTTTAAGTAATTGTCAAAAGTGCCCCACTAGTACGGCCCATCATAGGGTTATTTAGGCTTCAGAAATAATCGGGCAAAAGATGAGGAAAGACAACAGCATCTAAAGAAAATTAGTTTTGGGTTTTTCTCTGACCAATCATGAATTCCGTTTGAATCTTAGGATATAATTTAGTAGCTAGCTTTTTCTCGGAACTAGGCAACGGGTTTTACTTGGTGGTGCTTAGTTATACTATTTTCTATTTGATTTGTGTTCTCATAGATTCTCATTGGGGTCCAAAACAATCCCAGAAGCTGTTTGGAGAACAAATTTTGAATGGTATACTTTTTTACTTTCTCTATAATTTCATAACTATTATAGGTACCTCCCTATTTAAAATATGTAATTGTAGTTTTTCTTGGCATAATGGTTGGAGGAATAGGTACCTATATGTGTTTTTCCTTTAGTAGTCCTAAAGTATGAAAGTGGTCCTTTCTATCCGAAGATCTCGTCGTTATTATTTGACTTGTTAGACCGTTTTTTCCGATTAGGTATCCTTTATTTATGCGAGCGATTGTGTCCGTTTACTAAAATTTGAAATGAATGCTAAAAATTCCAAAGATTCATTTTGCTGATAAGTAGGTATAACTTTCTTCTAGTTCAACACTTCAGGTAGGAACAGTTTTAGGCAAATCTCTTGATTAGCTTATTTACAAATGAAATATAAAAAAACCTTGTTTTTGTAATATTATATTAATTTATTTTCTTATTTGCTTCTCATTTCAATCGAAATATATATATATATATATTTATGTATGTATATATTCCATTTTAAATAGTAGGTAGTAGGTAAATCTAAATGTATTCCATATTCATTTACGGTTTGCGTTTTATATAGGTATAATAACTATATTTAACATATAATTATTACTAACAATTAATGTAATGGGCTAATTTAATTTATTTAATTTAATTTATTAATTTATCTTTATAAATATATTTTTGTTTTAATTTTAAATATTTATATAAATGGCAATGTAAATTTAATAGTTTATTCTTCCGTTTCTCTTTTTTTTTTTAAATTTTATTTTTGTTTTTATAAATTAGTTATTAATACTTAATGTGTTTTTTTTATTATTATATTTAAGTAGTATTTATGTATGTATAATATAATAATATATATATTTTTTTTAATTTTTGCAAAATCATGATTAAATTAAATTTACCATTTGCTTTTATCTAAGTATTTAATTATTTTAATATATGCAATTTTACATTAAGTTTTAGTTGGTTATATTTAATTTTTTTTTACTATTATATTATTTATATAAACGTCCGATAACCTTTTTTGCTGGATTCACATTAAACATACATAATTATATTTATTTATAATTATAACGCTATTACAACATTTTTTGGGTTAGTTTATGAACTTTTTGTTTTTTTTTTTTTATTAAAACACAATAATGATTATAATGTATCTATAATAATATATCAGATACTTTTTACTTTTTTTTTAAATCTTTTTTCACTGGGGATCTTTTCACCTTTCAAACAAACAAAATATTATTTTACTATTTACAGTGCAATGAGTTTTAATTTTTGTTGTTCTTTGTCAATTTTGGTACTTGCTCACTGTCTCCTGCTTTATAAAATTATATAATGATAAATAATAATAATTAAAATTTGCTAGATAAATATCTCTATCTGTTCTTCATTACTTATATTTTTTTTTTCTTTCATTGGTAAGCCAGCAAATTTTTAATACATCTATGGTTAAATTTACAATTTTCATTAATGTATGTACCTAGGTATATTAATTTTCATTTTTTGTTATAAATATGATGATGTGTTAGTTATTATAGTGAAGACATTAGTAATAGTGTACTTGTAGTTATACGATATGATGAATGGCTTTGTTTGTTTGTTTTTTTTTTTTTTGTTATGAATTTTTACGCAGGGAAAAAAAATTGATAATAGAATCAGACTATAATCACTCAAACTAAATTTTGAAAAAAAAAAAAATATATATTTTTGCTCTATCTTTTTATTTATCAAAATACGAAATGGTCAACAATTAACAAGGATTTGAGATGTTTTCCAGTTAAATGCTCGCCAATTGTGGCAAAACGTTCTCATAAATTGAAATATTGTTGCATATTATTTTTATGTAGTGTATTTACTCGTTTAAATGAGAAACTATGTACCTACATAAAACTAGACGTCATACCAAAATGCATTTCAAACAAATTAAATTGGAAAGATTCAGCGCTAGAGATGTTAACATTTGTAACATTTTATATTAGATGGAAATAACAACATTATTAAGTCATTGATTAAGTCTCGGTTCAATTTTCAATTAGGGAAAACATTAATGTCATGTCTGCTTAATTTGAGACAATTTCTCGTGGTACCATTCTATTTTGAAAATTCAGAGCAGCAGACAATTTCTTCTAGTACTAAATTCCGTATCAAGTTATTTTTCCAAAAGTATATGGATCATAAAATGACCTAGAATCCCTACTAATTTATGGTTGTGGTACAAGGAATTGATTGAGGAAAAAAAACAATCTCAGGATATTTTGGCCGTACATCATATCCAACCATGCACCTTATGAAATAACGCAGAAAAGCGTGTATTCTTCTCCGTTTTTGTTAGTTGTTAATAAATATTTCAGTTACATATGTATGTATATGCCTGTAAGGCCAAAGTACGGTCTTCTAAATGCAACTTAGACTGCACGTCATTAGTTAGAAGGAATTTTGGTTTACAGATTTAATTGAGAATAAGGTAGATACTATCTCATTAAATCTAGCGAGGGGTGGAATTGATGCTTCTGTTATAGAAAAAAAAAATATATCTACTGTACCAATTATTATTAATTATAAAATTTCTAACAAATAAAAAACAGCTTAAGAAAATTTATTCGCCCTGTTTTCAAAAACCTCAAATTGAAAAAATCTAACATTTCAAATATTAAATAAAAAAAAATACATACATACATACGTTGTTTCCCTACGTAAAGTAAATGTTATTTTCTGATTCACTCATTAATTACAAAAAATTACGGAACGGAACCAAAATACACAAAAAATAAAATAAAACATAATATGATCACTCTGAAGCTTTGCTATAATAGAGAGATGTTTTTGAATATGCGTATGGTGTTTGGATGGTTAAGGTACATTTGGAAACTAAATTTAATAAATACCGGGAATGACTAGACTTACTGCATTATTCTTTTGCATTATTCAAATTTGAGCTTATTGAAGTTCATATTATTCTCATTTATTATATTAATTAATTTTTTGTATACAAATTTATTTATAAATTTTTCCGTTTTTTTTTTTTATAGATGGTTATTTTTGAAATTATTGTTCATATGCGTTTTTTTTGTTACATTACATACATACATATACTACATATTATCGACTTATGTAATTCGGTTAATATACATACATAGTTACTCTCTCTTCATTTGCTTCTTTTTTTTTGGTCTATTAGTTTATAAATAAATATAAATGTATTTTTTTTTTTTAATGACTTTGTTTTGAATAAATACCATCGTGATGATTATGAGCACTGGAAATAGAAAATACGAAAACAAAACATTTTTAAAATGTCCTGCCAGGTATATAAATGTTAATATGTATGTATGTGTACATGATTAAGTATAAGATTAATTTAAGCTTACAATTTTTTTTTGTTTTTGTTTTGGTTTTGAAATTTATTCTTTTTACGTTTAAATGTTATGTTTTGTTTGTTTTAGAAAGTGGAAAAAATATATAAGAATATTGGTTAATAGCACTTTGTTGGATTGTTGATTTTTTAAAACTTTTTTTTATATATAATTATAAATCTACTGCATTGTATACGACAGAGAGAGAGAGAGAGAGTAAGAGAGAGAAAGGGAAAGAATAGGACTTCGGGCAAGATTAGAGAGTTATATCTCGTTATAGTGTCACCAACGAAAATATAACACAAATATTGCACAAAACTCTATACGAGTATGCCAAACAAAACAAAAAACATTTTTTATATTCTAAAATTAAAAACAAAATCACTCAAAATTTACCACAAAATAATTTGAACTTCAATGTTCATAACAATAGTACATATTTATGTTTATATAATAATATAACTTAACACATACCAACAATATTTTTTTTTTTAACGAAATACAAATCGTACAATGTCATTTCTTCTATCAGCTGATGGAGTTATAAATTAAAATATTTACAAAATAACCCAGTGAAATTAAACTTTTGACTTTAAAGAAATTCGAATCAATTTTGATTTTAATGGAGACTGATTTTGATGTCCAAAATAACAAAGAAGTATCCTTAATTTGAATCATGGGTTTCTTGGGGGTAAAAGAATTTTAGGTTTTACTTAGCAAATTGTCAACCGCGAACTCCTTTCAAGTATGTTCCTATCACGAATTAATTGCTTTAAAAATGAAGATTTAATACAAATAGACTATAGAACTAGGACTGTATGTAATATTACAAAGTATTTTTGAAGACATGTATTTTTAGCACATGTCTGATTAATATAGAAAAGTATTATTGCAACCATCGTGAGAATGAAGATAAAATTTTTCACGATTATCAAAATATTTGAAATAAGAAATGGAAGTGAAAAGTGCACTAACGACTCTGGTTCTAGCCGAAAAAATGTGCCATCCGTTATTCTTCAGTATGCGAACTTTGTCATTGGCCATTCTATAAGTATTTATTTTTAAAAGAAAATAAGAATTTATAAAAAAGAAAAAAAGTGTAGCAGCTTCTCAATCAAAAGTGGAATAAATTCCCATATGAATTAGATTCTCTTTAAATTTAGCTCTACGGCGGATAAGGCATGATATGGACAAAAAAACAAAGAAACCTACATAGTATTCTTTGTTATTTGTTATACAAGTGTAGAAATTGCAAATTTGCCGGGATTTCACTCAAAACCAGTTGCTTTTGGAAAAATAAAAAATCCATCCTGAAATCTAAACCCTTGGTTAAGGGTTATGGCCAATGGATATGTTCAAGACTTGAAGTTTCTTAATATCTCCACAAAAATCGAAGTTGTTCAGAATTTTACTTGTCTTTCTGGGCTAGTAACAAATATAATTTAAATAAAAAAAATACTGTTATAATTTTTTTTAAACACTACTTGTTGTTCGATGTTTTTGGTTTTTTGTTTTTTTTTTTCATAATTTATCAGGAGGATGTTGGTTTTATTTAATTTTTTAATTTTAATTCTTTTAAGTTATTTTTTGAAATTATTTGTATTAATAGTTTTTTGTATTTTGTTTTGTTTTTTTTTCTATCTTTCCCTTATATTTGTATAAAAATTACATACATATTTTTGTTTGTTTGTTGTTTTGTGCTGCAGCTGCGCCTAGTAAGAAACTGTAACTTCTACATTTTTATATATAAACATAATAATCTATAAATCTATACATTAAAAAAATGTATTTGTAATATTTTTTTTTATTTAAAAAAAAATCATCTAGTTGGTTCACTAGCCTCACGAGTTTGCAAATATTCTTTTTCACTTTTTTTTTTTTTTTTGAACGTTGAGCAGTTTTATTTTTGTTTGTTTTACTCCCCCAATTTCTTGGGATTTTCTTTTTGTTTGTTTTTGTAAAATTCTTCTTATTTTTTTCTTTTTCTTAAAAACCCGGCTGTTTGAAAACTTATGCGTTATAGGCTGCATTTTTGTTTTGTTTGTTATTTTTTGTTCATTCGTCACTCAGTGTTGAGAGACTGGCGTTGGATCAGGATTTATGAAGCTGCTCGTTTTCGGGTCTTCGTTCAGTGGCAACTTGGAGGAGATTATTGAATTCAATATCGAGTGTTTGCCGCGCCTAGAAGAAACAAGATTAATATTGATATTTAATATTATGGGATATTAAATTGTTTAGAAGTTGAAAGTGTAAGGTGATATTTTTTTCAAATCGATTACTTAAGTCATGAGAGATGTTTTTTTTGAAAATTTTTTAAACTAATCCTTTTTTCTGTAAAAGTAGTTGAAAGGGAAATACATAATCGAAAACTGTTGTTTGCCACGTGTCAGCTTTCTGGGACTATTGAATGAAATTTTCAAAAACATCACATTACACCTTCCTCTTTTAAGTGCTTGATAAATTATATTACTTGTGTATTTTGTGTAGGAATTTGCAATGCTAACGCCATTGCATTTGCATCGAAGCTTTCATCGAACGCAACTAAAGCTCCATGCACACCCGATTCTAAAAGATTGTTTCCATATTCCTAAAAAAATATTTAAACAAATGTTTTAATGATCTTCTGAATTCTTGTTTTTTTTTTGACTGACCTTTAAACCAATACTGCCTACCCATCGAATCACTCTCTCGTTACTCCATACTAAACAATCACAAAGAGCATTTTCGGATATTTTTCGCCGTCGCTCTAGCTCATTGCGATCATAGTTCAGTCTTTTTAGACAAGAAATACCATACTGTAAGCTAGTTCGATGAAAACTATCTACCATTTTTAATTGGCCCCGCAAATCTTTCTTTGTTAAATGATCAAGCATTCTGGCATCGACTAGGCATTCCATAAATGTAGTGCGATATTGTGGCAATCCTAGGCCAGGAAGCCAATAATTGCCAATCCATTCGTGGTTCATATCCCCTAAAAATGGAGAAGAGAATATTGATTAAGTTTTTTTTTATTTATATTTTTTTTTTTTGTAAACATACCGAAGGCAAGAGTTGTGCGTGAAGTTTGAGGAGCTGATGGTGATGTCAATGAGACCATCTCCTGTATGGCAAGACGTAGTTTTAATCTGTGTAGAGGATTACTTATACCTGAAATTTACAATGAAATAAAAAATGTTTTACAAAAAAAAATCGTTAACAAAGAAAATTTAATAATAATACCAATTTCTCTTTGGATTTCTGTATCACTCAATGCACTCATTATAGCTCCAGACTTAACATTTGCTCTACAAGCAGCCACATACCAGGCAGGCATACCGACCCACAGTTCTAACCAAGCAACTATTGTTGGTCCATTCCACAATGCAAAAGGTGTACCAGCTTTCATCGCTTCACCTAATAAATCATTACGATAGTCGTGTTCCCTAAAATATCAGTTGATTTAATTTCAATAATTCCATAAAAAAAAAACAATTCTCTCATATACTTCTTTGGTCTTCCATAGTCCACCTTGCCTGGCATGCCGACCATTCCAGGTATTTTACCACCAGATAAGCTCATCGCATCATAGTTGGAGTCAATATCACTCATTGTTATCGATAGATTGCCTATCGACATCATACTTGTTGAGCCATCGGGCATTGAATCTTTGACACCTTTGACTTTGTCCTTTTTACTAAAGAACCTGCCCAGGCTTGATTTAATGCCTTTTTTCTTTTGTACCGATGTAACTACATCACGACTAACACTAGATGTAGGAGTCTGAAGCATGTTCATGGAACCCATTGTGCTATAATGTCGTAGTGATTCTTGGCTTCCGTGACGTGAACTCAATGGTGATGGTCCATAGTTTTGGTATGCCGATCTGCTGCTGTAAAGAAAAATATACAAATAAATTAACTAATTTTGCGTTATTGTTTTTAATATGTGTGGAGTGATGAATGACATTTAATATGAGTTTATATTAGCCACACACACACACTATTTTGATGGATTATTAACCTTATATTATTATTTGGTCCTTGACTCGGTGGCAGTCCCATCGATCTTCTGTTAATATTAAAGCAATACAAATAGTTAGTTAAGTGATGTTGGGAAAAAAGCAACTTAATTTTCGAGCAAATCATTTTTTTTTTTTTTTCTTAAATACCTTCGTAGCTCCTCTTGACTGTGAGCTAACGCTTGCGCTACTCGTTCCAATCTCATTGATCTAGCGGTTAGAGGTGACGCAGCGCCTCCTGAACTAGAATCACCAGCCATAGCCATAGCATGAAGCTCATCCCTGGATACATCTGATGAAAGCGCTGGTAAATTTAGCTGTAAAATTAAAAATATTTTTAATTATTGTAAATTTTTCAATACAAAACTATTTCCACCATTTTTTGTAAGAAAAACAAAATATTTACAAAACTCAAGCAAAAAGCTTTCTATTTAATTGTTAGATATTTTTCTGTTGAGAGATTATTTTAAATAGGTATATTCTGATTATATCGATTTATATTTTCTATATTATGTATACATATTGGGATGTATTCAAAGTCGTTCCCTAAATTCAAGTTTTACTCAACTACATTGACTAAAATGAAAATTGATTACACTTTATTAAAATGTATTTATTAAATTATTCTACTACACAAAAAGCTTTAAATGTTGGCATGCCAAAATATATCATAAAATTGAACAAAACTTACTGATAATTTAGCAAACAGTTTAAAAATTACTATGAATACACCCCAATGTCTATAAAAGTATGGGTTTATGTTAAAAAAATGCGATCAAATTAAAAATCAATATTATATATGCAACAAGCAATTAATTTATTTTTAACATTAGAAATGTTTAAACGGAGGCATACAATATAAAAAAATCAACAGAATTTCAAAAATATGAAACGCCTAGTAGACAAAGGGGGCGAAACGTGAGGGGAATAAACAAAATAAACAAAATCAACAAAATAAAAAAAATAAACAAAATTATTTCATTCATGCTGTGTTGTTACTAGTTTGAGGAAACAGAAAACGAAGATGATAAAACGGACAGAAAAAAAGGAGAAATGTTCGTAGGAAAAAAATGGGTATGTTTTTGATGATGATTTTTGCGAAATCCGAAAAATACCCGATTTGCGTTTACTTAAATGCTTATATCTTTCGATCCAATTATCCGATTAAGGTATATAATTAAAGGAAAAATGACTGGCGTGTTAGAGCAAAAATTTTTCAAAATCATTCAAAATTTTATACTAAAAACATGAAAATAAATATAGGACAAATAATTTAATTCAATGAGGAAGTTGATAAAAACAAAAAAAGCATTAAAATACTTTCAACCACCAATTGGCGAGAGGAATATAGTATTCTAAAGCCGGCGGCGCGGCGGCGGAGTTTGTACCTAAATTTGTAGTCGGTATAATAATTGTAAAGATACATTGTGTTTGGTTTGGCTTGCTTATAACTTTGGTTCAAATAATCCGTTCATTAATGTCTTAAAATTTAGCTAGAATATCGGACTACATTTTTTGTATTATATCATTGCACAGTCACATAAAACTATATATGAAAAACCTTATTAAATTTAATACAAAACAATAATTTTTTAAACCACATGTATTTGACCCTTTTAAGGAAAGTTATGATGTTGGTACCTATGTTCAGAAAAGTTGCTCAGCATTTAAATTTGACATTCAATGTACATACATAAATACATAAAGCTTTTTTCATTTCTAATGTTCCTCAACTATGCTGGAATGGCAAATCGGGTAAATTTTTGTTTCGTTCACAAAAGCAGAAAAATAAATATTTAAAGAAGCTTTATTTTTGTTTCTGTTTATTTCGCAGCAAGAAAAATTATGTTGAGTTAAAACTAAATTTAAAATTAAACTGAAAATGTAACTGGGTTACCATTTCAATTTTAAAAGGCTCAGAGATTTTGTAAAATACTAACTTTCCCCGCAATATGAAGCAGTTGCGGTTTTTATATAAAGTTACAATAATTTGAAACTTTGTTGCTATTATTTATTTTTAGTCAACATTTTTTTTAACCATGGAAAATACAAGAATATTGATGGATTCAATTTCAGACATCTTAAAATCATAATGCGTGATAAGCCCTTGTCTTACAAGAGCTTGAAGTCTGTTTGAACCAATAGACTTTTGTAAATAAATTCTAACTGAAGAATTCAAACTTGTTAGCAGTTAATTTTGTTTGAAATGATACAAACGTTTGTATGAATGCGTTTACATTTATTCGTTTTTTGTCAATAAAAAAATGTATACCCTTTGCTTTTATATGCGAATTGTGATGTATTTAAAGACTTTTATACGACTATGGTACCTGTATTATTTTTGTCATGAGTTCCTTTAACATTTTTTGTATGAAAATGTGTTTTGGGCCTTATAAGGCATTGCCGACCATAATGCTAGTTTCTGAATTTTCATGCATTGGAAGCGGTAGGTTATTATGATAAAACCATAGCATACCAAGTCTGAGGAGGCATAATATTGTTTTTCTATTAACTTCATAAACCTTTTAAATTGAAACAGAGTGTTAAAACATATTTCATAGCTTATATTTCTGAGGAATCAAAAACAAAACATTCTTTCTATCTTTTTCTTTTATTAAATAGAAATTTTTTTCTTTTTATATTTAATAGCCTTACTTGTTTCTTACACGAACGAATTATAAATATTTAAACTCAAAGTACGTAAAGTCCTACTTAGCGTCCCATAACGTAAATACTAAGCTCTATTTAAAATATTTAAGATTTGTTCAAGTAAATGGGTCTTAAAACGAAGACCTTTGAAATCCCAGAAATATAAATTGGTGAACTGTCTTTGATGTCTAAGTGTTTTGTCTATATCAAAGTAAAATGTAGTGTGTCCAAATGAATTCGAAAGAATCCTCTAAAGTATACTCATTGAGTAGGTATGATAAAAAAAAACAAGAAACTATTTAACAACTCGACATTTTCGATTAAGTATAACTTTTATATATCACATGCTTTTTTTTTGTAATTTTCGTATTCATATTCAACTTTCATATTTATACGATTAAAAAATTGTATAATATTTTATGTTGCGGGTGAATGGCTGTGATTGAATGTGTTTTGACAGTATTAGGAGACAGCGTATATTTGTTCTGTATAATAATATGTAGGTATTCGAGTAAAAAAAATGAAACGAAAATTAAAGAATAAATATAGAAATTTGAAAACATATATGTAAATATGTATAGAGAAGAGATTATACAGTAGTAGAAGTAGTCAAAGTATGTATAAATGTTATTTTTTTTGTTTTAATGGAAGTAGCACATCGTATACATATGGCTAATACCTGGCTCGAAGGAAGAGACTCAGACAGTTGGCCAGGACTGAGGGAAGCCGCATATTGATGAAGATGAGCTGGTGACATTGAGGCTGGTGCCTGTAAATTTATTTTTCGGTTGTTGTTTTCTCTTTGTGTTTTTTTTTTTATTTATAAAACGAATTACAAAAATTGCATATAAGAGGAAAAAGGAAAAAAAAAAAAACTAGACAAAAAAATCGATACACTCGTTAATCGAACCGTGATTGAATTTTTGTTTTATTTTTTTTTAATAAAATAAACAAACCTTAAAAGTAGTAGAATGAAAAAAACTTATAATATTTTTTTCAAAGAAGAAAAATTCAACAAAAAAAAAAAGAAACAAACAAATTGCATATTATACTCACAGTATGATACTTATGCAGATAGTCTCTATTGGGGCTATTCGGTGTACTACGCCCGCTAAGTGGTGGGCTTTGTCTGTCCATTGAACGTCCTCGTGATAAAAGATTCACATGCTCTAAGCTGCCAACTCTGGATTCGAGTTCTTCTGCTCGTGCTTCTGTTGATTGTTTCTCCTCTTGTATTAGCCTGAAAGAAATTTAGCCTGATTTTTATAAACTGGTCTAATGTGAGGTTTTTTATTTTTTTATACCTAATCTCATTGTTAATTGCATCTAATTGTTCTTGCAACATCATCGCAAGAGTTTGTGCATCAGTGTGACCTGAGGGCGACATCAATTCTGCAGCACCAAAAAGACCATCATTCTCATCGCATTCCTGCCCACTTGATACTTCAAATGCAGCTTGAACATTTGCTAACGCATGAGCTTGTTGTAATTTACTCCATTCCTTTTTTTAAAGAGAAATAAATTAGATGCGAATAAATTTTTTTTCAAAATTTCTCTTCAATCAAACCTGTTCGGCTAAACTTCTAGCAAACTGATCATTTTCTTCCATTCTTTGTTTATTTCGACGCAATGAATGTGTATCGAAGCTAGTGTGAGATGTACTCCTTGAAAATGCTGTCCCATCTACAACACTGCTAGGCGATAAGCTGCGTGTTAAGGCTTCTGTTTGTTGAATATTGTATGCAATTTCTTGCTGCAACAATTGCCTTTTGAAATTCTCAATTTCCAATCTTGTCTTGGAGAGCTCTTTCATTATTTCGCTCTTTTCGTGATGTAATTCTTCGGCTAGCTTTCTGGCCTTTTCTAATTCCTGTGTTAGAATATTTTTCTCATCTAATGCATGCATACGCTCCTTGAGATGAACCTGAAGTCGTTCGTTCGACTCAGATAGTAATTTATCTACAGTCGACGAGAGTCGCATATTATGCTCCTCGTTCATTTTAAGTCTTTGGTTAAGGCGTACTACTTCGGCATTCTTTTCGTCCAGATTAGTTTCCAACCGCTGGATACGATCTTCAGCCGATCCATGACGTTCTTGTGCCTACATATAGATTTAATTGGAGTTTGTTTTAGTTTTTTGTAATTCGTACAAAAATAAATTTACGACAGGCATAATTTATATTAGAAAATGAAAAAAAAAAAAAAATAATAAATAAAAAAATGATTCACAAATAAACATACATCATGAACACATACATTTACATAAAAAGTATGTAAGCAGAAGAAATTCACTATGTAAGTGCTGCTATGTTGCACTGTACATAAACAAATAATTGAATTTTTTTCTCGATATAAATTAAATAAAAAAAAAAACTAAAGCAGAGGATATCAAAGGATGTTTATGAATTAAAAACAAAAGGAATATCAAATTAGTTATGGATGGACATGCCTGGTATACAGAAACGTAAGGGTATAGTGGTGGTGATTATTGTATAAGCTATATAGAGTCAGTCTGCATGATAATTGGGTTTTAATTTTATATTTCTGGAATATTTGAAGGAAAAATATGACGGAACATTTATTTACATATTTTTTTTAAAATGATGCATGGACAAAAAACAAAATGAATATTAAAAAATATGACAAATTCCAGAGTGTGTGCGGTGGTGTCAAAAAAGATGTTTTTTGCATTTAAATTTTAGTTTATTTTTTTTTTTTTTTACTTGGGATCTCTTTTTGTTTTGTTTCTTTTTTGTTTTGTTCAATATTTTTCTATTCCATTCAAAATTGGTTCAGTGTTACATTCTGTAAGGCAATAATTGTGCAGTTTAAATAAAATGTTAATATCCTTTGAAATTACATATAACAAATAAATAAATACAAAATAAAGTGCAAGGCATTTTTCTCAAACCTATACACTCAGAAAAAAATTTTAATTTTTGTCAAATATCTACATTGTTTTTTTTTTTTATTAAAACAATTTAAAGATCTTTCAGGACATCTGATAAAGTTAAAGATAGCGATCTATTTATTAAAATGTTCTAATAAAGGGGTTTTTGCTAATTTTGCTTTGTGGGTTAGAACAGTTTAAATCAGTCAGTTAGAAAGGGATATTTTAAGCTGACTATACTGATTATAGTGTGTCTTGTTGATTCATCCTGATTACCACGCAAGCGTAACGTGGTACTGTTCAAGGGTTCACGTAAACTGCAGACTGGTGAGCATTGTACACATTACAGTTAGCCATTTTAATTCATCCTTCTTCTCACGCAAATTTAATACGACTACTGATTTAATTAAATATTAACGGCCATATTATTTACTCGATTCATCCAGATTAAAACTTAAATCCAGATGTAAATTATACAAATTCAATGTAAATACATGCAGATTTAAGTTTTAATCTGGATGTATAATAATATGGCGGTAAGTCATGTAATTTACACAAGCAAATGCTGTCAGTTAAATAGTAGACCGAGTTAATTTATCTGGATTTTTATGTTGATTTAATAGGAATATATATTTAAGGAAGTGTAAAGCTTACAAGATGATGTCATGTAGATTAAGGATCTTGTGTTGATTCGACACTGCTTGTACTAGAGGGAACCATGTTGCTGCACAAAATTTCCCACTTGTCATTTTGCATTAAAAAATCAAGAATCTTCGAATTCTTCATTTAACTTTTTTCTTATTTTCTGAGTGTACGTGCATTTTTCTTACACCATAATACAAAACAAAAATATAGGAAAATTTAATCAAATCTATTTGAAAACACATCGATTAAACTAATTACATTTGTGTAATTAAATCAATTGATACAATGTCTAAGTTTTGTACATCAAAAGATTCAATTAAAAAAAAAATAAAACAGCCACTTTTCAATTTAAAAACAATTAAATACTTCAAGGTTTTTAAAAAAATACAAAAATAATTAAATTATAGTTACACGCTAAAAAACCATTCATTCTTTTGTTATCTCTAATTTAATACATATACAATACATACATAATAATAAAATTAAAAAAAAAAAAATAAATAATCATATATATTATATAAATCAATGTATAACAAGTTATATATAAATTTGTTACCAATTCGTTTTTGTTTTAAAAATATTTTTTTTTTATTTTCTTTCGTTCTTTTAAAAAAATATTGCATCTTGCTTATTTTTTTGTTTTGTTTTTGAATAGGTACATATAACACTCATTTCTCTCTATTTAGTCCAGTCAAAACGAATACAGTAAGAGTAATTGAAGAAAAACATCTTATTTGACATGATGATGAACCTGCCTACCTTGTTTCCTACCTGAGTTAACGCCTCCATGCGTGCCTTCAGCTGTTCTTCCATATCGGGAAGTTTTGCTTGTTGCGCCAACTTTTGTTCGGACAATTCCAATTTTTCTTGAATAGCTGCGATTTTTTCCTCGTGCAACTAAATAAAATGTATTGCAAAAAAAAACACAAAAAACATGGAATACGTGGATTTTTGCAAAAAAAAATGGTTATTAATTTGTTAGAATAAGCTTTTCTTGTTTTTATTAAAAATGGATATTTTGTACTGTTGCCTTAAGCGTCCCTTACACGATCTTTAATGTATAACTTTCTTACATATTTTTACTTAATTTGAAGGCCTCCGCAATCTTGATAATAATTCATTTTCTTCCAGCCAAAATCTTCGGTCTTATTGTGGTGCATTTAAGTTCTGTCAAATCCGTACTTACCATCCATCAAAATCAAAGGTAATTTGGTTTTCATAAATCCTTCAAATGTGAGTAGTATGTATCTGAGGGTTCTGGATCTTTTCAACCTCCCAGTATTTAACCGGTACACGGTTTAAAATATTCCTCGTGCAGTTCTGGTACTTGTTTTTACCAGAAATCATGTAAAGGATTGTATCAATCATTTTGACCGTGTAAGGTCCGCTTTAAAGATCAAGAGTTATCACTTTGGCAATTGCCCACTAATACACTAAATTCTGATGCTTTTGGGGATTGTTTATTAGTCACCATAAGCTTGTAAAAAAAAGTTTTCCATTACCTTTTTTGTATTCACAGATGTATCTTCGGATAATGAACTTTTTATAGAAAATATAATAAGCCTGCTTAGATATGTAGATATGTATAGGTACTTTTTTTTTAAGAATAATGTTTTATTTTAATAAATACCAAATACCAATTTTAGAACAAAATTGTGCGAATATAAATCGTAGTTGTACCTACGACCAGACAACGTTGTAGAATATTATATAATAGTTTACCTTAAGCTGAGCCTCTTTATGCCTTAGCTCTTGCTCAAGTTTCTCATTCAAATCATGCAATGAAGTTGATTCTCGCTGAGCATTGAGGTAACGTTTTTCTAGCGTTGCTATCCTTTCTTCTTGGTCTTCTTTTTGTGCGACATTTTCGCGTAAGTCGCGTTGTAATTTCGAACATTGCTCCTGAGATTTCGAAAGGTCTTTTTGGACTTTTCCAAGATTATCTTCAAGTTCGTTTATTCGACTATTTAAGTCGGATACACGGCGTTGCCACTGAGAAAGTTCAGCAGTCTAATAAAAATTTCAAAAATAATTGATTATAAAAAACTTTTTTTTTCTTTTCTTAAATTTGTGAATTCCAATTCGACCTGTTTCTCAATAATAGTTTGCAATTCGTGGGTTTTTGCCGCGTAATCAATTGCATTGTCCGCTGCATCACCATTAATACCGCCTCCACTCTGTAAGGACAAACATTTTTTTTTTTTTAGAATTTACTTTTGCGAACTTTGATTGAGAATAAACTTTTCAACCTTATCTCCGGTACCATTCTCCTTGCTGGCATCGCTTTTATGTTGTATTGCACCAGATTTATATTGCTGTAACTGTTATAAATTAAAAATGAAGACGATAAAGAATTAAAAAAAAAAAAATCAGTATAAAATTCACTTATGTACCTCATCTTTGGTTGAATTTAATTCCTCTTCAAGGGCAGTATTTTTTTCTATCGACAATCTTAACCGTTCCCTCACCTTTTAAAATGAAAAAAAAAAAATATGGAAATTCCAATCAAAAATTCTTTGAAAATATCTGTCTCTTAAATTTTGAAACCTACTTTCTCATCCAAAGCCTTATGATGTTCAAATAGACTCTTTAAAGCTTTTAACACCTCTACCTCACTAGAGACACCACTTTGTGCAGCTGCTTGCCGTTTGACTACTGTCATTCGCAAAGAACGTTCATGTCGCGACACTAGGCATTCAAGGTGTTCCAAAAGAAGCTAGATTTATATCAAAAGAAAAAATACCATCATAAAGATACATTCTATAAGATAATCGTTTCAGATGAATTTTAAATTTACAAAAAAAAAAAGATTCAAGCTTCCGGTTACAGAACTTTTTAAATGAAAGATAAACTTAAAACGGCTATTTCTTTTCATAAACCATCATATTCCACTATATTAATAAATGTACACACACACACACCGACACACACACACTCACAAACAGGCAATCAGACAAGGCCGTAGCTAAAAAAAGAAGAAAAAAACCAACGGGGCAATTTTGTTTGCTGTATGAAGTGAAATGTTTCACTAAAAGTAAGTCACATTTTATTGCAATTTATAGAGATTCATTCACCTTATTATGACTTCGCTTTGAAACTTTAAACTTCAAATGGTGAGACCTTCAAGGTGAATGTGAAATAACAGACTAAATTTTGCTATAAAAATGAGGAGTTTGACAAAATTCATACTAAAACAGGGTGTGGGGGTATCAATTCTATATTTTATTTACCAAAATTAGAAAAAAATTCGAAATTAATTCTTGAACTTATCGGGAGTAATAATGAGCTTACATTGTAAGTAATATATTTTATTATATTCAATTTATTTCGTTGTTTTATTGGAAAATTTTAGCGGTATAATGGATAGATAAATATGTGAAAAAGAAGGGAAAATGTGTATGATTCTGGATCGGTTCTAAATTGATAGTAAATTCTACATGCGTTTGTAAGGAGCAGTCATTATTAATGACTTTATATCTCATTGTTTTTTTGGAATATATTGGACAGGAGAAATGGAAAGATAAACATGCGAAGGAAATTGGAACATATTGTGTATGTTTCTGCATCAAGGCCCCATTGATAGTAAACTTTACATGCATTTGTAAATTTTGTAAATGGAAAAGGTTTTTTGTGTGAAATTCAGCGTAGATGTGAACAGGAAAAAAATCGGATAGCTTATCCCGTTGACAGAAATGTTTGTATTAAATTTTTTGGGTTGGATTTTTTTTAGTGTGAAGGAAGTCCCGAAATTTGATTTGCCAAATAAATATCAAAATAAATTCCTGTAAAATTTTAGAATAAAAAATTTTTTTAAGTTCTTAAAATAGATTAAAAATTTCAAGTTAGCTACTATTTTTTCTTCAAATTTAGCATCAAAAATTAAAACTACGTCTATCTAAAATTTAAGATAGCGGCCAAAGTACAAGAAAAAAAAAAATAATATGGTCTATAATATAAACTTAAACAACCCCCACTGGCTACAGTCCGGGACAACAACATGTACACACAATCACACATACAGATGTATAAACCCATACATATTGTATAAATATTATTACTTTTAGAAGGACATCAAAGGTCGATTCACTCGTCCCTTTTTTTAACCACTCAAACTAATTTTTATATCACAACATTGAATATACCGCATATTAATGTCCATTACTCTTCTTCTCTATGTCGATGTTGGCTCGTTCCAGAAGATTTATCTATACCTACGTAGTTATACCTATAGGCTCTTGGGCTCGAAGGACATAGCAGAAAATAGCAACAGAAGGAAACTATATATGCAGCAAATTGATGTTGCGCCGGCTGTCTGGGTACGAGTAGGTACATACATATATCCTATTGAATATGTGTCATTGACTTACCCGTGTGTTGTTTCGTTCTGCTTTCAATTCGGCTATTTCTTCGTCTCGTTCCAATAGAGTTTCTCTAGCTTGTGTTAGTTCCTTTGTAAGGGTCGCGAATTCCTAAAAATAACAAAAAAAAAATAAAAGAAAAATCATTTCAGGACATTTTAGCTATTTAAAATAACACACAAATGTGTAACATTATTTATAATAATATATGATATTCGTGTGTGATATGCGAATCATTGAGTGTCATTTAATAAAGTTTGAATAAATCGATTGGCAAATGTGACTGCCTCACTCACAAGATGGCACAAGTATCAAAAAAAAAAAAATATCTCATAGTTTTTCCCCCTTCCCTTTTGCCTTCACTTTTCTTGATATCGGATCTATTAGAGATAGGCAAAATTCGTGCTTGGAATGTTAAAAAATTATAAGGATCTCTAAGCTATACATATTTCTTATTCTCCAATCCTTTGCACTCTACATATAACGTATTTCATTCACATGTCTTAAATAATCACATGGTATGGTAAAGAAAAAGAAACGTCAAGGTTCTTTCTTTTTGTGTGATAATTTTCCATCAAGGATCCTACTGAATACATAAACATATCATAGGCTAGGCTATAGTTTTCATAAAAAAGAAAAAAAAAAAAACAAAAAAAAAAAATAGCCAAATTAAAAGAATGGTGGTACGTCTTGAAATGAGAAGTTATCTACTATGTAAGAAGAAATAAAACAGATTCATTTATGTGTCTCGTTTACAATTTGATTCATTATGGCCTGATGTTGATGAAATATTAACTGCGACTTGTGGTGGGTATATTGTTTGTTTTCGGACCTTTTCGACCCCGTCTGCATTGAATTGAATAAATTTAACAAAATCATATAATGAAATTCGAAAAAAAACACATGTCTACCTACGTATATTATTTTTATAGAAAATTATCCATTGAAATGTGCTGGGAAAGTTTGTGCGATAGCTTTTAGCGATGCCACTCACATTTTGCCCTACTGACTGCTTTTAAACATGTCAATTGCTTGTTTTTTTTATATATGTGGGAACATACATTCAGGAATATTGGTACATACATATACAATATGTGTATATGATTCCTTTATTATTCCCTGGGGACTATATTTTCCGATGAATTGCTTAAGTAGTTTAGAAAAAAAAAACTTTTGTTTTATTTTTTTTTTTAAGATATGCTCTAAAATGTTTATATCGTCGTCAACACAGTGTTCAGTTCAATAAACTTCTTCTTGATGGCCTGTTTTTTTTTTTTTTTTTTTTTTTTTTTGTTTTGTTTTGTTTTGCTACTCTCATAGTTTTAAGATTTGAGAGCTATTTTTTTAAATCAAATAGTAATAATTGTTGATTGTTTGATTCACTTGGCCTTTAGATAAGTATATCGAAATTAAAATTGCGGTTATTGAAAAATAAATGCACAATGCCAGTGAAGAAGAATCTCTTCAAATCTTATTTAACATTTTGAAAGCTTTAATCAATTTTGAACAATAGGGGTTGAATAGAGGCGTTCTTGTTTCTAAATCATGAGAAAAAAAAACAAATCTAACGCGAATTGATTTAAATGTATGTATGACGTATGTATGTTCTTCCTAAAAAAAAGTTGTTGAAAATTTAATCATCTCGCTAATTTGTACATACTTCTTAGGTCCCCTTTATTGTTGCCGACTAACAACACGGTAAAACGAATGGTTGGGAGTATAAGTCACTAGGTCCAGGTTCCTTACGCGCTGTCACGACATTTTTAATTTTTACTTTTGCGATATATACAATAATAGATATGTATATTGTATGTATGTATGTACATAGGTGCTATATGGCAAGTTAGATTTAGATTTAGATTTAGATTTATTCATTGAATGCATACACAGTAAGAAATACATCTTATAAAATTAGTGTTATGCTAAAAAATACTTTACATAAAATGGTGAACAAGCTACTTGATAGGTGAATTTATATAAACATAATTATCATAGTAGTGAGTTATTTTTGTTTAAACCTGGTATCTAGCATTTTTTCGGCATTCTCCAGACAAATTACAAAAAAAAAAAATTAATACCAAAAATAACGGTACCATCTGACGTTTAAATTTTGTTAGAAATTAGAAATTAAAAATTAAAATTATTTTTCTGAAAAAAAAAAATGGTTATAAATTTTTGATAGGTATACTTTTGTTAAATTTTAGAATAGGCAGGTATTCCGGGCGTATGAGTGATTTTTGTTTAATTTTTTTTTTGTAAGAATATGATGGATTATTGGATAAAAAGGATATTTTTTTTTTTTAATTTACGAAGGAAGTACCTCAAAACCGGTTGAACTGATTTTGATCAACTTTTTTATGTAGAATATTTTGAAAATTTTCAATTTTTTTTTGATTTAAAAAAAAAAGTTTCAATTTTTTTTTCTAAAACTTTAATAATTCAAAAACCACTTGCTCGATTTTTATTAAACTTGGCACCCGGCTGTTTTTGGAATAATTTTTTTGTTTATAGATTATTAACGGTATCTCTCATAGAAATTTATTTTTGGTTTTTGCCTATCTTCTTATTTATGCAGCGATTTTAATGAAATTTTTTAAAAAGAGCTTCTAATAAGTCTAAATAATATTGCATATAGAAATTTACAGATATCTATGGAAAAAGAGCCAAAAAGTAAATGGAAATAAAGCCAGAATTTAGTTTTTTTTTCTTAATTCTGGCATTATTTCCAAACTTCATTTTGGGAAAAAGACCAGAAAATGTGTTGTTTGTTTTTATTCAAACAAGAAACCTAAAAAGTTAAGCAAAGAAACAAATAACAATTATAACCTGAAGAGAAGAATCGCATGCCTATTGCCTACCCCATACACCTCGAAGGCGCGCTTGCGGAAAAAAAGCCAGAAATTTGTATTGAAATGCATCTGGCGTTTTTTCAAAAAAAAAAAAAAAAAATCTGGCGTAGTTTCTGGGAACCACCAATTTTATTTTTTTGAAAATGTTTAAAAAGTTTTATATATAAAAAATATTTTCTTTTTAAAAAACCTGTTTTTGCAATTTTTTTCTCATAAATAAATATTTATTAAAGAAATCAGCTACCGTGGATATCGCGTTGGTGTTAAAACAATTTCAAAAGTTGTTTAATAAATTTATTCCCAATTATATTGCAAGTTTGTGCGACTCAGTCTTGCACTTTATTTTTTTTACATAGTAAAATTCGGCTCATTTTCTAAGTATCACTGAGTATAATATTTAAGGCCTTCTTACCATGAAATCTCTTTCTGATGATAATTAAGAATTATAACTCAAAAAGTTAAAAGTGTCTAAAAGTGCCTCAACCCTTTTTTTAACTTAATTTAATAAAATAGAACATAAATTCTCATTTAATGCAGAAGCGACTCTTTTAGTTTTCAAATACATAAGACTCACAACAAACTTTACCTACAACTACTCATATAAATATGTATAAGAAAAGGAAATTGCCTAATTGAGACAGAGGGTATTTAAAATTCGATCAGACGTCCGGTCTACCATATTCAGTCAGTCAGTCAATATGCATATATTGTATGTATGTATGTAGTTGTTGTTGAAATTTTTAACTTGAAGACATAAACTTTCAAGCCAAAGGCGCATTGCACATACTTGACTAAAGTAGGTATGTATATGATAAACAATTAATGCCGCCTGATTGTGCCACATGCATTTTTAATGCACGTGGTTGCTTATTCTCATTTTTTTTTTAAATTTTCTCTCTGCCATGCCATGGAACTCTTGCAGTTTCATAGTCAGTCAGAGTCACAGTCAGGCAACCAGCCGAACAACCATTGCGTGGGCTTTATAGTGACACGAACCAAGCAGTCGAACACCCACTATAATATCTTTGAATTTGTTGAATGAGTTTGCATTTGGAAATTAAATTGTATCCACAATAATGATGTTAGATATTAGAATAAGATTTTTCTCAAGTAGGAACGGAAGAGTTAATGAGGGGAGATAAAAAAGATTGTTTATATATATGGAAACAGAGACAAAGACAAAAAGAAGTGGCTTCAATTATGGGTATATTCTTTTTTTTTTTATTTATTTATTTCTAGAACGACATTCTAAAAAAGCAAAAAGAAACAAAAACCGGATGTTTTCAATTCGGTATTTTGGAGTTTCGATCGAAAAAATATTTCACCTTCGAATTAATTTCCCTGTTGAATAATTTAGATCGGAAACAAAATTTTTCGCATTTCACTTTTGTATAAATATGTTTCATGTCTGGAATGATTTTATGTTCGAAAAAGTTCCCTATTGACTGCATATTTTTTGGTCAAAATTCGACATCACTAACAGTTTAAATTTACACCTGTCTCAATTGGAGTTTCTCTCGAAGAACACATTCTATGTTTGATGGACATTTTACGATTTTCGATCAACTAAAATTTCACTTTGAAAAATTTTTATAGTTAAGGAATTTTTTCGAACACGATAATATATTTTCAGGTGATTGGCAAAAATCATTTTCTTTGTTCGATATAGTTACATTTTGCGATTTTCGATTGACTTAAATTTAACTTCGAAAAATTTCTATAGTTAAAACAGTTTATCGAACATTAAATTATAGTTTCAGGTGATTGGTAAAAAATCATATTCTTTGTTCGATGGACATTTTTCGAATTTCGTTTGTCTAAAATTTCTGTTGTTAAGGAATTTTTTCGAATATGAAATTATATTTTCATGTGTTTTTTCGAATATGAAACTATATTTTAATGTGTTTTTTCGAACATGAAAAGCAAAAATTCATATGTGAAATTTGTCGAGTTAAATATTATCCGGGTGGAATTTATGAAAAAAAAGATTGATTCAAATTTATACCTTAATCAAAATTTGATGTAATGAACATGAACAGTTTTCATTCCTTAAAATAGGTCTTTTGGTTTCTGCTAAATATGGCTGTGTGTAATAATAATGTGCTGGTTTTTGTGAACATGTATCCTGAAGGTAAATTAACGATTGGACGAAATCAACGTGAACTGGACACGATGGAGCAGTGTTTGACATGAAGGCGTCGGCAGCATTGTCACCCTGTTCAGGCGACATTCATTTGCATAAATGTTTATAAAATATATCCAAAATAGAAGTTTTAACTTTTAAACAATGAACACTTTTTCGTTTCACTTGGAAAAACACACAAAATGTGAGAAATCCATGAGATCACCATAAATACTCGTATGTAGGTATGTAATTTAATTAATTTTTTTTTATAAAACTTTTTTTTTATTTCTCCAAACAAAACTAAATGTACATATAATAGAACTTGTGGGAAATCACAAACCGAAACGGGTTGAGGAGTACTATATTGATAGCATTAACTTGAGTGCACACACTGTTGGCCGATATGGTTTATAGAAATGAAGGAAAATCGAAAAGAGAAAAGCGTGTCCTGGATTAACACTTGCGGGGTCTTGGACAACGAGTTTTCCTTCATAGATCAATCTATTTCGATCGTAAGAAACGTACACAAAAAACAAAGGTGTTTTTTTGTATTAGTTGTTTTTTTTTTTTAAACTATACTTAAATTGTGATCGCGTCGGTCGGTCGTCGTGATACATTCGTCTATAGATCATGACTAAACGTCACAAATGGGCAACAGATGCTTCTAACCCATAGGAAGGCAGCACAAACAGTGGGTTGTATCTGTTTCTTACTATGAGGGCATTCGCGATGATCACGATGATGATCATGATAATGATGATGATGGTGATGTGAGCTTCAATGAGTTTCATGGAATTAAAGTTTTTTTTTTTAATCATTTCGTTTGTTTTGGTTTAGTTTGTTATTGTGGGAATAAGAAAAAGTTTTATTGTAATGGATGGTGGAACGTTGTTTGTTAATTGACTGAAATAAAAACTAGCGGTACCTGTACATTTAAAAGAAAAAAACAAGTTCAATTTTTTTGTTGGTATATAATTTAAAAGATAAGTCGAAAAAATATACTTTTGTGGTAGTTAAGTTTTGGAATAGGCACATAAGTGTATGTAGGTACCCCAGGGCGTATGAGTGATTTTTGTTAAATTTTTATTTTGAGTAAGAATACGGAGCTATGCTATGTGTACGACTTCATTATGCATTTTTGTCTTATTCAAAAAGAAAAACTGTGAGTTGGGTTGCCACTTGCTAATTATTTGACACAATTTTTAGAATTGACGATTTGGTACAATTTTGTCCGTTTTTACAAATTTTACGATTGGGTCGAGACAAAAAATATCATATGTGATTAAGAGGCCTATTTCCCTCGTTAAGGGAGGAAGGGCGATTTTCAAAAACATTGACTTTTATTATTAAAAAAACAATGGCAACACCTACAATATGCTGTAGTTTTTTTTGTTTAAGCCAGAAATCCATTCTTTGGTTTTCTTTTTAAATCAAGTTTTTCTCTTAAACTAAAATACGTTTAAGCATCTGGTTTTTATGTTTGACTTAAAATTGACAAAAGAATTGAATATTTTAAATAAACTTTTAAATAACTTACGTAAAATTTAAAAAATAAAAAAAAAACAGGTCGAAATATTTTTTTTTTTTCAAAATTTGAAGTTTAAAAATTACATATTGTTTGTAAAAATACCTAATAAAAAATTTGATCTAAAAATAAAATAAAAGAATGGATTTCTGGCTGAAAAAAAGGTAGAGCGTTACATTGTAACTGTTTTAATGATTTGTTTTGATTTGACCCTGTATACAACAAGTTTTGTAGGGCGAAGGTTTCAATTCACTTACTGGGCTACATAAACACAGACACATAAATGTGATTAAAAAATCTTAACGAAATTTTTAATTTAAAATTAATTTTAAAGCAATTATCCAAGACACAAATAAAACTAAAAAAAAATCAACGATTATGACAAACAAACAAAAAAATATCTCGATAAGTAATCTATTTATTTAATTCAGAGAATTGTATACCAATGCAAAAATGAAGATGCTTCCATTTATAATAAATTTATAAAAAAAAAATAAAATAATAAAAAAAAAATAATCACCTTGCGGTATCTTCAATATACTATATATGAGCTTTTCAGAACAACTTGAGAAAAGGAAAACCTTGTCGTCTGCAGTTTCCTTCTTCGGAAATTTTTCTTAACCAAAGCATTATTATGACGTAGTTGCATCAGCAGCACTTGTTTTCAAGTTTTGTACATAGATAGATATAAATATATATAGATACCTTATACCTATAGGTCTTAAACAATTGAAATCATAACAACAATAAACTCACATATACGATTATTATTATTATGATGCATTTGCAGAGAGATCTGTGTTTTTGTACAAATTTCTTGTGTCTTTTTGTTTTGTTTTACTAGCAATTGCTAGCACCCATTTTAGTGTCACTTTTTTTTTTTTTTTGGTTGGCAGAAGATAGACAAAACGTGATGTAGTTGGAAAGGTGTTATAGGTTCTAAGTTAGTGACTTTGTTTTCTATAGGGTACATGTAGTAACACCCTCCCGTTCTTTTTAATAACCTTGTTCTTTTTTTTTTGAACTGTGTTTCTTACATTTTTTTTGTTAATTAATATTTTGGGAACATTTTAACTTTTTCATATTTCATATTTCTTCTACTACAAATATCAATATTAGTATATATCAGGCTTATAGACTTGAAAACTACTGAACCAATTTCGGTGAAATTTTAAATGTTTTATTCCCATTTTCGTTTAATTTTATAATTAAGTTCTCTTCAACCTAAAGCATGATATGTGGTAATTGTTCCACCCATGTCACGCCCACTTTTCTTATACATATTATAATTTGTTCCTTTTATAACATTTTTGGAAGGCTCTCTTATCATGTGTAGCTTTATTTGGAAATCCGCCTTCTGCCAGAAGGCAGAAAAAAAAGCCTTTCATGATTTCAATAATTTTCAATTTAATTAGACTTACCCTAATGTACAATACATATCTATCCACTACTGCTAACTGTACAATATACCCTATATTTCTTGTGTTATAGTTTATGACATTGCCATAATAGAGTTAAAATGCAGAAACAATCATAATATGCACATTAGATTTAAGTAGATTAACCCAATTTATTTATTTTTTATTGTGGCCCAATTAAAGAAACAGATATGTATGCACATATGTATGTATAATAAAAAAAATATTTTATTCCTTTCACTTGTTTTAAGAATAATTATGTTAACATAATTCACTCAGTGGCACTCACAGTGGCAAACGAGTACTCTTAAACGTGTTGAGAATAAAATTTAATAAAATATTGTTTTTTTTTTGGTGTCGCACCTGTTCTCTTCCCACGGTTAACAGAGGAAAAAAACATTTTTATGAAAATAATATACTGCAGTCCTATTGAACTTAGGCGTTCAAGTCTCTCCGTGCGTCGTTGTCGTTTGTCGAAGACCTAATTTTGTTGCGTGTGAGAGTTGATCATATTTGTACATTATAGCAATCAATGCCAAGGCTATAAGTCTTTTAATATTTTCAGATTTGTTTTTTTTTTTTGGCAAATAATAATTGAACCATGAACATACCCTCAATAACAACAACACCAAGTCATAGTTTGGCAATCTCTTATTGGTGTGCTTTCAATATTAACAATAATACTACAAAATCAAATTGTCTTACACTGTAGGTATTCAACCTTGATAATGAAATTGAATTTACGAAATGTTCCTACGTGTTCGAACTCGGAAATGCGGAATTCGCTGTCGTTCTTGACAAGAGCACATCTGTGTACTTGACACCATTGTCTCAAAAATAAAAAAAAAAAACTATTCCTGAGAGTATATTATACTGAAGTTACTTTTTCGATGTTTGCAAAAAAAAATCTTAAACTAAAAAAAAAAAAAACTTTTCCTGATACGAGATGCATTTTGTTTGCTTAGCCTTCATTGCTAGAGGATGTGAAAATTCAGATAAACTGGGAAAAATATAAAAAAAAAAAATCTTCAAAGTGCTTGGAATCCAAGGTCAGCTAAAATTACTTTTTCGTGCAGTTTGAGGCAATCGTGGGCTTTTGAAGTTAACCATTGATTTAAATTGAAATATGTAAAATAAATACTGCACATGGTTTTATTAGAAATATGAAATTGATTTTGAGTTATATCAATTTGAAACAAAACTCTAAAACTATTCTATTTTATTTGATTTTTGATACCAGATTTATTAAGAATAGGTTGATTAAAAAAAGACCCTTTTTCCAAAAATTATAAAGTACCGGACTGAATTACTGTTAACCTTCTAGAAAATTGCAAAGTCAACTTTACGTTTATTTAATGGAAATCATCTTTTTTGACATTAGCAATCGATACAGAGTGAATTTAAGGCCAATTTAATTTAAACCTCTGAATACCTCTAAAAATAGAAGTTTTCCACAGACTAAAGTTTTTAATTCTAACGAGACTCAGTAGTTGTAAAGTTCACATTGACACTATCACCTTTCTGAGCACAGCTATGATCTATAGGATCCGAAAGGCTAGAAGGGTAGATGAACTTTTGTATGGGCGTGTCATAGGGCGGAAATTTTCTTTGGTCATTGTGTAAGCTGTTCTTTATCATGTCTGTCAGTCAAATCGGTTTGGTGTTTCACATTTTGTCGACCAACAGTGCCTTAAAAATACAAAAAAGATTAAAAAACGGCCACAAAATGGGGTGGGTTTACTCAGACAACACCGGATTTTTTATCAATTTTTGTTTTTTAAAGTGGGCGTGGCAGTGTATTAATTTTTTATTCAATTCATTAACAAGCCTGATTTTTTTATCAAAATCAATTAAGTCGTTCAATTTTGATACATTAATTTCCGCTCCCCATATAAAGTGAATATTTTAAATTTTACTGAAATACTGAAATCCTTACTTAAATTATTTGTATTTAAAAAAAATATTCCCAATTTATTTCCAATTAATTTTAAGAATTGTTTTCTTATCTATTCCATATTCTAACACTATACCCTGTTGGATGAAAGTTAAAACTCCATGCCGGCCGTCCCAATGCAGAACAATTTAAATCTCAAATGAATTTATATAAAACCTTGATTAGCTGAATAAAATCCAATTAACACTTTCTACCATTATAAAATAAATAAGCTTTCTTCTGTTGTACCTGTCAGGATTACAAACTGTTGTTTCAACTAAAATACAGAAGAAATAAAATAAAAATAAAATTAAACAAATAAAAGCATTAAAATATTTCTTCTTATTTTATCACCACCCGCACTGAAAAACATATTTGTTTTTTTTTTTTTTTTTCTAAATTCTTACTCTGGCTCTAGAGAAATTTAAATAATTTTAAACTTATCTTTCCCTAGTCAACAACTTCAACCTACCACGCACCACACCCCATTTAGTCTGCCTCATCAAAACACTTTTTGTTGTTGTTGTTGTTGTCGTTGTTTGTGCTGCTACTGCTTATGATGGTTTCGAATTGGTGCCATTGAGTAGCCTTTAGCTATGTTAAATTGCAACTTGACTGTTTTTAAGGGAGCCAACGCGCCTCCCTTAAGACAATAATCAGAAACTTATTATACATACCACAGGCATACTACTGAGGTAGGTTTTTTTTTTCTTTCTGAAGAAATAATGAACAAACAAAAAAAAAAAAATAAGAAGAAAGAAAAACTTACATTCTTACTGTTTAACTTGCGTAAGGTAAAACTTAATTCACTCAAGTTCTTCTCTTTTTTTTCTCTCTCTCTTTACTCTGATGCCAGGGGACATTAAGGTTATTTTCAAGCTTAATTAGAACGCTTGACAAGTAAAGAAAGTACATAGTTATTTCTTAAAAAAAAAAAATAAACAAAAATTACAGTTGAAAGTTAAACTTATCTTATTTTTACTTAATTTTTGTTGATGTTTTAGTTACCGAATTAGCAAATTTGTATATGGTCCAATGAAAATTAGGAAGTCTTTACGGAAAAGTAAGTCGAAAGACCCTAAATTGATTTTAGATTCAAATAAAAGAAAGCCACTGTAAATGGGGAGAATTTATAAAAATATTTAATTAAAAGTCTCTCTAGTGATATGAGCGCCGTTAATAATTTTACGGGGGTCAAATAGCCGTAAAACAAAATCGGTTACTTTTATAGAAAAAAAATGTTCAAGACTAATTGTAGCTTCGAATTTTTTTCTACAAAAAAGGTCTTAAGACTTTTTTTCATAGAAGCAACTGGTGTCGAGATAATTAAGTCTTAAATTTGGAGCAATGGATTTGAGGAATTAAATGTTCGTAACATGACAGAGGTAGAATTCAATGTGTAAACAAATTTTCTTCATAAATTTTTAGTAAAAACTCGGTGTTTTTTTTTGAAAGGGTATGGGGGGGCGGGCGGTTTGTTGGTGAAGTTTTATAAAAAAAAAATGGTTTAATACTAAGCAGGCTTACTTAACTCAAAAAATGTATTTTTACTATGAAGAAATTTTTTTTTTAATTTTTTATGTTCATACAAAATTTAGTACAAACAATATAAACGATTAATGTTTTTGTATATAGGTTTTCAGGCATTATGTACTTTAATTAGCTCACTTCTTTTCTAAAAATACGAATAAAAAAAAAAAAAAAAAAGACAACAGTTCAGAACCTTGAAACCAATGAGATATAAACTGAGGCTTCGTAAATTGAAAATCAAATTACAAAAATGCTTTAATTGCAGTAGCAATTACCCCAATTGCGGACAAAACTTTATAGGGCTTCTTTATTCTACATATGTATGTATGCACTGCGAATAAAAGCCGCCTATTGAACAACACAGACAAAGACATGCGAACAATGTATTTTTTGTCTCTATAGATAAACTTTTTCCAACATTCAACAACTAAGTTGGGCTTAAGTTTTACTAAATTTATCAAAAAAAAAAAAGGTTAAACGAATTACCATAAACATAACATAGAACATGCATGTTTGACCTCTCTGCTGGCTGGGAAGTGTTTTAGTTTTACACAGAGCACAGAAGAGTGTTATAATACCGAGGACAACGACGATGGATGGTGTCAACGTCTTCTTTCTTACTTCGCCAACATCACATATAGTCGCGCTTGTTGTATTCAATTTCAATGGCGACAAGAATAGTTTGTTCATCTTTCTCATCATCATACACAACTTTACAAAAACAATGCACATCCTTGAAGGGATGCAAAGGAAAACCCTTTCAAAAAAAAAATCATACTTTTTTTTTTTGTTTTGTTGTTTAGAACGTGACTATTTTGAGCCGGGCAAAAGAATAGAATAGAAAAAAAAAATAACGAAACCACTTCCGCATTTGACTGGAAATAATTTATACATATGTATATATGTACATACATACATACATAATATGTATTTATATGAAATAAAGTGTTATGTGGAAAATGGAATACGCACTTTAAAAATGAAAAGTATGTCTGCGCTTAGCAAATTAAAATATCCGCAAGCATATTTTAATACAATTTATACGATAGAAGGACTTAAATTTAAATCTAAGTACAGTGACCGCTCATCCTTTATTTAAATTTAATGAAAATCTCAAAATTTGTCGTCCTTTAAAAAAGAAAACATAAAAATACTTAATTTGTTTGTTCCGAGATTGTTCTTTAAAATAATTATTTATCAGTAAATAAAATGATATCCTTTATATCACATGTACTTTAATTTTTTATTTTAATCTCAAAGTTACGATGTTTGGTCAGAATTCTCTTCCTCGAATAGCGTGATATGCCAGCGAACAGATTAGTGGTGAAGTAACGAGCTTTGCTTAAATTGAATTTAAACATACATATTTCTAGATTTGATTAAAGATTAGATTTTTTTCTAGAATGGGGTGCCCTGGCATTCATAAGTAATTTTCAATATTTTGATGTTACGAGTTCTTATGAGTCCGACAATATCTCGATTTGTAGATATTTTAGGCTTAGACTTTCATACATATATTAAGGTATTTTAATCTATTGATTGCAAAGAAATTTGTTTTTCCACCTTTGCTCAAACTTACCAACTTTTCCCCTATTTAATATTAAAATTCAAAAAATCCTTTATTTGTGCATATGTATTTTAAATTTCCTTACATTTATATTTTTTTTTAATCTCTTAAACTAACCACATAAGCTGAACATGCATGGGCAATAGAAAAACAGTTACTTCACATGAATAACGGTAATAGTTCTTTGCTCAAAAGGTAAAACATCTTAAGTCTATTTGAATATTTTTTTTTTTTCAGAAAATTTGCAATTTTTTATTAAAAACAAATTAAAAGGGTTACGAAGATACAATTTTTAAACAAAAACTACCTGCTCTCTTAACTGTTATACATTATGGCTTGAGTCCAAGATTTACAGTTCACGTGAATATGGTAAAATAACTTAACCCATCTTAATATATCAACTAAATAAGAAAGATATTTATTATTGTAAAACATCTTAACTCGGTTTTTATTTTTTATTAGAATTTTGTATTTCACAATGTGGTAAAATATCTTAAGTTAGTTAAGGAAATACAAATGCGGGAACTAAACAAAAAAGAGCAATATCGTACAACATTTCACGTCGATTATTATTTTTTTTATATTTAACCAATGTGGTAAAACATCTTAAGTCAATTTAAAAAATTGTTTTACATTTTGAAAAACCAATGCCAACTTAAGCTATTTTACTTTTGGTAACAACATTCTTGTTTTTAAAGATAAGGAATAAGAGAGTTTTTAGAAGGATATATTAGACAAGATAAAAGTAAAAACCACTTCAGTTAAGTTAGGGGCCTTTAATTTTTGAGTAAATAGTACAACATGGAACTGTTTTATTATCCTTTATTAGCTCATAAGTGGGCATGTGTATTTTAGCGGATATAGGCTATCGTTTATAATTTTAAATGCGAATTATTTTTTTAATTTTTACACCAACATTTCCAAAAAGATTTGATTAATTTAATTAATTTTGTATTTATTATTGACTTGTTGTCACACATTCATCTTATCTATGTCGTTATTGAATTAAAAAACGAAATCTTGAATTATAAGAAAAGTTCCGTACCCTTTTTCATCTACTAAGTATCTAAATTTAGTACTATGCAATCTAACTATACATTCATTTATAGTTTTTGGGTTTGGAATCGGAAATAGAAGTTTTTATTGAACAAACTATTTTGTCAAAACCCTTGTTGATTTTCTTGATTAGTAGGGTACGTACCTACCTAAGCTAAATTGTTGTATTATTGCTATCAGCATCGCATATATGTAAAACAAGTATCTTTACGTGCGACCTAATTGTGCATTATTTTAGCTTTATGCTCATCGCTTGTCGTTGTTGTCCTTTGCTATATTATACATACATATGTATTTATTTACTACTATTTCTTTGTCTTTTATGTGAAAATGCGTGAGCGTTATTTTATTGCGATCCAAGTTATCTTAACTTGAATAGTTAAATTCTTTGTTAGCATTCCTATAATCATACTTCTTAAGGTTTGCGAAATTGCTTAAGTTTTCGGTTATCGTGGCTCAACACACCATAAACAAAAACAAAAACAAAATCTCACAACAACGATAGTAGTATATATACGTGGGTATATATTTATAAGACGACTCTGGGTTTCGCACAAATTGTGTGTGTGACATTAAATAAAAATAAAAATAAAATACCTTATCGGTATTTCAGAGGCTTTATTTATGTTTATACATATTTCCAAAAAAAAACACCCACCTTAAACACGTTATACTTATATTTTTTAACCTCGTTTCAACGAACGACAATATAATCAGCAGCGCGTAAATATAATCTTAAGAAGGTAGTTTTACAAATCGTCCTATGTTTTTTATTTGCGTTTTTTGTGTTCGTTGGTTTTTTTTATTGAGTGTGGAAATACAGTTTTAGCAAAAGATTATCATAAGAATCTGCCAAGGACAAAATGGACAAAATCGATTAATGGACCTTTCTTGAAATGAAAACAAAAAAGAAGGATATACCGATTGCGATTTAATGGCATTTACACACGCTATGACAATGCAGATGATATCGAATATAACGGTGGTATTAATTTCAAAACAATTATAGTACAAACTTTCATGACTCTGATCGATCGAATGGTTGTAAGGTTAAGGAATATTGTCGAATAATATGACAGTTTCTTTACCTTTTGTAGGTGGACATGAGCGTGGTTGAAAAAAACAAACGAATATTTTCAAGGGGTTAGAGTTAGAAAGTGCAAGGACCTGATTTTTGTGATAGACATACAAAATTCCATCAAATCATAGTGTAACCATAAATACGAGATAAATAGGTAACTTTTCCAAATTAAAGCGAAAAAAACACATTGTTGATTTTCCAAACTGTTAGGTATTTCATATGAAAAGAGTGTTTTTTTTAAGCCTTAAAGATTAATTCAAGCGATCCAAAGCTAACGTAAAGTGTGCATTGTTAAAATTTTCAAAGCTGTTTGGTGTGCTGAATTGGAACTCCCTTTTCCAAAATAGCGGACAAATTGGGGGCAAACCCAAAACACAACATGTAGACGTGCTTTTTATTACTTAAAAGAGGAATCTATATATATTTACTTGTAGAATTATTTACTTTTGACCAAAAATAAAAAAGTGTCACTATTCTTTTTAATTTAAAAATTAATTTTTTTTTTTGCATATGAACTTTGACACACTTAAATTGTTAATGTCCGTCAAGTTAGCATTACCACTTCAAAATTTTAAGATTCTAATAATTGGATTAATTGTCGTAAATTTGTCGTGAAAGAAAAAAATTGTCGCGCTTGTTTTTTTTTTTTATTAAATAACCCCTGGTAATTAAATAACCCCTGGTAATGCTAACTTGATGGTCAACTTAGCATTATCACCCTCCAAAGAAATAAAAAAAAATAAAAACGAGTATGCCATTAGTTGTCGTGAATTTGTCGTGAAAGAAAAAAAATTGTAGGAATTTTTTTTTTGCTTTAAAATATTTTTTGAAATTGCATCTATGAATACAGCATTTCTCATACAGCTTTGATTGGCTATATGTTTTTCCTACAAGATTTTTTGATGTGATTTTTTGTTTAAACAATTGTCGCTCGACGTTGTGTCAAAAAAAATGTCGCGCCCTTTTTCGTCAAAAAAAATCCCCCAAATATGACAAAATACCCCAAAATTGCATTTTTTTTAGTAATTCCAGAATTACCAGCAATTATTAGAATCTTAAAATTTTGAAGTGGTAATGCTAACTTGACGGACATGAAAAATAGTGCAGTTTCAATTTTTGTATTGGTGCCAAAATGTCAACAGTAACTTTGACGAAAAAAAATTCAATTTAAAATTTAATATGAATCAAATATTTCAATTCGAAACAGCTGGTATATTTGAAAGAAGAATCTGTATTTGTATTTATTGATAATTTTTTAGGTAGCGTCTCCAAAAATTTTCGGACCAGTATGTTCACGTAAAATATGCAGTAAATAAAAACATAACCTTACTCAATTCACAAAAATTGTATGGTCCGGTTGAATTACCCCCCCCCGCTTAGCTACGCCCTTGCGAAAAAAAATTCCAGGACAATATAAAACTTTGATTTTAATTTTACCTGCAGAAATTGCTTGATGTAATCATTCCCATTCTCGGCCATAAACATCTGAACTGCATTCATTGCTTTTGTAGATATTTTTTTGTTATTTGCCGAAGACAACGACAACGAAGACGACGACGACAATTCACTTTTGCCATTTTTCAAAACAAACAATTCCGGAGTAGTTTTCAAACAATGTCCATTGATATTTTGCTTAGACTTAACTCTCAAGAGTTCATTTGCAGGTCGCAGATCGGCGGTATTGATAAAAATCCCTGCACCATTACAAAATTCCTCACATTCATTGTTAAAGGCATTCGGCGAAAGTAGTTTATTTTCTTTTTGTCTCAAATGTTGGCGTTCGAGTTCGGGATATGTCTTCGAAACAATTGTCAAATTCGAACTTGAAGGATAACGACATGTGGACGAGAGTTTGCTTAACATATTTGTGGAATCGTTTGAATAGATTGGATTTGTGTAATCGACAATGACACCATCGTCAGTGATGCACGATGTTAAGTCTTCGTCGAGAAATGATTCAAGTAGATTGTTGTTAATGTTGTTGTTATTGATTAGTTTGTGCATGGGAGATTCTTCGCGGATGTCTGGTAGGTCGGTAGCTGATAAATAGCCGATGAGTGGAGCAGTCGAACGACATGTTTCCATTTCGAAATTATTGTTATTTCCTAATGATGGGGAATTGCTGCATGATGTTGGGAAAAACTGGTGTTGCTGTGGATGCTGAGCAAGAGGAGGGTTTTTTGGAGGATTTGGTAAGATAATTTCGGGAAGTCTAGCTGATATTTCCATGCGACTTAAAACCCTTTCGAAGTGATCGATGGTTTTTTCGATTTCTTGGTCATTTTCGAAGTTAGCATTGTTGTTCAATGAGTTGTTTCCTTCTTTTTTGTACGGACTTGAGATTGAGTTTACATTTCGAGGACTAGAAGGACACGATAAAGGTGCATCATTTTGCAACTTTTTCACTGCAATAGGAGGTGTATTTTTGGTTTTTTGCTTATTGTCTTTGGTCTTGATGTCCACCCTAGTAGCCTGATCGTGCTTTTCTGATGAGGGCTCTTTTCGACGTTTCGAAGGTGTGTTGTGGTGTTTTTGGAATTCTTTACTAGAAGAGTTATCCTTACTTGTACCATTAACAATACATGCAGGAGGATCTGAATTTTCCCTAAGACTAAATCCATTACTATTTGAGTTACTAATATTATTACTACTGGAATTACTGTTGCTATTACTGTTAAATGGATTTTGTACAAATGTTGCAGATGTTTTAAAAATTTTCGAAAAAGATCCAGTGCTAAAGTAGGACAAGCCGCCACCACCCTTCGACGGAGATGATTTTCCTCCTGCCCCAGCAGCGACGAGATTAGATGATTCTTTGAGAATATTCGGAATTGGGTCTTTTCCGGTATTGTGCAAATTGCTATTGGCTGATGGCAGTTTGGATAAAGATGATGATGATAATGGTGTTGTTGTTGTTGTTGTTGTTGTAGTCTTGTGTTTAGCAGGCGATGGAGACGAAGACAATGATTGTTGTGAAGGAGTTTGAGATGCTGCAGCAGTGATGCAAATTGATGGCGATGCAGTCGATGGAATGTTATTGTGTCGGTTTTGCTTTGATTTAATTGTTGAGAACATGATGAGAATTTAAAAGGCACTTTAAAGACACTTAAGCTACAACTAAATAGCATTGTTTTTTCTTTGTTGTTGTTGTTTTATTCTTTTATAAATTTTAAAATTCTTGTTAATTATTTTTTCACTTTGAGGAAAATCTACATAATTTTTTTTGTAAGTGTTGTTTAGGTAAACTTTCACTTGAAGAAAAATTTTCCCAAAACCATTTAGAACCGAAATTCACTTCAAAATCGGCTTTTGCATATTTTTAGGAGATTGATAAGATTTTGAAAAAAAATAGAAATTTTACAAGCAAACGTTCAGAAGTTGATTTTTTTAATCATTTACAAAATAAAATAAAATAAAATAATAAATAAAAATAAAAAATGGGTCCTTCAGTTTTTAAATACTCGAATGTATATTTTGTTGTGTTGTTAAAAAAACACTAGTAAATTTGCACTGCATACTTCTAAGAGAGTTAGTAGGCTTTAATATTGTATCATCCCTTGAAATGTATGAATGAATATTTTTTATCAATCCATGAAATATAATTACTATTATGAATAAATTAAATACATGTGTATTTTTAATAAGTTGGGTATTATTTTTTCGCTTAATATATTTGTTTGCATACTTTAAGGTGGTAATTGAAAGATAATCTTTGTTCTTTCAAATATACGAATTGATTAATCTTTTTTTTCGGAAAACACTCGAATTTAAAATTCATTGCATAGTTCTAGTAGATGGTTTTGTAAGTTTCATTTGTTTTTTTTTCTATAAATTAATCCAAAACTTTTAGCTTGATACTAACCCGAATCCTTAAAAGACTTTTAAATTAAATTTAAATTTTGTTCGTTTATATTTTAACTGCGTATTTGCACTTAATAGTTATATTTTCACTTAAGCAGCTTTTTATATTGCATATTTTTGGGTTGTGATTAGTATATTTATCCAAAAGAATTAAAGATGAACACAGTTTTGTTCAAATATTTTTTTATTTGCGAAAATACAAACGAGAATTCATGTGTTCGTATATAAATCTCCAAGGCAGTAAAATTCATTCAGTGTAAAAATCATTGCTTTGACCAATTTGCGTGGTGGTCAGAAAGTGTGTCATAATAACTGAAGTTACAGAAACGCAGTCACATTTTATTACAAATTGAGCAAAGCATTAATTTGTTTTATGAATGAATGTGAAGAAATAAAAAAAAAAAAAAATACAGCACGTGGGTTACGCGAAGCAAAAGATACAATATAAAATAGTATGTTGGCGGCAGCGGCGGCGAAGCTATTGAAGCAATGAGCATAAATTAAATGTTTTTTTTTTTTTGTTATTGCAACTGAAATTTATTTTATTAAATTGATTTATCGTCTAGAAAACTTATTGACCCGAACCGCGTAGCCATCATTGCTTGCGAAAAGATTTACAAATGCATCCAAACATACGAGTGTTAAGCCGAAAAAGCCCTTTGACCTGCTGGAAGGAATCGTATATATTAAAAAACAAAAAAGTGTGTAGCAAAAACATAGCATTTGAGTGAGTTTTGTGACTCAAATTTGGAAACATAGAAACTGATGTTGTGATCATGCGCCTAACTCGAAAGAAGAAATATCAAAAAATAAAAAAAAAAAACGACTCCAAGAGTATGTTAGAGCTGTCACTACATCATTTTAGCCACTTAACATTGTATCTATACTGGTTTCGGGTATATCCCGGCTTTGATAGTGCGACTATAACAACCAACCGCCCCATTGCATCCAACAACTAGGTATTTATTTTTTTTGTTTTTAATTTAAAATCTGAAGCTTGTCAATGATGGTGGCATGGGAATGGGAATGGTATAGGTTGGGTACAAGGTAGTCTATAAAAATAACTAATTGATGTTGTACAAAATGAAGAGGGATGGTTTAGTGTCTGATGCCGAAATAACTGGGTGGGTGAATGGGTACTTTGTATGGACTTAGTGTGGCTTGGTTAAGTTGACGGTGTTGCCTACTTTATTTGCATTTAAATTACACATCGCTGATATAGGTACTTAACCGTGAGTTTTTCTAGGTTCTTCATTTCCACCGTGTGTACATATACGTTTCTACATACATATAACTACCTAGCTAGACCTACGTTTTTCCTGGTAATTTTTCACTGTCGTCTTTTGGTCTCCTCCATTCATTAGTTGGGTATAGAAAACGCATAGCATTGTAGCATTGTCAAGGTGCGGTCATTGAAACTTGTTGATTTTCATTTTATTTTTTTTGTTGTTGTTGACAATTTTGTTTTATATTTTATTTATATTCTGTTTGATGATATACTGATAGAAGACAATTGTTTACGGTTGGTTAGAGTTAGAGAGAATAATATAAGGAACCATTGAATTGGTGTTTAATTAACTTTCATTATTTTTATTGAATTGCTGCCAATATTTCTTGTGTGTGTAGGAATGTCCGTTGAAATATTCTAATTTGAATTTATTTTCTATATTATAATGAGCATACAAGATTTTGAAAAACAGTTAACTTTCTTGTAAGCAGAAAAAATGTTTCCCCATAAATTAACGAGTTAACATGTCATTATCAGTTCGATGGTTAATGCACTGATGCTATAGTTCCATAGATATTGCATGCAGAGCAAAAAAAAATCACTTTTCAGTCCTGGGACGCAATAATAGATCCCACTTTGATCAAATTTATGGGAACTATATAATTATGATTATTAAAAAAATATAATGCAAAATACCAATTATCAGCATCATGATTATCATGATCACGAAGGTCTCAGCCATCTCACAAATTAAACCAGAATTTTGCAGAAAAATTTCTCAGTTTTGTTGTCAAAAATAAAAAGGGGTAAAAAAACACCCCACCAATCTTGCTCCATAGCAAATTTCAATCCTTTCATGACTGATTAAGGTCTTGTATAAGGTCTACTTGGTTCCTTGAGGGAGGACATGTACAATGGGCTTTTAAGTCCGAAGAAACAGCGATTGACAATAGTGATTCTTCGTTTAATTTAATAGTGGGGCCTAGTAAGACAAAGTCCTTAACTACTTTAAAGTTGTGCCTTTCCATAGCGTGACGTTTTGGTCCGAGTCGATGATGTTTAGATTTATTTTTCGTTTTGTTCTCAAACAACAGTTAAGTCCATTTTTGCCGTCTCTGCTTCAATACTTGCAAATGCGCCAATAACAGTTCGCTTCCTTCTCCCGATAATGTCAATATCATCTTCACAAGCAAGAAGTCGAAAGGACTTTTGAAAAATTCTTCTGTTGTTGACTTGCGTACAATTGCTTCAAAAATAATGTTAAACAGATTCCGTGATGAAATATCGCTTTGTTGTAGGCTTGTTTCTCGATATCAAAGCGTCGGATGGTGTTTTTTTTTTGCCGATTTTGACGGAGTATCTCATCCTGCATAAGCACACATACATATGTATCTCAGTATAATTCTTCCTTATTATCGTAGCATTTAAGATAAGATAAAATAGTGATTACCCAGTCCGAAAGTTGAGGTAAAGCATTGTTTTTTGTCTCATACTGAATTTTCAGTTCAAATTTGTCGGAAAAATTCTTGACAATTTATTGGTCACATAAAATGACAATATTTTTTGATTTATGGAGACATGACAGTTTTCCTACAATTTTGTCAAATTATTTATTGACAAAAATTTTAAAATTATTACCAAGTTGTCAATTTGTGTCAAATTGTCACCTGTAACACTTGAAATTTATTATGAAACATGACCTTGGTTGAAAACACAGGTTTGGACTACTAAGAGCAAACAGCTTCCATTTTAATTCCAAGATTGTTGTTGTGTACAATTCCAACTGTATAATAATACTATTATAGAATATAGATACTCTCAGGAAAATTTATCAAGGAATCTCATATAATTTTGTACAACAAATTAATTCTGTAATTATTTTTTTTTTTTTGTCAGACAAAAATTCCGATTACAATATATTCTACGAAAACGCGGTTACTTGACAATGTTTTTTAATTTGTATTTGTTTATTTTAACAATTAACACTTGATATTGAATGCAATATAATAAAAATTTATGAAATAGCTATAATTCGTGAGTCATCAGAAAATTAATTTATTATTTTCATTTTTATTTTCCTTGATTTCAAACAATAATAATGATAATAATTTTTGTACACAATTATGTATGTATATTTATTTTTGCAAAATTACGTCATTTATATACATATGTACACATCAGATTGTTTAACGATTTTTCTTTCTTTTTTATTTATAGGTTCAAAGTGATGCAACATAGATAAATAGTATTTTGTTAAGTGGAAGCAGGTACATATGTCGATATGAATAAATACATTTTGTTTTTGCTAAATTTGATAAGTAGATAGATGTACGTATAAATTATACACTGGTGAACAAAATTAATGCAACGAAAAATATTTAACTTGTTTTAGTGTTTTTTGAAGAGCTGTATATATCTTTTTTAAAAGTGTTCTTAGGCTTTAAGTTTTGAGATCTTTGAGGAATTTTTTTAAGTCCATTTATTTCTCAATCATAAAAAAAATTCTAATTTTCGTTTTTTGAATTATTTAACATTTTTTGTATTTGTAATTTAAAAAAAAAAAAAATTTTCAACATGTTTTTTTTTTTTTTAATAATGCCGGGTAGTGTACATTTTAAGAATTTCACATTTCCTGGTTATTATTAGAGATTATTTGTGTTTTTCAAGTGTTTTTTTTTTCTGACAAATAAACTAAAAATTTCGTCTTTACTTAATTAGTCAAAAATAAGCAATGCTATCACAGAAAAAATTAGAACGAATTCCGATGCATGACACATTAACAAAACATAATTTATCAACAAATTCTATTTTAATAAAAAAAAATAACTTATTTCGCGTAATGTGTGTTCCAAGAAAGTGCAAGAAAAAAATAATACTGGTTCAGAATAAAGAATAAAACTTCATCATACTAGGATTTCTATAGAGATCACTCTAAACTTAATCTCTCTTACGTAGTGATTGTTTTTTTTTTTTTCTTTACAAAGACAAAAATGTCAAAGGTAATAATTACAACGTTTGCATTTCTGACTTTGCGGAAATTAACACTATTTTTTTTTTTTAACGACCGAAAAAAATCTTCATATAGAATCCGGTATTTCTTCTTAGGAAAAAAGTCGGAAATCTTTAGCCAAATTTCATGAATTTTAGGGGTTTTTCCTTTTATTTTTAACTGAGGAACTTTTTCCATAAAAAAAAACAAATCTTGACTTTATTTATTTCAAAGATGAATCAGGAAAAAATCCCTGGAACTAATTCCAAATATTAATAATAAAATTAAAGTTATTAATTTCTTCCAATGTAAATTAGGTCTACCAGAGAAACCACATAAAAAACTTCCCCCAGTTAATTTCGAGATGGTCTAAAAAAATTGATACCTTTTTTTCGCACGCTTTTTCTCAAAATCTATTGTTCTTAAAATCTATTGTTCTTACGAAAAAATGAAATCTTGTTTTTTGTTTTTAGCGGGATTGCAAAAGTTATAATTGTTTCCTTCACATTAATTTTTTTTTGTGCAAAAAAAAGAACGATAACCGCCTGTAAAATTAATCTAGTTATTAATGAGGCCCTATACATATTCATATGTAGAATGTAGAAATTAGCTAGGCCATTGCCAGTTATGTATGGCATTTTGTCTTGGAGATAACAAAAATTTCCTAACAAGTTTTTACTACAAGTGCCTTACGAGTATTTGACAAGTTTTTTCGTCTATTTTTAACTAAACTTGCAATTTTTCAATTTTTCAATAAAATTAAAATCATCGATTAAAAATTTGGAGTTCCTTTTATAATAAAATAAGCTTCCAAAGTTCCGAAAGGTTATCCTCCAGTAAAATCCATTGGCCATTTTTCGTCTATTTTTTTCTGGGTTAAAATAACAATCTTTGTTTAACTGTTAACATCAGTGGGGGTAGTCTTGTTATTCATAAGTACTTCATGTGATGAAGAGCTAAATTCGATTTTTATCCATCAATCTTTGTTGTAATTATTATTTTCTTATCTCTGGTGATGGCTTTTGTTTTTTTTTTTTTTTTTGTTGAGCGTAGGCTTAAATTCTGTCAGTATAAAAAATACTTATCAAACCATTGAGAAGTCGTGAGGTCAAGTGCAAACACACTATTTGTGCGAATATTATTATCTATTAAATACACACATATTCCGAGCATAAAACATTGAGTTAAAGCAATCAAGTTGTGATTATGATTTAATGTAATTTTATTATGTATATTGTTATGATTCCTAATTAAATTTTCAAGACCTATACATTTTGACTCACCCCAAAAGGATATTCTGGAAAATTATTATATATATCAATCATTTTTCTTTATCCACAATTTTGGACTTCTTTTTTCCAAGTAAGTTAGTAAGAAAATAAATCAGAAATAATTCTGCCTTTGAAACTTTTAAATGCTTATGACAACGACAGCAACAATAATAACAACAACAAAATAGAATATTAAAGATCTCATAATGATTGACACAGATTTATTGTACACCAAAGAAGGAAGTAATATTTTCTTTTGCTAATTTTAAACTAAGTTTTTTTTTTTTAAATTTTTTTTTTATTAAGGTGTGGTAATATAGAGGGGTGATGAATATTATGCACAGTTGACAACAGAAGAAATTATTATTTTTTGCTCATCACTATAATAAAACATCTTGCACGTGCTTTTGTTAAAAAAAAAACAACAACAAAACAAAAAAAAAATAAAAAGAGATGTGTTTTAAGCTTCCGTCATAGTTTCATAAGATATCACCCAAGATAGTTTACATATTTATGTATTTTTTTCTCGGTTTTCGTATAATAAAGATATTGATAACTACTTATGCCCTGAATTAGTCATGTTTCCTTGGCATTGAACACGAGTTTTATTTTATTATTTTTTTTTTTTGTATTCTTAATGACAGCATAATATTATTATATTATATAGAAGAGCAACCCGTGTGTGGTGGGAGGGTGGCGGGGGGTGTTGTATAGTAAAAAAATCAATAAATTATTGATTAGATTCACATGCATGCAGCAGAATTATTACGAGATTATGTTAGCCAACATAATTATAAGCTAGCAAAAGTGTGTTTTTTTTTGTTTTTGTTTTATGGAAAATGCATTGCTCTCCTTTTTTTTATTAAGTAAAAGTGTAGCACATGCTTATTTATAACAACGCCCCTAATGGCCAAATAATAAAATCAAAAATAAAAGAAAAAAAAAAACCTGTTGGCAATCCCATCCCAACCCCGTTCTTACATTACTTATCGATTTTGTCCATAAAAATACATAAATTAGTTTTTTTTTGTTTTTGTTGTTTTGTTAAAATAGAACTGATTTTGTTGTATTTGTATTTTACCTGAGGCAGATTTGCATTGATCTGACGATGCAAACTATCACGCTCCTTTTCCACATCGTGTAGCTTCATCTCCGACTCGCTGAGTCGTTCTTGTGCTTCACGCAGGCTATCCATAAGCTTATCTCGTTCGTCCAGCATCGATACCATTAGTTGTTCGAAATTGGCATCCTCGCCGCTGAATTGCGAGGACCGCTGCGAGATGCTATCCTCGGATATAGTCGGCATCACGTCGCACATCATGCTCCACATTATATAGTAAATTCACCGAGGGAGTAGAAATATATTTTCTTGTCACAAGAACTTCAGAAGATGAGAGTTTTTAGGGGGGATATTTTCGTTTGTTCGTTCGTTCTTCTTTTTCTTCTCCTTGCTCAAGATTCTCAAGGGTGTTCCGGGGTAAAATCACACCGAAATGAAATTCAAGATTATCAGGATGAGGCGAAAAAAAAAAAAACTAAAAGTTAGAAGAACTCCTTACAGTTAATATAAGCTCAGTGATTAAAACAGAAGAAGCATAAGTCCACTGTTGTTCGAACACTCATTTATAAGATTTAATTTTATGCAAAACCTTTTTGCTATAATTTTCATGAGAACACCAACATAAATTTATATATTTCTTGACTTGATAAGAGATATTCTCGTTTAAAGGTTATTTTTCTTTCCTTTTTTTATGTAATTATATACGATTTGTATGGGAGAGCCGTGCTCAATCGATATGTATATGAATTATGGCAAAAAATCTCCTTTATTATGTTATTTAGTTGTCATACAACTTTTATTTTGTTAACACATATTTTTTCATTCAACATTTTTTCTATGAAAACTCAGCAGCCCCTCTCCCCCGAAACCAAACGAAACGAATCTCTCGCACACGCACCACACAAAGGTGTGCAGAAAAAAAAATTACTTTTTTAAATCAAACCAAATGAAAAAACTGTTCACTCTAATGACTGACTGACTCCCCTCTCTATCACGGTTTTTTAACACTTCAAATATATTAGGTTTTCAAATTTATACATCATTTTCATTTTCAAGAGTTGAAAAACAAACATATTTCATTACATTTTTTCCACTTTTTTTTGTTATACCAATACGAACGTAGATCAAAAAAAAAAAACCCAGAATTTTTCTAATAAGGAAAAATTTCTCACTCGAAGGCGAATAGGCGAAAAAGTATGAAGGAAAAAAAAAAACTATAACTGATTGAATGAAAAAAACCACAGCCCGCCCGCAAATGTGTATTGCAATTTTTATGTACACTGCGATTGTTCGCATAAATCCACAACACACCGGATAAACTAATGCCCACAGTGTTGTAGAATTAATGTGGTTATTGAATTATCGAAACATTTTTCTCAAATGCAATTAGTTTATGGGAGTTTTTCGCGTTTTTCTATGCGAGATTCACGACAATCTATACAACCCGGTCGCCATGTTTGTCAAAAAAAAAATTGGATTTGTGTGATATGTCAAGAATTTTTTTCTATATACCTCTAGTCTCTTCTTTAGCTGGAGTTGTGTGTGTGGTGGTCTCTTTCTTATTTGACGATTGTTTCAACACCCTTTCGTTGAGTAATTTTTTTTTTTCTGTTGTATTTTTTTTTCACTTTCAGTCACGAATGACAGTTGACAGGAGTGTGCTCTACTGTCAGTTTGACAATTCGGAGTTCTGTTTTTGTTTTTTCTTGTTTTTTTTTTCTTCCTATTTTGCCTGCTGGTGGTGATGTCTTCTTCTCCAAAGTTAAAATTTCGGAAGAAAATCAGGCAAAGAGATGGTAAATTAGCAATTATTAATGTATTTTATCAATTTTTATTAATTAGAGTAGAAAATATATAGTACACTTAATTTGTTGGGTTTAATTTAAACTTGGTGGTAGCACACTCAAGTTCTTGTTGTTTGATTCAGAACCATCGAATTGTGTTTGTTTTGTGATATAGAATGAGATTTAAATCTAATGTTCATGTTGTTTTAGTTTTTATTTAATTATTGAACTCGTTATTTATTTTCATAATTTGTGTATCGTAGAATTTGGTTATGAGTGTATTCTTGTGTAAATAACTATTTTTTTTTATTTGTCCTTTCACAAAATCCAATAAGAATAACATCCAATAATTATGGTGGTGGAAAATCTAGCACAAGATTCCAATGACTTAAGACATCCTTGTATCTGTGTACATTATGTGTATCTTAGGATATGGTATTGTCAAATTATTACTATTTTCTCAAAGTAGGACGGAGAATAACTTTGACCATAAAGTTGCAATTTTAATAATTAAATATTTCAAGATGATACCTACTTTTTGTATTATCAATACTCCAACAATTGTGGAGTTGTTTTCAAAGAGAATTCTAATTTTTGATTCAAATATTTTTATATTTAAATGGTTCTCAGTAATTTCGATTCAATTATAATTTTTTTTAACAAAAAATTAAATTTTTAATTATTTTTAATAGAAAATTTGGAAAATAGAAATTGTTTATTGTTTTGAAAAAATACCGACAAATTTCTGTTAAAAGATATTTCGATCTTTAAAACATTTTTTGTTTTAGTTTATTGGTAGAATGTAATTTAAAAACAATGATATACGCTAACATTTTACTTCCTAACAATCCATAATGCTGTTTCCGGTATAAATTTATTTCATTTGAAAATTTTAAAACCCTTCTTTTTAAGAGTGGTATAAATCATTTTTCGCGTAAATGTGTACAAATTTACGAAATTTGATCAAATTTTAATGAATAATGCGTTTCTTTTAAAGAAACGTGGCAGAACATATTTTATAAAATTTTTTTTCAACATTATATTATTATACTATTTTTTATTTCAGTTTTAATGAAACTAAGCGAAAAATCAAAAATTTAAAAAAAATAATCCCAAAAAAGTAGGCGTGGCAAAAAATATTTTATGAAGAAGTTGGTAGAAAGATAATTGTCTATAGGTTCTTCAAAGAACACAACCCTTATTTCTATTGCCCTCTAGGATAAAACGACTCTTTTTTTTTTAAATAAGAGGCGTGTCAGTGGACGGAAATTTAATGCGATGATTTTTTTTTACCATCCCTCATCATACCTAATTTCATCCAATTCGATGTTTTTTTTATATATTCAATTCATTTTTAAATTGTATGCACTCATGTAATTAATTGCTTACTGATATTTTTTAATTTCAAAACAAATCATTAACATTTCAAAATGTTTACTCAAACAAAAAAAAAAAAAACTTTTTTTCAAAAGGAATCGTCCTACAAGACCTTGCAAATGCAATAACACTAGATGTCAAATCGAAACGAGGAAATAAAATCTCGAATTCCAATTCTACTCAATCAGAAGTGGAAAACAACATTTTCATTCATATACAAGATGATGTCTGGTTCCACATAGCTGACTATATAGATCCCGAAGATGTTGGTACGTTTGCCTTAATTTGCCGCCAAACTGCACATGTTGTTTCATGTGCTATATTTTGGAAAAATCTCTACCGACGATTTTGTAAAAATACCAAAACCCTACCCGATAATCTGAGATCAAGATGTGAAAATCAAATTGGTTCAATTCGAAGCAATGTTATTTGTGCACTATTTCACCTGCATCCACTATTCATAGCTAGAGTTAAAAAAGGCTATGAATTATCTACGGTCCATGGTTATAGATGTGTAAATAGTTGGCATAGAAAGACCGGACCATATTGGTTTTTCTATTACAAACTCTGGAATAAAACAAAAGCAAGAAAGCCTAAAGAGATTTTGGATAATGCCAACGATGAAGACGACGACGATGACGAATATGGTCTAAATTCTATTCTCAACAAACTCAATAATGTATTTGAAAACCCCGAAGAAGGAATGTGTTTGCTTTTGGTGATTACAAATAAATTCATACCTTTACCTGAACATCATACGAGTACTTCCATGACGCTACATTCTACACGTCAATTATTAAATTCCGATTTAAGGAACACAAATATAGAATTAAGTTTTTTACCTGAAAATAAACATTCATCGGCAATGTCGTCGGAAATTCTTTATGTATCGTGTAAACACAAAGTTTTACCATGGTGGCATCCGGATTATGAAAAAGTTCAATTATTAAATAAATTATAACGTTGAAGCTAAATTTTAAGTCTGTTCGTTTATTTTTCAAAGATGACAATTTTTACTAATTTTTTTTTGTAAGTGACAGAAATTTGGACAAAAATTGGTGAGATTTTGGGAAGTAACCGAACAGAGGTTTTTTTTAATGATTCCTTGGATCAAACCCTAAGACGATTTTTTTTTTTAAATTTAACTTTAAGAAAGGAAAATATAATAAAAATAAAAAAATTATTTAAAAATGCAGTGTTTTTTTTATTTCAATAAAAAAATATTAATAACTACATATATCCGAACTTTGAAAATCAAAGCAAAAAAAAAAAAAACTAATAAAATAAGAGTTACTTATTTAATTTTTGAATTTAATTGTGATGTCTTATGTACATACATACATACATAGGTCTCGAAGGCTATCGAAATTAACTCTACATTATATATCTTTGTATGCAAAAAACTTTCAAGCCTATTACACTGCTGGTGGGAAATGAAATTTTGTTTGTAGGTTCCAACAAGCCATTAAAAATGCAGTAAAGAAAAATCCATGGAGAGTCACTTATTACAAAAAAAATAAATAAAATCAAATTCAAAACAATTACAGAAAGCCAAATAAAAGAAACACCAAAAACAATCGCAAATGTTTTGTTTTTTTCAGCATACAATTAATTGTCCATTTTATTCTGTGCGAAAGAAAAGTGGAGACTTTTCCAAGTACATAATCTGATACCTGTGCCGAACCTGTAGTTTTTGCCGCCCCTAGGCAAATAGTTATAGTTAAATAAAAAAATCCTTACAAATTGATTGAAATTGCTGATTGTAGCAAATTATTTTTTAAATTTTGGAGAAGTCTCCACTTTTTTTTTTTTGTACACAACTGCTAGGATAATTTATTGTATGCAGAAAAATAGCTCTGCAGTTTTTTTTGTTGTTTTTCTCATAATAAAATGGCTTTTTGTGATTTTTTTCTGAAAACTACATGATTATTTTTTTGCTATTTTTTCATATTTTTTTTAATGGCTGTACGTTTATGTGTAGGTAGGTATACCACTTTTTTTTTGGCATTTATTAAAGTGGGACATATTATTGGGACTCAATAATACGTCCTAATGGGAAGGGCTATTTTATTGAATTAACTTATAACTATTAACTTATAATATAGTATTTTTTTATATAAAATTCTTTTATTAAGTTTTAGTCAAACATAAAAAACCAGATAGTCTTGATAGTTTTTAAGAAAAACGAAAATAACGAAACTTTCGTTTTACAATATTTTTTTTTTAATTTACTTTTATCATATAATAAAGTTACAAACTTTATGCCTCGACGCAACCTGCTACACACCCTTGCCTTTTGTCGCATCTTTTGCAAAACACCCTGTAAGTACATAAGCCCTTTGTTAATATAATTAAATTAAATTATATGTGCATAAATACGGAATTATAATACATAATTACAATAATCGGCCACGGTGAATAAAAAATTATGATTTGTTTTATTTTTCAGAATTTTTAAATTGTCAGTTTGATTCGAAATTAATAAAAGCTCATTTAAAATGAAAAGAATAAACTCTGGAATAAGGTAAGATTGATTTACCATTAAAAAGGCTTAAATGTAATTAAAGAAATTTTCTTTCAGTCTTACCCCAATACCACAAAAAATATTCATCACAAATACTAGTTGCACAATCGACGGCGGCGGCAGTGTCGAGGGCAGCAGTTCTATGAGTAACTTAAATTTACCAGTTTTAGTGGAAACCAACAATGTACGAGTTGTTGAACAATGGGCTCATACTCAATCAAAATTAAATATCATAAACTTTACATGGACTATAAATAATTTTAGTTTTCGCCAAGAAAAAACTGGTGATTGGCTAGAATCATCAACATTTTCGCTCGATGTCAATAATGAGATAAAATGGTGCTTGAGGCTTTATCCAAAAGGTCGAAATGAAGAATCCCAAGATTACTTGTTCATATTTCTTCGGCTAGCATCAAGACCTTGTAATCAATCGAAAATTTTGGGAAAATTCAAATTTTCCATTTTGAATCCTGATCCCAAGAAAACATTAAAATCAAAATTTTCCGACGTTTTGGAATACGAATATAATCGATTTTGGGGTTTCCCGTTGTTGATTAAACGAGATTTTCTAATGGATAAAGGTTTTCTACCAGAGGATAAATTAACAACTGTCTGTGTTGTCAGCTATGTATCTGAAAATATTAATATCTCTAGCCAAGATAATGTTGGCCAAATCAAAATTCCTGAATTTAAGATTACTGATGATTTGTGTAATTTACTTGAGAGTCAGAAATTTAGTGATGTCACATTGCTTGTTGGTGAATATAAATTTCCAGTTCATAAAGCAATCTTGGCTGCAAGAAGTGATGTCTTTGCTGCCATGTTCGAAAATGAAATAGATGAGAATAAATCAAGTCGATTTGCCATAACCGATGTTAGCCGAGAAGTTCTTAAAGAAATGCTACACTTTATCTATACGGAAGAGGTTCCGAAATTAAAAGAAATGGCCAAGCATCTTTTAGCTGCTGCTGATAAGTATGCATTGACAAAATTAAAAGCTATGGCGGAAGAGGCTCTATTTTCTAAATTGTCAATTGAAACAGCAGTTGAAACATTAGTTTTAGCCGATATAAACAATGCTAAACAATTAAAAGAACAAACTATACATTTTATCAGCATTCATGGTAAAGATATTATGAAAACAAAAGAATGGCTGAATGTAATAAAAGGAAACGCTCATGCTTCTTTAATAACTGAGACATTAAATGTCATATTCGCAAAATCGAAGTAAAATTTATCAATTCCATAATTTATTTATTAATTTTTTCCTTTTAATTCATACTTAACTTTTAATCTTTAATACTCATATATCAATAATTAAGTTCTTAATTGAATAAGTTTTGAAATAAATCTTTGATTTTGTTAAAATTCATTTAAAATTGTTAAAACACCGAAAATGGAATTACATAAAGTATAATGTTACTGTAAAATTCCGAAATGTGGAAATTATATAATTAACCGTTACCTTAAACGTAAAATTTTCAACAACATTGGTTAAATTTCGTGATTTTTTTTTTTGTAATTCTTGAACTAAATAGTAAATTGGGTGGCCCAAGGATTTGAATTCCTTATTTTTATCCTCTTTCCCGTACACGCAACTCCGCTTCTCCCCTTAGAGTATGTTAAGTCGCATAAGCTAAAAGTTTGAATATGAATTTTTTTCTATAAAAATGACCGTTAACGAGATATTTACTTAGAATTAGTAGGAACTTGTGGATTTAAGTGGTAATAGAGGGTCGTCGTCCAAGGCGAGAAATGGGCGGGCGGCTGAACTTAATTTTTGAAAATAATTGAATCCTGAGCCGGCTCTAGGTCTTTCTTGATTATATTAAAAAAGAAGTTTAAAATTAAACGACGAAACGTCTCAAGTTTATTTTAACAGTAATTAAATGCTTCCTCTGTTGATTTCCTAACACAAGTAAAATAGAATAAAAAAAAAAAGCATTTCAGTTCTTCACTGTCTGGATTATTTGTTATTTTAAATTTTTTGTATAATTCTGCACTATTGTTTACTTTGATTAATTTTATGTATAATGTAATTTTTATTGTTGTGGTGATAAAGTGTTAGGAGAGATGGTAGGGGTGTTGTGTGTGGTATAAAAGTAATTGAAGTCTTTAGTTAGAATTTGAAGTTCATTGCTGGAAATAATTGTTCGAGGTCAAAATATCAAAAATGAATTTTGTCGCCCTCTACTTTTTGAGCAATAAATAGAAATACAGAGGAAACATCAGATTTCCAAAACGAAAAACGAGCTGTTTTACAGCTAAACTGACTTAGTGAAAAATTGTAACGACTACTGAGGTGGCTAGGTCATACAGATCGATGGACCACAATGCTCGGGCCTGGAAAATTTTCGAGTCCACTATCCCCGAGTGTGAATGCAGAGAATCAAAAGTAACACAAGCTAAACTGACTTAGCGAAAAATTGTAACGACTACTGAGGTGGCTAGGTCATACAGATCGATGGACCACAATGCTCGGGCCTGGAAAATTTTCGAGTCCACTATCCCCGAGTGTGAATGCAGAGAATCAAAAGTAACACAATTGGAAGGCGAACTAAATCATATTGATGTTCAAAACTGGAGACAATTAGCTTGGGACCGAGCTGGCTATGGAAGCTTGTTGTGATGCTTTACTCAGCTTAACATTTAAAAAGTTGGTAAGTGAAATAACCTCTTTATGTTGATTATGAAGTATCGAAAATAATAACTAAACAAAATAAAAATACATTTTTGGTTTTGTTTAAATGTTTTTATTCCAATAATAAATTGTTAACTACAAGTAGCATTAATGTATAATGTAACTTAACATTTGTGTTAATGCACTTTTTCCACTTGAGAGATTGCAAAATACATTTGTTTTATTTTTTTTTTATTTTGTTTTTAATTAATGAAAAATTAAATTAACATCCGGTTTATTATATATTTTTTTTCAATTTTTTTTTTCAAGTTTTAATGATGTTAGCGACTTCTAATAAATATCCATTCTATTCCTTTCGTTTCTTTTTTTAAATGTGTTGTATAAGTTAAATAACAAAAACAAAAAAGATGATTAAAATTGATTACCAATAATGTTATAAATAGTTTTTTTTTTATCTATTTTTTTTTATTACATGATTTAATAATAATAATAATAATATTAATATATATAAACATACAAAAATAACCGGCTTATTGCAATTTTTTTTTAATTTTTGTTTTATTAAATATTTTCAAAAACTTTTTAACTGCGCGCTATTTTTCTTGTGTTTTTGTTTATTTTGTTTTCAAAAAATGTCAGAGTTTTGTTTTTAATTTTTTTTTATCATCAATTTGTCTGGTTTCACTAAGAAAAATAAATAAATAATTATTTAATTTGCCATTTTGGAATTCAAGTTTAACTTAATTTAATAATTTTTTTATTTTAAACATTTTCTTTGTTCGTAAATTTTATTCGATTTTTTATAGTTTTTTGTTTGTTTGTGTTGCGTATATATTTATTGTATGCAAATATTTGTTAAATAAATAATAACAAATAAAAATTTTAAACAAAAAAAAAAAATATTAAAGGAAAACAAACTAAAGCAGTATGACTAGACTTTTTGTTTTTTTTTTTTAATTATTTAAATTGTTATTGTACATTTTTGTATTTCAATCATCATCACCATCACCACAATTCACAAAGCTTCTAAGTGTTTTTATACGTTTTTTTTGTTTTTTGTTTAAATAAAAAAAAAATTATATTTTTTGTAATTTAATTTATATATTATTAAAAATTGCATAAATGGAAAAATATATAAATGTTTGTATATATATGAAAAAATAACATATATGAGAGTATGCCTCCGATGCAACTAAATTCTACAACACACACGCACATCAAAGTTTTTTTTCTTTGTTTATTATGTTTGTTTTTTGTTTGTTAATGTTTTTTTTTATTTTGTTTTTCCTTCTAAAATACTATATAATGTTAAATGTATGTGTGTAAATATAAATGTGAATTCTCACAACAATATAATACTTTCTACTTAATACCATAGGTTTGCTACATTATTTGGCTGCCAATTGATTTGCTTGTTTGTTTATTTATATATCCAACTAATTGTTTTTATTTTTGTTTTTGATTAAAACAGAATCAAACGTATCATCATTATATCTCACCATAAACTTTTTTTTTTTTTTTTGTGAAACCAGACTTCCGATTTGTCAACTCTGTTTTTTTTGGCTTATTTATAAGCACACATCAGAGATTGGTTTTATTGCGATTTTGTGATCGGATCTATTTTTAGTTCAATCAAGATCCTTGTGAATTCTTTATCTTTAAACCTTCTGTTGTTCTGTGTTAGTTGTTTTTGTCTTGTTGTTTTAATTTTTATTTTTTTGAAATTTTTATAGAGGAGGCTATATTTCTTCAAAACCCATTTTTTGATGTTTAAAAGAGTTATGAACCACAAAACAACATTTACTAAAAAAAAATATCAAGTTTGAAAAAGCTTATACAACTTAATCTAAACCGTGATTTTATTGCCCTTTTATACATATATTTAATTTATATTCTTAAACGACTAGAAAAGGTTGATAATTTGTTCAATTCTGATACTTACTTAAGATTGAGCAACGTATTTATTTTTTTTTTTAACTTTACAAGAAGGCTATCTATCCTAAGTGAAAGTAAGAAGTAAGTGAAAATTTTCATATAAAACTTCTATCAATTTAACAGCTTTTCTTTGTTTTAAATTTTACTGAATCCTTGCCTTTGAGGTGCGAAATATTACAATTTAATTTAAGATTATTATTTATTATTTATTGAAAATGAAAATCTTACAAAATCGTTGGCGTAAATTGAAAAGCTACAATTTCCCAAAGTTAGTTATCAAGTCGTGTGACGCAGAACGTTGGTAACTCATTAATTCTTGCGTTGATACACAAAGGGTAAAAATCCCGTTGACACAGATAACTTCAACGTATTTTGAAACAGCATTCATGTAATACAATACAGACTGCGTTGACGTTATTACGTTAAGGAGTCAATGCGTTGACAACTTACGTTGTCCACCTAATCGTAGCTTTTAAAACACAGTTATAAAATTCATCACTTAACATTCCACGATTTAAATTATACCAACTTTTGTAAGTCTCTTCAGACCATTTCTCTAATTGACACGAATAAATCAAAATATTCTGCTTGAGATCCAAAAAAATGGAACATGTTTTTTTTTCATTTTCATTCCACATCAGGAACTGAGAATAGGATTATGAACAGCGGGAAATGATTGATTACACATAGGAGAGTATTTTTTTTTTATCAAGGCGCTCATTATTCAATTTATTGTTTATCGAACATTTGACAAGTAATTAGATCAGGCTAATTTTGCTCTTTTTTTTTCCTTGAGAATGATTGTGGAACGTATACATTTTTCTGTGTAAAAAAATTGAGACCCTTAGGAGCATGAACAAAAATACATTTTTCATTTCTAGAGACATCAGAGTGTTTTGTTTTAAAACATCAGTAATTGTGGAACGTATACATTTTTCCATTTCACATGAAAATCATATACTAAGATCACACACTCTCTGTTAGTAACAAGAATGCTAAATGAGTTCAGTTAAAATGAAATTTACATGCAATTTACCTTCCCCACGATTTTTTAAAGTCATTTCATTGTTTTTACATCACAAAATTACGAAATATCTTGTGAAAAAAAATTGTGGAACCTATTCATATTTTATTTCATATTTCACTAAGGAAAAACGGACTAGGCTTTGGGTAACAGGAAACAAATTATAAAATCACGAAAGTAGTGTTCTTGGCAATAATTTATTGTGGAACGTATTTCTTTTTCTAAGTGAGGCTTTACATTATTGATAATGATACGTAAATGTAGATTCCTCATTAAAATTAAATTTGGAGGAGCTGTCAACTCAAATGTAAAATTTTGTATTTTTTTTTGTTGTTGTTTTGTGGGAACCAAACCTGTTGCGTTTAGGAATTCATTTCAAAATTATGTATTTAATAAAATAAGTTTAACATTGCTTCTGTTTCTTAAATATAATTTTAAATAAAACAGAATTAAATGTTACCTTTTTCTAAAAAGAGAAAACATACATAATTTTGCCCTCCCCATAAGCTTTCTCATCATTCTAATCCATTTTAACAAATATTGTTGTTGTTTTTTTTTTCATTTTTTTTTTTGTTAGGGTGTTAAGGGATGATAAGTGCAAAAATAAATAAATATATTTTATATTTATATATAATAATGTGTTTTATGTGTTAATTTTGTTAATTTATTTTTTTTTTTGCCTTTTTGTTTCGTTAATAATAATATATAATTGGAAGTGAAGTAAAATTTCCATTTTTTTTTGTCGTGTGTAAAAACGGTATACGTATTCCTTTTTGTTTTTTTTTTTTTGTTGAAAAGTTAAAAGATTTGTGCATCTAATAATTGCTATTGTTTTAAATATTTTATGTATATATATATTTAGGTATATATATATTTTTTTTATTTAAAAAAATGTATCTTAATCTTGTTTTATATTTTTTTTTTTGGGGAAAACTTTTTTATTATTTTCAAATTTTCAGTCGTTTTCTATATTCTTGTAAAAAATCATTACCTTCATGTATTTTCATCCGAGAGTTTTATTTTTTTTTTTTCATAAAATATTTTATGTTACTGTATTTTTTAAAAGTTTTTGTGTTTTTTTTTTTAGATGTAGTCCGAAAATTTTTTTTAAATGCTATTAATGATATTTCGTACATAGTAGTAATTAGTTAGTAGAAAATTATGTGCTATCCTTTTTTTTTTTGTTTTGTATAAATTATTATTTTTCTTTAAATGATTTGTAATTATTTTTTTTTTTCATTTATTGATCCAATGAATAGTGCTTGGATTTTTTCCAGAAATTTTTGAAAAATCCTTTTTTCTTCTGTGACTTGTGTAAATTGTTATTGAAATTCGATGTGCTCTCTTTTGCTAGAACTTCTGTAAAGGTGTTTATGTATTATTTTTTTTGTTTTGGTTAATTTAAAAAAAAAATTAAATCAATAAATTAGATTTAATTAAAACTTACTGGAAGAATCTATACCATGTTGACCACCAGATTGAGGGGAAACTGCATCTTTGTTCTTTTTACTTTCTCGTTCTTTTGTATTGCCTGTGGGATTTTTTCAATTTGGTTATAAAGACAGATATTGTTGTTTTTTTTTAAATACCTTTTTTTATAAGAAGGCTAGTGACCCTACGAAGAGCCTCACGTGGTGACTTATTCAAAAATGTTGGTGTTAGATTTGGTGGCAGAGTAAGAGGCTTTCGACTACTTCCAGTGCCGGACATTCCAGCAGTTCCATCCCATGCCCGCATGGAAGAAGATTGTTGTATTCTATGTAAATGATCGAGATTCTCTGTAGATGCAGGACGCATTGATCTTTGTTTGGGGTACCATCCTCTAGCCGGACCACCGGTTAATCGTAGCATTTCACCAGTTTGTAGTGCTTGACTGAGAGTTCGCTGTCTGCATCCTGTGAGAGTGTTACCAGCTCCTTAAAAAACAAATTTCAATTTCAATTTGAAATAAAAAACAAATTAATTTATTTACCGATTCCAACAATTGAAGAACCAAAATTCATATTTTGGGCATTTGTACTGGATCTTGGTGCTGTTCGTGAAACACTCCCTCCTCCACCCACTGTCGGTTCTGTAGGACGTCGATGGGGTGTACGAGCAATGTCACATCTATAATTAATACAATTTTCCTTAAAATAAAATATTCCTGTTTTTTTTTCTGTTTAAAAAAATTTATACCCTCTAGCAAATATTGGAGTCTCTGGTAAACTACAAGAAGTTTGAAGACGACTCTCTTCTCTAGGTGTTGTTTGAGTTGGTGGTGTTCTTCTCGAATACGAGCCAGGCAAATTCCTCTTAGTTGAACCACAAACTGGCATCTCACATGGCAATGTCCCCGGTGTGCTTGCATGTCCGTAATTTTTTCCACATTTTTTCGAATATCCACCATCCATGGAACGAGCTTTCATTGTATTCGATGGCATTGGGCTACGATGTGGAGGTATAGCAGGTGGTTGTGGTATTGTTGTTGTTTCATCTGGAGTGTATTTCCCAAAATGATTAGGCTTTGAATGCAATTTCATATCATGAATGCCTGAAGTAATATGATCAGAATCCATATTATCTTCGATATCAGTTGGTGAGGGCGGCAATGGAGGTAGGCCATCGGAGTCCTATATACATATAAGATACACAAAAGAGTCAGAAAAAATTTGACTTTTGAAGAAAACAACAATAACTAACCACCAACTCTGGACTGGACGAAGTTGGCGTAGGCGGCAACGGACCAAATGCATTCTGTGACAAAAGCATCTCCTTAGCACTTTCAGATTTATGAACACCAGGTCGGAAGCCCAGAGAACGGCGTTGTTGTGTTATATCACCTACCCGGGCAACAGATATATCACCACGCAATAACGCACTTATATTATTTTCTATTTGACGCAATGGGGCACAGCCAGATTGAGATTCACTATATTGTTCTTCGTCTTCTTCTAATGGTGGAGCCAATTCACGGCGTGGTGTTGTAGCATTTGAAGCATGAAGATCACCTATTTTGTCAACGAAATTTGTTTTTTATTTTATTTTTCGTTTTTACTTTAAAGTGATAGAAATTGTTCTATTTCGAAAATGCAGAAAAACGATTTTCGAACATAGTATAATTTGCCCCAAAATATTTGTCTGCTAATTTCGAAATTATCTAAAATTCGTTTCAAATAAAATCGTAGACTTAGTAAATTTTTTGATTACCTGAACCAGCTTGTTGTCGCATTATTGAAGATGAAGAAACATTTGGATTACTATTGCTTAGTGAGAAAAATCCAGACGAATAATTATTATTTCCACTACTTTCCATGTTGTTAAGGCACCCTTCACTACCATTTTTCGTCGACTTTGTATCCTTTTCGATTTTATAATCATTAGGACGTTGTAATAATTGTGAGGGATGTTCAAATGATGAGGTTTTACTGAACGTAGGTCGGTTTTCTAAAAATTTAAAACAAATTTGTAGGTCTAATAGAGTTTAAGAAAGAAATTGGGGGCCAAATAAATTCATATATTATACACATACCAGAAAAATGTTGATGTTGATTGGTTGAATCAAAAGTTGGTGATCCTAAATCTAATGATAACCTCGATCTGGTATAAAATATTTTATTATTTTTAAAAATTCATGATTTCAAAAAAATAATTAAGAAATACCTTGGAGACAGTCCAATTTGTTCTCTAGAAATTGAATGATTATGCGATGACATACCCAAATCTATGCTATGTCTTGAATTCGGTATCATAAGGCTTTGGCTATTATTATAATTCGATGAATTACACTCCGGACTAAGATTTGAATGCATTGAAGTGGATTTTATGGCAAATAATTCAGGCAATTGTTGACGTTCTTTGCGGCCTTTTCGTATAATGAATGTTCCCTTACCGACCATATTAGCCGGAAATACGGGCAATATGTCTTCGGCATCGGAATAAATTGACGTAGCCTCATCTTCGGTACTACAAACTTGCACTTGATGTTGGGCAGCTTCAAGTTGTTCTTGGCCATTGTCACTAGTTGATGTGACACTTGATTCGGAAATGCTTGTGCTATTTCGTTCAATCTTAAAAAAAAAAAAAAAATCAATCATATTAAATTATATAAAAAAAAAAATGTTATTTTCTTACCACTGGTTTAAAAACAGCCGCACTAGTAAACTCCTGCCTTTCCCTGCTTCCGGGTTTTTTATGTTTATGATTTGATTTATGTTTACTACCAAAAATATTATTTCCTGCATCATCAACTTCATCCAAATTAATTTCCCATGAAATACTTCCTCGTTTTCGTGGAGTTGCAGGTGCAGAAAGTGATGGGGTTGGCGGTACAGTAGGTGGCGCTGGTGGCGGTGGTAATGATTGATCTTCAAGTGAATCATCGGAAAATTCTTCATCAGACGAGCTTTCATTTAAACGTCGTTTCTCACAAAAACCAGCATTATTATTGGACGATTTCAAAGCGATATTACTTTCGACTTTTGCAAAATTCTTTAACGAATCTGTTATGATAATTCGTTGACTTTCAAAATTCGAATTCGCTAATTCACCGCCACTACGAATTGAGCATAATGGTGAAGTGGCAAAAAGGCGCTTAAGGGGAGAAGAATTTGATGGAATGTTTGTCACAAATATATCAGCATCGTTTGAATTTGAAAATTGTGCATTTCGACAAACTTCTCGATGTTTTTCTACAGAGCTAGCTAGAGTACGTGGTGGTACTCGTGTTCGTGGTGGAGATGCTCTTCCTGGATATATTGTCACTGGATGTTCGTTTACAATAGTTTCTTTAAAAAAAAAAGAAAAAAAAAATAGTAATTATTTTATTTTGTTGTGGCATTTAGTGACTTAGACAAGTTTATACCAATCAGCGGAAATAAACAAAAATGCGTTTATTATTTCAATCAAATATTTTTTCAAGATGAATAATGGATTCTTGGATTATTTTTAGTGAATTCGACCAATTTATACCATTCACCGAACACACTAACAAACATTTGAATAATCTCTGTAACAGGATAGAACTACATCACAAGTGAAATATAATATAAATTATCAACACTTGTTTTATACCAGTCATGCGTACACAACAGATTTTCAGCATACAAATATCTGTATCGTACTAATCGTCTAATGTTTGTAAGATAGCTCCGCTTGACAATTTAAAATAATCAAATAATACAATTAAGAAGAAGAAACTGCTCTGTTTATACCAATTAGGCCCAAAAATCGCCTTTTTATTAAAAAAAAAAAATTATATATCTACCTGGAATTCTTGCAACTCCACCACGTATAACTGCATTGTGCACAGCACTTATATCAATACCAAGAGCATTTCGCTCGCCATCAAAACTGCCACTTGATATCGCTCGGTCACCCAATTTATGAGCCCCTGAGCATGGAAGACTTGAATATTTGGATGGAATACATGCTGTAGTTCGTACTTTTGGCTAAAAAAAAAATTAAAAATTAAATTTTATACCAAAAAAAACAAAAAAAGAAGAAATTTACCAGAGTTGTTTGACTGATGCTTGGCTCGCTGGGTAGTTTTTCTTGACTAGTGATTTCAACAGGACTCGTTTCAACATTATTACCGTCGCCATTTTTTATATCCACCACAGCAGCGATGGCGGGGTTGGTTGTGGTGGTGGCGATGAAATTATTGTTTTCGCACGAACGCACTGGAGAAGATAATGGTTTCTTTTCTTCCACCAATTCTTCTTCTTCGTCTTTTGAACTGTATAAGAAATATTAATTAGGAAATTAACTGATTCTGTGATTTTTAACTGATTTTAAATTTTTATCAAACTCACTCATTGCTTTGCATTGTAATATCATGATTTTCAATGCTTTCACAATGTCCACTATCATTTGATTCAACTACAGGCCCAAATTTTTGCTGCTCTGGAGGCGTTGACACCTTTGTTGTCCTTAAATTTAAAATTTTTACAATTATATTTTAAAACAATTTTTAAATTGTAGATATTTATACCGTCTTCCATTCATGCTCATGTATCCATCATCTTCAGATTGATTACCTTGTAATGGACTACCTTGATCCTGTATCAGCGGTAGCGATTCTGGTTCTTCAAATTCTGATAAAATTTCATCGAGAACTTGAATCGGTTCCGGAATTTCGTCATCGAATTCTCTGTAAATAAATTTAAAAAAAAATATCTTATTATTTAGTATTTTGTAGTTTCGGATAATTTGCTGTCTGTTAAGTCAGTTTATACCAATCAGAAGATACATAAACTTCAATGTTTTCCTCTACCTACTATTCATTAGATACAGTTGCTTGAAATGTGAAAATAATTAAATAGTAGGAATTTGGAAGAATATTCGATACCAACATTGTATTTTTGCTTGAACACTTAACTGGTATAAAATAGAAAACTGGCTGCTTACGTCGAAAGTCTCGAAATTTATTACTTTTCTCACTAAGTTTTTGATGATTTTCACATGAAAAAGAATTCCTAATCAATTATAGTTAAATAACTGAATTATTGGACCGCTGATTGGTATAATCTATAGTAGCCTTGATACAGTGCGGAAAGGGCAAATTTTGCATTCGTAAAAAAATGGAACTCTAGGGCTTGTTATAATTATGGTATCACACAGAAGATTTTTAATTATATCTGTCTGACTGCTACAATTTAAAAGGCGGTTTGGGTGATTAGCGCAAAATTTAGACGGTTAAGATGTCAAGCATTTTTAGTATAAAACTACTTAAAAATTATTTAAAACTTAGAACGTTATAAAAATAACTTAATTGACAAGAATTTCAAAATGTCTTTATTTTATACCAATTATTTGTCATAAAAAATCATTATGACAAACAATTAGTATACAATGTCAAATAATGACATTTTGTAAGGCATAGAAGGATTTAAAATTCGGAAATCGTTAAGTTGTTTTTAACATTTTTGGACTTGTTGAGTTCTTTTAAGTTTTAAAAGGTTTGTTGCCTTCTTTGCAGTGCTCAAGTCTTAAAAGACAGCAAACAAAAAAAGAATTCAAACATTAAACAGATTTGCATCAGTTAAAGACTTCTTCAATCACTCAAAAATTTCAACATTTCCAAAAGGCTTCAAGTCAGCTAAGAATCTAAAAAAGACATTTAAGAGACTTCAAAGAATTCAATCATCAGTTTAAAAAAAAATTGCATTCTATCAATTTTAAATCCATTTCATTGATATGTAAAAAATAAGTCTCCATAGAGATGGAAAAAATCCAAGGATTATAAGTCTGCCAGGGCTTAAAAGTAGACTTTCTCAGTGTATAGTTACTTGTGCCTATACCTTACCTACCTAACTCATCATCATGTCACATAAACAAACACAAAGAACAGAAATAGATAGATTGTTTAAAAAGTTTTCTATGTCAATCCCCACAGTTGGAGGATTAAAATGCAGTTAGGTACGCGATGAGTGCCACTATAGTAGCTTCCCTAAAGAAAACCCCCCTTCATTTTACAAGAGTAACGAAGAATATATTATTTATGTAGACAAAAAGAACAGAGAATGTAAAATAAAAAAAAAAATAAATAAAAAAAAACCTACATGGCTTGCCCTGTACAGTACACTTAAATATGTCCACACATTGGCATATGTATGAGGTGAGTATGACACCTCTATATGAGGAAATCACCTACTACTACAACTCTTTTGATATTCCTACATATATTTTCCAGCTGAAAGAAGAGTGTGCTGCGCTCCAATTTCACACGCCATGTAACTTCGAAGCAAAGGTTGAAAAAGAAATATTAAAAAAAAAAACGGAATAGAAAAAAAAAATAAAACTAACATTGTTTAAACGAAGGAAATGAACAATGGAAAGTGGTAGAGGTAGATTTGCAATTGAAATTGTCGGTTGGTTTCCTGTTATTTACTGGTTAGGAACTGACACTAAACGGTTTTTTCTGTCAGATTTTTTTTTATTGCATAAATTATGCACCATAAAGAATATCAGTACCTAACTTACCTACTACCTACAAAGTATTAATACTAAAATTCATTCATTTGTTAAGAAAAAAAAAAAAATTATGACACAAAAAATAATCTTGAACTCAAGTATACCTCCCATCAAATGCAAATATGTATGTACATATACGAATTTATTTGTTCACCTAGTCTACAGGCAATGTATTGGTTTCATGTTGATGCATACAGAAAAATACGGCACAGGGTTATAAGCCCACAGGCCAAAAGTCCATAATGGATTTTGACCCACTTAGGTGAGTTAAAAGTCCACAAATCTATTGTGGATTTTAAACCCACCTTGGTAGGCCAGAAATCCACAGGAAATTCTTGTGGACTTCTGGCCCATCGATTGTGGATTTCTGACTCACATTTTAAAAATATTTACATTTTTATTATTTATAAAAACCATTTATTTTGTTTTTTTTTAAGCGAGGGTGCTCATAAGCGTGGATTATAAGTCCATAATTGATTTTAGAAGATTTCGATGGAAAACATTTTTCCCCGGTAACTCGTTTTTTTTTTTTTCAGAAAAAAAAATTCCTTTTTTTAATAAAAAAAAATTCTGATCTACTTGAACGGCATGAACAAGTTTCTGCGATTAAGTAGTTCATTTTATATTTGTAGTATATTTTTGATTATTTGTTAAAATTACAAATTTTATTTGAATCCTTTATAAATATCGAAACTTTTAAGAACAAACAACATTTTTGTTTAGCTGCGTCAGAATTAAACCAGAGAATTGCAGTTTGCCTTAATTTTAAAAATTACCTACATACATATGTACATACATACATATGTATATAGCGACTACATATTTTTAAAAGCTAAAATATTCAGCTACAAATTGTAACAAAAATTGTATTCGTCCGAGCAGTGTGTTATTTTTTTAAGAATTTAAGAACTCGAAAAACACGATTTTGGTAAAGATAAAGATCTCAACAGCGTTAAAATTTCTTTAGAATTAATTACTGGAGAGAATTTTTTTAAGTGGGTCTTTTTTAATAAGAAATATCAACCTTCATTTACGCAATAAAGTAAACTTATAACCGTGCACTAGCCGGTCACAAAAAAAAAGTAAATATTTATGTTATGTATATTAAATTTGTTGAATGGCAACAAAATGTTTAAAGTTCGCTAATTTACAAGCTGACGCCTTTTAATAAATATAACATACATATAACAAATCGTACAAGCTTCACGTAACGTTCTAAAAACAAAAAAAAAATCAATGGGTGTTACATTTAATTTGAAAGTTTTAACAGATTTGACCTATTTTCTTGGCTTTTTTATACCGTCAATGTTAATTTTGCTCAAAAGTTGTAAAATTGAAAAAAAAAAAGAAACAATAACATTAAAGAAGGTAGTGCTTGAGTCAGACAATATTTAAATGATAGGTAGTAATAAAGTTTATTGATACCTGATATTTTTGTTTACCTATACGTAAAATAAATAAATAAATTAAAGATCCTTCATTATAATAACCTTGACCGATTACATTAAGTACGTGTGTACCTACTCCCAGTCGTGAATTTTTTTTTTAATTTTTTATATGTCATTAATTGAAGAGACTTACCTACACAATTAAATTTTCAGAGTGTGGAACTGGTCTACTACGTTCTTTCAAAGATCTTGTTATCGGACAGACATCGAATACTATAAGACGTACATTTAGTCGGGATGTTGCATAACAATCATATCAATTATATTATTATTTTTATTATTGACCTCTAATTGGGTGACACTGATCTCATTCATTTGCATAGATTACAATTCACATCTCGTGAGAGATTCAATAGATGACATTTTTTTAGATTTTTATTAATTAAAAAAGAAAAAAAAATTTAAATAACTTGTTTTGATAGTTTTTTTGAATTTTTTTATTCCACCTGCTTCTAAATCAAAACCCACATTTTGTATACATATCTACACAACAAACCACAAAACATGTATCAATAAGAGTGTGGGTAGATATTATGTTTACATTAATTTTGATTATTTTGTTTTTGGAAGTATAACTGTACACAGAAAAAAAAATTAATCCTAATGTGTCTTTCATACAAAAATTATTAAATACATTTACGAAGTACGACGCCGACGTGTGACGTGTGACATTAAGGCCCAGTTTCATAGTGCATACTTAAACTAAAGAAATGACACTCAATTCTTCTCCCAAATTGGCCACTTAAGTGTCACTTACTTAAAAACTGTAAAACTCAGCCTATGGGGCTTTTAATAAAAGTGATGATCATACTATTCGTACTCGTGTACTTGAAATGTCAAAATATTGTGTTAAAGTCAATTATTGTATACTGAATTAGTATGGCTTGCATATAAATCATAGTGATACCTCAATACGGCTTGAAAATTTATTAAATTTATGATCAAATTAATCAAAAAAAAAAAAAATAGTCCAAAAAAAATAATCTTCTTTAATGAGCCAAATACATTTCCAAAATTATAATTATTGTTTTTTTAGACCAAAAAGCTTCTCACCCTGGGCTCTGAGAGTCGAGTATAATTTGTAGGATTTATATATACATTACATTGTGTGTTTTGTGTATGCCCGATTACTTATTCATTATTCCTCTTCAAAATAGGGTTAATCTATTCTGATATTCAACTCGGTCGGAACTATCGATTATCGTTAATGTTTCATCCAATTTAGTTCAAATTACAGTAGACTCTCGATTAACCGAACTCATTCAGGATAATCGAAAATTTCGGTTAAATATATGAATTAGTTCTTTTTTTTCAGTCATAATTTTAATACAATAAAACAAATTAGTTTTATCTAGAATAATTAGCAATAAAGAAATATAAACTAATGCATACAAATTTAAAAAAAAATTTTGTTCATTTTTATAAAATTGTACAAATTTTAAATAAGTTCAATAGCAATCATTGCATGATTAATAGAGTGAAATTTAAATAATCGATTATTTAATATGTATAATTAATTTGTTAAGGAATACATTTCCTGGTTGATCGCATCCCCGGTTATAATCGAAGGTCGGATAATCGAGAGTCGACTGTATTTCTTTAAAGCATCTGTTTTTCAAGTGCAAAGCGTTGCCGTTATTTATTTTTGGAATTCTCAAGAGAAATTTTCCATCGTAATTTATAGGGGTTTTATTTGATATTAGAATAATCGTTTCCCTCTGATGCACATTGGGGTATTTGACAGAAATTTCTGATCAAATTATTATTTTTTTAAATTGAAATGTTAAAAGCGCTATTATAAAAAACCCATGAAAACAAATTGAGCTAATTTTATCAATAACTAATTAATCATTATAGGTCTGATTGTTTACTTTCTAAAACTGCCAATTTCATTCGAATTTTATTTTTTCATTTAAATTTTGACTTATTTTAAACTTAAATTGGTGGAAATATTTATCTTTTTAGAATATTTTTCTGTCTGTCCTATTTCATCATAAGGTCTGTTCGTTTACCTCTCAAAATTGTCAATTTCTACCAATTTCAGTCCAATTTTTTTTTTTTAACTTTGACTTAACTTAGAATTAAAAGTCTATATTTTGTCTGTTTGCGTATTTTTCTGTGTTTCCTATTTCATCATTAAGTCTGTTCGTTTACCTCTTAAATCTGTCAATTTCTATTAATTTCAATCTAATTTTTATTTTTTTTTTATTTAAACATTGATTTATCTTTGAAATTAAATTGGTAGAAATCGACAGTTTTAGTAAAAAATCTAACGTATTTTTGTGCCTTTTTTTGTTTTTTTGTTCAGCTTAGTTATTGATTTGATTTTTGTAAAATCTTCTGGGAATTTAAATCAAAATGGAAATTAAAGACAAACTGAAAGAACTTTCGATATGTCTCTTGCTTATTAATCACTTTTATTTTTAAATAAAATATAATGTCGGCATTCAATTAAAATACTTTAAATCCATATTTTAAGTAAACAATTTAAAACCTGGGTTATAAAGCTAAGCGCTATATAATATTTTTCTGTGACTAATTTAAAACCTTCCTAATTTTAATAAAACATTCACTTTCTGATTTAAATTCTTACTTTTATTTTTACCTATACCTATCCTTAAGCACAAAAACAGTTTTCAGAATTCCAAATATAGAAAATGTTATTGAAACAGAATTTTTTCTATAATCCAAAATTTAAGTGTCGAAAAAGATTTTCAAAGAATTCGACAAAATTTTAAAAGGTAAAAGTACTTAAAGTTAAAGTTAAGTTTCTCTGTCATTTAAAGGTCAGGTTTGTATTTTTCTTCTTTACATATTTAGGAATCTATAACAATTTGCCTTTTTGTGTTATGTGCAAGTATTTCAAACCAAATTAGATTCGAATGCAAGTATTTATTTGATTGAGTAGCAGGTTGTTTTTTTTTTGCTTGTCAGAAATACAATCGTTTGTAATTTGAGAAATCACTAACTTTCCATTAAAAAGGGGGTGGTGGTTGATGGTGTTGTTGTTAGACCGCTTTCTATTATATCTTTCTCTATTTAATCAAAAAAAAAAACAGACAATTTTTATCACGACAAGTCTATTTTATCCAGTTGCTAATAGTCCTCGCAAAATATGACCTTCGTGACTAAGCTAGATTTCCATTAAGATTGTTAACTTATGACAGTCGTTATAGTATCGACGTTAAGAACAGTTAAAAGTGCTTTATTATTATATAGATCGAATTTTCACACACCTACCTATGTGGTGACCCCGACCGCGACTATGGTGATGGTAATGGAGGAGTCGATTTCGGACGGAAATAGGTAATTTTATAAAATATTTACAAATTTTTGTTGCCATTTTCCATAAAGCTTTAAATAACCAAGGCGGCTCTGCTCTGACACAAAACCCCCGACCGACCACCGAGTGTTGTAGTTAGTAGGTAGAATATATGTAGATATAGGAACACCTCTCAATACACGATAAAGTAAATAGCTACTGATGAATATACTGACTGCTACTGCTATACCTTACCTACTCAGCTACTGATGTTCACATTTCGTGCGAGTGCTGCTAGATACAAACAAACAAACAAACACACAATCAAGAGATCTGTGCAATTGCGCAATTTCTTATAAAGAGTTACCTTATAGCACACACAACACACAGTGTATTCTTTATTACTTTGCCATTCATCGGTGTAATTTTTTTTTTTTTTTCATTTTTCATTAGAGAAAAAAAAAGCCCAATTAAATTTCAGAAAAATAAAATTAAAAAAAAAAAAACCTATCTATCTAGCAATCTATTAATGAAATTGCATCCACCATCTCTATTCTGTGTCATAAATGAATTCGAAGGATATTTTTTTTTGTTTTTAATGTTTTTGTTGTTTATTAATCTAAATAGTCGTGTCTCTAATGAACTTACTCTAGTTTGGCTTTGAATTGGGCTTGTGCTGCATTGTCGTCGGGCTCGGGATTAGTACAGGGGTCTGCCATTGTTTTTGGGGTTCCCTCTCTAAATCCATCCTCCACAGTATATTACATTAGCCCTGCAATATACATATATATATTTAAATGTACACACACACACAAACACAAATATAGGCACACACATGTTCACACAGCACGAATTTGGTTAATTAATAAAAATCTTCACACATTTTGATATTTGAAATAATTTAACAAGCGAGAGGGTGAAAAATCAAAAACGAACAAAAAAAAATTTGGAATCAGAATCACAGCAAAAATACCCACACACAATCCATTATATTTCCTTCCGTTCGTCGTCGTTGTCGTTGTCGTCGCCGTCGTTGTTCCCTTTTCTTCAGTATTTTAATATAAAAATATGAGAATAGGGAACAGAAAAATAAAAAAATAAAATAAAAACGGTGACGACAGGACTTCTTTAAGGACGAGAAGAATTACCACTCTGCTCCTCGCTGGATGATTTGAAATGTCTGGAATCGATTTTTCTTTTGCGGCGAAAATCATATACGAAATGTTTCCACTTTTTTTCTTCCTTTTTTTTTATTTTTTGCTTTTTTGAAATTTCGATTAAAAGTAACAAATTTGACGATTTTTATTCACATTTGTATTTAATTGGCGATTTAAACAACTCTTGGATTTTTATTTATTTTTTTTTTTGTATTTTTTTTGGACAAAGTACCGAAAAGAACAGAAGAAAAAAACTTGCTTGTTTAAAAAACCGAAAAATAAAAATAATCGTCACTTTACCTCTCTGCGATAAATAAAAACTACACTACACGAAAAAGTTTGTAGGTAGCTAGAGTTTGAAAGGAAGGAATTATAATTAACTCTCCAAGCTCTCTCAGAGTCTCCATTTGGTGTTTCTTAATGGGGGGGCTTTTTTAGAAGAGAGGAAATGAGAAAAAACGGTATTGTTGGTGGTGTGTGGTGGTGGTATTTTTGAGATTTGAGGAGAATTGTGTATTTATTTATTTTTATTCGTTGATTTTTTCACCAGAAAAAAAGTACTAAATTTTTGTTTTATACCAATCGATTTTGTAGTGATATCCAATTAGAAACAAAACGGATAAAATTAAATACGAGGAAAAATTGGATAGCATAATTTTTCTAACTGGAATTTTTTTTTAATTTTAGCAAAGTCAAAAAGTTCAGTACTTACATCTATTCTACATGAATTGAAATTGAAATTGATATGAAAATGTATTCGACGGGATATTTACAAATTTGCATTCCAAAACTTGTATTTTGAGTTCATGCGTCAATCTTTTCGACGCTTCTTTTTTTTTGTACATTTGGGAACTGAAAATATGGTGTGAAAATGATTGAGGGTTCATTCATTCATTCATTCATTTGAATTTATTCATTCATTTGAATTTATTCATTCATTTAAATTTATTCATTCATTTGAATTTATTCATTCATTTGAATTTATTCATTCATTTGTATTTATTCATTCATTTGAATTTATTCATTCATTTGAATTTATTCATTCATTTGAATTTATTCATTCATTTGAATTTATTCATTCATTTGAATTTATTCATTCATTTGAATTTATTCATTCATTTGAATTTATTCATTCATTTGAATTTATTCATTCATTTGAATTTATTCATTCATTTGAATTTATTCATTCATTTGAATTTATTCATTCATTTGAATTTATTCATTCATTTGAATTTATTCATTCATTTGAATTTATTCATTCATTTGAATTTTTTCATTCATTTGAATTTATTCATTCATTTGAATTTACTCATTCATTTGAATTTATTCATTCATTTGAATTTATTCATTCATTTGAATTTATTCATTCATTTGAATTTATTCATTCATTTGAATTTATTCATTCATTTGAATTTATTCATTCATTTGAATTTATTCATTCATTTGAATTTATTCATTCATTTGAATTTATTCATTCATTTGAATTTATTCATTCATTTGAATTTATTCATTCATTTGAATTTATTCATTCATTTGAATTTATTCATTCATTTGAATTTATTCATTCATTTGAATTTATTCATTCATTTGTATTTATTCATTCATTTGAATTTATTCATTCATTTGAATTTATTTATTCATTTGAATTTATTCATTCATTTGAATTTATTCATTCATTTGAATTTATTCATTCATTTGAATTTATTCATTCATTTGAATTTATTCATTCATTTGAATTCATTCATTCATTTGAATTCATTCACTCATTTGAATTCATTCATTCATTTGCATTCACTCATTCACTTGAATTAGTTCATTTATTTGACTTTTTTGTGTGTAGTACGACTTAAAAAAAATTAAATTCAGATTATGGAATCCGTGATTCAGTGATTCGTAGTACCACGACAAATGAGTAAAGAGAAAAGAGAACCCTGCACTGCGAACCACTGCGGATCCAGTGTTGCGGATTCCATAATCAAACATGAATATTTTCCCTTCATGGTAAACAAGTGCCTTGAAATAAATGTGAAACGTTCATTAATTCCCTGCTGATTCTATAATCGACATGACCAGGGGAATTTTATACTCCTCTGAATATTTGATTGCCTCAAACAAAAATTAAATTTTGCACATCATATTTGTAGTGGATGTTATTGAATCTTAAATAAGAGATCTTCAACTCGAGGCCAAATATGGGATGGGATAATAATTACTTTGTTCTTAATCTATATTGTTCCACCAAAAATTTTTTCTTATCAATCATTCTGTTCATTCTTACAAGTGCCGTGCATGTACAATCCTGATTGCATCTAAAAGACCGTATGTCAAACAAATAATATTGTCTAAATATCAAAACTGTGAGATGTAAAGTTATTTCGGTAAATTCCTTTCGTCTAGATTAAAATGCCCATTTCGTCTAGATTAACTTTCACCATCTACTACAATCCATTCACCAATACCACTAATAACCAGGTGGCGCTCGCATCGCCAGAAAGAACCACCGCTGGTCGATAATTTTCTTTTTTTGATAGATTCGTCTAAAACAACAACACACAAAATATTATTCGTCCAATAAAACAAAATGGTTGAAGATAATAGTGTTGTAAACAGTGAAAACAGCTAAATGAAAAATTAGAAACTTTTTTTTTTCAATCAACTATGCAAAAACAATTGCTAAATTTTAATTTTAATAAATTTTGTTTGAAAGTGAAGTTTTAGATTTTGTTTAAGTGAACAATAATAAATTGAGTGTAAAATACAAAAGTGCTCGTGTTAAATGTCGTTTAGTTACACATGTCAACGTTAGCGCACCCTTTTTCTGGTAAATTGGATTTTTATTTTCTTCTGTATATTATATTTATTTCTATGAGATTGTTTAACTTTTTGTTAAGTTTACGATCTTTCTTTTTTTTATTTTTTTTTTTATAAACGTGATGTGAGTGTTTCGCAGCGAGTTGATAATATTATTCTTAAATACATTTATAATAATTTCTTTTGATTTACCTACATACATTGTGAAAGATTTTAATTTTTTTTCTTTTCTTTTGGTCTTACAGGAACTGACCCAAATTCTACGGTCATACAAAAGAGGCAGAGGTCTTTTCGCGAGTGAGTACTTCAATTATATCCATTTTTTTTTTTGCGTGAATAATTTATTTTTGGTTTTAAATTTCCTATTGTGAACACAAAGAAAATCCAAATGAGAGGCGCTAAAAATGCCGCTACTAAGAAATCAATTTCTATTTTAGTTTATATTTATATCTTTGATTAGTTTACCAACTTGTGAATTGACTTGCCAGCTATAAATCTATTGTTTTACTGAGTGCACTTATGCTAGGTTAATTTCATCTAAATTCACAATCAAAGAAAAAAAAAAGAATTTATTTAATTCATTGCCTGAGTCTTTCAATGTGGACCTTTACAAAAAAACCTACCTGTGTCGTGATAAGAACCAAAACAAGAAGAAAATATAGTAAAACACGATTTTTCCTCTTAAGGACTGTTCAGGTAGTCTGACCAATTGAAAAACCTATCTCGAATATTTTTCCAAAATTGAAGTTTAACAATTACAAATCTATCAAAAAAAAAATAATTTTGAAATATATTCTCAAGTTGACATGCTTGTTTTTGTCACATATGAATTTAAGATTTTACATTTACTTTTTTTCAAATGAATTAAAGCTTCTTTTCAAGATAGATATGTAGATAGTTGCAAGAGTAAATTGTTTTAGAACATGTCAAAGATTACACTGACCAACAAAATTATTTTTTTTTTTTTTGAAACAGAAGTAAATTTAACTCACCCAGAATTTAATAAAGCCCTAGAAATCGAAATTAGCCAAGCCCTATCCAGTTTGCTTCGCGAAACAAAAAATTAAAAAAAAAATGATTTATTTGAGATTTGTGGCTGGGACATTCCAATCCAATAAGCATATCAAAAGAATTGTTTTTAAAACATTATTTTTAAATTCGTAGGTTAAACCCTTCAATTCTGATAAAGTTTATAAAGGTACATGGCTTTAGTTAAGCCAATTTCATGACATTCAGGTCGGCAGTCATAATTTTAAATGCGTCAAAAGAAGTCGAATAAATATTTTTAAGCTCAATTTAATTAATAGTAATTTTTTAAGCTCTATTTCATTCTTATCTTAATACTTTTATTTAAATTTTAGTTTCGTAACCAAACTTGCAATTTTATTTTGACAAATTAAATAATCGATTTAATAAAGAATTTTTTTTTTTGTTTCTTCAAAAATTAGGTAGATAACATTATGAATTTTCATTGATTTAAGCTGCCCCGTGTTACGGTTAATTTAACTTGTTTCCCACTTTATTTTCAAAATCTAAAATTTATTAAATTTTTTTTTTCCAAAAACCTCAATCCCCGTCAATATGGCTTTTAATATTTTTGAAAAAAAGCCAATGAATTAAAGAATTATGCGGTCTCGAACATCAGACAATCTTACTACCCGTCCTAACATCGGAATTTGGTACAGAGCATTTGTATTTGAGGCTCTAGAGAGGAAATTTAAATATTTGTTTTAGCTAATTTAAAACAGGAAGCCTGCATACGATTTTTGACGAATTTGGTCGAAATCGGGTCTAAGGATAGTTTTAGATTAAACTTTGTCCTTTGTCAATAGTATTAAAAATTTGTTTATTTTTTTTTGATATATTTGTAATAACAATATTGACACATTTCTTTAATGACTGGACCGATTTTATTTTTTTTTGTAATTGTAATCTGTTGCTTCTAAACATGTAGTTCAAACAATATTACATTTAAAGGATTTCAAAATATCAACAAAAAAAATTTATTTTTAATACTCTTGACCTTGTTCAAATGTAGCCGAGGAAGAAAAATCCAAAACAATAGAAAATATTTTTAAAATGTAGCTGCTACATTATTTTAAAGGAGGTCATGTTTAAAAAAAAATTGATATAAATCCGTGCCCCCGTTAACTAACGTTCGGCGGTCGAGGACGAAAACTTGGGTTATTCATTCATAAACAACTCAGCAAAAAACCAGAACTACCGGATTTGACGCAAGGTCAATATACGTACATATACTATTATTGATAATTGTTTTTAAATTTCTCTTAGTGTGTTAAATCAAAACAGGTGCCGTTTTGACAGGTGCAATACACACATATGTTTGTTATTAAAACCGTCTTAAGTTTCTTTTGAAATTCTCTGCAAGTTCTTCCTTCCTAAAAAAACAAATCCATTCGAGCAACGCTTCTATACTTTGCTCGACAATAAAAAGAAGAAGAAGTACATCCCTGAACTCGCTTCATTTTGTCCATAACAAGTCTTTTCAACAAATTTAACTCTCAGTCTCACTCAACACTCCGCTCAAACTGAGTGCTTTGCCCTTTTGGTTTTTCATTTCCACTCTGTCAACGAGTGCCAGTCTACCAGTGTATTCTCTTGAATTAGTGAGTTTAGAGTTGCGGTGTTAATCGGTCGCAGGATAAAATAGTACCAACCTGTCTTGGTGGTATTTATACAAAAAAACACGTGTGATAAAGAAAACAATAGAATAGAATTGTTCTGATAGTGTATCGACCTTTATATAGGAATACCAGTGTTATTTCTTTTAATTAATCATATGGTTATATTGACGAAGTTATAAATAAAATAAAAATAAATAAATAATAAACGGAAATAATACTTCCACGCCCACACATCGTCGTCGTCGTTTCGTAGTGTTGTCGTATTTATAAATTTACAAAAATTGCATTTCGAACAAAGCTCAAACTATATACCATAGCCACCAACTATATACAACACTATAGAGCAATTTCAATTCTCTCCGTCTAAAATACAATCAATCTTTTTTTTTTGTTGTTTTTTCTTTCTTATACAAAAAAAGAACAGCAGCAGCGAAATTGCATTGAAATATTAAAAAAAAAATAAATAAAAATAAAAATAAATATAAAAGAAAAAAAAAAAAAAACAAAACAAAAACGTTGAATAATTTTTAGAATGCAACAACTAACACAGTAAACATAAAATATACTGCTGGGGCTTGCTGGCTGGCAGAGTGGCAGTTGTAGCACTGACGTTTTGTTTTAATGGGAATATGGCATCGGCTAAAAATTTTTCAAGGTGACAGACTGTGCTGTGCTGTGTGCTGCTGATGTGTGTGCAGCTTTAGAAAATTGTTTACATACTCATACTTGTTGTTACCTACTATTGTGTTTTAAAAATGCATCCATAAACAATTAAATAAGAGAGTTTTTCTATTATACGTATCTACCTACCTACCGACCTACCTACATATATTCCATGAAACAAAAGCACAAAAATCCACTAAGTCAGTGAAAATAAAATCGAGTTGAGTTAAGTTTCTGCTTATACTTCCTCCGTACCCCTTCTTCTGGTGTTTGCCGTGCCTAACCCGCGCCCGTGGAGCTAAAAAAAATATATAATTTTTTTTTGCTTAATGCATTCATTTTGTTGCAGTGAAGTATTGTATCTTTTTTTTTTTGATTTTTTTCTTGGAAAGTGTATATGGGTGTATTTATATAGTGTGATGTTCTTCGCTGTGCAGTGACCTCTTTTTTAAATTTTAAATGAAAACAGCAAAGAAGTAAAAAAAATTAAAATAAAATAAATTAAAAAAAAGCTCTAGCCAACTTAAATTACCAGCCTTTGAGTAGAAAAAAAATACATAAGCAAGCTGGAACCTTATGAGCTAAGTACGATGTACACGTATGCATCGCCGCCACCACCTCCACCCGATGGTGGTCATCCCGCCCATCATTATGGCATATCGCCGGCATACCTTACAGCAGCATCGTCATCATCGCCTCACCATCAACCAGCGCATCATAATCTAAGTAGTCCTAGTCCTTTATCGACGGCCTCGACGTCGATATCAACAATTGGGGCAGCTGTTGCTGGTGGAATGGTTGCCCCAAATCATAATTCACATATCAGTGTTGTACCTTCACCAGCATCGAATTTATCGGGTAATTCGGGTGATATAGGAGGATTAGGATCAAATATGCATGGTGTTGGTGTTGATTTACATCATCATGTTGATTCCCAACAACAACAACAACAACAACTTACCGAACTATCTGCCTCACAATCAAAAAGAAGAAGGTAATAAATAAAATAAATTAGCTACTATTTGGCTTCTTGTTATTGAAATTCTATGGAACATAATATTTTAGATGAGATATCTTTATTGACGAAGAATGAAGACTAAAATATTTATTTCAAAATTAATGACACACAACTTACACATTGAGATTAATATATTTATGTTTTAATCTTTTTACTAAAAAAAATATTGTGACGATATAGGAGTGTAAAATTTTTATTGAAAAGGCTATTTTGAAGGCCTTGAACCTGTCATTTCGATGAAATCTCTCTACACATAATTCTTTTCTCAGTAGGTAGGTACCCACCTCATGTATGTTATAAATACACATTGGTGCAAAATTTTAAACAACCCTATTTTCTGATTGTAAAGTTTACAAACGCTTTCTTATTCTGCTTTAAACACTTTCTAACTAGTACCTTGCTAAACCTATTTTTTTTTTTTCATAAAGTGAGTAAAGAAATGCCAATGGGCATATTTCAGCCTCCTTGTTGATAGAGAAGTCGATAAAAGTGGGTCTCGCAATTCTGTCTGTCACTTTCCTTTCGGCTGTAGCCTAAACGGGTGGATCGATTTTCTTTAAACTTGGTAAATTTTTTTTAAGACCAAAAATAACGGTATACTTCGTACGATTTTTTTAATCAAAAAATGAAAACCTTATTTTTCTCAAAAACGTGCCCACAACTTAAAACAAAATACAGTAATTTTTTTTTACAAAAAGACTACCATTTAAAAAAAATTCCCATAGAACCATTTTTTTGATTTTCGATTTTCTCAAAAATAGTTCAACTGAATTTGATCATTTTTTTTTTATAGAAAATTTTTCAAAAAGTTTAAAAAGTTTTGCATACCAAAATTTCCAAATTTTGTTTTTGTTTTTTGATCAACTTTAAGGAAATAAAATGTTGAATATTTTTTGTTTATAAATTATTATATTATTATTAATTATAAAAATTTCTCTATGCCGTTAACCATTTAGAAATTATTATTTGAAATAGCGATATTTCGTGGGAGGAAATAAATGTTTTTCTTTTTTAATTCCATGGTCTACAATCTTTCGACAGTGTTTACGTTTATATGTTAAAAATTAAAAACTGATATTTTCGACCTTTTTTTGATCTTGAATAAATATGATTTGGCGACTTTCAAGACAAAATTTTTTGTTGCTAAATTAAGTTATTCACTTGAATTTTTACATAAAAAAAAGTTTTCTACATTTTACCTGGGCTATGTTGGAGTTTCGATTTACACACAATCACAATTTTGTACTCACAATTTGTCATAAAACGCGATTATTATGCCTGTTTGGTATTTTCAAAATTAAATCAAGTTTTCCAAAACTAGTTTTAACAGAAAATTTTAAAAATTTGTGAAAATTTTTATGAAATTTCACATCAACGAACAGACCTTACAGCTCAAAAACAAATTGTCAGTACGGGAAGGTCAGATGTTTGCCTCTTTTCTCTGACAGCATTGACTTGCATAAATATGTTGCTCTAAGTCTCACAAGGCTTCCGTAGTTCGCAATCTAAATCGCCTCAAATCGGAGATTTCTCAAAAGTTTCAAAAAGCAACAAATTCGAAGATTTACATATCAAAGGCTTCAAAAGGCAACAAAATCCGAAAGCTCCTCTTTGTTTAATCTAAAGCTACTGACAAAGCCTTTACGATTTGCTTTCAATATGAATAATGGTAACTCGATCATTTTGTTTTCGGTTTTCATTCAGAGAGATTTGGTTTTTTTCTTCAGGGGAAATTTCTTTGGTTAAGTTTAATAGCATTGTTAAAAAAAAAAAAACTTCCGCCATAAGTACTGCATTGACAGTTTTTGTTGAACAGAGTTTAGTTACAATTTGTCTGATATTATGGAATTCGTCCCTGGTGCTGGGTAAATATAAAGAGTTTGTAAAGAAACTCATAAAAAGCTGTTTTCAATTTTAACTTCTCTTAACTCTTCGTCTTAACGCTTAGTTAGTTACTTAGTTATTCAACAAGTTAAAAAATTTTGTTTTTCATAAATTGTATACAATTTTTTTTTTGTGTTACAGTTTTGTTGATTGATCACTTGTTCAAGAAATTGTTCACTAGTTGACTTGTTATAGGCCCCTTATCTGTTTTAAATGAGTTTGTTTTCCTTCCTTAAAACAGTATTCTCCAGCTCCCGCTTTTAAATAGTATAGAGCCAGTTTGTGAAACCAAATCGTGCATTTATTTTCCAACAAAGGAGAAGGAAGGTAATCTTAAAAAAAAAAAAAAATATTTCAACATTTTTTTTTTTTTTTTTCGAATCAAGATGATTTATTCTTGAAAAAAACTTCAATTCTCTTCTACATAAACCTACATACATACTTATAAAAAAATCAAAAGAAAGCATATCTATAAATGTATCTTTATACTACATAGGTAGATACGTAGACACATAGGTATGCTTCCTTAAACACTAACAGATTTATAAAATAGGCACTTTTCTATGGGATAACATACATACGAGTACCTCACTTCTGCTGCTGCTGCTGTATAGGTACACTCAATTCGACGAATCTCCGATTTGTTGGTTTGATAACACATTTTTCACTGTCAAAATAAGATATGGGACAAAGCACACAGATTGTACCTACTTGATGGCTTCTTCTTTTTTTGAGGATTTTTTTTTGTTTTCGTTTTTTTTTTATTTCGTTTGTCGTTTGGTTGTTACTTAGAAACGAAAGAAATCTCTTTTTATACTTTTTTTTTGTTGTTGGCTGAATTCCTTAGCCCAGTGTTGTATGTTCTTGGTGTTGTTGGTTGGATGGTTGAGCCCACATTTGCCATATACCATCACCATCATCATCATCATCACCATCAACATCATGACATCGGTCTGGGCAGGGCCGGGGACGGGGCGCATAGGTACGTATACGTCGTCGTCGTACACCTTGTTGTAGTACTTTATCGTATTTTGCTTTGGTCTTATAATGTTCGTAGACACTTTTCGAATATTAATGAAAAGTTTTCAAAGAAAGAGTCTTCTACATAAAATCAACCATGTACCTTCTACACTCTTCGATATTCGTTTATACCCAGAGACTATGCCATGGTGGCGGTGACGACGACGACGACGATGACGACTATACGGGAAAAAATTGTAAAAAAATAAAGAACAAAAAAATCGTAAAGATATCAAAGATTATTTTTGAGATACATACTCGTATATTTTATTTTTTTTTTTTTTTTGATTTCTGGTTCTATAGACTTCTCCTCATCGCACTCTCTCCATCGATATCTATTTTGCTTTGTACCTACAGATCTAGATAAATTTAGGGTAATAAACTAAGCATCAACTGAACAAACACTCGTTGTTGTCAAAGTGAAATGTCTTTCTTTCTTTCGAACATCCGCATTCAAGGATTTTTCATCTTCAACCAAGGATGAAGATTTATCCTAAAGGAAATGGTATTCCGAAAAAAAAAAAACATCATCATGAACACATATTTATGTATTTATTTGTACGATTATAGCAGTAGGTATAGTTTGTACTTATCTATGTTAAAAAAAAAATATATTTAGGAACGTTGATGCAAGTGAAGCGTTTGACATTTTCTAAAATAGGTATCATTGCTCTCTTTCGAAATAAATGTTCCATCTAAAATGTTTGCCCACCCAAAAACTACTACGAGTTGTAGGTACAGATTATATTTGATGGTAAATTTGATTTGTAATTAGTAATATTGTGGAAATTTAAAGGAAGGGTTTCCTATATTCAAGGCAATATCCTGTCCATGAACATCAAAATTAATAGTGGTGTTTTATTTGCTATTGAATATCCTTGGTTTTGTTCGAGGAAGGAATTTATTGACCACGGCTGGATTTGATCTTTTAAGGAAACAGAATTCTGAGATTCCTCAAAACGTTATTTCTTTTTAATTCTAAAACCTCAACCTTAAAGAGTCGTCGTGTTCAAATTTCAGGCTAAATTTCTGTATACAAATTTTTGAGGAGAGGCAAAAAATTTCATACTAGAGAAGGCGATTGAGTCTCCCATCAGTTCGATTTTAATTTTTCAAAACACAAAAGTTGATGAAAATTTTAACAATTTTAGAAAAAGAAATTTTAAAAAGCTGTTGCCCCAACCCTTCTCTAAAAATGTTGTATACCGATATATTTTATTTCTAAATGCAACAGGAAAGACAATAGGAGCGCTTACTTAAATTATTTACCTATAGATTGATTTCATTTACAAAAAAAGAACAAAATCGTGAAGAAATTTCGATTTGGTTAGCTTTAAAAATTATAACTTTTTCTTATGCCTGGATCTTCAAGATTCAGGCATATAAAAGTTAAATGTCAAAATACATTTGTAAATAAAAATTAAGTTTGGGTGCTGAAAAAATTCATATTACGTGGGTGATTGAGTCCTTAAAAAATAAATACTAAGCACAGCACACGTGTTTCGAGTGAAGCGCTACATGCATCGATGGATATGCTCCATATCTGTTCTAGCCATTCAGAATTTATAAATTGATCTTGGCTATCTTATAAACGTTCGATGCGACAAAAGTTGAACGTACCAAAAAGTTAAGATATTTTAAATTGTTCAAATCCGACATAAGTCGATCGTACCAAAAAGTTGGATGCGTTTAAATTGTTATCTAAGGATGAATGTTGTTGTAATCCCTTTTTGAAAATATATCTGATGATTTTTGATGCAACAAGATCCTTAAAAATGTCTTAAATTTCCGATGAACGACAAAAGTCGTTTATCAATAAATTAAATCAAGCGATATTCGTAATAATAGCCTAAATTTTGTCAAAATCGATTGTATTGGATTTGGTTTTAAACAAAAAAGCAAAATAAACGTTATAAACCTGAGAGCAGAGTTGCTTAAAATTTATCTCATAGACATATTCCGGCCCTGATATATATCCACAGGTAGATTCCAAATAATCAAACTTTACGCCTCACCTACTATTTGACGGATGAAAATACTAATGACTGAGTCCTTGTTGTATGATACAAATCACGTTTATGGGATTTACCCGCAGTCAGAAAATATATAGCACTAAGACAGGCAACGTTCATTGTTTGGTTGGTTGGTTCGTAGCCTCGATTTATGCAAAATTGTTTGCAAATGATAAATTTACCATCAATAATAATTTTTTATTTTTTTTCCTTGCTCCTCTGTATTCGTATAGATATGTAGATATATTTACACTCCCCAGATATGATGTTCTTATGTATCATACATATGTATGTAATTTTTATGAGAGGGTGGATATGACTATACTTATCCATCATTCGTTTGTCTTTTCAAGGCGAGGATTAAAAGGATTTTGTTCAGGGTTTATTATGGATTTTCTTTAATAGAGCGGTATCTATAGATTAATGAGGAAAACAATTGGATTTAAAGAGTTCATAATATTTACGATATTTTTTTTTATAAACTTTCAAATTTAAATTTGTAATTCATTTGATAATTTTTATGTTAAGTCAACTTTAAAATTGAATGTATTAACTTAGTCCCTGTTTAGATTGTGACTTTTCACTACGCCATTACGATGGTTTTGTGGGTGAAGTCGGTGAAGAGAACAGAGCTCCTCTCCGCTCTCACCAAAAAACCTAGGTTTACAGATTTACAAACAAAGTAGTAGAATTAACTTTATAGAAAAATATTGTAGTCCACTTCTTTTCTAACAAAAAAAAAAAAATAATTAAATAAAAATCTTGGATCCGAACACCACATTTTTGAATACCTTCACCAGACATTTAAACAACTTGCTTTGCAAATTTATATTTCCCACGAAAAATCCAAATAATCAAGAATCCTCGACGTTATTCGTCGGCAACAAACCTATAATGATAGTGATCACTTCTTTAAAGCACAGCAGTCTTTCTAACTATCGAAAAAAGGGCTAAACAATCTTCAGCGCTGCATTAATAACTTTTGCCTGCGGGTAGGGTAAACCCTTTTTTCATTTCGTTTCTTATACACTCTTTATCTTGACTCTATATAGGATGATGATGGATGCATTAGAGAAGTTATGCATTAGTTCTGCATCAATCATAATTTCTATAAAAAAAAAATGAAGTAAAAATCGATGATATTTAATCATTCTTTTCTCTCTACTTTTTTTTATTTGCACTTTACTTGCGGTATTGTATAGTTAATGTTTAAGGCAACTTATGTGGATTCATAAATATTTTATTTAAACTTGAGATTTTATCAAATCCTGAATAACAAAACTGATGCCCAGTGATAGGGGGGTTGATATAGAGATGATTTGAAATTTTTACATTTTTTATTAATGAATTCAATAGACACAGTTTTGGCACTAAAAATAGAAGAACAAAAAATCAGCCAGAATTTTTTAGTAGAAACTGCGTCATTATGCACGAAATAGAAAAGACGATATTATGCAACACTTTGAAAAGGGCAATTTACATTATGTCGCTCTCTATGTTTCAATATTGTCAAAAGTACGCAACTGTCGGGAATATCTCCCGTTAACTCGAGTTAATTCGTGATCTAAATTCACTGAAAAAAATGTTTTAGGAGTTAACTCGGGTTTACCTCCGAAACTGGGAACATTTCATACCTAAAGATTTTGGATTTTTTTTTTTGCTAGATTCGCATGTTTGACAAATCATAAAATATGATAATATAAAAATGGCAGAAACAATTGAATTTTATAAGTAGTTCGTGTTTTTATTCGAAAATTATTTTTAAGAAAATTCTTCTAATTTTACTCAAGAAGTCTCCTTTTTTATTGACCTTAAATTAGGCAATAATATTGCATCAATTTTTATCTTAATAATTTCGTTCAATAAATACATACTAAAAATTATCAAATGTTTGTACAGTTGATTCCGCTTAACTTAAAGAAAACTGTTATTAAATTTGTATGAACTAATCGATTTTTTATAAAGTTTTATGTGGATGCAAATTTACGTTTTTAAATGTAAAATTTATTTAGAAAAAAATTCAATTGAATTTTATAATGTTAATTTCAAAAGACACACTTCTTGGCGCCTTTTGTGTTCTTCTTAAAAAAGTGTTAAATAATTTCAATTGTATGTTGCTTAGAATAGGATCTTCCTATACAAACAAATAAAGCAAATAGTTGCGACCCCTTTTGTTTACTTTATTTACCCATCACCTATACCAGTTATTTAAGAAAAAAATAAGTATACATAAAAAAATAATAAAATACAAGAAAAAAAAATATAATGGAAAGTTCTTGAAAAAATAAACATATACCCAACGATATAATTCTACACATAAATCCGTTTCTAAAGAAGACAAATTATGTTGAATTCGATTCGCAAAGAACACAACGACCATGAAGACGAAGAAATGTTGTTTAAGTATTCCTTTAGCATTATGCTCTGACCAAGGAATGGAGAGAATGAAGCTGAACGGCTGGCTGGTTGACTGGCTGGCTGGCCAGAAGCGTTCCCTTCTTGACTTCTTCCTTTTATTTTCCCCCTCCTCCTGTTCCTCTTTCTCTAATGTTTATGCGGGACAAAAATAGCACATAGCTTATACCAAACCAACTGCCGCACATCAGTAAGGTGCATCATCATCATCATCATCCATATATCCAGACTCGCTATAGGTACTAAGAGTTTATTGACATTTAAATTTTCCTGTCGCTCTCTCTGCCTATATTCTCAATGTATCTGTTTTGTTTATTTGTTAATAAAAATTTTAAAGAAAAGCACAGCAGCAACTTAGCAAAAAAAAAAAAAACAAAAAAAAAAACAAAGAATTTGATTTATTATCAACAAATGGTTCTGTAAATGACTCAGAATCGATGGGCGCGTCGACGACGTATGTGACACTTTAAGTCCTTTGTATATATTTTTGACCTTCGAGTTGGTGGTAATAAAGTCATAAAGTCAACACTTAATGTGGCATTCAAAAAAAAATATATATAAATAAAAGGGCGGGTTTTCCCGCTGCTGGTGGCGCGGTGTACATATTATATGAAACAAGGGTAGTTCTTGGTCGTCTTGTGACAAACAAATTTTATACAATTTTTACAAAATGATTTTTGTTCTCAATATTTTACTTTTTTTTTATTGAAACAAAATTGTTTGTGTGCACGATTTCTTTTCAATTTCAATCAGATGAAGTAAGTCAGGTAAATTGAAATACAATTGCCGGTTTTGTTTGGACAACAAAGATGTCATACTTTGTGTTTCTGTTTTCTAACAGTCACATCCTGGTATTTAAACCTTAGAGAGAGAGAAAGAGAGAGTCAAGGCTTTAATTTGAAGGGATTTTTATCGGTGCCAAGTTCTATGATTGAATTCAGTTTTTTTTTTGTCAATTTCTTACGTCAAGATTTACAGTTCAACATTTATTTAATTTTGCATTTTATTTAGAAATGACAATTTAGAACAGTTCTGTTCATACAAGTACAGCCAGGGCCCTCTACCAGTGGACACAGACACACCTAATATTTGTTTAAATTCCTCCGATTCGGTTTCACTCTAGTTTTATATTTTTATTTATTTGCGAGTTCTGGTAAGCAAGTTTTTATTTTGCTGACTTATCGTTTCAAAAAATTCACTTTAATTTGTCATTTGGTTTTTATTATTAGTGTGTGTAATTTTGGAAAAAAAAACTCTGAACAATTCTTACTTCGCAATTGTTGTTTTGTTTGTCCCGAAATAATTATTTTACGAATTTTTATTCGATTTTTCAATCAGCGCTCAAAGTGATAATTTCGCAAAGACATTTCCACAATTTTTTTCTTTAATTTAATTTAGCTTCGCAATTTTCTCTTTTTCTTTTGTTTGCTCTTAAATCCCATTTTCTCTAAATTAATTAATGCCAATTGAAATAAAACGGACAAATAAAATCGACTATTTGGCTAAGTATTAAGTCGATGGTCGGTTATCACATTTTTATTATTTTGGACAACAATTTCGTAACGAATTTTATTTACATGTAAAAGATTGCGTATAGAAAAATATCGAAATGTATGATCAATATTGCGAGAAGAATAATGCAAAATGACTTTTTTGTTGCAAAATAATAAATAATATTGCGCGAAATGTTTAAAATTCAAAACAAGAAATTGCGAAATGATCGCATGTCGACGAAATAACAAATTTGGCAAGGTTTTTGTTATTTCTTCAATCTTGCGAATAATTTAATATTTTGGCGATGTTTGCAAACTTTTCTTGTTATGCAATTTTTATTGTAACTGTTTCTTTTAATTTCGAATAATAATGCAAGGCTTATACAGGGTGTTTTGCATAAGTCGCGACAAAATTCTATAGAGCGTGTAGGTTGGGTCAAAAAAAAAACAAATCGTATCGGAAGGGGGTCTATTTCCCACTGTTTAGGCAGGAGGGGCAATTTTCTAAAAAAAAATCGACTTAATCTCGATGTGATTGCTGGGTACAGAATACGTTCTCTGAGATATTTTCTGAAAACTCCTAATTCTTAAAGTCACAATGATTAATTTATTCACTTTCCGCATAAAACTCGTTGGGGAATTTTATTCAATTTTTGTAAATCACCCATACAAATTTTGAGAGTTAAGAACCAAACTTTTATGCAAACTTATCAAATGAATGACATCGTTGCATTAATACTCGGATTTTGTACATACAAAAATAACCAAAGATAAGAAGCTCATTGTACATGTAATGTTTTTTTCATTATTCTTGAAAGAAATTTCCCGTTATTTTGAGAACATTTTTTTTTTTTTTTAAATAAATAAAGCTTTTCCATCGCAATTTACTACTCTTTAACTCTGAAACAATTGTGTCTACATATCCTTGGGCATACATTTTTGTTTTCTTTTTTTTCTTTTTTTTTTTTTTAATAGAAACGGTCGTTGTTGTTTCGGTTTTGCAGTCAAAGGGCATAAGCTGAAATATATGCTTGTACAATTTTATAGGCCACAAACAAAAAATTAAAAAAAAAGAAACAAAGAAACAAAACAAACAAACAACCAAGAGTCCAACCTGAGTTTTAAGAGACTCCTCAACAACAATATGCTCCCTCAACAGCAATACGAAGTGATTCACTTTTACCATTATGTTTCTTTTTTTGTAAAAAAAAAATCAAAAAAAAAAATCTTTAATAGCCACATATGTATGTTTACAGTGCGGTTCACTTCATTAGACGTAGAAAAATTAATTTTTTTCAAATGTGTTTTCCAATATTAAACAATGAGTGTTAGATCTTATTTTTCAAATAATATTTTATTTAGAATTTTTTTTCAAATAGCCTTGTGTTCTTTTGTGCACTCGTATATGCGTAAAATATATATTTAATAAATTGCATGCATATCAGAGAAGTACATAGTATAAATGTTCTTATTTTAGGGCCTATCAAAAGAAAAACATACATTTCTACAAACTAAGGTCTAGAAACCTTTATAGTTTAGTACATCATTTTGCGATCCGCACTGTATTTGTAGGGGCGTTCAAAAAAATGAATCGAAAAGGAGAAACAGAAAAAAAGCAAAAAGGATAATATAATAACAATCTCTTAGAAAACAAGAATGGATCCATAAAAAGAATGATGTTCATTGTGCGCTATTGTGCAACAGTAAGATAATGTTCTTAAAAAAAAAAACGAAAAAACACAACAATGTCTGTGTATCAAGTTTAAGTTGGTAATCTTTTGAATTTTTCTGTTGCAGTCTTTTTTTTTCTTATATTTTTCATTTCGAACGAAATACCTTTCCATTTTGGAATAACGACCTTTTTTATTTTTTAACTGCAATAAAATTGTTCAAAAGAGGAATGGGTTACCATTTTGTTCGCACTTATTTCTACAACTCGTTGTTTTCATCTACCCCAATTAAATAAACGAAAAGAATAAAAACACAAAAAAATAAAATAATAATAAAACAACAATGATAGCATAAATTCAAATTTCTTTAATTAAAGCAATTTATTTTGACCCTTTTCAATGGTTAATTGCCTTCCAAAAATGTTAAGCAAATACGAGGTGTTTTTTTTTATTCGTGTGGAGTATGGTGGTGGGGTTGGGGAGTTTGTTTGTTACCTTTTTTTTGAAGCACTATATATATGTCGAGTGCTTCCGTTTATCCTTCAAGCATGAAACTCTAAATATTCCCATAAAAAAAAAGTGTTAAGCGACAACAACAATAACGAAAAATGGCCAACCCGCATTCTAGAGAACGCTAAAGTGACTCACAACGGTGGTGTGATTGTGATGTGATCAATTATTCTCATCACTAGGATATTCCTAAAGCCCCCTATACATATGTTTAAACGAAAGGCAAACGCACGGTTTAGGAAATCGAGCATATTTCAATAAAATATCGGAAGTTGTTGTTCCGCTTTGTATTCCGGTATCTTTTTCGTGATTTATTCATAAGAAATAATTCCCAGCGCCAGCCATTGTTATAGTGGGTACTTTCATATATCGTTGCTCACTACCAGCAGGATTCTGACATAAAATATGCTGCGATGATGCCAGGATATCAAATAATATACCTAAACGTAAAACAACAACAACTGAACAGAACGTATTTTAATTTTTTTTGTGTGGGACTTTCTCACGCTGTGTGCGTTTTATTGTTTCATTGATGAATTGAAATCAAAAATACATTTTTTAATTCCTTTTATTTTAATCCTTCAAGTGGTTGTGTTATTAAATTTTGATATTTGAAAGCCATAATAGATACAGCTGCGATTTATACCAGTATTGAACTAAGACAAGTTATTTAGTGAAGTATATTATGGATATGGTGTTTATTTTTATATTTTGTAAGCTGTAGGGCGCCACTTTATTAATGTTTTTCATTTAATTGTAATAACATTGAAATTAATTTCGGTAAGGAAGTAAAAGTTTAACATTGAATCTTTTCTTCTATTTTATTATTTCTATAAGATTAACCAAACGTTGAAGCAAAGTTGAACATAAGTTGAAATATAACAGTAACTGATGTCAAAACGGAAAAAAAAACTGATATTTCTCAAAAACATCTCTAACGATTTAAAAATCAATTTTTGTATGATTGGATTTTGACAAAAATCGTTTATCAATAGACATAGGCGGCACTCGTACTGTTTCGCAAAATCATCATTTGTCACATCTCAATTATTTCACATTATATATGTACATATGTATGTTTATTATTTCGCCAATTTACTATTTCGCAAATTTATTATTTCGTAAATTTATTATTTCGTATATTAATTATTTCGCAAATTAATAATTGCGCAAATTTATAATTTTGTAAGTTTATTTTTACTTCTAAAATTTATTATTTCAGGTACTTGAATTCAGAAAATGAATAGGCGGAAACACTTAATTGTCTAAAAAAATAGTCCTTTTATGAGTTCTTCACCTAACCTAACCTTCAGGCAATTATTGGCAATTATTGAATTAAATCCTCTAATAAAAGCGGACCTAATGATCAGCCCTGATTGGCTCCTAATTTAGTTTGTACTGAAATAATTTTCTCCTGCTGCTTTCATGTAACTACAAAGTCATCGTAAAGCCATTAAATTAATTTTTCAAACTTTAGAGACGTTCCTAGATCTAACAATTATAGGAAATAAATGAGATTTAGTATTCTTTGCATAGAAGTTCATTTAAAGTCAACGAATACCGAGACAATTTCGTTGTCTCGGGAAAGATATGATGAACTGTTGAGTACTAAAGTTGCCTTAAGCTGGTCTAAAGCTATTCTTTTAAAACTTCTATTTTAGCAAATTGATAGACTTGCAATAAATATTTTTTAAGATGTCTCTTTCACTTCATGTAAACCCAATCAAAGTGATTAAAATCTGCTTCCAATATCTGACTTTCAAAGGACCCCTGCCCTAAGCAGCTAATTTATCTGTAGTTTAAATACAGCTCTGATTATAACCAAACCATATTATTGGGTTTGAGTGCAAACAAAAAATATCTATACAATTTATCTTTCCAGTTTAAATGGTTTGTTTATTTATAAAGTAAACACGTACTACACATTCAGCTATTTAGAATCTGAGGGTTTAAAAAAATATATCATTAGGTACTTGCATTGCAACAATTATTGTAATTATTTACTTTTATAGCTTTCTCACTCAAAAGTAATAATTGAGTACTTACCTCCTTGTAACTCGTTTTTTATTGTTCTCTTCTCTTTATAAATTAAAAAGAAAAAACAACACAATTGAACAATGAATTTATTAACATCCAAACTACATAATTAACATACCTAAGAAGCTCCTTTATACCACACCTAACCTATACATCAAAAGATATAATAAATGATTATTAAACTAATTTGTTCTTTCTTTTCCATTTTTCTTCCAGATCAGATGAAGAAGAGCCAAGCGCTAATAAGTACAACAGAATGGATGATGAAAATATTCAAGATAAAGAGCGGTTCGCTAGGTAAGAAGTTCAAACTAAACTTACAATGTATTATTATTATTATTATTATTTTTGTATTAATTTTTTTTAATTAATTCGGATTTACTTGGCGCAAGAATGTATAATATAATTATTACTGTCTGTGTGCGAACTAAGAGCGCACGTTTTTATTTTTTATTTATCAGATGATGGATATCTTAATGAACCAATGAATTTTAATATGCATTTAATTTTTTTTTGTTCAAAGTTGCATTAAGATTAAGTGTAGTTACTTTGTTAAAAAGTATTTTGTATATTTAAAAAAAGTTTCATGACATCAAACAGGACATGATTATTTAGATATTATAGATTTTATATTAAAAAGAGATCTTTATTTTTTTATGCGTAAAAAGTAGCTTAAATTTTGAACAAGTTTTTTTGATTTTATGGGGTGAAGGTTGAGTGGTGTAAAAATTCAGTTTTTAATTTTTTTTTTGAAAAAACTATCATTTGTTTTGTAGCTTATATAATTTTATTCAAAACCTATTGCTCTCACGAAAAAATATTCACAATCGTTTTTGTACTAAATTCTATATTTAAGCTACAATTTTTGATTTTACATTATTAAAAAAAAAAAGAATAGGTACTAATAGTTTTAGGGTATTTTTAAGGATGGTGCTTAAGACGACAAAACAAATTTTTAGGTCCAAAGTCAAATTTTAATTTTTCAAAAGCCAAATTTTAATTTTTCTGAATTACATCTAGAGAATGATTTGGAGTTATTGAATTATTTGTTTGTCATTGTTTTTCAAAATGGATAGGTATTACCATTATAGTAAAATTCCTTTTACCCCTTTTTGTAGAATTGCAAAGCTACAAATTTTTTATAATTTAAAAATTATTACACAAAATGGTAATTTTAAGAAAATGCTAACCAATATTTTTTCGAAGTTTTGACTTTTTGTTGTCTTATTTTTTCCTGCAGTTTTTAATTAACAGCATCGGAATTGAAAGACATAGACATTTACAATTTCTTCTTTTAAACAATTCTACCATAATATTTCTAAGAATGCTAAAATATTTTTTACTTGAGCCCAAATTTTTAGTTCAGATTTTTTCTTTAGTCGCACTACACGAATGTGGATTCTATTTTCTCTTCTAATTGTGATATTCACTATTCGTGCATCACTATTTTCTTAACACTTGCCCTGTATTTATTTTTTTAAAGGAAGTTCAAATTTGGCCGAAGTTTTAAGCTATAGATTTTTTCCATAACCGGACTACACGAATGTAAAACGCCTTAAACGGTTTGAATTTTTCCCTTGTATTGAAATTAACGTGTTTGCACATCGCTGCTGTTTTCCTTGCCGTTGGACTTTGTTTATAATTTTTTTAAGCATATTCATGAACCCCTTGAGTGTGCCTTCACATCATAACAAAAATAAAAACTAGAGCACGGGGGAAACAATCGGGAAAAAAATTCAATACGTTCCACAATGTTTTACAAACTTTGCTATATTTTGTTAATGTGACTAAAAGTTTTAAATAGATAAAGGCTTTTAGGTTTTCTGGTAGAGTTATGACTAGGGCTAGGATTTCCATGCAAATGCATATTTTTTTTGATAAACTTTAGAAGCAAGAGAACAAATTTTCTTTATGAATCATTAATTTTCCTTAAAAATGGCATTCAATTGTTAGTGCATATTTTTGCATATTTGACTATAAATGCATATTTTGCATATTTTTCCATATTTTTATAATAAATGCATATTACTCGTTCATATTTCAAAAAAAATTAACATAAAATTGAAAAAAACATCGGTTTCAAAGAAATGCAAACGCACCATTAAAATTAGATTCAATGAATTGGGTGAAAATAAAAACAAATTCTTTGCGTTCCATAATCTATCCGCGAGGGTTTGTTGCATCAGCTATTTTCTAACTCAACAGCACAAAGCTGTGCAGATTACTTTAGATAGATATCTGAACACGACCATATAACAATTACTCTTTTCACCCACTTTACGACATTTGGAAAACCTATTTCACACTTCCACAGCATCGTCATTCCAGTTTCTCACTCATCATGATGAGTGCGAAAGAGAAAAAAGATGAGACGGAAGACGAGTTGCCCTGTGAGTCGTGGCCCAAGTTTTCCGAGACTGAAAAAAATTATCATTCGAAAGGATGTCTTTTTCTTATGTTGATGTTATTTTTATTTATTGTTTATGTTTTGTCTATTTTTACAATTTCTTAATGTACCTAACTGTTTTTTAGTTCCTTTAAAAGAAATTTTTTTTCTAAAAACTGGATACCAAATTTTTTTTGTATTCATTGAAGAGAAATTGAGATATAAGGTAAAATACATAGCGCAAAATTTTAAACGATTTAGTACGATGTTAAACCATTCTTACTATGACAAAATGGCGATGTTAAAGCCATTTTGTCATAGTAAAAATGGTATAACATTTTGTCATAGTAAAAATGGTTTAACATCGTACTAAAACGTTTAAAATTTTGCGCTTATGATTTTAAATGCATATTTTAAGTGCATATTTCACATTTTTAAGAGCATATTTTAAGCGCATATTTTGCGTTTTAAAGTGCATGGAAATCCTAGCCCTAGTTATGACATTTTCAAGTCAGCCAATTTTTCAAATTGTCGTGGAATGTAAACTTGTACATTTTCACAGGGAAAATATTTTCTCTGAACATTAAAATTTTACTCGAAACTGCTCTTTAGTTTTTATTTTCTAAGTGATTGTTTTTTTTTTAGAATCCAAAATGCAGTTACGAGAATAAGACAGAAAGATATGTACTTCTCCATACATATATGTACCTATAATTCTAACTCAAATCATATAACCGAATGTAAATTCACATGTGTATAATGTAGGTATCCATTTTAACGATGTATGGTAATGTAGTATATTGGTCACGACTAAGAATAAAATGTTGTCAGCTTCAAAAAAATAAAAATAAAATAAACAAACTCAAAAGACCGTACACAGAACTTACCAACAGTGCACCATTACCTACTTTGACTGGGCTTTTTCTAGATGTTCCTCTATACTTCGTTCAGTATAGTTTGTATAGTTACTGCGCTCTGCGCTACTCTGCCTGCATTATGTGATTCTGTTTAAATCTATCTCTACACCATATTCAACTTTACCAACTATACACCATAGAGGTTTCATTTTGCAATTCGCAAAAAGGTAATGACTGCTTGTTGGCGCGGTATGTAACACGAAACTGCAGACAACATACAAGGTGATTCGACATTAAGGTGAAGAAATAGAAAACTATATGAATTGATTCGAAATGAGAAAAAAATTATTGGAAGATGTTCGGTTCCTTGGCATTTTTTCAGAGAAAATTCGATTTTTTTTTAGGATTTCTTATAAAAATTCACACGACAGAAATAGAGGTTTGAATGTTTTTGAGGTTATTGCTTTATTTTGGGTTATTCTCATTTATATCTTGTTAATAGCTTAATAGACTTTGTTAAAAATTTTTAAAAATGTAAGGCATGGAAGTTAAAATCTGAATTTTTTTAACATTAACCCATTGCATAGTTGCCACTTTGTTCATTTAAGCTTCCCTTGTCCAAGATGGTAGTCAAGTAGGGGGCTTTCAACTTCTATCTTATTGGTTTGGTGTGCATACAAATATAGAAATCTTGTCCTGCAACGCCAATGTAACATTTCAGTAACAGGCTTAAAGGTTTTGAAAAAAATCTATAGCAAAATCCTTGTTTTTCTTTGTTTTCTAAATTTTAGTTTAAAAAATGTAAACAAATTTAATTTAAAAATAATTAAATGAAAAAATGTGTATAGCTTTACAAAAAATCGTTACCAGTTTTTTGTTTGTTCCAATCTACATGTCTAAAGATTTTGTCGCAATTTAAATGAATCATCCTGTATGAGTTAGGAAAATCCTATATTGGAATCGTTCTTAATTGAAAAAGACGATGTTGTTAGTAGTAACATGCTGTGGAATAAAATATAGCTACATATATATATATTATTATCTCTTTATACCTGCCCTCAATTATCAATAGTTGGACCTCAATTTTCTTTTTGCAGCAACAGTAACTAAAACAATGGCAAAATCAGTTCTTTTTCGTTTCCTATTATTTTTCTTATTTCTTTTTTTGTCTTCATATAAATAACTATAGTTTTGGATTCATCAGCCCTTCCAAATTAACCCTTTTCAATTAATGAGAAAAAAAAAATTATTACCACCTATATCTAAAAAGGAAACAAGAAAGAAAATATAATAAGAACGAGCCAACTCATTCCGAATACAATCCTGAAATGAAAAAAAAAAAAAAAAAAAAAATCGCCTAAGGGGCTGAGGACCTAGGAATTTCTCAGAGTTGATTTCTTGCCAAAGTTTCTGAAAATTCTAAGTCTCGTAAAAGGAACGAAAGGTTGTAAGAAAAAAAAAAGGAGTTAGAGGCTGGGGTGGGCGGAATGGTTGAGTGGAGTGAAGAGAAGAGAAGTGGAGTAGAGAGAGAGAAGAGTTGGAGATTATCGAGAAGAGATTAAATGCCTCAATGTTAATGGAACAAGTTTGCCCTTGGTTTTTTTTTTCTTGTTCATTCTTTCAAGTCAGCAAGGAGTCTATATATAGGTAAAAGGTATACCTACCTTCATGCCTATACAACAGATCCAACAGCACGAGAATTTCTCATGAGTGTGTAGTCACATAGCAAATATCCAACAATTAAAGTTCCATTAGATCCTATTTGTTCCTTCCTTTCTAATGGTATTAATCATTATTCATTTGGCGAATAAGTATATTCCACCATATCCACTCTTTGGATGAATATTCTGTGTTACCCTACCTGCCTGCTTGCCTTCCTTCTTCCATCATTGTTCTATATACATAGATGTGTGTTTAAGCATTTTCGAAGAAATTCTTACTTCCGTGGTATAGCACATATGGGGTTAAGTATTCCGAATAAATTACCTTTTTCTTTTGAAGACAAAAAACAGAACAGAAGAAAAAAAAAAAAAAAAAAAAAAAACAATAAATTAAGAAGAAAACTTTGAATAAAGTTTTTCAAGAATGTATACAGTATAGTACTCTCGTCCCATTATAAAGAAGGTGTGTACTGTGTTAGGTATAAGGTAACTAGAAAATATCACCATTCACCACACCCGATGTCCTTAGTACATTTTAAAGTATATTCATTGCAGTTTTTGTTTACTAATTGCTTGAAAAGTTGAAAGAAGAATTAAATTGATTTTTCTTTCAACAGGAAGAAATATTTTAAGAAAGAATTATACCTCCTGACTAGTATAAACAAAAAAATTTAAATTAAGCCAACATTGACGAATATTAATTGCTATTATAAAAGACCAAAACTTGTATTTATTTACGTGCTGTTTGGTATAAATAAACTGGTCGAACGAAAACGACAATCGGTGAGACATTTTACATACAAAATTTAAATCAAATCTTTTTTGTCAATAAGAAAAAATTTTTAATATCCGTTAAATTGTACCTTCTGTCTGACTGGTATAAACAAATAATTGACTGTCAGCGCTACGTGTGACGAATATTAATAATTTTTGGTCGTAGTATTTGATTAGTTTTACATATTTTTGTGGAATCAAGGAGTGATATAGAGACGAAAACATTTTATTTCATTACGCCCTGATTGGTATAAACTGGTCTACCGCAGAAAATGATGTAGACCATTTCATATAATATATACATATAGTTTAAAGAAAATTTAAGTTAAATGTTTAAACTTTTTTAAAAAGAAAAACTAATTAAAGGACGAATTATTTTTCACTCCATCCCTGACTGGTATAAGAAAAAATCGACTGTATTCGCTATATGTAAGTAATTTTTGGTTGAACTTTTTGATTATTTTCACATATTTATGCGAAACTATCTATAGCAGACTAAAACCCGAAATGTTTAAAATATTTTTATAATTTATTTATTATTGACTGATTGGTAAAAACTGGTCTAATGGAGGAAACAATAGACGGTAGACTATTTTTTTATATAAATTAGCTCCGAATTTAAAAGTTTACAGCTATATAGAAATTATAATTTAATAAGGCTTTTTTTTTAATTCATGATTCACGAAGGTGGGTCTTATAGTTATTATTTTTGCGATTTACCTTACCCGTATATGCGGTTCCATTCTTTGAAGTTTAATTTCTTGTACAAAATAAGTTAACACATTTAACAGTTGGCAATATTTTTAAAGTAGAGTGCATCCTTAATCCTTCTCAAGATAATTATCTTTCCCAGCAACTAGTACGTGCAAACTGCTAACACATTACATTTATTTAGAGTAGTTTATATGGTATACCACGCATTTTTATTTGTGTACAATACATATATATTTTTTTATTTCGCATAAAACAAACCTACATCACAAAAATAGCATCCCGAGTAGAACTTCTATATAAACTGATTGTTGATGCCCAGTTAATTTATACAATGCTACAGTATACTCAAATTGCTTATGTAAGCTATTCATCTACATTCTACACTCCGGTTCAAATGATTATACTTATTAAATCTTATCTTCTTAATATTTTATCTTTTAAACCATTTTGATATATATACGATACTATTTTTCTATTTAATTTTTTTAAATAAATGTTCAATTATTTTCAAGTAACAAGTAAAAAAAGACGGCAGCATTATGTTCGTCTGGTATCATCTGTTGATTGGTATAAACTGGTCTAAATTATATAGCATTATTAATATTCCTTATAATAATTTAGAAATTTTAATACAAATTTCCAATCCAAATCCTAACCATTCGAACTGCACTGTTTAGCTTCGTGATAAATTTATTTATAACATCCTCACGCATTGTAATCAAGCAAATAATTAAAATACTCCATCTGTAAACTAAAAACTAGATCATATAATTATATACCCCTTTTAACACACTTATGCATTTCCTGAAAAAAAAAATATAGATTTTTGTATAAAAGTCGAAATAATTCTCTCGGACCTGTGCCAAAATTGGCAATGAGTCCAATTCAGAAGCAGTGCGCATTTTATTGTTTATACACATAACTTTTGCATCTGCTACTCTCTCACTGCATTGTTTATGTTTGTTATTTACCACTATAGTGGTCTATAAAAAAAATGTTTAAATCTTTTTGTTTTTTCTTTATAGTCGGGAGAACCACTGTGAGATCGAAAGAAGGCGTAGAAATAAGATGACTGCATATATAACAGAATTATCGGATATGGTGCCAACATGTAGTGCTTTAGCAAGGAAACCTGATAAATTGACAATACTGCGTATGGCGGTGGCACATATGAAGGCTCTCAGAGGTAAGTTTCACATTTTAATTTGCATATAAATATCATAAAGTCGTGAGTTTGAACGCGTAGTATATATGTACATACATTTATATATTTTTTTTATCTTCTCAATTTTAATTTAGTTTTATTTTTCTAACTGTCCAAGATAAAAGATGCAGATCACAGATAAAAAAAAAGTTGAGCATTAAGTTTCATTATTGTCAGTCAAGCATTGTCAGTCGAAGATAAAATTCTTATGCCCGGTTGTATCAAGCTTTTTTTTAATTTTTACATAGTAGTTTTAAAAAACAACATTTTATATTCGTTTTATCATCGATTTTATGTATTTTAAAAGGTATACTTACTATCAAAATTTATTAGACCATTTTATACCCATTAGCGTTCCAATTCAGGTTGCATTTAAGAGACTTTACGTCTTACATGCATGATTATTATTATAAATAATAAAAATGCACCTATTATTTTCCATAGTATTTTAACTTTATTGGTATAAACCAAAAAAATTTCTTACTCTAGTACCTGTGTCAAAAATTAAATCTATCTAACCATATTATTTGTCTGTTTTAACATATTAAGCAGCATAAACGAGTGAATAGCAAATAGAAAATAATTGCATTTAATTTGTATTATAAAGAAGTGTTATCCTAGTGAACAGCAGAAATATAAAATAAATAATAGAAATCTGCTTATTGGTATAAACTAGTCCAACGTAAAAAATAAATACAAAAAGAACTCCATTTAGTTTAATGAAACTTCTAGAGCAACTGACCTCCAAGTTGGTTAGAATTTTAGGTAAAATCTCCCTTTAAATTGGTATAAAATTAATTCAAATGAACTATACCTACTACTGGCGATATTTAGTACTATTGGTATACAAATTATCAAATTAACAGAGTTACCGTAACTACATACATATGTATGTATGTATATCGATTTGTTAAAATAGTCATCTTAATAATAAAACATTTTAAAGCAATCAGTCGTTGGTGAAATCGGGCATTATTAAATTAAAGTGTGTCGACGTAGTCGTCGAAATAGAATAATTGCCGCGCACTCTTTTGTTTTTATATCAACACTGTCTGTGCCTTGTCTCCGTTTAGCTGTCTGTCTGTTTTGTCGGCATTTGCTGCTGCTGCTGCTGCTGCTGTTGCTATAATTTAACCACCGCTAGCTACAACTGATATTTTAATTAAAAATTCGAGACGCGTAAATGCATATATAAAAAAAAGTTTTTTTTTTTGAATAAAATAAAAGTCTTTTACTCTGCGCTATTAAAACAACAACAAGCCTAGTCCGAGAGACGTCGTCGTCGTTGAAAAGAAAGGGACACAAGAAAAAAAAAGGGGGATATTAAATTATAAGTGCGGGAGATTTCCTTCCCGCAAGTTTAATTGTAATTGGGACGATTGTCCGTCTCCAAGCTAAACAAAATAACGAGTAAAGAGTCGCCTTATAGGTTTTTATCATCAAATTAAAATAAAAAGACCATAAAAACCACAATTTATTTGTAAATGCTGGCATTTGATTGTCAAGAATAACTTTGTTTTTTTTTTTTTTTGTATTTATTTGTTTGTTGTTTACTGTAAAATGCTTACATTTAACTTACACAAACTCTGCAGCATTTAAAAGCGAAAAAAAAAAACAGTTTTCAAATAAATTTCTATTTTTTTTAAGCAAATGAAATTTCATAGTTGAAGAGAAGAATTTTGTAATAAAATTTGCGTATTAGAAATGTATTTATTATTTCAATATATTTGAATCCTATTTCTGAAGCGCACAGAAATAGGATTCAAATATATATTGAATTAAGAATTAAAGGTCACGAAAAAGGAATAATATTGTTTATTATTGAGAAATATTTTTAAATGCTTCATCGAAGTTGTCAAATTAAAAAAAAAATGCCTATAATATCATATTTGGAAATTTACTTTGCGCAATAACTCAGTCTCAGGGTCATTATGTTTTTGTGTTACTTTTTATTTGTTTTGAAAACATTGAAGACAAATTTAGAATAATATTGAAGCTTCTGATGATGTTTTCTAACCCTTTTTTATTAATCGAGGCCAAAAACTTTCATGAGACAGTTAATTTTTTCGTAAGCTTGCCTTTCAAACAATCTCATAAGGATAACGAGCTGGCCAACAAAAATGTATCCATTTTTGTAAACTATTTAAGCAATGAGCCAATTGTAATATATTCTATCGCAGGTGCAAAGATTTCACCAATCTCCTTCTATTCTGCTAAATACGCCTTATCCATGGGTCAATTTTATATCAATAAATCAATTAGTTCAATCAAATAGGTCTAAACATGGCGATTTATTTCAACAGTAATTACCGTATCGGCAAGGAAGTAAAATCTTTCAAAATTCCAGTGGAATTTTTTTTTTTTTTATGAAAATTTAAATGTTAACTAAAAAATGTAATTAGTTGAGTTGTGTCGTTTTTCTTCAGAACCGACGACCAAGGTCTCCAACAGGCCTCTGGTCATAATTCTGTTTAAGTTTTCATTAAAATCCGTCCATTTGTTGTGAAGTAGTCTTTCGCATCTGTCAGTTTTTATAAAATGGTGGCTGTCACTTTTGACTTGACTTGATGAAGTTTCTATAAGCATAAATTATCGGTAAGAAAGAAGTAATTCGGGCCAGTAATACAGTTCTTTTTCGGAATAAGGTAAAATCACGAAAATTCTCTGTGCTTTGCTAAGTCTTTAGGAAATTATTTATTACATTTAACATGTAAATTGTTTTTGTTTCTCCCTCGATTTTTTTCTTCCAAACTCAAAATGAAAAAAAAAAACACAGCTTTAAGAGATTTGGTCATCCCAGAACAATTACTATTCATCCATTTTCTAGGCTTCTTAATCGCCGCATAAGTAAATGGATGTTGACATTCAGTGCTCAAAAATATCTTAGTTACAGTTTAATTCTTTCCCTAGAGAGCTTAATTAAGTCCTCTTCAGTAAGAACAATGAGCCTCCTATTCTAAATCCTTGATATAATAGCAAGCAAAAGTAGGTATCACCGGTAGGTGGGTAACTCATTCAAACGAAAGGATAAAATAACAATGCGCACTTTTAATTCCATCAAAATGAAAGTTTCTAATCTTAAGAGAATCCATATCCTTATAACTTCAAAAAACAAGAGTTTTATCATTATACCTATACAGGGCGTTATTATTATACATATTATGTATGTGTATCGTACTTTGTTTTTAAACTTAATGTTAAGTAGTTACGTGAACTCGTTCACATATGGCAAAACTTTTCGGTATATATGTAGGTACAGCATCCTGCACTCTTAATGTCATACCATCACAGTGAAGCTGATTTAGCATACTTTTATCACAGACTTTGGAATTTAAATTTAAGATCTTAATGCCATGCTATAAAGAGAGACTCTGATGGTATGTATAGTATATATCCCGAGACACTCAATTTCCTTATCGCCAAGCCAAATAAAATTCTTTAAGTTTGTGTACCATGCCGCAGAAGAAGCCAGCAAGAAATTGTCCTTAGGGAGGCATATACAATTTAAAGTCACCACTGAGACTTCTTGGGGCAAAAATGCAAAAGGGTTAAAGCTTATAATAAGGACAACACTAGAACCCCCGTCGTCGTCGTTCGTCGTATAGGTAGCAGAAGTTGGAGCTATATTATATGAATGGCAAAAAAAAAAAAAAATAAGAAAGCGAAAAAAAAAAGAACCAAGTCGGCTGAGGGTACGATGATACTTGTACCTGCACTTAAATATTAAGGTGGAAATAAAGAAAATCTCTCGGCGCTCGGAAGAGGTTCGTTTTGGTTTTTGATGTACAAAAAAGGTATAAGGTGTTGGATGTTGGTGCCTGGCGCGTACCTCACTCATGCACTGCGTCTTGGGGTACTTTTTTTGTTTTTGCTTTTATATCTCCATTTCTGTACTAAGACCAACCACGTGTCTATGTCTATAAATGTACCTACAAGTTGTGTGTGTTCTGTTCAGTTGTGTTCTGCTCCTGCTAATCCTGAGAAATCAAACTCATTCATATACCTACATAATGTATGTCTGTATATTTGTGTGCAATGTTAAAGTTTGTTTCTTGCGCGCGTTTTATCCCTGTTCCTATTTTCTATATATCTAGGTATAGGTAGGTACACATCTCTGTCTTACTTCATTTATTATTTTTTATTTCCTAACTTTGAAGGATAATTCTTCTTGTTTGTTACTTCGAAATATCCTTCCACCTCCACCCTCCCCCCCCCCGCCTTTGAGAGGAAGACCATAGAAAAAAAAAAAAAGAAATGCACCAACACGGATAGATAGACGACCAAAAGCAGTATAGGTACCATCAACTCATTCAGGTACACATAGGTATAGCATGGCATAGGTACATAATGGGGTGGAAACTGGAAATCTTTGAGAGCTTTTGGTAATGTCTCCCTCAAGAAGTGCTATTTGCTGCACTCTCTGTATATTATGTAGGTACGTTCTATATAGGTACAGCTATACGATTCCAAGCTGTGAGCTATAAGGATACTTAGTGGTAGTTTGTTGGGGCAATTCGTTCTAATACAAATGAGGCAAAAGAGTATAAACGTATATAAAGGGTGTAATCTAAGGTAGGAAGTGACAATTAGTGGCGAGATAGCATAATCTTTACTGATGATTGAAGTTTTGAATTCTCTTGGTTTTGTATTTTGTATTTTTTAAATTTTCAACCAAAAATGTTGTGAGTAATTACTACTGTGTCTTCATCCTGAGTCTTCCATTGTCTTTCTAATAGAAAATAAAAAGTTTTATAAGGTTACATTTTTCAGTACAAAACAATCCTAGTTTCGGAGTTTAACTCGAGTTAGCCTTTTAAATTTGGTCAGTTTGCTTGAGATTTTTTTTTTTAATTACCAGAAATTATTCAAAATTTTATGTCAAATTTTATTGGTCATTAGGTACAAAATTGATTAAATGTTGAAAATTTTCTAGAAATAGGGAAAAATGGTTGGTGTAATGAGTTCAAATATGTACTTAAATATTTTGAACAAAACTTTCCAAATTTTAAGAAACAGCATTGATTTTAGGTCCAAAAGTAAGCGTTAGCCCTAGGACCTAATTTGATAAAGTAATATGTATTTATAATCAGGAATCGTCTTCAAAATTACTAGGGAAAATATTTCTTCAGAAAAATGGCTGTTGTGAATAATTTTTCCAAGGAACTTTTTCCTTCTATCAATGCAAACACTTCCCCAAGTAAATGTTTGGGGAAAAAATATTTGGTGGGAGATTCGCTATGGAAAACATTCTTTCCCCGGTATTTTTTGATTTTCCGGGGAAAAAAGTTCCCATTAAACTTTAAAAAAATGTTTCTTAAAATTTTGCGAAACAATGCTAGCACGGGTCAGCTAGTTATTTATATGTTTCGTATCTCATTATCAGACAAATGCTTAACTTACATTTGACAGATCTCATATTTGTGCCCAAAAAAATGTTTGAGAGTGATATTTACTCTCGTGAGTTTTTTTCTGCGAAAAAAAACCTACATATGTAGATACATACATATATCTTTACATTCAATTGATTTTGTGCGATGAAACATAATTGCGATAGCAATATTGATATTTTTTAAGATTTCTCCTTCAAAACAATGATGAATCGGATAATCAATACGAAAACTTCTGAATCTATCAACATCAAAAATGACAGCCATCATTTTGTGGGAACTGACAGGTGTAAAATTTTGCATTATAAATAAAGTTTGTGCTCGATTTTGATATTTAAAGTTTAATTATAATTACAATTATTTAATTTAGGTACACTAATAAATTGTACACAATGCCAGTAGGTAAATATTTGGTTTCAAAAATAAAAAATCAAATGGCAGTTTCTACAAAGTGATTATTTGACGTTTAAAAGTAAACGAGAAAGGGACAAATTGCTATTTGAAGGAAAGCTCTATTGACAATCTAATATACTCGTAATCAATCCAGTGTATGGGCATAAACTTAATTGAATGCTAATTACCATAGCTGCTGCATATTTATTGCATTTATTTCAACTCCACTAAATAAGTTATTTTAAAACTATAAAATCATTCCTGCAACAATTTTATTCTCATAAACTAAACCTCTTTTAGAACATTAGGGACCATTAAACATTCGTCTAGTTAAATTATTGCACTTTAGCAAAAAGGTGAAGCAGTGAGTTTAACTCAGCCCAAGGCAAGCAGAAGAAAAACAAAGACATAAATCATTTGATATTGGTCTGACTGGTCTCCTTCAGCCCATGGCGCAATTGCATTAAATCCCACAAACGAAGGTATGAATTGAGATTGCAAAGAGTATTAAAGCTCACAGCATAAACCATGCGCCTATGTTAATTACCACCATATCAAAACTAGAAGAAGGGGCAGTGGTAGAACTTTATAGTGAAATCAACCCCGCCGCCAGAGTACCAGTGCTACACAAATGGGGACGCCAAAGGCGCAGAGTGGAAAGAAATATCGCATTATCTGATTAAAAAAAAAAGGAAAAAAGTTTCTTTTGCTGCCATTTCCACTGCCTCTGTGTCGCTCTTGCCGCACGCTCAGGCAGAAGTTACCTCCTTGCATTATATTTAATAGCCTTTTTGACAATAATTCATTCGTTTAACTATGCAAAGCGAGAAAACACGAGATTTTTTGAGGTAGATTGCGTTTTCCCAGTTGATTTAAAAAAAAAAGAAGAAAATAAAAAATATGCTACTATATGACTCCTCCGATAACAAAATCAAATATGAAAAATGCTTTCTTGTCCCGACAATAATCTATGAAAGTTTATAGCCATCAAACAAGAACATTTTTTGTATTATCATAAAATATAATAAATTATATACAATAATGGAGGCGCATGGCGCTGACCCCGAAAATTTAAATGCAAATAAACCAAATTATTTATTGACTACCTGTTACCTATTCTGCCAAAATACTTACATATACATTATACACCCTTGTCATCTAAGGAACATCAAAGAACAAATAAAAAAGAGAAATTTATCATTGTCTATCAATCATTTGTGCATATGTATATTAATTTAAATAAAAAAACTAAGAATTGTGTTATCTATGTGTCGTACAGTGGTTCACGTTGGCTGGAGAGGTGGTCGGTCTTAAATCCACAAAACTGGATAAAATGTTTTACTCATAATAAAGAATTTTTTTTAAATTCTTATAGTTACGTTTCGTTTTGTTGACAAAAAAATTTATTACTGTTCAAATTCCACATATCCGCTTTTTTTAATATTTGACCAAATAATTGTTTTTGTTACAAAATTTCAATTGTTTTTGTTACAAAATTTCAATTGTTGTTGTTACAAAATTTCAATTGTTTTTGTTACAAAATTTCAATTGTTTTTGTTACAAAATTTCAATTGTTTTTGTTACAAAATTTTAATTGTTTTTGTTACAAAATTTCAATTGTTTTTGTTACAATTGTAGTAAGCTAATCAGCCTTATTGTGAGTTTCGCCCTAAATTTCACCTTCGAAAAATTCTTAACATTCATTTTGGGCGGAATGTAATGCCATTGAGATCCTTACGGCCATATTATTCACTCGATTCATCCAGATTTAAAAATTAAATCATGCGGATTTAATTTTTAATCCAGATTAAAACTTAAATCATCCGGATTTAATTAACTTAAATCATCCGGATTTAATTTTTAATCTGGAAATGTCGAGTGAACAATATGGCGGTAAATGTTCACTTATTTTTTGTAGGCGAACATAAATTCGTCCGGGCGAAACCCATAATAGCTTTTAAAATTCCGGGCGAACAAAAAAATTTTAAAGTAAAATATTTTTCGGGTGAAACTTACAAAAAGGCCGATTAATTAACTTTTGAACCCAGGTTAAAACCCAGTTAATCCATTGAAATCGGTGACGGTTTTAAATATTGATGGGAAGCTGAATCAAGTTTGATGGCCTTTAATAATATATGTAATTGTATTTGAAAGATATCATTTAATCCAGAGTTATCTCGTCAAATTTAGTCGTGGTTTAACCCCGGAATAAAGATTATCTGGCACTAAAATAACTTAGTCTAAGAAAAGAAAAAATTGGCATACAATTATAAGTGTTTTTGAACAGCGCACGCCCATTTTTCATTTTATATTCCCTGAGTTAATTTTATAAATAAACAACTTCTAAAAACATGAAACTTTGATCAAAAAATTTACTTTTACGATTTTTGTTCATCCTTAGCCCACTGTAGTGTGCCTTCGTTGGTTTTTGGACTTTTTTTATTCATTATTTCAAAGATAAACCGCTCCTCCTTTTTCTTTTAACTAAAACAAAAATTGGGAGCGTTCATTTTACGGCGTAAAAAACCGAAAAGTTTTAATAAAAAGTCACTCCAAAATAAAAAAAAAATAAATATTTTTTTTATTTTAATTTATTTTATTAGTTTGGCTCATGCATGCATAATGTCATTAATATTGTACAGTACAGACTCGTTGTTGGGGAGGAATACACGCTGAAATCTGTCCAAAATGCCAATAGACGTTTGCGCGCAATACTTGTTTGGAGTATGGTATGGTTAATGGTATAAGGCATAGTTACTTTGTTGCCACTGGCTCTGCTTCTGCTTCTTACTCTGACTCTAACTCTGTCTCTGGTCTCTGGCTATACACAATTATACAATAAAAAAAAATGTAATGAGTATATTTTTTTACCGGATGCCTCGTTGTACCTGATTTGAATTCTTAAATACGTTTAAGGTATCTTTAAATACGAATTTTATTCTTTATCTTTATCAGCCCCATTACAGTACATATACTTACATACATTTATAGTTTTGCCAAAACGCGACTTGCGGTTTTTCAGTTGCGTCGGCGCGGCGGCGTCGTCAACGGCGGAGGCCGAGTCTTTCTTTCTTTTTGACCTCTTTGCCAATAATAAGCATTATAGCGGACTCTGAGACAAACTACATACATAAATACTTAAAAATGCAAACCCATTTGAGACTTTTTTCTGAAGAATAATGATGTCATCGTTGAATAATTTTTTTTTATTATTATTTATTCAAAGGTAAATTATATCCTTAAACTTTTAAACAATTCGATTGTTAGTGAATTAATCAGCTTTAATCGATTCGTCGATTGAGTAATAAAGTATATGGCGTTGTGGGATTAAAATAGTCGTATATGCAAATAAGTTGGAATTAAATGATAATAATTGCAGAAACTATGGTTCAGGTATGCATTATTCAAAGTTGTCGATTCATTGCATAGAGAAGGGTTTGTACTTGTGATTTATCAGGTTAAATTGTTAATTTTGAATTTAACAAAGTGGTAGTTGTTATCTTTTAACGTAAATGACATTTTATATCGGTTACTGGGCAGATGTCTACGAAGGCAATATCATTGTCATATAGGTGTGGGCCAGGAAAAAAAAAAGATTTTGCTTATTTTAATTTTTATTTTAATCGAGCTTGGTATTATCTTTTTAACATTTTATTAAATTTAAAATCCCCAAATGTCTATTTTATCTTTTAGTAACGTTCTATATGACATTTATGATTTACACAGGTTGTTCAACTCTAATAACCTCCAAGCTGTCAAATCTCGCCTGTCCTTTCAATTAGTTGTTTTATACTTTTTCCCTCATTTCTCCTTCTGTCCATGTTACTATTGCCGCGATCGAAGTCTTGAGCGCTTTGAAATAAATAAATACGATTTTTCAATTACTATACTCTGTCCAACAAAAATTGGCAGTACACGTCTTATGGGAAAGCTTTTTCAAAATCAGTAGCGTGCCATATTTTTGCACCATATTAAATTGAAATAACTCCTCCACAAAAAATGTTTGCTCGCTCGTGAATTTCCAATAGCATTTGACACAGACCCAACGTCCTATTCAAGGCACATCTGAGTGTGCACTGAATTGCTGTGGCCAATGGCGATTGGCTGCTGCTTGATGTGCATTCAGAGTTACCCGTGTGCATTTGGTAATTCGTTCAGCTTTTTTTCCTTGAGTTTCTGTTAAGGTGCTTTTGATTTTCGAGCTTTAAGAAAAAGTTTTTAATGATGAGTGTTATCGTGGACACTACGAAAACCCTGTGAAAGCTTTAATGAAGGACAGATTTATGCAATCCACTGTAGCCAGAATGAGAGGCAAACGTCCTATCTTGCCTACACTGCCAATTTTTGTTGGACAGAGTATCTCATTGCTTTGAACTAAAACAAAATGGTGAATTACCACACATTACTGTACTGCACAATTCACAACAAATTTGACAGATGTTGCTTTCACAAAATGGCCGCTATAATCAAGCAAATTTCAACGGTTTTTTAAATTTTAAATTTATTATTTTTTTTTTTTTTGTATTTCAGGCACCGGCAATACCAGCAGTGATGGTACCTATAAACCATCATTTCTTACGGACCAGGAACTTAAGCATTTAATATTGGAAGCCGCTGATGGTTTTCTATTTGTTGTATCATGTGATTCTGGCAGAGTTATTTACGTATCGGATTCAGTAACGCCGGTATTGAATTACACTCAATCGGATTGGTATGGCACAAGTCTTTACGATCACATACATCCTGATGATCGTGAAAAAATTCGTGAGCAACTTTCGACGCAAGAACCACAAAATACCGGACGTATATTAGACCTTAAAACGGGCACAGTGAAGAAGGAAGGACATCAATGTAAGATTTATCAACATCGTCATTAAAAATTTCACAATTTAACATTTTTGTTTTTTGTATTTTAAGCTTCAATGAGGTTGAGTATGGGTGCTAGACGTGGCTTTATCTGCCGTATGCGTGTAGGAAATGTAAATCCGGAATCAATGGTTGCTGGACATCTAAATCGTTTGAAGCAACGTAATTCGCTAGGTCCATCACGTGATGGACAAAATTTCGCCGTTGTTCATTGTACAGGATACATTAAGAATTGGCCACCAACCGATATGTTTCCGGGAGTTCACATGGATCGATCAGGTGACGATGATGTGCATTCATCACATTGCTGTTTAGTTGCGATAGGACGACTGCAAGTGACATCAACAGCGTCATCCGATTTAACCAGTGCTAACAACCAATCTGAGTTTATTTCACGTCATGCCATGGATGGAAAATTTACCTTTGTCGATCAACGAGTCTTAAATATTCTCGGTTATACCCCAACCGATTTATTGGGTAAGAGTTGCTACGATTTTTTTCATCCCGAAGATCACAGTCATATGAAGGAGAGCTTCGAGCAAGTGCTTAAGCAGAAGGGTCAGATGTTTTCTCTGATGTATCGCTTCCGAGCGAAAAATCGAGATTATGTTTGGCTGCGAACTCAGGCGTATGCCTTCCTCAATCCCTATACCGATGAGGTGGAGTATATTGTTTGTACAAATAGTTCAGGAAAGTAAGTTCAAATGATTCCTCTTGCACATATCTGTGGTTTTTAAAACACGAACATTTTTTTGCAGAACAATTCATTCCACTGGTCACGAGAATACCACACCAGATCATTCAGAGCATGTGTATGTCACGCCAGGAGTCGACTATACTCTGCCACAGGGTGCCCGCCGGGATCAGACGCCAAATGCTCAAACTGGCGGTACTCCTCAGGTTGTGTATAACACTCACAGTATGATAGGTGGGCATATACAACAAGGACAAAATAATGTACAACGTCCAGCAAGTGCACAAAATCCTGTACCTTATAATTATGAAACGGCGACGCATTCACCATTGGGGTAGGATAAGTTTGCATAATATTGAATTCTTATGAAAGAATATTTTATTTTATTTAGGTATGGATCACCTGGCGCTCCCACAGCTAATGCAGCCCACCACGCAAGAATACCAAAAGCAAACACATCTCCAACACCAGCAGCGGCTGCTTGGTCTTTGAGACAACAGCAGCCTGTCACAGAAGGCTATCAATACACCCAAATGAGCCCGTCTAGATCACCGAGTGGGCCAACGTATACCCAGCTCAGTGCAGGCAACTCTCGTCAGACAACAGCATACCATACAAGTGCTCAAACACCTCAATCCAATGCTAGTAATTTTACAGCCACAATCGCATACATGTGTAGTTCTTAATTTATGGTTTTTTTTTCAAGGCATCTGGGGATGGCAGAACTCTGGTCAAACTGCTGATACTGGACCTGGTTCAAGTGGGTCGGGTGGAGGGCATCCTCCACCTGTTGGAAGCCAATCACATCATCCGCCTCATGTTCAAGGGCAACCGCAAGGCCAAGAACTCACTGATATGTTGCAGATGCTGGATCAGAGTGGACCTACTACCTTCGAGGATCTCAACATCAACATGTTTAACACGCCATTCGAATAGAAAATAACTCCATTTGTTAACAGCTTCTAACATTTTCTATTGGCGCAACGAGTCTTTGTCAAGTCTCTTTTTTTATATTAAGAAGAAGGAAAGAAATTACGACATCGAGAGCAGCTAAGCTTCAAAGACTTGTTGTTAGTCAACGATCTATGTACATCTCATAAACAAAACTTAGATTTATATTCAAGGAGATTTCATAAAAGAATCTTCACACGGGAAATAATGAAAATTCTGCGTGGTTGGTTAAATTAAAATTACATATTTAGTTGTACACGACGCACAGTTTATCCAATTGTTCATCTTATAACGGCTATTAAGTGCAATCTATTTTCTTTATTTTTTGGAAACATTTTTTTCTTCATCCAGTTTGATTCGAATAATTCCAAGAAGCATAGGTATAAGTTCTTTACTTTTTTAAACTATGCGCACGCATTCAGCAGCAACCCAATTCACATTCACTGGAATGAAATTCGGGGCTTAGAGAGTTATGTGAATTCGTTGGACCCACATCGAATAGTTTTTTATTCTTCAAAATTATAATTTAAGGATATTAAAATAACAACTCATATTTTAAAACTACTTTTATATATAAAACAAATATGTATCATTCTTTTTTTAAATTCATATACATATATAAATATTTACTTTTTTTAAATTAAATATGAAATTAAAAAAGTATTTATTAAGCAAAAGAAAAAGAAAATGTAAGAAATCTTTAAAATAATTAAATCGTAAACGATATAAGAAAATAATTTTAAACAATAATTAAAATATAAAAATGGAGAGCAGAAATATTTAAAACAAACAAAAAAGAGATCAACGTGTATTTTAATAATTTCGATAATTTGTATTGTGTGTGTAATTTGTCATGCTTTGCAAATAAAAATGAAACAAGTAAATAATAAAAAAAAAATTGAAACTATGTATTATGGTCTAGGACATTATTTAACGGGGCCCTTAAAGGGCGTGGTCTAAAAGGGGCATTGAACAAAAAAGGGGGGGCGCTTAAAAAGGTGAGTATCCAAAAAAAATGGCGTGGTCAAAAAGGGTGTGGCCTAAAAAGCAGGGAAATTCCGAAACGTTGCTTAAAAGTGGTCAAAAAGGCGTGTCTTAAAAAGGGGTGTGGCCTAAAAGGCTGTCCGATGCTTTATAGGGTCATTTCAAACACATATGTACATATAGAATCAATTTTATACAAAAAAAAAAAATTATTTTTTTTCAAGGTAAATGTAAGGAAAAATGGAAAATTTTCATTTCGACTGCTCAAAAGCCGCTATAAGTCGGAAAATACTGCTTCGATCTGGAAAATTTTGATGTCAATAGAAAGGAAAATTTGTCACGAATCGGAAAATTATAAAGAAATGATATGTGTCCATACAATTTTCCGGAGTTAGAGGCTGGGAAAGCAAAAAAAGCATGTTTTTCGGAAAATTGACCGTTATATTTCTATTTTCCAACCGATTTTCAAAATTTATATATCATTATAATCTTGACCAACTAACGGTCATTTTGGTATATAAAACATTTTCCTACGTCAACCACAAGCTGAAATATAGCGTTTTAAATTTCCCTGAAAGGAAAATTTAGCAAAAATCCAGGCTATTGGCCGTTGAAATTCTTGTACTGGAAAATTTGAAATTTAGGTGCCAAAAAGTGTGGGTAAAAGGGGTGTGGCCTAAATTGAATTTTTTCGAAAAATTGTGGTAAAAAATGGGTGTGGCCTAAAAGGGGCGTGGCTTAAAAAGTGGGTGTGGTCTAAAATATAAATTGTCTAAAAATGGGCGTGGCCTAGTTAATTTTTCAAAAAGGGGTGTGGCCAAAAAAATATGGTATTAAAAGAGGCGAGCCCTAAAAGTATGCAATGTTTTACAGTGTCATTTCACACCATATGTACATTCTTATGCAAAAAAAAAAAAAATTCATTTTTTTCAAGGTAAATGTAAGGAAAAATGGAAAATTTTCATTTCGACTGCACAAAAACCGCTATAAGTCGGAAAATATTGTTTCGATCTTTAAAATTTTGATGTCATTCGAAAGGGAAATTTGTCACGAATCGGAAAATTAAAAAAAAATGACAGGTGTCCATACAATTTTCCGGGGTTAGAGGCTGGAAAAGCAAAAAAAGCATGTTTTTGGGAAAATTGGCCGCTATATTTCTATTTTCCAACCGATTTCCAAAATTTATATATCATTATAATCTAGACCAATTAACGGTCATTTTGGTGTATACAAAATTTTCCTACGTTAACCACAAGCTGCGTTATAGCGTTTTAAATTTTCCAAAAATGAAAATTTAGGAAAAATCCAGTGGATTGCTCGTTAAAATTTTTGTTCTAAAAAATTATGAATAAGCAGTCCGGGAGTGACGCATAACTTCGGCAATTCTTATACGATATTCAAAAGTGAGGCGTCATATGGTGCGTCCAAAAAGGGGCGTTGTCAAAAATGGGGCGGGGCATCTGAAATTGAAAGTGGATACAAATTCACAAATAATAGAAAACAGTACTTGATCCGTTTATTTTTTCGTTATAAAGCATTTTAATTTAACAATATTGTTTAGACAATGTTCATTTAAGGCAACTCAAATTTAAAATATTGTTTTTTTGTATTTCTAACGCTACTTAGCTATGGAATTTCATTTAACTTTTTTTTTTTTTTACAAACAGGCAAATATGATTATATTGTGCTACGATTAAAACACATCGTGCTGTAACTTCAAAGTCATAGCTAAATAAAAAAAAGTATGTATGTATTATTATTTATGTACTCTTGTTCTACTGTTGATTTGATTCAGTTTTAAAAATAATGAGGTTCAACATATTTTTTTTTACTAAACGAGACGACAGGAATATATTGTTGAATTTTTTTGCTTAAAGGATTAAAAGGGAGACAATTTAAGAATAATTAAATAAATCATGCGTGTTGTGCAAAACGCTTGGCCAAGTTATCGCCATTAGCACCAGAAAACGAATCAATCTGACAACCATTCTTGATGAATACAAATGTAGGCATGCTAGAAATGTTGTATTCCATGGCGACATCTTCGCATTCATCAACATCAACCTGGAATTAAAAAATTGTTAGTAAACTAAACGTTTGGATAATTTTACTTAGTTTTTTTTTTTTAGAATACCTTAAGAACTACAACTTTGTCAGCGTATTGAGTCGACAATTCTTCAAGTCTTGGGGCGATCATCTTGCATGGACCACACCAGGTGGCAAAGAAGTCAACCACAACCAATTTGTTTCCAGCAGCTTCGAGTTGTCCATCGAAATCGTCCTGAAAATAAAGAAAACGAAATGTATCAATTGGAAAAGTCACTTCGAATAGCAGAGTTTTCGAAATAAAACATATGAAAAATGATATCATAATCTGTATATGTATGTATATTTTGAATTTATTTGCTTAAAAGATTAAAGGAGACAATTTAAGATCACGCGTGTTTTGCCAAACAAAAGGCCAATTGATAGTCGTTGGTACTAGGAAACGATTCAATCTTAATAGAATTCTTGATGAATACAAATGTAGGTATTGCAGAAATGTCATCCATGGAGATATCTTCGCATTCATCAACATCAATCTGGAATTTAAAATTTTTTAGTAAACTAGTGAATAAAATAATTTATTTAGTTTTTTTTTTTTTTTTGAATACCGTAAGAACCACAACTTTATCAGCGTATCGAGTTGACAATTCTTCAAGTCTAGGGGCGGGCTTATTTAAAATACTCCAGGTGGCAAAGTAGTAAACCACTACCAATTTGCTTCCAGCAGCTTTTATTTGGCGATTTAAATCGAACTGAAAAGTAAGTGATGTCCTTGGAACTTAAACCTGTAATGATATTGGAATTTAGCTGAGCACATTTCATTATTTTGTATTTATACATACCTTCTTCTTCCCACCGCTGTAGCCACCGCGTTGAATATTTATTAATTTTTTGTTTTTCTTTGAAAGGGGGTTGACAAACTTATTTTCTTTGTTGTCATAATTTTTATTCGAATAAAACTTCGTCACTTTTCATTTAAAGCAGCATGACCAAAACACCATTATCATATTCTTAAGTTTGTCACATTAACTCTTACCACATTTTTAAATAAGTAACCAACAAATATTATTTTATCAGAATGCGATTCCCACATTTTTTTAATTATGGTTTAAAATGAGTGCTTTCTCAAGAATTGTGAGATATAAAAATAAACTCATGATAAAAGCAAGGAACCAATCCAATTCTTTTGTTGGTCATGAAATTTATTTTTATCGCAAACTGATATACATACATATTTGATATTGTCAAAAACAAATATATATTTTCATACATTACATTTATATTGGTATCTATTATCAAGACTTTGCTTATCAATTTGTGATCAACTATTAATTAAGGCGATACAAACTTCCCTATACTTTTAGAGTTTCAACTAGTTAAAAGGTAAAAACAAAAATTTAGGGCATCTGTTTTTAAATCACGCCTGACAAAAGCTGTTAGTAACTTACAGCGTTTCTGAGCAATCGCCAAGCTATAAAAATGCTTTTTTTATTGCAACGTTGCATTTTAAAGTTTATACTCTTTGACTTCAGCAACCGTTTGTGAAAAAAAAAAAAAAAAATTCAATAAAAATAATCATTTTCTTCCGCAGAAACTGTAAAATAAATTCTATGGTTTAACTTAAGTATTTAAGTTGAGTTCTAGCAAATGGTCAAGGTTAATTTTTTTCAATGTCATTTATTTCGAATGAATTTGAGCAAGAGGACATCAAAAATGTGAAATTACTTTTTATTATTCATTAATAAATTGTATTTCGCAATGAACTTGAATTCTTAGTTAAGTTTGACCAAATGGCCCTCACTGTATTCTATGATCAATTTAAATCCTTAGTATGTGCTAAAGCAAACATAGATAAGGTTAAATTACTTCAATTAGATTTATGTTTGCTTTGTCAGATTCAATAAAAACAAATTCAATTTTTCTAATCGCGCAAGTTATACCTACATAAGTGACACACAAGCTTCAATATCAATCAAGTTGTGCTCGTTTGATTCATTCGGTCACGAAATCGAAGAATTCTTAATAATAATAATAATTTAATTAACAATTCAAAATGCTATTTAAACATCCTATCGATCAATTTCAAGTAGTTACCAAATAAGTGAAAATTTTTAAAATCAAAACAGCTTAAGCAACGTATGTAGGTATGTTGATGGTTTATTGTCTATAAAAACATGCATTCCTAGGTGATTAAAGCATCGTCGGTACATATGTATGCGCAAATGTTTGCGAAAATGGTTGTTCTTTCGAAATATCCAATAGTTACTTTTTAAGCAACGACTCGAAACTCTCTTCATTTAATATTTATATTATAACTATATGACCCCTTCCCAGTAGGTACAGCCAGATGCACAGACGTACATACATATTTCAATAATATCTCAGTATCCAGAATAAATTGTATTTCTAAAATCATTATTTTCCTACATAGCATAAAAACTAGGATTTAAGACCAGAACAGGCTACCAACAAATTAACTGTTTGTAAAAATTATACTTATTTTTTGGAGATATTCTAATTTAAAGTGTCCTGGGCATCAAAACCTTCGGGAAAAATGTCTGGTTTCTTAAACAAACTGTGTTATGACGAGTTTTCAAGTCAAGCATTTTGTAGTGGTCAATTCGTCAGACCTATACCTAAACGTATTAAAGTATGGAAGGTTGAACATTCATACATCTCAGTTATGCATAAATGAATACATTATATTTGTCGTGAAAAAGCAGACTAATGGTGATGATGACGATTAAAAGGTTTATTGTTCTCAGTTTAAAAAAAAAAAAAAAAAAGATTTAATAAATTGTTTAGTAGATGACGATTAGTACATACATATGTAAATGTATGTTGTTCCGAGTTAAAAAGAAAAAAAGATTTCAAGAAATAGTTTAGAATTTAATAATTTAATATGAGTCATCTAAGTACCTATGTAGGTATATAAAAATTATCTCCATCATCATCACAATAATTCTAATTTTATAATACTTTTGAAATATTAATTTTTTACTAGGAAACTAAGATCGATTACTCATTAAGTCACGAATCTTCGAATTAGGTGGGGGTGTGAGAAGGCTGCCAGAAAAAAGAAACAGTTCGTGACTTTGTTTTGCCAGATTCTTAAGCTTTAGCAACAACATCTCCAGTAAATGATACATAGGTATTTTTCTAATCTACACAAAAACAGGTACCTACCTCCTATACATATAACAAAAATATCTTCTGAATATAAATATTGAATAACGATTAGAAGTTTATTTTCGTTTTTTTTTTTATTTTTTTCATTATTATTTTAAACGATGATGTGTATTCATCTAGTTGGAAACAAATATTTTAATAATTAATCGAAGATTTAAATATAATACAAATACTAAGCAAAAAAAAAAAAATCGCGATGCACTAATATTATGAAATAATCGAATGAGTCATTACGTCATTAGATGTACAGACACAAATTGTAAGCCTGTACCGGCCCCAATCAAATACCAATGGCTGTGATTGTCAGTGGCAACTTCCATTCCATGACTCCTCTAGAAGGGAAAAACCACAAGTTGTGTTGAAAAACACTCGCTAGATTCGACCATTGTAGGCAAATCGATATTTAAATCTTTGTGCTGCACATACATTAGCAAAATTAGGTCGAAAGTTAGCCATAAAGTGATAAAAAAAATAATAAAAGTCCACGCACACCGAACGAGCGCCACTTGCCTCAACCCCAAGAGTTGTAACTTGTAAATCAATGATATCACACTTCACTTCATGTCATGAATGAATCTCACATTTTTTTTTATCAAACTCCCAATTAATATGAGAATCTTGCATGTCATTGAAAATACATAATCAATTTCAAGCAGCAGTTTCAAGGACACACAAAGTAACTGTATACTTAGAAAAGAAAAAAAACTTACCTTGTTCTTAACTTGGTACACCATTTTGTATAGATTAGCGGGAAATTACTTTAAAGTAAAAAAATAATTTATAGGAATTAATTTACCACTGGGACAAACAGACACAACTTTACTGGGCAAAGTTTAGTTAAAGAATGCGATGTCGATATGAATGCGATGCGATTGTGACATAAAAAATTTGCTGCGACGGAAATTTTTCGTTAATTTTTTTTTCGATATGCGTCATGCGATGAGTTTTTAGTGTTGCTACTGTGCTATAGCTACAATTGGAGCATTTTGTACTTTGGAACTTTTTGTGACTTTTCAATATATTGTAGTGAAGTTTTTTCTAAGAAAGTTGAGAAGCGAGTAAAACAAAAACAAATAGAAATTTAACAATTAATGTACGTAGCCATAAAATAAAATCAATATGATTCATTGCACTTCACTTAAAAAAATTACCTTTAAATCGTTATGATAGCAATGTTTTTCTTAGCACAAAATTAAACTGCGCAGAATAAAGTCACCGTCGCCGCTTCAATCAATAAAAACAAATTGTTCAATAGAATTGGATTGTTTTAGTCTCACTTATGTAACTTGCTTAATATGACAATTCCTATAATTTCTACATAAAAATATAGTCATGGATTTAAGGTCTTAAATGCCTGCAAAATAGGTTCCATGAAATAAATTCCAAAACGATTTTGTATGTTATTTCACTAGAGGGTGCAATAAAGCATTTGAACTTTATTACATTCATATCTATTTTTTCGCGAGGCAGGCGCCAATTTAAACAATAAACTTTCAATAACAAAATAAAGTCAAAAATCGTTTTGAACTTTATGACATAGTACTTTATTTCGCAAAATAAACAAACACGAAGTAAACGAAATGGTATCAATGTTATGAATAGTAAACCGCGATTAATGTAGAGTTGGTGTACAAACATTTATATGAAAATAAACTTAAAAAAAAAACTCTTCGCTTTTCACGAAAAAACTAGAAGTTGATGATAATATATTTCAACCCGAACCCTTGCTATGGAGTGTTGCTTGTATGACGTTTGAAAGCGCGTTGGAATGCGATGAAGCACGTCTTAGGGCTGATTTTTGTAGTTCGAAATTAGACGTGGAGATGGCGATTGAATTTATAGCAAATAATGTTTTTATTTCTATTCTAAATTTTTGTATTCCTAAATCCTAAGGGATTAGGGAATTCTATTTTTTTTGGCAAACGCCGTCAAACTACTTGATTGGGCAAAGTAAGAATATTTACATATGTTCTAAATTAAATTAAATGGTCGACTGGATAAGTGATTTGCTCTTTTAATTTAAAACTTAAATATGGCTACACATTGAAGCAAAAATATATTTTATTTCTGAGTTTTGTTTATAAAAAAAATTTTTAAAGCATAAAAAGAATGCAAAAGAATAACAAAATAAATCTAGCTAACAAATGTGTGTACATTTTTGTCAAAAATCTAAAACACATTTTTCTTACAATCATTTTGGCTAAGAAGTTAAATCAAAAACGTTAATAGATACTAAATTTGTATTAATTCTTTTACTTAATTTTAAAAATTTAATCGAAGTTTCAAAAGAGTTTCTCAGATATTTCAAATTTCAAACTCTAAACATTGAAATTGAAATTTGATATTTCAAATTTCAAACTCTAAACATCGAGTTTGAAATTTGAAATATGTGAAAAAGTGTTATCGAATTTTCGTCAAAAATCTATTAAATTGAGTTATTTGTTTTATAAATTAAAAAATATGTCCTTTACAAATTTGTTTGTTTACCAACAAAATGGATAACCTGTAATCTAATATCTTTGTCTAATTTGTTCAACTAATTTGCATAAACCAACTGCAAACAAATACCAGATTATACTCAAGTCTTTCTGCAATCAAATACTTCGTCGTTGTACATAAACCAAACCAATCCATCCACCCCCTAAAAGTAAGTGCTATTAGCTCTTTCAATTCTCTCGAACAATCAGATAGCCATACCGCACCAACACTCAAACATTTAATAACAAACAACCCAGGAAAATATTAAGGTTTTTTTTGATGAAGAGGGGACGACGATAAGGATGTTCACGTTTTGTTTCAATTATCGGTATAGAGTATACAATATAGATCCCAGGATTACACAAATATCAAGTTCCACCCCTTAATTTTTCGATCATCATCATTACCATCTTCAGTGTCTCTCTACTGTCTATCTCTCTTTGTTTACATAGATCTCACGTTGTGAGATCCTGCGATTATTATTATAGTTCCTTGATATAATGAAACTTATCTCTCCCACTGTATATGATGGAACAAAAGCTGTGTTTATAAGGATCTAATTTCTGTGTTTAATATCTTGTGGAAATTATTTCAGAAAAAAAAACAAATATTTGACTTTGAGCTGAAATAGGGTGTGGGGGTCCGAGCCCAGAATGCTTTCTGGCTAAATTTTTATCAACGCTATTTTGGTTTCTACTTAAGCAATGTGAACAAAATGTTGGAGTAATAATAATTAGTTATGAGATTCTCTCAACTTACTCATAGTCATAAGTATTGGTTTTGTTTAAAAAAAAATCGAGCTTTATACAAAGAAAAAAGGTTTTGTCATACTGTCCTTCAACCTATGTCAATGTGGGTCTGTCTATCTCTACCTACCTTCAGGTCCACTGACATCGCGCTAGAGCCTTAATAAACGAGGCAACTGATTTGCTTCAAATTTTACACACAAAATTGAAACTTTTATTTAAAATGGGAGGTTCCTTATAAAACAAAACAAAAATCAAAGAATAAATTCAGAACTACCGAAAAGCTTGGGCTCCATATGGCTAGAGAATATTATTGGTATGTCATTTATCCTGACACGAGAAGTGAAAATGTGTTCTCTCAGCTGGAATGTAGGGGGACCTTCATGTTTCTGCCGATGGCTAGGTATAAGAGCCGATTTTTTCCGATGATAGTTTTATACCTACTTTAAAAAAAAAATCACTTCACTCTTTTAGAAATTCTGGATTTTCACAAATCAATATAACATCCACTTCATATATTGTGTTGAGAACAAAAATGTATCCATATAAAACAACTATCCTTGCTATTTTGTTCACACTTCCGTCACGGGTCGTTTATTAATCAACAAAATTTCTAATTTCAATTCGTAGAACATTCAATATTCGAGTCCTTTTTTTTTCGAAAGCAAATGAACTCAGAATTTTGTGAAGTGTGTGCCACAATATTGCATCCAGGAGCTGACCGCACAATTTATCAACTATATGTTCTCCATTGTTTTCAACAAACAATATTGGAACAAAGCAAATCCATTCCAAGCCATGAATTTTGAACCGTGAAGAAGGCACACAACACAATATTAGTCAAGAGGGTCGAACAAAAATGCAATTTGCACATAAATATACAAGTTTTGTTGTCTATCTGGGCTGCATGTGCCTCTTCAAGTGACAGAGAGACCTTTATACAATTGTCATAAAGTGAAGCCGTGAGGCAATCAAACCTCGATTATTGGATCTTTTCAAAAAAGGAGGATCGCATATGTACATACATATATAGGAAATCATCCAAAGACACTTCTGTATACCTTAGCCTTTGTCCTTTACCTTTATACACATAACACACACCACACATGGAACTAAAATTATTTTTTTTGTGATGTTAACTTAAAGAATAGTGAATAGCTAGGGGCTGGTGAATAGAGCATTTTGTGACGTTAAAGTGGCAATCTTTTGTTGAAAGAGGTCCTTGTGGTGAACGTTTTTTTTTTTGTTATATGGAGGTAAAAACTCAATGATCTCTTTCTCTAAAGTGTGCCAGATTTGTCACAATCCTTTTTTTTTTATTTAAAGAGAAAATGAATTTAAATCCGATATAATTAACTGCTTAACGTCATTTGCCAAAAAAAAAAAATACCTAAATATTTTTTTTAGTTAAAGTAATCCACAACTATTTATAAAAGAGACATAATAGAATTAAAAATTCATCATCAGAAATGAACAAAAAAAAAACCGACATGGGAGTTTTGTTTGTACTCAAACAACCTCGGTAAACCCTCTTCAAAGGATTAAATATAATTTCTAAATAATAATAACATCAACATTTAAAAATCTGAAGGGTTGATATTTTTCAGCTTATAATTTTTTGTTCCTAATTTAATCCTTTACAGACGACCTTAAAAAAAAAATGTAAAATGAGCATTTAACTTCTCGGTTCGTTAACTATTTCGTATATGTGTATAATGTAGCACTCTCATTGTCTCTCTCTCTGTAATAATCTTTATTTTTAGAAAATGCAAAAAATTGACTTCCTATACATTAACAATAATATTTGCATATTTAATTTACGGATGCACACGTTTATTATAGGGATTTTGTGTCATAAGTAGTTTGTAAGGACATTGTCATCCCTTCGTTTTTTTTCATTCTATTTGGAGCAATGTCATCATGAACCCCTTTCAAAAAAAAAAAAATGTTTTGATTTTGTTTTTATGGTAATTTTCTGTCTATAAATCACAGGGCAACGTGTGCTTCCTGTCAAATAATTTAAATAGTGGGGTTGATTATATTGTTAATTATTCACAATTGATGGAGGGAATTATTTGTTTAAATTTTCGAGTGCGATTATTGCGATATAGTTTGCAATGTTGTTTGTTGAAACTAGATATAAGTGCGAATTTTAATAATTTGCTAAATTTATGCAAATATCATTTTTTTTTCTCGGGGAGTGAGCAAAATTTATTTGAAATTATGAAAACGAGTGCGAATATTTAACTTAGGGGCTTCACAGGAAGTATTCATTGCCAGATGTAGCTTGAAAGTGCTAAATGCAAATGTTAACAAATTAGAGGTAAATCTATTCATTTAGGCTCTAGCTCGGTGTATACACCTGGGCGCACAGATAGACAGACAAACAGACCTATGCGGATGGACGGACTTTGGAAAAATGTATTTCATAATAATAAATTGGTGCAGACATTTTATTTTCCCAGATCGTAAATTGATAAAATCGAGTTAATTTCCTATTCAGTACTGAAAGCCGGAAAATCTTAAGAGACTCGGTTGTGAAAATATTGCCATCTAAAGACTTTTGGTTAAAAATTTCGTAAGATCACTTTGGAGAAAAACATTTCGAGGATCAAAGTTTTCAGATATTTTTAGTTTTCAGCTTTAGATAGATCTTGAATATAGATAATATTCAAAATTGACAAAAACTGCTACTTTTTTTGAGGCACGGATGTAGAAATAGGGACATATTTTTTAGTTTAAAACTCAATATGGAAAAAAATTTATTTTCAAAAATTTTTTGAAAACCCATAATCAGTTGTATTTGAAAATTTTGATGTGCAATATAATTTAAAGTTATAAAAAACACTTGTATACAAATTTTATTTACGTCAGTTAAGAAGATAGATAATCAGCCCTATCGCGAAAGAAATTTACCATTTTGGGAAATTTGCTATCAAGAATTATTCCTTTCAGCAAAATAGCTATCGTCAATAATTTTTTCTAGGGAACTTTTTTCTTATTTCAATGCGAACATTTCCCCAAGTAAGAATTTCCTTTAAATTGGCAATAGGGCTGAATGAAACTGTTGAAAACCAAAAAAATGCTTCTATGAGAAGTAGGCACTATTAAAAAAGTTAAGGTCTAATGTAAAATTTTCTCCTGTTAAATGGTAGATCGTACTAAAATTACTAAACAAATAAATTTTCATCAAAATCGTAGAAGTCATTTTAGAGAAAAATAAGATTTTTTTGTGCGATTTTTTAATTGTTATATGGAAGGTACCGCTAATTTTGGCTATAAGTATAATTTTTTTCTTTAAAAACCACAAGAAAAAGTTAAAAAAAAACACTTAGTGCCAAGTATGTATGTACTTAACTGTATAAAAAAAATATTTTTTTGCCAATTTTAGTTCACAATTAATTTAAAAAATTTAAAACACTTTCCATAAAAAAATTTATAAAAATAAGTTGAACCCTTTTCGAAAAAATAAAAAGTGGTTCTATGGAAGCTGCCATTAATTACCTTTTTCGGAATCTTTTTCATACTAAATAAGCAAGCCTATACCTATTTAAAAATAAAAATCTAAGTTTTTGATAAAAATTTGATTTTCCAAAAATCTTAACAAATAACAATAATTTATCCATCTTAAATAAATTGTTAAATAAATTGTATGGCAAGTATCGATATTTTCGGTCCTGAAACAAGATTAAAAAATTATTTGGGGAATCTCAAAAAAAAGCTTTGTACAAAGTTTAAAGAAAATCAACCTGAAATCCGTTTAGGATGTAGCTGAACAGACATACGGATAGAGTTGCGAGACCTTCTTATTTCACCTTCTCTAGTGTCTAATGTCAAGTTTGATCAGAATCTCGAGTTCAATTTTTTTACGAATCCATAACTTCCAAGACACATATGTACATAGTAACTATTTACATAAGTACAAAATTTTTATCATGATTTTACAAAAAATTGCCTATTCTGTCTTTCATGCGAACAGCTCTGCTTATAATTTTCCTCCCAATATTTCTTTGATTTATTTGACTAGCACAAAATAAATAAAAAAATATCTAAAAGTTCCACAGATCCATTTAACGGAATCCAAAATGGAAACATTGAACAAAAAAAATTCAAATAATAAAGTCAATTCTTGTTTCTAGAGTTCGTACGTCGGCTCTTTTGTTTAGGGTATAACCAGCCCTATCGTGAAAGAAATTTCCCCGGAGTTTTTTCCCATTTTGGGAAATTTGGTATCAGGATCATCTTCAAAATTTTGTGGAAGATTGGCGGTGGGAAACATTCTTTCCCCGATATTTTTTGTTTTTCCGGGGAAAAAAAGTTCCCTTTAAATTGGCGATACGGCTGAACATGAAATATTACCAACGTTAAATCTTTTAAACAAATTCTTTCTTAGAGTTTAAAAACTGGTACAAAAAGTGTGTATACGTAACCAGCTTATAGTAGTTTTTTTTTTATTTTGTACACAGTTGATTCGAAAAGAATTTAAAAAAAAAGACTTCGAAAGCCTCTTTGATTTAAATCAAAAAGGTAATTTTATCTGAAAAAAGAAAAACAAAATATTTCTATTATATCTTAACTTTCGATGCGAGATTGTATTTTCATTGTAAATTTTAACAAAAAACATTACAATATTAAAATTACTATAATACTTAGGACAAACAAAAATAAAATACCATACACTTAAATATACATAAAAATAACTTAACTTAACACTTAACTGGGATTTTGTTTTTATTTTTTAAATTTATATTTTGACAAGAAATCGGATTCGGATTTTTTTTTATGTTTTATTGGAATGTGACTAGAAAAAGAACAAACTTAATAATCCACCAAACTTTAAAAATCCACCATAATACAGGCACAGCTCTATATACTAAAATTATATTCCTACTTTTATAACGATAGAACTTGGAATGCTAAAAAGAAGAAAATAATCTTTTCTAATATAGAAACATTGTTTGGAAATAAAATAAATAAAAAAATTGAGATCCATGTTTTAAAACACCCCCGTAACTTCTTCTGGCTGAGGTTGAAAATGATGACTCTGCTGGTATAAGTTGGTCGTATCCATTTGAATGTTCCAAACATTGTCGCGGCCAGTGTTGCTGTAGAAAAAGTCAGGACTTGAATGGCCACTATTATTTACATGTTGGTATTGGGATTGTGATTGTGATTGCTGTTTGATCTGACTATTTTCGAAGTAGGTCTGATAGTTCTCAGAATAAGCGGGTGAGATACTCTGTGAGAATGATCCATTTGGATCGACGTAGTTGGGAGTAACGGCAGTAGTTGTTGTTGTGTCATACACTGTGTTGTAAATATTTTCATCGAAAAACGAGCTAAGATTGTCTAAAACGTTGTTGCTTGTTGGAAAATTGCTGCTATTCATCTGGCATATCTGGCTATTGTTGAGATCTGTTAATGCCGATGGCAGGTAATAGTCATCTGAACTGCTGGCTGATGAGGTTGAAGTTAAACTGGAGGTATCATCACAACTCTCATAGAGCCATTTGGGATTCAATTGACTGCTCGAAACATGACCTTGGTCCATGGAAGGTGTCGTTTGGTAATAAATGCCATTCGATGCTGCCGTCGTCGATGAATAATAGTTTTGATTTGGTCCAGAATTTTGGTAATACGGAATTTCATTGATTGTGTCTTTTTGACTTTGAACATGATGGTGGTGGTGGTAAATGGAATTTTGGGAATTATAATGCTCATTCGTATTTGGCCACGAATAAATTGTCCCATCTGACGTATTATAGCTTGGAGAATCACTCATTGATGGGTTCACATTTGATACAATTGAATTACAGATGCAACTTGAAATTGGACACTGACACTTTTTCTTGGGAGAGAAATTATCATTGATGATTTTTGACGATGATGGGGTACGTTTGGTTCCTCGGAGACTACAAAGTTTATTATTCAAAGCAGCATCTCTGGCGAGCATCATTGCTAAGCTTCTAACCCGACGGCCACCACCTCCTAATAGGCGTCTGGCTTCACTGGAACCCTTAGCTTCGGGCCGGGGATGGTCGTGTGTTCCTTTGGCTTGGAAGAATATCGCATTTCCGGCCTGCCGCCAGAAGTGTGTCACCGGATATCCACAATGACCTCTGCAGGATTGTATCTCAAGACGGCCAGTACAATTTCTATAAAAATAAAATGAGACAAAAAATTGATTAGCTTTGCAATTAAAATAATTGAGAGTATTGTATTTAAAATTTTGAGGCTTTCGCGAGGTCAATCAGACATTTTCAAAAATATTTCTCAAATTGCGAATAAATTCCTTTTGGTAAAATTTTCAAATATCACAAACACTTACCTATTTGGGCATTGTTTTCCTTGTTGCTTTCGTCGGGCCTTGTCACAAATAGCTGGTCTCAGATGAACACTATTGCCATTGGGTAGCTTACATTTTGCCGTACACAAAAGCACACCCAAGCAACTTTTTTTCAAAATATTAACATTATGATTGTTGGTATTTCGCATAGCCCAACCGGATGCGTGTTTTTTGGCATCTTCACTCGTCGACGAATACACTAAACGGCAATGTCCATTGGACCACTCGTTAAATTCATCAAATTCACTAACCGCTGGCACAATTGTGTCATTTATATCCCAGTCAATATTAATGCGAGATTTTGTTGGTGGCGGACTAGAGCCACCACCATTAAGCACTGTCAACGAACTTATTATCACCATATCGTCAAAATTTTTTGTTGATTTTTTTATTAATGAAAACTTTAAGACTTGAGATTTTTTTTTGATTATTTTTTTTTTCTATCCAACTTTTTTAAGAATCGGTTTAGCAGAAGGTACAACGTCCGAACCCAACGACTGCGCAATGTAAACTGATTCCCTCATCAGAAGTCACTTTCCTAAGTCCCTTCTCTCGTGATGGCGAGTTCCATTTCATTACCAAGTTTTAGGGATGGTTATAGGTTTTGTATTGAAAAGGTAAGGTTCCTTTTTTTTTTCTATACTTGGTTCACTGTGTAGATGGGATAAAAGGCTCTTGTGTGCGTGTATGTCTGATGAAGTTTTAGCTCCGCCTTTTATAGTGAGATTATCCAGAATTTTCAGATACAAAATATAATTTTTATCCACAGCAGTAGAATACTGTTAGGATGAGTTGAGAGTATTCCTACCTATGTTTTTATTGCGTTTGCGATTTTCTATACTTTTCATTCTATCCGCAACTGTGTGACTACTTTTTGATTGGATGGATACACCACACACGACACCTTAAATCCCCTCGGGTCGGGGTTGCTCTTATGCTGGAAGTTGTAATTGACTTAGGGGGGCTAATATAGAGTTAAGCCCGAAAGAAATGCTCACCTGGGTTTTCTTTGGCACTTTGCAGAACAAACAAAATGAATGGCTTAGGTGTCTTTTGCTGCCAGGTGGGAGTTGGTAGTTGGTAATTGGTATAGGAATTGGAAATTAGCAGCAGTTGTGTGTCAAAGGAAGTTTAAATTCTTGTAAAATTTTGTGTTTTTCTGTGTAACAAGTAGTACAGCTCTGTGGTGATGGTGGGGTGGTGTTCATGGGTGCAAATCATGGGGGCGGTAATATAGTAGTGGCATCGGCACATCAGCATACAAAAAAGGGTTATACACCAAAGTTGCTGCTGCTAACTATACATTGTCTACGCGACAATTGGTAGTCTTTTGGATTGCAGATGTTCAGGTATGAGCCTTTGTCTTTTGTATATAGTTTTTTTTTTTTTTTTGTATGTAAGATATAAGCAAATCCAGGTGCAAAACAATTTTATGTTCATCTATACCAATCCTCTTTTATTTAAATATGTTTGATTACTTTTCTTTGAAAGTTATGTACCTAAGTGCTACGAACCTGCCTATGTTTACTTATTTTTTTATTTAATACCTATTACAGAAATAGGAACATAAAGACAAACCTATAGATCAGAGTCGTGTTGAGAGCAAAACTACCAAGTTTCTTTGTTTTATTTGATAATACCTATAATTTTCTAGTTGTAACGATGAAGGGTTAAACGGCATGAAAACTTTAGAAGCCTCTGACACTGTATTGCAAATGAATTTTCAAATATTTATATTTAGTTTTTGTATAAGGGTCTTCAACTGGACGAGCTCCAATTCATGTTAATAATATAAAAATACTATTAATCAGAATAAGATTTGATTAATAAGATCAAATTCAATACTTCGAAATTTTCTTAAATTATAAAAAGGTATACATTAAAAAAAATTGAATTCGAGATTTTGATTAAACTTGAAATGACGATCCTGTCCATCTTTCTGTCTGTCGGTTTGGCTACAGTCTAAACGCATGGGTCAATTGTCTTTTAAATTACATAGTACCTAGCATGTTTTGGGCAATTCCCTGAAACATTTTTTCTCATGTTTTTGAGACAAAATTAAAGGTACCTATCATTTACACTTTTTTTACATTTTTGGAAAATCTTATTTTTCTTAACAATGGCTTCATCACAAATTAAAAAATTGTTGATTTAAATAGGTGCAGGTTATATCTTGATGGACTAAACAAAATTCCGAAAATGGTTATTAATGGCAACTTTCATAAAACTATTTTTTTTAATTTTTGATTTTCTCAAAAACGGTTCAACTGATTTGAACTACTTTTCTTATATGAAGAATGTTTTGAAAATTTTTAAAAAGTATTGTGTACTTACTAAAATTTTTTTCAAAAAATTGAACTTGGTACCAAACGTTTGTTTAGCATTATTTGGCAGATTTAAAATAAATTTAATTTCAGTCATACATTGTTATAGAAAAACGTTCAAGTAAATATTATTTTTCTCGAAAACGACGACTCACGATTTTGATAAAAATTTATTTTTGTATTCCTTCATTGAATTTGACTTATATGACAAGTATTGGTTTCATGTAAAAAAAATCGAGATTGTAATAAAAATTAACACCACGATGATGGTGAAAGTCCTCTCTAGAGGGAACATTTATTTTTGTTTAAGCTCATCAAAACGGTTATAGTCGCCATACATCGATTAAGGTTTTTTTTCAAATTTTCTCGAAAAAGGTCATTTAAGATTTTGATTAAATGTCCAAAGTTACTGTAAGAAAACTGCGTTTCAGGTTTTTAGAAAGAAAATTCACATAACTGAAAAAGGATTATTCAGGTACAATAGGATATTTTAATTAAATGATTTGACGAACTTTGTAACAATTTTGCAGTCCGATGCTTCTAAAATGTCTAAACAGTTTGGCGCAACATTTTAGACGATTTAGTACGAACTTAAGCATTTTTATTATGATGCTATTAATAACAGGATTTTCTACATTTTCATATAATAACACCACTGTGTACTAACCCCAAATGTCACTTTGACAATTACAATAATTGTGAATATGATGGTATATTTGCATGAACTGTCAATGTGTTCAGCTGGAGTTTATTAAGAAAACAGGTTTGGTATGATACTAGTTACAAAATTAGGTTAAGTGCTACCAAATTACAAAATTTCCTTACAATAATTGTTCTTGATTCTAAGGGTTTTCTTTATAGTATTCTTCTAAACATTGTAATACCACAATTTACATAATGACACTTTGACTAAAACAACTTTATTTTTCACCTAAATTGAATGTCATATTTGTTCAGAAAAGGACATTTTAGCTTTCTTGGGTTTTCTTTGGTCCCGAAGTGTGTTTATTTAGTGGTTTTAAGGTTTCTTCGTTTTAAACAACAGTTTCCATGCATTAAACGCACAAACCACACAGAATGATCTTCGTACAAAAGAATTCGGTATAAACCGCACAATGTCAAACGGAGTTTAAACGGATTTAGCACCCGAATTCAGTATAAATATATAGGACACAGGATTTATACCTACATTAAACATCTTTATAAGAAAAAGGTAAACCCTGGTTCATCCATCTACATATATATGTACCTACAACCTACACCTAACCTAACTCAACAAAAAAAAAAAAAAGAAGAAAGTTTTGATTTGGTGCGTGTGTGTCAATGATTCTAAATGAAAATTGACATTTCGCACAAAAGGTAAATCCACCATATAGATACATATAGATAGACAACACCCATGAGATTGATGTTTTGAACCCTTTAACACCAAATGCCTATCATCCTATTAAGGGCTGTCGTTTTTCTTTCTTTATTTTTTTTTGTTGTTGTTTTGTATTTGAAAAGCAGATTGCAGCAGCAGCTCACTTCAACGGGGGTTTATTGTGTTATTATAATAAAATACAAGGATGTTTTGTTGTCTATTAACAACAATATTCAACAATGTCGTTCATGACATGACAAGCAGCAGCAGCAAACGTGTGCTATTCCTCTCCTTTTTAATTCTATGTTGCAGATAGCCTCTTTTGATTGTTTGGATTTTTTTGTTTTCTCCATAAGAAGGAGTGTAATTCGAACTCTCTTAAATCGATTCTCAAATATTATAGTTTTGTATTTTATGTACATACATATGTAGTTTTGATGGAACAAAACGTTATACAATTATTTGTTTCTTTATTCAAGGGTTACTTATTGCTATACCTTAATTTTGTGTTGCTTAATCATTTTCAACAACGTCATCATCATCATCGACAACATTGTTATAAGTGAATTCAATAGGACACTCGATTTCACGATGATATCCTTGAGATACATCTGCGTCTGCCAAAATTACATTTGGATTACAATTTAATATATTTTGACTTTATAATTAAATTTTGCTACTCTATTCAAATTTAATTCATTTCAATTCTCAAAGGGTAAATTTCGTTCATGATGTGGATTATATGACACAATATTAACATTTAGTTTCGCAATAAAACTATTTCAATAAGAAATTTAAACCGAACAGGCCTAAATCAATGACAGTTCGTGGTAAAAAAAATTGATGACAGATGTCATACGCTCTTAAGTGCGACACTTAAAAATTAAAATCAGGCTTTGACAGTTTAATTTTAATGCAAGTGAACAGTCCTAAATAAATGACATTTCGTGCGAAAAAATATGACAGATGTTGTACGCTAGTGCGAACCTAAAAAATAAAAATCAGATTTTGACAGTTTAAGTTAAATGCAAGTGATTAAATACAAAGAGGGCGTTTGAAAAATTCTAAAATTTACAAACAAAAATTTCCCCAAGTGTTATTATTTTAATGTCAAGTTAATTTCACAATAATTTAAAAAAATTGAATTCCGGTTTTTAAAATTCTGCTTCTTAAATCCTTTCTTATAAAATATTAAACTGCTAAATTTCACACAATGCATAACACACAACCAAAACAAACAATTTCTTGAAAAGGAGGTGGACGCTAAGTTTAGTTTATTGGCAATAAACAACTTAATCTACCTCAACCTCATTCACATGAAAATAAATTTTCATCAATCTCTGAAAATTGCGCGATGCGTTCAAATTGGTTTACTATTATTGTTTGTTTAAATTTACGATCATGAATTTTAATTTTTACGATCATCATCATTATAACCATTGAAATTAAAAATATTTCCATTGAAATAGATTTGAAAATGTCAAACAGTTATTGTTCCGTAACCTCCTCGCTCTCAATTTACGATGTCATATAAGTGTCAACCTTGAAATGACTTTTAAACGGAATTATACATAAATATATGCATGCACATTGTCATTCAAAATTTCCACTCGTCACATCAAAAGGACCTTCATACATAATATTGAAATAATCATGCGTTTTGTTTGCATGGTAATTGAGCGTTATTTTCCCATACAATGTATTATGTAGCTAAAAGCCTATGGTTGTGGCCGCACTTTACACTACCACCAAACAATGCGGATAACAAATTAAGGGGTTGTGAGGTGATGATGCCTTTAGATATCAACGTTTGCATATAGACAACCCGACGAATTATATTCAAAGGATCACGAACTTGACAGATATGTATCTAAAAGAAATCAAACGTTGCATATACTTTATGATCGTGTTTGCATCTATCTTCATCCCTTTCCCGAACAAAAAGTCCTTTTTTTCAATGTGAGAAAAGAAAAGGTTATAATACGCGGGAATAATATGAAGTTGTTTTTCTTAAATCTTTTGTCACGTTCCTTATATAAGGTGTCGACAAAATCACCTCAAATAAAAAGGTTAACAATATGAATGTCCTTTAAAGGATCTTTTGTTCCTGGTTTGCAAAATTCACAGCCATCATCAGCTTCCTATATAGTTCCTTCCTATGTGTAGTTCCGTAACGGAACTCGTTATTTTTTTTTTTCTTATCTAATTTCTGTATTTAATATGTTACAAGTAAAAAATCTTAAAGATACAAAAATATAGGCAAGTCCTTACATAAACAAAATAAATTATAAGGTACCGTTTTTTTGTCAAGATTGTTAAGGGTGCGAATATAAACACCTCAGTGGTGTTATCCTTAGTTTTGATCTTAAAGATTTAAATGTTTGATTTTGATTAAAGAAAAAAAAAAACTATAAAGCAACACATGTCTTTAAAAGAGTTATAGGTACGAAATTAAGGGGTTTTCTTTTTCCTTATAATGATCGTGCAATTAGGACTTCAACAATCTTACTTTACACTCTTTTTTAAAGATTTTTTAAGAATAGATAGAGATATCAAAAAACTCTAACTATAGGTTTAGGAATTTCGAAGCAAATTAACAATTCTTAAGTTAGAGAAAGAGTTTTGAGAAAAAAAAATGTAAAGAATTGTGAGGACTTTGGTTTGTTTCTTAAATGTACTTAGATGGCGTTAGATAGGGGCAATTTATAAAAAAGTAGATATATTCGTAAAAAAGTCCAAAAATCTATGCCTCGAGATTTTATTTAATTATGATGTTTCAATGTTATAATATACAAAATATGGCAGATTTAAATGAAGATAATTTTATTAACGAGGGTTTTTTCATTAGCTTTGAGTACAAAAAAAATATTTTTAAAATTTTTAAATGCAATATTGTTTAAACTATTCAGAAGCTACCGATTGCAAGATTCTAACAAAATCGTTCAAGCCATAAAAAAGCAAAATAAGAAAAACTAAAAAAATACAGGGTAATTTTTTCAAAAAACGTCAAAACTCTATTTCCGTAATGGGAATTTTTTTGACAAAAAGCTGAAACAGTTTTCTTAAAATAGCTTACTGGTACGAATTTTCATCAAAATCGTTAGACCCTTTTTCGAGAAAGTTTGAAATAAAACCGAAATCGTTGTATTAGATGCGCTAGGGAATTACATAAAAAAGGTCTGTACCAAATTTTAAGGAAATCGGTTGACCCGTTTAAGCTCTAACCCAAATTTCAATAGAAGCATGGGTAAAGTGACCAGATTTATACAAAATTATATTTTTTCGGTAAACAATTTATTTTTATTTTTGTAAAGGTTTTTAGACCGTTCTCAAAAAAATTGAAAATTGAAAAACCTACAACGCTGAAATTGCCAAAATGTGACTCAAAAAATTGAAAATCCTACAAAAAAGAGAGCAAGTTTTTATTTTTTCAAAAAGATACCAAACAAGTTTCTTAGGACTTATCCTTTCTAAAGAGAACGTCTTGTAAGCCTTCGCATGAACTGATATATACAAAGTCCGACAGAGGGTATGACGAAACACACTTTTTCGGAATTTTCTATCATCATTGTTTTGATAACAACCTCGAAACTTTTTCCACATGAAACCTATATACTTGCATAAGGAAGTACAAACATTTTGTTTTATTTAAAAAAAAAATGTGAACAATTTTGGTAGTGAATGAAATTTTTAAAGAGATTTTAAAGAAATTCCGTTTGATTAAGAAAAGCTTCCGAAGCTTAAAAGTAGTTGTCTTAAATTAATTGAATTGATTTTGATATCTTTACATTACTAGAACTGAAATAATTTTTTTATATTTATTAAAAATGACAGAGTTGTTAGTTTCACAAAAAAAAGAAAGCTTTATAGAAGTATCAACTTCTGTAACTTCCCATTTATTAATTAATTTTCTTTTGCAAACTGAATGTTACGATCTTCTTTGGGGTTATCAACTTCTTTAGTTCTGAAAATCTTTCTTCGAATGAAAATTTATTAGAAAATTTATTGTAGTTTAAATTTTTGAACGAGCCCAAAATATCCCCAAGGATTAAGTTTCAGTTAAGAAGCTTAAAAGAATATTTATAGAAGTTAAAACATGCCCCATATAGTAATTGTTTAAGTGTGACAGAAAATTATTCAAAATTTAACTTTCCTTCAATTTCGTCTATGTAAATATAATAATCAAATGCTAATTCCAAATAACCACTAGGTAGTAGGTATATACCTACTATACATACATACATACGTATGTGTCTGTGTACATTTCATAAAAAAAACACTTGAAAAGAGAGTTCAATAGCATTTCCCTAACTTTCATTTTGGTGTTACTTTGTTTCAATTAATATAAATTTTATGTTCAAAGTCACGGTCCTTTATACTTGTCCCTCAATATAAAGCCTCACTCTTCAATTAAAAATAATTTAACTGTGAACCAAAAGAAAGTTTTACTATCCAATTGTGCGTATACAGAAGGCCGTCAAGTTCGTCTAACACAGTTCTATACCCCGCACCGACAAAGAACACAGATGCATCTAAAAGATTTATAATTCTTTGATTCATAATGCGATGTTTTTGTGTGTTCCAAAATTTTGTCTGTTAATCAAAAAAAAAAAAAAAAAAACTAAACGATTTTTCCGAGGGTGTTGCGCTTCCTTTTAAATCGAACACATTCATATAATGCACATGTACTATTATAGATGATGCATTAGAAGTATTTCTCTATCAATTAATATCAATTAAGCGGCTTTAAGTCTATATGAATTTCGTCAATTTTTATAACAATAACTAGCGAGGGTTTTTCTGTTTTTTTTTTTTTCAAATTGAAGTCCAACTTTCATTATTTCATAATTATTTGACATAAAATAAATTTTTGAAATAGTTAGATACATACATATTATATGTATTGGAAATTCAGAAATATGTACATACAAATATAAATTTCAATTTAAATACAATACACTTCATAGATGACCAATATGAACACATGGGGGGTAAATGTTTGCAAGGGTGGTATGTATTTAAAGACAAACTTTTTGACAAATGAAGATTCTCAACTACCAATTCTTCTGAATTGTAACCTCTATTAGGTACGATTGTCAATTTTCAATCGATGGTTGATTAATACTGAAAATAGATATCTAACAACCAAACTGATAGAAGTATTGGAAACGGGGATGGTTCAGGCCGTTGTGAATTACAAGAAAAATGATATTTATATCACTCAACTAGACAATCAATTTTTTAATAAATTGAGTTCTTATGAACATAATTTTAATCTTTATTATTTATTTAAAAACTGACAAATCGTAATAGAAGTGAACATATGAACATTTTAAAATTCAGAAGAATTCGCAAACGATTCAAACTCCACTAATGGGGAATGTATTGATGTTTTAATTGCAGAGCCTTACTGTTTTTTAGAAACAAAAAAACTTGCTAAAATTTGTATGCAATCTATAATGCGAGGTTTTGAATTCTGACTGTTTCTGTAAAATGTTCATATTGTTACGCTGAAATTGCCAAAAGGTGACTCTGATTTTTTTTTTGCATTTTTAATCAGCCATCTTGTAAGCTTCACCCCAACAAAATTCCATCCAAAAATTTGACATTTAACTTTTCGCCTATTGTGAGTTTCACCTAAAATTCCCCTGATTGTGAACATTAATTTGGGACAAAATGAAATGCCACTGACAGCCTAAATTTTCACTTTTCGTATGCGAACGAAATTGCGTTCGTTCGAAACTAATAATAGCTTTTAAAATTCCGGGCAGCCATCCAATTTAAGAGAAAATATTTTTCGGATGAAAATCACAATAAGGCTGAATATTTTAAAGAGGTACTGATACCTCGAGGCGAGAGAGAAGTGAAACAAATGGGCGGGGAGAGGGGTTCAAAAAACGAATTTTAAAGGAAAATTTCTACCAAATCTTCATCTTTTTCTTAGTGAATAGCAATAAAATGTTGCTAAAGCCAGCAAAAGCTAAAGCGGAAAATGTATTTCTTTTATCCCCTCCTCATTGCAGGCGCCTATGTTAATAAGTCATGACCTTTACATGTAAAAAAAAAATAATAGTAAAAGAATGTCACTTCAGAGTTCATAATAATTATTATATTCAAATGACCACCATATATTTAAGGCTATTTAAGACCCATTTGCCTGAGTATAATTCACTTCAAAATTCAAAAAAAAAAAAAAAAACTATTATGCAAAATTAAGACCTCAAAAGATGATAATCTATTGTATAAGTTACCATTTTTATTTTCCATATACATACAAAGAGAAATCGATCTGAATGACCCAATCAATCAAAACGATACTATTGTTACATTTGTTTCGCACCAAAATGTTCCTTATACAACTAAGAGAAGAAAACATAAAGAAAAAAATTCTTAAAGATCCTTTTTGTGAATTTGCATATTGTGATCACGCCAAATAATGTACTTATGTAATATGGTTTTACATATACTTCGCACTATTGTCTCGCCACACACACACACAGAAGAAATTGAAAAGGAACTCAATCCATCAAGGACCTATCCGAAGAAGTATACTATTGAACGTGCATATACAATTAACCATTCTTTTGAAAAGAAGGAAATATTTCAAAGCATCTGTGCGACGACGTTCCAGATCCAGAGTACAAACGCCCAAAGGATCACTTGATACTCTCATTATATTACATAGATTCGCACAGAAAAAGTTTAACAATACGATGAAATGGAATACACATTTTTGCAACAATAGTTTCAATCTGATGGAAAAGTTACAAAATACTTGAAAAACCATAAAGTCGCGGTTTAGTGAGAATGCATATCATAAAAATGAGTTTCTGAGAAACATTCAATATTCATGCATCTCAACAAATCAGCCAAGTGGAATCCAATCCGAAGCATGAATTATACGATGTATAATATACGAAGAAACCTCAAACTTACATAACTGGCTTCTAATTGAAAACAATTGAAAGGAATTGTATATGGTTATACGAGTATTAGGCTAGTGATGGCTGATGTCCTATCCTGCCTGATGGTAGCGCGATATCGTCTTCTTCTTTTGTAACCAAGCGATGCGTGAGAAAACTTATGGTATGTTTCATAATTCAAAATTATCCGCAATTTTTTTTTCTGCAATGCTTCTTGATTGGGGGTTAAATCCCCGGGAATCCCTCTTCAGATATTCAAGGCATAAATTCCCAAAGGAGTAGCGTTTATCAAGAGGGCACTCATATTTGTTACATTATGTTGCATAGAAGAACAATGCTTTGAGAGAGAGGGTCGATCTGGTGACAAGGACGACAAGTAGCATATTGTAGCAAGTACATTTATAATAATTCAGTCATTCAGTGTGACAAAACCAAAGTCTGAGAACATATTTTTTTTTTTTTGTTTCGTGTCAAATGAAAGGGAAACAACACTGAATGGAGGAGATACAAACGTATACCAAGTCGTTGTTAAACATATTTTTTCTCTATTCGATTTAATAACTTTTTGAGTTGATACAAATGATGGCGAAAGAAGCTTGAAATTGTGGTCGGTCGGTCACCCTTGATTTATACACGTATCGTATGTACAAACATATAACTAACTATGAAAATTAAAATCATGTCTAGTGTGCATCGCGTATATATATGTGCCCTTGATTGTCAGTTGGGTTAGGTACTAAAGTACATAATTACAATTTGAAGTGGCATCTTGCTGAGTTTTAAAGTAGTGAAGGCTGTCCAGTCCATATAGTGCAGTATTGGAGGATGCAAGATTTTGATATTAAAATATACTTCACGGTGGGTGGTTTAAGATTAAAAGTTCATAAAGATTTATATGAAATTGTTTTCGGTTGTTAATCACAATTTTTAAACGTTCAATTTTCAATGCATCCCAAAGACAGCTTGAACCTTGGTTCTTTAGGGCAGTTTAGTTTGCAGGGTTAAAATATTTATTAAATATATTTAGCCTCATTGTGAGTGTTACCCGAATAACATTCCATACGGAAAATTTGACATATCACTTTTCGCCTATTCTGAGTTTCACCCGAAATTTCATTGATAGCCTAAATTTTCACTTATTTTTAGTAGGCGAACAAAATTTCGTTCAGTTGAAAATCACAGCAGCTTTAAAAATTTTGAGCGAATAAAACATTTATAAGTGAAATATTTTTCGGGTGAAACTCACAAAAAACGCTGATTGATTCTACTTCATAGAAGAAAAATTAAAAAATTAATGAGAAATTCAACTCAAAATTCTCCTTGTCTTTCACGAAATTTTCAAAATTCGTTTTCTCAAAAATAAAAATATTTCTTTAAATTACAGAAACGACGACAAACAACAAATGAGCAAATAAAATGGCTGACATTTTCACATACTGCATATAAATATTAGGCATGTTCAAGAAAATGAGATTTCGGAGATCTTAACAATCTCAGTTCATGAACAGGATTTCTCAGCAAAATTTCCCAGTTTTACTTTAAGAAGGTCGTAGGGGAGGTCGCAACTTTTGTAGAGATTTTTAATAAAAAAATGACAGGTTTTAATATCGATTCAAAATAGCTTTTAACGGCCTTTGATCCACAAGGTTTTAATATCGTCAATGAGCCTTAAGATGAAATTAAATATATTTAAATTTCGTAAGGATCGGCGACCTATTTATCTTGAAATTACTTGGTATCGAAATATCTAGAGTTGTTGTCTATGTGGCTGATGTAGTGTGGCAATTTATTTTGTTGTAAACATTTTTAAATGCGAATAAGAAATTATAGAAATCAAAATGGTTGAAAAGACACTTTGGTAAAACAAGATCACCCTTTTCATATTTATTATGTATAAACCCCTCTGTGATGCGATATATGTATATAAAAAATAATTTATAAATTAAGTTGATCTTGTGTATAGTTTAATTAAAATTGATGGGAAGTAAAATCAATTTATATATGAATTCCCACACTAAATTCTGCGGGTGTTTGTCAGGACGTGCAACAGATTTTTTTTTTTTTGGTAATCGCCCCCGAAATTCTTCCTGCTTGATGTATTTATATCCAAGGATATTTGCATTATATACATTTATATATATGGTTCATAATAATCATCCAATAAACGTCGTATATCCAGCACTTTCTGAGAACAACGATACTTGAATTGTTGAGAAAAAAAGAATAAACTGTTTAAATCTCTACTTTATACGCAATGCGGGTCAATGAATGACGTTGAACTTGAATTTGAGTCATACTCGTATACAAGAATAAAATAATTGTATTGTAGGTACAGTATTTTTTATTCAATGTCATTATTCCCATATTATTTATTAGAATGGTTGAAAAAATTATAACGATGCGTGTTAATCTGTTTGTGAATAATTTTCTAATTGAATATGGTGACAATTTTAAATTCTATAATCCGTTTATAAGAATTTGAAGATTTAAATAATCCTTGCAAAATATAGAAAATAAATTCCTAAATATTTTTGTTTAGAATTTTTCCTGACGGACGTTTTTGTAAGTGTGTGTTTCATTTTTTTTTGTTATCAAACCATTGAATCAGTCCTTTCCTCACCACAGGACAATGGTCGTCGTGGTTGTTGTAGATAAGGTTTATTTTTTTTTTGATATTTTTAAGTCATTGCAATTTACCTATATTCACATTCTAATACTTTGTCGTCAACATTATTTTATGGGATAAAACATCACCGGAGTCCTTGATCCTAAACTATTGTTTGACACAAAACTCGCATTGTAAATCGTCGTCGTGTGTACTTATCTCTTTTTTGATCTTAACAACAATATCAAAAAAAAAAAAAAAAACAAAACAAAAACATCCCCTCTCGCCAAGAACATTGACTGACTGGTTGTGTGAACTCTTGTAGTTTTTTTTTTTTGTACTGTTATGTGTTCTTCCTCGGAAAAACATGGAGGGTTGTGTGGTTTTAATTGCGTGAAGTAAATCCGTTAAAGTTTCCTATAGTTCGTCCTAATTAAGTCGATATCATTGATTATGTTCTGGTTTCTGATCGAAAAAATTAGATAACACGACGATATCAGTGGGGGCTGATGAGAAAAACAAAAATATATTTGCCCAGCATGGAAGCAAAGAGAACAACAGTGATGTGGAAATAAAAGTTGAAGTCAATCGGATGGCTAATGCAACGATAGATTTGATACATAAGCCAAATGTTGAAAACAGAGGTCGATTCAAAATCAATATTCAATATTGTAAAATTCTAAAAAAATAAAACAAATGATTGTTGATTTTAGGCAATCGATTAAATATATGTAGGTTTGATTATGCTGAGAAGTGATGTTTTTGTCAAGGTACATAGTCTTAATTTGTTTTTCTCTATACAATTTTCTTTACGGTAGATTTCGTATTTTTTAAATCCCTTTTCTGTGAAAATTCTCCAAAAATCTTGCAAATAGTGCAACAAAGAAACAAGGCAATCAAGTGTGTATTATAAAGCTCGTGTTTTAGATGAGATGTATAACAAAAATCAAAGATACTGAATAACCCAACTACACACCTTACAACCTCCATTTTCTTGGTGAAAAGCTAGTGAGTTGATTTTTTTTTATTCTTTTCGTGGAGAAATTAAGATAAATTTAGAATTTTTTTGGGTACCTAACTGGGAGCTGTGCCTGTGCAGTACTTCCAGCTGAAACTAGAGCTGTCAAAATACAAACAAAATCAATAGGCGCTTTAATGAAAACAGAGATCTGAGAGAATTCGGTCCGTCAACAAATGAGCAAGTTTTGACAGCAAAACTGAGATCTACGAGACTCATTTTCATGAACATTCTTAATGCTATAAAATCAACGTAACTGTAGTCGGAACTGGAGCTGCAGCCGCAGCTCAATTGGCCAATTTTTAAATTCTCAGGTACAGAACTTTTGACGTTTCAAATTTTCATCGACCGTGCCGACAAAAGTACTGCAGCTTGTTATTTTTTTTTTTAAATACAAGTACAGTAAGTACTGTACAGCTGCATTGTAGGCACATACAGAATGTCACGTTACGACATCTTTCTTACGTACGACATCTTTCTTTTTCCGGCTATTTCACCTCCAGTTCAGTTGGAGCTCTTTATTGTTTTTAGGCACATAGCTCTTAGACAACAAAATTAAAAATATTTGTTAAAATCTTTTTAAATTTGGACAAACGTCTGTATAAAGTTAGAAAAAGTTTATAAGATAGATCTGTCAGTTTTGCATCGTAAGACACAAAAAATAAGATTAAAAAGGAGGTGAAACGTGTAGGCTACAGACAAATTCGGATGGTCTACAAATTCACATTGTTATGCTTGTTCGGTATATAGTCATGATGATAAACAGAAATAATGCTGATTAGATACACCCTGACCCAAGACGTCACCTTGGTATTTATGCGAATTCACAATCAACTTTTTATTATTGATATTTTTTTTGTTAAGAATTTAGAATTTAATTAATTTGTGATAGTAAAATAGAAAAAAAAAAGCAATCAAATAAAATAAAATTATTTGTTATCTATTCGCAGAAAACCTAATGAGCATTACCTTGTTTGTTTTTGTTTATCACTTGTCACCTGTCACAATGATTAAAATTGAAATAGATAATAGAGAACAGACACACCTAGATTTATGAAAGTTTCACTTTAAAAATAATCGTTAAATTAAGATATTCTTCGTCTGAATTATTGTTTTTTTCTGTTCAACAAAATTTTTAGAAGTCGAATAAAAATTATATGCATATTTTTAAGCAAATACTTATGATACCTTGGTTGTTACAGTTGTTCCATTTATTATGAATACATTTTTTGAAAACTAGCATTTAGGTACTTACATACTTAAATTGAAATGAACATTTTTTAGCGACCTTTAGTCCGATTCGTTTCGCCAAGGCAAGAAAATTAGGCTCATCAGTCGATGGTTATTGAAACAAAAATATTAAGCAGCATTTATAAGCTGGTAATTATATTTTTCTAGGAAAATTTAGTTAAATTTAGACTTGCGCTCAAAGCTATATGGAACACCTGCTCTGAGTATATGCTGTGTTTTTTTTATTTCATTTCACCCATGGCTATTAATTAGATGCTATTTATGAGAACGGAGAAATTTTGGGGGCTATGAATAAAATGGAGCGTTTGCTCGGAGCAAGTGCTCATTATAAAAACCTGAGTAAATGCTACAAAAATGCTACTGTTCAAGAATTTTACTCATACCAACTTGGAGAGCCTGCTCCGAATTATATTTATACCAATATTTCTTTGCAAAAATCTTAACTCTCTAAAATATATGTATACAAGCCCCAAGTGAAACCAAGAAATCTTGAAGTATATACATATGTAGTTATACCAAGAGGGATTTATTTTCTTGACCTTTCATTAATCAACTCCTATACTATATTAAATCCGTGACTTTCGATAATGTCATTTAAGGTGTCAGCGCAATTAACAAAAACTACTTTACACATAAGCAACCATATATTTATTCCATCACTAAAAGTCTTATCTTAAACATTAGATAAGGTATAAAGAAAAAGGCTTTTGCAAATTTTCCGATTTATTAAAGCGACACTAATTAGTCGATTAAGATAAAATTTTCCTGATGTAGAACGAACATCAATTAACTTGAGTTAATGTTTTGGCGATTATCTTACATCCTTATACAAGTATGTGCTTTTTGTTTTCCAGTTATATAATTTTTTTTTGTGTGTGAATGTGTATATTAACTTCATCAACACATATCTACCTATATACGGATACAAAGGGCTTTTTCGAGGGGACACATTCCATAAGAGAGCGACCATACACACAACATCAGAATTGCCTTTCAACTGCAGAACACCATAAGTCCTAGATAAATAGATATTGATCCAACCCCATTGTAATGTGATGATTGTTGTAAATCTGTGACCCCTCTTTAAATGGCAAGCCATTGAAAACGGAATATTTGTGCCTACCCCCGACGAGGACGGATTGTCTGGATTAAGGGGTGTTTTTTTCACCCACAATACTTAAAGTCTTTAACCCTATTCGCGATAATAGAATTCTGATTGTTCCAATTTGTATACAAAACTCAAACTCATCGTCATCGTGTTGTCATCATGTATACATATAAATTGTATATGTGAACACCCGAATCTGGACAGGTTGACTGATTCGTTTGATCTCTGATTGCATGATGGGAATATTTTCAGTTCCAGTACAACAAAGAGATTTTCGCCTATACAAATATCTATATCTATCGTCTTATCTTGTCCTTCCTAATCGAGGAAGATTCACCCCTCCACCATCAACGGAGCCACCAAAAGGTCACGTGTTTAAATATAACTTTTTTCCAGTGTCTAATTTTGTTTGTTCATTTTTCATTTCTTAATTCGAGAGTTTTGTTTTGCCAACATCCAGAGATGATTAATTTTTTTAAACAACAAAAAATTTGTTTTCAAAGAAGAGGTTCTGTCTATAGAAGAATACAAAGCGATTCATGCGTACACAATAGTTTTTTTTTTAAATAATGAAATTAATGTATTCAGTGGCAAGTTGAAGTTGACCATCATTAGTTATTTTAATTCAATTGATTCTTTATGTGGGGATACCTTTTGTCAAAAATCAAAAATTCACACGCTACAATACTATAATACTGATCCAAAGGAGATGGCTCTTGAGTTTGTGCGATGGATCTTACATAACTGCTACGATGAACCATCGTTAGCACCATATATCATTGATTTTTCATTAAGCAAGAAGATAAACATAACTATGAGATGTCAAAAATACCACACCGAACGAACACACAAGACACCTAAATTACCAACAATGCACAACAGGTAGCCGGTGCGTATACAATTATACAAATAAATGTAGATAAATCAAAATTTGAATATCCCTACAATTAAAATTAGGAATCTTCAAAAATTCTTCCTAGTTTTTTTTTTTTTCATATTTTTTTTAAGTGATGAAAATCACATAAGGTGAGGTCTGGCAAGTTAGGACTAAGGAGGATTTGGCAAGACATCTGAGCCCAAATCAGGCAAGAGTAGCGCACTTTTTTCCCAAAAAAAAAAGGTTGATGATATCCAAGTTTTGCTAACAAGATATCCAAAGTGAATTTTGTTTGAGTTTTTTTTTTATTGGCTCAAAAAGGCCCTAAAGTGTTCAAGAAAAAGACGACTTTCCAATCAGTCATATTAAACATAAGATTAAAATTTGAAACTTTATCGATTTTATCGAAAACATATATTTATGGTATTTTTGGAAATTCCCCCGACGACGCCTTTTTAATCATATTTTCAAAACCAAAAATAAGTGTATACAAATTTTTTTAGTCGTTAAGAAAATTTTATTTTCTCAAAAAACGTGCTTAGAGATTGAAACATAAAATGTATTTAAGTATAATTGTTAAACGCTGCCTTTAGGTAAACAAAAATAGACACCTCACATCGAACAATTTTTTATGGTACCTATCTCTGTACTTACTTAAAACAGTTGAACTGATTTTGAACGATTTTTTTTGTGGGAGAATGTTTAATGTTAATTTTTTGAAAAAAGCAATTATGCGCGACGAAAAGGGTGCAGTGCAATAAGACCCGCGAAAACAAAGCCCGTGGGTTATATTTTCAAAATAAATAGAAATAAAGGTTTTTTTTTTTCCTTTTTTTAGTGGCAATAAGACTCACCACAAATAAAGCACTAAGACCCGCGGGAGTTATTGCCTTTCTGAATTGGCATTGAGACCCAGACTTAAAGTGTGATTCGATAATTATAATGTTGGCCAAGAAAACTGTTAACAATGGCACCGGGACAGAGGACCCAAAGAGAGAGTTTGAATTCTTGAAGCTTGTGAAACGGGCCACCTAAGGTACTGTTATCCAAGAAAACTGTTGGAAAAATCCAAAATCTTTTTTTGTTCTTTAGTTAATGAATATATTCTTCGAATTGAAAACTATTTATAATAAAAAAGAATTAAAGCCCAGAGCTTTTGTTTCCATTTTAAAAAGGAAAAGAAGTCCGTGATGGGTGTTATTTCCTTTTATTTTGGGAAATAAGATCCACCCGGGCTTTATTTCCGTGGGGGTTATTGCAATGCACCGATAAAAAGAAAATGTTAGGATTTTTTTCGTGTAGAATTCAAAATTCTACAACATTTGCCTTAACATTTCTTCTAAAAAAAATTGATAGGTTTTTTGAAATATGTACTTAAACTAAGCAAAAAAAACACATAGCCTTGGGTAAGGAAATCAGATTTTTCATTTAGACGTTTTTGAATGCCCTCATCCACCCATCATTTAAGAAATTAATATGCTTCTACCCATCTATCTGCTTTTATTTTTCGGTGTGAAATTTACGTTTTTTAGATGAATATTTTTTAAAAACCATTATGTTTATTTGAATGTCCTTTGATTGATTGATATTTTTTTGTTAAACCAATATTTTATCCAATCAAATTTTGGTTGATAATGACACACATAACAAAAAACAGACAATATTTAAAATAAACATTTATACAGTAGGTAGGTATATTAGAATACCTTCCAACTTTCCTATAGGATACATTTTTTTTTTTAAATGACAACAACCCCTCTATTCATTTATTGGAACGAATTATAGACAACCCTTCAGCCTGATGGGTATTGTGAAATTGTCTATGAACGATTTTCGGGCAATTAAAGTGATTATAAAAAAAACAGAAAAAAAAACTACCAGCCCTAATAGACTGTTGCGAATTTGTTGATTTTTTCTTTTCTTTTTTTTTATTATTTATCAAATCTAAACGTTGCGATTTTAAAGTGCCTTTGTGATCGTTGAAGCGAATCAAGGGAATATACGAAAATTTACGGATGTTTTACCAACCGGAAATGTTGACGTTCTTGTAAAACACGAGTATTGCATTTATTTCACAAATGCTTTGATGATATGGCACGTTTCAATTGTTGTTCAGTTTAACTTCCATTATTCTGTGTCTTTTTTTTTCAAGTACCTATTTTTTTTGTTCCATTGTTTAATTGAATTTAAAGTGTCATATTTTTTTAAGCGCGACATAAAATGGTTCGTGCGAACGAATGGACACATAAAACTAATTCGTTCGGGTGTGAAAAATTTCAAAGAAATCAAGATACCTACATACATGATGAACATAATGACATTAAGTTTTGATCTTCTTTAAAATCAGTGCTAATTTTCACTTTCACCGATTAAGTCGAAATGAAATTAAGGTTCGTTTGTTTTTTTGTTTTTGCATTAGAAACGCCAATGCGCACAAATCATGTTTTGCCAATGAAATAAAAAACTTTGGTTTAAAAAAATAATTTTTACGTTTTTAGGGTGATGATTTGTTCTATCACTTAAAAAAAATAAAATACAGACCAAAATTGTTAAAAAACCGAACCTGCTATACAAACTTCTCTAAACTGAAACAAAAGAGCTGATGTTAGAACTATACAGTGACTATAATATACACTATCTCCTACACTATCCATCAAAAGTGTGTCTAGTAGCAGGCAGTAAGTAGGTAGGTAGGTAGATAGAACCCCTATATACAAGTTAAAATGTGATAAAAGGAACAAAAAGCACACCGCGTGCCATCACATCAATTAGAGTCAAATACGGATACATCACGCCAAGCATATCTTACTTACTTACTTTTACAAAAAAAAAAAAAAAAAAAGATACCAAAACCATTCGAGTACCTAGCTAAATAAAATTTCCAACTTAACAATTTGACTTAAACTATACCAAGCGCGCAAAACATAAAGATAGGAGAATCCATTTGAATTCCAGTTGCGTGAATATGAATTGCGTTTTCTCTTTGGGTTTTCCAATTAGACTTATAACACGATAACTCTGTACGTACGTATATATTGCCTACCTCCTTTTGTAATAAATTGTTTTTCCTCAATTTGCTTATTCACACTGTGTTGGAAAATGTTGCTTGACGCGACGCGACGTCAAAGTGTGATCAAAATTGAAACCCATCTATTTTCTAGGTGATAATTATGTTGATGACGGACCTTTAGAATGTGCTGGAATTAATGTGTTTTCATTTTTATACAAAAAAAAAATAATAATAATATCCATACATATAGTGGACTAGATGGGGTCGGGATGTATGGTTATTTAAATTTCGAATAGAGAATTCCTTTGACGTGCGCTTTTTCAAGATATAGTCAATTTAGAAAATATGTGTATCTAGGAGCATATATTTGTGTTTTCAACCTAGGGTTGGGTTTGGGTGATAGTTGTGGCACGCGACTTGCAAGCAAATGGCAATTAAAGTATATGTGGACTAAAAATGAAGAATCATGTTGCATGATGGCAAGAGAAGTGCAGTTGAAACAGATAAGTTGAATTAGAAATGATATACCATACGGTTGGGTTTATAAATACATTACGAAAGAGGGATTCACCTAAACACTTAAATTAAATTGGTTCCATTAAATGCTGTGGTAGATCAAAATTACCACACAGAAATGTGAAGAACTAGAAATCCTGAAATTCTAAACCACTTCTAATACCAGATTTAATTTTTTGACAAGGATTTTCGAAGTTAGTATCTTTATCTTGCATATGTTATGTAGTATATTCATATATTTCTTTTTGCCATTCCCTCAATTCCTTCCGTGATTAAAAATAAAATGCACTATTGCAAGCACTGGAACTTTCACCATTTCTTCACCATTTTTTTAGTAACTATTTATTAATGTGGAGAAATTGGAAAAAAAATCATCCACGCATTTTCGAATTATCAAATTTTCAAAGATAAATTTGATTAATTTTTTGAAAATGTTGGTATGCAATATTATTCAAACTTGTGTAAAAAATTTCATTAAAATCGGTTGAAAAGATAATGAGACGAAAAATGAGTCGGGAGATAGATACCGTTAATAATGGAACAATGAACAATTTGTTCCAATAACATCCTATATCGTATTGATATTAGCTCACAAAAAATTTTTAATGAAAATTGTAGAAGTCGATTTCGAGAAAAATTATTATAGATTTTTTCAACGATTTTTTAACACCTTGTATAGTAAGTACCGTTATTCTTGGTTATTAAAATATATTCTTGTTTAAAATCTGCAAGATAATGTAAAAAAAAGTTAAATGAAAATCCACTAAGTCGATTTCGAATTATTAAGTTTTCAAAAAATAATTTGAAGCGAAAAGTTAAATGTCAAATTTGTTGGGGTGAAACTCACAATAAGTGCCAATAATTCTAGTTTCAAAACCAAAACTGTGGAATGTACATAAATTCAAAAACTTCACCATCTACTACGAAAATTTCATTTTCATTCTAAGTGTATCTACTCGTACTATGGACTTAAATCAATATTTATCTCATATTTTCATTAAAAACTTTTAACAATGAAAAAGACAATAAACAGCTGCTAGATGTGTGTACCATATACAATTATCAAGCCTCTTATTGTGGAACCCTATAAAACTAAAAATAAAATAAAATAAAATAGTGATTTATCACATTTTTTTCCCGACCAGTAACACCAAAACGATATAAACACTGAGTGTTTAGTTGTAGATGAATTTTTGGCAAACACTATCAAAAACTTAGGTATCTGGTAGGTACACATCACCACTCAGTTAAAAAAAAAAAAAACAGTTACATTCCCTAATTTTGATTTCATTAGGTTTTCGCTCTGATCAATTGACGGGGATGAAAATCCTAGAAAATCGTCATCATCATCATTACATACCACTAAAGGAAGCATCATAGTCATTCAACTGATATATCTCAAAATGCTACTGCTATGCTGCTGCCATCCAAATCCAAATCCAACCCTAAATTCCCTTTACCATCCTATCAGTGTATACACATTGCCTCTCATTAGAAGTCCTTGTCCTTGTGCTATTTGGTTTTTGAAAACAGGCTGCATAAGTTCAAGTATAGCAATAGCTCTGATGAATATTTTCATCATCTGCGGTGCGGTGCGGTGCAGCGCAGCGTTGAGAATACGAGACACTATTTTGATTGAAGGGTGAGTCCCATCATGTGGACATCAATAATCTTATTTGACAACAAAGTGTCGAATTCCTTTTTGAACCCATAATGTTGTTTGGGTGAAGCGTTTAACAGTGTGGCAAGGACATACATAAATAAGTTTTGTGCAAAATAGTTGTTTTTTTTTGTTGTTGGGGTGGTGATGTATTGTGAAAAACGTATGTTTGTTACGCTGGCTGGTTGGGTTGGTGACAATGACACTCTCTGTATCGAAATCACAGCTATCTATCTCACTTTGCTGGTGGTGGGTCTTGTGTAACACATCCTACCATTAGATGTTGTCAATGAAAATCAGCGCGACAGCTTAAGGGCGTGGGAGAATTATATAAGTATAATTAGTTAGGGGATTAAGTCAAAGTTATGACGGGTTTAATTATATTATTAACACGCCACTTTAGAATTTGAATTTATAATGTTTTTTTTATGAGATCAGATTTAAATTATAAAAGAAGCTAGTCAAGTCTGGTACCTACTTAGATAGGTACTTGTCGGATAGCAAGAATTTTATCGGAAAAATCAGTAAATAACTTTTAGAAAGCGACTTATCTTGTTATTTAAAATTCATCTTCGATACAATCAGCGATTCAAAAATTATGGGTTTCAGTACCAGGCTTATAGTTTGAAAGCTTCAAAGAAAGGAAGAAATTTCAGAACTGATAGCGTTTAAAATAAAGTCCACTTGGTTTTAAGGCTCAGGGTCATAATTTCACAAATCAATTGTGGACTTATTTTTTTATTCTCAAGAAAAATTAGATTTCGTCCAATTTCTTTTATTTTATTGAAACGAAGACGATAAAGAGTAAAACTTAAAATTTGTATGTAAGTTAAGCGGCTTCAAACAGCTGAGTTATTATATTTTCCTGAGGCCACAATTTGTCACATTTCTCCTATAAATTTTCAGCTGATATTTTCTATTCTACCGCACTTAATTTTTTTGTAGATTTTGTATTTATTTTATTTTTCCCGAAACAAGTAGAAGGGATACATATATGTATGCATGCGACTTAGTCGTGCAATATTTTATATCTCTTGGAGGTCATCGATATAGACTTTTTCTCTCTGTTACGCTGCAGAATGCTTAAAGTAAGTATATAACCCTAGTGTTAATATTGATATTGCACTAACTTATGTGATTTTCTAAGGAATTCAATGAATCCGCAACAAAGTGAAATAAAATAAAAAAAATAAACGTCTACATTTTCTTGGGCCTGATTGTGTCAGATATTACGACAGCGTGTGGTGTGCGCGACTTGGCAACCGATTATTATTACGTTTTATTTATGTGTTTACAGATTTCATCCAATTCTTCCACACTTCAAGAGTTCAACTGTGACCTCAACTATTAAGCGCATCCGTGGTCGTCCCGTGCCAACTTCTCCATTATATTTACATATGCACACCTACATAGGTACGTGTAGGTATATAAATTCGACTTGAAGTGAGTGAACGAACGCGTGTATATCCCCATGAAAAAAGCCATAAAACTCATATCTTTCAATTCAAGTCTTATGGTTTTTGTGTGGTTACAACTGCTATAGCCCTCTTTAGACCTCGCCGTCGCAGTTCGTTCATCGTCAACTTCTTTAACGTCTCACTTGAAGCTTATCTTTTCTCAATAGGTGTCTACCTATTTGTGGCACCACGAACGATCCAGCTGTTCGTTCTAAGCTAGGTCTATGGGAGTGGAAAAGCAATCCATGTGCGCAATTGCACTGCGCGAGTGCGATTTCGATGCTCGCATGCCACCCGCCGCCCGCCGCCACCACCGACCGCCGATGTATGGATTTCGACCGAAACGGCTGTCAGGGTTGTACCAAAGAGTCCAAGACGACGACCGACGAAGTATATTTATACCTATTCAATTTGATTGTCGAGTGCGGTCATCGGTGTTATATAGGAACAAGTCAGCTAGGCAACCTGTGTGTGATGTCAGAGATTGAAATCAGTCAATGAAGTCCTAACAGAAATTCGCATAAATTTCGCCACTTTTTCCAAAGAAACGCTTATTTTTCCCACTTTTTCTTCAAATTGCACAGGAACTGGTGTGAACTGATGTGACGATATCACACACACCTAAGGTTCATCAGGCACTTTTTTGTTTTTTATTTATTTAATTTTTATTAAGGTACCTACTCTGTGTCGGATTTTCCCTAGAAGGATTTGGATATTGGTAACGTAAACATTTTTCGTATTGAAATTGAATCATCTAGCAAGATTCATTAATGAAAGAGCTCTTTGTACAATTTTATGTTTTGTGTTAGATTCAAGGGCTTGAAATTTTCAGCATTGATAAGGAAATTAATAAAAAACAGGTGTGGATTTGAAAACATATATGTACATGAATGCCGTTTGGGTGTTTTTTCGTTAAACAGAAGTAGGTAAATGCATAAAATCTAGATATACATAGTAGTAGGAGTCACATAAGTAACAAACATAAGTTAAGGAGGTACATATATCTTTTAGTACTAAAAAACAACATTTCAGTTTGGGACAGAATGAAGAAAATTGTCAAACAAAATTACATTAAATTTTAAAACTATATTGAGCACAAATTAATAGTTTTAGATTGTGTGTCACTCCAGTAACAGATTCGCACCTTAAAACTCAACCTTTCTGTATTTAAAACTTATTTCTAAATATGGAATTTAAAGAGCGGGGAAACAATTCTAGGAAAACCTCCTTCACATGAAAATGTATTCTACTTTTAATGGGTATCATTTTTTAACAAAAAATCCCATTGTCACATCCGTAACAAGTAACGATAGAAACACTAATCTAATATTAGTTAAAATTGACTTGTGTTATGATGAAATTTACTCTACTTGAATAAAAATAGAAAAATGGGAGCCCCTGTTATAAGACTTCAAAAAGTCAGGGACGTTTAAATGTTGTAACATTTTTAAGGTAATGTCTTGGCCTTAAGGCATAAATTCATCTAAAATAATTGTTACTGGTGAAAAATTTGGAAAACTTTTTTGGTTTTTTTTTTTTTATCGACCTTAAGCACCTTCGCTTATGCACATTTGCTAAAACGAAACTTAAGTATTTAAGTTCAACATAAGCGCCGTTATATGAAAAAGTAGTACGTACTTAAGTATTTAAGTAAAACATATAAGTATTTACGCTTTGTATTAGGAAACGCATCTTAAACACTTTTTCAAAACAGATAATTAAGAATCGACATTGAAATGAACAAAAGACAATCATAATATGTAAATATAAATTAATTTTTCATTTTCCTGCAATAATTAATTTTTTAATTTGTATTTTTAAACAATGCACAAAAAAGCTTCTTTAAACAATGAATACAATTTTATTACTCTCATTTACAGATATGTATGTATGTAGATCTAAACCAAAGATAGGGCTTCAATTTATTTTATTATTATTATTCAGTTGATTTGAGAACACTGTATGTGTGTGTAATGATAATGCTCTCTGTTACTTGATGAAATAAAAAAAAAATTACTTTATGATTAGAAATATGAATGTTTTTGTATATGCAACATTATAGATTGTGTTTTGTGTATGCTACAGAAGTATAGCCATACCCGCATAACCAAATCATTTGGAAATTTATTAGTTGACGATTGTCTCTCTTAAAAATGGGGATGTGAATAAATAAATGCATATAAATACTACGAAAAATATATTAATTTTGGAAAAAACTGGTAGAGAAAAAGGGCATTGGACTGATGTATTTTATGTTTGGGTAGGTAATTGAAATTGAAACCCGCGAAAACCAACTATACATAAAATAAAAAATACTAACCACATCAAATAATGAAATAATTGATAAATTTAAGGAAAACACTAGCATAAAAAACAATGGATTTTGTCTTTTTTTGTATTTACAAGGCAGCCAAAGAGGTGTGGATTTTTTTCTTTTTTAAATGAGTTTTCAAGTTGAGATATTATGTACATTCAGTTTGTTTTCAAATTTATAAAAAACTATCCATATTTTTAAAAAAATTGTAAAGGTAACTCAAAACCAAATCTCCAATTTTTTTTTTTAAATAACAGAAAGCAGAAACAATTGGGAGAGGAAGCAACAATTTATTTAAATATTGATAAATTGGAAAACTGGAAATTTATAAACAAATGATTTTTTTGTTTATCCAAAAATTGTTGTTAAAATGTTTAAATATTTGAACAATTTAAAAGGACCAGATTGAAAAATTATAACGAAATCGGTCTAGCCGTTAAAAAGATATACCTAATAATATTTCCGGTATGCTAATTTTTTTGAAAGAATCTGAGATGCAGTATTTTTTCAATTACTTTAGGTTTAGAATTTAAAGTTTTATTCAAATTGTAAGAAACATTTTTGATGAAATTTGAAAAAAAAACGAATGGCAGCGAAACATTCTAGATAAGTTTAAATAAAAATAAGAAATTCTCCTACAGAGAAATAAAAATAAGAAATTCTCCTATAGAGAAAACCGTCCAACCGTTAAGACCCCAACTCAATTCACACCTGAAAGGACGAACAAACGAACAGACCAAAGGACGACGGCATACCGAGAACCCCAACATCACCGCAAGTTTAGTTTTGATTAAAAACTCTAATTTTTTTTTTTACACGAAACCAATAGGTACTTTACCCTTTAGAGAAAGCAAAAAAAAAAAAAGAACACCTCAAGGATGTGAATAAACACATTTATATGATTATTTTTAATATTTTGTTAAATTTTCCCAGAAATAATATTTCTCAAAATAAAGTCCATCCCTGACTTCAATGTTAGCACCAAGCTCAACAAATTTGTTCATCTTGAACTCGAAATTTTCTTCCGGTTTTCTAAAGAACAATAACGAAATAATTTAAATTAAAAAAAAAAAATAACTCTCCCACATACCCGTTTTCAGCAAACTTTGTAAAGAAATTAACCATATTCTCAACTATTTTTGACTCAGGGTCTTTGGTTGAAAATTGTTTAAGAGGCATTTTAAAAAGATACATCAAATCATCCATATGCTCAACAGCTACAAATTATAATAAATAAAAATTAACAGATAAAATACCTATGTATATACAAACATAATTTAAAAATAAAAATAAAAAAAGAAACAAACTCACCGCTATGTCCAGGATATTTAAGATAACTCACACTTCCTTCATAAGAAAATTTATATGGATAGACGTTGACATGTTTAGCAGCAAGGATAGCAATTCTTTGAATTCCAAAGCGAATAATAGAATCCGAAAAGAGGTTGCACAATTTTTCAAAATGTGTTTCATTAAAGTTGATATCATTTTCAAAGTATTCCGATTGAATTTTTTGAGTTAAATTTTGTTCATTTCGATGCTCAGAGTACATGAAGCATATTGGCGATAACCTTTTGAAATTTCGTTGAAATTTTTTCAGCAAAATTTCACTGGTAAGGATATCTGAAATAAAAAAATATATAAAATAAATTTAAGGACTATAGCAACAAAAGTTCAAGTAAACGTAAAATACGAAATTTTTGAAGTAAACATAAGATCTGTTACCGTACAATATTATGGGTGGGATTCTACCAATTTTAACACGCGTACCAAACACATCGGATTTTTTTTTAATTTCTCATGTGTATGAATTTCTACCCAGGACATTTTTCAAAGAAGAAATGCAAATTTCACTACTCTTTGAGAGAGTTTCTTCCTCACCATTCAAAATTTTATTTAAGTTATAAATTTCAGTTCAAAAAGCACAGAAACAGATCTATAGAGCAAATCCCCAAATATTGTGGAACATATTAATTTTACATTTAACAACAAGTTAGTACGAGACTTAAAAAAAAAAAACTAACCTTTAGCTGAAGTACAAAATTCTCCGTTTGTAAATCCAATTAGTAGTGGAATTTTAGCAAATCTTCCAAACTTAAATGAATCATTAGGATCTTCAATTAAAAATCTCTCTTGTCCGAAATTTTCTTCAATAACTGGTAACCAAAGATAAATTGGATTATCCATGCCAAAGTGAAACATTTTTCTTAAAGTCTGGGAAATTTCGAATCCACTGAATTGAGATAGACATTCAAGAATTCCATTTGGACTTAAAATAGATGATTCCTTGCAACCCATTAATAAAGATTGTTTTTTAGCTAATTCAGCTTGATTTTTTCGAGGAATTTTTGTTTGTGGTGGAATTGATCCACTCATAATAATTGCTTTTTGAAATAGTCCTTTTGACATTGGGGAAACCAAATGAAGACATACACTCAACGCTCCAGCGCTATAACCCATCAATGTTATATTCTTTGGGTTTCCACCAAAATATTCAATGTTATCATTAACCCATCGAAGTGCCATTACTTGATCTTTTAAACCAGCATTTCCTGGTATGGCTGATGTGCCGAGATTTAAAAATCCCATCGAACCAAGTCTGTAGTTGAATGTTACAATAATTACATCTTTTTCTAGCAAATATTCAGGTCCAAGGAATGAACTTGCTCCGGTTCCAAGATATAAGCCCCCAGGATGAATAAATATGATCACTGGTTGAAGTCTTGAACTTTTGGTCTTTACGAAGGTTTTAGAATTAAATTACTATTAATATTAGTAGGTATTGTATACAAAACTCACCATCGTTTTTGAATAAACATTGAGAAAAAGACAATCTTCGGAAGAATTCTTGCTAAAAATTGAAGAACAATCCTGTCCATCATTTCGGGCATCTTCGAAGGAAGGAATTTCTATTGGTTGAGGATCCTGAAAAGTAAAAAAAAAGGAGTTCCACATTAAAATTCGAATTAAACTGAAAAGAAATTATTTAATAAACGAGCGTTAATCTTTCACTGCACTACCTCAACTTTTTCCCTATTCTCGAGTGTTGGCAAAGAAAAATTGTGGAACGAATCTCTGATTTGTTTCATTTGATGGGAGATTAGGATAGTTTTAAACTTTAAAGTGCACATGAGACACGACCAGCGAAGGCCGAAATTTGAACTGTCTCGAAATTTGACATTTCATTCACATGAGTAACTTATTGGACGCCGACAACCCCAAATTGTCAAAAATCTTAAGCAAGTAATATTCAAACTTCGCCGGTTTTTAAATGCGTCCTGATCTTGTGCATTTACATATAACAATTACTGCATTGGCTATGGTTGCAGCTCATGTGAAAATCACTTAACATAGAAATAATCTTCGACTCACCTTAAAACGAAGTTCATTTATAGGTGGTTTTGCATAACGAATGCCTCGAAAAGCTGTACATTTGTCACCCTTCCAATTTTCAATCTCACATCCCAAATAATGATGACGTGTAGTTGAGTTCTTTTCAAAAATTAAATTTACATTATTTTTACACTCCAAAGACAATACCAAACCAATAAGAGAAAAAGTAAAGGAAAAAATTATTTGTATGATCAGATTCATAGTTTTGTTCTAACTAAATTGTTTATACACAAACGTCAACCGGTTATCATTTGAATGTAGGGTAGGTTATCGCTGGTCAGTTTACAAACATCTAAAAAAAAAAAAAAACAGCTAAGGCTGTCACAAGAATGAATAAAATAATACAATTTTTTTATAATTTTTCTCGTGATGATGATGGTACTCAAGAATCGATACTCGCGAAATTAATACATACATTCCAAAATCTCTCTCGTTCTTCTTTGTCAGTAGAAAACAAATATTTTAAATATATAATTTAAAAATGTTCCGCTAAATTGTTAGGTAGGTATGGCGTTTCTGATTATGTATGACGTACACATGTACATATGTATTAAAAAAAAATGACGCGGCTATGCTTCAGCTGCCATTTTGAAAAACGTGTTTTAACCAATATCTCGAAAACTACTAATGGTACAAAAAATTTGTTAAGATCTTTCTGATAGAAAATTTAACTCTTTTTTTTGAATACAAAACATTTTTACATAGGATTTTTACTTTCAGACTTAAGTGCGAAAACGGCGGCGGCGGCGCGTATAGTAAATATTGAATACGTTCCACAATTTGTTTGCAGAAAGTTGAAAAATTTCTGAAAACAGTAATTTTTTTAATTATGTAATCAATTTTATTTCGTGGAACGTTAACTAAAAAATATAAGTTTTTTAGTGATTTTCATTGAAAATTCAGTTCAAAGCGATCTGTAGGTATATTTGGAATGTGAATAAATGTTAAAAAAATCCCCTAAAAATTTCATACCTCGTGAAATAAAAATTAACGCATTCCACAATGGCCAAATTTTAAATTTTTGAGTACGGGATGTGGAAGTGTGAGATTTTAAATTATACAAAAAAAAAAGCTGTCGAATGTAACCCTAAGGCCCAGCTAAATGAGACAAAAAATGGGAAAAAACTTAATTTTGGTGGAGATTTTTACATTTATTTCTAAAGCATTTCTTAATTATTTGGATCACGGTTTTCTTCGTAAGAGCAATAAATTTTAAAGATAATTTGGGCAACCAATACATATGTCATATCTACTATATTTTTTTTATTGTAGGTACACTGGGTCCTTTATTCTGGAAAACAATTTAAAACTCAAAATTTAAATTATTTCAATTTTGAATGAAGCCAAAACAAAATTATCAAAATAAAACTCTCCAACAACATTACCTTGGTCGCAATTTTTGTAAAAGTCTAATTTGTTTTTTAGCTAATTCCGAATTGAGGCAAACAAAATTGAACCAATAAAATGTGCAAATTTTACGGTATTATACCTAAATTTTATGTTAAGTTTAATTTTCTGACGTATGCAATTGTATTGCTAGTTGTTAGTAAAATGAAGACAAATTATCGAAAACAAATTGATAAGAATCTCGTCCCAAGTAAAACACCATGTCACGCTAAGTTCACGCTAAACCTCCTATATTTGATTGGAATGGGTTTTCCATCATTCCACTTATGTAGTTGTAGGTTTCAACTGGTGACGATTAAAACTTCCCTATTTTTACTCTTTTTTAAATTTTTATTGTTGACGGATGGTAAAGTGCCTTCTATCGTGTTGTTTCTAATTTACATTTAATGCGAGCAAAAAAAAAAAAAAATTCGAATTGGGTGCATTTTAATGAGATACATGTGCCATATGGTTTTCTGGCTTGATCTATGACGTCGTGCATCGTCGTCCGTCGTTGTTGTCGGTCAGTGTTCAGTGCAATTATTATTCTTATCAGAATGTCTATACATACATGTATATGAATGTATGTATGTCTGGCTTGAACGTTATAGTTATTTGTATTGTGACCTATGGGATGACTCGTCCAATATTTATAATGTACCACTCTTGAATTGACCAATTGACCATGAGCCATGATCAAAACACGAGAATAACTTTATACCTATGGAATAGTGGAATGGTCATGGACAATCTGTTCTTGCTACTGTCTGACGAACATACATATTTATATACATATATAATGTAGCATCAATGCTTTTTTGTGGTTGCGTGTGCATCAATTTTTATGCAAATTTATGCGCATGCTGAGTAGTAGGTGGAAAAGGGGTGTTTCGATCGGTGTACAACTGTGGCATGAATTTTTGATCGTTTACAATTCATAGTAATCGTTGATGCCGTATCACCACTTTAGATGTTTCTTGCTGATGATGTATATTGACGCCATCTGGCAAATTGTTTTGTAATTTGTTCTTTTTTTATTTTTATTGTTTTTGATATAAAAAGAGGGAAGATATATAAATAGTAAATTCCGAGGTTTTTGTCAGTAGGAAAAGAAACTCTCTCGATTAATAAAACTTCAAATTTTTAAGGACGGGAAAGGTTTTTGACTAAAATTCACAGAAAATCACGGAAATTTAGCCTTGAGAGAGAGGAAAACTATCTATTACTTTTTATAACGTGACCATGGCCTCAAACACAGCTAAAAGAAGTATTTTTGTACCCTTATAATATCTAGATTATAATTTTCGAATTCAGGACAATTTAAACCTTTGAAAAGTATAGTCTGGTTTCCGAAGCCGGATAAAGAAAAAAAAATTTCATTTTGTCGAACAATGTTAAACTAACTAATTTATGGAAATTTGCCACCCTCTCTCTTTTTGGGGACATACTTTTTAGAAATTTAACACAAAATCAGATACATATTTTCAAAAATTAACTAAGCATTTCATTTTCGTATCTACCTGGGCCGAAATTCATTTAGTATAAAACATTCAACTAATAACAACAACGAATCGCTTATAACTTGGTGGAAACACAGCTAAAAATTGTTGTTTTTTTTTATTAAAAAAACTGTTTAAAATATTAATCGCTTATATTTTTAATATTTTAACATATAGTTTTTTTTATTAAAAAAACTGTTAAAAATATTAATCGCTTATATTTTTAATATTTTAAAATATATGTAAGTCTTTAATTCTTGTTCATATGCAAGCATATTTTATTTATCTGTTTAATCCTCCTTTTCGTCAGGATAGTCAAGACTTTCTCTGTCATTTTTACTGTGTCGTCTTATCCAATGCAGAGGGAAAAGTTTTTTCCATACCTCATAGCGTTCCAAATTTAGACCTTCCTTCATTATAAGTTCGTCTCCAATGTCTAGATAATTTTCCTTTTTAAAACTAAATGGACGCCATCGAATGTTTCGTAAGTATTCGTCATTAGATTTGTTAGGATCGCTGGTTGAAAAAAAATATAATTTTATATTATGGGAAGAAGGTTAGGCCCATTTTGGTCACTTTGCTTTGATTTTGAAGTCACCATTAAAAATGAGAAATTTAAAAAAATATATATTTTTTTTTCAAATTTCCTTCCTTCTTAAATTTTTAAAAGATACTGAATAAATTAGGAATAAATTAATGAAATGAACCTATGCCTTTGTACTGTGAAAAAATATATACAATTCATGGCAAAAAGAATTAGGTACACCATTTTAAAAAAATATTTTTAATTGTTAAATTAAAAGGTAAAAAATATTTTCTAAATAGTTGAGGTCAGTCAACTCAAACTAATTATAAACATTTTATTTAGGTAAATGGCGATTAATTTTCTTCGACTTTTTTCATTCGTACAAATGTTTTAAATTTTTAAATAAATTTTATTTAGAGCTTATAGTTTAAATATTAAACTTATATTTATGATTTGTTTGAGTTATTTTGGAAAAACGGACCTTAAAAAAAAAAAAAAAAACTCACCCTTTATATGCAAAAGCAGTCCACATTCTTGTTAATGTTTCAATAATTTTGTATTCCTCATCATCATCAGCAAACATTCGAGAAACTGATGGTTCAACAAATAAATAGAGTAAATCATCGTGATGGACAACTCCTAAAACGAAAAAGATAAGAAATCGTGTTGTAAGTTAAAAAGCTTTGAATGAAAAATAAAAGCTTATAATTTGATCTGAAAGTCAATACATGTTTTAAAAATTATTTATATGATACTAAGAAAAAATTCTACCACCAGAGTCTTTGTTAAAAGTCTTAAAGCTTTCATTTGTACTCCAAAAAAATAAATAAAATATTTAAAGCTTTAAGCTATTGATTTCTTAAATTTTGACATTTTGAAAGACCTAAATGGACTATGGTTGACTTACCATAAGGCTTATCTTCAGGATAATAAAGATGACTTGCTTGCCCTTGGTAAGAAAATAAATAGTAATACACCTTCGTGTGTCGAGCGGCTAAGCGTACAAATCTATGTACTCCAAAGCCTGTTAAAGCATCGGCAAAAAGCTTTTGAAAAAAAAAATACAATTGTAAAATTTAATTTCAAAGAGAAATGTTCATAAATTGGATATAGCGGAGTGGAACCCCAAAGCTTGAACCCAGTGAATTCAATTTAAGGAGGGAAAATAAAATAAAGGGAGGGGTAGTGTCCTTCGTTCATAAAGGAGGAAAAACGTCTCTATACAACTTACATTAGCCAAACCCTCCAAAGATCTATTCGGATGAAGTGATCCAGAGCCCAAATAGTATTTTCTCAATTCTTCACTTATATTCTTTGATCTTGACAAATTATTGCTATATAAAAAGCATACTGGTGCAACTTTTTCAAAATTATTATCAAAAGCATTGCTAAGTTCATCATTTTCCAAAATATCTAAATTAAATTAAAAATTTACAATTATTTTGAATTTTTTATAAAACATGCGCAAGCCCACATACTTAAAGCTGGTCCTACAAATTCATCTTTTGTGATTCCTGTGATTATGGGAATTTTCATAAATTTTCCATCTTGATAGGATTTCACTGGATCTTCAGTGAGAAATCGATCTTGTCCCAATTTTGGCTCAATAACTGGTTTCCAAAGTAAAACGGGATTGCCCCTTCCAAATTCAAACATATTACCTTGTGAGTTTGCCAATTCCAAATAATGTTTCTATGTTCAAAAAATTGAGAAAAAAAATCATAAATTAAAATTACTAACTTTTACCTGTCTTAGGCATTCAATCATCGATTCGATCTTATTGTCAGGACATAAAAGGAGTCGAGCTTGTCGTTGGGCAAGTGACAATTGATTATCTGGAATTTTCCACTGAGCTGTCGAAGATCCACTCATCACAATAGCTTTGTGAAATAAATTCTTCGACATTGGCGACACCAAATGAAGAGTAACACTTGTAGCACCAGCTCCATAACCCAAAAGTGTCACAGAACCTGGATCTCCACCAAATCGTGATATATGAATTTTGATCCATCGCAGTAGCAAAACCTGATCTTTGAGACCAGCATTGCCGGGAGCATCTTTAGTGCCGGTACTTAAAAATCCCAACGATCCCAATCTATAGTTGAATGTCACCAGAACAATATTTCTATCCATGAAATATTGCGGGCCAGCAAAATTCTTACTCTGCCCTGAAAGGGAATAAAAACCTCCGGGGTGTATAAACACCACAACCGGACGTTTGACATTCAAATTCGACTCGGAGGGAAGTTCCTTGGTGTAGATATTCAATCGAAGGCAATCTTCAGAAACATCAGAACTATTTAAGGCCGGTTGTGGACACATTGGACCATCCAGAGTGGCGTCGAAAATTCCATTCCATTGTTCAATTGGCACACTTGCCCTGAAACGTAGCTCACTCAATGGTGGTTTGGCATAACGAATTCCACGAAAAGCGTAAAAATTCTTGCCCGCTTGAGATGTTAAATATGTTCCGCGAATTTTACCAAGTGCAGTTGTTAGAATTACATCGGATAATTCTTTTTCATAGCCCAAAAGACCATTTGCAGCGACACAAACAAGACAAACTATAACGTTTAAAAGTAACGAGAGAACACGCATTTTGCGACTAACCTGTTGGAATAATCCGTCCAGGCTTTTATAGGCACACAGTATTTTAAAAAGATTCTCTTTTTTGCATAAAGTATTTTTAGTATTATAACAAGTCATTGCTAAAAAACATCATAATTTCCGGGATTAGGTTTACCTTTTGCAGACAGATTGATGACGTTTGGTTCATTAGTGAATAACATGAATATATAAAACAGGGTGGGAAAGAATTTACTTAATAATATTATGTAAAACGAAAAAAAATTAAATTTGTTTTTTATTCCAGTAGGCAATTTGTTAAAAATTTTCAATTTTTTTCAAGATTTCGCATTAGAGGATATCATTTGTGGGATATTAAAAAAATTAATATGCGATGATCTGAAGTCATAAAAGGTCAGTTCATGCAGTATTTTTTAAGCTATAATGGATTTATAATGATTTTTTTTTTTCAAGTGTTTCAGGGTTATATAGAAAATTTAGCATGGATTTAAAATGGGATATTCAAAAAAAAGATTAAGCCACCTAAAAGCTCACTAATTGGCCATAAAATGTCAGTAGCTTTCCGTAGATGGTCAGCAATTTTAAATTATTTAAATTTTTGTAGGTTTATACATGAGGACGCTAGCATGACATGATATTTATGGGATATTCAAAAATTGAGTATGTTGTTTGAAAAGTCAATAATTGGTCACAAAAGTTCAGTTAGATTTAGTCAGCTGTAGGGGATTTTAAATAATTTTGTATAGTTTTTTTTTCTTCAAGTACGTAGAGTAGATTAATCATTTGTGGGATATTCGAAAAAGACACTAATTGCTTATAAAATGTCAGTCGGATTCCGTAATTGGTCAGCCATAAGCGATTTAAAATTATTTTAAAGTTTTTTTTTCAACATAGAAGTTTTTTTTTGTCTGACATAGAAGACGTTATCACCTCACCTCATTTATGAGATATTCAAAATCAAAAGTATGGCATTTATTGGTTTTGGTCATCAAAGGTCAGTTGTTTTCAGTAATCAGATCATCCATAGTCGATTTATTATGAATTTTTAAATTTTTATTCAAGATCACCCATTTGAGGATGTTGCCACCTCATTTGTTGGATATTCAAAAAAATTTATATGAAAAAAGATCAGTAAAACTAATTGTTGAAAGCATTTTTTACTTTTTAGGTAGCTTATACTTTTTCGAATATCCCAAATATCGGGTACTAAGTTCCCGGAAGCCAATATAAGAAAACTATTAAAAAAAATGAAAATGTTGAAATATAAAAATCTTGAATTTCGAAACGATTAAAAATGAATCCAATAATTTCAAATTTTTCCAACTTAATTAAATATAAATAATACTTCTTCGGGTTACCCTGTAGTTTTCGCAGTAGCTTATTTTACAGACAGCCTTATCTCCTGGTAACCAAATAAGAATGATATGCATGTAAAGTATATGTACTTGTACATTGATTCTGACTTCGCGTATTTTCTCATAAAATTATTATCATCACCTTTTGGTTCATTAATCCATGTCATTGGACTGTGGGGGCCCTGAAGTGCGAGAAAAAAACGCAAAAAATCTTCTCACACACACCTCTATTTTTCACTTCTTGCATTTTAAAGGCGTGCCGTGCCTTGCCAATAAGAGCAAAAGGGAATTAAATGAGTGCTTCTTTAACTAATTTGGTCTAATTTTCCCACGTGAAGAATATTTTTAATCGCGTGATAAACTAGTATTAGCTTACTATTAACACACTAAATACCCTTAAATACCATAGAAGAAGAAGAAAAAGACTATTTTTTCCAATCATCGAAAAATCTCCCCCAAAAATAATATCAAACGACGACGATAAAAACGACTCATTGGTTGGGTATACCTTTTATGTTGTGGGTTTTTTTTATCAAGAAACTCTTAGATCTCACATAAATTTCGTTATCCTGAAACCACGAAATGAGCACACTTCATTATGACACCTGGTCAATGCCTTAGCCTGAGCCGGAGCCGGAGCGTCGCCATCGACAGCGGTGGGAAAAACGTTACCGACATTTTTGTCGAACCTATTATCCAACTTTAGAAAAAAAGGAGATATGACCGCAATGAGGATATTTATGGCAATAAGCATCCTTTTTTGTTTGAAGCCTTAATGTTTTTTTTTTTTTTATTAAAATAAACCCATTTTATAGTGAAACTTGAGATCTCATATGAAGACACAACTCTTATGCTGATGTGTGTACTTTTATCACAAGGTGTTACGAGGATATTTTATTTGGTTACCGATCTATCAATAGATGTCCAACCACGCACGATACATCTTGTTTGTTAGACTAAATCCTGTTTGCAATGAATGCGCCTCTCTTCGTGAGTTTCTTTTGATTTCATATTTTTTTTTATCATATCATTCTTTTTATAGACAGAGTTGGATTTGATAAATCAGCGCCGCTTTGCATTTTTTATAATACACTGACATTATGGCGCCGAGCCAGAACAGAGTTGTTTTTGGGTTATTTAAAAAAAAAACATGCTAGTAGTATTATTAAAATTAGCTTGCATTTCGAAGGCCTTGAACTAATATAGGACATTGAACAACAAAAACAATGTTAATATGAAGCAATGGGTTGCCATCTGTTGGTTTATTATAGAATCATGTGTTATTTTGACACTGACAGCTCTTAAGCGCTCAAAAAGATGACAGAACTCAGATCGATGTACTCTTGAATAACGTTGAGAACTTTTGCAAAATTACTTCCAAAACTGGATGCTGCTTCATGTGTTGCCAAAATAGTGAGATTCTTGAATTAAAGCACCATATTTACCTTTTTAGAAAGAAGCCAAAAGATGGCTCAACTTTTATAAGAATTGCAATTTTTATCGATTTATGGAGTTCCATGTTGGTAGAAATATTCGCCTCCTATAATATGCTGGCCTAGATTTTATTTTGCAACCAAATCTGCTATTGGTTATAAATATGTACATATTATTTTATAATGAACTCAAAGCAGATGATAATCATAAATTGATGGAAGAAGATTCACTAAATGTAAGTAGAGGTAAACGATATCACTTTGGCACGCTGCTGTCTTTTGTTGTTGACAGAGGCCAAGATTTTTTTTTGGTTTGGATGCGTTTTTATTTTATTCTTTAATTTTAAATTCGTTGCCCATCAGGAATCCATATATATACATTCATAGATACTATACCTACCTTCCTATGACTAGGTTTTGTTTTGAATAGTTGTGTTATTTTTTGTTTACTTGGTATTTGAACAATGGTATAGGTATATAGTTAAGGGTTTTACTTAGAAAATTGGCACACGATATACCGTGGAGCACGTGTTTTTGTTGTGGATAAAAATAAGCTTGTAGCCTAGAGATCCAATTTTTTCACGCATTTAATGTTCAGGCATTTAGACATTCTTTTGACCAAGAAATGAATTTTTTAGGGGTATTAGGAGAAGGATATCTTACTACAAGGTTAATCATGTCAAAATATAAATATGTCATAATTTTTTCAAATGGCTTCAAATATAGCTGTCACTAAGCTCCAAAAAGTGTCCAATATTTTTGTTAAATTTTTTTGACCACCCACAGTTATCGACAAAATGGATTTTCCAATTTTTTTCATAACACACACTTATCGAAAAAGTTGATTTTTTTAAAAAAGGTGAGCCACTTTGTAGTGAGCTCTTATAAGGTCTAAAAAATTGTTCAAAATTATACTGATGTCAGTGATAGCTTTTTTTCAATGAACGAAATAGAATACAACTGAAAAATATACAATATTTTCATATATTCGGGGCTGATTTAAGACAAATAAATTAAAAGTTAAGTTGAAAGTACCTACTACTATGTATAAGTGTCGAGGAAAAAACTTTTTGACCAGAAAAATTAGGTACCTTACGTAGGCACCAAAAATGATACAAAACAAATGCACACATCTTTTCTAAAAATAAACAATAGAGCACATCCAGGCGTATACCACAAATGAGTGGTCACGCCACCGCCATCATCGTTTTTGTGACTCGTGCCAAATTTGTTTATTTATATTTACATATATATGTATGTACCTACATACATTTTCCGGGGGGTGAAAATAACGCGACATTTATAAATGTAAAACAAAATATCCATAAACAACTAATTTGCTCATTCAAGCCTATGATGCTTTTGATGCTACAACACAAAACAAAACAAAAAAAAAAAACCAATAAATTACCAAATGTGATGACCCAAAACGACCTATAAAATGTATACTTCTATAGATATACGACTTGTGAGCATTATTATATGTCCTGCTCAGTTGCAGTCCGAGTTTTAGTAGTAACTTTCCCCTGTTAGAATTCAACTTCAACCATGCATAGCTGATGTCCTTTTTCATACAGTTTGGATTTTTCCTCATATATGTATAAAGTTTAGCTTTGTATATAATATGTAACAGGATAATAGGATGCTAATTCAGAATTGAATTAATATTTAATTAGATATCTAATAAATTACTTTATTGACATTTTTTTTGTATGAAACTGTGTTTGAAAACATAGTTGATGATTGGCTTTATAAGGATGTAGGGGATTTCACTTAGCTATACCTATAAAAGATTGTAATATTGACTTCTTGAGAGAGGTGATTAACGTATTTTTTAAGCAGAATTTTTGGACGATCTTGGGCTGGTTTGTTGCTATGGTAAAAATTTTATTCAGCGATAATAATTTAAGGAATACTTGGAAGCCAACATTACTCAAGTCATTGGTCAAATACCAATCGAAATGCTTGAAATGCTGTCAACCTAAATTTGAGCTTCAGATTTACGACGAGTTTATTTTTTTAATAAATTCAACGTTTCCGTGATTTTACTGTATTTTTATGAAAATACGATAACCACTGCTAAAAGTAGGAACAAAATCAATTTTTTTAACGATTTTTGATTCGACTTTTTTGTTTGCCATATATGGAATTTTTTGATTGCCTTGTAATATTTTTTTTTTTAAAGCAAGAAATCACTCCTTCCTTATTGCCTGAATATTGACCACGAACCGTGCGTGTGACATTCTTAAGTCCAATACACTTTATATCCTATATACATACAAGATAAAGGGACTTTATTATGTTTGTATAGTTTTTGACGTAAATTCCAACAAACAAAAGCCATATACGATGGATGTGTCATAAGAAGGGTTCCTTTTAACAAATGAAAATATCTCAAACAGAAAAAAAAACAACCAAAAGGATCTTCGAAGACAAAAGCATGCGTGCTGTGCTGTGCTTGCTGCTGCTCCTTTGATTTTTCCAGTGAATTTTACTCTACCTTCAGCCTTCAAGAGAGAAAAGAACAAATTTGATCCTTCGATTCGAGGAGGTCTTGGCGCTTCTGTTATGAGCTGTCGTTCGGCTTTTGATATAATAAAACTACTTATTCAATAGATCACCAAGCGGATGATGATGATGTTCTATTGTGATGCAATAAAAGAAAATAAGCTGCACTTGCGCTCATGATAATGTCTTTTGTTGGCTTGGTTTGCCCATGTTTTTTTTTTTTGTCATAAATACTTTTATTGGACCCGATATTTTGGATATTTATATTTTATCTCTTTTATCGGACTCTGGGGTAGAGATGATTTTTCTTGGAATTTGCATTCGATTTAAGAGAAAAGATAATATTACATCATTATTCAGAAGATAATTTGTATTGTTCGTATTGAGAATTATCAATTCTTTATGATGTTCGATTAATTTACTGTAAATAAGACATTAATTATGGTTTATTATAATTGGATGAGTGTATAGGTAAGATACCTATCAATCAGGAGTAATTGAACAACATCTCGTTTCATTAAAACTAAACCTACAATTATTTAAGCAATAACGAACATTTTTTTTAATGTTAACGAAATTATAGCTTCTGCAGCATTTATTGTTTGTTTACTCAATGACACGTTAATCGATATAGGTAAAATCGAAATTCCACTCATTTATTGAATCTAGATAACTAAATTCCTTTCAATCTTATTCGGTATATAATCATAAACCAGAAAGTTTGCTGAAAAGCCAGCTACAGCTTCGATTTCGGCCTTGCGTCCGATTCTTTGTAGTATTTCGAGTTCATTGCGTATCTCAGCATTTATGTAAGTTCGTTGCAAAAGTTCACTTATTTTCTTTTTATCTTTTCTGGACTGAGCCAGGGTTGGGATTGCAAGTGTTTCAATTTCTGATGGTTGGATTCCAATCCAACGAATCTGAGGACAAGCCAATTGATCGGCACTAAATGCCATTGCCTGAAATTACATATTGAAAATATTTTGAACGTATTTTGTTTACACCTTTTTAAATACTTTTGATCCATAACGATAGACAAACATGATTTCTATTCCAAAAGGATCAGCATCGACGAGAGCATAAATGGGCAAATGAAAATCATCCCAAATACGTTTTACCATCATTCGAGTTCCCACATCGGGATAACCTTTGCCAGTTATCAAAATAACGTCTGCATTAAAATTACTTAAAATATTTTGAAGTATAATTTTTTGAAAAATTGTATCCTTCTCAACAATCAGAACAAACTTAGCCGATGTCTCGAGAAAGGTAATTGCTTGAATGTCATTTGGTATCAAAGTAGCTCGATCATTGAAATAACAATCAATAAGAGAATTATCAGACATGTGAATTTTTATAGCTCCACAAATAAGACCTTTGGATGATTGGCGTATTCCTAATTCCCAAGGTGAGGCATTAAGAATACTACAAACATCTTTGATGGCAGAATGAATGACAGCTTGACTTTTTGCAAGTTCAGGATCTTTGTAGTAAAGTTCTCTAAAAACAAAAAAAAAAAAAAAAATACAAAAAAAAAATGTTGGAATAAAATGTCTTCGATGTTTTGAAAGAATGTCCTTTATACCTTTCTGTGCATGTTAAACCCATTGTAAGAAGATGGTAGACTTCCGAAAGAACATACATGATCATTGAAAAATGATGTCTACTTTTAATGTTTTCAAGACTCACAGTACGGTATATTAGCTTTGAAGGATCCTTGTGAGAAAGTCTAGAAATATTTATGTTTTTTTTTAATAGAAGTTTTTTTTTTTTTTGTTGTTTTACTGTATAAGGAAGGAACTATACATTTGAACATCTTTATGGAAACTTTATCTAAGGAATAACTTCGCAGAATTGTAAATGAACGTACGTTTGGATTTTTGCGAGGTGTATTTTTTAAAACATTTAAAAGCCTTAAGGACTTTAGGAAAAATAAACAGTAAAGTGCAAAACGCCATTTAGGTAGTGCAAAGTCCAAAATTGCGAAGTACTTAGTGCCAACTGCAAAATGTGTTGTGCGATGTGTTAAGTGAAAAGTGCGAAGTGGAATTGTGAAGTGTAAATTTCGAAACGCGAATTGAGTAGTGCAAAGTTTCCTTTGCGAAATCGCAATTGAACTGCGAAGTATATACACTTCGAAACACGAATTGGATAGTACAAAGTTTGAAGTGAAAAATTTCGAAGCACATAGTGCGAAATGCATTTTGCGGAGTGTTAAGTGCAAAATGCGAAGTGGAATGGCCATCACGTGTAAAGTGTGAAACGCATATTGGGTAGTGTAAAGTTTGCATTAGGAAGTACTTAGTGCGAACTACAAAATGTGTTGAGCAAAGTGGAATTGCGAAGTGTAAAGTGGGAAACGCGAATTAAAGTGTAAATTTTGAAGTTCGGAATTATAAATTTGCTAAAATATTAAAATTAAAGAATGGGGTGAATCACTGGGAGGGAGAATACGCCAAAATGCAAAATTTCTAGCCTGTTACACATTATTCCGATCTTGAAAACCTATTTTGAATGTACCAAAAATGTTGTTTAAAATTATAGTTCAAAACTAGTTTTAAGATATCACGGTAATATTTTTTTAGAAACTTAAATTTAAATAAAATAAGAACTTTTTACAAAATTATTCAACTTTTTTTGATTGAGAAATATAAAATTAACAGGTACTCACATGCCATTTGTAATTTCACTATTTTCCCATTTGTCATGATTCACCACCGAAATACTAGCTTTTCCAGTATCCGTAAGTTCTTGTAAAAGATTTACCATAAATTTTTCTACATCAGCAATCAATTTAGCTTTGCATCTCGGTTTCTTGACTATTTCCTCATCAACTGGTGATGGTTCCAAGACATTTTTAAAATTCGAAATTTGCTCTTCTTCACTTGAACAAGAAGAAAATAAATCAGGCGAAATACATCGAGCTTCATTTTCAGCAGATGACGGGTCTTCGGAAATGTCCATTGGTTGTGATGATGATGTTTGTGGTGATGAAATTCCAAAAACTTGCAACCTCACTTCTTGGTCCATTTCACATACCAAAGAATTTCGCAAAGTTTCTTTGAAACTGGGTTGCTCATTGTTTTGGAATAATTCCCTTTCGAAAGCTTTGATACTGGGATAGAAAATATTACCGGCAGTTGGACATTCAATGAAGCTATGTGCGGCTTCGTCCAAATTCGCCGTAAACACATCATAATCGAAATTGTCGTCTTCTTCTTCTGAATCGTCATCGAAAATGTTGGTATCATTTTTGTTTGTTAATTCGGAATTAATGAAAGCTTCAAAATCCTTAAGAACATCTATAGAGTCTTGGCTCAGACTTGGTAATTCTTCGATTTCATCCATTGGATTGAAGAGGTTTCTTTTTGTTCAAAGGCCTTTAATTAAAAGAATAAACAACAAATTATATACATGAGTCATCAAATTTAAATCCTACAGTGAATTTTATTAGAAATCCTTCAAAATTAAATATATTCACTTTATGAGTTCTTAAAGCAATAATTGAGAGTTGCCGAATAAGAGTTCCTCTCTTCGTATACGAGGAGTAAACAGAATTTTTATTGAGTAAGAATGGGCCCCGATATATTTCAATTAACACTTTTGCTAAACCCATAGGGGTTAGTTACGATTATATACGACTTCGTCGGTTCGGTTCGGCAATGTTATACCCAAATTATCACACGCATTCTATATTCTCTAAGAATATTATTGCATAGAGATATAGATATTTATTTTATTCTAAGGACGCGACGAGGACGGAAGTAGTTTAAATGAATTAATGTTCTCATTTTCTTTCTTTAAGGGTTCCCTCCTTTATTTAATTTTGTGTGAGAGTGTGTGTGTTTTTGTGGAAAAGAAGTTTTTAAATCTACTAAATCCGTATAATTGAAGTTTCAGACCTCTTCATCATTTCTTTATATTTTTAAGTGTGTAACAGCCTCACGTGCATTGTATATTTATTAAGGGGTTGTTTTTTTTTTTTTTTTTAGTGAAATTAGTTAAATAACAATAAAACAATTCGAATGAGCGGAAGAAAAATCAACAAGAAATTCTTTTTAAAACTTAAACAAAAAGCAATGTTGTGGCGTTTATACAAAAAAACATGTGTGAGCTGTTAGCTTTGTTCTCATGATAAGTTTGAAATTCATATTCGTACTACTATAATTGTGTCGGGTAACAACTGACTTGGAAAAGAACAACGGTAAACAAAATTAAAGCAAGAGTTTGAGAGTTTAGATTTTAAATTGAGAGGGTGTGCCAGTTCGGTTTGGTAAATGGGTGTAGAATACTTAAACCTTTAATTTCTCTGGCAAAAAAAAAATAAAATCACTTTTAGAAAATATTTATGGGATAATTTATATTTTGTTTTCAAGACTTTTTGCAGACTTGTTCAATAGGAATAAAATTACTAACAAATCTCGAAGTTTTTCAGAAAACCCGAAATCCCAAATTGCGAAAACGAAATCGGTTTTGAGTCTTATGGATTCTGGACTTTCAGAATTTTGAGAAAACCTTAAATTCAGAAAATCTAAAATCCCATAAACGATAAATCCCGAAATAAAAATGCATTTGGGTTTTCAGAATTTTAGGTTTTTTTTATATATTAGGGTTTCTGAATTTTAAAAGATCCTTAATTATAGAACACCCGAAATTCAGAAAAAAAAAAAAAACAAAACAAAAAAAATCAATTTCGATTTTGGGATCTTGGATTTCGGATTTTATGGATTTTAGGGATTTTGGATGTTCAGTATTTTGGGTTTTGTGGATTTAAAGTGTTCTTGATTTTGTATTTCAAGATTCTGCCCGACTACCGAAAAACTCGAAGTCTAAAATACTCTCAATGGTTTTAATAATATAATAAGGCAAGGTAAGGTAGGTATTGAAAAGTATTGCTAGAGACGTCGGGATTTTTCTAATCTCGCAATTTTACTATCTAGCGTTCAATATAGTTTTTGCGTCGGTGTTAAGAGTTGAGAATTAGGAGCAAAGTAAAACATTGCAATTATAAAAAATTATTTTTATAATTGCGGAAGATTTGCGAAATGATTTTAATTCAAACGAACCGCTTCTATATTAAATTAAAATTATTTTAAATGTTAACAAAAACTGTCCCCAATTTACACACCTAAATATTCGCAACTTAAGCCCAAAAAGCAAGAGTATCTTCAACCCAGTTGTCCATTTTACTGTCTATTGTAAAGTAAAATGACTTCTCTCCCACGGAGGGTTTCTAATTTGAAGACACTTTTCATTTAAAATGATTGATTGGGTTACAACTATTTCAAGAAGAACGCCTATTTCCGAGCCTTCTCAATTTTATAATAGTGTCAATCATAATTATTTATTCTATATAGACCCAAACCCTTGATAAACACCAAACAAAATTTCATACAAAAAGTGACAAAAATATCTAAACTGTCAGTCATTCAGAGAGAAAGAGAGAAGACAACGCACACTCATCTCATCTTTCTAAAATGCTAAATTGAATGATGATTGTTTTGCAAGCAGGAAAAAAAAAAGAAGATGCATTGAGATCCCATACTGGTATTGCGCATCGTCTATAGCTCGTGCCCAATGCAAATTTTCTTTTCTTTTAATTCCCCTAATTCACCGCCTTTTTTATAATAATGCAGCGAGCAGCGTGCTAATATCGTTTGGTCATTGGAAGCATCTGTACATCTCTTAACGAATGTATAGGTAAAGCCTGCCCATGATGATATATTAGGAGTTGGAAGCCTGCTGCTGTTCTGTTTCTGTTACACAAGACGACAACGAAAGCCTTGGGATAGAAAAAGATCTGGTTATGTATTTATATGACTGTCACTATTAGCCGGGTGGACTTAAAAAACAAATATCCTCAAGACTGCAGCGTTTCCAACTATGAACCCTTCTTTCTATAATAATATTTCTATCTATATATTTCTAGAAAAAGATGATGCCAGTCTCAGTATCTAGACTTCGTAGTATTGTGACTATATCTTTCAGAATAATTTATATTTCTTTACTCTTTATGATGGTGGTCGACTGTTTTGTTCTGTTCTGTTTGGTTTTATTCTTGCGGTGTGGCACGAGTTTCTCGTGCTGTATATCTGTCTACATATATGAGGGCAGGTGGTAGGTAAAATGGTCATACTGTATATTGACACCATTCCTCACCACAGGATGCGTCTGGTAATGACTGTAATTTTAAGTATCTAAATTGTTCTATTCGCATATTGTATATAGCTATGCTATCTCTTCGATTTCTGCCACTCTGCCACAAGTTGACACTCCAGGCAATAAACCAGAAAACCCGCAAATTTCTTTTGTTTTTTTTTTGGTGTTTCTGTTTTGTTTCTTAAAAATTAAGACAAACATTGATGCATATCAGTGGCATCAAACAAGGAGTGAGGTCTTTGTAATGATGACATATTGATCTTTTTGTTTGTAATGTTTTGTTTTTACAACGCATGATGATGATCATAAAATTTACTTGGAATACAAATTATATATTAAAAAAAATGGACCAGGCTGAGACAATCGTCGCCAAACCAATGACGACGGACGGACGGACCCATAGATCTATAACTTAGCAGCTGAAAGGACATCATTGGCAATATTGATCCTTTGAAACTTATACTTTTTTTTGTATTGTATGTCATTTTTTAATACCATGCCGCGAGTAACGCACATACCTTACAATCTACATATTATGATATGAGTAAAAGCTGCATCCAAATAACAATTGAAAAAGACAACAACTACACATGTATGTACATATATGCGCATAAAAAGGGGCACAACAACGCCCGTATATGATGGTGACATTTGATACCAAACTGACATCCCAATTGACAGCTATTTATTGGAGATTTTCAAATAAAATTTGGATCTGTCGACAACATCATAAACGGCAGAACTAAAAAAACAAAAACTATAAGCAACACAGAAGACGCAATTTTTAAATAAAATGCACGTCTAATGATAGGTCGCATGTAGTTGGTTAAAAATCAAAAATAAAAACAAATTTTAGTGGCGCGTCATCTTGTGGAGAGCCAGGCCTATTTTAGTGTATAATCATTAACTAACTCTTATCCATTTCGGTGGGCGTAATGTTTTCGAAAGAAATGGAGAGAACCTAGATTTTTTTTTGCCGAATTCGAAAAATTACTACATTTTTCGGATTGATACCTATGCTAAATTTTTACTTGCGATATAATGTACATACATACATATATGATATAGTGTAGGTAGAACTGTACCTATGGGAAATGATGGATTTGTAAAAAAAAATCGAACTCAAGAATTTGATCAAACTTGACATTATACGATGATAGAGAAGTCGAAAAAAGTGGGTCTCGCAATTTTGTTTTTCTGTCCTGTCCTGTTGGCAGCCTAAATGGGTGGGTCGATTTTCATTAAAATTAGTATCTAAAGTTTTTTGGGCATTATACCCTGACAGGTTTTTTTTTTTTTTTTTTTTTTATTTTTAGGACCAAAAAAATGGTACCTGCCGAACAATTTTTTTCCCAAATTATGAAAATCTTAATTTTTTTTTTTTAAAACGTACCAACTTTTTTTAAAAAAACGTGCCAACTTTTCTTTTTGAATTTTTTTTTTACAAAAAGTGCATTTTTATATAAAAAAAAATTTAAAAAAATGCTTGTAATTTATTTTCTCAAAAACAACTGATGTCGACCATTTTTTTATAGAAAATCTTTCAAAAAGTGCTAAAAGTATTGTATACCTAACTTTGCAAAATTTGTTGATTTTTTACAAAAAGTTTCAAAGTTTATAAGTTTTTTAACATTATTTAGCATATTTAAAAGAAAAATTATTTTTACGACCAAAAATAACGGTACCACCCATACAAGTGTTTAAAAACCGATATAAAAAAATACATTTTTCTCAAAAACGGCTTATACGATTTTGATTAAAATTTGTATGTGAGCTCATTTTAGTACAATCTACTATATTATTGGAAAAAACAATGTATCTATCAATTAAAAATGGTACCTACATAGTACATATCTCTCATAGAACCCTTTTTTTGATTTTCGACTATCTTATTATCTGTTGAACTAATTTTAATGAAATTTTTTACACGAAAGCTTGTTATAAGTTTTAATAATATTGCATATCAAAATTTTCAAAAAAAAAAAAACAAATTTTTCAAAATTTTCAAAAAACAAATTTTGTAATTTTCGAAATTTTCAAAAAAACTAGGACTTTCGACTTTTTTACACTTTTCTTACATTTCTAACTGTATAACAAACAATTAATTTAATACTAAGCGACAACAGCAAGTTCGTGCAATCTATCAGTTGTGCAATTTATTTTCTTGGTGTAGGTACAAACGATTCCAATACTTTACCCTAAAGAGCAAGAAATAAAAAATACCGTATTCGGTCAAAACATCTAGTTAACAATATTGCATTCTGCACCAAAGGAGCACTTTCATTTTAGGTTTTTGTTCCGCGGTCGGTCGTTGATATGTCGTCGTCGTCTTTTTCGTGGCTCTTTGAGACTACTTCAAAATAAAATCAAATAAAAAAAATCATATGCATGGATATGGTATGCCTTTCCGTGAATTGTGAGCCATATGTAGTTATCTATCTATATAGAAGGAAGATTTTGTTGTTGTTGTTATTCTGATGGCATATAAGCCAGTTTATATAACTACAACGGCTTTTGTACCGGTGCAGTTGTGGTATAGTGAGGTTCAAATTTATCGGTGGCATCACAGCAGGAGTGCTCGAAAAAAAAAATAAGTAAAACAACAAAAATCGAATATATGGAGGAAGAAGACGCAGATGAAAGCCTGCCTCGTCGTCTATAACTCCGCATATAATAGAAAAATCAAATTGGGAACAAATCAATGCGCGTGCTAGGCGACGATGGGTTTGCTTTCGATCTTTGCCTGACTTGGACGGTTTTTTTTACTATTATTATTATTATTACTTTGCAGTTGTTGCGTTGTTGACTTAGGTATGCAAGTCGTCGCAAAAATGTGACTTGACAAAAAAAAAAACACAAAAAATAATAAAATTAGTGTCACGACCCATTTGGGAGATTTTATAGAATTTGATAGTAGGTATAGCTTTTAACCAATTCTTCTATCGTTGACGCTGACGGTTGGTCGGTGTTTTTTTTTTTCTTATATTGAGAGAAGTGGCAGTATCTACATATTTTCTATACCTATAAGTTGCCAATATTTGAAACGAAGAATGCATCGCGTTTAAGTATTTCATTCGCACCTTGTTCCAAAATTTATGTGTTTCTAGTTGGGATGACATAATATTGAATTCCATCAAGCTATACCTATACACACAACCATAGCAGCAAAGCCGCCACGCGATGGACAATCGCTGCCGGATTAAAATATTTTAACATTGAAGTTACGACGACGTTTTTCAACATGTTGCAACTCTTTGTAGTGTCGCGCAATTAGTGAAATATTGCAATTTGCAAACTGAATTCTCTATTAACATTCTAGAAAGGTGGTTAGGTACGTTTTGTTAAAGTCTTATGCATCAGATACTTTATGTCACTCTACTTGATAAATGCACTTCTTAAACTGTTAAGTTACAAATAAAAAGTAAAAGACAAGTGATTTTTTTTTATCATTATGCGTTCAAAATGGGACTTTATGTTTTCAAAACTGGGAAACTTTGTACACTTAGGTACAGTATAATTTTTGGTAATTGCATCTTGACCCCCCCCCCCCAGTTTGGTCTAGTGCATAGCCTTTTCGATGGGATCATCGATCTAAGAACCATGACTACAATTCAAATATTCCAAAAATGTGTAAAATAACGAACGCCAACTTAATTCTTGAAAAAAATATGAATTAATTCAAAACCGTTTAACGGTTGTCTTAAAATAAAATTTACATACATATGTACGTAAAATTATTTTAACATTAAAAAAATGGTTCGTCATTTTGAAATGTTTAACAATGCACGCCTAAAAGCGTCATTTCAAAAAATTGATTACCCTGTTTTCAAAAAAATAAAAAAATATTTTTTTTTTCGAAAATTTGTATAGGTATTCGATCTTAATTCAGCTTATAAGGGTCTATTTCCGCCGGTTAAGGCAGAAGGGGCATTTTTCTAAAAAAAAAAGAACATTTAAATAAGAGAAAATTATTTTTAAAAAATCAACGGCAACACAATACAATATCATGTTATATCTTTTTTTTTTTAATAAATTCATTTTTTAATTCTGTTTCTTAATTAAATTGTTTTATTGAGTTTTGTTGAACAGTTTTGAAAAAATTTAATTTCAAAACTCAAAATTTTGAAAAATAAAAACAAAAAATTGTTCAAAAAAAATTTTTCAAAAGTAACATTTTTGGCGTAAAATTTTAATATGTTTTTAATATTCAATGGTCTTATCAATTTTAAGTCAAACACTTAAGATCAGATGCTAAAGTGTCTTCTAATTTTTGAGAAAAAAATTGAAAATGACAAAAATAAGTTTAGCTTAATTTGACTTTAACCGTTTTGTTTTAGCTTAAAAGATCCTACTTCACTAAAAAACTAGTTACATTGATTTTCTCAAAAACTAGAACATATTAAAGCTTCTAGTTTTTAGTGTTTGACTAAAAACTGATTAGAGCAATGATTTTGAAACAAAGTAACGTGAACAAAATTGTGTAGTCTTAAATTTTTTACTTTTAAATTTTGAGTTTGAAAATAATGTTCTCTAAAACTATTCACCCAAATATTTTGATTTAGAATTAGAATTAAAAATTGGATTTAAAAAAAAATTAAAATAAAGTTATAACATGATATTGTAAGTGTTGCCATTGAATTTAAATAATTTTTTTTTTCTGATTCAAGTCTAATTTTTTAGGATACCCGCCTTAAAGGTTGTAAATAGAAGCACTCCCTCTCATACGATTTTTCTTCAAGTTGAACAAACTAGTTTACTTTTAACTAATGTTTTTTTTTAATTATTTATTTATTTATTTTTTCGCCGAACTGTTCCACTGTAGACTTGTTTTCAGAAATTTTTGAAAATTTACAAATTTTTTGTTTCTTTCGGTCTCAACCGTTTTAATTACATTTTAAATAAAATCACGTTGTCCTTGATATGCATGGGGCAGTGTCAACTTTTTGTTTGCTTTCTGCCAATTAAGTCAAATGACGTTTTATAAAAATCATGCCATAATTAAAAACTTTAATTTTTCTGTTAATTTGCTTAACTCTTAATGACATCTGAACCTGCTTTCCTGTAGGTAAGAATTTATCAGTTTCTTGAAAAGTTGTGGTTAGGATGTAGGAACTTAAGTATAAAAAAAAAGAATATTCAATCGAATCATCGAATGCAAAGCACGTGCCAATAACACACAGCAGCACCTGATATCATAATAATATGTAAAATGTAGATATGTACACAACAAACGTAGATATCTACAAGTAAAGCGTTGACGTTTTCTAGGATTATAAAAAGCAGATGGCGTTAGCTATTCAACAATTCCATTCACAGATAAAAATTAATTCCCACCTGTACCTTTGTACCTGATGCCTCCACCTATAATGTATATATAACGAAATGATCCAAGAAGTAGAAATACGATTTTTGTCAGGAGTGAGAGGTGTTATCTTCATACCACCATCATGTTAACTCCATGGTATAACAATTTTTTCCTTCAGCCGTTCTTCTGGGTGCGCAAGCGCATTGCGTACGCGTGCCTTTCTGAATTGGATGTGGATCTCAACTCTCAATATACCTAACCTACCAACTAACTAGCCGCCTTGATATGAAAGGAACAAACAGCACGATGACGATGGTCGATGGGTGCGGGGATTTTTGAAGCTGCGCGGCTGGTTTTGCAATTAATTGAATGATCTTAATAATGTATCAAATCGGAGTGCGCAAAATCAGGGAATTAATTCATTTAAGATGGTTATGCGGGATCCATTATCGCCCGTTTAAGGCGGACACGCGTGTTTATGTGGTCTTAGCATCATCTTAGCAGTTCTTGAAACATCTTCTGCGATTGTTTTTACGATTATACATTTATATACCGCGCCAGAGTGCCTTTGTCTTTTGAGCTTGTGATGTTGCTCTGATTAAACATAACTTCGAAGGTCAACCAAGTAATTGACGCAGGACAGATGGTTAAGTTGGTAGTTTAGCTTTTTTTTTAATCAGCGACGACTGCCTTTACATATTTTATATTTTATTTTTTTTATGTGAGCATAATTAATTGAACAATAAGTGGATAGAAGGGAAAAAACCCAAAGAAGCAAATCAGATTAGGAATTTTATGGAAGCCAAGCCACTTTACATAAATCAATGCTCAAAAAAAAAAAATTTGGGATGACTTCCTTGTCAAAAAAAAAAAAACATCAATTTTTTTTTTTATAAAAAAATGAATATTGATGCAACACGGGCAATAACGGGCGCTAAACACAAGTGCTGTAATTGCTAATGGGTGTGATCACCCTTTTTTTGTTTTTGTTAATTTTTCGCTCAAGGCTCGGGCTGCTGTCTTGATGGTCTTTGCCATCAGGAGCTGCTGGGGAGCACGCCTTGCACTTAGTTATTTCAACACGAATCTGCAATGGCTTGAGGGCCCGATGATATGTTGCGGGAAGGTTGGATGAAAGAGTTATTTGACAACACACTTTTTGACTTATTATTATCGACATTGGACAAGATTCGAACACTTGAGGTGCCTTAATGGTAGGTTGAAAGTGCGTTAGCCCAAATTTATGGTTTGGTTTTTTTTTTTCTTCGTTTTTTTTTTTTTTATTTTTTGTTCTTGGTAATTCTTCCAGAAAGGAATGCAAATATTATAACCGGTGCATTGGCATTTTTGCTCAAATGACAACTGAAAATATTTTTGTTGCATTTTTTTTGTTTTAACTTCTAACGTCTGCATATGCATATAAGCCCGCATTTTTAGTTGCATCATCAAAACAAAGGAAATAAAGTTGGTACCTAAATACATACATACCTATGTATGTATGCGTTTTGCTATTAAAGAAAGTTGTTTGGAGAAAAAAGATGTTGCAATTGTATCGTATGAAGGTATAATGAATAGAAAAACAGAAATTAAAATTTAACGCACTCATTTTCCGGAACAAGTGACATCTTTGAAGAAGTGGCAATTTAACTAGAACATTATATAAACCGCCATAATAATTAGGTTGCCGTGGCATGTACCATACATTATTATCTATATATATATTATAGCGAGAGTAGGGGGAACACCTGAGGGTTTGGGAGCATTTTTTTTTTATTTCTCATTCTGTCAATGCTGTTGGTTGGTTAGTTGGTTTGTTGAAAATAAAATCCACCCCATTTTCAGACAACAAAAAGAGTCACAAATACAAGTAATTAAATAAATAAACAATGGATTTATACGGGTGAAGAAATTAGCATTAAATGATTATTATCACTTTGTTTAAAATAAAAAAAAGAAGACATAAAAGGGATGGTGCTTTGGATACAAAAAACACAGCTGACAAAAGATTTCAAGCTATAATAAGTGAAGGTTATTTAATTTTTTTTAAGTTTACAAATTTATACCTAAAAATTAAGTAGGTAGGTAATCTAACCGATTTCTTCAGAAAGAGTTAATTTGAGCAATAATAAACATTTTTTATAAATAATTACACATGCAAAACTGCCAATTTGAAAGAAAAACATCAATGTCTTTAATAAAATATTGAATTAACAATAAATTTAAATAAAATATAATATTGGATCCCAGGAACTTGCTCTTGTGATTACGAATAAAAATGTGGTTACACATTGAAGATGAAGGTCAATGGTTCATTAATGTTATGATATCTTTAAACAAAAATTTTGAAAAAGTCAAACATTTAGATTTTTTTGTTGTTTATTAAAAAATATTTTTTGCTTGTTAAAAAAATATTTTTAAATTTTTTTAAATGCAATATCGTTCGAACTATTTTGAAGCACCGGATTGCAAATTTATAACAAAATCGGTGCAGCGATTTAAAAAATAATCTTATATAATTTAAAAATAAGGATATTTTTGAAAAATAAAACAATAGAACCCTGTTTTCCATTTTTTGGACAAAAATTTGAAATTCAGTATTATTTAAATTCAGCATATGCTTCAGTATGGATATTATGTCAGTTTAAAAAAAAAATAAAAAGCACATAATGTCGGTTTGTTTTTTCTTATCGGTCATAACGTCCATTTGTCCTTTACGTCTTTTTAAAATGGACTGTATGTCTCCTGTCAAGGGAAATAATGTCCAAATAGACATTTTGTGATTCTTAAACAGAAAAAATGTCCAAATGAAAATTATGTCTTTTTTAAACTGACTTAATGCCCAAACGGACGGTATGTCTTCTTTAAACGGACATAATTTCTGTTTGCATTTTCATCTGGTCATAATGCCCGTTTGTTCGGAATTAATGTCCATGGACATTATGTCCGCGGACGTTATGTCATCCCACCATGGCAGCTACCCGTCCTTTTCCCTCGAGAAAAAGATATTCCAGTCCACAAAGAGGGCCCAACAAAAAGAAATACGTACATTTTATCTCACTAAAAATGCAGTTGTTGGCAAACTGCTGGATCGATTTTGATCCAAATATTCCTGTCGATAAAAGCACACAGAAACGGTTGAGATTAAGTCACTAAGCCTTGCTTCTGTACGAGCTGTAGTGCCACCAAATGTATTATTTTTTGTTTAAAGAAAAGAAACAACGTAAGACGAGAGTGGTCAGTGTATAGGTAAATAAAAAAAAAAACTTTACGCAATAATATGTAATTACAAATTTAAAAATGATTAATAGCATCATAATTAATTATTTCGAATCAAAACACCATAATAGACGCATAAGTTATTTAGTTCATGCTTAAACAAATTTCTTTCTTTCTCAAAAAAAAACAAACAAACGAACATCACTTATGGTTTCAATTTATGTAAATCTATAAGCTGGGAATTTTTATAATGATTTTTATGATCTGGTAATCTTTTAAGACCAAACAATATTTAAGATTGGACCAACAACCTTTTAAACATCACCCGCGCGGCAAAACATTATTTAACCATTCATCATCGAACCATCAATGTTTTTCTTTTTTTTTAACTATATATTATTAAATTTTTTGTTTGTTTAACTTTGTCTAGTTATAGTCGTGGAGGTAACGTTGCAATTTAGTTAGTAGAAATATTGTCAAGGCAAATGGGACCAAATGTGAAAATAAATTTATGAACTCCAATTATTACAATTGTCGAAAAAATTAAACCAATCAATTAGATTATTTCTAAAGATTTCTCCAAAAAGCTAAGGAAGGAAAGATTCAAAGAATTTTAAAGTGGAAGGTTAGGAGTTACGGCACTAGCCATGCTGTAAAGGATTTGTTGGCAAAGTAGCATAACCTCAAATATTTTACTTTTATATATCTATTTATCATATTCTTATAATTGGTATAAACCAATTACTTATTTTCCCTGCTGCATTTATTTAAACTTATTTTTTAAACTGCTTTGAGTATTTAATTGGTATAAAAAAGGTAATTGAATGTCATGGTCACAAATGTCGAAATTTATTACTTTTTTTATTTCTTAGTTTTGAAAATATTTGTAAATATATGTACATAATGTACATATTTATTTTCTAACAGGTATAAACTGGTCTGAAACTTCAATCAGTAGATACAATAAAAATGCCAAACATTATTTAAACACATAATATTACAAAACACATACTACACATTTTGTATAATTTCTTAGTTATAAGCTGATTGGTATAAACTGGTATAAAATTTGACTTGTATAATATAAAATGCTAAACAAACACTTTTCCCCAAATTATTTAATATTACAAAATGTATGATTGGTATAAACTAGGTTCAAGAAAAATCAGGCAATATGTATTAAATGACAATCGAAAGCAACTCTACCTCTCTGTCTATTTCATATGTCCATACTGTCAAGGTGCATAATCTACCTATTATTAAGGCAACGTGCAAAAGCTCATCTCGGTTATCTTCTTATAAAACTTAGATTTTTGATTTGAAGATTAATTACTGACCTTAAAAAGGGAATTTAATCGATATCTGTCATTCGTTTAATTGTTTTGAATTTATCAAAATTCCCAAAAGAGAATGAAGTGTGGATTCAATTAATTAAATCCCCCTGTTGGAGGCTTGGGGATTTTGATTTTTTTTTTGGAAAATCGAGTTAAAAAAGTTCCAGATAAATTCACAGAGGTGGCATGAAGAAAAAAAGATTCCTATAACCAACATCACATTTATTTTTGAAACCTGAGCCTGAGAGACTAGAGTGAGAGTCTGAATCTCTGAGTTGAGCAGATTCTCAATTTTTATCCAAACTCTCACTCACACCAAATTCTTTTCAACAACACACACACATATTATAAAACATTATGTGGTGATGGTGGTGAAAAAGTATCTTTATCAAAGTGGTGTGCAACGAGGTTTGATGCGCATACCAATGAATAACCTCAAATTATCCGACCAATCAGAAAGCAAAATGAATGTTTGATTCGGATTAGGGTTAGAAGAAGTTGGAGGTTTTTTGTTTTTTTGTATTTTTTTTTGGAGTCTTTTGGACGTCCATCGAGGAAGCAATTTCATTGCGAGCGTAGGTGGAGCTTATCCAATGTTTCTCAGCTTATCATCGTTTATGTTATATGCTCAAAACAGTGTTAAAGAAGAACTTCAACTATACTTTGTTTCTTTAAAGTTTGATGATTATATTATATTTGTTTATCCATTAATTCATTGTTGGGTTCATTTTAAAAAAAATTGTTAAACGTAAAAGCCGAAGTGTAAAATGAGCGCACAGTAGCGATGGTGCTATAAAAGTTTTAAGTGATGGTAAACAAAAGATAGAAAATTAAAAAAAAATTACCGGCGGGATTGTTTTTCGCAAAATCTATCTAATTCGCAAAAAAAGGATTAAAATTGCTAAAATTTTTGGTTCAATTATTTTTTGAAAACATCATGCTTCCTTAAAGCAATATGTGATGGTCAGATACCAACCATCAAGTTAACAGTGAAAAGTGAATAGTGGTTGTGGGGAAAAAGGAAAAAAAAAAATACTTTTCTATAGTTTAAAGGACTTTAAAAGGATAACAACATTTGCTTAAAGTGGAATATGGTCATATTGTAAGTAAATATCTTCTCTTTGTACATAGCTCCTAAGGAAAGTCTTATTGATTTCCAGTTTAATAGGAATTAATATTTACCCTTAATATATGTTTGAACATATGAAACTTATATACATATGTAGGTACCTATCATCAACTGAAGGAATGTTTCCCAAAATTTTAAACCTTAAGTTTTTATTTAACTTCATACTTTTATGTCAAAAAAATACAGTTTCCATCACGTTAAGGAGATTTTTTTTGTCAAATGCGGATAAAAATCGCGGATATAAAGTAAAAATATTTTGTATAGGTACCATTTGTACTCCTAGCTGAGTATAATCAGAATCAGGTTTGTTTCGGTTTGTCTAAGTAAAGTTCTGGTTAACTAAACCGACTCAGATATTGTCGCATGGTCATAAGTACATAGGACAAAAATTCACAAATTGTCTTTTGACCCACCTGAATGGGTTATACAACCATCTTATACAATTTATACTTTTAGCTTGTGGGCACAAAAATTAATGTCTCGAATAATCATCAGAAGTAACATTTTCCAGAAAATAAATGAAACGTAATTTTTAATTAAAAAGTAAACAAAAGGTCCAAAAATTCAATGCTTTTTTTTTCTACATCATCAATTTTTGAGTCGAAGGCTGTCTTTAGGTGAGTTTGCTTTGTTGAATTGGGTCTGGGCCACTTGTTTCGGAGGAGCTCATCCAGTAGCGCTTCCTTAGGTTATTCCTTTAGACACAGAATCATCATTTACATACATATATAGGTATACATATTTACGTCGATAACGTCAGCATACCTTAAAACTTTGTTGGATCTATTGGAGATAATGCCTTTCGTAATAACACCTGCCTTAATTGCGCACTATTTGCTCAAGACCGAGATTGAAGGAATCGTATGCGATACAGTATTTCCTTGTCCAAGCCATTTATGGAATAGTTCGGCAAAGCTATACCCTAATTTCACCATTAAATTCAGTTGTCTAAAGAAGGCTTTAAAACACCCGAAATGTCACAACTGTGACTAAAATAATTTAAATTTTGACCTGCAGCGCACAATGGGAACTGAATTTTTTTATAAATAAAATATGGTCACACACGAAACAAGAAACATATGAGTTTTTATTAAGTTTCATGAGAGCAATAATCTAAACAACGATTGCTTTTCTGTAAAAAGTAATAAATCTTTTTCGAAGACAATTTGAGCTTCAAAATTCGTTTTAAATCTTTTTTGAAGGTGACCATTATTTGGGATATATGTACCTATTAAGGAATAATTGATTTTTAGGGGCTTTTGACCTCTTACAAAATTTCTATAGGCGCTCAAATAACAACAGTTCAACTTTCGCGGGAATTTTTCCTGACTCAGTTTCTTTGATTACTGCAGAGTATAAGCAAAAAAACTGACCAACCTCACAATTAATTGCTATTAAATACTTTTGTTAAATAATAGATGTTATCCATCCACTTCGCTACACTCGAGTTATAAAACCTATTCAACGCCATAATATGTTACCGACTTCAATGCAAAATTTCATTAGAATCCGTCCAGCCATTCGAGTGTGATTTAAAATTACAAAAAAACACACTCTGCCATTATTTATTTAGGAAAGTGAGCGTCGTAGCAATTACACAAATTAGACAAAAATATGAATTATTTTTTTCTGGACTCGTACGACAGATATATAAAATATGTAGAATCCTTGTCAAAAAGCTTTAAATTAAAAATCAATACTAAACAAAAAAGTGTCATGTATGAAGACCACCCAAATAAAATAATAACAATAAAAGAACCACATGTGTCTGACATAGTCATACATATTCCAAATTGTTTAACAACCTTAAATCTTCCCTAAATAACCAAAACAATAGATGTCTTGATCTTGTAGGTGACAAAGTAATTGTCAATCGATGGTTTCGTTGTCGATGTCGTCGTCGACGTCGACGTCTTCGTTGTTGTTGTTTTTTGTCGTGTCCGTACTCATGTCTGATCCATGGGAGCTGGATGCTGCACACAGGTTACAGGTAGATAAATAAATAAAAAAAATGGTTCTATTCCATTGGATCGCATTAGATTTCGGACCGGACAACCTGCTGACTTTAAATACGTCCGAATTTATTACTAATTACGTTACCAAAATAGGTGTTTTTTTTTTTTTTTGTTTTGGGATCCTTTTGGTTTTATTTTTTATTTATGGAAATAAGTTTAGGCTAATGTATTCATTTGGAGCGTGTAGCTAGACAGGTTTAAATTCCATCATAACAGTAGCTGTGCAATTCAGGAACTCTTAAGATACACACCTTTTACACATATTTGTGTATACCGAGAGTATTGAGATGCCTAATCTGATATCCAGTTGAGTGATATCTTGTAATACGATATTCTAGAATTTTTCGAAAATGCGTTTACACAACATGTAGTTTGTAGTTTCATATATGTATATTTGTATGTTAATGTAAATGTTTTTTTTTTTTTGTTTCTTAATTTTTTTGTTGTTGTCCAAATTGAATATCAAATCGTAAAGTTCATCGTAGGAGGTCAATCGGCACCTTACCAGCTTTACAGCTACAAATAACAATTTATAGTTACATCCGGTGATAACATTGATTTTTATAGCACGATCTATTTTTTTGATAAGAACATTTACGATGTCACATGCAAATGAGATGAACCAACTGCATAGAGTCTTTTGTTATCAATGACCATTTTAATTTATATCTTTTAGTTTTTAAATTTAATTTAATTCTTCTTGTGGCCACCCATCAGATTGGGCTGTGTGTGAATATAAATGTATATTTAACTACCTATATAGAGTGTTTGTTTGTTGTTCCCATAAAGAAAAAAAGGGCCAATAAAATTCGATAAATGGATTGTATAACCCTCGATAAAAAAAAAAAAACATGATATACCACCCACAATTAAAAAAAAAAAAAACAAAATCAATGTTTCGATATACATACACATAGCTTTTGTTCTAACAAGCATCATATTGTTTTAGGTATAATCTACCTAAATTTAACACCTTTTCCGAATCTTAAAAGGGCGTTAGATTGATAACAAATATGTAGTTTTAAATTTAAATGAAATTGATTGGAACACCGATTAGTTTATTTGCTTTTAAGAAGATCTACATTAGAATCAAAAGTGATATGATTTCAGGCTTTTTTAAAAACAGTTTATGGGATTTTTTTGAAATTTAAACAAAAGATAAGAATTAGATCAAAAATATATGTTTATTTAAATGCATTTCAAGATTGTCCTTGGGATATCTCAGTAGATGTTAAAGCGAATATTATTAGCTATACAAACGCAAATAAACACTCTATTTACTTTGGGCCTTGAAATAATATCCCTCGTATTTATAAATCTTGTCTTAATGAGTTAAAATGAATTGTCATTTGCGAGTGCGACTAGCAATAAAAATTAGGGCATTATACTGTTTGTGTTGCCTTCACCTGAAATGTCAGATATTAGGGGAATTGTCCATTCTATGTGCAAAATTTCAGATTCTTGTTTTTTTAAACAATTATGTGATTTTAAGAAAAAGAAAATAATACCTACCTATGCACATCAGTTAAAGTTTACACCAAAATCAAATTAACAGCAAAATAGCTAAAACTGAGATATTCTATTTGCTCAAAGTTCTAATATAGGTATGTATGTATGTATTTTTATTAAAATTATTAAAATATTCATATATAAAATTCAATAGCCGTGTTTTGGTGAAAAGTGTATAGCAACTCAGCAAAATTTTTATACGCAAACAATAACAAATCATTTTTTGTTTTGTGTACAAAAAAATAAAGTATTTATAATCACTTTTTTTGTTACTGTTTACCTGTAAATTTGCTGACTTGTTATACACTTTCACAAAAACACAGCTAATGTAATTATTCAATAAATAGTAACTTAAGTGAAAAATGTCTGAAATTGCTTCGAACCCGCTGTTACTGTATGTATGTACATATGTACATAATATGTACATATGTATGTACATAATATGTACATATGTATGTACATAATATGTACATATGTATGTACATAATATGTACATATGTATGTACATAATATGTACATATGTATGTACATAATATGTACATATGTATGTACATAATATGTACATATGTATGTACATAATATGTACATTCATATTATGAACATCATTAAATTACTTCAACAAATTTTAATACAGCGTCATAGATTTGTTTTTGGTAAATAGGTTTATGTTTAAAATTTTGTTAACCATCTGAAAAATGCACGACTGGTTCCTAAAACCTTACCATTGTAGTCCAAGACTAAATTTTTGACAGGGCTTTGAAGGATCAGTTTCTTATGACATGTAAATTATTAACGGAAAAGTTTAAAAAGTCAACAGTATCTAACTTCTTTTATTTGTAAGCAGTAAGAAGTAAATATGTATGTTCGATGTTTTCAAAATTTTCATTTTACGTGGCTTTAATATTATTGGTAACATGCCTCATTCTGTGAGAAGTGGAATATGTAAAAATTTGTAACCCATTTAAAAAAGAGTACCTACCTTCTAAAAAGTCCGAACAAAAATGTTATTTTTCTTGTACCTAAGTAGTAGGTACTAGTTAACTAATCAACACCAATTCCAATGAAATTAGGAATAAACTTTGTTCAGTGAAGCTTTGTTCCGAATCACAAGAAAGCAAATTCTGCCTTCTCAATGAAAAAATGTCTATTCCAAACTTTTTTTTGTAGTCAGTCTCAAAAACGAAATTTTTTTTCGTAAATACCTAAGTCTGGACAGTTTTTGGTTACAGTAATTAGGTGGTTTTTCCTTTACTAAAATTGTTCTGGATATTCTCCTAGAACTGGATTTCTTTGTTTGAACAAAAATTATGTTAGCAATTATGGAACATGGAAAACAGAAGCAGTCGTGGCCGAGCGGTTAAGGCGTCTGACTAGAAATCAGATTCCCTCTGGGAGCGTAGGTTCGAATCCTACCGACTGCGAATGGAACTCTTTTTTTTTATCTTTTTTTTTAATTTTAAAAGTCTAATTTATAGCAAATATTTTTTTTGTTTATTTTGTTACTTTTAGAACTCATTTCGCTATGAACAATAAGAAAGAATGGGATATCAATGACGCCATTGTACCTCAAGTGTGTGATGGTGAATTTGATGAGTTTTGCGAATGGACCGATGGTCATGTCCGCCTGGTTTATTCCATAACAAATGAAGAAGCAAAGAAACACATTTCCGGTTGGGCAATGCGCAACACCAACAATCATAATGTTAATATATTGAAAAAAAGTTGCTTGGGAGTTTTTGTTTGCTCCAAAGATTGTGTGCTATCGAATGGCACTAAAGTTAATCTTCGTCCGGCTATATGTGATAAAGCTCGACGAAAACAAGAAGGTAAATTATGCCCCAACAAGAATTGCCATGGTGGAAGATTGGAAATTAAACCATGTCGGGGTCATTGTGGATATCCTGTGACGCATTTTTGGCGTCATTCGGGAAATGCGATATTTTTTCAAGCAAAAGGAGTTCACGATCATCCACGACCGGATCCCAAGAATTCAACAGTTTCTAAAAGGGCCTTTGGTAGAATGTCAACGATTGGACGCGGAGTGGGTGGTAGCAAAAGAATGAGTAATCTTTTCATGGGCAAGGAAACTACACTTAAGGAAAATGTAATAAAATTTACCGTTCGAATTTCTTAACCCATATTAATAGAAAATTGAATTTATTTTATTTTAAATTTTCTCCGCAGAAGGGATATAATCATACTCACAATCAGATAATACAGCCACCTGCAATGGATATTTATCAATTCAATGGTAATGCACTCACAGATATTTTTTATGTTTGAAATTTACTTTTTAATTTTTAAATCAAAATTTACACAAGAATTGATTAAAAAACCGGCTGTAGCGGAGACACTTCACATCACTGATCACGTTTATACATGAAAATAAATTATGAAATGTTGCCAACTTCACGTTAATTGTGTATGAATAATGAGCGCGTTCCATTACTTAAATGTTAGCATATGTAAACTGTTATAATTGTCATTAAATGTTATAACTGTTATAATTTTAAAATGATATGTTTTTAACAAATTTTGAATCATAATTTGATCAAATTCTCAAAAATGTTTTTTTTTTCATGATTCTAATGAAATATTTTGTCTAATTTTAGTATGTGGAAAATGTTCGAACCATTTGCCATGTGCCTGCACGACAAGTGGTATTTTCCCAGCATCATATGCCCAGCCGATTTCTTCTTCATCGCCATCGCATGTCTTCCATTATGATATTCCATCTGATCATCGACCCAACAGTGTCGCAGGAACATCCTTTGCTACGATAAATTCCAATTGCGACTACCAATTTGAATACAATCATCAGCCCGTCTTAAAGCCTTCTCCAACAACACCCCTCATATGTTCTAGTATTATGGAAACTCCATCCACAACACCATATAGTGATAGTCAATTAGCAGCTTTCCGCCCGATACATAGTATTAACAACAACACGAACAATAATAATAATAATAACAACTGCAATGTGATTAGTATGAATCCAGCTGGTATTAACACCAAGCCGTTCACAGGGTTTCAAGAACCCAGTTCTGTACTTACTTCCAATCAACAACAGCCAGAATTTATAAACTATTCTCAAATCAAAACCATCGATAGCAAGCAGGAGTTGGAAAAACTTTCTCCATATGGAAACAATAATTCTATAGACGAACTTTACTGTCATAGGACATCAATAACCGAACTTAAGGGCGAGAAACCAACACGAAATGACACGATTCTCTACGAATACGATATAAATCCTTTTGTAAATAGTGCAGGTTTCTACGATAACAGTTCGAATTATGGTGTTTTGGGTTATTTTGACAATACGCTGTCTTCCACAAATAATAACGTCCATCATGATTCAGGATATTCATCTGGCAGTCAGGGTCAGGGCTACTCCTATGACGGCTATCATCACCACCATCATCACCAACATCATCATCATCAAATCCCGAATGTTGTGAATGCCTCGGCGGCCTACTACGGACATAATGTGTAGCATCAGTAGTCCCGTATAGAAACAATTAATCTCGTTTATGTTAAGAATAATTTATTTAAATTTAGAATAATGTACAAACTATTTGTAAATTAAAACAAACAAAAAAATAAAGCCGGTTCAAAAGTACAAGCTGGCCAACAAACACGAATCGAACAAAAAAAAAAACAAAAAAAACGAAATGAAAGTAGATTAGTACATAAATGTAGTTAAACAATCAGACTTATGAATGTGTGTGTATATTATTATAATAATTATTTATGATTTAAACTCTCAGAGTATATTTAATATAATTAATGAGTAATTAAAGTTATAAGAGGCCGCAAGCCATGTTACTTTGATATGATTCAAATATGTCACTTTTGGTGGAATATGTCCATGAAAGGGAAATGTGCCTTGGTCGGTTCGAGAAGATCGATCAAATAGCAAACAGTACCAGCCACACCCTCGTATAAGCTGTGCGGTCGATCAGGTATCCGCGCTCGATCTTTAAAATCAGAATTGGTAAGTAGTTCCATGAATTTCACAGCTCGATACAAGTACTTGGACTCTTTGGTCAGACGATAGAGCAACAAAAACACGTAGCCATTTCCGGCCACACCGTGACATATGCCAGGACCTTTGCGAAGGAATCCCTTATTCCACACCAGATCTGCTGCAAGCCGAACAGCAGTCAAGTACTTCTCCTCGCGATAGACAAGATAAGCTCTTGCGAGCAAGTAAACGGCCCCAGGGGCTCCATGGCACCAATGCACCAGGCGCTTTTCCCTGCCGGTTTTCAAATCTTCCAGGGCAACTGGGAAATTCCCTTCGGCATCCTGCAGACTCAAAAAGTAGTCAATAGATTTTTTTATGTCGAGCAAATCCGACCGAGGAGGTCGACAACTCTCGCGGCTGTAACCCGGACTTTCGATAAGCATATGCAATATTCCGCACAGCCCATGTGCCGCCCCCAAATACTCAGTTCCGTGATATTGATACATCAAAGGCAAAGGTGCTTTATTTTGTTTGGCATACTCTCTGCCACTGGTGATAGTTATTTCACAAATCGATATAATTTCGTCATCCGAAATGGGCTTTGGCGTCAAGACATCATTAAGCCAGTAACAGCCGCTTAAGTAGCCAGCACGTCCCACTAGCACTTCGTCACAACCATGTTTGGTAAAAACAAATTCCCTGGAGGGAGCAATTCCATCCCGGAAGTTTGCCAAATCACTATCGAAATCTTCAGTCTTATTGAGATCCTTAGATATAACTGCCGACACAGCATAGATGCCTGCATTCCCGCATAAAAAGGCATAACGTTCGCTGGGTCGCTTCTTGTAGCGATTGGCATTTGCCTTGGCACTGCGAATATACGTCTGAGCGTGATCCAAAGCTGGATATAAATCATTGGTCTTTTCCGATCTCGAGAGTCGCCAAAACATATAAGCAATTCCTAAACAATCGAAATACGCACATTATGTATTGTGATAAAAAAAAAAAAAAAAACCGTTTATGCTTCTTCTTTCGAAAATCTTCTTACCAGAATTTCCAACATACAAGTCCCCCCTATGGTCTTCGTTTTCATTGCTTGGTTGGGTGGATTCCAAAATCGCGTCAACATAAGTGCAAATCAAGTTCTTAACGTGCTCCTCATCATATTCTATTTCTTGACCATCTTGATAGTCAGCAAATGGATTGTCTAAATGTCGTTTGTCCATTTCACTTCAGATTCTGATAAAAATCTGGATGTTTCTTTAGATGGAATTAAATGGGAAGAGTATAACAACAGAAAAAAGAATAAAATCAATAAGGCGTGTCAAGGGCAGCAGGAAAGGTTTAAGAAAAAAAAATTACTTTACCTACCTTACAACAACTGTGAGGGAATTCTCGGCGCAAAATTTCTTAACAAGCTTAAAATTTGAACGTTTTATTATTTATATTTTGATGATAAAGGCTTTGATTGATTTAATTTGATTTTATCAAAAGCAAAATATTATGCAAAATTGTAATTTATAGAAAAAATATTTGCAAGCCGGCCGCAAAAAAAGTTTACCTTTACAAATGCCGATTACGATTTGATTTTTATTATGCACTCAAAATTGCAAAGCAGCAGAGGCGCAGAAATGTGAATTCATTTGAACGACGTTTCTGTCAAATTGGAGTAAAATGTTATTCCTATTGAGCAATAGGTGGAGCAGCTAAGAAAATGCTACCAAACTACGGAATGGAAGCCCCCTTTAACACGAGCAAACAGAGTTTTAATAAAGACTAGACGAGAAGGGCACGAAGAAAGAGGGATGAACATACAATATTTATGATCTATGTTCCTTTAAATGTTACAGGAAAAAGGAAAGTACAAAAAATTTCTTACGATTTCGATTCCCCGTATGAAACGGAAAGAGATTTTAGACGAAATTAAAAGAGAACATCATAAAATCTCCAACAATTGTTTCCTCGTTTGAAAAGGGACAAAAATGGTACTTGTAACCACTCGGCATTTTCTGACATTTCTTTTCAACTTGGTGCATAAGTTGAATCGAAACCGAAGACAGCACCGAATTAAGAAAAGTCAATTCAAACCAAGGCAGGGTTTGCAACAAGTTTATTCTCTTTGGGTTTTCACTTTTCTAGTTTCAGTGAATTTAATATCGATAAGGAATTGAATTGTAAAAAATATAATTCCTTAAATAATAATTGACCAGAAAATACGGTTATTTGTATTAAGTTTTAAATAATAACATCTCGAATCAATTCAATTATCCTTACCGTGGAATCGAAAGTCTAAAAGTAGAACAGAAAAATGTCGGCTTCAAGAATTTTAGGTGCACTTAAGAATGTGACAAAAACTCCAATTTTACAGAATAAACTAATCCAGTGTAAGTTTGAATAAATAAATTTCTATTTGCAACGTAAAAAAATTCAGGGCTTCATTTATGCTTTTACGTGGAAATTCGATGGCCGTCATTTCGTGTCGTGGACTTTGCCCCGACCAATCATCATAACATAACAGATTCTATGAAAAGACAATTTTATTGAGAAATCTTTCTCGCTAGCAACTTGGGAAAGTTTTATTTAGCTTCGTTGGAACTTTTTATAATCATTGTACATAAATGTTTAAATTAATGCCTTGAAATAAGAAACTATTTTTCTTTGCCTCATTGAAAGATCATTGCCATAACCTTTTATTACAGTACCCACTATGACAAGAATGATGTCAGGCGCTGCAGCAGCGACTAAAAAGCACACTTCGACTAAAGTAGTTGATGGTGTTCTTGTCGTCACAATCGACTCGCCCAACGTCAAGGTTAACTCCCTTGGCTCAGAGATTAGTGCTGAATTCGAAAGCATTCTTAAAGAACTAGAAACCAATTCCAGTGTAAACTCGGCTGTTCTGATCTCAGGCAAACCAGGATGCTTTATTGCCGGCGCCGACATAGGAATGCTGGAAAAAGTCCAATCTGCCGAGGAAGCAACAAAAATTTCACATGGTGCTCAATTGATGTTCGATAGCATGGAAAGAAGCCGTAAACCAATCGTTGCCGCCATCAACGGGGTTTGTCTCGGAGGTGGTTTGGAATTGGCACTCGCTTGTCATTATCGCATTGCTACCAAAGATAAAAAGACATCCTTGGCTCTGCCTGAAGTTATGCTTGGTTTGTTACCTGGTGGTGGTGGAACTCAGCGTTTACCGAAGCTCACATCCATACCAACTGCATTGGACATGGAACTAACAGGAAAAACGGTCAAGGCTGATCGTGCCAAGAAACTGGGAATAGTTGATCTTTTGGTAAATCCTCTCGGTCCCGGTCTAAAACCTGCTGAGGCATCTACAATTGAGTACTTAGAAAAAGTTGCCATTCAAATAGCTCAAGACATTGCCAGTGGCAAAATAAAGGTAGGCTATTTTTTTTTTTTTTATTTTCGTCCTTTTAACTAAAAGGGGGCAAATTAAAAAAAAAAATAATCTTGCATTTCCAGGTCGACAGAGAGAAGAAAGGACTGACCGATAAATTGATGAACTTTGCGTTTAGCATTGACTTTGTTAAAAATAAGGTTTTTGATAAGGCACGTGGGCAGGTTATGAAGATGTCGGGTGGACTTTATCCAGCTCCACTCAAGGTTAGATCCATTCTAATACAAAATTGGGTCTTTTTTATAGAAGTTTTTTTTTTTTTTTATTTTATTAGATCATTGATGTCATCAAAAAAGGTGTGGACGAAGGATCTGCAGCTGGCTATGAAGCAGAAAGAAAGGGATTCGGCGAGCTAGCTATGACTCCAGAATCAAAGGGTTTGATTGGACTCTTCCGGGGACAAACAGAGTGCAAAAAGAATCGATTTGGTGCTCCTGAACGTAAAATCCAAAACGTTGGCGTACTCGGAGCAGGCTTGATGGGTGCAGGTATTGTTCAGGTATCGGTTGACAAGGGCTACCAAGTTGTAATGAAAGACACAAACGACGCTGGTCTGTCACGAGGGGTTGGACAGGTACAAAAGGGTTTGGAAACTGCCGTCAAGCGAAAACGGATCACAGGTTTAGAAAGAGACAAGATTCTGGCCAATTTAACACCAACCCTAGCATACGATAGTTTCAAAAATGCTGACATTGTAATTGAAGCTGTTTTCGAAGACATCAATATCAAGCACAAGGTTATTAAAGAGCTAGAAGCTGTGGTTCCTAAGCATTGTATTATTGCAACAAACACCAGTGCAATTCCAATTACGAAAATAGCTGCAGGTAGTTCACGACCAGACAAAGTTGTTGGTATGCATTATTTCTCTCCCGTGGATAAGATGCAGTTGTTGGAGATCATCACACATCCAGGAACTTCAAAGGACACAGCAGCAGCTGCTGTAGCTGTTGGTTTAAAACAGGGAAAGGTTGTCATTACTGTTGGAGACGGTCCTGGATTCTATACGACTCGAATTCTCGCCACTATGCTTTCGGAAGCTATAAGGTAAGCAACTGGCAGGAATCACTAAAGAAATTCTTTGATAAAAATAACAAAATATTAGGCTTCTGCAAGAAGGTGTTGATCCAAAGGACTTGGATAAAATGAGCAAAACTTTTGGATTCCCCGTAGGAGCTGCAACTTTAGCTGATGAAGTTGGCATTGATGTAGGATCTCATATCGCAGTAGATTTATCAAAGGTACGCTCTGACCCATAGAAATTTACGTATTTTAGATACAATTTGTTTTTGTTCATTTTGAAGGCATTTGGTGAACGCTTCAGCGGAGGCAATCTTGAAGTTATGCAAGATCTTGTTAAAGCTGGATTTATGGGTCGTAAATCTGGAAAGGGTGTATTTTTGTATGAAGGAAAATCTAAGGGCAGTCGAGAGGTTAATCGAGAAGCTCTGGAAATCGTCAAACAAAAGTATTCCCTTGTGCCCAAAGGAGCTACCAGTGTTGAGGATATGCAATTGCGTATGGTTTCTCGATTCGTCAACGAAGCTGTTCTCTGTTTGGAAGAGAAAATTCTCGATAGCCCATTGGAAGGTGATATCGGTGCTGTATTTGGTTTGGGATTCCCACCATTCACCGGTGGTCCATTCCGTTGGGTTGATCAATATTCAGCATCGAAATTAGTCAACAAAATGCAATCATATGCTGATTTATATGGAGCCCCTTTCAAGCCAGCTCAAACTTTATTGGATATGGCTAAGGATCCATCAAAGAAATTTCATGTAGAAAAAACAGCTTCGAAATTGTAAATTATATTAAAATAGTACTCATGGGTCTGAATATTAAGGCAAACGAAAGAAGAGGAGATATCGAAATTAAGTGCACTTAAAGGTATAATTTCTGTCAAAAAAAAAAAAAAAAAACAAAAATTATCGCCAAAAATTTTAACTATCCTGCATTTAATGTATTTAGTTCTAAAAACGAAATCATAAATATATGTCTTACCGTTACATTTATAAGTAAATAAATTTCTTTTTTTTTATCTAAAGTGGTATTTATGATTTAATAGTTAATTATTTTCAAAAGTAGGATTTTTTGTATTTTATTCGAGGTTCAAGGTGATCCTAATTGCCAAAAGAAAAATTAAAGCGCTCGGAGATTTTTTTAGAAGGATAAAAAATCTCAGCTGAGTGAGCTGAATTCGCTGTCAGAAAGGTGAGAGTGATATTTTTTGGATTTTCTTGCTCAATTACCTATTTTTTCACAGTTGATCAATTTATAAAAAAGAAAAGGAGAGTGTTTTCGACTTTTAGGAGAAAATATAAGTGTATTACAAAGCAAAGCTTTACTTTAAAGATTTCAATTTTACCCACATATGTATGACTAATTTGAAACACATTTTTATATTGTGTGAATTATTTTTTTTTTCTAATTCGACTCAAAATTTTGTGCAACACGTTTATTTAAACATCTAAAAAGCGATTTTAATTTTTATTTACAGTATTTCACATAAATTATGCACTTCTAAAATTACTTTCCCCAATAAGCACTCATATTTTGTTGATTATTGCTGCTGCTGTTAGTATTATTGTTGTTGTTATTACTTTGGTTTTGAGGCGGAGGATATTTAACTAAAACATCATCTATTAGTTCCAATATTCCAATTTTCAACTTTCTCTTTTGAAGGGGCGTTAATTCAACAATATCCGGAAGTATACTGCGGAAAAATTCCATATCTGAGTTTTCAACTCGATTATTATAATAACAACCATCGGAAGATCTTTCATTCGACCCACCATGTTGTTCTAGTTTTATTCGTTTAGGCTGAGGAAAATTATGGTTAGAATGATGTTGATTATGGTGATGACCATTAATGTGAGGTGGAGCCGATGAAGAGAATATTATATCCGAGTTTGCGTCTGGTGTCTCGCGCATTTCAATTTGTACATCGGGTATAAAATTGTTCATTGTACTCGTGTGTGCGCTGTTAGTGTCACTTAGCGGTGTAGAGGTCTCTGGTGGTCGATTTATTTGAGCTCCACCATTATCGAAAGCATCAATAGTCTCTTCGTCATTATCGGACAGTGAATGTTTCATTTCTAATTCATTCGATTGATTGTACTTGTATTCATTCAATGTATTTTGAATATTAAAAATACTTTGTGAACTATCAACTGACTGACGAATTGATTTTAAAAATGGCAGCAGGAAAGCCATGTGCTCTGTTAAATAGTAGGGCTTGTGTTGTGGATCGTTGCCGCTTTGTTGTTTTATGTAACGTGATAAACATGCTCGGAGATTACGCCAACGTTCCTTACAATGAATCACTAAGTTTAATAAAATAAAAATATTCTATTAATTTTTTGAAAAAAAAAAAAAAAATTAATTTATGTTCCTGTGCGAGTGCTATTATTCGATTATTTGAAAGCAATGATGATTTGTATACCCAGGGACTTATAGGCATCAGGTTTTGTCTAAGTGGTCATTTTACAGATACCACTGTTTTTTTTTTTTTACATTGAAAACAAATTAAAAAAAACCATTTTGCTAAACGTACATGGATTTAATTCTCTTTCTCTTTGCTCATCTAAACTTAGATAACGGTTTCGGTGTAGACAATTTCAAGAAGACCGAAAAACATTACAAACAAAATTGTAATGCTGAACTCTAAATTGAGTCCAATTGAAAAATTATTTTCCCCTCTACCGATTCAAAACGCTGGTATTGACAGTTTACAAGTAATGTCAAACTGGATTTTGTTCACTTTTGACATAATTCAAGTGTTTCATTCGAAATCAAAATTCTCTTACCTAAAACAAAACAACAAAGAACACCCTATAGTATAGCTTGCTACAAAAAAAAAACAAAAATCATAGTTCCCCAGATAAAGTACCTATCAATTTTTTTTGAAACTAAGTTAAACTATACTAATGTTTGTAAGTAGGTACATAAAAGCGCTTATTTTAGGGAAAAAATAATTATGATACGTACCTATTCTCCTAACAAATAATAAGCCTGTTTTATCGCACGTTTGAACAAATACATACATAAATACAACAAACAAAAAAATGATGATATTCAACATTACGCAATCGTGTCATAAACAACAACAGGCTGCCTGTGAGCTTTTTTTCTTCTTCATTCCACAATGCGCATCAACTCTAAAAAAATCAAAATTTTGTTTACAAAACATTGTTTTGAACAAAAATACAAAAAAAAAAAACAAGAGAGAAAAAAAAGAGAGAAGTGGTTGATAAGAAAGCTCCTCTATCATGACGATTATAATATTATGTAGATATCATAATGATGAAGGTTCATTTTCTATTTTTATTATTTTTTTAATCAAATGCTCCACAACGTGCACAGAACAACACATTAGGTCTTCGTCAAATCGAAGCTCTGCCGCGATATGATAACAAGAACAACACACGTCGTAGATTGGTGTATATGGTGTTGGCTGACGAAGAGGCAATAGTTTACCCTACACAGCTAAAATACACATTTACAAGAAAAAAAAAACAACAAAAACAACAAAACAACACCTCAGCAAAAAATAATAAAAAAATAAATAATGTTGTAGGTATTACTAACATTCGCGTGTATATTCACGACATCAAGCCACGATTTGTGAGACTGTTCTCGTGTTATCAAGGGGAATTGTTTTGCACCCCCCTAACTTGCCCTGTTTATCAGAGCAGCAGTAGCAGCACTATAAACCAATTGGTTGAAGCTTATTGTGTAATCTATAGGTGTATTAAAAGTTGATGAAAACAATTTATCGATTGCAATGTCCCTCTCCTCGAATTTCACACCTCGCCAACCCTCGTTATCACACACAAAACACCCAATTTCAATCGAGTTATAAAGAAGCAGAAGTACCTAGATAGGTATTAATGTAGATTGTAGTCATTTTAATGCATCTTTATGTTTAAAAACACTTGTGTTCGAGGTAGATAGGTTAGGTATGTAGGTACCTCCAACAAAGTAAACACAACTCAAAAATATCTTCCTTCTACCTAACCTAACAAAGCAAAGATAGCACTTTCTTATTCGATAGAGATATAAAATTTGTGAAGTGCTGCATGCATTTTTCATTTGGCAATTGGGCGGGAGACTTGTTATTTTAAGGGTGGCACCGAGAAACCGAACGCAAATAATCGCACTGGCACAGTATCTGGCATTTTCAAAATTATATATGAAAAAAAAAAAGCTCTTGCGCTTACCATTTTCTCTAGTTTCCTGAGATATCACGGACCATGCTTTCTCCTGGTAGTCCCTATTCCTGTACTCGGGCACCTTTTTGTCATACAAACAACGGTGTTTCTTTACCATTTGAACAAATCGGATATTGAAATCTTCATCGGCCTGCATGATTCGTGGTGTGGATGCCGATCCCGATGTCGATGACAACGTCGACGACATCATTTGTCTGTTGTCCAACACCACATCCACTTGTTTTTTAGTTTCGACTTTGTTCTGCATCTAAGTTAGGTTAGTGGGTATTTCTGAATTTAGTATTTAACACAAAACCGTTAAAGGTTGGTTTAATTTTTTTTTGTATATACTTTTTTTTCAAAAAAAAAAACCAAGAGACACGACAGTGTAGACTGCGTATTTTACTCTGTTTTTTGCGCGTCTAACAAAAATAGAATAAGTATATAATTTTATATGAATGTGTGTTTTCGAAAGCTCAACCAACTCACAAATGACAAACAACTCGTGTTGTTGCGAGCGAGTTGCTGGGGCTGGCTATTGCGGCTATATTGCTTTGCTTTGCTGCCTCGCTATTATGATATGATGATGGCTGGCTGGCAAGGCATGAGAGGAGCGCGCTGGAGAGTGTTGTATGAGTTGAGTATACGCAAACAACAACGATAGAATATAAAACTACAAAAGACGTTGTGAAAGCTTGTTTGTTGTTTTTGTTGTTTCGGTATTGACGTCGCATTGGTGTTAGCAGCTCTCGCTGACACAACAACAAAAACAACAGCAGCAGCAGTAGCAGCACCACAGAAACATATGTACATAGGTACTCATAGATAAATACAACATGAAGTAACATTCCGACAAATAAACTTTTATATCTGGTATCTGATAGATACACATTATAACCAACCTCACCTACAACCAACCTCAACAAAATGCATTTCATGTTGATTGGGGGAGCAATTTTATCCTCGATCCTCATCCTGGCATCCTGGTGGTGGTCGTGTTATTTCTTTTTTTTTTAAAGAACTTTCATCCAACTTTTGTCAATCAAGACATCATATTTACGATGTGGTGAAGATTTTTTAAATATATTTTAAACTTTATCTTCCTCTTACTCCTCCGGACCTCCGCATCTATATTATTAGTTAGATAGGTGTATCTATTTATTCTTCTCATTTGGTAACCAAATGAAACTATACAACAACAACAACAACAATGACGAATTTAGAGCGCGCAACGCAATTATTGCCGAACTGAGAGACAAACAAACAAAACCCCTCTAATTTGAATAAACAATAAAGCGTAAACTGGGTGAGTGACGGACGAGTGTTTTACTATTCCTCTACTCTACCTAAGGAGAAAAGATAGAAAAAAAGCTTAATCATATACTCTACTGGTGATGGCGACTCTGGGTGAAAATGAAAGCTCAACATATTAAACAATCTACAATATTGTATACTACACTGTTGTCCAATTTTCAATGTTCACTAAAGTAATTAATTTTTTTTTTGCATAGTTTGAAAAATGTTTTCATTTGATTATATTAATAGAGCAGACGATATAAAACTGAAAAATCGCAAATTATCCTTGAAATACAAATTTTTTACAGTCCTCTCAAGTCTGTTCAGATGATTAGCGACTTTTGAACAAAAACTTGAAAATATATTTGCGATCAAGGGACTCGCAAATTTGTAGCTTATTTGCAAGTTGATCGCACGGTTTGCAACAACATTTGTATGCAAAATTTATTTTCAATAATTTGCAGATTTGCGATCATGACATTGAACTCTGGAAAAATTTGGTCTTTGTGTTGATACATTGTTGGTGTTTTTTTTCGCATCTCGTCCAGACACCAATAGTGCTGAAAGACACCAATCCTTAATAATAATAAATTGGACGACTTGGTGATACGTAAATATCACAGAGTTTCAAAGTAAAGGAACGCACCTATAATTGTACTAAAATTAATAAAAATTGTCAGTTTTGTGAAGTAAACATTAAACTTGAAATCTCATATATTTAAATCACAAAATTGCACATACATATGTATGATGAGAATAATTTCACTTCTGAATTTTTAAAATCAAAATATCAATTGACATTTTTGAGTTTTTGATTAGAGCAATTTGTATTTTTGTAACGAAAAAATATAACATATCCACGACCTGAATTACTTTATTGAAGAAACAAATATTCCACATACGCCACCCTATACCATTAGTAAATCTTCACAAAAACTATTACATATTATTATTTTTCGAGTGTCGACAACTGTTTCCGGGGTTTGCGGGTTCCGGAATGCTATCTAAAGTGTACGTTAACTTTCTGGGTTGAGAGGCCACTGCAGCGAAGGGCACTCTGGCAAAATCCTCAAAACCCAATTTCCGCTATGGGTTTTTATTAACATATATTGAAATGAAAATCTCTTACGTTTTTGTTTTAGGGCGAAAACTTTTTTCTAAAAGACTTTTTAAAGAAATTAAAAGAAAACACCAAAAAACTACAACAAATGATATCCTCGTATGAAAAGGGACTTATAAGTCGTCGGAGAAAAAAACAAATTGGGCAAAATGTTCAGCTTGAAATTTCGAATATTACTTATTTCAGAGCAAATTCTTTGTATAGTAAGTGTCAAAAAATAGAGGCCATTACGAATGTCTCCAGAAAACAATTTTTAAAACGTTATAAAATTATGGTAAAAAAGATTAAGAAGAGGCCTTCCGATACGTTCATTAATTCTAGAAAGAAAAATCATTTATCGAATTTTCATAGATTAGTCATGATCGTGAGGTGATTTTGGTGTGATGAGAATCCACGAGAAAGTTCTTTTAAACATTTCCACCTTAAAAAAAAATTTGAAATTCCCAAAAAAATCTACATAACATGCCTGTAACAATTTAAAGCTTTTTCCTAAAATACCCAAAACTTACAGGTACATTGAGAGAGAAAATAGTAGAAAAAAAAATAGCCCAATCCATTTTAAAGCTTTCTGCAAGAAACATGCAAACACATGACAGCCATACACTGCAACAGAGCAGGTGAATTTTTTTTTTATTTTTTTTTTTTTTTAATTCCAGAGGACTAAAAATCTAAACAAGTTTCCAATAACCTCGTCCGTGCGTGATGAGAGCATGTAGTACTAGTAGACGATGAAGTTGAGTGTTAGTGTTAGGATTAAATAAATATAAAAAAAATCACAAGTTCAATTTTCTTCATCCTCGTTTTGTGTGTTTTGTTTTATAAATGAGTGTTCTACTTTAAAAAGGGATTATATATCTATAATGTGAATTATATATTTGTTTTTCTTATTTTTGTGAAATGAATGATGCATATGCGTATGAAATAAATGTCCTTGCATTTTTAATGTGATACAAAAATTCTGGAGTGAAGTGAACAAAAATTGTCTTCAAGTTAATGTAGGTCCTTTTTTTTTGACAAACAAAAAATCGATTTTCTTCAAAAGAAAAGTATATATTTATTACTTGATATTAATTTTAAATAAAAAAAAAAGAAAACAACAAATACTTGGGAAAACCAAATTCGGTTCTCGAGGACTTCTGATGTTTTCCTATAAGTTTTTTTTTTATTTCTGTAAGGATATTGCGATGCACTTATTTTCTTCTGAGATACGTTAGAAAAAAAAAACACTCACAATACAATTATCTACCCATGTGCAAATATAAATATAAAAACAAATACCATATTCATGTTTCTATATTCAACGTGTATAAGAAGAGTATACGACGATGTTTGTGTGCAAGCATATTTAAGAGCGAGAAAATTCAGGAAAAGCTTTAGTTAGTGTGCTTTTATTTTTGTGTTTCATACAAAAATAAAACTATAGTGTTCAACACCGCAAATGACACACAAATGCACTGACTGTGTTTCAGTTTTGTGAGGACGACTTTTTCGAAACGACCATTCGCGCGCGTTATTTGATTTCCTTCGATTTTTTTTGCCCGTCAAAAATTATTCGCGGGTAAATTACGTTTTTTTTTTTTTTGTAGTTGAAATTTCTGCATGAAAAAAAGTTTTGAAAAAAATTAAATTGAATAAAAAAAACTAAACTTAAAAGTGACTTTTGAACGAAACTATTAATTTTTAAAAAATGCATACTTCAAATTACCGGATCACTAATGCACTTGAGAAAGAAAAAAATTCGGTCAAATAATAAAAAAAAAAGAAAGAAAAAACGACCACCTTCCACTTGAGATTTGAATTTGATTCTATTTGTTTGTTGTTGCTGTCTCCTCATCATCCTTCGATACAACGTTTTACACTACAAAAGAAGAAAAACTTCCAATTTAAAAAAAAAAATCAATTTGAAAAAAGAAACCAAAGATCTTTATTATTTTTGAATTACAAAAAAAATATTACATTTCCAAAAGAAAAATTCCATATAATTACGAATAAGTGAATAGATTGAGAGTTTCTATACTGTTTTACTCCTACATTATTATTTTTTTTTGTTTATTATATTATTCACAATCAAAACACAAAACTATCCCCAGACAACATACCTACTATAGCCCCTCAAAAATAAATAAAAAAATATTTTATTCATGCATAGTCAGCTATATTATGCCTATGTAGTTAGTGAGCAAGTATGTATTTAAGTTATAAAATATACAACACACTTCCCTGTTAGAAAAATGGATGAACTTTTATAATTAGTTTAAATTTTTTTTTTTTGGTTAAAATTCCTGTTTCTTCATCATCAACTTAGAGAGTTTTCTTTTATTCGAAAATGGGTGTTTTTTAGGAGGCCTTTAATTTGAAATGATGGAATGGTCACATGGTTTTGAATTTATTGTGAAGATATCAAAAGTATGACTGTCTTGAATAAATTGCTAACCGGAAGTCCAATTTTCAATATTGATTCAAATGTTGTCTTCAAATTTGTCTATGACGTATGAGCTACAGAAAACTCACATAAATCCCCAAAGAAAATAATTAATGGGAAGGTTTTAAATGACACGGCATTTTGGAGAGCAATGCAAAGGTCTATTATGTGAAATAATTGAGTCATATGGAATGTTTTCTTCAACAAATTGACTATGGCGTCTTATTGAAACAACAACTTTTCTTGATTTAAACATTTATGACTTTCATTTGGGAAAAAAAAGCAGGTAAGGCGGTTTATTTCCGTCTCCAATGACTATAAAGTCATTAAGAACAATTATTTTCCAAAAATTAAGGTACAAAATTTTGTCAAATTCAATAAAGTAGTTTTAGAGAATATTTGAAAAAAAAAATTGTGAAAAAATCATAATAATTAACTACTTAAAAATTTTTATGGTTTTGTTTACTAAAAAAAGAAATAAATAAAAAACATTGTTGAAAATTTTCGAAAGCAATATTTAGTGAGCTACTAAGAAATATTTGTTTAAAAATTAAAACAAAATAAATAGAGCAAACTAACCAAAAATAAATTAAGATTTTTAACAAAATTTATCAAATTTTGTGGATTTTTAACCAACAAGCAGTTGTTTTTGCAGGTTCCTAACGAAATTCGATAAAAATTGTTTGAGCTGTCTCTTAGAAAAAAAATATAAAAATTAAAATTTTAAATTTTGTGGCGTGGGCAGAGCCAATATCTAGTGTGAGTTATAACTCTCAACAATTTTTGTGCGTGGTTTGGATTGAGAGGATCTACAATTTTTGCCAAATCGAAATGTCTAAAGTCTGTTTTATGACAAAACATACTCTTGGAGTATTTGCCAATTCCTGGAAAGATCCCCGAAAGTACCCGTGACAAAAAAAAGACATTTCTATTTTTAGATGTCAGAGGCTGGGAATAGATTCCTTTGGAGGCTTGAAAATTTTAGAAGAGTTTTAATTTCTTCCTTTCTAATGAAAATTTCTTAATTGAAAACTTCTTAATTTTTGAAGTACTGTGAATGCAACCCTACAACCCCTCCGCCGTGTTGGAAGGTAAACCTAAAAAAAACATAGCTTTATTTTTAGATCGCTAATCGCATTCTATGATTTTTTCTTTGTCTGATCCTAAAAATTACTTCATTTATTCTAAAAAATGTTCAAATAAATAAGTAGACTATGCAATGGATCCCACTAGTTCATTTTGACGAGTGAATTTTAACCCTTTTCGGGAAATAGGGACGAAAATTAACTTGAATTATTCTTATTAAAAAAATAACATCCTGCAGAAGAATAAATACAAAAAAAAGTACTCAAATTATTTGCCACGATGCGTTCTCATATATTAAGGTTACTTTAAAATCTTCGTATATGTGAATGTGAATAATTCTGAGTTCTGACAAGACGGCGCGCAGTTATTATATTATTGCTTCTTTCTCTTTGAGAGACAAGTCGAAGGATCAATTCAAATAAGAACTGCAACATTCAAATCTCAATTCCTACGCATGCTCTCCCGCTCAAACACACATTCAAAATAATTTTCCGACCTTTCGAATGTATTGAGAGAAGAAATAACACGAAGAACAAAAAAAAGTACGCATACGCCCGAGTGAATCTTCCGTGAGGATAACAAATGTTCACCGATATTTCTTATTTCAATTTTCAAATAAATACAACTGATGTACTTTTTCACTCTCCCTGTTTCATTACAGTTTTCTAGATTTTTTTTTCGATTTTTTTTTTGTTCGTGTGTTCATCGTCATTCTCTATGGTTTCTTTTTTGTTTTATTTAAACATGTTCTCGGGAGCAGAAATAGAATTTCTGTGAGTTTTTTTTTGTTTTAATTTTATTTTATACATGTGTTACTGCTGGCTGAAAAATCGAAATGTTGGAAGAGTCTTTCTTTGCCTCCTCTCTTTCTCAAGTGATCATGAAGTGATATCCCCGAAAATTCCGAACAAGAATTAAATGTAAAAAATAAAAAAAAAAAAAATCGAATCAAATATAGTGAATTTAGTTTAAACTTTTTTTTACATACATTTATTTGCACTTAATTTTTCAATTAAGTTACATATTAATTTATGAAAAATTAACTACACATCTCATTTTTAAAAACCTCACTTTTGAGTAATGAACACATACAAAAATAAAATTAAAAAAAAAAAAAATATAAAAATGTTACATATTTCTAAAAAAAATTTAATGAAAAAAAGTGTGTTATGTTAAATAGTGCTAAAAATATAAATATTTTATACTCAAAAAGATACTGCTTGCAAACGATGCATTGTTTAGAGATGAGATATGTTCAATTAAAACAAAATTAAAAAAAAGGAAAACTAAAGTATCTCGAACTAAATTGGAAATTTTGAATGTCGAAAAGAAAAAAAATCGGATTCGTATTATTTAATCAATCAACTTGTACGTGACCTCGTATAAATCATGAAAAAAGTGTCTCTTGTGTTTTCATACAAAAAAAAATATAAATAAAAAATAGAAAATCAGTGAAAAAAAAAAACAACTTTAAAAAAAAACCAACTGCCCTAAAACTCTAAATACAGAAAACAATATTTAAATCGAAATTCTTGCATTGGAATTAAAAAAAAAACTAAAAGAGAAAATTCTTTCTCATAAAGTTAGGGAAATTGTCGATTGATTTTAATTAAAAAAGAAAATTATGTATATTTCATAAATGATGGCCATCTGTGTAGAAAAAAAGAAACTTTTTAGTTATTTTAACTGAAGAGCTATACACCACAGTTAAGCTAGTAAAATAGAAAAATCTTTTCTATAAAGTTGATAAAAAGAATAGAAGAACAAAAAAAAATCTACCTCAATATGTGATTCTATTTATAACAAAGCCTAAGATATTTTTTCTTATGTTTTGTTGTTGTTGTGTTATTGTTGCTCTTGTTCTCACGAAATATTGTAGCCTGTTTTATTTATTTATTTTTTTTCCTACATTTATATATGTATGTAGATGTTTGTATGTACGTGTACATATTTTCTTCTGGTCGATTTTTAACAAAAATGTAATGTACTTTTGCCTTCGTCATCGTATAAGGCACAACATATACATGGTATATTAATATTTTGACGTTTTGTCGGTTTTATATTTTTAAAATTAATTGCAAGTAATTTTGCTCCCGGAATTGTTAAGAAAAGAAAAGAGAAGGAATTTCATATTGCAATTTCCGTTTGAATGAAAATGACTGGATTTTCCAACAAACAAATGAATGGCTAGACGACAGTTTGTAGACAATTTTTTGTTTGATAGTTGGTTGTTTTTTTTTTATAGAAAACATTCTCATCATACAAATTTCCAATTCATGGGAATTGTTTATTTTGATTCCAATGATTCGGAAATTTAGACCTCGAATCACATAATTCTTACATTGCATTCTATTGTTAGTAAAAACAATCATCATTCAATTATATTGAATGTCAGATGAAGTAATATTAAGCAATCATGATTTCAGGATGAAAATTCTTTTTCTTTTTTTTTCAAAATTGTGGAAAAACATTCTTTCTTGGGGCGAAAATATTTTATCTAAAAATTGTTTGTTTTTCCGACAATTTAAATTGAAAATGGAACTATGATTTTCACGTGAAAGATATTGCACTTTTCAAACAGCAGGAAATTTAGGACAAAATCAATAAATTTTTTGATAACTGTGAATTCCACAGGAAAAATATTTTATCTGAAAATATTTTTTTTATTCTGAAAATTTTAAATTTCACTTCAAAACACAGCTCTGAACATTTTGATAAACTTCATTTCTTTTTAAACAACTGTCAAAAAAGGAAGCCATTTTCTGAGTTTCAGTTGAAAAATTCTTCACCTCAAAATTTTTAGCGTGGAATTTTAAAATTAATTTAAATTCAGCATGAGCAGGATTTTTCCGACAAACATAATTTTTATTTTGAGAGAGTGAGTTTCAACAGAAAAATATTTCACTTCAAGAAATTTGCTTGTTCGTTGGAAGCATTTATATTTTGAAAAATCTTAACAGTGATTTGCATGTGAAAAATATTTCACTTCAAAATTGTTTTTTCGCCGAAATTTTAAATTTCACAGAAGATTATTTCAAATAAACTCAATTTATTTTTCCACAACTTGAACATTACAAGACTTTTTTGTAAATTTTCATTTATAATTCAGTTTCCGCCCTAAATTAAAAAAAAAATCGCTTTAATAAGCGCAAGGAATTTCATACAAATGTTTTTGTATTTTGACATTTATGAAATTTGGCATAATACGCGCTTCGATAAAACTAGTTTTATTACAATATTTGTATGCTAAAAATATTTCACCTCTAGAATTATGTGACGTATCCCTAAAAAAATTATATTTAATTTTATTTCATATTGGACGTGAAGTCTGGGAAAAAATAGATTTTTGTATATAAAAATTTTACTTCGGTTGATGTACATATAAACTTTATATTTGTATAAAAAGAATCGATGTTGAATATATTTTTGATCCTGAAGTTGACATCTTTGACAAAACATATTATGGTTTTTTTTAAACATTAAACGTTTTCGGATTTTTGGAAATTCATGATTAATGCCCTTCCTCATTAATCATGAATTTCCAAAAATCCGAAATGTGATTTTTCTTTGAATGAAGTTGTTATTGAAATAAATTATCAGGGAAATCAAGTGTCACCCAGAGACATAATGGTGAATTTTGCTCAATAAAAATTTCAAATGAAGGGATTTTTTTTTAATATGATTTTTCATGTGTAACTTAGTCCAAACTCTGTTTAAACTCAGAACATGACATGAAGTTATGACAATTGTAAGATGTTGTCCAAGTTTCATCGATATTTTCCCTCTCTTCGTAAAAAAAAACACCCTTTCCCAGTAGATATTATATGGACTCTTTTGATTTAAAGACAATAAGGAAACATGCACGCTAAGTTTTATCAGCAAGCCATATTTTCAAAAGGTTTTTACCTGTTGTACCGAAAATAAAGTCATGCATTGTTTACATAAAAAAGGACTATGACTTTTTTTGGGGTAGAATCGTATCGTCTTGGTTTTGATGTAATTAGATTCAGCATTAAAACAAATACTTTATTGGGCCAAACTTAATTTTTCCCTCCATTCCCTACTAGGAATTTTTATAGACTCTTGATTCTTCGTTTTTCTATAGGGAATCAAATGTTTTCATCAAGTTTCATGAGGATAATATTTTTTATGTTAAGAAGGGGTCTGAATATCTACTACTTTACCTGACCTACCTCTAATAAGCACTTTGCGAATGAAAACATTTTTGGAGTAGAAAAAAAGGACTTAATAAGTAGGTAGGTTATTTTGTAAGAGTAATTTTATTGATTACAATAAACAAAGTTGGATTGTCAAGAAAAAACAATTTGCACTTTTTAAATTTAAATTAAACATATCAGTATTATACTTTATGGCCAATTCAAATATTTATAAATTGTTGGAATTTTTCTTTCTAAATTTAATATTAATCGAAATTTTCCTAACATACAAAACATACACAAAAAATAAACATACGCATTTTTTATTAATAGTCTTGTTGAAGGATGGCTTATCATAAAATCACAAAATGCCATAAAGATTCTCTTTATTAAATAAAATATCGCTGCATTAATTTGAAAATATACGAACAAACAAAAAAATGTATTTAATGACTCACATTTTAAACATTACTCATAGTAACTTTTTAAAAATCTATAATTTATCAAAAAGTGTTAAAAGAAAAAATTTCAAATCAGTATAAAAAAAATATTTAAAATATTTTATTTAGAAAAAAATATTCTTCCCTTGAATATAAATATAAAATTAAAAAAAAAATATAAAAAACAACATATCGAACAAACAAACAAAATAACGAAAAAATACATCATATTCCTTCAAATGATAAAAAAGAGATTTAAAATTCGTAACTGCAATCAAAATAAAATCACTCAAGCCATTCGAAGAAAACCAAAAAAACTCAAAAAGCTCATCAACTACAACGACGAGGAAACCTTGGAAAAAGGAGCCAAACAAAGCAACAAAACAACAACAACAACATTATCATCAATTCCCACCACTATTCAACTTTTATAACCACGGCAGGCAAACTCTATACAAAGTTGACAAGTGCGAACAGTGAATTTCAAAAATTAGGTCCTTAACCATCAACATCCCAGAGAGCTATTATACCGCTATCTAGAAATAGAAACTTTCTGAGAAAAAAAAAAAAACGCCAAAAGGATTTAAACATGCAGCAGCAACAAGGAGACATTCAGAATGGTGTTGGTGGCCAGGCTGTCAGCAGTGTAGGAGGAGGAGCGAGCACCAATTCTCCACCGGGAACTTATGGCACAAGTAGACGAGCACAAATAAGTGGAGGACGTTTCGATTTTGAAGATGGGGGTACATATTGTGGTGGTTGGGATGACGGCAAAGCTCATGGTCATGGTGTTTGCACTGGACCTAAGCATCAAGGTGCATATGCTGGTGCATGGAATTATGGATTCGAGCTGTCCGGCGTTTATATTTGGCCAAGGTTAGTACATATTGAACTCATTCTTATTTTATTTGCGATTTAATGTACATTTTGAAGGTATGATTTATCTCGGCCAAGTTTAGTGAATACTAAAAAAGTCTGTTAGTTCTGTTTCTATATGTATCTCAGCTTGAAGCCTGAACGGTTGAAGGGTGTTCTTTTATTTTAAGACCTACTTAATAGTCTTATGGGATTCCTTAGAATTTAATTGTAGTTTTTGTCAACTTTTAAATAATATAAATGAAAATAATAAAAAATTCTCGCAAATGACTCTTACGACTTTGATATAGAAATTCCCTGTCAATGGCATCTGCGACAGGATTTTTTTTTTTTAAGTGAACAGATTTGAAAATCAAATTTTACTAAATTCACTGAGAAATAATCAAATTCAACTAAAAAAATTAATAATTTATTTATTTTACTTGAGCTTTACTTGAGTTTTTAAAATTATAATTTTACGAACAAGGATAGGAAAGAGAGAAGAGACTTATTTTCTTAAATGGAAGCGGATAAAGAGTTATTTTTTTCTAATTTGATAGATTTAAATACAATACGGTAATTTTTATAAGCGCTGTGGTTTCACACGAATAAACTTGAAAATTTTAACAATTAATCATATTAAAGAAAGGCCAGGCTAAATGTCTGTATAAAATTAATTTTTTTTTGAGGAGGGGCAAGACATTTCATGTAAGAGGGCAGATTGAGTGCTCCCTCCAGCAACTTGATTTTTATTTTTGAAAATGAAAAGTTTATAAAAAAAAATCATAATTTTGAAAAACCATATTCTACAATATATATATTGCCCCAACCCTTCTCTATTTCTTTTCATGGCTTTAATATGCTTAAACTTATGTATACTTACACACAACAAATTATGAAGAAACATCAATTTGGTTGGCTTTAAAAAATTAACTTGGCATCTAATGATCGGATCTTCAAAAATAAATGCATTTCAATAAAGCTTAAATGTAAACTTACATTTATGTAGATATACAAATTAATGTGGGGTACATCAAAATTCCGTACTCGAATGGCGGCGATTGAATCCTATATGCATAATAAATATTACAGAGTATAAACACGTGTTTTATGCACGACATGCTGCACAAATGTTATATGCTATAAATTTCAAAGATAAAACGAAAGTTACTAGATTAAGTTTTAAAAATAATTTTAGAGCTTTGTTAAAAAAAATGAGCGGTAAAAGAACATTTATTAAAGAAGTCAGCTTTAAGTAATATTTTCATTTCAAGACAATTTTACTTTCTATATTTTTAATTTTATTTATTTTTTTATCCGACATTATGTGCATTTTGTATGATTGTATTCATATTTATTATGTGTATATATTACGTAGATACGTATCAAAAAGGAAAGTATTTTTTTTGTCAGTATCTACATATACGAAAGGACATCGTCATGGTAATGCATTTATTGTCTAGCTTTCCGAATAAAGCTATGTATATTCTTCATTCAAAAAGGATTTATTTTCTTTTAAATGTTCCCCATACAGATGGAGACTAAAATGGAATTTCGAAAAGTCTATGATGGCACGTATGAGATTAGAATAAAATGCTTTGAGGCCTTCAAATTCAACGCGCTTCAAGTATGACACAGATAGCTAAGGCTCGCATCACGTCTGCATTTCAAGTAGTAAAATAATGTATATTATCGACACGAAAGCAATCTCGATATTATTTATTCTCAATAATAAAATTATCCAAAGCGACAAAAAAAAAACTTCAAAACCTAAAGAAAATTCTATATACGCTAGTATCTTGAAATTTATAAATGTTTAAAAAATTTATTAGCTTTAATCTTCAATTTTATTCCGCGTGAATGCATTTTACCTCCTGTTGTTATTTTCAATAAATTTGTTTATGAAAATTTTAAAACTTAAGTCGATATATAACGAATTGCTATGGCTAAAATATATAATAGCACTCATATAGTGCTTAGAAATAGCGTATGCCTTGGCAATCAATGAAAATAGAGTTTTTGTTTTTTTTTTTTTGTTCTTTTTAAATTTTCGATAAATGAAGCCAGAAAATTGATAGTCGATATAAGTTTATTTGTATTCCATGAAGATTATTATTTAGAAGCTTGATTTTTATTTTTAGCCATTCATTGAATTGTTGGTATTTTTTTTCTTCTCTAAATATAATCGAATCCTACATCGTCAATCATTAAACACATAACGTTTACTGATACTGATATTTTTTATTGTTAGGAGGAATTTGATTGAATTGAATATAAAATCTGAAATAATGTTTCTTTTCTATACATTAAATATGGCTACATTGAAATATCCAAAAAGTCATAAAAAAAATTAATGGATTTTGAGAGAATGGCGCCTCCTCGCTTTGCCAGTGGGGTTTTAAACGTAACTGAATGCAAACAAAAAAAAAAAAACTTTCAATAATTATTTTATTGAATCATTTCTAATTGAAATTTTTGATTTTTGAAATAAATTTGGTAATTACTATTTTATTATGAAAAATGTTCATACACATGTATGTACATAATTATAAAATAGTCTTCTCCAAGGTGATGGTGGCCAAATTTTAATTCTTTTTGAAATATTGTTCAACAGTAAAAACACGTTGTTCTCTCGTGTAATGCTCAATTTTTACTAACCTGTGCTGCTGTCAAATTGTTTTTTTTTTTTTTGTTTTGTTTTTAAGGGTTGCCAACACTTTGCTACACAAAAATGGCGAAACCTTCAAGTCTTGTGTCCCAACGTTTATAAGATCTTTAGGCCATTTTAAAAAATGAAGATATCCTATTTTTGACTTAAAACATATAAAAATATGTATACCAACAAATGACTCTCAGAGAGATAATTAGTCAATTAAATTAAATTTCGGCATTAAAAAAGGGGTAATTTAAGATTTCCTTTATTTTCCGCCTCTTTTATGTATTTTAATTGAGGGATTTAAAACTGATGTTAAATAGATTTTAAAAAACATTAAATTGGTCAAGTCGTTCGCTTTTTAATCTAAATTTTCTGCAAAACTAATATTTCAGACTTAAACTATTTTAGCTCAGGAAAACTTGACAAAAAGAAAAAAGCCGAACTTAAAAAAAATTTCAACAAAGCCGAATTTTGATGGAGAACTTTTTTTGTTATGTTTTAAAAATTTTCTAAAAAGTATTATAACAAGTGCTTGAGTTTTTCATGGGGGGGGCGTTTTTTTTGAAATGGGATGAAAATCTGGTTTTGTATAAAGGTCTGGAAAAGTATTCAAATTTATCAAATTTAACAATGATTGATTGTTTTAATGTACCTACTTACTTATACATACTTTCTAAATTTTTTTGCGCAATTATTATTTTTACATACAACATATGTATCGAACAAAAAAAGTGTTGTATTTTTTTTTCTTAAGAATTTTATAAGGTACAATTTTTGTTTTGGAATTATTTTACAGAAGTTTACAAAAACTGAATATTGTCCCTTTAACTTCACAAAATCAAAATCTCATCATATCTAAATTTTAGGGTACTTTTTAGGTAATATGCTTTACACGCATGAAAATAAAGCTCTCCGCACCAAAATTCAGTGAAAGTCTTATTTTCCTGATAGTAAGCGGATTATGGGTTAAATGAACTGGCAACGTACTTTCTTAAAATGATTAACATGGAATGCAATGAAATTGACCCTTGGATGAAAAAAAAAGAAAAAAAAAAGGTTTTAAAATAAAATGAACGACTGGATAATCGTACGAAATTGATCTTGTATAGCATAATCTACATTGAAGTTGTATACGTAATAATTGTTTAATTATCTATAATAATGTTTAAATATGCAGAAACGCATCGTGGCAGAAATTAAGAATTATCACTTAAATAAAACATTCATTAATTCCTTAAACCAGCATTAGTTTTTGAGTAACGTGTCCATTATTGGAAGAAAGACAAATGATGCACAAATTTCAAGAAAACCAGAAATAAAAGAAAATTGTTGATGCGATGTTGCTGATGCATTGTATCAAAATCAGTTGTGTTGTGCAGCAGCAATGCAACAAAACAATTACATATTTAACGTTTTTAAATTTACACGATATCTTTAACGTCAAAAGTACTAAAAAAAATTTATGTTTCTTTGATTTTTTTTCGTTAATAAACAAATTTACATATAGTAAATTTTTTAAATGCAATATTGTTTGAATTATTTAGAAACACCGGATTGCAATTTAAAAACAAAATGGGTTCAGCCATTTAAATGATGAATAACCCAAAAATAGCTCAATTTTCGAAAAAAAAAATATATATATGCGAATTTTTGGCAAAAACATCAAATGCAGTATGATTTTAATTGCTTTAGGGATTGAAGTTTAAGCAAACTCATTAAAGCCATTTTTAAGAACATTTCAAAACAAAAAATGATTTTTTTAAAACGATTGTGATTTTATTTTTCAATTTCGCAGAATTGCTTGTTGTTTTGTATATTTGCAATGTTATATTTGCTCAAAATATTGCACGATTCATGAATCCCTTTCCGACCCTTTTTGCAGTAAATAAAATACATGAATGTAAATTAAAGGAGTGTTGTTTTCAATTTTTTTTTTTAATTCTGTTTATCAACTCTAAACTCTATAAAAAGGTTATGAATAAACGTTCCGTTAATATTGATCTGTTAAATATCAACTCCTTATGTCACTTATAAGACGTTCCGCAGGAATTTAATTTAAAGCACAATTTGCATTTTTGTTAGCCTTTTAATAAATTTAAAATTTTAATGTTCTCTTGTTTTGATACAGTGGTTCCCATTACGAAGGTCAATGGCAAAATGGAAGGCGGCACGGCCTCGGAGTTGAGCAAAGAGGTCGTCTAATATATCGTGGTGAATGGTCAAAGGATGGACATAAGGGTCGCTATGGTGTACGACAGAGCACAATATCCACAGCAAAATACGAGGGAACATGGAATGTGGGTTTCCAGGACGGTTATGGCTGCGAAACTTATGCCGATGGTGGTAAGTGAACAAACACAGACACACATCGTTTCCGTCAAAAGAACCTTACAAATAAATTTAATAATATAATTTATTCAAGAACTATCAGATGAGGTTGTATTATATGAATTTCGTTTTTATACTCGAATATAGAATAATAGGTACATATATGTATGTATGTATGTATATAGGGTATATAGGTATGTTTGTTTTCATTTCCTATACTATTTAAGTTTTGACTTATTTTTCTGTATATAAAATCACTTTCTTTTTTGGCCCGCGTTCAGTATTTTGAATGGGACCAGTGGTAAGATTTCAAAAATATGACGTCATCCATTTATTTATGAATAGTGCCATACTCATATAAAAACCAAAAAGAAAAGGAAGAAGCTTTCTAAAAGTGAACTAATTTGTACTTGGGGGTGTAAATGTTTTATTTTATTTTTATTTTATTTTGTTTTATTATATTTGTTGTTGTTTTTGTTATTTTTTTTTTTTAAATTATTTGTTACGAGCATAGAATTAACAAGTGGAAGAAAAAGTATAGTTTTGTAGATTTGTCACAACACAATTCGCTTTTGAAAATATAATTGCCATTGAATGAAAAGTTTTTCCTAGGTGTTGGATCTTTCATAATATCTACTACATCCATATGTATATACGGGTATAGTTTTATATGAGTTTTCTTTTTGAAATGAATCTTACAACAATAGGCTATACTTTTGCACCAAGATGATAATGATGATGAACTAAAAGGGGAGCCCGTGTATTTAAATTTGGAATGCCACGTCGCACCGATAATCCGTCAAGCCATCGAGCAATTGTTTTGTAGCTAAAAATACCAACGACACATTTTTGGTTTAATTGCAATTCAGAGTTTTGCTGTTTCGCAGCATAAAAATACTACATACCTATACATACATAATATACTTATGTATGTATGTATTTACATATGTGATATAAGCAAAAGCTATATATTAACTTTTGTGTTTTTGCAAATTTACTTGTTCAGCATGTTTTATGTTAGAATTTGGTTGAGAAAATTAAATCAAAACAACCATTTTGTACCAGGAAGTTGTTTTTTTTAGATCAGACTTGGGATTCTGTTCAGTCAATTTTATTTAATTTTTTTTTTTCAATAAATTACGAAGTCATTTTAAAGGTATAATTAAGTTAACTTGGCTGTTTTTAACCAAGTCAACCTTTTTTATTTGGTTGAAATTAAAACTTTAACAAATGTTAAAAAAATAATTAAGTTCACTTTGCCGTTTTTATCCAAGACAAAGTTTTTAATTTTGGTTGAAAAGTGTCACATTTGTAATGTTCACTTTCAAAAAATTTTGCAAAGTTCATCAAGCAAACAGAAAGTTTTGAATTTTATTTACATAAATCGAATTGAAGATTTAGAAATTTTATCAATGACTTTTGCAGCATTGCAGTGCTGTACCCGAAAATCAAAATAAAATGTTGATAGTTACTTAAACTTTTTAAAATAAGTACACAACTTTTGACAGACAAAGTTTTTTTCTTCAAAAAACAATCCTTCGAGTATTCCATTTCAAATTTGATTCCAAATTATTTTATTTTTTATCTTCAAAATTACACGAAATTATGTGCAATTCTTACGAACAGACCCAATTAGAATTCATTTAAAAAGCTTTAGGAAGCTCTTGTATGGAAATGTCAAAGAGAAAGAGAGAGCAACAAAAAAAATGCGATTAACGGCCAATTTAAATTCAAAATGAGATGTCAAACAAAATTAGGAAATTTTAGGTGAAAACACTTTTTCTGTAATTTGTTAATAAACCTTATTCGGTCCTAACCCCTTCAGTGCACTTGTATTCTAAAAAAAGGAATGTTTGAAAATTCGCGAAAGATCATACAGATAATTATAATATCGAGAAGAGGAGAAGAGTAAAAACAGATATCGTTTGATTTCACTCAATTTGTAATCTGTTCATTTAGTTTATAGGAGTCTGTTAATGGGTTGACTTTAACCGAGTCATTTTTACATTTTAGGTATTGTTCCTTCAGAAAAACTCAATCCATACCTAAAGAAAACTAATTTATTTAGTCTGTATAAACTATTAAATTCTTCTGCGTAGAAAAATAGGTACAACACACACTTTATCAATATTATTCGTGTTGTAAATTATTATTATGTACTTCCGTTTGCTATAATTTGGATATTATTTATTGAGTTAAAGGGTCAGAGTTGTATGTGAAAAAAAAATAGGAACACAAATAGATTTATATTATTCTATATTTTAATGAGCATGATATAAATTTAAAACCTCACGCAATTTACTTTTTCCTTTTTTTTTAGGAACATATCAAGGACAATGGCAAGAAGGAAAACGCCATGGCTATGGCATACGCACATCAGCACCCTTTGGCATGGCATCTCATTATCGACCAAAAAATATCCACGCTTCTATGAGCTCCTTACGAAGCAACGAAAACGCTGACCCTTCTGGTAAAGGAAATAATAAATCTGAGGAAATTCGTGGTGGATTTGTGTTAACTTCAAAGTCTGATAAGCTTCCTGCAAGGCGAAATAGTCTGACGGAAAAATCAAAAAAGGGATTTCTTTCGGTATGTGTGTATGATTCAGGCCCGTTTTGCTCGATGAATCATACAACTTTTTGTTTCGTTTTATCAAAGTGAAACGTAAATACCGTTTAAAAATAAAATCACTAAATATTTCTTAGGGTCTGAGACGAAAACAGAGAAGTACGGGAGATCTGGAGAAACGCGGAACTTTAGCTTCAGGAAGCATCCGATCAACTATGTCAACTGCTTCTTGGCTCAGTACTGGTTCTGAACAATCAAATTTAACAGCAAAGTTGGTTCCTATGAAGTTTTTCATTGTTTTCTTTTATGTCCCATACAAAAATTGATCTCTCAAAATATATATTTTTTAGATCCGCTCATACTGAATCAAATGCCAGTTTCACAATTGAAGAAGAACAGTTGGATCCAACAGTTGTTGAAACTTATATGGGAGAATGGAGTAAAGACAAGCGCAGCGGCTATGGTGTTGCCGAAAGAACTGATGGTTTGAAGTGAGTTTTCTCTCGGAAGAATGCTGATAAAATTAAACTTGATTGGAACTTTGTTTTTTTTTTTTTATAGGTACGAGGGAGAATGGTATAACAACAAGAAAAACGGGTATGGTGTTACAACTTTTCGCGACGGTACTGTAGAAGAAGGCAAATATAAAAATAATATTTTGATAACAAGCCAAAAGAAGAAGCATTTGTTTGTGGCAAGATCACGAAAGTTCAGAGAGAGAATAACCGCATCCGTAAGTTCGGCACAGAGGGCGCTAAAAATGGCTCTACAACGATCAGATATAGCGATATCGAGAACTGCCACAGCATCAGCCAAAGCCCAGAATGCTGATATTGCCGCAGAACAAGCTCGCATCGATTGCGAACAAGCAGTTGCAATGGCGCGCGAATTCGCCCCAGATTTTAAACCAACTGTTTTGGAACGATTTGAGAAATTACGATTCCGCGAACGATATAAATTAATGTCAAGCGATATGGTCGAACCGAATCGACCATCGGGTTCATCGAATAATCCACAAGTGGGCAATCAAAATGAAGCAACTCGAAGTGCAGCAAACACTGCCACTTCGCAACAAGCTTCCAATAAACAACCTATGTCAGCATTTCAACATCAGCAGCAGCAACAACAGCAGCCGCAAAAGTCCACCAATGGCCGCCGGCCATCACAGTTGGGTGCAGCACAACAACCCGATGACTGTCCTGTTCCCAGTTCCATGTATTCACAACAAATGCCCGTTTCGCCACAAACCGATTTATCGGCTCTGGTCAGTCAGCAACACATCCGTGGAGTGGGGGGACTTCATCCAACGAATCAGTTGCATGCGGGTGGTGTTCCCAATATGTCGCACAACAATCCACAAATGAATCCTGCATATCAATACCAGCAACAACAGCCTCCTGGATTTCAGCAGTCACCTGGCGATTCCGGTATCGGCAACATGAAGAACTCCAACTTTGCCGAGACACAGCAAATGAATAATCTGCAACAACAACAACAAATGCTGCAAATGCAGCTGCAACAACAACACCATCAACAGCAACAGCTGTATAACCAACAACAACAACAACAGAATCAATTAGGTCAGCAGCAGCAAAAACAACAGCAGCAACAATTTGAAATGCAACACCAACAGCAACAACAACTCAGTGCACAACAATCAAATATGCAGCAGCAACAAATGCAACAACAACAACAACCACAACAACAGCAGCAGTATCGGCAAGATAATTTAAATAGTACGACAGCAGCTGGCGGAAGCGGTTCCATGATCAGAAGAAACGGCAGCAGTAGACCGCCAATGCTTGGCCAAACCAATCAGCAATCCTCCATTGACCATTTCGATCACTATAAACGACCTCCGAGTCGTGATTCATCTGTTGACAGATATGCCCGAGCCGCGAGTAGAATGAGTGGTGGATACGGATCCCGCCAAGCATCTGTCGATCGAGGAACAACCGGTGCTGCACCCGGAACATCCACACCTACTGAAACGACGACGGCTAACGAAACTGCAAGACCCCGAGCTGGCTCAGTTTTTCGAGGTACAACTCCGGGTCCTGGTCCGCGATCAGCGACACCAACAAACACTACTGGAAATGGAACAGTGCCCACGGGATCGGGGCGATTATCTCTAACTGGCACACCTAGCATGCAAAGACGTTCCACTCCAATTAAAGAGCCACATTTTTCGACGCCTAATCAACCATTCGAAGACGTTTTACTTCGTCAACGTACTTTAGGACAAGATATCATTCCCTCACCCTCGCAACCAAAACGAACTGAAAGTTTGTATGTACCTCCAAAGCCGGCAACACCAATCGGTGGCGGTGGTGGTAAAGCAGCTGGTGGCGCCAGCGGTGGAAATAAGAAACTTAAGGTATGTTAATTAACAATTATCTTTTTTTTGTCTGTTTTTCACGTGATGTGTTTCTACTATATGTATATTTATATGAATGGGCAAATAGTGAAAAGGAGAAATAATGTATAAATGTCTATTAAATTCAATTTGTTAGAAGGAATATGAAATGGAATATTTGGTGGCAGGATTGAGAATAAGTTGTGTTATTAATGCCGACTATGAAATCCGCAACATTTAATTTCCGGGGAAACGCAAGATTTTTACATTTGTTTTTTATAAGATACCAATTAAAAATATTGTTTTCGATCCCGAAAACTGTAAAAAGGGAATCTATTAGTTTTGTAGTGCGTAAGGTCCACGGAAATTTATAAAATGTAATAAAAAATAAATCACTCACCCTTTCTCAATTTCTTCTTCATATTCGTATTACTTCTTTAATTACTTTTTGATTTGAAAAAAAAAAAAATGGTGTAAGAGGATTCTTCAATTCTTCGATGTTTTGCTCTGCGTATGTTCTCTTTTCTTAATTTTTGAATTCCTCATTTTTTTAATCTAAAATAAAAAAAAATACGTACATAATTAAATAAAAACATAATGATATTTTTAATTTTTGTCAACTTAAAAAAATTATCAAATTAATCTAGCTGATTTAAATTTTTAAATTAATTTAAATTAAATTAAATTTTTCACGCAAAATTGTTTTTTTAATTTTTCTCTTCAATTTCGCTTCATTTGCTCTCTTAAAAATGCCAATAATATTGCATCATATTAAAAATGGATGCAAATACAATTTTGAGAGTTCGAAGAAATTACGAAATCGAACGAATTGTAGACTATATAATTTCATTTCCAGTGAAATTTAAAATCAATTTCAAACCGATTTCCTTCGAAATGCAGAGTATGGGCGAGCATATAAATATTTGAAATAAAGTACTAAATCTAACCTACAAGAAATTGAATTTCGTCAAACTAAATCAATGAAATATATAAAGCACATAGTTTTTTTCTTTTATTTTAACGCACCCTTAATTAATTTCAATTTTATTTTATTGGTAAGGTTTCGCAAATTATTTCACTGATTAAAAAATTATAATTCTAAATTCTATGTCTAAAATATTATATAACAAATTTTATACATTTTTTCATGCGTGTGATGCAAATTCGAAATGAACAACCTACGGTTAATACAATCGAAATGCAACTCTTTTTTGATAATTAATAATTTTCTATTTCTTTCTGTTTAAATTCCTTAAACACTACATCCACACATAATATCAAATTCTGGTAGCAAGATTCATTAAAGTGGGCATGGCAGTTTTTATTTAAACAACCTTTTAAATCCTTTTCCAACTAATAGGTGCAAACAAATTTCATTAAAATCAGTGAAGCCGTTTCCGACGTATAAAAAAGTGAATGTAGCAGTGGAAAATCACCCCTAAAAAAAACACCCCTGATGGGGATAGGTTTGCACTTTTAACAAACTATTAAGGATTAACAAAATTATTGTTACATATATAAAGTTTTGAAAAAGTCTTATAGAAAATTTATTCAAGTTGTCAAAACATACATTTTCTGTATCATCATTTGTTGCTAAGATAATGGTGGCCACCTAAGTCAAAAATTTCTTTTTTCATTTAAAGTCAAATATCTCAGGCAAAAAAAAAAAACACAGAAGGACGAAGAAAAATTTAATTGAAGCTAAATAAACTTATTTGATAGATAATAAAAAAAAAAAACAAAAATATTACGCTTTTTCTACTAATCTAAAATTATTATTTGCCTATATTCATTCATAATTATTATACAAGTTCCCATTCACACAGAAAAAAATGCATACATTTATAAAATATTGTTATTTAGCTCATAGGAATAATGCAATTTTGATTTTGCTTTAAAGTAGATAAAGTTTCCTTTGATTTTATTTTAATGAGTGAATTAAATAAGTCAGTGGGGGTAAAAGCTTTAACTAAGCAATGGGTATGTATGTATGTATATATTTTATCCACTTACCTAAATAATTTTTAACCTCTTACCCAGCGTTAACCGCTTCAAACATTTTTATATTGTAGGTATGTATGTATATCCATCAATGCATTCATTAATCCAATTAAATTTATCAGATTGTTTTGCTACAAAAATAAAATCTTATGGAGCTCATGTGTTTGCTTTTGAGAAATATCCTTGTTCATGCAAATATATACAAACAAGCAATACAATTGTTTTTTTTTTTAATCAAGGTCGAGGCTTTAAACTATAAAATCGTTTGGCGTAAATTATAAATTATTTCACACACATTGTCATTCTTACTAAGCTTTATTTTTTTGTTGTGCCATTAATGTGCCTTTCACGTTTTTATTACAACAATCAGTATGAATGTATCTTAAAGATATAAAATCTATAACACATTAAAAGCATTTTTCATACATATGCAAATAATATGGATCCAGCCGGAGCGGGAGGAATTTGTCATCATCACTGTCTCAAGATCTGTTTACTCATCATTTCATCAACATCAATATCAGCAACAGAAAATCTTTTTTTTTTAAATCCTCTCTCTCTCTCTCAAGGTATATCGGCGGCGACGAGGTGATGTATCTGAAGCTTTTCCGTTTGCTAAAAATACATTTTTGGGGGTTGTATTATAGGAATGAAGAATACTCAAGGAAAATTACATCCACTCGTTAGTGAGTGAATAGGAATTTTTTTATTTGTCAAACTTTTGTGAGATTACACAAAAATACAATTTAATAATATACATATATGTATGTAAAGCAAACAAATTGTATTTTTTGAGTTCTCTTTTTTTTTTTTTTTTTTTTTTTTACAAAATCAGCTCTTTCGTTTTCTCTCAAATAGACATTTTCGAATTTTATGCGTGTTGTGTGGATCCCGACCGGACTTGTGTGTGGTTGTCACCAAAAAATTGTTCCTCTTGGATTTTCATCCACTCGGTCGGCAAAAAAAAAAAAAACAATTAAGATAAACTCTGAAGTGAGCTATTTCGACAAATTAGCTCTTTAGTCTTCGTCGCAGCCTGCTATACGCTCAATCAAAAAAAAAATTGCAAACTTTCTTTTATTTTTTTTTGTCTGTTTTTGCAAGTTTCCGAAAATTACTATAACGAAAGAAATACATATTTTTGTTTTAAGTTTATGAAAAAGTTCCTAAATACTAAAGAAATTTCGATTTATTTTTAAACACATACCAAAAATGAATATGCATCAAGTTGGGTTACTTTAATTTGTCGTCGTTATCTCGCATTAGACAAGTTATATAAATTATGCAATATTCCAAATAAAAACACTTTTTGTTTTTGTTTTACTTTGGAAAAGAAAATTTAAAAAAATTCGTTCTCGTTCATTAAATTATTATTCGAGCACTCGAAAATTTACTTGAAAAGAAAATCTCTATAGAGATAAATTAAAAATACACAAAATGGAATAATTAAAAAAATTGTGTGAATATGTATGTTCGGCCCGTGGGTGCTTAAATGTGAATTTTGTGGAAAATAGAAAAAAAAACTCATCACGTCATACATACATACATACATAAGTTTTGTATTATAGATGCTCTTTTTATAACAAAGGCGGTATAGTCAAAAGCATTTAATTTTTTTGTTTTTTTCAAAAACAACTGTTTTGATCAGTTTAAAGACCTCATTACTTTAATCTCAAAAATAATTTAAAACAAATATGGATTGGTACCCGGAGGAAGATGAAGAAGACTTAATGTTTTCACCAGCGCTTTTAGCAAGGAGGGCATCAGAAAGTTGGATTGTAGATCCCCCCGTTGAGGTTATTATTTTTGTCATCTATTTGCTCAAGCGAATACAAAATTTTTAAATTCAAAACACGTTTTAAAGTTTGTTTTTTTTTTTTTGAGAACGTAAAATTGAATTTAGTACATTAAGTTAAACTTAGCAAGTTTGAGTTTGAGCAAGATATCCAAATATTCTTTTTTTTATACAAAAACAAAACAAACAAGTAAATTAGAATCCATTACCAATTTTTTTTGTTTTTTTTTTTTTTTTTTTTTGTATTTATAATTTTTATATAGAGCGTCCCAATAAATGTGACATTGCAAAGGAAAAAATCATTGCCAGATTTTCAAGAACTGCCACGCGCCACGGAGGCAATGAGCCGCGAAGAAGTATCGGCATTAGGTTCGGCCAGACGAGAAGCTGTCCGAAGGCAAATCGAAATGAATGAAAGGCTTAAAGCGAACCCTTTTTTGTATTTAGTCAGTCCGCAAGTAAAGGTAAGTTTAATCTAATTTATTTATTTTATTTTATTTTATTTTATTTTATTTTATTTTATTTTATTTTATTTTATTTTATTTTATTTTATTTTATTTTGTTTGCTATAGTTTGTATGATTTAAACAAAAAAAACTCAATACTAATAATAATAACTAATTGGAATTAAATAGATTGGGGTCACAATATTCTGTATTTGAAAAACTGATTTCCAAAATTCGATTCTAAATTTGGTACGAAATATTATATATTATGTATATTACTTAAATAATTTAATTAATATTCATGGAATATGTATGTCATGAAAAACAAAATGTCTCTGATGGAAAAACATAGTAATGAAAGCAGTTAAGCTTCTTTGATGCAACTGCCCCTCACAGAGGTAGTTTATGTTCTGTAACGACAGTTGACAGCATTCAGATAAATTTTCTTTCAAATGAACAATTATGTCAAGATGAAAATATAAAAAAAAATGAAAAACTAAAATTATTGTCGTCTTGAAAACAGTTTAATGAATAAGTGCAGTTTCAGAAAACCAATCACCTAGCGAGTCATGTTGGTTCAAAATATCAAAACTGCTTCACAGTCTAAATATTTTTGTATGTTATGTTGAAAATTCAAAAAAAAAATAAGCCGCAATATTCCTCACATTTTTCTATTTTTTTTTCAAATTAATTCAATATGTACCAATTTTTGTTTCAACATTATTTATAAAACAGTTAAAATAAACTGAAACAGAAAATTGGAAAATGTCCAATAAATGAGAGTATTTATTTTTTAGTACTTTTTTGTACATACAAATATATTTGATCGATTTAAAAGTCATAACAATAAACCGCAATTACTTTGGACCTTTTTTACAGAAGACAGTGCCTTTATTTCAAATTAATTCAATTACTCAAAGTTAAAAAAAACTGAAAAAGAAAATATCCGATAAATTACAGAATTTATCATTTAGTACTTTTAAGCATTAAATTATCCTTAGTTTTCATGAAAAATATGAAACACTCTAAGTTTCAATAGACTATTAATTTCCATTGAGTTTTCAGTTTATTTTCCAGTTGTTCTTAAAAAATATGGTCAATAGGTTTGTTTTAAGACCGCACTGGGGCGCACTTTTATACCTCGAATTTATTCTGAGGTTTTTTTAATGTACTGTACTGATGTGTTTGAAGTGTTCGGGTACGCACAAAATGCTCTTTCAAGTACCCCAAATTTTTACTCGCAAAAGAAATCAAGAGCTGTAAAATTTAAATATTTTTTTGGTGTATACCATTCAAGTCGCATAATAAATAAGTCACAACAATAAAAAAAAAAATCGAATTAATTTATGTATATCTAGATATTTAAGTTGTATTACTCCTAACTAACCAACTAATTTTTATCTTCACAGGATTGGTTCTCACGTCAACAGTTGGTGATTTTGGTGCTTTTTGCAAACATTGCATTGGGAATAATGTTTTTTAAGATGTTAACATAGCATCAATTGGAAGCTTCCACTTGGCTTTGTAAATCATATGTATTGGCTAAAGCCAATACTAACAGAATAAATACATACTCAACAGATAATATTTGAAAACAAAACAAAAATTAAAAAAACAAATCTTTTTACTTTAAAATTAAATTAATGAATGGAGAACTAAACATTCAATTTTATCGCAACCCCTACACACACACACACACAAACACACACACACAAACATACAAAATAAATAGAAAAAAAAAACAATTTACTGAGGGGTTACAAATCATATTTGTAGATTTAAATGGACGCTATATTTAACAAATAAAAATGGCAAAGTAAGCAAAAAGTATTTTATAAATCGAAAGAAAAAAAAAGATAAATATCGCAGGATTTCTATATATAGTTAGACTTTGAAATTCAAACTCTCAACTTATTGGCTTTTTTATGTTTCAACTATATTGAAACTTTTTTTTTTAATAATTTCAAAATATATAACGAATAGTAAAATGATGAGAAAAAAAAATAAAAAAAAACTTTTATTATCTTAACGAATTTTATACTATTTAGAAAAATTATAGATACAAAAAAAAAATAAATAAATAAATCTTAAAAATAGGAATACAAAATAAAATAATATATATGAAGAAATAAACTAATGTGCTCATAAAAGAAAAAAAAAATAAATAATTGGGACCTCATTATGGTTTTATATAAGGAAGTACCGTGGGACCGGAAAATGCAATATACCTTCTTTGTTCTTATTATTCTTATATGTAGACATTTTTTGTGCCATCAGACGAAAAATATATAGGAAATGCTTAAATAAACACCCAATTGAATGGGATGCATTTCCTTTTATTTCCTTTTATATATTTACATTAATTCTTTTTTTTTTTTTCATAATTTTAATTTATTGTTATCATTATTATACCTAAGCAAATAAAAACAATACATTTTAAATAAATAAAAAGAAAAAAAAACAAAAAAGGAAATTATAATTTATTCAATATGGTAAGTGTTGCAGGATTTTATTTTAGCTAGTGTAATGTAAACATAAACATCTTAACTTATTTAATTTCATGATTTTTGGAATAGTAAAAAAACATATAAAATTTAAATTTAAATTAAAAAAAAAAAAACAAACAGAAAAATGATGTGTGATAAACTATTTTTTGTTTAATTTTTTTTTCGAAATTAACAATTTGATTTTTTTTTCTAATTAATGTAATATTATTGAATTCACTTCCAAAAAAGGCAAAGCATTTAAAAGTGCAAATAGTAAATTTTTTCAGCGCAAATTAAGTTGGTTCCATATTTTCATTCATCAAGTCAATTTGTTTAACAACATTCACTTAATGTAAGCAAACAAAAAAAAAAAACAAAACATTTGGTTCCTCGTTATTTAAATAATAAAATGTATTTCATATATGTATATTATAAAAAAATAATAAACAAAACTATAAAAAAATTATTAAAAAAAAAACAAAGCAAATAAAACTATATTTTCTCTAAACATGTAGCTAAGTTTAAGATAGTTAGTTAGGCCAACCATTTCTTTACAAATTGAAAAAAAATACAGTTAATAAAGTTTAAATACAAAAACAAAAAATATTTTAAAACAACACTGAAAATTCTTCCACAAAAATTTAAAAATCAAAATAGTTTCTTATATACATATTACATACATACATATATAATTATTACCATTTTTAAAAGTATATAAAACTGTATTTATAAACATTTTTCAGTTCAATTATAATACACCAGTGTCCAGTATATTGTTGTTAATTATTTAGAAGAAAGAAAAAATCGTATTTTTAAATCTTAATTTACATTTCCTTAAGGATCACAAAATTATTCCCTTGTTGATATACATATTTGTTGAAAAAAAATAGCCGAAATAAATTATCATTACCTTTTTTTTTGGTTAAATAATACTCATTTGTTTGTGGTGAACTTCTTCTTTATTAAAAAAAGAAAATAAGTTGAAATAATCAGTCTAAATGATTTCATACTTATCAACTTCAAATGGATTTTCTAGAAGTTTTCTTTGCTAAATGAACTCAAAGAGGTTTTCTATAAACATATAATGATAGTCCTTAATTAACAAAAATAAAACGATTAAAAGTAGCGGTAAATTATTATAAAAGTGATAGTGGTTGTTTTTTGTCTTTTGGAATTCCTGTAACGGTGGATATGGAATATGGGAAAACAATTATTACCGCTGTTCTTTTGATTCCAAAAACTGTCAGTTTTTACCAAATTTTAGTTCAAAGGTTCTGTCAAAGTTCATCAAAGATCTTGATGATTGTGGTTGAATGCCAAAATATTTTATACGCTCTCTGGTGTAAAGATAGGTGCTTAAGTAGCTGTAATGCGGATTAAGACCGGGACGGGAGGGTTTTGGATTTTGAAAACAAACAATTCTACTGAAGAATTTTTTTTGTATATGAAGTATGTGAGAGACGCTGGCTTACAAAAGAAAAAGTTTAATGTCTCAAACAGTTTTTAAAATATTTGTATTTAAATCACTTAAAATCTATAAAAATTTACGAGATAAATCAGAATTAGGGGGCGGTCCAAGTGACTGCACTGTATTTGGGATTCTTCATTTTTTTTTTTATTAAATTACTGTATCTGATTAGCTTTAAACTAAAGACAAAACAATTAATGTAATTATATTGAATTTAAAAAATTCATAAAATCAATAAATTAATTTTGAGCTATAAAAATTAATTATAAGTTGTTTTCTTTTTTATAAACCAAAAAAAAAAAGATGCATTTTTAAATTTTGCGAATAGGGTTTAACAATTTGTCCAATTAAGAAAAATGACTGAGTATCCAAAATTTAAGCAGATTAGATATGGTTGGAATAATCGTCGTACTACGTGTACAATTTCTAACATTTATGTACATTATCCTATATCATAAAAAATACTTCGTACTTAATAAAACAACGACAAATTCAAAAATATTTTTTTTTAAATATACTTTTGAAGTTTTATTTGTTCTTAAAATTTTATTTGTATTTGCTTGTACATATTTCTAAAAATTTATTAACACAATTGAAAGATGTCTCGTGAATTAAGCAAGAAATCTTTTCATCTGGATTTGCCGAAACACTTAAGAGGAGAAAGTACACATTCTTATAATCTTAGACCAAGAAGAAAATTTTTGAATTACAGTGAAACTCGTACAAATTCCAGTAATCAAAAAATGAGCAAACTTCTTCAAGATCCTATTGAAATTGATTTAACTGACTCAAGCAGCAGTAAGCTATCAAGTCGTACTAGTTTACATGAACCTGGCGAAATTGTAACACATTTCGTTAATGAAAATTTTGGTAATACTTCCATCAATTATATTGACAGAAATGAGATATCAAGCCATAAAACGGATAATGAAGACAACGATTTAGATGATCCTGCTCAATATATAGAAAACCAAGAATCTATTGAAAGACAATCAGTCGAAACAATGCCGGAATTATGTTCAGTAGACAACATCGATATTGACGAAGTAGGTACAGTTGACAACTTGGAAGAAGAAGCTGAAGTCGAAGAAGACGCAGATCAAGAATCACATTCCATTGACACCAACGAAGGCGAAACTTTTCATTTAGAAAACTCAAACGAAATCGAAGAAGAAATTGAGGACGAAGAAGAAGCACCTCAAGAGTCATATTTGAATGACATAGACGAGGACAGAAATTTTCATTTAGAAAGATCAAATGAAGTTGAAGATAATGAAGAAAATCTTACCGACAGTGCAGATATAAGGTTTCAATTTAGTGCTAGTGCTTATTCTTGGAGATCCCCACAAGAATTACAACATTTCATTGATCCTTTAGATGGCATTAGTGACTTTGATACTAGGGCAATGGGAGATGGCAGACATAATGGGCCAAATTTTTTAGAATTAGAAATCTATATGACGGATCTTGAAGACAATGATGTATCAGATAGGGATGAATAAATGTAATTTTAATTAAAAAAAATTAACTCAATCTGGTTTCAATGAGCTTTCGAAAGGATTGTTTATGTTTTACCATTTTTTATTATTTATTCTTTGTCAAAAAGTTTTTCACTATATTGAGAGGGATTCTTGCGTGAATCCGAGTTCAACCTAGCTTCAATACGCCATATAAGCGTAGTAATAAGTATTCTTAGCTCCAAATTAATCGCAAAATAATAGGTCTGTCTGAAAACGTGAAATATCTTACAAATTTTCAAAAGTTGCTGTATTAAAACCTTTAGGAAAATACCAAGTGTGCGAAACTTGGTAAACATTTTTAAATAACGAAACACTCATATGCCTAATGTAGTCCGTACCTTATGATCATTGCTCATCTACGAACACTTTAAAATGAACATTGTTAATACCAAGTTTCAATGAACAATAAAAAAAAAAAAACTTTGTCTGAAAATTACTTGCCAGAAATATTTTTTTACTTCAGCAAGTTCATTTTCATTCCGTTTAAAGATTCGAAATAGTGAGGGCAGCAAACAAAGACAATTATTTTTTATATTATTGTCGCGTGAATAAAAAAAAAACTCACAAAAACCAAGTCATTTGTTGAATAAATTAAATATTTATCTAATAAAATACACATAAGACAAAGAAACGAAAAAAAAAAGAAACTAGTGAATCAAATAAAATGGCACAAAGTGACGGAATAAGCAACAAAGTGAAAAGTTGATAAAAATTCGCATATTATTAGTTCTCGTTTGATTTCTTTGTAATTACTAGCTAACTAGAAACATAAGAGAAAAATGGTGAGAATACCTTCGTAATATGGCGAAGAAGTTGCAAAATTAATAAATTTGTAAGTTCTTTTTTTTCCATATTTAATTCAATTTGATATTAGACGTACATACATACATACGTATGTATATTATTATTATATACTACTGACTTCTGCGACTTTACCCATTGTGTTCATCGTTTTGTTTTTTTTTTTTCTATGAGTAATCATCAAACGGTAGTGTTTACTTTCGAAAATAAACAAAACAAAAATACTAAGCATTTTTTTAAATTATATTATTTAATAAAATCTTACATAAAGGTAATTTATTTTTATATTCAGTTTCCTTCTGGCAACAACAAAAAAAAATCATGGAAAATTACAAAAGTAATAATAATTACATGCAGACGTCCATAAAAATAATAAAAAATCAAGAAAAGCCATAAAAGAAAGTAATAATCAGCTGAGGTTTTCTTATTTTTTTGTGTTCCCATTTTCGTTTTTCCATATTTACCAAATATCTTGTTTTGGTTGTTTTTGTTGTCTCTTTTTATCTTTGACAAATTTACTTAAAAGAAGGAGAGGCAACTCTTTTTTATCTTTGATAGTTTGACATTTCACTTTTTCCCAAATTCGTAGGTATTCATTTTGCGTGTGTGCATTTAAAACTGTTCATTCTGCTGGCAAAGTTAAGGAGAGAATAAAAACAAGCAAAGCACTAAAGCAGAAGGAGAAGAACAGGCCAGAGAGCTAGTCGGGTTAAAAATTTTGTAACATTTCAAAATTAAGTGAAAAAAAAACAACGTCAACAAAGGTTTTATCTTTGCAATAATTAAAAACCTTGTGAAAACAAAATAAATAAGGGGTTTTTGAAGAGTGAGTTTTTTATAACGGAATTATGTGTGATTTTCCTAATCATTTTCTTTCTATTTACTTAACCATGTAAAAACCAAAGAAAAAAAATACTCAAATAAACCTGCTTCCGTCCGTCTATCCGAGCTGTGTAATTTTTTCCTTTAGTGAATTGATCATTAAAGGTCTCTCCGCCTTCACTTTCTTGTGAAAAAAAAAACAATTTTTTATTATATAAATCGAGAAACAAGTGCGAATGCAAAATTAATTTTTGCTTTGTTCATGAAGTATGAGCTCATGTAACTACATGTACACACATATTTTCATTATCCTTTGTCCTGTGTGCTGGTGCTTGAACCCTTGCTTTTCAACACCTTCCATTATTAATTAAAATATTTTTTTTTATCAAAAACTAAATTTGAGACAATCGGGTAGGAACTAGGAAGTTCGTTAAATGTGTGTAGTGATTAGAATTCGTCGGAGCCCCAACAAAACTGCCCAACAATAGCAGGTAAAAGTTCATTTGAATAGGTACATATATCCCGATCCCGAGTTAGAAAATAAAAATATTCACTGTTTGGATATTATTGATTTTTTGTGTATAGCTTCTAGCCATCAAGGGAAAGTATGTGAGAAACAAAACTCGAAACATATGTTCAAGTGCATTTTAAAATATTCCTATGCTTGTATTTTTAAGAAAAACCCGTTGGTGCAGCTAATAAAAGTGTCGTTTATAATAAAAGACCAGTGAAAAATAAAATTTTAAATCTTTGTCCATGGCTATGTAGGGTATCTAATATAGTTCTAGGAACTCAGAAACCCCGAATATGAAATGAACATCGCTGTAGTGTTTTTCTACTCTATAACAGTGATATTTTCTGTTTTTAACCCCTGAGATTTGTGTTTTTTTTTTTTTTTTTACAAAACCTGGGTACCTACCTATTGTTAATGAAGGAATCCTAGAGCCTTTGTAGCTTGCTGGTACCTACAATATTTTAGCTAAATAGGTAGGTAGATAGGTACTGATGTGCAAATTTATTTTTGTTTATTTCGTTCGCAGTATTACAAACACAAAGAGGTTTTAGTGAAATAATGATTTCATTGTTTATTTTTGGTTTGATAACAAAGTTGGTAAACAAAAATTAAGTGGCAATGTACGGAATTTCTTATCTACATACCTAGGTATGTACCTACATACGTACCTAAGCAAAGCCAAATTTGGGATGATAGATAGATGTAGATAGAGTTTCAATTTCTTGTCTACTTTGAAAATTCATCCAGAATCTTAATGTCGTCCTATGTAAACTAATGCGTCATTTTTTCGCAATAAATTATATCTTTCATCGTTATCGTCATCGTTATTTAAAAAATAAATTTAAAAAATTATAACCGTTGATATCTAATTAAACACAGACATTGTAATTAAATAACCATGTCGTGCCCCCAGGCCTGGCTACCTCCCGTCAAAGAATTTTAAAATCGAAATTAAAAACAATTTGAAATAATAACTTCGTCTTTTAAACAATACACTCACTTAGAAAACTTTTTAATGTTATATTTATATGCATGTATAGTGTATACACATGTGTAGTGGTATTTAAAGTTGAAGCCACGATTTTATTTTTCATTGACCGAAATTATCATTCCCGTGACGAGTTTTTTTTAATTTAATACTGAGGTATAAAAATAAATAACTTAACTCATCTGTTTTTTATAACATTTAATTTTTTGATAAATTCTATTTAATATTCATAAAACACCTATCAGCGTCATTTCCATGCGTCAATAGGTACCGTGACCATGTTAATGGTTTTAGTAATAATTTACTTCTTTTCATATTCTATAGGTAGTTACTCTTCAAGCTCTTATTCCGTATTTATTTTCTGCAAATTTCTAGATTTTGATTAAAGGATTTTTATTTTCATAAAAATAACACATTTTTTTTGTCGATTTCGTTTCATTCATTTCTTTTAGTACATAGTTCCCGTGACCTTACCTAAACGTTATTCATATAGGTACAGTACAAACTCGATTTACGCAACTAATAGAAATTGGCGCAGTTGCAATAACCGAGGTTGTTGCACTTACTGGGTTGTATTTTTTGATACAAATTATAGTTGAAATAGCTTATTTTCTTATAGATAACGATTATGTTATGAAAAAACTTTAGTGAAACCAAAACAAACAATTGTTTTTACTAAATACGAAAACGAAATGTTCGAAATTTATACAAAAATTAATCAAAAGGGGAGCATGCAAATAGAAAACAGATGAATAAACACAAGAAGTTGCACAATTCGAGGTAGCATTTTTGAAAAGTTGAACTTATAGAGTCAAGACATGCTACAAATTTAGTGTTGCGAAAATCGAGGAGTTGCACGAATCGAGGGTTGCGTAAATCGAGTTCATACTGTATGTATCTTCTTAAATCTTCACTAATTTGGCATTATTGTAATGTAATCCATATGAATTTACAAAATGTGCTATTTTAATGTGAATCCAAAAATTCAAGACATTAGGGGTATACTAAAAGATAAGCATAAGCAAAATCCCAGCTATCGACTCATTTTCATGAAGATACAAAAAATGAAATCGGTCTCTTATCTCATGAACAGCAGTTGGCCTATATATTTTTTTTTTAATGAGCTACCGATACTATTTATACTTAAATGGGTATGAGTTATACATAAGTGTGCGTTACATACATACATATATGGCTAGTTATAAACCGAAGTGAACCAAATATCTATAATTCTTTAGAAAATGTTGCATTGCATTACCAAATATAAATTTTATTGCAGATGTGACCTAAGTTCTTTAATGCTGCTATTTTTTTTTTCTAAAACTGTTACTTGGATCACTAGTGTTTTTAACTAGTCATTTATAAGAAAATGTTAAGACGTTTATAGACACTCTGTTTTGCAAAACAAAAAAGTCATAATTTTCCAAAATTCTCATAATGAGTTCGATACTAAAAATCTGGCATAATCACAATAGGTATTTAAGTTTTTCAAGAAAACAGGCATCATACAAGTTTTGCTTCAACCTGAAACCTCAACCAATTTCTGAAGTATTTTACATATAAAGCGGAAGTGCTTGCGGTCTAAAAGCCACACAAATTCTCGACACAAGATAAATTTGCTACAAAATACTTAGATATCCGCCACAATGTGTGAAAACAACAAGTCTATTTAACCAGATTCTATTTTTTTTTAACTAAAATAAAATATTTCCTAGGCATTTACCTACTGTTCAAAGCTCTGATAATGATTTGAAAAAAAAAATCTTTTTCTCGTCACATTGAATTCGAAAAAAATCTGGTTGAATTGCGGTAAGCCCCGATAATCATTTTCATCACCTATTCGATCTTTAAGAAAATCAGAAATCAACGATAAAATCAATCAAGGAGATACATACAACAGCATACAACATACCTATGTACATTCATCTATACGTACATAATGTCTAATATTATTGTTATTATTTTTTTTTGTAAACATACCACAGATGTATAAATTTCTCTTATAAATATTTACCAACTAAAACATAAAACCAAAAAACTAAATCATTTCTTAAAACAGGTTCTTCAAAACAATCTCACACGCGCTCAGCTGAATCGAAGAATAACTTCCAACTGGGTGCGGGCAGTAAGCACAAAACGTAAACATTATCTATCACTCCACACATGCTCAGCCTATTTTATGGTATAAGCTTTTAGTTTAGCCTTGGAACTTGGGCTTGGGACACACTATACAGCAGCCAGACAATCATTTTTAATTTTTTGCTTCAACTAAAAGCCCAACGCATAAAATAAAATACGATCTGGAATAAAAATGTTACAACGAACGCCTTTCTGTACGAAATTCTATAGTAGAACTTGTAATTAAATAATTAAATACCAGAAAAACTTCTAAATCCAACATAAAAGTGTTCGTTCATAGTTTTGTAGTTAGTTTTGTTGGGCATTGGTGTGATGTTCTGTGATCGAGTTAAATTTGAATATTCCCCCATACATACATATGTATATGTACATATGTATATATGTGAACACATATTTAAAATTTTATCAAAACGCGGCACGTGTCTATGGAACTTTAATGTTTATAGCGAACTATTCATTTATTTCAAGGTGAAGATGAGGAAATAACCACATTAGGCATTACGAGCATCTACAACCTACACACTTTTTATGTTGTTTTGATTGTGAGTCTTTTTGTTTGTCAACAACAATATGTTAGCGGTGTTTTAGTCAATTGGAATTTGTAAAGGTATTTTAGTTTGTTTGCTAATATTATATTTAAATCTACTTCCATTTGACCCGCTAAAAAATTAACAATGACAAGGTTGGGTTCAATGCAACAATGAAGTTTGAATAGCCTGTTTATTGGATTTAACGTTCGCTCAACCCAAATTTAAAAATTTGCAGTTCATCAACCTCCAATATTAAATCTACTGTATACATTAATATTGCAGATGTGTATCTGCTAACCAGCAAAATCTAATTGATTAATTTTTTATTTTCTGTTTTGGCAGAGAGAAAAAGAGAGCAAAATAAAAATAAAACGAAAATCGCCAAAGATTACTCATTTTCTTTCAATCTATATACAATTCTTTGTTTAGCTTAACATACGCTAGAAGAGTGTACAGTTCAAGAGGATAGATAGGTAATAAATTGTACTTGTAAGTTCAGAAAAAAAAATGAGAAATCATTACAACGGTGCGTGAACTGTATCATTTAAAAATGTGGTGAGATCGCATACCTACTGCCAAAAGTGGGATTTTCTCTGATTTTAACGAATCTAACTTAAATCTCGTTCGCTTATACCCAAGTTTTGTTCCGATACTGTAAATTTGTTTGATTTATTTTGAATTTTAACCCATTCCACCCTATACGCGTTCTAGTACTTAAAATAATCGTAGTTGCCACAGAAGAAAGCTCACCTGAAATTAAAATATTTCGACTATCTGAGTTGATTTCGGTACAAAAAATGTTAGTTTTGTCAAATGTCAAAAATAAAAGCTATTGGGTACCCTTTAAAGTCCCAACGCCAAAAAAATGACAAAGTGTCTGGCAAACGAAAAATTACAAAGCGAAAATAATAGGCGAAGGTTGGGATAAAATGACATTAGTCACTTACTCAAATTTTAAACGAAGAACGCGAATACAAAATTATGCATGATCCGAAGGATGTAAATAGAGAGAAAAAATATTAATTAAAAAGCAAGAGGGTTCGTTGCGTTATTTTAATTGGTTTCTTCTTCTGCATACTAACTAAGTGTAATGGCAATTTATGGTGTGCTAGGATTCTGTTCATATGTCGAACTTTAACCTACATGAAAATAAAGAAAGATACAAAAAGTTTCCCAATTTTTTTGTAAGCATTTTGTTACAGTTAATTAATTATTTAATTTATTATTGACTACCTTTTGATATGGTTATAATAATTTAATTCACTAAGCAACGCGAGCACGTGTCTGCTAGTAGTATTTTATATAAATAAATACAAATTACAATTAAATATAGAAATTCATAATTTATATATTTTCTTCTTTTTTTTTGCAGACCGTTTCTTCAGTGAACACAAATCAACGAATACTTTCTTAACGTTATAAAGGCACATTGGGATAGACGCAGTAAAGTGATATAAAAAACAATTTCATTCATTATTTTAAGCAACAAAAGAATTAACCTTGCCCCTTTGCATACCTAATACCAACTCGTATATTAATGTATATAAAACCACGCTATTATAAACTTTTTTTAAGTTAAATTTGAAAGCACATGAGCTTTGTTGTGCTATCAATAAAAATCAACAAATAACACACCAACAAAAAAAAAAAAAAACAACAAAATAAGTGCAAATGATTAGTTTTATTTCGTAATATAACATTTTTTTATAGTACCTAAACAAATTTCCCGAATTTTCAAATCCGTGAAACAAAAAACAACAAACCAACGCAATCATGTTGTACGTATTTCACGTCGATATGGGAAGGATGTTGAAGTTCGATATGAACGTCGCATTGTCAAGGTAAGAAAACAATACACAGTCTAGTTTGACGCATTTTATATTATAAAAATAAATAAATATTTCTAAAAAAAAAACACAACTCACTTGAAAATGTCGTGTTCAAATAATAATGCATTCCGTAATCTTTGTTAGCTGTTTTCTACGTCTGACATCACGGCTATCGCTTGTCGTTTGTCTAGTCTTTTAATTTTTTTGTTTATTATTATTATCTTCAAATTTCAGTTAGCCTAATCAATTTGGGTTAGATATTATTTAAACCTCTAATTTGAAGGTAGCATACTCTTGCATTTTAGCAAACTATAAACAAATAAATGAATTATCTACATTAAGCAAATAGCATTTGTTAAAAAAAAAAAAAAAAAAAAAACAATTTGAACGAAAATGATGAAATCACACGTGTTTTATGAATCAGTAAAATTAATACAAAGTAAACTTGTTTTCAATCTAAAGATACTGGTCATTCACATTTTTGGTTGAAAAGGAAAATAAGATACCACCAATGACAAAGATTGAAGACGACATTGAAAATAGAAACAAACATGCCTATTTGACGCAGTTCCAATCCTATATTTAAACGAAAGAAAGGTGCAAAGTAAATAAAAATGATTCTTGTAGTTTATTTTAGAGGTATTCGATTTGTAAATATTATTATTTTTTTTGTAGCAAAATATTATTCTCATTCATGAGCTAAAATAGAATAGTCATAACTCGCATAATCTGACAATCAATTTCTAGTTAAATAATTTACGTGGAATTCTATGAAATTCCGTTTAAATAGTTCTGTGCAAAGTTCAATTTGCAAAGTAATATTTTTATCTGATGTTTCTATAATAATAGTTTAGTGGCATGAGGTAGTAAGGAAAACATTATGAAACTTTATGTCTGGGTGATACCTATACCTACTGAACGCTGAGACATATTATTTTAATTTGTATTGCGTTCTAAAACACTTGCTTAGCGTTTTAAAAGTTTTTAATAGTAATACACATTTATTGAAATGCCTAACCAAGTACATAATGTGTGTACATAGTTCTTAAAAGCATAGTATATGTTTTTAGGTCTACAATTTTGTTTATAACAAAAAATTGTTTTATTATTTGTTAATTATGCAGACTTTGTTTATTTATGGAATAGATTTGCTAAATATAAACGTAAACACATATAAATATACATACTGGAATAGCTTGAACAAACATAGGGGTGAAACAAATTTTAAGTCCGATTATTACTGGTTTCATGAATATGACATGCGTATATATTTTGCATTAATAATTATATTCAAGTTTTGTCACAGCCAGTTTTTTTTTTTTTTTTTTTTTTTTGCTGGCTTAATTCAAAATGGAAATAAATTAATAAAAGAAAAACATATTCATGCATAAGGAAACTAGGGCAGATTGATTGTCTACGAATTTGTTTACAAAACAATCAAACTATTTTTAAGTAGCCTGAATTTAAAATCGAGATAAGATTGAGAATATTAAAGACTGAGAAGATCAATTAACAAATATTGAAGTTCTTTGAATGATCAGTATGAGTGAATACAAATATATATAATAAACAAACCTTGAAAGAAAAAATGTTTAAAAATCCAATCTTTTAAAATACTTATGTAGTGTTATTCAAAATCTTGATATCCTATAATCTCGATATGTATTTAAAATCCTTATATTTTTTCTTTCAACAAATTTATTGAGAATATTTGGTTTTCATATTTTCAGTGTATCAAATTTAAAAGACACAATAGAACGCCTTCATGGAATATCGGCGCAAAATATAGTATTACTGGTTAGTGGTGGGGAAATGCTAACCAAATCCACACAAGTCTCGTTTTATTCAGCGGGCACAGATACAAATCCTATATACATGTTCCTGATAGGAGATGCAAAACTACCACCTGCCATTCCCGCATTAGAAAATGGTAAGAAAAACGAAAAATAATTTATTTTGACAATAAAAAAATATGTATCTAAAACTAAATTTCGATTTCTTTTAAGATGTAGATCTTAACGATCAGGTAGAACGTTGTCTAACGTTACCAGCTGTTTATGAAACCGTTGTAACTCGAGCACAATTGGCACAGCAAATGTACGAATTAGCACGCGAAGAAGAGAATATATGCGAACGTTTGGTACACGAACAGCATCTTCAACAACAAGGCTGGTCTGCAGTTGTTGCCAATATGGAAGATTTAACGGAAGAATTCCGCCAACGTTTTAGAAACTTTTGTCTTTCATTCGATCGACATCTTGAAAAACGTGCAGCATACATAGACCTTTTAAAATACTTCTCCGAAGACTTATCTAAGTTGTCTCGAATCCCAATTTTGCCTGGACTGATGCAAATGGCCCAGGAGGATTTCCATGGATTCGATGAGTTATTGGACAATGATGAAGTATTCTCAAGATCTCAACAAAATGTTTCTGTTTTGATGGTCGGTGACCCGCAAAATTCTGCAGGGCAACGTCTTGATTCAATTGAATCGCAGGATGATGAAAAACGTGATAGCACTTCGCCCAATAAAAAACCTAAAATGGGATGCGACGATGAAAAAGGAGATACAGTGAGCATAACTAGTGGTGGCAGTGGGACACGAAGAACTCTTACTCTCTTGCAGTGGATCTCTGCCAAAGAAAATCACAATAAATTAACAGAGATGTCCGAGGAGTGCATACAATGTTTGGATACATTTGATGAAGCTGTTTACGAAAAACTGAAAGAAGAAGTCAATCACATTATAAGAAGCGCGGATCAGGTAAGACACTCAAGCAGTCAAATAATTAGGAAAATAAAATGACTATTGTACAATTTTAGAGTGATATGAAGGAGGTAAAAGGTTTAAGTGAACGTCTATGTAAATTGGAAGAAATCAAATACAGAATCAAGAATATGGTGCAGGATCAGAAGGAACTGTCGACAGCTTTCCAACAAGTACGTTTATTTGCACTTAGTTGTTATTATGACCTGTTGTTAATTTTTTAATTTTATTTTTAGAACCAAAACCGTGCAATTAATCTTAGAGATGCCTCAATACTTCCGGATCTTTGTGCCTCCCACAGAAGTCAGCTAGTAGTAATGTTACAGAATCATCAAAAAATTCGCGAACTTCGTCGTTGTATATCAAGAGCAAAGGAAGAGCTAGGTTCAAATTTACACACGCGGCTAAAGTAATTAATTTATTCATTTTACCTTTTATAAAAAAAATATATTCTTTTATTTGTTTCAGGCGAATTATTGTTTTGGAAAATAAAATGAGCGAATTTGATAATAAACAACTTTTTTATCACCGTTGTCTGAGACGGGCAGAACGTCATATTAATATAATTGAACAAATACATCAGGCACCCTGTATATATGTGGCTGCTGTTACCGAAGTTATTCGGCGGAAGATATTTTCCGGCGAATTCCGTCAGTGGGCGTCCAGACTTGCTGAGGATTTTGATTCCATACACAGTGAGGAAATAAATCGCAGACGGAATTTCAATGCTAGTTTTGAAGGTCATTTCTTAAATATTCTCTTTCCTGGAATGAATGATATGCCACCAGCGTTCGCCAATGAAAATCCATTGATTTTCGATGCTAGGCTCCCAAATCTAACAAAAAGCGGTATGTTTTAGGAAACTAATGTAAATCATTCTTTTTACAAATTCATTATTATTTTGTTTTAGATATTGATATTTTAACCTCTTATCTACCGGATCTTACCCATCATATTCAACTGCCGGATATGGACCCTGTTATTAATTTTTTTATATCAAGGTATTTATTCGAAACTTCTCTAGTGAACGTAAATTACGTAAAAAAATCCTCTTTATCATGACAGATCTGGCAATCAGAACTCAAATGCTAAAAGTTCCTCCAGTTCAACTAATAAAATCCTACAAACTAATTTAATTGGACCTATTAATGTACATCATCAGCGAGTACTAGACATACAAACTCAATCAAAAGAGTGAGTGTTTTACTATAAGACCAAAACTAGGTGTGGGTTTAAAAACAAATCCTATATTACTTTTAGTGGCGAATCGGAAACTGATACAGAGGAATTTGAAAAAGTTATCCAACCTGAACCTGAAATGAGTTCAACAGAAAACAACGCGCCCCAGTCTGCCAGCGATAATGTATACCAAGTAGCTCATATAGCAACTTCAACAGAACCCTTACAAACGCACACGGTGGAAACCCTAACCGAGGTAAATATTTAAAAAACAAAAAAAAAAACTTAACTACAATATGGCTATGAATTCCTACAACATTTTTGTGTTTTTTTCTTATATGCTTTTTCTCTTTCGTGCGCGAAAATAAAATGCGTAAATAAAATAAAACGATTTCAAATTTAATAAAATAAAAAAAAAAAAAAGAATGAACCTCGTCCGCCAAAAAAACCTCCAAGGCACATTAAAAACCAAATTGCACTCCATTCCCCTGCCCCAATCAATACAATAAATACCGCTCTTCCAAAAAATAACGCACGTCCACATCATGATCACGAGCATTTAAGCACACTTTCTGTTATTTCTGAAAAAGACACTCCCACACCATGTGATTCGGATACCTATAATCCTATAGCTCCCTTTCCTCTATATTTGGGTCACCATACTACCACTGCAACTGATCAGCGAACTCCCGAACAATTAACTACCACGGTTATAATAAAGGAATATAGCATCACTGAAGAAGATGGCGAAAGTGAATTTGTTAATTCAGATTTTTACATAGACGAATCTTTGCCATCAAGCTATGGCGATGCAGATGATGACAATAACGAAGATGAAGTATTATTGCAACAGCAAACCGGTGGTGGTGGTGGGAGCAGCTTAAAAGGGGAACACTTGTTCGACTTGGATTTCCGCTTCAACAAAATAATGTCATTTACATATCCAATTCATGATGATAAAAAACAAACCAACAAATTATCGCATTTTGAAACTAAGGAGTCAATGGAGACAGTGTTCAGTCTACTGCAGGTATTGGACATAGAACAAAACAAATTACAAAAAAAAAAAATAAATATATTATCTATTTTTTTTTTTAATTTCAAACAAAGCAAAAATGTATTTTTTTTTAAGTTATTGAACTCCCCATTGGTAGTATTTACACATTTCCAGCATTGGTGGCCCACAGTCAAATATCCTTTCCCCAAAAAATATAAAAAAAAAATACACACAATATTAATTCCTTCATCATTTTCAGTATTATCGCATTTATATCCTTAACTTTCCTTTTCAGCATTTTTCTATTAAATAACAAGTAAAAATGAAACTTTTTCTAATTTTCAGGAAAACCTCGGTTCAACTCGGCTGGAGGTCGAACGCCTTAAATCCATTTTAAAAGCCATGTCTGAAGTATCACAAGAATGTATAAAACTAGCCCGTGTAAATTTTCAACAATTCAAATCCGACCAGGAGAACTATCAAACTGATTTGCGTTGTGAATTTCAAAATATCTCCGAAAAATGGCAGCTTGTTCAGATGCAATATGAATCTCGTGAACAAGATATAATCGAAATGACAGCTAAACAAAGATCTGAGTTGAATGACCTGGAGATGGCAATCAATATGAAAGATAAAGAAATTCTCGATTTAAAAACTGAACAGCAACAAAAGGACATAAGCAATGCTGAAAAAGTTTTAAAGCTCGAAACAAAATGTACGGATTTGGAAGAAAAATACAATTTGATGGAGCAACAAATGAAATCATTGAATGAAAATTTAAAGGCAGCTAATGCTGAAAAAGTACGAGCTGTGATGGAAGCACGCGAGAAACTCATTCACGAGCATAAAACCGAAATCGAATCACTTCGATGTCGTTACAAGTTAATGACCAGTATGGAACGTTCGCCGTCCGACACTAGCTTGGAGAAAATTGAAAAACCCACAGATATGATTGAACTTGCGTGCCACGAGTCGATTGTATCACAAATTCGTGAAGATTTGCGTGCAGAGAAAGAAGAAGCTATTAGGCAAGCTATTGATTGTGAACGTTCCATTTGGGAGGCCAAAGCATTAACATTGCCTAAGAGTTTGAATGAAAGTCCCGACAATAATGTAAGTGTATTGAAAGTGATGCTAGATGAAAAAGAAAAATACATAGATATGTTGGAGGAGAAAACTGTTATGCTAAAGCAAGAAAATATGGACCTGAAAACTAAATTGACCCTTTTGACTAATGAGGAAGTCAACAGTTGGCTTAAGGAAAAAGTAGAGCTTTTGAATCGTGAAAAAGCACGCATCGAGGAAGATTTGAATACGGAAATAGCTCGTCGAACAGAGATGGAACAATCATTCGCTGAACTTAGAGGGTGAGTTCTTTATTTTTATTGAATCCCATAATTCGTAAACAGTGGTCTAAATATTAAAATTATTTTTTAGATCAACTATGGAAGCAAGTACTTTGCCACGATCTAAGTCCAGTGGATCAAGCCATCGTTATGTTGTTCTTGAATCTTGTTCGAAGGGAGACATTGTATTTGTCGTTTGGAGCATGCGACATTTTCAATTTATGGTCGTACAAGATTCAGCTAGTTTGTACTTTGTGCATGGAGATAGTTTAAGTGCGCTAAATTTGCGTCTGCCAGGACCTGGCGAACTGGAGATGCCATCACCGTTTTACGCCTTAGGACGAGTTGTCCATAAAGAATACTGTCAAGCAAGAAAGGTATTTTTTAACATTTCTACATCCCTATGTAATGTTCTTTTTTTTAACAATTGCGTTTTTGCTATTTTTAAGGATGAAAACCGTTATAGAGTTAACAGGGGCTCTAAGTTTTATCGCATCAAACTTGAAGCACTTTCTCGTAATGAATCCAAATGGACTGGCAGACGTGAACGACTTGAATGTAAGTAATTACAAATTAAATTAACTGAATTCATAAATATTCATTGTTATATGTCTCTTTGTCTTTCTTTTATATACAGCGTCATCTTCAAACGCATCAATTAATCGTTCCCTTTCCCAAAACGATTCATGTGACCCACCATCTCTAACACATTTGAGCTTTCTGCGTCAAGCGCCACCGCCATATGATGCTATTGATTTGGGCGGTAGCACAGGAATTAAAGAGCGTACTATTAGTATAACGAGCGTCACCGAAGAAGATGACGAACCAATTTCACTTCTCAGCGAACGTTGTCGCTATATTAGTGTCAGCGAAGAAGAAGAAACTAACCGATCTGTGATAACAGAGCAACCAACGTCATCATACTTTCCCCCGATGGTAAGCCTTACCGAAACTCCAAGCGCTACTTCATCGCCATTCCCTTCATTAAATTATGAAGCAAACGATTCGTCACTCATGTATTTCTCTCTTGACTAAAAAAAAAAAAAATAACACAAAAACACAAACACTCATCAAAACCCTAAACACAATCAAAACATCTATGTATAAAAACGCGATCAAAACTTTGTCAAATTTACCATTTATATTAATTATTTAGGACAATGCATCTGCTTCCTTCCCAACGACTTCTGCTACAACTACTGTCATCGCAGTTGCCACCGCATCTACCCCAAAAACAACAACAACAACTGCCAGCCGCAGTCCAATACCAATTAAAATATTAGCCAACATTGGCAGTTGCTCGTTGGAAAAAGATACCGATGATTCCGATGAATATCGCTCTCTCGAAGCTAAAGACGAAAGCGAATTTCCTCCCATGTCTCAAGATTAATAATTGTTAAACTACAATATTTAATTTAATTATATAGCTTAACGTAGTTTTAACTTCTAGAAAATAGGTGATTTCGTAAATCTTACTTTTATAATCTTATAATTTCTAAACTTCTCAAAAACAAACAAAAAACCACGATTTAGATTTAAGGAAATAATGTATTAGTACATTAAAAAAAATTATTTTTTTAAATTCGACTTTACATAACTTAAAAAAACAATCCGTGAAAAAAAAAAGATATTTAAAACTAAGTGAAAGATGATGGTTGATTTTACAAAAATCAACAGAAATTTAGTTTTCTCCTCGACATAATGTATGATGTTCATTAATTCGTTATTCATGCTTAAAAAGAGTACGTGACATAATGTTTTGTTCCTTGTTTTGTTTTTTGTAACGTCGGTCGTTCATTAAGTAAATGGAAAAACATCGCTAGAGGGTAAGACTATCGAATGTGTCTGCTTCTTTAGTCAACACTTTCGTTTCGGTTAAAATATTCGCCCGTCGAACAGAGCTGTATTATCCGCTTCTTTTTTTTGGATTGTCAGAAGAAGCGGTGATATATCACGGAGACGGATCAACTTAAAACTGGCCCTCATTGCAAGAAAATAAAATGTCCACTGTATACAAAAAAAAAAAAACCTTATGAAGATTATAAGAGAGGGTCAGTGAAATTCATAAAGCATTTGGGTAAGCACTTAAAAATGCTTACCCAAAATTCATTAGAAGATTCTACTCACTTTGTATTCTTTTGAACGTTAATACTCTGCTTACCGTAATGGGTGAGAAACGATTGCTCCAAATTGCGATGAAAAAAAAAAACAGATGCTTAACGAATTTGATCAAATCGAATAACAGAATGGATCTACCGTTTATAAGAAAAATTTTCAAGTTTAATACGCATCGATTATGCTTCGGATGTGTAGTAGTAAACTTCCATCAGAATCTGAAAATTTATCTCAAGGTCGAAAAAGATGGTTGGAAGTATTAGGGAAAATTATATAAAATATTTCAATATTTTTACTAAACTAATGCGTATATGTCGAATTGCTTATTGAATGACCCTCGTATAACATGACTTTCATAAAATTACACTGCCTAGACATTTAATTTTTTTTTCTATTATTTTTTTTATTTCAAATTTCATTTGAAAATATTCTCTTTCAGAATAACGCTGAAAACTCAACCGGTCACCGGATCGGATTATTTACTCTTATCGAGCCACTTATAGCTCCTATTCAAATGTCTATGGACGGCGCTATTCATTGAATTGATTGGTCATTGATTATACATAATAATTTAATCTTCTTCTTTTAGACAAAACAAACTAAAATTATTAAACAAAAAAATCGTCTTTTCCGCTTTTTACTCGTGATAACAAAAAAGAAGATTCATATATCTTCTTTTCTTTTTCTGAAATGTAGCAAAAAAATGTTTAATCAAAAAAATAAATAAAATGAAACAAACAATTTACGAAAATAAAACTTTTTTCTTTTCACAATAGCTCTACTACTAAAGAAAACAAAACCAAAATTAAATCTTTCACACTTAAAGCTATGTATAGACCTTTTTCTAAGTAAACGCTTGTTAGAGTATTTTATAAAATATACGAGTATATTATATATTTTGAGAATAACGTTACGTAGACTTTTTTCTTCTAAGTTCACTGGAAAATAGGCAATGCAATTTTAATAAAAAAAAAAAAATAGTTTAATAAAATGCATAAAAATATAATATGTTGTTGATTAAACACATATGTACATTTATATAAAGCATAATAAATTGTGATATATTAATTGATTTATGGAATGAATGAATGAAATATTTTTTCGAATGGTTATGATGCAAATTAATTTTACATAAATTCAGAATAATTGTAAAAAAAAAACGGATATAAATGGAAATATTTTATGTATTTATTTTTGTGACTGGCAAAGGGTCGGAGAACTGAATTTAAAATAAAATTTAAACAATACAGAAAATAAAAATCAGTTGAATGAAAAAAAAAAAAACAAAACAAAATGCAATATTTTTTTTGCATTTTGTTTGTTAATCATAATTTTGTGAGTACCTGCATGTTTGTTATGCGGGGACACAAAATAATATCGTTTTTAAACCTTTTTTTAAAATTGATTCAAAATGGAAAGAATCATACATCATGCAGTTTTGTCTGAATTACTTGAGCAAAACTTGTTGTAAATTATATATAAATGTATTCATAATAATACTTTAATAGAGATGTAATAATATTTAAAACCAAACAAAATTAAAATTATTAAGTGATGAACGATTTTTTTAATAAACTAAATAATAAAAACAAATTTTAATGTTTTTTTTTTCTTGTTTTTAATTCGCAGGAACATGTTGTTTTTCAAAAGTTGATCAAGATTTCTTTAACTTAAAGTACGAACAAGATTAAAACGTAATTTTTGTTAGATGACACAAACGGATTTATTTTCAGACGATTATGTTCATGAGATATTGGATTGAAGTTCAGAATGCAAGTATAATAAGACCATATTCACGTACGTTGCTGGTTTTTATATTTATGTTTATGATAATTAAAACATTTATCCTAAAGAAGGATATGTCAGGAACATAAAAATCTGAAGGTTTAGGACATTTGAAAAACAAACAAAAATTAATGCTCTGGGAATCACACTAAAAATTTAAACCGTGGAGAGCTTAAACACATGTGTAGTCGTATTTCGAAATTTTCACCAACATTAACAAGGTCCTATGACAAAAAAAAAATTCAATTAGAAATTTTAATGCAAAACTTTCTACATTTTGGTTTAAAAGATTTAAAAATTGGTATCAAGGGAAATTTACTTCAAATACGATATGAAATTTTATTTATTTTGGGAAAACTAAAATGTATGAGGTCAAATATTTTTCCTAGGTATAAAACTTCCAATAAGGAAGATTTTTTAGTTTTTTTTTTTTTTTTTTCAAATAAGGCGATTATTAAATGATTCATCCTAATCTTGAGTTCATTATTTTTTTAAATTTTATTTATCTATTTTTATGTAACTAAAAATCTTTTGCTTTTAAATAATGTAGATACTTCATGTTAAAAGCAAAAAATTATTAAAGAGAAAATACTTAAGACTTCAACAAAAGGATTGACAATCTAGATAATGTTTTAAGATTCCTTTTGTTCTCATTATGAATTATTTAAAACTGCAGTGCCACAATGTTGTAGTGAATGAAAAGTGCATAGCTGATATTTTTGAGCACCAATTTGAGTATACCGGACCGTAGGGTTATAGGAGATAATAATCAGCTTTTCAAGAAACACTGTGCCAAATAAATTGTCCTCATTTTTTTATTTCTTAACTAGAAAAGTACTAGCATCATTGGAATAAGCAGTCGTTCATTACAGACGTATAGTTAAATGAATGTTGTTATTTAAAGAAAAAAAAAACTAAGTTCTTCGAAATTATTTTTAACCATTTAACCAGTCACCGTTAAAATTATTTCTCAGTTAATTCAGTTAATTTTCTGAAGGAAAAGCTTAACTTATTCATAAACTGATCTGTATTGAAAGCTCATTCTGACCATCACAGGAAATGAATTTAATAGTCAAAATTTACTCAACCTCCTTTTGCTCTCTTTTTTTTCGATATACCTACCTATACTTATATTTTTTTTTGTTGAAATGTCAGGGTTGATTGTTGTTTGTTGCAAATTATTAAAGAGCCAAGTGCAATATTGTTCATCTCCCTATTGTTAAACACTCTCTCTATAACAAAAGAATAAAGAAATATCCCAAGATTCCCAAGGGTTGCTCAGGAAAATACGATAGCGTATTTCCTCCCCTATCTAAATACATCTAGACTCTTTCCCAATGCAGCAATGTCAGCCATGGCTTCATCTTCATACCACAAGTGCACAGCACATACATATGTATGTATGTAATTGCCAAAGAGTGAAAGCGTAAGAAACTTCTTTTTTGTTGTTGTTTTATTTTTGTTATTCTTGGTGTTTTTTGGGGAAACAAGGACATTGGAATTTGGAATAAACATTGCGCATAGAAAGAAAACTCTTGTGTACTCATGCGAGAGAGCAAGTGTCTCGTGCCAACAACAAAACCGACGGCAACAACCCCAAAAAATCATATGTGAAGGTTGTTTGCACGCGGTATTCTTGTTCTTGTTGTGTGTTGTTCCCCCTTTCCGGGTGTATATCCCAAACAATGTTCTTGTGCACAGCTGGAAGGATGAACATAGAAGTCGACGACGACGGAGCGGACATCGTCGCAGTCATGTTCACTAGGTGAGCAGAGCAGTAGTTAATGGTGGTGCTTTTGCTTCAGTGCTCAGTCCGCTAGGAAACATCAATACGGATGGATACTAAAAATAGCCAAACATCATCAAGAATTATAAATTCAAGTAGATATTCTGCTCTCATCTCCTCCTACCTACCTACCTACAAATAATTAAGAATAATTTAGTGTTCAAAAAAACAACAAAACGCAACAGACACCACTCATTATATTTAAGTAATTTTAAAAACAGTTTCGTGCGGTTAATAAAAATAAATCGAAAAAAAAACTATTTGAGCTATAAAAGTCTCTAATCAACCACAAGAATGGCAAGCAATTATCGACCGTTTTAAAGGACGTTATGTGAAAAGTTTAGACAACTTCCCACCGTCATTATCAGCCACTGGACTGTGCTGCTTTTATACAGTTCCGCGTTTTTGTTTAGTGTTTTATTTTTGCAATATTTAGTTTCTGCAGATAAAAGTGATTTCAAAAGAAAATAATGAGCTCGGTGAGAGAGAAAATTATTCTGTATCGGTTATAAGCAAGTTGAAAATTTTCACTCATAGATATAAATGAGTTTTTTTGTTTGTTTAATATTTTGAATTTTATAAAAAAAAAAAAAAAAAACAAAATATGTATAAGTAATGAAGTGTATCATTTTAATGTGTAATAAATCTTTTTGAAGACGAACAAAAAAAATATAATATCAATATGAAAATTCCAAAACATTTATGCATATCGCTTTATCCTCAAAATATGATAATATCTTCAAGATTCAGATGCTGCAAAAAATAAAATAATTTAGTGCAATATGGGCATATTGAATGCAATCAGTACCTTTTTAAAGTAGTTTTAAATAAAATTGTTATTTTCTTCCAATTGGAATTAAAAAAAAATTAAAATTAAAACCAACAATATGAGTTCTACGGTTTTAATTCGTATGTGTCTCATTGGCTTTGGAATAACATTTTGTTGTATAGAATGTATACATTTGGGATTGATCAACCCGATTGGTGAGTATTTATTTGCAATATTATTTCATTCAGAGTGATGGCTTTCCAGTTGCACAATTACGCAACAACCCCATGTCCGAATTCCATGTCCCTTCCTTCCCTACAACTTTAACGTGTTGATTTATATACCTAACCTACCCACCTATGGCAATGGAATCCTACTTGTAGAGCAAAAAAAAGAGAGGGATTATACAGGATGAGATATATGAGAGCCTCGTTTTCCCTATGCACACCTGTATTCCGTTTTCCGTATTTTAGTGGATTTGTCTGACATCCAGTCAAGGCAAACAAAAAAGAGTATTTTTTCATTTTTTTTTTGTTGAACCGTTAAGCAGCTGATATTTTTTCTGAATATTTAAATTAATTCGAGGGGGGAGGGGATGTAGCATTTAACTGATGATAATAATCATTGGAGTGTTAAATTTAAAAGCAAACATTTTTTTTAAAAAGCATTATGTCATTTCGGCATCAACAGTTTCTGTATTATCCTATTTATGCTGTTAAAGGACTATGCTAATTAAGGCTGCTTAGCTCATATTTCAACGATGTTCCTTTGGGACCGTTCCACTTGGTGACTACAATATTTGTGTATTGTGGTGGTAATCTTGCCACGGTCATGGTCATTTTTGAGCTTATTGTTCATGAGTCTTTACATTACATACATAAATGTATGTATGTTAATACCTACATATCATTATTCGATCACTTAACATTGAAAAAATAGGATAGAAACTATATGCCGTGTGATGGCGGATGCTTAAATTTTTATATGCAATAATAATAAATTTAAACGATTCCGTGTGTCAACTTGGTTTAATGAAGGTTTTTCAAAAAGTGTTTGGGGTAGTCTCCAGATGGCTTTTAAATTTGTTTGACATTGAGACATTGAGACTTCTTTCCATTTAGAAATTTGAAATGTAACAGCTTGGGCTTCTCATTTGTATTTGTGGCAGAATCTATACAACCTTAAAATAATAGTCTCAGAGGCTCAGCTAGGGGTTGGAGAAAATAAATGTTATTCAATAGAAAACATTCTATCGGAGGAAAACTGAAATCCTTTGTATCTATCGACGAATTCTAGATACTCAAAACCTCGTAAGTCCAAAAATGACCTTTAAATGTATTTCAGATCGAAAAACGTCAGTGAATTACAAAATCTACTTCTCGTTACTGTATTATGATTCCTTTTGCCCCTCTCAACCATCACTTATCCTGGTTTTATGTTCTTAAATAATAATAGTTTCAAGTTTTTTTTTTTTTAAGTGCAAAAAAAATATTTATTAACTTTTATAGAAGTGGTAGAAGAATATGGATGCCATGACACGGAAATAAGACTTACATGCGGTAATTTGGACTCCAAATTGGCAATATTAGAAGCAACATTTACACCAAATTGTACACATGATGAATGTCTACGTTTAGACATGAAAAGGTATAGAGAACTTAATCTTAATGTTTTAAAATTATTATTTAATTAAAAAAAAATTGTTTTTAAGACTTGTTAGAACATTTGCATCAGAAGAAATAGAAGAATCTAAGAATGCAGAAAAAGAAGCAGGTCAAAAGTTCCTCGAAACACTGCGACAAAGTCATTCCAACAATGAGGAAGAAACAGATGTTGAAATATTAGAAGACGGTGATTTTACGAATGGAAAAACAAATCGTAGCAGTAAAACTAATGGTTAAATATACAAATACACATTTTTTATGATAAAGTCAACAAGAATAAACTACCCTTGTGTTATTTATTAGGCCAAAATAAAAATCGAACGTCGCTTCGGTTGGTTTTGGAGCGACTTATAATACGTTACTTGCGTAGAATATCACCCGAAGATGAACTAGAAGGGGGGCGTTTTTCACGTTCTCTGCATAATTCTACGCCAGAAAGTAATAAGCCCATCCCTTCTTCAGGTACAGTTGATATAGTAGTCTACAAAACTTTATGAAATATTAACCACATTTCAACCCCCATATTTTCTAGTAATTCTCAATGAAACTATTGAGACTGCTGAGGACGAGGATATTATCCGAACACAATCAGCTAGACCTCATTGTGAGGAACAAGGAAGACAAATATCTTCTCTCAACAGTTTGGATCTGGAAAAATCCTATAGGAATCAGTCAGCAAACGAATACAATATCCGTAGAGTACTGAATAAAAGGTAAGATAATAATCTTTTTGCTTTTATATGTGCAATATATATAGGTATACTTTAAAGATTATCCTAGTAGAATCGAGCCTGTATATAAAGCTATCCAATTTTTTAGGCTTATTGATTTTTATGCAATTTATGTCCTCTTAAATTCCATCACGCACGTACATCATATTGTGTACTTGCAATTTGCACCCTCAATGTTTTGGATCACGTGAAGGAAAAAAAAGAAGTGCTTAAACCACTCTTGAAGTGTTTTGGTATTTTTCGCCTGTAATAAACAAAAAAATGGGGGAATCCGGCTTTCAACTTGGCAAAACAATGTAATCAAAGAAGACTGAAGGGTTGAAATCATTAGAACGACGCATACACTGCACTGACTTGGTATTTGCAGTGCTATTAAGGAGAATCTAAACAACTTAGGCGATGAATGACAAAGGCGAAAAGGACACATTATTCAAAAACATGACTGTATCGTGCAGTCAAAGTATACCATATATTCAAACATATGTACATACATATGTACATATATACATACATATGTATGTTTGTTTTTTTTTTTTTTTTTTTTTTTAATTATTATTTGATACGCGGAAAAATTAAAAAAAAATTCTGCTTAATGTTTTCATATCACGCAATGTTTAACCTTTAGCAATAATTTCACTTACTTATACTGATGGCCTAGTTTAGTTTTTGTTTTTTTAAAAACCTGCAATTTTAAAAAGTTTATTTTCTATTTATCGTTTCAGATGTTCTGGTAAAAATCACTGCAGTTTTATTTTTGCCATTGACCACCCTTTTGCCAAAGTGTGGGAGGGTGGTGTGGTTCGAGTTAAATACATTTGTATGGAAGGTGAGTTCATTTCAATTGTATTTTCGTTTATATACACGAATATTTTTCTTGTCAACAAACAATATAAATGTACAAAAAAAAACCCAACCCTACTGGGAACTTTATGTCACGGTCTACCAAAATAGAGATTTCACATATTCAATTACAACACATCCCCTTTTAACATTATGACTTCACAGAATTTAGATTTAGTTCAGTTGTGTAGAAGAAAACTTAAAGTTTGTTGAAACAATGTCGTGATTCATATTACGGCGGACAGAAAACTTTTGCCAAAAAAAAACAATGAATTTGAACAATGTACCTATGAACAATCATTATTAATAGAAGATTTGAAGTAAGAATTTTAATTTTTGAAACTCGTACATTAAAAATACAGTCAAAAATTTATTGTAAATACATATGTATCTGTTTGCAAAAAATTTTTTTTAAGACAAATATGTGTTTTTCTTTATAAACGTTAATTGTTTTTTAAAGAAAAGAAAGGGTAGCAGTGGGTAATTAAAAAAAAATATATAATTATACATATCATGCTTGATTCATGACAACTACATACATATGTACATACACACAAAAAGACATAAATATGTATAAAAAGTCGGCGTAGCAGTGAGTAGAAATAAAAAAAAAACACAAATTCGATTTATGTTCAAGAACTCCAGTTTTGTGTAGAAATTATTTAAGGAGAAAACTCATATATAATAAAAGGGGGCATGGTAGTAGGCGGTTTTTACTAATACCAATTTCTAAATGTTCCTGCCGATAGAAAGAACAAATGATGAACACTTCATCAAAATATTTTTTGAATCTATGAATCACAAACATGCATATTAGAAGATATGTACAGTAAGAATAAATTTTGTAACTTTTCCAAATTCTAAGTTATAAAAGTTTGAACTTTTTTTTAATTCTTTTTTTTTTTAGACTTTCGAATAAATCGTTATTGTGGCGAACATTTAACAATAGGCTATGAAATAGATCCAAATATTCAAATTCTCGATGTTAGCAAAGGTGACCCAAAAGCTGAGGCAAGACTTCAGCCACGTGAAACTGCCCTCCACTCACTTAAAATAATTAAGGCTGATAAAATTAATGCTGCAGAGAATCTAAGAAACTTTAATACGAGTGGATCTAGAAAATTAAAACCATCCTCTTTAGCCTCTGTGAAGCAAGAAGAAATCCATGGAGAAGAACAAAAAAGTAGAGTTTATTCTCAGGTAAGAAACAAAAGCACATTTGCATTAAAAAAAAAAAAAAAAAAACTATTCAGGTATTAAATAAAATTTCATTCAAAGGATTTTCGAGTTTTAAAAATTCTTCCAAGTAATCTTGATGATTTCAACGATATAGAAACAATAGGAAATGAAATTTTCTTTAAAAAAGAAGACACATCAACGGAACATATAATGAGTATAAATGAACCAAGTTCGAGTACTTCAAATTATGAAGCAGAAGCTGCTATTTCCAAAGATAAAATTGATAATTTAGATGAAACAGTTAAAATTAATGACATAGACAATAAAACAAAAATTGATAGTGAAAGCGAAAGTGAAAGTGAAAACCTAGAAAATGTTACCATGGTTATACGAAAAGGAGCTCACTATATAGTTTGGTCCAATGCAACTGTAAAAAACATTTCTATCAACCTTGCGGCCAATGAAATAAATCATAAAAATGAATCTAATCCTAATCAAGTTGATTCCTCTACTTCTGTTCCACGAAAAGAATGTAATAAGACAAATTTAACAAATCATCGAACATTCACATCAATTAGTTTTTTTTTCCTAACAGATAAAAATGAGGAAATTGATGAAACCCATGAGGAAATTTCCGAAGAAGATGACAACAGCTCTCGTGTAACATATAACACCATCCAAAGAACATCTTATAGATCGCCATTACTACATGGGTTTGCCATGACTCCAGGATATCCAAAATTCTATATAGGAGAATTTGATTGTCATTGGGACATTCTTGCACCGGAGGGCATACGAATATGGGTAACCATCATAGACAACTCTCTACGATGTAAGTTTTATAAATATTTATTAATTTTCGATATGTGTAACATATTTTTGTCTTTAAAGTTGATGAAATTTGCAAGGATTTTCTTCAAATAGACGATTTCGGTACAAATACTACATTATTTAACAGTTGTACCGAAAGTGTGCAGCCTATTGGAGTAATGAGCTCATCAAATTGGGTTAAGATTATTGTCAAAACAACTTCTAAATTCGCATTCCCAAAAAGGGGAGTATTGTTACATTATACAGGTAAGTTTTTTATTTAATGTTTTGAATTCCTCGATAGGAAAGCTGTAAAAATGGGTTGGATACGATTTAACACCGTTCAAAACTTCGTTTTGAAAATCTAGCATTTTTAAAATAATGCAGACATTTTAACAAAGTTACGACAAGTGTAACTTTGTTAAAATGTCTGCAAAATCGCCTAAAAAAAGTCTTGTAAAGACTCGAAAAAACGCGTGTTGCTTCAAAGCGACACTTTGAAGACAACACAATACACAAAGACAAATAATTATGTCTTAAAATTCTTCCTCAGATTATAATTAATATTAAATTCACCTCTTAATTTGTCTCAATATCAACCCTGTTACATATTCTAGCTGACAGCTGCGTAAATCCACCACTTCCAACTCATGTCAAACTTGTTGAACGAACATCAACCACGGCATTCTACGAATGTCATCCCTCGTTTTTATTCCCCGATTCTGGTTTAAGTACTCGTAAATTAACCTGCAATAATATACACGTTTGGGATAAACTATTACCCGATTGCACTGGTAAGATAAATATCATTTTATTTAATAGTAGTTTCAAAAACTAGTAGATATCAATCATATTCATTTTTATTCATTTAATTTACATTTTTTTTTTTGTTTAGTTCTAAAACAAAAAAATCAATTTATCTTTGTTTGTATCTCTCTATTTTTTGTTTGCTTTAAATAAAACAAATTTTCCATAAAATGCAAATGATGGAAGTTTATTTGACTCCTCCTCTGCTCCACATACTTTATATCCATGCGAGTTTGTACACTTATAAGAAAAGAATTTTATTGATTAGTTAACCTTTATCAACTTAACCTTGTGTACATATCGAAAGTGTTGTTTTATTTTAAAGTTTAAATACAATAATATAAGTAAAAATTAAAATAAATGTACGTTTGTATATAAGAATTATGCCGTTGTACTAGTACCTATGTATATACATAACTACATACATACATATATCTATATATAATATTTCAAATTTGCAGAGCAAGAAAACCTCACTGGGAGTGAAGAAAAATTAACTTTAATTAGCAAGAAACCAGATTTGTCTGTTGTCACAAAAATGCCATCTAAAAACGAAGCTGATATGATGACTGGTACGAAATGGTTACCCATATGTTTGTTTGTTTCAAAAATTATTATGGTTTATTCATATTTTTGTTCATTTAAATACTTATCATTCTTATTTTTTTTTCATTTATTTATGAAGATGTTATCATTCCATGTGTTTTAATTGCCGGCCTATTTATAATCAATGGAGCGATTTTTGCCGTGATCATGAAATACCGAAACAGGTTTGTTGAAATTAAAACAAAAAACTGCTTTTTTTTAACGAGTATTGAAATAAAGAGAAGAATGCACCAGAAAAGCTGTAGATGATGAATCTTAAATAAACCAACTCGCACAAATTTTATGCTTGCCAGTCAGGATCAATCATGCAACGAGATTAGAATATTAACTTTTAGATGGTGAATAAGGGTGATTAAAAAAAAAACAACTTTCTTTTCGAAAATCAACCTAAAGCTGAATTACGAAGCTTAGGTCGAAACTAAATTATCACAAATAGAAAAAAAAAAACAAAACCAGAAAACAGTTAGATAGATATTTTTCATTAAAAAAAAAAATAAAAATCGGTTCTGTTCTTAAAATGTTAAAAATATTAAAAAACAGCAAATATTGAAAACGGCTGGTTCGACCTTATCTCAGACCCCAGTCCGGGTTGATTTTCGATAATAGTTTTTTTTTAATCACCCTTATTATGATCATCATCGCTTAGATATTCGAATTGAAATTTTAAATGCATTTCCTATCTACTGAGTGATGTATTTTTTTCTCAACGCAAGATTTCATCTCTAATGAATGGCCATGACAAAATACTTATATTTTTTTTATGTATATATATTTCAAACAGAAGTAAGATCTTAGAAGAAAGGGGAGTGGAACTTGCCGAGCTGTGAAATTTCATATCTTAAATTACTACTGTAAAAAAATGAACAAAAAAAAATAAACTACCGGAGGCTGTACCTGCTAACCATTCAACAAAAATTACTCATTTTTATATTTTATGTAAAATAATGAGATGCCATAAGGAAACATCAATACAAATACATAATATGGATTTGAAAAAAAAAAGAAAGAAAAACTCAAGGAAAGACACTAACGTACATTTTTAGGATAAGAAAAATTGAAAGCCTTCGATCGAACGAAATTATGTAGTAGAAATTATTGCTATTGTTAGACCAAAGAATTTTTATACTTTTTAAAAAAATAATAATAATAACTGCGCAAATGGTGCTTTATTCTTCAAAACTGCCAAAAATTTAAATCTAAAACTTTATTTTGACCACCAATTCGAAAATATTAAAAAGCATGTGAAACGAAAACGAAGTAATAAAGCATCTATGAATTTAGTTTTGTATATTAAATATGATTTGGGTTTTTTATTACTTTTATACATAATTTTTTTTACTTCACACAAAATATTTAAGAAAGAATAAAAGAAAGTTTGATATCGCATCCAAAAAATATCAACTTAACAGTGTCAAAATAATATCACCCACCCACCAATTTTCATTATGAGTTTTGCATTTTCATATAAAAACAAAAGAATATAAGTCAAATTGTGCCTTATGTGTTCAAAAAAAAAAAACAAGCAATATTAAATATTTTTTCAATTAATTTTGCTTTTCAGCTGCCTAGGCTTTTAACATTGTGAACATTTTTTAGCTTCGTTCCTTGTTAAATTGCTTTGTACAACTTCTATCTGTATAACTCTACGAATAAAAAATTAAAAAAAAATCGAACATAAAACATTGTTAAATGCACAAGCTTTGGAATTACAACAAAATAACAATAAAAACAATGGTAGTGGCTTAATTGATGTTGTTTTAATTTGTTTGTAGTATATTTACTTATTTGGAAGAAAATCTAAATTTGATTTTTTTTGGGAATTTGTAAATCAATTTATTTATACGAATTCTGGTTAATGTAAGTATTAAGCATTTTATGTAAGTCTTGTGAAATAAAAATGTTTGGTTTCAGGGTTTACATCCAACTAGCTACAGCGCCACATTCCTACACCTTATTTAAAAATGGAGCATATTTTAGTATATTGATTTTTGACCCAATTAACATCTTTGGAAGGAGACATTTTCAGTGGTGAATAGAGAACGAAGAGAATTAAAAATCGCGCTTTTGAAATTGTATTTGATTTTCTTTTTAACATTGAAAACCAAATTCTTTTGCAAGGGTTCTTTGCAAAAAAACATTTCTCTAGAAAGCTTTTACATAAAAAAAGAAAGTGTAAGTTAGACCATTTAGGAAACAACATTTTTTATTAATGAATTTACTTTGAGTTAAACCAGTACTGCATATAAATTTATTTTTTAAGTGGTCTTCCCCATTCTAGGTAAAAGACTCAAAACTAATTTATATTTAAATTTGTGAAGGAACTACACATTATAATTAGAAACGGTTTTTTTTATGTTTCGTCTTCCAAAACAAGAGTTTAAAAAATATTTTTTATTGTTCAATTGAAATAAAACAGTTTCTAAAACACGAATAGTAAAAAAGTAGGTTCGATTTTTTTTGAACATGAATGACCTCCCTAATTCCAATTTCAGCCCATAGTCAATAGTACACTAAAATGGTGAAAAAATTTTAATGAGAAAACCATTATTCGCCAATCAAAGCTGTCAGTCATGATCTATAATGTACTATGCTTAAACTGAGGACAACAAAGTACATCTGTTCCTTTACATGCCGAAAACTACCAGTTTTATTTTTTTTACAGGAACTTTGACAGTTTCGGACTAAAATTGTAGAAATGAGCAGTTTTGGGAAGTAAACAAACAAGACTGTTTTAACATTAGGGAATGTCAATATAACACTTCTAGAAAGGTTCTGGAAACGCAAGCGAAACGCTTCTGGATGACAAAAGAACTTAAAATGTATACCATTCAAAAGAGGCTGTGTGTAAATACTAAGATACCAACCCCCCCTTCAAAATTTCGAATACACGTTCATGAAAAACATCCATCACAACAGAGCATCCCAAACCGTTTCCACTTTCCACAAGTTTTTTTTTTTTGCTTCAATGTAAATAATCCCATTTTCACCATTAGTAAGAATGAGTGGACTACATTACAATTATCTGTTGGTCTCATTCTAACTACATTGCTTATGACGTCATTGCGTTGTCAAAAATACGTTTTTGACATTTTTCTTTGAACTTAACTACTTTTCCTACGCTCTATACCTCTGTCTGTCAACTAGAAAACAAAAACAGCGAAAGAACGAAGGAACGGTGGTGGTGTAGAAACAAGGAAACTCAGAAGTCAGAATCACGAATTTTTGTGGAAGAGGTTGACAAATTTACATAACTATTTTTGAAAGTAAAGTCGAAAAAGGGTCATTCTCCAAAACGTATCCAAAATATCTATATTCTAGTCTGGTGGTGATTAAATGCGGTTTTCCAGCGATTCAATAAGCATACTGCGGACATTACTTGACTCACGCAAAACGTTCAGTTTTATTTTATATTTTGTGTAAGCTCTCCAACTTTTTCAATGTATTTTCTTAATAATTATTTTAATAAGCACCCCAAGAAAGGCAATTATTAGAAAAAAAGAATGTGTTAACAATGTGATTGAAATATGAATGATCTATCGATAATTAACTATTTTAGATATAAAACAGGGAATAGGGGTTGGTTTAAAAAAAGAGTGAAAATTTATCTACCAGCGAAATGCATGGATATTTTTTAAAGCAAATGCAAACCTTGGCTTTAAATCAATTGCATTTTTTTTTGTTCATTCTTGCTTCGCTTTAATCGGTGCTTCTTGTGTCATATTTTCGTTGTCATCTTCTGAGATAATTCTAACTAAAGAGCTACGTTGGCATTCTACTACTCTACCTTGTTCTAAAAGTCGACTGCACAAACTGGGCCACTTATGTCAAAAAAGCAAAATAAACTTTTTTTTGTTCTTCATACCTGCCCGACTTGATACGTTTGATTTTATATAAATTCGGGAAGGCTATTTACTTTGGCCGTACAAGTTTCATTATCAGCAGCAGAGTGGCAAAGTGAGCATTTTATAAAGTGTTTTTTTATACCTACTCGAGTCGAGTTTCATACAACGTGAGCTTCCGCAAAACCATTCGCGTTTTTATTTTCTTTCGTCGTTTCTACAGAACCGGTCAGAAGAGAAAAATCTTGCATTTGAGAAAAAGAAATTAAAAAAAAAAAATAATCAGAGATGTAGTTTATCTAATTTTCTCTTGAAAATATTTTTATCTAAAGTGGTAGTGTCAAATATATACATATATTTTTTTTTTTCTTAAAGGTGCTGCTTTTGTCGAATTATAAACATTGTGCTGGAAATATTGCGGGTTATTCAATATTGTGGTTACTTGCCTACGCAATTTGGCAAACAAACAAAATTCTGCTGCACATACTACTCGTCATCAAGGAAAACAACAACAGAAAAATTACAGTCAAGAAAGAAAACATCATAGGATCTGGAGGAAGAGTCATTTGACTATAACCAGCTGCAGCAGTACCAGCAATTTCGAGGTAAATAGCCCACCACTACGGCAGTATCGTCGGCGTCGGAGGAGAAACAAAAGCTCCAACAAAACAAAAACAAACTATACGAGCTTGGAAGATTGTCCTGGTTGTGCCAACATGGCCTGGACGGAGGTTAACACAAATGTAAGATTAATTGGCTGTTTATCAATATCGAATGACATGATTTTGGTTTATTAAGTATTTATTGAATTTTATTGTCATTACTTAAAAAATACTTTTATAAACACACGATGATAACAAAAAATATTTTGCAGTTATCTTTGCACAAATAGAGTACTTTTTGAGATAATATTAAACCATTATCAAATTAAAACCGTCAGTTGCGATTGGCAAGACTTCAACTAACTCATCAACTCAATTACCTTAGACTTTTAAAAACAACTTAAAAAAGACCCTTTAATGTTCTCTTCTGAGACTCTTTCTCTATACTCTTTTATTTTTTAAATTTGTATACTTTTTTATACCTTTACCTGTGGAAATATCATGGGTCGGCGAGACAAAAATTAGGCCCTGGACAAACAATACACGGGCCCATGTACGTTAATTGACAGAATTCAAAATCGTCGAATTAATTGCATTCGTATAAAATGCTATCCAATGCTATTCCAAATAACCTACCAATGGGTGATAGAACCATAGTAAATTGATGAAATTACTCCATTTTTATGTCATTTAAGTATAACAGCGATAACTTTACCCAATCATCTTGTGTCAAAAAATCTATGACTGAAGGTAGCCCAAACAACTTCCTAGAAATATTTTTTGTATTCCAATTCCCGGGCCCCCTGAAAAAACACCGGACCCTTCTTCTTTCTCTTGTCTGCTCTAGGCAAGATTACATCTTGTAATCATTCATTTTAAATATAATATTTTTTTTTCGATTTCCCTCTTCTACTTCACTTTTGATTTTTTATTATATTTCCCCACTCTATACCATTGTATTTAGTATTTTGAAACTCTGTTGCTTGCACAAACAAACCCCGATCGAGGTATACAATAGAGAATAGAGTTGAGCTCTTCCAGCGAGCTACCTAACTGCTGATCATATTCGCTCACCTGTGCTATGAGTCAAAGCAAAATTATGTCTTATCTACTACGGTAGATACGACGACGACGACGACGACGACGACGACAACAATGTTATACGACTCTTAAACTAAAAAAAAAAAACCAACCTATGTCAGCGCGAAAAAATTCAGCTTCATGCTTGGTCGTTGTTGTCGTATTTTTATAACAAATATTTAGCTGTTGTTGCTCATTTTCTACGGCTAGCTCTTGATTTGAGTCGAAATCGAAATATCTAAGACTTAGTTTGTATCTATGCTTACAACGCGTCGGATGGAGAGTTAAGTTTTATTTTTACGAAACATCGCATTGTTTAAAGTACCTACCTACCTACATGTTGAAGAAATCTAATTATGATACACACCTGAAAGATAGGTTTCCGCGCGAGCGTCTGTATGTGTGTGAGAGAGTGTCTGTGCTGTGGTCTGTGAGGTGTAATTTTTTTGATCGTTTTGTTTGTATGTGCGACTGTGCTTTGGATAAAATATAAAAAAGAATTTGTGTCGCCTGAATTTTCTGCCGCACCCAGAAAAATTTCCAACTTTCCTCAAAAAACGTTATTCTAGGGTTTTATATTCCTGTTTGAATAACAAATTTAATATAGATCGTGAAAACACCCCTGAAGTGAATTAGTTGCAATCCGGAAAACACCGTTTCAGTTCTTCAAGCTCTGACTACGTAGCAAAATTGCCATTAAAGTGTATGTAGGTACGCTGAATACGATATGTTGTGATGAAAATGTGGCGTAATGAAAGGAACGTAAGCACTATCCCATCTCTAGGAGCACCCACATCAGGTGGTATTTGGAATGGTGATAAGCAGAATTCATCTGTGCAGCAACGAAGTGCATATTCCCTGCCTCACCCTGGGATCGCAGGCAGCAATATGCGTTATAGAAACACTGAAAGCCCCCCTGCTAGAGGAGGGGGATATATATCGCATGCGTCATCTATGCTCAACATTCCGGAAAACAACGATAACTTAGTGATAAGCTATCGCCAAACAGCTTTACCCCCCAATCGCCAAATAGGGAATGTGGTGGCACCTTCTTATGTAGACAGGAAAAGACCCATGTCCATGTATGATGTTCCGCCAATCAATGGTGGGCCTTTTCCTGACTTTTTTCCACCTGGCAACAGAAACAAAAATGATAGAAATTTACCCGCAAAAGCTGTTCCTTCAAGGAACTTACGCCAAAGTCCTAGTGAATTGGTACGTACATAAAAAAAGTTGTTTAAGTATATTTGCATAAAAATTCTTTTATATACCTACACGTTTATTAATTTATACGAAACCATAAAAATTATGTCACTCGCTATTGGAATGTTATTGAAGAATATGTTTTCGATTCGTTTGGAGGTTATTATCGAATGATAAATCAAATTTTGATTTTTTTTTTTTTCAAACAGAAAGTGGATCCGGAACTTATTTTTACCAAACAAGAACGAATCGGCAAAGGTTCGTTTGGTGAAGTCTTTAAGGGAATCGATAATAGAACTCAACAGGTATGTGCACGTAATTAGACCAACAGATTTATGCCACATCATTTTTTTAGACACATTAAAAAAAATTAACTTAAATTGTGTTGATATTTTTTCTTCAAACAGGTCGTTGCAATAAAAATAATTGATTTAGAGGAAGCTGAAGACGAGATAGAAGATATCCAGCAAGAAATTATGGTTTTGTCGCAATGCGACTCTCCGTATGTTACAAAATATTATGGATCTTATTTAAAGGTTGTAGAGAAAACAAATAATATATTTTTGTTCTTTTTTTAAACGATCCGAATTTAATATAGGGCACGAAATTATGGATTATAATGGAATACTTGGGCGGTGGATCCGCTTTGGATCTAATGAAGGCTGGATCATTTGAAGAAATGCATATAGCGATTATTTTGCGAGAAGTTCTAAAAGGTTTGGATTATTTGCACTCGGAACGAAAGCTTCATCGAGATATAAAAGCTGCGAATGTGTTGCTTAGTGAAATGGGAGATGTTAAATTGGCAGATTTTGGTGTTGCTGGTCAACTAACCAACACAACATCTAAACGAAATACATTCGTTGGTACGCCATTTTGGATGGCTCCGGAAGTTATTAAACAGTCGATGTACGACTCAAAAGCTGATATATGGTCATTAGGTATTACTGCGATTGAATTAGCCAAAGGAGAACCTCCAAATTCTGAGCTACATCCAATGAGAGTTTTATTTTTGATTCCGAAAAATAATCCACCTCAACTAACTGGCAATTATACAAAGTCATTCAAAGATTTTGTTGAGGCCTGTCTAAACAAAGACCCAGAGAACGTAAGCAAAAATACAATTGTACCCCAATAATGATTCAAGTTTATGCATTACAATTTTTTTTTCTTCTGAAAATTAGCGACCGACGGCAAAGGAGCTACTAAAATATCAATTTATTAAGAAAGCTAAGAAAAACTCATATCTTATCGACCTAATAGATCGATACAAAAAATGGAAAACTCAAAAGGGGGAAGAGAGTGAAACTGAGTCGGAAAACTCTGATTCGTAAGTTTTTTTTTTTTTTTATTTAACTAGAGGCGTGTTTTTTTCTCTTTTCTGTAAAGTTTATAAAACAGTTCATTGAATCAAAATTATAATACCATATCATAGCAACAAGACTATAGAGCTTATGAAAATAGTCCCGATAGAATTCTAGGCAATCGATAGACTGTATAGTTGAGTCGCTATGATACGTTATTATTTATTTTGCTTAAAATTCAATAGAAAATACATTCTATATTCAAGCTAATTGTTTTGTTTTTAATAATATTGAACTGTTTTGTTTTTAATAATATTGAACTGTTTTGTAATACTATATAGATTAGATAGATTAGAGAAAAAGAACACGACAAGTTCCTAGCGTTATGTGTTGTAAATTGAGCCTTAAATTGAGTTTAGCGATTGCATTTCATATAATTTTTTTTCCTCAGCAAATAGCATAGCATTGTATGCTCGTCATCCTTTATAGTTTTCAAACTCTTAATTTAATGCGAAAACATACAGTAGAAATTTTTCATAATGAACCCAAAATTAAATAGTATTTTTTCTACAATAGGGAAGACTCAAAACAAGACAGTGATATGGATGAACCTTGGATAATGACTGTAAAAGGACTACATTTCAACAACGTACCGAGCAAATCATCATCAGCCAGTGCTGCATCAGCAAATGCCCAGCTAGACGAAAGTGAAAAACTTATGATGGGTATGTCTAATAAACACCACAATGGATCAAGTATTCTTCAGCCATCGCAACATTCAATAGCGAGTAGCGGACAATCTGCTCGTGATGCCAATTTAAATCATTATAAAGTTTCTTCAGTCCCGCAAAATAAAAGTACTGCATCTAATATATCTGCACCAATGCATCATAGTCAGCAAAGTTCTTTGATCAATAAGCATCAAGATTCCTCACCTACAAGTGCCGGTAGCAGCAGTATGGATGCAAATATGAAAATGGGTATTGATGTAAGCAAAGAAACCGAACGAATACAGCAGAGAATGAATGAAGAGAAGGATCAAGATAGGCGAACATCGAGAGAGGTGAGTGGTAGACGAAATCTATTAAAATTCAGAAAGTGCATATATGTATGTATTTAATGAATCAATATTTTTAGCAAACGCAACTAGAACACTGTGAAGATTCGATGGCAGCACCTTCCAATCAAAGACGGAGTCACAAGGAACACCATTCTGCTTCTAATAGTCAGACAACATCCACTTCTTCGTCCGGTAATAACAACAGCAGTTACAACGGCAATTCTAAAGTTAACGTTAACACAGAAAGGTCTTCGGCGACAGGAACAAGCACAGCATTGAATCCTAACAGCAAAAACGTCAACAGAGTAATTCAAACGAATAGTCCGTGTCTAAACAATTTTCTGTTTCCACTTTTATCAGAGGTAAAGGATTCTATTTTAAATTAATAAGTATGAGTAATATTTTCTATTTCTATTTTTCTAGCTGCAACGTAAACATTCACATTCAAGTAGAAACTCAAACGTATCTGACATAGTGGAATTAAGATCAGCATTCGAAATGGCAGAGCGCGCTAGCCCGGGCATCAGTGATTTGTTCTTGAAAGAAGTAATACATAAACTAGTTCCTGGTTATTCTGAAACCCGAATAAATAACCTGATGGAAAAAGTAGTTCGGTAATTAAAAATATATTAACAAAAAGATTTGTTTGAATAAGAAACGAATTTCTTTTCTTTCAGAAGCAAGAAGTGAGTGTGTAAAAGAGTTATGAATTAAGTTAACAAAATTGTGCAGCGTTTACGTATATATTTAAATATCTACATTTATTAGAATTATTTCAACTATATTATTAATATGAATTAAATTGTTTGTTTTGTTTGGCAATTAATCCCATTTATTGTTGCGTTCGGAGAACATTTTTACTTTCTTAAACACACATTTACAATATTTAATGAACAATAACAATGATAAAATAATTATTGAATTTAAAAAAAAATATTATATCTATTGCAAACAAAAATGATCCAACTATGTGAAGTTGTAAATTTTGTTAAAAAGAAGAGAATTAAAAAAAACACCACCTTGACAAATTTAAACTAATCTATAAGAATTAATATTAATTTGTTTTCCCGTTTTTTTTTTTTGCTTTTTTGTTGTATTATCCATTACATTTTATATAATTTGTCTATCGATTATTATTATTGAATTATGTATAATATAGGAGATTTGAATAAAATATATGTAAATAAATATATTTAAAAAGAAATAAACATAAATATATAGATTAATTTAAAATTTAAAAGTTGTGTGTTTTGGCAAATAAATTGTTAACAAATGATATCTTAATAACTTTTGTTAATATAAGAATTAAGAAACCTAGGCACCCTTAAGTTGAAATTGTGAAGAAAACAAATTACTTTCGAAAATTACTTGGAAAAGGCCTTGAACGCGAGAAACTCGGCATACCTATACTGTTTTCGCTTAGTAGTGGTAACGAGAGTTCATTGTGAAGGAGAAGTACCTTATTATAATTGTAATCTTCTAAACACCAATCCCAATTTAATTCATACCTTAAATTTAAAGGAAAAATAAAAACCACTCACCAATTCTCTATAAATAGACTTCTTTAATCATCTTTTGATTTGATAATCTTGAGTAGGTGTCTTCAGATTTTCTAGTTTGTACTGTTCAATTTTTATTTTATTTATCTTTAAAAAGAAGAAACAATAAATAAAACAAATGCCTGTTATTCTGGCATTATTTCTGTCAACATACCTAGTTATGTATGTTTAAAAAAATAATTCAGTTGAATTCTTTTGGAACATGAAGATATCGACACATTGCTTACAAAATTATGTATGTTTTTGTGTGATTCAAAGACCAGGGATATTTCAGATACCGAAGCAGTTAATTGTGCCGCATTTCTGGTACTAAGGAAGAATTCCTTACTTTCTTTCAAGCTAGGTAGGATTTTATTTAACAAACACCATTTCATCCAATTTCAATTCCTTGTACCATTTTATCCACGTCTTTTAAACTTTTTTCTAGAAAATATTAAAAAAAAAAAACAATAATTACAGTGGAAATAAGGATATTATAATCTCCGCATGTTATACAAGAAAAGTAAAATGTATTTCATGGCTGCAAGAGATGTAAGAATTTTAAAAAATTTACAAAATAATATTAGTAGGTAATTATTTTTTTAAACATGCGCAAACAAGAATGAACATGAAAACTTGAATGGGTGTAGTGTACTGTTACAAAAAGTACAAATCGGATAAACGGGTTTGTCAGAAAATTGTATATTTCCTGCCGAGCCGACCAGCAACACCATTTGAATTGAAAAGATATTGTATTACTTACCTACCAAGTAAAGTAAGAAAAGATCACCCAAGAATAATTCACTTTTTCCCGATTGCAAAAAAAAACACGATAAAACGATTTTATTGCAGACTTCGTATGAAGCTCAACAGAAAGTCTACGGTAATTAGCCTTTCGAACGTTTAAGAATTGACCAATAACGATTTTAAACAAGATAACACACATAAAAGCCGCAAAATTACACGATTTAAAAACACTAATCTCCAATCCAGACCGATACCCTACATTTTATTTTACCTTGATGCCCGACGCCCACTGATTGGCGAATGAAATGACGATGTAAAATCTAAAATCACAGATCGCACCATAGAGATAGATAATGCATGTCCTCTCTCTATAGGGTCAACAACAGGTGTGTGACACGAACAAAATGACACACATACACTTTCATTTTCTATGAACAAATTTTCATTCATAGCGCTGTTTATGTATACACATCTATAAAGGCAAAAACTATCTGGACACATACACTCTCATTCTCCATGAGAACATTCTTCGTTGGAATGAAACAGCAATGCATTAACGCACTTTGCTCTAAAGGTGTTATTGTTGTTATTTCTCTACATAATTCGAACGTCATAATAATAATTTTAAACTAAAATAAATACATATACATATATGTACATACATATGTACCAAAACAAAAGAAATTATCGTTCTTGTTTTTAGTAGAATGAAATCCAATTGGAAGTTTTTTTGGGACCTAAGTGTCCAAGTTTATGCGTTTCGCCCAGGCCAGGCACCACAGTGGAGTTCATTGTTCCTTATAGCAGGAAGATAGTTTAGAAAGTCAAAAGCATCACATGTGTTACTCTTCGCACACACTACCACGCTCCCTTTTTTATATTATAATTGTATCCTATTTTATATCTGTGATTCGTTATTACTTTACATCCATAGAAAATTAAAATTTCGTAATTAAAATCTACTGATTAACGCTAACGCATGACAAATATTTTTTTTTAAGTCCGCTTGACACCCACTTTTCTTATATTTGACTTCTTCCTCTATTTTAAAATTTATTATAGCCTTAAGGTCTACTTTTCGCATGCAAAAAAGTTTAAAAAAAAGTTGTTATTCGAAGCAATTGGTTCTCAGTCAGTCGCGTTCAAAACATGACAATTTACATCTGAAAATTCAGATTCCTAAATTTTTCTGGGTTTTGAGTGGGCAGCTGTCATAAGCAACCATTAAAAGCTTAAAAAATTCAGTAATCTGAATTTTCATACGTAAATTGTCTGTGTATTGCGAATTTAAATTTAAAGTTGAAGTTTCTATTCAATGTAGATTGATATTTTAAAAGCTATTAGTAACTTACTTGAGGAGTACGCTTTCAACGCATATTGCATTAGCTTATACCAGCTGGCCCACTTGCTTAAAAAGCCAGAGCGGTACGTTTATTTGATCCGAGAAATATAATGAATGCATTTGTGTGTAAGTCAATTAATTGTTAATGTTTTTATTATCATAGATATACTATTTATGTACAAAAATATTTACATACAAGAATCATTTCCTTTCACATCATTACACATTACAATAATTTCAAATTAACTACATAATATTATATTCGCTTCATAATTTTTTGTTGTCAGTTATTTTTTTTTGTCAGTAAAATTCGTCTAATTGGGTATTACATACATACATTAACAAAGATTTAATAATTAACAAAATAAATTATAATATTCATTGATTTGTAACCTAAATATTTCTTTTTCCTATGTATCCATTCATGTGCGATCTGATAAAATCATTTTTTTGTTTTTGTTTTGGTCGGCACATTCAGATGATTAATATCACGAAAGAATAACAATTAGTTTGTTTGGGGACAAGGGATGCCTTTCTTCTCCTCATTGTTAGTGTCGTTGGTTTGACAATTTTTCTGGAATTTCAAAGCTTTTATCTTCTCTGCCGTGCACTCGAGCGCTGATTTGAGATCGTTGAAAACGGGAACACCTTGCCTTTTAGCCAAATCAATAAGGTATGATCTGCCTCGGTTGTAGTCCTTAATTGCGGTTGGAGTCAGCTGAAAACAGAAGGTGAAACAGAGTTTATAATATTCCTTCTTGTAGATTTTATATTAATTTTGAATAAAACCTACTTTTTCTTGTCCTAATACGCAATTTTCGGGAAGCATTTGCACGCAAAGTACAACATTATACATCAGGCCGATGCAATGAGCTGCAAGTGTCATAGGTGCGAGTGACCTCGTCTCGTTTGTTATAACGAACAAAAGCACTCGACTGGAATCCATCAAGGATGGGTTATAGAGATTCGGGCGTATATTTAGCGGCCAATTTGTGGATTCTAAGTGGCTGGTTGGATCGTCGTTTGCACTATTGTGAGCTTTTTCTCGTTCCATTTTCCGCAATAAGTGTCCAGTAATAGGTTTTTCCTCTGCTTTCGCTCCCTGGGAATTCGAATCCTCAAATGATTTGTCCGGTAAATCAAGCTGGGACGGCTGAATACTCTCGTGCAACGCAGGTAAATGGAACGTTATTTTCTTGGATTTTAAATAAGGCATAGCATAATTTTGTCGCCATTTGGTTCGCAAAAAGCAACTTCCTCCCAAATATACATCACGTATTTCAAAACTAGAAAATGCAGAATCTCCACTACAGTGGATCGAATTTATTGAGCTGTCACTGCTTGAAAATACCGAATCATTTGAATCACTCTCTTCTTCTGTTGTATTGTTTTCACTACAACAACTGTTAATCGACATCATAAGCTCGACGTTGACGAGCATTTTTGAGCATTGTCCTATTTGTGTTGAGCGAGATTTAGCTATCACCCCCATTGAATCAGAAGGTTGAGGAGAAGAAGTTCCACTATCTCTATTACGGGTTCCGAAATCGCTATGGCGTTCATCGCCGCCAGGTACACTTGTGTTACTACTTGTCTTAAAGATGTGTTTCGTGAAGAAGTTTATTGTGATGTTTTCATCTCCAGGACGGTAATGAAATCCTAATAAAGAATAAAAAATACACACACACAAAATTAGTTCCATAAAATATACGTGCTCACTTAATACGTACCTTGCAAATTCGCCAAAAAAACTGGAGGTGGCGGTACATTAGTTCCTTTAATTGGCGATATGCATCCACTTTCATGTATCTCTTGTTGCAATACTGACAAATAAGCTGCCAAAATACAAAATTGATCAAAATCAATTTGAAACTCATTTCTTTTTGCATTAACAGAAGGCATTTTCGGCATTGTTGTTTCTTTTTTCAATAAGTTTTTGTTTCGAGTTGTACATTTTGCTGTCGTCGTAGAGGGCTTGGGTGATTCTACCTCCATGAAAGATGATGGAGACATCTCTAAGGATTCACGCTGAGATAAAATGACATTCTTAAGATTTTCTATTGTTAAAAGACTCTGTGCATATCCCAAAATCGAAAGAGCCCGTTGACATTGTTCCAACGAGATAAACTCTTTCATTGCGTTTACTCTATCAAAAGCTCCACGTACTACTCTGTAGAGATAAGTTGAAAATTATTTTAAACTTAAGTATAAGTAGGCAACTTACATTAAAATCGAGGCAATATTCGATGGTGGATCGCGAATTCCGGCTAAAATTTCTTTAGTTCTTTGCAAACCTGATGGGATGTTATCCAAAACAGGCAGCCCCCTTCGAGTTACTAACTCTCGCAGCATTTGCTGGTTCCTCGTCAAGTCAATATATTCTCTAATGAAGGGGAAAATAATAATTATGTACAACCCTCTTCAATAGCAATAAACATTTTCCTTACTGGTGCGATAGAGGTTCATTAAGTATAAACTGATCTGGCTTGTATGGATGCAGCACCAGTACTAGTTGTTGGCAATTCTGACCTGCAATGTGAGCTGCTTCGATGGCACCAGCAGACGCCCTTGTTTCCGAATCCATCACAAAGAACAGTACTCTTGCCTTTTCCTTGGCTCGATGTTCCAATTCAATTAAATCTGGTGTCCAATCAGATACTTGCTGTTTTACAAATTCCTTATTTATCAAAATATTTAAATATTCGTTGTATACTTACTGGATTATAAAAAGAAATTCCAAGTGATTCAAGGGCTGGTATAGCGACATCTTTTCTCCAAGTTGTTGGATTACATGAGCCTCCTAAGAAAACCTCAACTGGTGTTCCGGTGTCACTCGAAGTAGGCACAGATGATGCAGAGGTGTGTTCCAGATCAGGCTTTTTATTTCGTTCGCCTGCTTTTGTGGTTTTATGACGTGATCTTTGAGTTCTTTTTTCTGAATCTGAAGTCACAGGATCGCTATCCGTACTGTTGTCATCATCGCAAGCATTAAGGATGTGTAATTTCTCATTTATCGGCGTAAAACTTGATGTTCTAAAAATAATAATATACAAAAAAAATTTTACCAACTACATACATATTTTTAATCATTGAATGAATTAACCTGAAACGTTTTAAATCAGCTGCCAGAACGCAAAATTCGCCAAATGTTAATCCGTGCCATTGGCGGCTGCCTTTTCGGGCAAACATCTTTGCCGTTTTTAGCATTTCGCTAACTAGAATCAGAACATAAACATTACTTAAAAGATCATTCCAATTTTAATTTAACAATCTATTTACTTTGTCTCTCACTCGGATTGAATTGAAGCTCGTGGAATAACTCTTGTACACGCTCGGCTGGCACTACATTGCATCTTGCCTTAGCTCGCCATGCATTTAATGCTTCACTGCGGGTAGAAAAAAAAAAGAAACAAAACAAAAAAGCCATCTTCATCTATTAGTTGAATATTTTATTTATGTGTGTAAAATGATGTTCTTATAATTTATTTAAGTAAAGTACTCAATTTAATTAATTGTAAGTGTTTTGTCTAATAAAACTTGATTATAGACTTAAATGAAACGCTTTTAAGTGACATTTATTATCATCACAAATATGAAAAAGCTGCCTATTTTCCATAAAACAAACTGATTGTTAACTTAATAAACGATAAACTGCTTAGTTTTGTTTTAACAGTGGGTTATTTTATGTTTTTAATTTATGACACTCTCTTACTGAATATGAGCGTTTGAAAAATAATATCCTTGCTCAGATTGCTCAGTAGTGCCCCATTTGATATTAATAAAATATTTGAGAATAATTTATGGAATTTAAAGAAGAAGTAGATTTACTATTAGATATGTCACATTTTGTGTCTTAAAAAGCCAAATACTTTCATTAACTGACTACTTTCAAAAAGAATAATTTCCCATCAGGCAACAGATTTAACAAAACTGCAAAAAAACAGCGAATAAAAACAACAGTCTATAAAATCTAAACAAAATAAAATGAAAAAATGTTTGTTTTTTTATTGAACTTAGAATAAATGCACTAAAGAAGCAAACAAGATGAGAAAAAGGATCCTCTTCATCTGCAAATGAAGATCATGAATTGCTTGTGGATTTTTTGCAATGTTCACTCAAAATAAAAGACCTCAGGTGGAAAAATTCCTTGCAGTTATTTTGCATTATTTACGACTCATCGGTTTATGCTAGGCACAGCAAACAGACAAAATAGCTGCTTCAACATTAAGTGATGCTCGATTTAATTCTCGAGTTCGACGTTTTACACAGGAAAAAAGTAGTTCTTTTTATCATACAACAGGTAAAAGAAAAAGTTTATAGGTAGAAGTTTTTTTTTTTTTTTTTTAATATTGTCTAATTAAGTGGACCGCACTGTTTTATGTTTGAGTTGCTGTTCATTCACTATCGATCGATATTTAAATCACCACAATCGTATAAATGGTTATAAATAAACAGACAAAAAAATAATGGTCGACGTTTTTGTTGTTGCATCAAATTATAATGAAATTTTCGCATCAACCAAACACAAATTGAGATGAACAAATAAAGAGAACATTCAAAAGTTTTCTCTTAAAAATCAAAATATAAATAAGGCACTCTTACATGATGGCTGTGGAGTGGAGTTCAATGTTTTTGTCAACGATATTTCCGCGCGTTTGGTTTATAATGAATGAAAAGTTTACGATGAAATCATCGTCGCATCAGTATTATAAAGGACTGCTTCTATACAGAAAACTTTATATTACTACTCTCATCCCCTTTTTAAACATAATAGGTACTCTTTAGTTTTTAGACTACAAAATAATATCAAAATCGGTAATATTGCAAAATATGGTAACTTGATTACACCACTATACAGCTTGCGCCTACTTCATTTTTATTAATTTTTTTAACTAGCAGGTAGGCGATGAAAAACCATTAGAGAGACAAGTTTCCAAAGATCGCTCCCTGATCGTGGGCATCAAACACTCAAATTACTGCTGTAGTACCCCATTTTCATTTAAAAATGTTTTTCTTTGCCGAATGCTGAAGAATGTTTTCATAAATAAAATATCATATACAAACTTAATCTAAAAATATCTTCATGGCAGCAGTTCAAAATGCGATACAAAAGAGGCTGCGTCTATAATATTGTGAAGTCATGTTCAAACCAAATTCGGAAACGCATTTATAATTCAAAAATAGTGATGATGAGTAGTGTTAATGGGGCGACTATAACAGGTTGTTTCTATTTTTTTTTGTGTGGATTAGTTTTGGTTGTTGCTTTGATAAATTACGTTTAAGCTTATTCTGGTGACACAACTTTTTTTAAAGTAAAAAATATTAATGTTGATTAGCTTAAAGTTAATTCAGAGTTTAACTTTCATTTGGCAGTATATGGTCAAACAAAGTATTTGTTTGCAATACCAAGGTTAAATACCATTTAAGATGAATCAACATATAATATTGAATTTAAAATGGTTGCTCAAATTTTTGATAAAAATTGTTGGATACATTTTTATATATTGGTCATACTTAAGAAAACTAAAAGACTTCTTACCACCGAAATGAAGGCAATCAAAAAATTGTTTTCCATAGAATATGAAAGTTAGACTGAAACTTTTTGGTGAATAATTGTGTTTGTATAACTGAGAATATTACATATACAGTGCTGCCAAAAACATTCCGGATTTTTTCCCATAGTAATGATTTTCTTAATACCAAGTAGAAAACTAACAACTTTCCATAAGTTTTTTAATAATTTGTAAAGAGTATGAGACAAGTTAATAATAACCTTAAAAATTTAATGCTACGATGACAAGAACAATAAAAAAAAAATATTTTATAAAGTTACTCAGTAACATGCCTGTGCAAAACTAACCGGATTTCAAGAAGATTGCGAATCTCGATGTTAAAGTAACGGTTTTTTTGAGTCTTTTGACTCAAGCCGTAGATTAAAACGTTTTTACAAGTTGAGAGCTGTGTAAGTTGAAATTATATAGCGCATAAAATGGCTAAAAAACGTTATAGCAACGCGATTCGATACGAAATAATAGAAAAGTTCCAAGCCGGTATAAAACAAAAAGTAATCGCTGAAATCTTAAAAATTCCAACGTCAACGGTTTGCGACATCATTAAAAAATTTAAAAGTGGAATATCAGTAGAAGCAGAGCATTTTGGTGGACGCCCTCGCAAAACAACAATTAAAACTGATAGGCGCATAAAGAATTTCGTGCTTAAAGACCCTTTTGCGACTTCAAAGACAATTTGTGATGAACTTAATCTACCTTTAGGGCCAAGTACGGGCAGGAAGCGTTTAAGAGATTTCGGTCTTTTTGCATTTCGACCAGCTAAAAAACCTCTTCTTACTGCTAAACATCGTAAAAAAAGGTAATCCGTAAAAGGTATTTGGGAAAGACTTAAAATTCCTAATCAAAACATTTAACCCAGGGTTGAATTTGCAAAAAATCATCTTAACTGGTCTTTAAGCAAATGGAGGAGTGTGCTTTTCAGTGATGAAAGCAAATTCAACTTATTTTACTCCTATGGTGCAAGGACAGTGAGGCGCTCAAAAGGTACGCGATTAAAGCCTGCAAATGTACTCCCTACAGTTAAGCACGGTGGAGCCTCGGTGATGGTTTGGGGCTGTTTTTCAGGAGCAGGCTGCGGTCCTATACACCAAATCACAGGAATTATGGACCGTTTCCAATATAGCGACATTTTGGAGTCAGTAATGCTTCCATACGCAGAGGAAGAAATGCCTCTGCGTTGGGTTTTTCAGCAGGATAATGACCCCAAACATTCTTCAAAGCTGCTAAAAGAGTGGTTTGCAACTAAAAATATTCGTGTCTTAGAATGCCCATCTCAATCACCCGATTTAAACCCGATAGAAAACTTGTGGGCCATTTTAAAAAGGCGGGTTGGGAAAAAAAAGCACACGTCAACAACTTCTCTTTTTGCAGCTTTGAAAAATGAATGGGAGAATGTTCCTGCTTCTGTTTTCGAGAATTTAATCCAGTCAATGCCTCGTCGATGACGAGCTGTGATAAAAAATAGGGGTTACTGTACAAAATATTAAATAAATAATAAAAGTTAATTGAAAAAAAAAAAAATAGCCGGTTAGTTTGTCACATTAAAATTTTGAATTAACTTTAATTTTTTGAATTTTTTTTTGTTTTGATGGATAAAGTTCCATGGTTTTTGTTTCAAATAATAAAATTGTTCAATAAAAATGGGAAAAAATTGCAAACATTTGATTTTTTCATTTTTATATCACAAACCAACAATCAATGAAGTTTACCAAAAAAAATTCGGAATGTTTTTGACACCACTGTACCTATAGAAATTCATTCACTCAGCAATGAGGTTAAATATTTAAATGCCACTCAATCGACAGATATACTAGGTATCTTCCCAACAGAAACAAAATGCCCTTGGGTGGCCAAACAAATTCTGGCCAGATGGAGTCTTAAATAGGACGTGTTTGATGAATTTTTTCGGCATAACTAAGCTTAGGTTTTAGATAAAAACCATACTCAAACTGTAGACCTCATCGATGTAGATTGACACGTATTTTTGTTTTATTTGTTCTATTATCATATTTTATTTTTTTTTTAATTTTATTTAAAAGTCAAAAATTTGTTTTATTCCTTTTTTTTTTGAGAAACCAGCAAACGGTTCTGAAAACTATTTTTCTTAAAAATACCTTAAGAAAGTCTTTTAACAAGAAACAAATTCATTTAAAAAAATCTGATCATTTACATATTTTTTTATTAGATTTGACCTATGTAGTTATGTTTGCCTGTATAACAGTTGCCATAAAAGGAAATCTTAATTTCTTCGAAAACACTTGCAACGAATAAAAAGCAGAAATGGCCTAAAAAAAACTATTTTGTATTTTCGACTTATTAATTTTGATAATTTTTGTTTTACTCAAGAACTTATAAATAGTATTGTAGATATCTGTAGTAATATTGCATAACAAAATCTAAACACATAATATACATATAAGAAATAATTAATAACTATAGAAAACAGGTTAGGGTTATTTTTGTTGATTATGATTTTAAGTGTTTATATTATTAAAATTGGCAACCTTTAATTTTTTTTATGTTTGAGTAAAGATTTATTTTCAGATAAGAAATCTAAAAAAATTCGTATCAAATAAAGAATGTCGTATATGTATTTTGAATCATGTGTTTAGTTGAACTCAACTTAAAAAAAAGAAATACCGGTTTTTATTTAATATTTAGAAAGCTTAATAAGCATTAAACATTAAACTGTATTCACAACAACAAGAAGTACCTGTATATTTTTGTTTACTAAAAATAATATTAAAAATTAAACAATCATGCCATTGATTTAAACGAATATATGTACTTAAATAACAGTGACAACATCTTAAACCATGTAAAACCATCAACAAAAAGAAAGTAAAACAAAAAGAAACGTTTGTCTTTTTCCTTCACAATAGCCAAACATGCATTAGATACACAGAAGAAAACCATCGGCACCAGAGACTTGTTTATTCCAACAAGAGCCAACAACAAACCGCTAAATCGAATCGAATCGAAGATGAGGTCATAACTAATAATAAAACTGACTTGATGGTAGTGGGCTAAGAGAAAAACAGCTGAGTCGATATTGAGTAGTATACATTTTGTTGGTCCGGGTAGCTCTCTTTTTTTTGGTATTTTAAAATCCAAATGAAAAGAGATCGATCGACGATGACGATGATGATGGTGGAATAAACAAACAAACAAACAGCAACAGCCAGTCAGTCCCATTCACAAGCTACTCACAAGCACTAACGTTGACGTTGGTTGAGGCTTGGAGTAATAGGAACCAAAAGCTAAGCACGCCATATCCCTTACCCGGAATATGAATTTGCCATTACACGAAGTCTATTATAAAACTCGTGCAGTGTTTATCCAACATCCAAATTGGCGGCTTTAGCTCTAGAAAAGGCGATAGGCTGAATATGACTAAATATGTATGTATGTAACGATTATAATGTATGTTTAGCAACAAACTTGTAGATGTTTGCTATCTAGCTCTAGGGAGATATCGATTAAATGCGAATAAATATACCATCACTAAAAATACTCAATGCATAATCGGTGGTGAGAGGAGCTCGTTCGTTGGTTCGTTCACACAACAAACTTGCCCAAGTACTTCAGAGTTCAGAGCCTATCCACTCTTCCAACCTTCCGTTGTCGGCGTCGCCGCGCTGTCAAGCGATTCAACTGTATGGAAGAACTGAACAATGTAAAAACATCATTTAATGATGTCATTGACAAAAGTAGACTTCTTATTATAAGCCAATCTAATATGCATTTTGTTTAGTCTCTCCACGGGTTGATTTAGAACCGGCGCGCGGCTACACGGTGACAAACATAATACCAGAAGATGAATTAAAAATGACCTGATGCCCAGCTAGTCTCTCTTATGTGGCACTATAAAATAATCTAAAGGTTATCAAGCTGATTTCAATAAATAAATTGCGTATAGATTGACTTAGAGAAGGTATAAAAATAAACAATTAGTAATTTGTCATCTAGCTATTTTCATTTTCTTATAGGGAGGTGAATAAGAAAAAAAAAAACAAATTTCATTTTCAGAGACAAAGGACATTGAAATTACACTACACATCCCATACGTTACCGTAAATGGGGATATTAAAAGCTACAATTTCCGATGAACAAGGAAAACATCTTTTGTTTGTAAACAGAAATAAAAATTAAAAAAAAAAAAAATACGACGACGAACAACAACATTCACCACAATGTCATGAGAAATAAAATGCATTCCACCGCACTTCCGTCTTGCATTGCATTAAGTTCATTGCAGACGCAATGTCGACTGCGGGGTGTCATGTGGAACAAATAATGTTGTTGCGTCTCGGCATAAGCTTTTAAACATGAGCAGCATTTAATTTGTGCTGATCGAATGAATTTATTTTTTTTGTCATTACTTTTTTCTTTTTACTTTAATTGAGGCATAATATTATGTGTTTCAAAACTACTCAATAAATCCGATTGTCAATTTTTCCTTCATAAGGAAATCAAGGTTGGACGACGATTTTTCTTTCATTATTGTTATATTTTTAAAAATGTAATAAAAAAAAGTTGTTATACAGTTTTGAAGGGATGCTAGGAGAAATAAAATCGTGAAAACTAATACAATGTAATTTAAGATTTTTCCCTTGTGATTTTGATTTTTTTTTCTTTCCGTTGATATTGAATTTTTTGTTTTGCGTTTTTCATTCACGATATTCTGGTGACATATAAAATTTAAGCTTTTTGGATGTACAATGATCTTTATGTTAAATTCATATAAATTCTCTATTCATGTGACTTTGTTAGAATTACCAATGATAGAAGTTAAATGTATTAGTGAATTCAAAATCTACTCTTAAATGAAATGAAATCGAAAAGAAAAACACTTCCCGAAATTCTTTTAAACCCAGACTGAGATTTTGCTGAACTGGAAAGGGAAATTTCGTCATTTTATGGCGTCCGCTTTATTTTGTGAACAACTTTTCTTTTAGTACGGATATGGGTTTTGTACTGAAATTCATGTAAAGAAATTTAGAGTACGAAAACCGGCCTACTGCTTGAATAAAATCTTAGCTAAATACGTTGCCGCTCTAAAATATTTTTTACCTAAATAAGCAATGATAAAACATTGTTTTTTAATAAACTACTTCTACTTCCATAAAGAACAAAATAATAACGAGATACTGCCTTTTTTGATGAAGCGCCAAATTCTTCAAGAATACCTCTTGTCATGATAAAGAGCCTGTCATCTTAGCCGCTCGGATTTGGCAGAAAATTAAGGGTCCCTCCATTCCTACATACTAACACTAACATAAAGGAATGTCTGTCACCCCATCAAATATCGTGCCATATAAATCTAGTAAATAGAGCCTAAGCGAAACTTAATAAATGGTGTTAATTGAAGGACCATTATGTTCTGTGTATAATACCTACACAATAAAATCAGCAATTACCGTACAAAAAAGTCTAGAAAATGTTATGTTGGTAAAGTTAATAAAGTCATTGATGAAACTAACAATACGAGACTCCAAAATTAAAAGTTACGATAATTCAAAAAATAATAAATAAAATATTTTCTTAATTTTAAAAGTTTAAAAAAAATAAAAGTTACAAAACAAAATAATTAAAATCAAATAAATTAAATTAGGAATAACATAATAGTAAAAGAAAAAACCTACCCAATAAAATATCTTGCTTCAACTGTTGGTGCTTCTCGCGGATTGTTAACATTTAAAGTTTGAGGCCGCACCGATGCCATCATAGCCGAAGTCGAACTGCTGCGGTATGTCGCGGTGGTTGTGGTCGTAGTTAATATGCTGCACTCAGTTGTTGATCGAACAAGAGTATCGGAAGACTTGGTTTTCTTCGTGGATCCCATGATTTCTTTGTACTTAATTGAATTTATAGTTTATCACAATTGAAACTCTGGTTTTTGTCGTGTTTCCGTTTTTATTTAAAATAAATTATGCTTAAAGATGTAAATTGCAAAGTGAAACCCGAATTTAAAATTTTAAAAGCAAGACTTTATTTGCAACACCCAGCGACAACAAGACAAGATTGCCTCGGGTTTAGGAATTTTCATATTTTGTATATGTTTTTTTTTATTCACTCTCTTCGAAGACGATTAAAAATAAACGTCAAATGACAGAATCACACTTCATCTTTTCAAAACTAAACGAAAACAATACTTCTTGCCCCGATGAAAATCTGTTGTATAAAAAAAAAGAATACAAAATAAACATGTTTTTGTTCAATACATACATATACGCAAAAGTAAATAAATTGCTTATTTGCCCGGTAGATAATTTAATTTTATATTTTTAGAAATGATCCACACGTTTCGGAAACACACTGTTCCAAGGTACAAAACACAGAGTCTCTCAGTTAGCGGCGCGTCAGTATAAATTGTATGGGGAGATTTTGTATATACGTGCTTTAAGCGTTAAAGCTACTTCTTTCTTTACCCTTCTTTCAATGATATAATAATATAAATGAATATTGAGCTTAAGTCGTTAAACACAAAACAAAATATATATATAAATAAATAACCTTTACGGAAAACAAACAAAAACTAATAAAATAGGTTGATTCCTATATTTGTAAATCTACACAAATAGCGTCTATGAGCATTTGAAGATATTAAAGTCGTAGAGAGGAGACGTAGAAATTTTATTTATGATTGGCACAATTTTTTTTTAACAATATTCAAACCGCATGCCTTCATTTAATTTTACTAGACTGCAATCAAATCTAATCAAATACGTCAGCACGTGTAATAATCCAAAATATCTTTTGAATTCCATCACTCATACACTGGAGGTTAACATTTGAATTTCAGTCTTTTTTGTTTATTATTAATATGAACATAAAAAAAAAAACAAATAAAGTGAAAAACCTTCTCTTATATATTTCCGATTTGTTGGGATGGTTTGTTTATAGAACCGACGTGTGGTACACACATATAGGTGCGCAGTAATAATAATAATAATTTGGAAATCTTTTCTCGCTTCTTTCTGAGCAATATAGAAACATAGAGTTCATTCACGCGCGGAGATTCACGAAAGACTAACTTAATTTAAATTCTGAATTTTCTTAAAGAGGGGAATTATGAACTCTGATGTCTGGTCGTCATTCCTGTTGCCGACACTCTCTTAAAAAGCACACCCAGTCTCAGCAAACAGTAGGTAGAGTAGAACTCAACTCATCGAGTAAAAAAGCTTAATGATTGGTTTGCGCTTTGTTTTTATTAATTTCTTTACTTAAATGCACATAGATATTCTGAAGTTGTAAGTGAATAATCTTTATACCACAGTGATTGTAAATATGTTTATTCTTTTTATTCTTTTGTGCTTCTCATGTATAAGTTCAATGATGTTTATTTGTTATGATTTCCGTTACGAATTTGATTGTGCTGAAACGAAGTTCTTTAAAAATTTCATGAATCATAAAAATACAGCAAACAGCTTAAATTTGAATCTATTTAACATTTTGTGATTAAGTGACTGTAGTTATTACATTACTTCTTTTGCGACGATGTCGTGGTCTCGGCTGGGAGTAGCAGGACCAAAACGATTCCAGTTGTTGCTTCACACTAATAATATTTAAATAGCCTATCCTAGTCATTTAGTTTCACGGACGGCATCCAGGTGAAGATGCGGGTGTATAGAAAATAATTCCTAGAATGGAACCCACACTTCAAAGTTAGCAGACAAGCATTACACTGGTACCACTTCCCCCAAGCTTCGAATCGTTATATAAGTGTATATATAGCTATCATTTCAATCCAATATTAAAAATAATTGTATGTGAAATGCAGGGCCAGAATGAAATTTTTTTGTGACTAAAAGATGTAGGTAGTTTCGTCATGAGCTTTATTTTATTTAGATTTTAACGATTAAAATATTATAATGTTAGCTTAAATATGACAAATTCTTTTTGAACTGATCTTAATCTGTTACTGTAAGATAGATATATTTACAGAAAAACTGTCTTTCTCGGTTCTTTGCAATGATTTCGAACTAATAGTTGTGTTCGATGAAAAAAATATAGATACGAACAGAGCAAAAAGTACAAGTGCAAAAAAAACTATCAGAAAACGATAGAACAATTTGGAAATTTCTAGGCCAAATTCCTTACATTTGTACTAGGTACCTACCTTATCTTATCGAAATCTGAACTTAAACTTCGAATTTTCCTGAGCGTTATTAAAAAAATAAATTTAAAAAAAAACATTCTGACTAAATAATTAGTACCTACCTACATATATTAGATTTAAATATAAATATTTAGCGTAGTCAAGGGGTGAGAATATTAAGTAATTATGTTTATGACTTTCGACCTTTTGGGCTTATAGGATAAGAATTTAATGACATAATGATTGAAAGTGTAAGTATTCATACTTTTTTTTTGTACTAAAAAGACGTGACTGTTGCACCCGCTTAGACAAATTTTTAACTTGCTTTAAAACAACGTTTGCTTATGACAGCTCATTAATATAAACAATAAAGCTTTGATGTCATCGCTTTAAATTACTATTTGTTTTGTATTACACAAAAGAACTCATGCAAAGAACCAATTTCAGGAAATTAGAAACAAATGAATCACATTGATTTATCACCATTCCTACCTACCTTTGTACTTACCTACCAGCTAGATGTTTGAATAAAACGGAGAAATCTACTTTAACATCTCCTACACTAAAGTTTTATTAAAATGATCTAATCTATACCTATTTTGATGGCTCTAACTTTCACATTTTGTCTTCTATTTGGGTGAAAAGGTCTGAACAGATGCGGTCAATGAGCCAATCATCGCAAACGAGAGGGGCGCTCGTATGTTAATCTGGCAGACAACAAAGTTAAAGTTCAACGACCAGGAACAAGAAAACGGTTTCCTTGTAGGAGTAGTAATTAAATGTAATTTCTATTTAAATGTTTTGTTTTGTAAATGACAAATAAATCCAATAATAGACTTATATCATTTGAGTATCCAGGTATAATTCATGGTTCCTACTACGCTGGTGACTAATCGATACAATCTCCAACTCATGAATTTTTGCTTGATTTGGTTCAGAGTTTTCGATGAAATACAGATACAAAATATTATGTTAGCAAGTTGTTTTGGAAGATCAGGTCTAGTCTCTATCAAACAATAGCTACTGTCTAGCATTCAATAAAATTACGTCATTCACTCAAAATAAACCGATGGTACATTTACCTAGAGTTTCCTTAACTTGGCAAAATAAAGAAAGAAAAACCAAGAGCCTCATAGGTACTTACCTTAGAAATTGTTTTACCATTCTCATTTCATTTTTCACATTGCTCCATAATGAGTAATAAAACACAATTTTAACACTTTTTTAAAACACACAAATTATCAAAGGGCAACAAACAACACAACTATTAATTTAAATAAAAATTTTAATTTTATTTTCAAAAATAACTCATGTATTTTAATTAATACGGAAAAAAACGAAAACAAAATTTAAGTATCTACTACAAACATCTGTGTACTGCTGACTGACATTTTAAATGACAACTGCTTTCAGCAATACGATGTTTTCTATGTTATTTTGTGGCTAATAGTTGATCGACCTGGAAAATGGTTCAGAGATGTAAAAGAGGAACAAAAAAATATTTCAAAGAACTGGGATGGAATTTCATTCAAAGCTCGGCGGTGGTTGCCCACCTCATTAAATAATGTCAAAAAATAAAGCGGGCACTTTGCTTAGGCTGACACGCCTATTTCTAGGTATTCTTTTTAAAATCTTCACTTCGAATTCGCTTGACACTTTCTTTGCTTTTCTGGTGCCCTTGTCCGCTTTCAGTTTAAACGACCCGGTATGATTCTACGCAACACAAACGCGAATCTTTTCCCGCATTAACTTCTCGAGCTCTGTTTGATCCAGATTTTCAAAATCGGCCTTTAGTCTAGCTTATAAACAAAAACCAAGTGAAATTTTTAGTCGAGAAAAATAACTACCTGTCAAACGAAACTTCACTTGTCAATTATTTTTCTTCATCCTCGAATTTTAAAATTACACTATGCCGATAAAATTTTTTTCTTCGACTTCCCAATTGTTGACATGTGAAATCTTATAAATTAAATTGATAAACAAAGTGTTTATCAATTATTTTTAAAATAATTATTTCCACTAACTCTCATGTAGTTATATTTAATCCATTTTGAAACATAAAAAAATAAACAAAGATACAAATTTTTTTTACGCCCTTGATAAATAAAAAATTGCCGTTGCATTACATCCCTGCCTTACACTCTCTTACAAAAATTCCGATATCCAACTCACTGAAAATGCGTTTCTTCCCGACGTGTTCGCCTGTCAAATTATTTCTTATTGGTGCGACAAGAAAAGAAACTACTTGTGGTGATAACGAAAAACGAACTCGGAAACGATCGCTGGCGATCTTTCAATTCAATGTTCGAATTCTATTTGAGAAAAAAGTGTATCAAAATAAAAACACAGAATATTTTTTATATAAAAAAGACCCATTGAATTCTCGAAAGGATTATTAAATTAATAAATATCGCGAATATGTGAATATAATATGAATTAATCACATTAAAAAATATATAAAGAATACACTTGCTACCATTTGAACGTATTTGTGCTTACGTAGATATTATAAATAAAAAAAGAACAAGGTGTAGTGAATAGAGTGATACCGATTTATTTACACTCATCTCCATGTAGTAGTAAAATAGCTTTAATGGATATCATAAAAAAAACCGATGACCGAACAAAATAAATATTAAATCAAAATTGTTCGTTAAAATTTGATGTCGGACATTCGATGATTTAAACTAATCAAATAAAAAGCCCTACCTTCTCATATTCAACAGTTGGTCGATCTTCGTAGTAGTGCAACAATAATATTGCATGCATGAGACGACCACGACGATGATAGCTATTTAAATGTGTAAGTTGATATTTTTTGTTTTGTAGTACGAAATCGCCACTCAATTGAAAGTGTTAATCAAGGGACGGGAAGACACAACTAGTGATATTGGAAGAAGTAAGGGGGCGCGCAGTGGAATGTCATGTTTATTTAATATACCTAAAATTATGAATAAAATATTGTTTTAGCGAGTTTTGTTTTTATTTATATTTGCATATATGCCTTATTTTGTATGAGGACTCAGCTACATTATCTTTTATTTACTTCTTTATTTCTGAGTAAACTTGGACATTATTTTGAGTGTAGTTTTCTTGTTTCTCAACATTTTTCTTTCGTTGATTAAATTTAAATATTTATATCTATGTATGTATCTAATGAGAAGAGAGAAGGAATAGGTATTCTTCTTTAATTCATGTACATAGTAATGATTGGGTTCGATTGAATTGTCGTGAAAATCGCATAATTGATTCAGATAAATTACCAATAGACACATGTAGGTATATTGTAGGTACCTTCCTATACATACATATACTTAGGGAAGGTTTATAACGTTAACCCTTCTTATTCTTACATGAATTATTTACTTGGTTTTTATTTATTTCATTTTCATTTAATCGCGGTGTTTTTATGCAGCTTTTAAAACTATGATTAAGGCATAGGTACCTAGGTATATCTTCCATTCGTTAATGAAATATGTAGTTGGATAGGTATATGTACATACATATGTATTTAGGTACCTAACCTACTCATATTTTGAAAATTATTATCAAAGATCGTGAATGTGTATATACATACCTAGATAGATTTTGTTTCTGGAAAAAATAAATAAAACGTCGCATGTTTTTGATCGGATGTATGACATTCATACGATATTGTGGGGCTTTTACTTTCAATAAGCAGATAAGCGCGTATGTATAACGGAAGAATTAACAAGATAAGTTTATTCTTATCAAGCTGATGATGAATGAGTGTTCCTTTAGGTACCTGCTTTAATGTAAAAAAAAATAAACAACACAAAAAAAAAACACTAGAAACCAGTAATTTTTTGAAAGTGTAAAATAATCAATAAATACCTAAAATTTGCACACTAATTTTGTTTCGAAAATAAACATACATACATAGGTACATACATAGATACCTTAAATTAATGGTGGGTATAAAAACGTTTTTTACAGAGCCGTAACATCAAAATGACTGTTATTAAATTTCAAACGAACAGGATTGCGTGCCAAAATTTTTAATAATTCCCATCTGCTTCAGAAAATTTTCTTTTTTCGTGTGTACGCCGATGAAACCTTTCTGAAACCTTACCCATTTTTTTACTTGGAAAGGCGGACAGATTTATCATAATTTAAAAAAAATTTAAAGTTTCTCGTTTCTCTGATCCCTCCCAAAATTATAAAATAACTACGGACCGGTCATTTAAGAAATGTTTCCTTGTTTTTGAAATGTTTTAAATTTTTATTAAATTTGTCTGAAATGGACATTATACGATTGTAAATTTGACGCTTTGCCTAAAATAAAGTAGTACCTATGTATAAAGTCTTTCAATATGAGTTAAAAGAAAATTTTATTGTAAATTGATTTTTAGCAAGTTATAACTTTAAAAGTGACTGAGTAGGTATACTACCATAAAACGTTATATTTTGTAGAAGTTCAATTTTTTATGAACAACGATTATCTTTTTAAACTATTTTTGAAATTACTTTATTTATATTTTATACCTATATGAATTTAGCTTTAAATTTTTAAAACGAATAAAATGGATCCATATTAAAAAATAAACAAATTTTTTACAGTACTATTTTAAAAAACTAAAAATGAACTAAAATGAAGGACTCACAAGACAACCTCCCAAAGAATTTATGTGATCAAGACCAGAAACCTGATGTTATTCCAGATATCGATTTAAAATATAAAGGTAAATTAAGTTATTTTCATTTATATATTTTCTTTTTTCTTACTCTTTCCTCCTCTTAAAAACTTAAAAGAAAAAATATAACTGTTGAAAAATACATAAACAACGTGGAACAGTGCGGAACTCTCTTCAGTACAAGTTAAAAATTAAGTTCAACGAATGACATTTTCAATGTTGACTAATTTTTCAGTTTATTATACGATCAATTTTAGTGGTTGTTTATCTAAGAAATATCAAAGTTTATTTTCTCTCATATAAAATTTACTCATTATTTTGTTTAAATTCTAAAACGAAAAAGTGTACCCCCCTTTTTGAACCCTTCGCTTATTAGTAATCAACACAGGTCGAGATCGACTGATAACCTATGCAGAATTTTCCATACATGTATTCTTCAATTTTTGTTTTTTTTTTTCATTTCTATATTGTTTTTTATTTTTTGCTTTGCTAGTCATATGTATAACTGAATCTTTGATGATAAACCACCCCTGCAAAAAAAGAAAATGAAAAAAAAAAAAAAAATAATAATAATAAATTGCCCTCAGTATTGTGGAGGCGGAATTATAATTAGAAGATAGTGAAGTGAACGTCAACTTATTAGGAATTCTATTTTCGATTTAGTTCGATGAGACATTCAAACTCGATTGATTGGGAGAATTGTTGACCATTTTCAACCTTCACAATATTTTGAGAGCCTTTCTATAACATTTTATATTTTTTATTTTCCCCAAGAAACCCAAGCGTGAAGGCTTTTTATGCTTTGGATTTGTATCCGTTCTCAGAATTATTTCTTTAGGTCAGGTTTTTATATCTCTTAACTGTAAAGAAATTTATTTTAACTCATCGCTGAAATACTGGACCTAAGATATAGGAAGATTTTTTGTTCCTAGCATTTAATTTTAAAGAGTCTGGAACAAATAAATAACTATTTTCCAAAGAACGGGTTGGAAAGATTTTTTTGAAGTATGTACATAATTTTTTTATTTCAAATTGCTAACGTTAAGTAACAACGGTTACTAGTTAAATAAAATTGACGTACGTGCTTCATGACGCACGTCTTCAGCCAGTAAGTCCCCTTTCACAAGAGGAAACAAGTTGCTGCAGACGTTTTCTTTTAATTTCCAATCTCAATCACTCGTGGACTGTTCAGTCCTCTTATGGTACCCTTCTCACCTAAAAACTGAAAGTTGCTGGAAACTCAAGTTTTCAGACAGAATGGTATATTTGGGCCTGTTTAAATCACTTAACTTCCCCCTAAAAGCCTAAAAGGTTCTATTTTAAATTTGAATTAGGTATACAATGTTCCTTTAAGCCAAGGGCCCTTAGTACTTTTCGAGATTCCACAATAATTTAAATAAAAACAATAAAAAACACCACACTACATCTTAATCCACACGTTTTTTAGATTGCAAATGCGTATTTATTAATTGGCTATCGATAATTGCCACTTATAATTGTTGTCAATTGTGCCTAATCTATTAATTAATGTACATACATATATGCCATAAAACAAACACAAAAAAAAAGTTATAAAACAACTTTTTTCTTTTTGTTGTCCAATCATATCAAGCAATCCAGTTTACAACTTTTCAATAAGCTCTAATTGCAACGTGCCCCATTTAGATATAATTTTTTATGAATGTGACTGGATTTTTTGTTTAACAAAGATAGGTATTTTTTGTTTAATAAAGATAGATATTCCAAATAAATACATATTCTATAATAAATTGGAATATTTTAATTTTTAAAATTAGAAATCAAAATAGCAGATCTGGAAATTTACCCCTATTTTTATTAAAACCCACTTCTATTATAAACCAGTACAATTGACAGCCATCGAGTTTGATAGCTACCAGTTCCATAGACACGAATAGGCACTAATAACATGGCAAACAAAAATCAATCCATCTTTCAGATCGAAGTCTGAATTTACCAATGGAAATCCTCATAAGTGACCTACCTATGTATACACCATAATTATGCTTATCTTCAGAAATTAGTAGGTAATAAGGTTTTTGAATAAAAATTGATTTTGTTCGCATTTTATTAAATAAGACCAAAACAGCCTAAAATACAACGGAAAAAATAAGGTTTTTGTTCAAATGAATTTCTCCAGAAATTAAATGAACTTCAATAGTACATACAAATGGTGATATCATATCCTTAGAGCCTTTTGATTTCAGTATAGTTAAAAATAATGTTCTTTATTTTTGAAGCTGAACAAAAATAAAAAAAAATAAAACCTAAATGAACAAATTCCCATTATATTATAACACATTAATCACATAAAAAATTGTATCGTCAATAAACACGACAGAAGTGTTTTTATAATTCTAAAGTCAAGATCCTTTGATATTTAAAAGTTACTAACAACAAAAATTCTGAGTAATCACGAGGATTAACATCAACAATTTATAATATAACCAAAGTTCATATTGAACAATGTCGTCATGCCTCGAAATGTTTTACAAACTTAAATTATACCTATGTATATAAAATTGATCTTTGCAACGCGCGCCGCAGCTGTCGTTTACGTCTTCAACCTAATAATTGAGTAAGCTAGAATCAAAAATTGCTAAGCTATTTTCTATTAAACGTTTATCAATAGCGATAATCCTATTTTTGTATATACCTTTTTTTGGGTCGAATAATTTCTCTCACAATCAGTCTCGGTTATGCATGGTAGCCTGACTCTTTGATAAGAAAGTTCGATACCGAGAGAGCAATATAGAGAACTATACAGAAAAGAGCGAATAATAATATTAAATAAAATCCAAATCAAATACATTCGCGTTCGGGTCGGTATTGTGTTGTAGATAGATTAGGTGCGACAAATATTATGTCTATACAATCATCCGCTCCGGCATAGGGGCTGGGACAGCACTTGATCAATACAAACGCACTTTATTGTGCCGTGCTTGCTATAGGCACCTTTATCTCAGGTCTCGGCATAACTATGCTGAGTGTAGATCATTACAGTCGTCAACGTCGTCTTTGAGTACCTTTAGCTCTTACTAAATAACGATTATTTAGCAAATGGTGATAACAGCGGTTTTAACGATTTATTGGCTCTATACTCTTTCCAATCTGACATTGCTTTTTGTTGGTGTATAAAGCATACAATTTTAATTTTGTATTTCCTTTTTTGCCTGTTCTTCCCTCATTTAGCTCTCTCGGTTTACTTACGAAAATTCTAAGACAGTTAGTCCAGAGATATTTGTTTAGTCGGTTCGATATTACAAATACTAAGTCTTAATAGTAAATTATCGATCTTTTAGCCGCTTTTTATGGATACTCAGGCAAATAGCAACGTTTGATATACTATCATATCAGTAGTATTGCAGTGCTATAGTGATGACAATAAAATACGGAAAATATAATATATCCATTATTTGTTTTAACATTATCGGTGTAAATATTATTCGAGTTTTTAGACATTTTAAGACGTTTCAATCGACCACCTGAGTTTTTTTCATTTTTTTTAACTAATGTGCAATTTTTTTTATATTTTAAGTAAATAAAAAATACCTATTGTATATATTTATATTATTTACTTTAAATATCTATTTATATAATGCTCAGAATGAAAAGTGAAATTATGCCGCCAAGTGCTTTTGATGATTCGTATAATATAATTTCGAATCATTTGGATGAGAATTTTTTTAGTATGATTGGTGGTAAGTTTTTTTTTTTTTGTATCTATTATTTTTATTTACCAGAATGTCGAAGGAAATGACTGATATAAATTTTATTATGCTGATATTTATGGTAAAGCCAGACATCTACTTATTTTAAGCAACACCTGAATATAGAAATGATTATATATTTTTGGTTTTTAGTAAATCTAAAGGTATATAAAAATAAACATTTACAATATTGGTATTTTCACTTTTTGCATACAGAGTTTAAAAAATATGACTGATAAGACTGTTTTTATTATAAAAAAAAATATAATGTTATTTTTTTCAAGTCAACTATAGAATTAGAATGTTTAAATAATCATGTGTGAACTTTACCTACCTAGAAGTATTTTGTAAAATAAATATTGAAAAATTCGAAACAACTTATATGTATTAAGATAAGAAGTGTTTCTATTTTGTAACTTAAATTTGTGTTTTTTTTTATAAGTAGTTTTGCAATAATAAATTTAAAAAATTATAGCAAAAGTTTCAGGTTTTTTTAATTATGGTGTATAAATGTATGTACATATATTAAAATTTTTGAATAATAACAATTTAATTGCCACCCCTTTTCTTAGTTACATTTAAATTTTAAAATATAAAAGTTTTTCAAAATTATAATAACTACGGCGTATATGTTAAAATTTTACGAAAAATTAAGATTTTCAGTTTTTATGTATGTATTTGAATTGTTAAAAGATCGTTCCTTTTTTGTAACTAAAAAGTTGACTAGGCTTCTACTTGATTTGTATCGGTGGTATATACATATAATGTAGATAAATAATTTAATACTCGAAATAATAATATAATATAAAAGATCATTCCTTTTTTTAACTTAATAGTTGACTAGTCTGCTACTCGATTTGTATCGGTGGTATATAATGTAGATAAATAATTTAATCTTCAAAATAATAATATAATTGTTCGGCTGATAATTTAATTTAAATATGATAGTTAAGCTTGAGTAGGTTCTTTTCAGATATAATGTTATATAAATTGAGACCACGTGAGCTTTTGTTTCATAAGAATACATTACGTAGTGGTACTGAGTGCTGATTTAAAAAAAAGATAAATTAAAGCCGTAGATATTGTCCGTTCAGTAGTACCGCGTGTCGTAATGATTAGTGCGTTGAAGTATCACGCAGGATGTCTAAGCATCGAATCCCATCCCAATCCACATAAAAACAAAAACATAAGAATGAAAACGACAAAAGCCGTTTCAGAGCGCTACCTGTCTTCAACCAACAGTTTCGAAGTATTACTATAATTTGTATATTGAATTGTACTAACAAAAAATATATATTTTTCTTTGTATTATGGCTAGCTTTTTGACCAATGTACGTCAAAAGTTTTTTGTTCAGACTTTAAGAGTATAATAGTTTTCTTTCGTCAGTATTTGCCACTTAACAAACATCCATTAGAAAGATTGCAGTTTGTAGTATTATGGTACCATTTAAGGACAGTTAAAAGTGTCAGTGAAGTATACCTAGGATTTGTGTTGTTCATCATTTTTGTATTCAAAATGTCGCTATGTACTGTTTCCATAATTTATGATTTCTTTAAGAAGATAAAACACAAATTATTTTTCTTATATGTATGTATCTTAAAAATGTATGTATACATTGTATATATGTATGTACATACATAATTTTTATTGTTTAACTAATCACCTTGTTTATTTGAACTTAATCTAAATTTTATACTCAATAACTCTTTGATTAAAATGCTTTCGGTTTCTTATCAAACATTTTACAAAAATACACGTTATTACTCATAATATCGTACCTATTCTTTCGATAAGCTTTCATTTTTAAAATATTCATTTTTTAGTATTAAAAAAGGTTAATAATATAAAAAGTTCTCCGATTAATATAAATAATTATTTTTAATATCCAATCATGTAAGGTATTTACCTATATGCAAGAGACTATTTAATGAGCGGTAGTTAGATGATAATAACCATTTCAATCTAAAACAACAAAAAACAGCCACACTGGTCTTGGGCATGCAAATGACAAAAAAGTAGTCTCCGAGAGCAAAGCAAAAAAAAACACGAAATAAGTGCAGTTGAACTTTTTTGCCATGAAGCTATTTGAAATTAAAATATAATTGTTGACTTAATATACACACATACCTATTTGCCAGTTAAAATGTACATAGATATGAAGAGAGACGTCTGAGACCTGCAAATATAAATTTATATGAACACATACACAATACACCATAAGTAAGTGTTTTTGTGTCGATTTGAGCTGTTCCCTTGAACTGGCCTAGTGTTAAACACCAGTTTTTTTTAACTCAATGTTTTTTTTTTAAATTATCTCTTTTAATGTAGAATAATTTTTTTTAACAATAATTTCAAGAAATTTATTCTAAACATAGGGAAATCTTATTTATATTTTTATACACATTTTTTTGTTCTGCTTGACATCAAATCAGTTCAATACGACTCATAAAAATCAAACAATAAAAAAGTGTAATCTTGTAGACTATAATTACACTAAGAGAGAACATATATGTAGAGGTACGGCTTATGAAGCCAGCAATTTCATTGCTGTAATTTTGATCTTTGACACGCATTCCCTTCTCGCTATTGTTTGTCTAAAAAATATTGAGTCATTTGAATCGTATATGACAACTGCTCTCTGCTCAGTTAGCTCTGCGTGATATTCATTTCATACTGCATTTTATTATGATAAGGGTAAACAATTGTTTTGTCTATAAGTTTACAATTTCAAATTCAACAAAACAAAAACTAGTCTAGACTCAGCGAATTTTGTCTGTATATTCCTGATTTCTTTATCAAATTTTATTGTGATTAAACATTCATACGTATATAGTGTGTGCCTGTGCGTTATGGAGGCCAAGCTTAAATTTATTATTTTTTGTATTCAGAACCACAAAAAGGAAGAATTACTCAACTATAATTATGGGAGTTATATTATTTTGATAAAAATGCAATACAATTCTTTTGAGTGATATGCACTGATGTGACTCATGACGCTTTAATCATTTATTTTATGGTAATTCTACAGAAACTGATCCCGAATATGACAAAAATATAAGTGGATGTGGAAGATATTGTATGATAACGTTTAAAACCTTTTAGTTTGTACTTTAGTTTTAATCTAATTCTACGGAATTTCTGTTCTGACCAAACCAAAATTAAGCGGATATAAGCGGAGTTAAACGATATTAGATGATGACGCAAAAATTGTATCTTTTGTCATGAAAAAGTGCTTCTCACCTTAGCCGTTCGGATTAGGCAAGAAATTGTAGGTCCCCACCATTCCTGTCAATAACTCGCTCACAGGAATAGTTGAGAGTTGTAAGTCACTAGGCTCTGGGTCTATACGAGCTTTCACGCCACCCAATTCATTTATTTTTATTTAATATTTTTATTTATATCATGGCGCGGCAGGGTAGACGCTTTATGTTTTTGAATTGAATCAATCAGAATTATTTTTTGAGGATTATAAAACAATGCGAATTTTAGTTTAAATTTTAGTTCTGAATAACGTGTCGGTCTGTTCTGACCAAACCAAAAGTGTAAAACACTAGGTATATACCATGGCCATGGCATTAATTAAACAACTATTTAGGTTTATACGAAACTCTTATCAAACTTTAATATTATCAAGAACAAACAAACATTTGTTCACATAGAGGTGTGGCAAACAGTCTATTAAAACTAGACAAATAGATTATTTTTTTGGAAAATAATCCTGATAAGTAACGCACACAACGTTATCAATTTAAATTGTATTAATTTTATTTATATACATAATTTAAATTTTGTAAATACCAACCAACTGATGAACTCGTCTGGGTCAGAGGATAAGGTAAAAGATCGTTTTCATCAAGACCTTAAGCGATAACATTATTTTTTTGCCACATGAACTCAGACAATGTCAAGTAACAAGTCAGTAAAAAAAGATAAGAAATTATAAAAACAAATTTTTTCGGGGTAGTAAAATAATTTAAAAAAATTATTTGAAATCAAGAAAAGCAATTACAAAAAGTTACACATGTGTAAATAATTTAAATGTCAGATTGAAAAACTAGACCTAGCCACACACAAATTTCCTAAAATAATGAAAAAGTCACAGATTTAAATATATTACACGGTTCATGAGTGCTTTTATCCGAAAAAAAAATAAGAAAAAATTGACAATTTTATTATTATACAAAAGAACCATTCGTTACATTTTATTTTAAAAGATTATTCCTTTGAAATGGGGACCGTAACGTAAATGGTTCATTCTGAAATACCAATTTTCGATGACGCGTTCGAGCATTCGGAGTAGTATTTGGACGATGACGTGAGTAATGTTGACTTTAAATTCCTCAATTCTAGCCGGCTTATTTATTATTATTTTTTTTTATTTGCGTACTTGCATTATCAATGTGACTTTGGACTTTACGTAGTGCCAAAGGAAAAAGTGTTAGAAGTGTGAAAAAAGCCGTGGATTCACAGGGTGTGTGCCAAGTAGCGCTGTCTTATTGAAATCAAATTTCGGGACATCGGGTCCCATTGCCAGTTAAGTAACTAACCGGCCTTAAATATGGACCGATGATTCCACCATGAATTCGTAAAAGAAAATTGAACTCGAAGTTTTAATAAAACCTGATATTACGAAAAGAGTGGGGTCTCATCTTCGTCTGCTGGCTTAAAACCAAAGCGAAATTTTTGTTTGAAATACCCTAATATAATATGTACCTACGTACAAACTACATTAAAAAAATAATAATTAATCAAATGTTTGTGGTGCTCAAGGTTTTTTTATGCCATTATTTTATTATAATTCTCAGATGCGGAAAATCATATATTAAACAGTAGTAATGGTGGAGGAAGCAGTCAATCGGCACCAAGTCCAGTTGATCAAAATCTAAGTCCAACCCTTAGTCCTGGAAGCAGTAGTAATGTAGCAGGCAACAATAGTACTACTTTTTTGCAAAACAATTCACAAACTGCAACAGTTTGTGCGATATGCGGTGACAGAGCAACTGGCAAACATTATGGGGCATCTAGCTGTGATGGCTGTAAAGGATTCTTCCGACGAAGTGTTCGAAAAAACCACCTTTACACATGCAGGTAAAACTATTTTCGAAATAATTTCAGCTTATTGATACAAAAAAAAAAATTAATTGTTTAGCGCCTAATGTTTTCAATTCAAATTGTTTTAATTCAATTAAAATTAATCTTTTTTGCATTTTCTAGATTCTCTCGAAATTGTGTCGTTGATAAGGATAAAAGAAATCAATGTCGTTATTGTCGCCTTCGCAAATGCTTCAAAGCTGGCATGAAAAAGGAAGCAGTTCAAAATGAACGCGACCGAATTAGCTGTCGTCGAACATCCAACGAAGACCCAGATCCTGGTAATGGACTATCTGTGATATCACTCCTTAAGGCTGAGAGGGAAAGTCGCCAGTCAAAAGCTGGCGCTGCAATGGAAACAACCCAAAATGAAGATCTATCCAGTAAACAATTTGCCAGCATAAATGATGTATGCGAATCAATGAAACAACAACTATTAACATTAGTTGAATGGGCCAAGCAAATACCTGCCTTTAATGACCTGCATTTAGATGATCAAGTTGCTTTGCTGCGAGCACATGCCGGTGAACATCTTTTATTGGGTTTGTCTTGGCGATCAATGCATTTAAAAGATATCTTATTGTTAGGAAATAATTGTGTTATTACAAAACATTGTCCAGGTGTGGTTATTAAAAACATTGCATATTTTGCTTAAGAACATATAGAAATAAAAATATTTTTCTTATCCATTTAGATGCCCGACTTTCACCTAATTTGGATATATCCCGCATTGGAGCAAGAATAATCGATGAATTGGTTTTTGCCATGAAGGAAGTTAATATCGACGATACTGAATTGGCTTGTATTAAAGCGCTTGTGTTCTTCGATCCAAGTTAGTTTTTTTGTTTAAATAATCGCACCAAATATTATGATTTAGCTTGTGTTTGTTATTTAGATGCCAGAGGACTCAATGAACCGCAAAGAATTAAAAATCTTCGGCATCAGGTTTTGAACAACCTTGAAGACTATGTCTCAGACAGACAATATGAGTCACGAGGTAGATTTGGGGAAATACTGCTAATCTTACCAGTGTTACAGTCAATTACGTGGCAAATGATTGAACAAATTCAGTTTGCCAAGATTTTTGGAGTCGCACGTATTGATTCTCTTTTACAAGAGATGCTTCTTGGTGGTGAGTAATTTATTTTATAGTTTATAGTAAAAAAAAGAAAACAAATTTAATTTAAATGTTAATACTTCCTTAGGTGAATTAGCTGATAATTCATCTCCTCTATCACCACCAATTGTCAATGCCTACAATCCAACCAACCCAATGGACCAGAGTCAAGTATCATCAAGTCTAGATCCACTTTCTCCAAGCAATTCAGATCAAATATCACAGGAATCGATGCCTAACTGCATGGATACCGGATTGGATGTGCCAATGATAACACCACTTATTGATTCAATGCCACCGGCAAGTAATTTTGATCACAGACAACCACCAAGACCACAACTATTGTCGCCCCTGCGCAACAATTCGCCAAACTCACCAATGGATCCAACAGATGTGTATAACAACCATCAACACAGGACGACCCAGCAAAACAATGCTCATCATCATCAACACCACGATCAACAACAGCGAATTTCTTCATATCGCCAAGAAATGATGTCACCGAACAACAGCTCGAATAGCAATCAGTTAGATCGTGTTGGTGTTCGTAGCCCTAATGAGATGACATTAAATGAGTACAATCGCACACCGACAGAGGAACTAATGCGACAGCCGCCAAATAAAATAAGTCGCTCTGATGGCATGGCAAGCCCATCCTCATCGAGCTTTTTACTCGGTGTTCAGGATAACGATAGTTATAGAATGACCCTAAAACAAGAACCGGAAACTGGCTACTAAGTAGTGGTGGATTAATGAATTTACATTTTGGTACTGGGCTTGCTACTTCGTGCAATAGCTAGAGATTTTTTTGATATACATTTTGTATACAAACACATTATTACATTACACATACATTTTTTCCAAAAATGGGAAACGGCACAATCAAAATAATATTTTATCAGCAATATAATATATTTTAGGGGAAATAAAATTTCTTATCAATAGTTAAGTAAGTTAGATATGAGGTACTTTTTAGGGTAGGTAAATATATCAATAAAATATGGATTAAAATCATACCACTTTTTACCAGTTTTTTTTTTTGTAGGTAGGTAGTATAAAATTGTTATTAAGGAAGATTTTGAAATTCTGTTGTAAATATTATTCACATGAATATTAATGCGGAAATATACACTGTTTTTATTGTTATAACTCATTGAGTTTGTTGTTATTTGTTTAAGGTTTGCTAGAAGCAGAAATTGAAAGAAAATGTAGGTATGTAGGTAGACACTTCTTTCTTGAAAAGTCTGGATTACTTGTTTTAGCCAAACAATTAACTATTGCGATTTTTATCATGATTGAGTTGGGTTGGAAGCGACCATGATACGATTCCTAGAAAACAAGTAAGAAAGATAAAAAGTATTTCTAAAAAACAAACTTCTATTATCATTTCATTTATTAAAAATGTGTAGTTTTCTTGATTTTTTAAATACCTACAACCCATTTTTTTTATTGCGATTGTATTGATTGCTGTTTGCTTTTAATTTACCTGTTTATCTTATTTGAATTTGTAAATGCATAATTATGCATCTGAAAAGCAGTCTTTACTTACATTTTTTTTAGCTTGATAATAAAATCCACTTTTCCAGAAATTGTTCCATTTTCGAATATTATATGCTAACACAATTATCAAATGTAATCTTTAATCAATCAGGTATAAAAAACAGGTAAACAACTCAATAAAAACACAATTATTAAAAATTAAAAAAAGCCAAAGACAAAACCCCGTTCCACTCGAGTCTCGACAACTTTGTATATAAACTTTATAGTAATCTCATGGAGTCGTTTTTTTTTACGAGACATTTGGACGGTGGCGGCGCTCGTGCTCGCTGATGTTGAAAATAAAATTTGCAACATTTTGGCAGGAAAACGGGCAACATTTTCTTATTTGAGAGTTATCCCTATGGGAGTATAATATCATAAACAAGTTTATATACAAAGACAATAGTTAAAAAAGGTTGCTTTAAGAATCACACAAAAATTGAAAAAAAAAGAGGAATTTTCATCGGCAAACAGCGAGCTTCAGTGCCGATTTTTAGGAATTCTGAAAATTTGCGTTTACTTAAATGCTTATATCTTTCTACCCAGCTGTCCGAATTTCAATGTGAAGGTATATAATTAAAGGAAAAATGACAGGCGTGTTAGAGCAAAAATAAAATTTTCAAAATCATTCAAAATTTCATACTAAAAACATGAAAATAAATATAGGACAAATAATTTCATTCAACGAAGATGTTGATAAAAACAAAAAAAAAACATAAATACTTACAAACACCAATTGGCGGGAGGGAGATAGTATTCTAAAGCCGGTGGCGGCGGCGGCGGCGGGGTTTGTGCAATAAAAAACCACAATCGTGGCAAATTTGCTTCGGGTCGGAAAAAATGCTGATTTTACATTTTTGTAGTCCGTATAATAATTGTAAAGGTACACTGTGGTTGGTTTGGTTTGCTTATAACTTCGGTTCTAATAATCCTATCGGTAACATTAAGGTCTTAAAATGTAGGTAGAATATCGGAATACATTTTTTTATAAAATCATTGCGCAGTCACATAAAACTATACATGAAAAACCTCATAAAATTGAATATTTAAAAGAAACAAAAAATTAATAAAAAAAATTTTTTAAACCACATGTACTTTAACCCTTTTTAGGAGAGTTTTATGATGTTGGTATGTATATGTTGCACATTTTTGTTGGTTGGTTTAGTGGGTAAAAACAGAAAAGGATCGATTTGCTTAGCTTATAGCTCCTATTCTAATATTCCGATCATTAAGATTTAGGTGTTAAAATAAAGGTAAAATATCAGGATTTATTATCGCGTTAAAAAATAATTGCGATCACATAAAAGTGTATGTGAAAAACGTAGTGATTTTATTGTTTTTTCAATATAAACTAAGAATTTAATGGAAATGATAATAATAAACATACCTATGTAGTATGTATGTAGGTATAGCTACACATAGTTTGTACATTTATGGAAAAGGGTTGATATCGTTGGTTTTGTTGGCTTATAATGCCTGTTCTAATACTCGGATCTATAAGATTAAGGTCTTAAAATTAAGGTTAGATGTCAGGCTAAATTATTAAGTTGAAAAATCATTGCGATCACATAAAGTTGTATGTGAAAAACTTCATAATTTTGATTGTTTTTCAATTTAAACTGAAAATTTAATGAAAATGATATGTAGGTACATAATATGTATGTATGTAGATACATACCTATGTACATTTATAGAAAAGGGTCGATTGGTTGGTTTGATTGACTTTCCTATAACTTCGGTTCTAATAATCAGATCTTTAAGATTAAGGTCTCAAAATTAAGGTATAATGTCAAGTTTATTAATTAAATTAAAAATTCATTGTGATTACATACAAGTGAAGGCAAAAAACGTGATTGTTTATTTATTTATCGTTATAATAATTTAAATAAAATAAAATTTTAATAAAAAATTGAATACAAAATAAATAATTATAGGTACTTAGGTTAGGTAGGTACATTATGCATCAGATCCTCAAGTTTAAGGTTAAGTTTAGGTAAATTATCAGACTAGAGGTAGAATTGTAAGTGAAGTGACTAATTTCGGTCGATATTTGGGTTTTTTCAATTATGTGACCCAGTTCATATGGTAGGTTTTAGTGCTAAAAAAAATATCATGAAAGGAGATTTTATTTAAAAATTTTAAAATAAAATTTTTTTTTTTAAATCGGAATTTCAATATGGTAAATTAGGGCAAAAGAAGAGAAAGGTCTAGATTCTATTTTCTAAACGAAAAGTGATAGAGAGTTTTTTTTCTTTTATCGATAGATCATGTAAATACAAGAAATTCACATATATAATAGAAAATTCCAGAAAATCTAAAATTCGAGATAAAAACGTTTTAAATTCAAAAAAATAAAAAATGAAAAATGGACGTTGGAGAAAAAAAATCACATAAAATCAGGGAAATTTTTTCTAGAAATATTTCTGAGAAGCCGATAAAAAATGAAAAGATCCGTGTTTGCAAAATTTTTTATTTAAGCTTTTTTTATGGCTAGGTGAATTTTTGGAAAATTTATATTTTTTAAATCAATTTTTCTTGGTTTTTGATTTTTTTACCTTAATTAATATTTTCATTTAAAAAACAGTAACATAAAGAGAATTTTATTATCATTACGATGGTACTATGTTGTTTTTAAAACTGTTGGCTACTTTTAGAGTTGCCGAAATTTTAATAATCGACGTTTTTGAATTACTCATGGCTTTAAAGAATACAATTTTAATAGTCTCAGAGAGGGTTCAACAAATTCTGGGACAGAAACTATGTATAACCAAAATGTGAGTATATGGGTAAATAGGTACAAGTGTCATGATCTTCTTTAGCTCTAATTTACCCTATTTAAATTCCGTATTTTAAAATAAAGTTTCCTTTCATATATTTTTTTTAGCACTGAACCCAACCACATAATTGAAAAAAAAACCAAAAATCGACCTTTAAACCGTGGCAACCCAATGCCTTGACCATATTTCGCCAGGCAACACTTGAGCAAAATGTTAGTTAAAACATTATCTAAAAAACTGCATACCACTTAACTCGATGCGGGTAGGTCGTCCTATGGCGGGATCTTAGACTATATGGAAGTCTATCTCACCCGGAAATTTACTTTTACATTTCACAATTTTGAGAAAAATTGATCCAAATATTTTGTTTGCGTTTCTTTTTATCAAAATTTTGAGTTTGAATGCAAACTATTGACACAAATAATATAATTTAAATGTAGGATTGAAGAACAGACTTCTGGCTTTTAAAACCGTTATTGTTTTGCATTTTAAGTATTGTCGTTGTTTTTTAATATTTGTTTTTCCATTTAAGTCGTTTTTTTTCGAAAGTCGCCTTTACCTCCTAAACGGGTCCCCTCCCATAGTAAAAAATGCTTGTATTTGAACCCTTCTATAAAAATCCGTTACCAATTTGCAATTTGTATCACTTTTAAAATACCTACATAGTTGAAAAAAAACATCGAAAAGTTTTTTTTTAATAATATCTTACATACCTATCCTCTATATAAAATTACAAAGCACAAAACATACAGATTGCCATTTTTCACTTAAATTAATCAGTCATTTTTATAAATACTATTCTGTTCTATTTTTTTCTCCTCGAACTCCCATATATTTTGTATATAAACCTACATGTATACTGTATAGTGTATAGTCTTCTTATTCTTGCCATTTTGCCTTTTAGCTCAACTCTATCAATATTTGAACAAAGTTGCTCAACATTAAAAGTTGACATTCAATGTTGAGATGATAGAAAATGTTGAGAGTTAGTTAGACATTTGGACACCAATTGGCGCACCAATCGCCGATGCTGATGAGACTACTATAAAGTTTATATACAAAGTCGACAAGCAACTTTCCGTTTTTAGGTGAGAAGGACATCAAATAAGGGGAATGAACGACCTACTATGTGATTGGTGGAAATTGGAAATTAAAAGAAAACGTCAAAAAAATCCAGCGACTTGTTTCCTCGTGTGAAAGGGGACATAATGCTCGTTTACACTTTATTGATTCTTGGCGTGACCTACGAAAGGGGAACAAAACATTCGCCTGATTGCAGAGTTCTTTTTTGAAGATTACTGAGACAATTTCTTTTTCCAACTCCCTTCGTGATCGAAAAAACACTTATTATATGTAAATTATAAAAAAATATTTAAATAAAAAAAAAAATAATAATTTTTAGATAAGTTACATCTAAGAACACTCAACCAACATATTGACGAATCTCAAAACCAAAACAAACACACCTTAAACTTGTTTGAATAATATTTTGTAGCCACTAGCCATCACAAATTTAACTTCTCGCTCTAACACTTTCATTGAACAGTTACACAAGTGAGATGGAAGTTTTAAATAAAATCAGCGCGGCGGTTGAATTTCGCATTTCGTTCCCCTGTCAAAAAGCAAGAACTTGAATCTTGAAAATATACGGTTGCAAGCGTTGTTTTTATATCTTTTGTTTAACTTTTATTTCTTGTGCTGAAATTACTTGAAACTAATAAATTAATTGTATTAATTAATAAAGATTAAGGTCACATAAAAATATTGCTTTAGTAAATTGGAGAATTTAGTCCTGTGTGTCAAATAAATTGGAGTGCTATTTTGTTTTGCTCAATTTAGAATTAAAATAAAAAAAAAAAACATCTGTCGCCTGATCCCTTACACAAATTTGATAGACGCCGCCGATCGAATATGAATCCCAAGGAAATCTACTATTCAGATAAATATTACGACGAAGAATTTGAGTACAGGTAAATAGTGATTTGCGAATTCATTCATGCATTTATTATATAAAAGGACTTCTTAAACAAGGCACGTTGTCCTGCCAAAGGAACTGGTTAAACTTGTGCCAAAGACGCATTTGATGTCCGAAAATGAATGGCGAGCGATTGGTGTGCAACAGTCTCGTGGATGGGTGCACTACATGATACATAAGCCCGAACCCCATATTCTACTATTCCGTAGGCCAATCGAGACAAAGTAATCTACCCAAAAAATGTCATATCTTCGGAGAAAGGAAGTAGCTAGTGCCGCGAGGAACCAACTAGTCTCCGAATTGTAAATATACAAACCCATCGGCTATCTGTAAAAGGAAGAACTCAATTTAGTATGCAGAAGGACAAGTCGTGTTGTCTTTCTTTTTTTAAATATTTTTGATATAAGATCAGTTACATTTACATATTATATTAATTTAAACAATTTAAGTTACATCACAGCGATGCCTTTTAAAATCCCGAGTAGTTTGGTTAAGGTGCCATACATCTATTAAGTTGTTGCCTTATTACAAAAGAAAAATGAAAAACTACTACTTTCTTTAAAAAATAAGCATTATTATATCGACGTTCTTGATTTGTATCGAATCGATTTTCTTTTGTATAAGATTTGTTCGGTCCACTTTGCATGTGATTTTATTGTTACCTTCAAACAAAATATTGTAATTTTAAGAAAAACTGAAAAAAAGAATAAATAAACTTAAAGAAACAACAATTTTTTTTTTGCATACAGGTGGTTAGAGCGTGGTGCTCTTGTTTCTTCATTGGTTAAAAATTAGCTCGATCCAATGAGGTACAGTAAGAAATTTCAGGGCTTCATTATACATGTACATATTCTACAGTGACAAATGATCGGAATAAAGGGCAATTCGTTTACGCAAATCGTTAAGCACCAGTTATTTATGCTAAACATGAAAATCATTGCCAAAAAGTAAGGAGATATTTCCAAAATGCAGTTCATAGATTCTTTTTTCTAGGGTAAATGCCAAGGAATTAATCAAATGATAGAATTATGTTGCCCAATTCAACTATCAGAAATATAAACAAATTGAGCGTTCGTGGGGTACCTGAAAAATGTGAAACATTTAAATTTATCTATAGAAATAAATATTTGATTGTGGTCATTGGCTGAAAATACTTAAAAAAAGATTATATCAAAAAGTTTTACAAAACTTATTTTTTTTTCAATACGTTGTTTTTCATTGTAGAACCAGATCTGATATTTTTGCGAAAAGATTTGACCTTTTTCAGTTTGTTCATGATTAAACTTTAATATCAAAGATGCAATGTTTCTAGTTTGGGAGATTTGATCTGCATTTAAGGAGGCGATCGGAAAGTTTTTCAGTGTGTGTTGTCAATAATTGTATATAAATTTTGTACTTCAATACAAAGCACCGATACATTTGTTTATGATCTGTCAATGCTTCGTTCGTGAACTTTACCCAAGATTGATTCAGGTTTTTTGACAACCCCAAGAATTGTCAGAAAAAAACTATTTGTTTTTTTTTTGTCAAGTAAACAATTACCTGCAGAAAGCGAATCCACAGTAAAATAAATGTTTTACAACCCTCTTGTAACTTTGGTAACTTTTTTTTCTAAAATGAGAACCATAGGCTTATATTAAAGTTCGCGCAATCTCATATAAGCCTATAGTCCTCATTTTAGAAAGCAAAAAGTTGCGAAACTAAAAGTTGCATGTGTGCGCCTGGCCTTTTAGTTACATCAACTCGCCACAACAATAAACCTGGATCTAATTTAGGGTAAGTTCAGGGCGCCCCCCTCTCCAACACTACACATATTTTATTAAAGGTTTTTGTTCAGTTCTGCGCATCTGTCAAAATCAAGGTGTTATGGTGGATCCAGTGCCCCTTTGACTGCTTTTAAACGCTGCAATTACCCCCTGCAATTTTTAAGCATGTCGGCGGGGGACGTATGCAGTGTCCGGGGTAAACAAAGTTGCAGAAGTTGAAATAATTGCAGAGTTATCGCTCTTTCTTCTTTCTTCTTTGTGCTTTTTCTTATTGTTTGACATATAAGCGGAGTAAAGAGTGAGGAGATATATTTCCTTCTCATTTAACAAAAATTGCAGCTATTAAAACTTGCAGCGTTTAAATGGATGCTGCAATCGGAAAGAAACTCAAAAGAGAATTGCGGATAAAAATTGCAGTCGTCTAAAGGCAGTCTCTGCAATTATTTCAACCTCTGCAACTTTGTCTACCCCGGACACCGCATACGTCCCCCGCCTACATGCCAAAAAATTGCAGGGGTAATTGCAGAGTAATAGCAGCGTTTAAAAGCAGTCTTTGGACTGCTTTTAGACGACTGCAATTTCTATCCGCAATTCTCTTTTGAGTTTCTTTCCGATTGCAGCATCCATTTAAACGCTGCAAATTTTAATACCTGCAATTTTTGTTAAATGAGAAGGAAATAATATCTCGTCACTCTTTACTCCGCTTATGTCTCAAACAATAAGAAAAAGCACAAAGAAGAAAGAGCGATAACTCTGCAATTATTTCAACCTCTGCAACTTTGTCTACCCCGGACACCGCATACGTCCCCCGCCTACATGCTTAAAAATTGCAAGGATAATTGCAGCATATTTGCAGCGTTTAAAAGCAGTCTTTGACTGCTTTTAAACGCTGCAATTACCCCCTGCAATTTTTAAGCATGTCGGCGGGGGACGTATGCAGTGTCCGGGGTAAACAAAGTTGCAGAAGTTGAAATAATTGCAGAGTTATCGCTCTTTCTTCTTTGTGCTTTTTCTTATTGTTTGACATATAAACGGAGTAAAGAGTGAGGAGATATATTTCCTTCTCATTTAACAAAAATTGCAGCTATTAAAATTTGCAGCGTTTAAATGGATGCTGCAATCGGAAAGAAACTCAAAAGAGAATTGCGGATAAAAATTGCAGTCGTCTAAAGGCAGTCTCTGCAATTATTTCAACCTCTGCAACTTTGTCTACCCCGGACACCGCATACGTCCCCCGCCAACATGCCAAAAAATTGCAGGGGTAATTGCAGAGTAATAGCAGCGTTTAAAAGCAGTCTTTACTTCTTATTTTAATATTTTGTTGTTATTTCTAGTGATGCGTGCTGAGTTCCTGGGCATGGGCATTTTCAGTATTCTCAGAAAAAACTTACCACAACAAGGTGAATTTTATATTGTAATTGATTAATTCTGAATTTTTGTTGAACGCAACCACTGAATATGTTTTTTCCCGTAAATGTAAGCTAATAGATCTGTTTGGGATGGTGAAATTTCTTGGGAGTTTGCACATATTTCCAAACTTATTGAATTTATTGCGGTTTTCTTTTGTCTTGTCTTTTCATGAAGGCGAGGATGATCCTATTTTTCAGGAATTGAATTGAAAGCTTTAGCTTTGTCAACGCGACGCCTCATTTCAAAAGAATTTAGTAGCGGTCGTAATCGGTTGCTTCATATTGGTGCTTCTTCCCGGGACCGGGACTCACGGTTAAGATGTGTAACCATAAAATTAAATATTCAAGTGCTGGTTTTGCATCACACAACGCGGCGCGTTCGAACTGACAACTAAACGTACGCAATATACATCAACGTATCGTAACGTGTAACAGCACAACGTAATATGCTACAGAAATTCCCACATTTTTAGTTTACCCTACCGCCTGCATAGATGTTTGCACATCAAAAAAACGGAAAGTTTTTTCGTGGTAGGTGTCGTATTATTAAATTTAATATAATAGGGGTATTCATGCAACGTCGTAAAGTCCTCGTAAAAGTGGTAAACTGCGTAAATCTGTCAACGACGTCCCATTTCGAAAGAATTTAGTCGCGTTCGTACTCGTCCGCTTCATATTGGTGCTTCTTCGCGACGCTATGGATATATTAAAACAAAGGATTTTTTTTAAATGTTTGTGTTCTAATGGTGAGTGTCGTATTGATAAAATTAAATAATTGTCCCGGTCAATAGAAAAGTGAAAAATAAATAAAAATAAAAAAAAATAAAAATTTCAAAAGAATTTAGTCGCGGTCGTACTCGGCCGCTCCATATTGGTGCTTCTTCGCGACGCTATGGCAACTAAACGTACGCAATATACATCAACGTATCGTAACGTGTAACAGCACAACGTAATGTGCTACAGAAATTCCCACATTTTTAGTTTACCCTACCGCATGCATAGATGTTTACACATCAAAAAAACGGAAAGTTTTTTCGTGGTGGGTGTCGTATTATTAAATTTAATATAATAGGGGTATTCATGCAACGTCGTAAAGTCCTCGTAAAAGTGGTAAACTGCGTAAATCTGTCAACGACGTCCCATTTCGAAAGAATTTAGTCGCGTTCGTACTCGTCCGCTTCATATTGGTGCTTCTTCGCGACGCTTTGGAAATATTAAAACAAAGGATTTTTTTTAAATACTGTTTGTGTTCTAATGGTGAGTGTCGTATTGATAAAATTAAATAATTGTCCCGGTCAATAGAAAAGTGAAAAATAAATAAAAATAAAAAAAAAATAAAAATTTCAAAAGAATTTAGTCTAAGAATAAAATTAAATAATTGTCCCGGTCAATAGAAAAGTGAAAAATAAATAAAAATAAAAAAAAAATAAAAATTTTAAAAGAATTTAGTCGCGGTCGTACTCGGCCGCTCCGTATTGGTGCTTCTTCGCGACGCTATGGAAATATTAAAAAAAAGGATTTTTTTGTCATACTGTTTGTGTTCTTATGGTGGGTGTCTTATTGATAAAATTAAATAATTGTTCCCGGTTAATAGAAAAGTGAAAAATAAATCTTCAATAAGTTTAATGTCAAGCAGTCAAGTCAGCTGACGTCCCTTTTAAAACGCATTCAATCGTGATCTTACTCGGCTGCCTTGTCATGGGTGATTCTTGTTCGCGACGCCTCATAAAGCTTTTAAAAAATCGGAAGGTTTTTTTGTTCTGTTTACTTATAGCGTGTGTCGTATGTTTGGTAATAATTATTAATTAACTTTTACAATTTCTGCTGTAAAAATGTAATAGAAAAAAAAAAATGTAATTTAAATTCAAGTGCGTTGTAAATAAATCTTCAATAAGTTTAATGTCAAGCTGACGTCCCTTTTAAAACGCATTAACTCGTGATCGTAAAGGAGATCTAAAATCAAGTGCGTTGTATTTTATTTACTTTAGATTGACGCTAATCTGTCAAGTCGGCCGTTCTAATCAATGTGAATCAATTTGGTGCTTCTTCGCAACGCGCAGGTAATATTAAAAAAAAAACCGGAAAGTTTTTTGGTTCTGTTTGTGTTTATAAATGATGAGGGTCATATTAATAAATTAAGTAATTGTATCCTGTTAATAAGTTAATGTAAAAGAAAAGTGAAAAATACATCATTAGTATGTTTAGTGTCAAGCTGCCAAGTTAGCTGACGTCTCTTTAAATAGCATTCACTCGCGATCGTGTTCGCCTTGTCATGCGTTATTCTTGTTCGCGACTAAAAAGAAATCTTCAAAAAAAAATCGAAAGTTTTTCGTTCTCTTCACATATGGTGTGTGTCGTTTGTTCGGTTAAAGTTATTAATTTTTGTTTATAAAATAAGAAGAAAAATGAAAATGAAATCTCTGAAATCAAGTGTTTGAATTTTTTTTATTATGTAGTGTCAATTTATTCGCGAAGTATAACAGAAATGTCTTTGTTAGTTTAGTTTATAGTGTGCTTTAATTTTTTTCAAACTTTAAATAGGTATGTGTAATGTCAAGTCAGTTGTTAAAATTCTAATAATTTCTAATATAACCAACGTCGCGACATCCCATTTTAAACGAATTCATACTCGGCTAAATATTCTTCACATAAACAAAATGCGAAATTCTAATAATTTCTAATGTAACCAAAGTCGCGACATCCCATTTTAAACGAATTCATAGTCGGCTAAATATTCTTCACATCAACAAAATGCGGCAACTCTGTGCTTAGAACATCTATAACATTTCACAAGGAGAATACATATGAGGGTAAGTTGTTGTACTTACTAATTTTACTTTGTATTCCAAGTGTATTTTTTGGACAAGGTCGATCAGTAATAAACTTTACATGTATGTGGTTTTGTTGCTCCGTTGATATAAATTGTAATAAGTACGTCACTCTTTATGTACCTAGATAATGTATGTAATGTATAAATGTAATGTACCTAAATATTCAAATGTGTATTAACTACGTGCTTTCCTCAAAACATTTAAATACACATAGTCGATTTGAAACTTGCCCTTATTATAGTTGGGGTTTTCAATAATTTACAAGAATATGGGTCAAATTAATTGAACGTCAACCTCAGCCTCACATGAATATTTTTAGGCTGAATGTTGAAATTAAATAAATAAATTTCACCAAACTAGAATGGACAAATATTATTTTTTAAACTGATTTATTTTTTGACCTAGTTGATAAACCTACATTAGCAGCATTGGCATCAACGTAATCCAAAAAGCTGGTAAAAGGTAGCAAAAGAATAATGAATCGGGCAAATCGAAAGAAATTCGGTTTTGTTTAAATGATTTTAAAAGCCTATATTATTTCTTTTTAAGGTGTTTGTAAATTTGTAGGTATCTATAAAGTTTTTTTTTTTAAATTGTTTGTGTATGTTTTTAAGTTTATTTTGCATTATTGTGTTTATGCTATTTTATTTGATAAGAATCGGCCCTCATTTAAGAAGTAAAACAAAATTTCTACATATGTACATGTATTATCATGTTATTGTAACGTTAGTTTTTAACGGGCTTGCAAAAAACCATGCCTAAAGTTTCTGTTTCTTCATCTTTTGACTTGAATGATTTGGCTTGATTCGATCCATTAAAACTTTGACCCACGTTTTTATAAATTGTAGGTAATTCTTGTAAACTCAATTATTAAAACTTTACCTACCCTATTATTTAACCAATTATTATTCGCCACGGGATATAATATCAATCAAGAGAGCCGAAATTAGCAATTTTACCATACAAAGCAGCGTAAAAGAAATAACTATAATCCAACAGATGACCCATAAGCGGACGCCACCTGACACATTCTCATGCGAATAAGGCCGGATCTGTCCATCTCAATTAAATCAAAAATAACGTCAAGCATATCGCGCTCATGCAAAGTTCAAATTTACTTTAAAATAGCATTAAAGAATTTTTTCGAGAGTATGTACAATTGTACATATGTATGTATAGTATATCATGGACGTAAATGTTTTATTTTGATATGCCAGAGGGGTAGCTTGACAAAATTACAATTGTAAAATTCTGGGATGAGTGCCACCCTTTGTTTACATACTATGTGACCTGTGATAAGTATTTATTTTTACTTTTTTTATTATTATGTCAGCAAAATATAAAACATACATACATAGAGAAAAATCATATATGTACAGTAAAATACTCAAAGTAAATAAGTTAAAATACATTTAACATTACCATAAACTACATTTGAAACATGTATAATTCATTTAAATCATTCGAAAATATTGAAATACATAATACAGATTAACTGGTTATGCTATTGCTTACAAATCATAATGTAAATCTCTATCAATGTTAAATATTATGCATAATAATTTTTACATCTATCCCATAAATGGTCATAAACCTCTGACTTATAACTAAACTATTGTAACGCATAAACGACAAGGTCATTTGACAAAATTAAAAAAAAAATATTAATTCAAACACTTCGTTGATAAAACAGACTCGGTCTACGCCCTGCCTTAATGTAATTCTGATTGTCAAATGTCAACCATCATTTCTTCTAAGAGTACTCCATTGTCAAATTTGGCTATATACTGTCGTTAAATTCAAACAAAATTTAATATTTGATTACACTATGTATCCGTAAAGTAGGCATTAAGAAGTAGATACACCCCCATACGAATTCAAGACAGTGTGAGGGCGACATAGTTGTGGTCTTTGGGACTGATGTACCTAGAGTTTACTGAATGAATACCGACAACACACAATCACATCAGATCAGAAGCTGCGGCGAGTAAGGCAAAGGAGGAAACCCATTGATTTGGAGTGGGTCGTTGGTTTTTTTTTTTTTTTTTTCTAGCGAAAAGGCAATGCTATACTTTGCCTGCGCGTTGAGTTATATTTTGTTCAAAAAGCTTAAACGAATCGCAATAATTGTAAACAATCAACCAAGAGCAGCGTGAGTGCACCCTCAAAAAGCCAGACGGTAACCGACCGTGATACGTTCTGATTGTGATTTTTGCTGTTTAGTACAAACTGATGTCTCGTTGAGCGAACTCGTCTTTAACTTACTACTTAGTCGCAACTGGTTAGTAGTTTTTTTTTTTTTAATAATGTAAATATGTTACAACTAAAAAAAAATATCAAACTTACATTTGAAAAAAACATTTCATAGTTTTTTTTTTTTTTTTTTAATTTTGCATTGAAATGTTTACTTCGAGTGGTGTGTATATAAAATCCCTTAAGAACAAAAACCCTTGTTAGTAAGTGTGAATAAATCCCAACGAATGAAATGACATATTTATATGTAATTTAAAAATAACGTTTGTTTGAAATAAAATAACATTTTGAATGTTACAGAATTAATATTAACTGTAGTTTCATACAAAATAAAGTGTAAAAAGTGTTTACGACAGCAAAACTAACAAAAAGAATACATTTTTTTTACATTCGTTTGTTCATATACTTTTACACTGTGATAACAATATGTATAATGAATTGACTTAATTAATTGACTTTAATTCCGATTGAGTGCTTCTTACAGCAATCATGAACCCAAAGTATATTTTATTTAATTAAGCGCTATGCCTAAAAAAAATACAAACTTATCAACCCCTTGAGATGTGTTCTTATATTCAAGAAATAACGAGTGATCTTATTTGCTGGTTGCAATAACTGCAATAGAGCACATGCACTGCAATTTTTCTTGATAAGAATTGGTGTTTGTTGTTTGATTTACAAACGCCGCCGCCGCCGCTTTTACCGGAAAATTCAAATATTTTTTCATTTTTCAAAAATAAATTCAAATAGAAAATAATTTAAATATTCACTCAGTTAAAGTGCCAAATCTACCAAAATAACAAACATTTTGTTTCTGTTGCACATATCATGGAATAGTTTTCTATTTATAGAATTATATTGTGTAATAAATTACAATTTGATGTAAAAATTTAACAAGTTCCATATAATATTTTATGATAGTTTGAAACAACTATATAATTAAAATTAGTTGATATTCATTTTAGAAATAAAAAACAATAACAACAAAAAATCACAGAATTTTACAACTTATTTGCATACAAACGTTAATAACACGTGCAATTAATTATTATTATTAAGCTTATACTCTCAGACATTTTGAAATCAACTCAACTGCGCGACAGTTTCATTTACTTTCGCATCCAAAAAGTTATAAATAAACAAAAATAAAAAAAAACTTGGGTGCATAAAGTGTAAAATTTACAAGAAAGAAAAAAAAACTGTCGAAGCTTTAGTAGCAATATAAAATTCAACGAGTGATGCGTTCAAAGATCTTAAACTAAAAAGTCTAGCCCACTTAAATAGCATCGGAAGAGCCACCTGTTTCACAATCCTTTAGTCTCTTAGAAAATTGTTTAGATTTGTTTGTTTTGATGGTAATTATAAACGAACAGTAAATACACTCTATCAAGCAAGTATTGAACTGCATTGGTACAACAAATTTTATATACAGATAAAATATTAATTTAAAAAAACTATGTTGTAATTTGTAAATATGTATGTATTTATAATGTAGTTATTATTAGCATGTGACTATTATCAAATTGAATTTCGCACCCAGTTTTTCTCAAATCAAGGCAAACAAAAAACACGTTCGCTCGTTTAATTATGATATAATGATATCGAGTACGATTGAACAACTTTTATAAGCATTTCTTATGATTAATCTGTTAAAATGCACGAGTACTACTTTACATTGTTTTCATTATCCACCACTTTAAAAATTCTTAAAGTAGATTCTATTCATGTGGTCTGACAGTACATTGAAAATTCAATTGAAAAATTATGGAACTCAATTAGTGATGCGGTTATAGGAACTTACCTTAAAACTCTCTTTAAAAATTTATACAAGAAAGAGGGAAATTGTTCTTATCAACAAAAAAAATTAATAAAACTGAACTGAGCGCTGAAAAAATCATGTGGAATTATGATGTACTTCTTGTGTATAGCTATTGAATATAGAGAGAAGAAAAGAAGATGATATACACAAATACATCTCAATAGCAACGCCAATTTCAGATAATGAGTGTATCTTGAAAGAGAAGTGCGCTTAAGGAGGCATATTTCTTTTTTCTGAATCCATCCTCTTATTCGCAAAGTATGGGATTTGCTATTAGGGTTTCTTATAAAATCGACCTATATTTAGTAGGTACGATTGTTGCTAAATGATCACTATTTGTATTTTTTTTTGTAACTTCAAAAAGATTAAAAACCTTTTACGACGTTTTGTACATCTTTATCGTACTTCTATCAAAGTTTACTTATCAAGTATAGTACGGTATGTAGCACTGGATGTGATTTGTGAAAATATGTTAATAAACAATTTTCATTTATACATAGTTAGTATGTTTAGCACCTACAATCCACATGTACACAATATATGTAAATGAGGTATTAAGTATGAATAGTGTGCTAAAAATGGATTCATATATTTATATAAATGATAACAAGTTAAATTATGGTATTATTTGTTAGTTCAATAGGTTGGTGTTAATGTAAATAATTGTTTTTTTTTTTTTTTTTTTTTTTAATTTCATAGTTGTTCCACACCTGTAAATTTTGATTTTATTTATTAATTTCTGATTAGCTTTAATACATAAGGAAACTGATTTCTTTCTTTAGACTGAAATTTTTATTTTTTCATTTAAGATGCAGTAAAATGAAGATAAAAAATATTTACATTTACTGAATAATGTTAAAATGATATTTTGTTAAAAAGTGCTTTCATCTTAGCCTTTCGTTTAAAAACGAACCTATGGCTTTTTTGATCACATTCCACTTATAATATTGTAAAATTTTAGTAAAATTACATTTGTTCAAAATTATTATTTACTGTCAAGAAGGTGACTGTGAAACATTGGTGCACTATGACGTATACGTACTTTTTTATTTTTATTTTTTATTCATTTTTTGAGAATTTTGCTAAACATATTTTTTTAATTATTTTAATAAATGTAAAGTTAGTTGACCTCAGTTTATTCAATTATCCTTTAATTTGGTGCAAAAGTTTCTCTAAGTAGTTCAAATTTGTAGGAATCAGTCTTATTTTTGAATTCAATTCAATTTTCCAATAAACGTCAATTAACAAATTCTTTTTTTTCTGAAACTCTTCACTATATTTAAATGCAGTGGTATAGAGATAAGAGGCTGCAAATTTTAATTCGATTTGTAATCAGGTCAAGAATTAGTCTTCTTTGATAAAAAAAATAAATTATAAAATGTTTTCTTATCAAGTCTATATTTTTTTGTAGACTTCATTTAATTGAGAGGTTTTGAAGTCTTTAAAATAATTTGTGTTATAAATATTTGTAGTATTAACTTGTGCTTTAATGAAAGGGAAGTCTTTACTGGCTGATTTTATTTTCAGAATTTCAATGTGCCACCAAATTACCCGGCTGAACACAATGGACCCGCGTTAATCACTTGAACTAGATTATATGTATGTATTTTTCTCACTTTATCGGGTTTATTGTGTTGAAGCAGTAAGTAAACACCATTTACCGGTGGTTTTTCCCTTGACATAGCTTTTTCGATTTGTCATCCAGAACCCTTCTGAACCCCAACAGTTCTTTTTTCTGGATAGAAGAAAAAATGCTTCTGGATTTACAACAATTCTCAATGTTTGCGTAAAATTGCATTTTTTCTACAACTATGTTAAATACCATGTATCTACATAATAATTATTTTATTTCTGACTCAGTCTATACAAAACAATGGCCACTTTTTTATTGAAAATCTAGTTTTGATTACGATAACCGATTCATACTGGTTAAATAAGAGAATAATGACATCATTACATAAGCTAATTAATTCTATTTTGCATACATTTTATAAATTTTTTTTTTTTTTGATCTTGTTCTTGAAATGCTTTCGATTTACACATTACTTCTACCTTGGTCTTGTTGTAACTAGATTGAGACAGTATAAATTATTTGTGTCTTAGTCTTATCATCGATACAAGATATAATAAAACTAAGGTTTGTCAAGGATTACGTGATTTGTATTTTAAATATTTTTACTAGATATACAGACATAAAAACCTAAACGATCCAATAATCAATACAAGACGGATTATTTCATCATAATATATGTAGCTATACCTTCCTATATTTCTGCTTTATGAATTTCTATGAAACACATTTGCATACAATTTGATATACATATCTACATGCTGTTGACTGACATTACGAGTAGTACCTAAAAACTACCTATTATGTAGAAACTTACAAACATATTGACTGTAATATAGGATATCAGATCGTATGCGACTACTTGTGGAGAACAAGGGCTTAGTGAATCTCTCGACTGTTCCTGTGTGACATGTTGTTAGTATAGGCAAAAATGCAATAGACCTAAAATTGTAGGTCGAATGACAATGAGGGTAACTTTATTATGAGAAAAGATACTCTTGGCGGATTTTTCATTTCGTCCCAAGAGGCAGTATCCCTAAAAAAACGATAAGCTGCCAATCCCGCTTTATGCTGATAAAACAGACCATAACTAGAATTTTCTGCTAAAAGAATAAAGCCCTGAATGAGAGACTCAGTGTTTTACAGAAAAATAGGTAGGTATGAATGTTATTAGAATATGAATTCTTAATTTTTACACACACAGTGTTGTTAAAAAAATAAAAGTGATAACGTTTAGTAGCCATATACTTACAAATTAGTGTGGAAGGCTTTAATATTATGTGCATAACACATATATGTACATATAAAATAAAATTAAAATGTAAAAATCATTCATATACAATTAGAATCCGTTAGACAATATTTTTAATAGTTTATTTTCTAAATGCACATGCGACCCAATTAATATGATCTTTACTATTAAGCGAAAAGTTTCATTAAATAAGGCATACAAACTCATTTCAATACTGTCTACACTATATTGTTCATTGAGCAACACTCCCAAGCGCATCTATTACAAATTTATAATATAAACAAATTAACTGTTCACTTGCATATTTTGGTACAAGTCAAACTATAATATTGAGGGAATTTATGCAAATAGAATTTTTTTTTTCCATCAGAAGCTAATTTCTTCAATTCAGATATAATCGAAAAACGTGGTGCAGTTTAAAGATCATTAATATCCTATCATATTTCTCCCTAAGCTGTATCATTGTAAATATATAGAATAATAGTAATATAGAAAAAAAGCGCTACGACTAGAACAGTACAATTTCTGTCATTCATTATGAGATTTTGTTGCATGGGACGCAAACTTGCACCCACCTTACACCTCACCCTTTTGAAGATGAGGATAATATGGCAGCTGTTATCATCCGGCTTAATAATAATGGATAATGAGTTATATGATATGATCCAAGTACTTGCTACACAGAGACGATGAATTGAACCCAAACACACATAGAGATGTAACCATCTCCATATACATTTTTGAATTGTAGCTGTACAATTTATTTGATTATAATGACAGTGATAATATGATACTGTCAAGTGAATTTTGTTTTGATAATATATCTGTGCTGGTGTGTATGGTCGAGTTGTGTATATTAAAAAAAAAATAAAATAGCAAGTTAGCTTTAGTCTTGGACTTTTAGATTCATTCAGTAATACCGTTTCGCAGGCTCTAGATCGGTCGTATCTATCTCTGACGATCCAATCGAAAATAAAGCATTTTATTATATTCGATCGCAAAGGACTATTCCGACCGGGTTCGAATTTTAAATAACACACTCTTTTTACCAACTAACCATAAATCATGTTCTTATAAATAAAAAAATAAAAGAGCAGTTTTAATCCTAAATAAATGTAGAAATCAGTTTGAATTTCAGATAAGGTTTTGTAAGTTTATCGCATAACCCAACCGTCGAAAAGCTAAAAAAACCGTTAAGTTTTTTCTTCGGACGGAGATTAATAATAATTGATCGTACAAGCAAAATGACTCGACCAAAGAATAGTTCCAAGTTTAAAGGGTTCATGCAAGAGAACTCTTTAACTATCCTTACTATAATAGGTGTTGCGGTTGGAATCATTGTAGGACTGATACTAAAAAACAGCACGGGAGCATGGACAAAACGTGAGATTATGTACATCGCCTTCCCGGGAGAGCTGTTTTTAAGGTAACTTTCTACAAAGAATTCTTCTTCTTTCTACCAAAAAAAAGACTGCTAAATAACCAGAAATAATACCGATGAAAATATTACAGGATGCTCAAGTGTTTAATTGTGCCATTGTTAGTATCGTCGATTACCAGTGCTATTGGTTCTTTAGATTTAAGTATGTCCGGTCGAATTGCAACAAGGTGGGTTGAATGTTTTTTTTTTTTATTTTAAAATTATTTTATTCCTTTTTTGATTTTATACTTTTTATTATAACAGAGCGATCGTGTACTATTTCTTAACGACAGTATGTGCAGTTATATTGGGTATAGTTCTTGTAACAACCATTCGTCCAGGACAAGTAGGGCAAGTAGATGAGTTTATGACTGACGATGTCGAAAAGAACTCTAAAGTTCTTACACCTGATACTTTAATGGATCTCGTTAGGTTGATATACTGCACTTTGAAACATTAAGAACATAAATATTAATACTATGTATTATTTATTACTCAACAGGAATATGTTTTCGGATAACATAGTTCAAGCAACAATGTTCCAGGTAAGGTAACATTTTTTTTTCTTACAAAAGGAAATGATGTGTACATAAAATATTCAATATTATATTCGTCACCCATTTTGCGAACTGAGTCTCAATTAGTTAAAACATAAATACATTCGTCCAATTATCCAATAAAAAAAATTTGCGGTTCGAAGTTCAACAGCATCAATTTCAATTTGGTTTTAGTTCTATATCTACACACTGGAACAAGTCTCCCACCATATTTAAATCAGCACCATTCACTGGAGAGTGTAGCAAACTTTAAGTACATACTTAAGTGTATTGTACATAGTCATTTTATCCCCAGACTTGGCCGCAGAATGATGCATAATAAAATTTGCTTCCATGTATCAAATAAGCAGAATCTTTTTTTTTTTAATCGAGTTCTACGTATCTACAAGTATTTATATAATAAAGGTACCTCTTTCAACGACATAACTTCAAATTAAAGTATTGAAACAACTGTTTAAGTTTGTGGAATATAAACTAGTTTAAATAGGATCCCAATCTGGGATGTACCTAAGTACGTTTTATGATGCTACTTACTCAATCAACTTATATTCCCACATAAAAAGTTATACATTATTTTTCATTACAAAGCCATGGAAAAGTACTCCCATATAAGGAACAATTAAGACGACTTTGCTCATATGATTTATAAAAGTAATTTAAAATACTTACGATTTTCTAAAAAAAAAAAAATCTAAGCAATTCTAGATAAATACATTCATACATGTACTTATGTACATATATTCTGCTTCTCTGTTTTTTTTTTTTCAAAATCTATGACATACATATCTTCCAAACAACTAATAGTTTTCGGGCAATTTACAAAAAACTAAATGTTTCAATGTCGTTTTCACCCACTTAATAAAAAAACCGTTCCAAACAATTTGGGGTACTTTTTTAAAAAATGCTTCACACATTAAAATAAAGCTGTCCATTAAATTTCAACTTTGTCGGAATTTTTTCGAAGTACATGTAAATGTCTCATTTTTCTGGGCTCTCAAGAATTTACTTTTTAAAGAGCTTGAAAAATGTATTTTTATGTCTTACCAAAACAAGCTAATACATATAATTATTTCAAAGTTACAATGTTCATAAAATAAAAAAAAGCTATAGTCGTCTATTAGAATACCTTGTTATTGAAAATAATTTTACTCGGGTATTATAAATAGTAGATGCATCTACCTACAACTTAATAATGAAATTTGCATTATTCATAAAGTTTTCCCAAGTAAGCTACAAAACTAATTAGAGAACTCAAGCGCATTTAGATGGAGATATTTTCTTATTCAAGTGTAGTTCTTCATAAAAAAAAAAAACATTTAAAAACAATTCTGTTTATTTAATTACAGTATCGGACGGAAATAAGTGCTCCTAAAAATATTTCACAAAAAGATTGTGAGTTTGGAAAAAATTAAATTTAAAAATATTACATTTTGATTTTATTTATTTGAAAAATTTTAGTACCAATGGAATTATGGGAATTCAGTGGAAAGTATAAGGATGGCTCTAACGTTTTGGGCTTGGTTATGTTTAGTATTGTTCTTGGAACTACAATTGGCAGAATGAGGGAACAGGGAAAACTATTGCAGGAATTCTTTACAACTCTCAGTGAAGCTATGATGATTATAACTTCCTGGGTTATTTGGTAGGAAATAGTTTTATCTATGATTTTTATTTTTAGTTTAAATGATTGTCCAATAAAACAATTTATTATTTCTTCTTTAAGGATTTCACCTCTTGGTGTAGCTTTCTTGATCACAGCCAAAATTATTGAAATGCACTCTTTAGTTCTTGTAGTTCAACAACTTGGATGGTATTTCCTTACAGTTATGTTAGGTTTGGTTCTTCATGGATTTGGTAATTATTAATTAGAAAAAACGATTGTTCGACAAGAACTTACTCAAACAGGGATCTGTTTAAATTGTATATAGGTACAATCCCGCTTTTGTTTTTCTTGGGAAGTGGTTCCTTGCCTTACAAGTACATTGGAAAACTCAGTCAAGTTTTGGCTACAGCTTTTGGAACTGGTTCAAGTTCTGCCACAATGCCGTGCACCATCAAATGCCTCGATGGCATGGGTATGGATCCACGTGTAACAAGGTTTGTTATTCCAGTTGGAGCAACAATTAATATGGACGGTACTGCCCTTTACGAGGCTGTTGCTGCACTTTTTATCGCTCAATACAGACAAGTCAGTTATTCTTTTGGCACTGTAATAGCTGTGAGGTAAGACAACCACATTAACGTCCATTAAAATTTGAACCTTATTGTATTTTATTTTAATTAGTATTACTGCAACTGCGGCCTCGATAGGTGCAGCTGGTATTCCACAAGCTGGTCTTGTAACCATGGTCATGGTTTTGGATACAGTGGGGCTACCAGCAAAGGATGTCTCCCTTATCATTGCTGTTGATTGGTTATTGTGAGTGAAATAGTACTTCATTCCGAAATGGTTTTTTTTTATAAGAGTTATATTTGTCTCAAGGGATCGGTTCCGTACTACAATAAACGTAATGTGCGACGCAATTGGAACAATTCTTGTTAACAAATTATCCGTGAAAGATCTAGAAATTGCTGACCGAGTAATATTTTGATTTTTGAATAATATAAAATATAATCACTAAAAATGATAATTTAAAAATATTTAGAGCGCTGCAGATCCACATGAACTGGTTGAACTTAGCAATGGACATGAGCTTAAGGATTAAGAACTGAGATTTGTTTCGTAATATACATTCATATAGCCACAAAATACAAATCAATATTAAGCGAACTTTCCCTCAAACAAATTGATATGAGATGTAAATATTAAAACCAGAATACGAAAATTAGTTGTTATCTCCGTGAATGAAAAGAATATTATATAAATATTTATAAATAAAAAGAATCGTAAAATAGCGTATTGCTATAGTTTGTAAAATATACGTTTATAGCTGAATCTATATCGTATATACATATCTTATTATTATACATTATAAAAACATATTTTTTATTTTTATTTTTATATTTTTATTAGTAATAAATGAGTCGTTGTTATTGAAAGTGGAATAAAGTCCATTTTTAAACATTTTTCAAAAAAAAAAATCAAGTTAATTATTACATTATTACAATCTAACGTTAACTTGTTTTTTCATAAAGTGATGTAATCAGTATTTCTATTGGTTACAATTTTGTTTTTAAAGGAAGCGGTAATTAATTTTACTATTAACATAATCATTATATTTGAGGGCCTTATTTCATTTTCAAATAAAACGCCTCAAATATTATTTACATGGATGTGTTCGCATTACATATATTTAATTTTACGCATAACTATATTTTTTTTGTTATATAAATATTTTTATGTACAAAAAATAATTTACACCATGTCAAAATTAATTTTTTGAAAACAAAAATCATATTAAGAGTTCTATTTGAACTTGTACATATACTTAATAGTATAAGCAGTTAAAAATGACAATAAAATAAAATAATTTATAAAGCAAACTTTAAAAATTTTGGCTCGTATGAATAAAAATTGAGTATGCTAGTTTCGGTATCTAGCAATTATAGCTAATATGAGCCTTTTAGGTTGATATTTTTTGAGTTATAGCTTAAACTAACTTCTTTAACCAATAGCTTAATCGTATTTATTGCTTATTAATACATGATGCCCCTTAATATTGAAATGTGTCTGAAAAATTAATGCATACGCATACATAGGTAGTTAAAAAAAGAATCGAATTATAATCGAAACATTCGCGCATTTGAATAGTCGACATATTATTTATGTTAACTAATTTTTCGGTTTTTAACTTTTTTAGGTAAATAAAATAAGAATTATGCATGAATTAACAAAGTCATTCCAAATAAATTAACCTATTGATATTTTCCTAAATTAATATTTAAAGAAAAGAAATACAATTTCTTTTATGAAGCACCCCACTTTTACTGAATGTTTTCAGATCAAAGCAATATTCTTAGAAATAATATGTGTTCGTAGTTTATAAGCTGATTAGCAAATGTTTTTTGTTCGCACATTATAAAGTGTTAATAAGTTCAGTCAATATAATGTAAAGGTTGAATATTTGTTAAAAATGTAAGAACATAAAGTAGTAAAATATATATCTGCGAAAAGTGTTAAAATGTATCTTGTTAAAAGTTTTAAAATTTTTTAAACTAATTTTGGTTAAGTCTTTATAGCAAAACAAATCGAACGTGTTTTTAACACGTAAAACATAATGTTAAATAATCATTTTTATCGCAGAAAATTGCCTCAAAATTAAATTTACCTGTAAACTTTAATTTCAAAATAGGTAGGTATTAATCAATGCCAATAGATCTATTAAAGAGTTTCGTAAATAAAGATCGTTGATGCATAAACTGATATGATATTGTTCTCTGATATGAAAGAATGTGCAAAATATTTCATTTCATTATTTTCTGTCGGCATTTTTTCTTTTATGAATTCTCTTTCTATTTCAACTTCCATTTTAGACAGAAATTCTTCACACAATTTAAACTGTTCAAGTGCAGAACCTCGTTTTGGCATATTTTTCAAACCTGCCAAATTTTGTATGGCGATCTATAGTAAAAGGTTTTGAATTCTGCCAGTTGACCAGAGAAGCTCCAATGTCGTACTATTGACTGCACCTAATTTTTTTATTTTTACTTTGGATTCTTCAATTTTGACTGTATTTAATAAAAAAGTTCTATTTATACTAAAAATTATTAAAATAAAACAATTTTTTAAGAAACTCCAGCTGGACACGGCTGAAACAGTAACGGTCTGTGAAAAAAAAAAACCAAATATACCTTTTAAACATTATTATTTACAAATGTCAATCTGTCATATGGAGTAAGTATACAGTACTAAAAAGATAATATATTTTGACGTTTAAAATTTTACTATCGAACTGTGAGCCAAACCTGTTGAAACAAAAATATTCACCACGGATACTTTTTTTTTCGTTGAAAAAAACTGTATAATAGGCTTTAAACTTAAATAAAATAATTTTAAAAGGATAGTACCTAGTTACATACGTACCACATATAATAGAGTTACATAGATATCGCATATACAGTACAAACAAAAACCACATATGTATATCTTTTTAAATTTTTTTTGTCTAATCCCTTTTTCTTCTTGCTCAAGAATCTAAATAGTTAATGTAACTACTGAAGTGTGATGGTTTGTTTTTATGTGTATGTACTTTTATAACGTCATATTATATAGTATATAGTTCCTATAATTTTGATAAAAGTGTGACGAACGTCTATGTCCACTGTGATTATTTTTTGCGTCTGCATTTTCAAGTTTCTCTTTTTAATCTGGTATCATACTAAAAAATGATTTAAAACAGTACTAATCTACTAACTCAATTAAAATTAATGCTCTGAAAAGAATAGGATTTAATATTTGAAGAAGTACCTACTGTGAAAGTGGACGAAGTGGTGTTCTAATAAAAATAAGACGACTTTGACTAGTCGCACAAATTTTTTGTGTAGGTACTCTTCTTGACCTTTGATGATTTCTAGGAAGTCTTCTCTTTTTCTCTCATTGGTCGACAGCGCGAAATGAAGAAAAATGAAGGCAGAAAAATTCTCATATATACTCTAAACCTAAAATAAATATACCTACCTATATACACATCTATATCAAATATTTACATACAATAATTGTTGGATACATGATTTGAAATAAAGTTAAATTACTTAAAACCTAATAAATGGATAAAAAAAACTATATTTATATTTTTTATTTTTTTTTTAATAAGAACAAATTATAAATAAAAGTGTAGAATACTACGTGGCACATTGATTTTTATTGTACTGAGACTCGTCTTGGTTTTCTCCGGTAAAGTCATTGAGATAAGCATCAGTTACTGCTGTCAACTTCAACTCTTTGTTTCAAATGGTCTGAGAGTTCGTTATAAACTTTGATAGGCACACGAGCTGGGTATAAAAATAAGTGTTTATTAATTTCACTTTAATTTAGGTATATAAATACATACAGTTGCATTTGTATGCCAAATCCGACCAAATAATCATCTCTTGAGAGAAACAAAAAACACCCAAACGACCTCCTTTTAGAGTCGAATCATAAATATTTTTCGAATCTGTTACTAATTCATCACCAGCAAAAATTCTAAAAATACATTTAAAAAGATTTACCTACATATATACAAAATCTAAAATTAGTAAAAATAAGTCTATAAACCTTAGTCTTATAAGACCAATGTCAGGACGATGCATTAAGGCCCAACGATATGCAGTTTTTTCTTTCCAACCTTCATTTGCGGGATCTTTCCAAAGTAATTTGACTTGATCTCTTGTATCGCCTGTATGCCAAAGGCTATTTCTTAGCATTGATCCTGGTCCTGTAGAACTATCAACTAACTTGATTTGTATCCCTGGTTCAGCTGATGCTCTAAATGGTGTTGAATGCCAATAAGTTTGAGTAAGCTTCTTCCACATGACCACATAGAATTTTCGATTGCTCTGATAACTGAACACAAAACCCACATAATCATCATCGGTATCTGTGTCAACATAAAATGTCCCTTCGAAATCAACTCCTCCAAAAGCAGGATGACCAATAGCCAATCCTGGATCACTGTTTAGTGTTTGTACTATCTCTGAGCCATTGGCATGTACTTCCCAATTGGGATCTTTTTGTGAGTCACCTTCTGGATCCAATATAACTGTTTGAAATGACCGAAAGTCTGTTGAGTATATTTTGGAATTGTTCGGACAATTATCAAGGAAGTTTGGTATTTTGTCTTGGTCCTCATCTTTCTCACAAATATCACCTTTCCCGTTTTCTAGATTCAATGATAAATAAAGTCCATCATAAAGCGATTAATGGATTATAACAAAGTTACTGTCTAGATCCAATTGATCTGGATTGTAGGCCAGTGGGCAATTGTCTTTGTAATTGGGTATACCATCATCATCAATATCATCATCACAGGCATCTCCTCTGAAAATGCAAAATTTTATGTATACAGTTGGAGAATATATCGTTCATTCAAAATAAATTTTGTTGCATACTTGCCATCTCCATCTGTATCCAACTGATCGGGGTTACTAACCATAGGACAATTATCTTCACTGTCCTGTCTTCCATCATCGTCCCCATCAATATCACTATCACAAGCATCCCCCACCAAGTCGCTGTCTCTGTCTTCTTGAGAGGGATTTGGAATTGTTGCACAGTTGTCACATGCATCACCAATCCCATCGTTATCCATATCCGATTGATTCGGATTGATAACAGTAGGACAATTGTCATATTTATTAAGAATACCATCTTTATCAACATCGTCATCACAATCATCCCCATTGCCATCTCCATCCGAATCGGTTTGACGTCGATTAGGAATATATGGACAATTGTCACATGCATCACCCAAACCATCATGATCTGAATCCCTTTGATCCGGATTATACTTAAAAGGACAGTTGTCTTTGTCGTTCTCTTCTAAATCTCCGTCTGCGTCATCATCGCAAGCATCCCCAATGCCGTCTTTGTCAGCATCCTCTTGGCCAGAATTCGGTATATTGGGGCAATTGTCGGATTTACATTTAATATCAAAGCAGCTTAATTGGAAATCTGGCCAACCATCAAGATCTCTGTCCCTTCCACAATTGAAACCATCGCCTGCCCAGCCAACATTACACTTGCATCCATACTGGTAGCTGTCAGTATATTTGCACTGGGCATTTTTATGACAGATAGTTCCATCGGGACACATATCGGTTATGGGAAAACATCCAAATGTACTATTTGCTATGAAACCCTCCTTGCATTTGCATTGGTAGGAACCCTTAATTGGAATATACAACAAACATTTTATCAGGGAAAAATCGTCTTTTAAAAAATGAATATAACCTTACGATTGTGTTTATACACTCCGAGTTTTTGTCACAAAGTGAAAGCCCTACTTGACATTCATCTGTATCACGACATATTTGTCGCTTATAACTTGGGGAATGATATGTTGCAGAGTAACCTTAAGTTAAAAAAAAAAAACTATAGTAGCAAATGAACAACTAGGCTGCTACTCTACCATTAGCATGGTTTCCATGGAACCCTGGAGGGCAACGCTCGCATCTGAAACCTGGAATTAGGTTTATACAAATTGCTTTTGAATCGCATGGCTCGTAAAGATCACATTCATCAATGTCATGACATTTACTGCCATTTCCCAAGAATCCTCGTGGACATGATACACATTGGTAGAAGGGTCTTGAACTCGTTTGTACACATTCGACTCCTGGTGTAATTTAGAAAATAAGGTTATTGCAAAAATAGTTTGCCAAGTTAATTAAGATTTAATAATATAAAGAAAAAATTATTTTGCCAATAGAAAAGAGTGAAAAGGGCCGAAACTCAAAATTTTTCAGTGGTTAACATATATATATATGTATGTATGTAGGTGACATTGTGGAACGAATTCATATACATATTCCAAAGAGTCTACAGAAATATTTTCGGATTCAACATGAAATACATTTTATTGTGTGAGTGAGAGATAGGATTTTTTCTTTTCCGTGTAACAACGGATTAATACAACCAACACTGTGCCTATTATGCGCTAACTGTATTATTTTAAACCTTCTGGATACTAAGAATTTCATTTCCTTATTTTTTTTAATCTTATTTTTTTAATTCAACTTATTAGATTTTGACATAAAGGCGAGGATATGTAGGTAATAGCTTTTTTCTTTTTTTTTGTGATATTTTTGTTAAAAAAAAGTATAGGTATCTCTTCTGGCAACAGGTTTTAATACTCTCATAGAAGTTATATTTTTTTTCAGAGTAAAAAAGTATAATTTTAAGGGATTGGATGTTTAGGTTATGGATCGACATAATATTCATCAATGCAAACGCTTCTTAATCAAACAGCAGTTCAAAGATTCGATACAAATAGTGTTAACGCACACAAAAATTAATCTTTAATTAAATTTTTTGCTAAACAAAGGAATTAAGTCGATAAATATATTTGATTACCATCCCAAATCTAATAAATAACAACAAGTTAAAATGCAGAGAAGAGAGGTTATTATTTTGTGAGTTAAGAAAGCTCACTACAATATTGGTGAAGTCCTTTTTGTGAGGAATTTCAGATATTAAAAGCGCATTTAAAAACACATTAGTGAAAACATTAAGACAGCAGAATTTATTGAGGGAATGGGAACAAAAGCGCAGTATAATTTAATACCAGAAAATGAAAACATAATAACAAACAATGCATGAGTAAACCAAAAAGTCACCAAAAATGTATTTTTAATCAATGTACCGTCAAAGAAAACACAAGGCATCGACAAGATTTTTGTTCTAAATTTTGTTTTTTTTTTTTATTTTTATAAAATAAATTGGCTTAGTTTTTATTCTTACAAAATTATATCAATTTGTATTTCAGTATTCAGTATAAACATTTTCTGGCATTAAATATTGTTAAAATTATTTCCATATTTAACCTTAATATTATAATAATTATTATAAAACTCAAAGTACATCAAAAAAAATATAATATAACAATGTTTTATAAATTTTAACAAAATATTTTTAGTATATAAAAATGGTTCGATAATACTTTCTATAGGTTTTTAATTTCTTTTCTTAATTTTTTTGTCTCTTACTATCTTATTAATTAAATAATATGTTAAAATTTTGAAAAAATAGAAATTTACGATGTCATAACGGAATATTTTCTGGATGTATACTGTCTTTGATAATGTTGGACATTATGCGATGGCACAATAATAGCTCCTATTTAAAAAAAATATATATAGTTTAAAATTAGTTTGGTTTTGAAATGTAAGTATTGTATTTAAGTTGAAATATAGATAATAAATAATAAAAATTAGGTTTTGTATTATTTTTCTTCAAATTCAATACATACATACATAGGTACATACAACAAAGGCTTTTTATTTAAAATGAGAAAATTTATATGTATATATGAGATTCAAATCATTTCCTTTTTATCACAAGTTACAACTATGTATGTATTTAGGTATATGCTCAAACAAAAAATATCGACATAGCGTATATAAACTTAATTATATTTTGCATCCCCATTAAAGTTGTAGGTACAATCTTAAGAACTTATACCTATTGACCATTTGTTTATGTGATAAACTTGCCTCATAAAAATGTTCTATTTGAATTAATTGAAATAGTTTATAATTACCTATGTATCATTTTAAAAATATCACTATACTAATAAATTTGTGTCTACCAGAAAAATAAAGAATGTTGGCCAATCCAATCAATATTAATTAAGTTCAAAAGAAACATGTCGCCTGCAACTTTTGATTTGACCCCATTAATTATATTTATTCATGATGGATTGTATTTAATTAATGTTGAAGTAGTTCTTTGATGTGAATGCAGATGATTTATTTTCTGGTTCATCTTATATATGTATAAATGTCATTAAAATACAACTACACATATACATGTAGGTACGTTTAGACGAAAATATTACTGTTTAACATCAAAATGGCCTATGGCACGTGACAAGTTTTACTTACCGGAAGGACATGGTCCATCTAAGCATGCATTTCTTATCGTACAGGTTTTTCCATCACCCTCATACCCAATAGGACATGAGTCGCACTGCGCTCCATTAATTGTGTCATGACATTGGACGCCACTGTAATAAAAAATCGCAATCAATAAGAAAATTAAAATAAAAAGTCTTAAGTTAAAGAAATGATGTAATGCTCATAAAAAAAATGCGTAAAAAGCTCAATAGGGCAGGTAATTTCTTAAGTTCTCTTCCCCATTCCACATCATGACGATTCTTTTCTCGTGACATAGGCGATGACGATAAGTAAAAAAAAAATAAATAAAAACAAGTTTGATATACGCTCATGCTGACACTAAAGACAAAAACAAAACAAAAACTAAGACCCCATCACTTTGTCGAGGAGGTTTTCAAAATAGTCATACACACTTTCCCACAGATACGTTTCAGTAGTGATGAGTGTAGAAGACGCCAACGTGAACATGGAGCAGACCGCAAACACATCGCAACCGGAGTGGTCGCATAACTTAAATCGAGTTCGCCTACGCATCAAAATACTACAGCGCCTTTGCGTCGTCGTCGTAGTCGTCGTCAACATCACACAAACTTTTACCAATTCGCCATGAGTCTTTTCATGTTTATACATACTTTTGTACTACAAGGCAAAAGGAGTTACAAACAAAATACAAAAAAAAAATAACTCCAACCAGGCTAACAATACCGTGAAGATCTTGAGCCGGCTTGCGCATATACTTATCTTGAAATAACATCAGTTTAATAATTGAATTTTTTGTTTGGTTTCACCACTTCACCAGTGTGAGAAGAAAACATACGTCCGAATTAAATCCTCATTTATCTTTTCCTTCTTATTGCTGTTTGATAATGTTTATCAAACAAATACGAAAAAAATAGATACCGAATATATGATAGCTACTTCGAAAAAAAACAATACCTGATGTGGTTCTTAAAGGCGCTACATTTGTTTCCCCATAACTATTCACACAAAGATCTAATAAATTACCACTTGCCCTGATCGTAGGTGTTAAGAATTAAAAAAAAATCAAATCAATTGCTTGTGCCCAGCCCATTCGTGTAACGTGGGTACATCCGGCGGCGCGGCGCACGTTCTATATAAACAATAACTTATAGATAAAATATCTAAAAAGAAAATTCTGAAAAAAAACACATTGTCAACCGGAATGGGACACACACATTCCAATGGCATCACAACCACAGGTGATGTGAAAGATAAAAACCATAACCTACCACTAAATCAATTTCTATAATGGGGTGGTCCATAAAAGTTATGTTCCTTTCAAACATTAGGACAAAATTTAGATAAGCATAGACTGTCGGTTAATTGAATGTACATTTGACAGTTGCTTTTGATACATATTTTATTTTCATTTTTAATCAGGCTTAGCGAATGCAAGTCAATTGTTCTCTTTTGATAGACCACCAAATTTACGACCACAGATCGATTACCCAAGGGTGGGAGTTTTTTATGAGTTTTGATTTGAATTCTTACAGAAAATTAAATATCTTTGGTTGGTTTTCTTAAACATTTTTGTTTAGAAAAAAAAAATAAATAAATAAAATGCGTAGACGTGTCCCTATTGATATGTTATTTATGATTTTTCGTTGTGATCTTCGTTATTCTTAAAAATATAAGGTAGGTATTGTTTATTTAAACCTAACAACCATCTACGTTTAGGTACCAATGTTTTTTTTTATATTTTGAATAAGAAAATTAAATAGGGCATAAGCAACAATAAATATATAGGGGATAAGCATTCTATAAATTAAAAATGATTATACGTTTGTGTTATGAAGCATTACTATCATTTTCTTTTGTTAACTCTCTGTCGGCATTATATGAATGTATGTATTTGTTACTTTAATTTAGAATTTCAAGTTTGTTAATATACTTACGAAAAGCATGGTCTATCCGCACAAGATACTCCTGGCTTGCAGTTTTTCCCATCGCCAACAAGACCATGAGGACAACGGCCACACCTCAAACCGGACGGCGTCTCATAGCATTCAGCACCTACGTTGTTTACAAAAAAAAAAAAACAACAAATAAAAAATATATATGTAGACATATGTATATCTAACCAAATGAAACTTCAAATCAAGATAAAGAGAGATAAAAAGCGAAAGCTATAACTATGATACCGGCAAGATAATATCCATCCAGCTATAAAAAAAGAACGCTTGTCTTTGATACACATTAACAGTGACACTGACACACGATCGTTAAGTGCGGGTATAGCTAAAATTTGTTTTATCTCATATATGTAGGTACTTACCAGGATAGCAAGGATTTGCGGTGCGACATGATGCTGCTTTTAATTCTTCTGGCTTACATCCCGCACAGTTCTCTATCAGCGTTCTTAAATATGCAATTTCCTTGCGTTGGTGTGATATATCCTCGCGGAGCAGTTTCACTAATGCCATTAAATCGGCTAGAGATTTTGTGAGGGCGTCTTCATGATAAAAAGCAAAATAAAAAAAGGAAAAACGTTAAAACATAAAAAAGCATAATGATTTAAACTTCAACGCTCCTTATTATTTGGGATATATCCATGTATGCATGTATGCGAATTTCAGAATATGTGGGCAGTTGTTTGACGAGATCAACTCACACATAATACCATAGACTGTGCTTCATATTGTGTATTAAAGTATGTAGTAGTAGATATTATGGCAAAATATAAATTGGCAAAAGGAACCTACGCAGATTTCACAAATACGGAACGAAATAGCGCTTCTGAAAAGCACTCGCGCTTAAAGGTGAAAACTTGTATATGCAGATTGATTCGTTTCAAGTTTTAGTAAAACTAAATACATACAGATACATATGTACATATATACATTACATACCTTCACAATCGCCGGGAATCACTGGAATATCTCCACGCCTTTGCACATCATTAATATTTTCAATTGTCGATAAGCCCTGTGTTTGTCGATAGGGTTCGTTATTTCCTGATGGCTCTTGGGTGAACCAATCTCGTACGTCGCGTTTTTTATTTTTCTCTGAAATCCAGATGAAAATAATGAGTTCTTAGTAAAAATAAAATAATGTATGTACCTACGTATGATAAAAGAAATATAATTTAATTCTACTTGTAGGTATATAAAATTGTTGACTCATGAATCATGATGATCTCTTCATGACTTAGATTAAAAAATTTTGACTTTTTGCAATGATTTCTTTATTTTAATATTTCTCAAAAATTTCGGCTTAAGCTTTTTGATAAGAAAAATTTGTAATTCTGTTGAGGAATTGTATTCAGACCTTTATCATTCTTATAAATATTTTCGAAAATTGTGAGGCAATAGAAACGAATTTTAAATTGAAACTATTAAATTTTAAATGCGTGGCAAAACTATATTTAAACATTCTATAAATCCATACAAAATTCACCTTTTTCACTCGTTCGATTTTTAAGCATTTTTCTGTTCCCACGGCGGTGTAATCCTTTCTGGCAATTAGCGCGTGAGAGCGCTTCTTCAACCGTACCGTCAAAATGAAGTGGATACTTTCGTTCACGGAACTATCAAAATACAAACAAAATAAATAATAATTATACAAAAGATTATGATAAGTTTTATTAGTGGGGTATAAATATTCACAATTGAAGGGCATATTGAAATAACATTTGATAAGAACCACTATCTTATATTTTATATGTAATTTAAAAAAAAAATAAAAATAAAAATGTTGTATATTTCAAGGAAAATGTCAAAAAATTATGAATGTTATTTTAATAATTTATTTCTTATTTGAAAGGATTGAATTTGCATTTAACTCACAAGTTTTATAATAGGGTCTTCCATTTGAGTATATAGCTTTGAAAGGCTGAGATCGATTTCGTGTTTTGAAACTTCCTTACAATCAACAATCAACGATATTTTATCTTTGTGAAAATATAAAGCTAATGAGCGTATAGTGCTGGTCTCATTAATATTGGGAATCTCAAAGTGTTTAGATGTAGTTACTGAATTGAAGCTTATATCGAGTGTTACACGTTGCTGTTTTCGATCCAAAAAAAATGACATTCTGTGTTTGAGACTTGGGAAGTCAATCATAAATAGTGCTTCAATGGATATGTGAAGCTTTCGGCGAGGTCTAAATAAATAATATTCAATAAGAATTATAACAAACATACATATGAAAGTTAAACACATACACACACTAAATTCTTACCTAATATGTCTCATCGATATTACACAGTCTCCTTTAATATGTTGTTCCAACTCACTGGATGCCGCTGGAATTAATGTTATATTTCATAAGTTAATTTCGAATTCAAATGACCTTCTGCAAACTTTGTAAATGTTCGTGTATTACCGAACTAATTAACACTTTTTTGTTCAATATTTTGTATATTTTTGTTTAAACACATAATTATGTTTGTTAGGAAAAAACAAAAGAGGACTGCTAACAGTAATTTGTAAATTATCCATACGAATACTTTCTAGTTTTACAAAGATTAAATGTTAATTTTGGATAGGTATGTATATTTACCTGGATCCAATGACAGCGCTGATATGCTACTGCAAACTCCAATGAATAACAACAACACAAGCAACTTCATTTTGTTTGATGTTATGAATTAAACCAGCCAATAATATAGTTTTTGTGTTTTTTTTATTGCCAGATAACCTAAAAAAATTCAATAATAGTTTAAATTTATGAAAAATTTACAATCGTGGTCTCCCCAAACGGGAGAAATAATTTCATACGTTTTTGAAGTCAATGGTTAATAGAGATAGTGAAGAAGAAGAAATGAGGGAAATGTTTGCTAACGACAAATAAACATACTATTATATCTAAACCTACCCAGAAAAGCACTTTTAAAAACAAACACAAATGGATCGTATAAGAAAGTGTATATAATGCTGATAATATAGGCCTAAACTTGTTTGACATATAAAGAACCTTAGATGCACTACCGATGGGAGTCTTTGTACAAGTTCATAATAAATAATGGAATTAGATTCGATTCGATCACTCAATATAACAGCTTTGTATACCTTTTGTTCATTTAAAACAAACTAATCCGACACAATTGAGGAATGCATATCTTCATATAGGTGGTATTAGGGGGCAATTTTTTTTAATATCAGCCCCAAAGATTCCTTCAAAGTGGACAACAAATTTAATCAGATTAAATCAAACTGAGTGATATGTCACTTAATATCACCTCCCTAGATATTGACCTTATAATATGAATATGATACGTAATAGACCCACAAACATACCTACACAACACATAGAGGTATAATAGCAACTATAATCTGGATTATTATGATTATCACAAATTTTAAGCTGGTACACTTTTAAAATTGCTCAAGGAACTTTGAAGATTAATATATGTATGTATGTATGTAGGTAGTTCAAATCGATCATACGGAATGTATCTTTTCTTTACGTATCAGTGTTAGATGAGGAAAAAAAAATGTGATCGTTAACAGGTAATATATAGACAAAGATTCTTAACCATTTACAAAAAAGGGGATAATTCTCCAAGTCAAGGTCCCCTTGTCAAATACGGTAGTAGTATAGCCCATATTTGGCAAATTTTCTCTCTTCGTAACTTAACCACATATTATAGTTGAGATTGTTGGTTTTCTGTACACCACTTTTTACGCCTTCTAAGTTATACTTTAGGCGTTGTAAGCTTTCTGAATTATAGTATTTAAAAGTATCTGGCAAAAGTATATGCTTGTTTATTGTAATAAAAAATAATATACAAAAAATAAAGAATGCTATACAAATTAAAAATAGATCAAGGCCGTGTAGGTTTTAAGTTAAAAAATCCGGATATTCTTAGGTCAGGTCGAATTAAATTTATGGTGAAAGGATGCCATGTCATTAAGCTGTTTGTTTAAAAAATTCAATCCGTTTTTGTCCTAAGTTAACACATTCACTTCTGAAATTGATTCATGAAATCATCAATTGATATGGTCGTTGAGTTTATTAAATTTAATATTTAAATACGACACGCACTTATTTTCATTCACTTAGTGGCCAATCAAACCATTTTGATGTTTTATTTCATCAAAATACCTTTTATTTAAACAATTTAAATTCCATATGTTACTTTTTTAAAAAGAACCTACTACCAAACTATAATTTTTATTTAGATATGTATCTAAAGCAAAATAATTAAAGAATACAAAATAGCACTTACAAATTGTTCACAACACTTTAATCCTTTTTGGAATTATGATTTTTTTTTCAAATATAAAAGTTCAACTTAGCTATCGGAGCCATGTGCAAAGATTAAATCTTCCTATGATTTCAGTTAATAAAAAACTTATTCAGATACAATCATATATATGTAGATACACGATGGATAGGTACCAAAACAACAACTAGTGCGCTACTATAATACAGATTTTAATATCTATTTGTCCCGAAGGTTAACTAACATAGAAGATAGAACGTCGTCGTCGTCGTCGCGTCACACCAACGAAACCACACTATACAGAGAAGAGCTACGATCTCAAATGAAGCGAATACCACAAAGCACTAAACGAAGTAAATCTTAACTCAATATGCTTGAGGAATTGATGCTGTTGCGCTTACCAACAACGTTGAAGCAACGCAGTCCAACACGGAATAATCCAACAACTTTGTTATTTGTTGTGGCACTGTAGCACCAGGAAAAAAGTGATGTGATTCTTTCTTTCAGAAAAGACTTGAGAGATCAAAAACAAAATAAAAAAACGAAAAATATATATCAACATTTTAACGCCTACGTACGATTAGCAGATGCCGATATATATCTGGTTTGTAAGTTCGTGTATCTGAAAGCGCCAGGTAGGTTGTGTGTTGTTATTTTTTTTAATATAACTTTAACTGCATATTGATATTAATGAATGCCTTTTTTACATTTGAATTTATTTTATTTTTACTTGCGATATATACATATTCATATCTAATATCTATACTATAGGGCAAGTTTTGCATTCGTAAAAACCAAACTGAAGATTTTAATTAAATACCTATGCTATTACGATGATAGATATCCACAATTATGTCTGTCTATTTACACTAGCTACAATCTGATTGGTAGTGTTTTGCTAGGGTCGAAGAAAATTATTAAGTAAAATAATTTCCTTAATTTAAACTTTTACAACTTTAAAAATCTGATGTAAAAGATTTGAATACAACAAAAATTAATTAAAAATAAATAAGTAACGAAAGGAATTGCTAAACAGCTGATGGGTATTCTGACGAACAATTGTTCTAACATAAGCTTTAGATTTCACATAGCTCTAAGGTCTTGTGAAAGCGCGGTTACAGTGCCAGTAGCAAATCGGCGCAGGAAATCATCAGAAGAGATCAATTTGATTTTTTTCAAGAGTTCCACAGGCTATAGGAGTTAATTAAGCCCAAAGAAATATTTATCATTTATTAGACAACTTAAGCTGCCTTATATTATATTATCTTTCGTATATTCCTAACATTTGCCATAAGCAAAGTTTGGTGTGAGAGAAGCTTTTCCACAATTTGTATTAAAATTTATTTAACAAAGATCACATCACTCTGTCAGGTGGTATCACACCATAAAGGTATATAGCCTATAAATATTTTCTAATTTAAAATTTCCAAATTTTCAGCTTAATAATCCTTTGTTCTAGAAAACTTATAGTACATGAGGAGCTGACTGCAAATTTTAATTTTGGGGTAGGATGTATAACAAAAATATGAGTTTATGTTTTTATAGATGTATTCTTCGTGAATCGTGATATCGAATACAAACGTCTGGCTGTTTTTTCTATGACGCTGGTAGGGTTGATTTTTTACAATGCATACAATATTTTCTGTTTGTTTGAAGGAGATTTCTGCCAGGGAGGTAAAAACATACGCTACGCCACTGATGCAAAGTACTTATCTAAATATTAATAAATTTTGTTTAAAATTCAATTAAATAAATCAGACAGCGCAGTACGCCTACGTTTTCATCTTTAATCTTTTGTTTAAGCAATTTAAAAAGTCTATATTTGTTTATATTTTTTTTTAAATCATGAAACTACAGGTAGATACATTTTTATTACATTACGCAGAACAATATCCTACGCAAGTATGAAGAAGCAAGTACGTGCGACATAGTTGGGCTTTCTAGTTTAACATTATTTAGTTTAACATTATTTATGATTTCTTTTATTTTTTTTTTTTTTTTTTAAATTTCAAATATGAATATACAAATTATTCATTATTGTTATTTCTATAGTAAACTATAGTAATGAGAAATGACTCATTTTATACTGTTATGATCTGTAAAAAGAAACATGTACCTTCATATATATGTTAAGTTTCTTAACTTAGTATATATTTAAGCCTTTAATTAATTTAGTTTTGTCCAAATAAATGTTTCATGATTTATAACTTTACACATTTAACAAGACAAAAATGTAGACAATATTATTATAGTTTCCTGCTTTGATTCGAGTTTTTTTTAACCGCCACAATTCATTGCTGCACCAGGAAAGATCAAGAGAGAAATTTAAGTTTTTTCAAAAATTTAAATCTTTTTTTCCCATCAAAATGAATGAATTCAGGTCATCTGATTGAATTGTTGACTTATAGCAGTTTAGAACAGAATATCATACAAAGTTCCGAGTAGAGAACTTCACCCACTGTCATTCATGCAATAAAACATAATATAAAAATAAAAAAAAAAAACGAAGCGACATTTTTACACATCACAATACAATTCGGAATGAGTGTCTAAATTAAAATGATTTCCAAAAGATCTTGCCAAACTTTAATCGTCGAAGTCGAACCACTATAGCGATGGAAATAAACTCTGATCAAAAAGACGGCGGTGGCGACACGCACTGTGGCTGGTTGTCCCGAAGACTTCCCACGCATCATGTGTTGTCAAACAGCTCAGGTAGGTACACCACCGCATGTAAGCTGAAAGTTGTTGCGTGCGGCGGTAAAGTATAATAATCCACTGATTAAAAAAAAAAAAGTTTCTACTTCATTCATGTAACATTTTTGTATGTATTTATATCTAAGCAGTTTTTGTTTTCGGTTTTCGTAATGTTGATGATCGTCGTTTAAGTTTTATTTTATTCTACTCTCATTTATTAATATAGGCATTGACGTATTTTTTCGAGAGAGCCGGTGAAGGTCAATGGAACAAGTGTTTGTTGTTTTAGTTTTTGAAGAAGTGATTGCTCATCAAATGATTTGATTAATTGAATCTTGTGTTCACACATTTAAATCATATCGATTTATCTTTGATGTTCACGAGATCATGCTGTGCGCGTTTATTTGCTTTATGGATTTTTATTAATTTTTCGATGAAAACGGTGTTAGGTAAATTTTTAAAGGATTGCAATTGGAGTAGAGACTTTGTAATAATATAACCAATCTATCATCTTTTGAGAATACAAGTGACTTTGAATATTATTTATTACCTAGCCAAGATTAAAACAGTTAAGAGAGTTTAATATCAAAGTTTATTTTTAAATGTCAAATTCTATGTTGTATTCTAGTATGATTGTGATGCAAAGGTTACACAATATACTAATTTTATCAGAATATACAAGCAAAAATTAATAAATAAAATTTTACAGAGCATTGGCTCTGATTAAACGGTATATATTAGCTGGGCTGATTTCACGGTGAAGGTGCTAAATAGCCATTATTAAGCTTTTAATTGCTAATAATATTATTAATTGCTTAAAAATGTCTTGAACTGCATTTTGCAAATTAATTAATATTTCTAACCTCCTTAATAAGATTCGAAACATTGGTATCAAAGAATATGCAACGAAACGACCATACGTACATTATGTCGAAGTAGAATTATGTATGTGTAATATAAAAATGTAAAATAAAAAAAAAATAAAACATTTCCACTTACTCTTGAAAAAAATATTCCACATACGCCACACTACACCGTCAGTAAGCTTCAGTTATTTTTATTTTCAAAACAAAAAACCAAAAGTGCAGGAATGGATAGGAAAAATTTATTTTTGACCCTTGTATGTACATATATGCCTAATTTACCGGCCACTTATCTTGGCGTTTTTTTTTTATAAGAATAACTCATATAGCTAAAAGTTTGTCTAAAAATGGTCATGTAAAAAGTTGTTAGAAATTTAAGATTTTATACAGTTTCGGTCTTTACGAAGTACGAAATCTTGAAATTAAAGTTTTGTATTATGTATTTAAAATTTAATACAATATTGTTTTATATGTGTCTACATATTTTACCCAATTTTGAAGGGCTCCACAAATGAGTAATATGGCTAAGTAATTCGTTCGTGTTTGCTCTCATATCTGATTATATAATCTAAAAAAAAAAAAAAACAAAAACATTTTGATTAATTAAATTCTATTAAAATGTGACTTTCGTCATTGATGAACACAAAATAATTTGTGTAAATCTTTTAGAGCGAAAGTATAATATAAATAGCTACACCTTATATGCTTATAACCAAATGAAGGTAATATTTGATTGGGGATTTACATTCTGATAGATATATATTATAAAAATGGAAAGACATCATAAACGAGCGAATAAATCATAATTTTTGTTTTTAAGAATGTTTGCATGAAAAACGTTAACAAATCACGGAAACATATGTTTATTGGAAAGAAATAATTTATATAAAGAACCCATAAATAATATATGTGTAGATGAGTCGCTAAAAATACTAAGATATTAAAATATTTAAATTTAAGTTAATATGGCCGCTGTAAGAAAATGTTACAACACAAAAAATAGAAATACTTATGTTTTTTTTTTTTTTGCTTGTTTATAAGCTCATTTAGATCAGGTCGTTCCTATACAATGATTTTATTTATTCAATGCAATAAAGAGAATAGCGGGAATTGTAAGTCATAATATAAATTTAAAAATGTGGTCACTTTAATGCTTTTTCCTGTACTGATATATGTAGTAGTTTTCTTACACTTAGTGCATTGTACAGCATTATTTTTTTTTTTTGTACCTATAATGTATTTTTTATATAAAGATATTGAATCAAATTACTACCAGCTTTTCTTAAAGTTAGTTAAACCTCGGTAGATAAGCTTATAAAAGCCCATTTTTACGTCCAACAACTCACTTAAAACCATAATTTGTATACTATATAATATTTTTTTAGTATCAAAGTACAAATAAAAAGATTATTCTTTTACTTCATGAAAATTCCCCCTGTGGTAAAGGAAGTGAAATCCATGTTTTGGATTCGTAAAAAAAACACACACGCGCCAGATTTTCTAGATAGTTTGTCATTCAACAACCTGATGGTTTTTTGATGAATGTTGGCTGCATTTTCACATATTTATATGAAACAGAATATGCAATTGTATTCGTATAGTAATTTAGTTCATAATCCTATATAGTAACTTATAGTATTTAAAATCTTATATTTAAATCAAATTCCTTTACTAATCATAATAATGTACAAAATTGACAAACAAACACAAACTATATATTTTAGCTGAGAGTGCTTTATTTAAGATCTGTGCTTTGGTGATATGAGTTATTATGGCTTTGTAGATTAGGAAGTTCAATGGAGTCACCACAACTGAAAACGAAAGCTGATAAATTAAATCAGTAGAATAAAATAGCGCAAATTATTAATATACCTTATACAAACAGTAAGTTTGGCTTCAGGTGATGATGTTGATTCTAGCGCTGTCTGTGGTTGTGCTATAATTGTGGTGAGCGAATCGTCTATAGTCATGCTATTCGAAGAAATACCTCTGCCATTTCTTAATTGATTTGTGTCTTTGAATCGTTTGGAAAGTGTTGTTTGACGATTGTTAACTGACTATAATAAATAATTCGTATGATTAATTAATTTATAAGAAAATCAAATTTTAATATAATGCTATACTCTGTTGTAGCTTTGCTCTCTTCCGCGGATATTGAATGCACCATATACTAACGGATTCATACAAGAATTTGTTACTGCAAACAAAAATAGTCCCTTCTGGATGCGTTGATCAACTTTTAGGGCAGATTCTTTATCTAACCACCACCACATGCACATGATGTAATAAGGTGTCCAGCATACAATAAAAACTATAACAATTATCACAGTCATTTTAAGTGTTCGACGCTTGGCTCGTCCTAAGACATCATCATTCGACCGACGAAATTTATCTTAAAATTCATTATGCATAATTAAATTTTGAAATAGATATGTTGATGTATGTAACTATCAATTTTTTTTTCAAACCTGTGCCTTTTATGAACCGCTTACTCTTCCGATAGATCTCCACATAAATCGATGTATAACAGAACAGTATTACAATTAATGGTAAAGCGTACATTGCCAACATTCCCAAGATCTGATAACAAATTTCATGGAATTCATCCTCGAAAAAATGAAATGTTACACATTGCTCATACCAAACGATCTTCGGATGCCTTTCCAGGTGAAAGATGATAGCCTGTATGATGGAACACACAAAAAGAAGGGAATAGAAATATCAAAATTAATGAAATGGGTGACATATTGTGTTATAAAATACTTGCGGAGCACTACAGATTATAGAACCCATCCACGCAAAGCTTAGCATAACTTTTCCTCTGGAGCTTGAAAGGTTCAATGGCTTCAAAACAGCAAAGTATCTACAAATTTATTTATTCTCATTAACTTCTAGACAAAATATTTATATATTAAAAATTTTCTTATTTATACCTATCGATTGATATGCAAACCAAAACAAAACTCGATAAATAAAGCCCAAATGTTCTAAAGAAACTCATCAAACGGCACATAAAATCACCCACATTCCATGTTACAGTATATGCCCAGGCGATTTCCAAAGGCATGAGTAAAAGAGTTACCAAAAGATCAGCGATGGCCAAATGCATCAGCATGATATCAATTCTTGATGGCCCCCGCAGACGGCGCTTTGTCAACAAAACCAAAACTGTTGTATTCCCAATAGTCGATATCACCATTAGAATGCTGAAATCGTATTATAGGAATAAATAAATTTTATCCTGTGATTTCAGCTCTTATTGACTCACCTATAAACAATGATTGACAAACGATGGCCATCATTGAACACCATATTAATTGGCAAATGATTTTCTTCTGCCGTGTCAACCTCTGACCACTCAGACATAGTCCGGTGATCGTAAATATTTTCAATAGCTCCAGAGTTTGGCATCTTTTTCGTTGAGTTGAACTACATATATCGGAGTTAATAAATTCGATTGTTTTCAACGAAACACATGTCGTTGTTTAGTTTAAAAGGTTACCTTATTGTTTATTCATTTGTACAATAAGCTAAAACAAATAGAACTAATAGCAGGTTGCGGCGGGAATTTAACTATGTGTTGAAATGTAGATCGTTTAAGTAGTAAGGCATGAACGCACGGGAGAACAACTAAATAATAATATTTATTATATTGTTGATCTGTGTTGAGATGTTTTCGCCATCGGTAGATTAAGATGAACTATATAATTGCATATACGAGTAACTTTTAAAAATATGCAAACCAAAAAATATTTATAAAATTAGCACTGTTCAAAAGAATCTTAATGTTTATCAGAGATGCTTCCGGTTTAGTTCGTATTGAAGAGGCAGTTTTCAAAATGCTATTTTTGTGGTATGTAATTATTTCACTATTCACAGTGCCCATGAAATTAAATTTATATATTTGTTTTTTACATTTACAATAACTTTCAATTAAAAGGTATTTAACACTTTGTGTTTCGTTTTAAAAATCGAAAAAAACACCAGTTTTCCGCTGATGATCAACCGATCCAGCGGATTCTTTGACTAAAATTGAGTTAAGTGTAGCGCAAGATAATCGAATTCTTATGCTTTGCGCTGTTAATTCTGTTTTTGTTAAATACCAGCAATATTGTCTATGAGATTATAGATGTAGGTACATTAGAGATAAGACAGCCGATAGTCGGACGACCTAACCACCCGCACCATATTAAAAAAAAAACAACAATCGCTCAAAGTTCGAACTCGTACTCAGGATTGCAAGCGAATAAATGTATGTATATTTTAATATGGGTATAAATACACATTAAAACGTATATGTATCAGTTAATATATCATTGCACACATTAAATGGAAAGGTGTGAGATTCAAGAATAAATAATAATAAAAATGTATCAAAATATTAGAACGAATTAATGTTTTTTTTTTATACTTAATTTTTCAGTTAGTGTTCAGTTTGTTTGAAGCACTTTGAACAACACTTGGATCGACATTGAGAGAATTCAGTAGGTTGAATATGGTTTTATGAAAGCATTTGACTCGAGGAACATAAGCACATCGACATCAGGAATTCAAAACAACATGTCATTATAAAAAAAGATTTGTTCAGGGTGATTACAATAAATGAACATTATGGACAATAACAGTAGAAAAGTTGCTGTCGTGAGGTGAAATGTCTTATCAAGATAACAATGTGTCAAGCAAATAGTCCTTTAAGGACATCATTGTATAGTATCTCGTAGGATAGGCGTGCCAAATTGTGCCAACTAAATGTGAATACAAAATAATGTATGAAAACCTACAACATACATACGTTTGTTATTTGGTATTTTTATCAAAATTATATTAAATCACGTGATATTTGTCACAGAAATTGACAGCAATTAAATATATGTACTTACCAATATGACATAGATATATTCAAGGGGTATTTGTATTGATAGGAGGAAATAATAAATGTTATCAGTTGCAAAATTATCTCTTTACCTAAGAATGCTGTTGAGACTGTGTAGTGTGTAGCATATTTTCATATATATGTACATATAATGTACATACATACATAATTTCTTTCATTTTATTCATCAAAAGCAAATTCTTAAAAACTTGGTTAAGGAAAGAGGAAAGCATTTCACCTTATATGCATTCGTCAGACTTTCGCAACCATGCATTTATGAAAGCACCCAACAAAACCAAAAAACATTTGGAAGCCGAATTTTGTTTAACGTAGTGCAAGGGAATAAGTCCTCGAGAATTAAGTCCATTCAAAGATTAAAGTCTCAATAGTGTTCGTTTCCTTACGTGAACTTTTGTTACTTAAACATTAAGAATTATAAGAGGATGATTTTTGATGGGGTACATTTTTCTCGATAAATAGCCGTTAAAGTCGCTTTTACTAAATTTTGTAAGATCATGTAACAGACAAAAAAGTAGTTTTCGTAATTTCATTTTTTTTTTAAAGCAAAAAGACATTCAACCATCTGGTTTTCAATATTCAATAATTGTTGAGATTATTATATGGGCATTAAATACTAAGAGCTAATTTAATAGAAAAGAAAATCTGTTAATTTTTGTTTTTATTTTTTTGTCTAAATTTTAGTTTTGAAAGTAATTTTTTATTTAATTGATGAGATTTACAATTCACTTGATTTGAAAATAATTAATTCTACCTTTAGTTAAAGTTAAACAATATGATTTCAGTGGCAACGCGAACCACACGTGGTTGACTTTTTAGTTGTCATTTTATTTTGACGTTTTATGACATGCCTGTGTCGTCTCTGTATTTTACAAGATTTTTTTGTAATCAACGCGAAAGAAATCCTCCCATTATTTATCCATATTTTTTTCTCGTTTTGTAAAATCTAATTTAAAAAATGTCTAAAAAATATAAAAATAAATCTATCTCAGAACAAGTATCAGAAAATTTGGATCGTCATCTCAACGATTCAGACACCGATTCAAATAACGAAGAAACACCCAAAGTGACACATTTTAATGAGGACGATTATGGTTTTGAAAACGACGAAACAATAAATTCCTTAAGCGAAATTCGCAAAAGAAACGTTAAATTACTATCTGAACAAAGCATTAGATATAGCGGTGTAATTGGATCGCGAAAAAATTATGATACATCCGATAATGGTGACAGCGATAGTCAGACAAGCGCCGTTGGGGACCTTGAGGTTTCCAAAAAAGAACTATCTGACTCGAACAACGATGATTCTGAAGATGAACCCGAGGACGATAGCAACGCAGATCAAGTAAGTAATGAGACTTTAAGTAGCAATGAAGATGAAACTACAGAGAACGAAGTAATTGCTGCTAAAAACAGTAAACTCGAAGCCGAAAAGGGCATTTGTGTGCAAAATCAATTGGCAATCTGGGAGAAGCTTTTGGAACTTCGAATTCATTCACAAAAAATGCTTAACAAGGCCAACAGTCTACCTGACCCCGTTGATTTCAATAAACTTATCTCTAACAAAGAATTTAAAGAGCCAGCTCAAGAGGTTAAAAAAAATGCGGAAATTCTTCTTGAGAAATTAATAGAAACTCAAGTTACTCTTGCGAGCCAGTTTTCTGAAATAAAAAAAATTGGTCTTGCTGCCAGGAAAAGAAGTAATTCTAGTTCGAATGAAAGTAATGCTTCTTCATCCAAAAAGTTTGCTCCAGCTATTGAAGAGAACTTTGAGAAATTTCGACCTTATCGCAATACAGTTCTGCTTAAATGGGAAGACCGCACCAAGCTATTGACTCCTTCGTCAGGATTAAAAAGAAAACAACTTACTGATGAGTTCGATATTGTTAAAAAAGTTGATAACATTTTAATGAAACGTGATGAGCACATCGCCAAATCCCAAAAACTAAAAGGGACCTATAAGCTTTTTAGACAAAATCAAACTGAAGACTCAGATGATAAACCCGATGGAAAAGAAATATCCAATCCACATATTTATGATGATACTGACTTCTATCACTCCCAGCTGCGAGAACTTATAGAATTCAAGTCAAATGTGTCGTCCAACGCATATGATGTAACAAAGCAATTTGCCGAGCTTCAAAAACTAAGGCAAAAGATGAAAAAAAAGGTTGACACCAGAGCTAGCAAAGGCCGCAAAATAAGGTAAGCCAATACTCGGTTGTTTTAAGATTGATTAAAAAAAAAACTTTAATTTTAGGTACGTTGTTCACAACAAGTTGGTTAATTTTATGGCCCCAAATGATGCTTCCGATTGGACAGATGAATCGAAGAACGAACTTTACAGATCATTGTTTGTAACGTAGTTACAGCTATTGTGGAATAAAAATAACATTAATGTAAATACATGTGTCCCTATTAAATTTAACTTATAAATTTAGTAAATCGACTTGTTTCTCTATAATTATGTCTTTTCGAAGGAACGGTTACATAAAACCGCTGATAACTAGCAGGACACTGATTATGGTATTCGTATCTGGTGTGGTATTTAAGTTCAAGTTGAAAGCTTTTTCGATGTAAAATTTCGTATTTCGAAGTCATTGTGTGTGCAGTGGATGTATTCCTTTATAGCTAAGTTATTTTAAGGCATGTATAAAATACCAACTTCAATTAGTCGCCTCATGAGGTATTAAAACCCCCTTATTTTCGATCCACTGAAATAAAAAAGAAATGTCTATACTTTTATTCATTCTAACTTGTTGAAAGGTTATATTAAAAGGACCTTGTTCTCTTACAAGTATACATAATATACTTAAAATTAGCTAATTATTATGTTATTGGAAATATTGAAGCCAATTGCTCTAGCAAACAGACTGGGTTTCGTTATATGGAAAAATCGATATATATACAAGAGTTTTTTTTTGATATCCTGACCTGCCAGCATCGAAACGTTACGAAGACATTTTCTATTTAAATTACAAAGACTGATATTCCCTAACACCTACTTTATTCCTGGGGACAATAAAATACGTCCAAAAGGTTGATTTGGGTATTGATAGTTTCAGTGTTTACTTATGTTTGTTTTTTGAAAGGGAGTGAAGCGAAGAGCTTGCACTCATTGCAAAAGATTTTTAGAGGTAATCAACCCTATCACAAATAATCACGAAATATGTTCGTAATAACAATTTGAATGAGATTTTACCCTACGATGGATTCTGTGATAGTTTTTTTTAGGGAATTCGTAATAGGAAACTTGATTACGAATAAATTCGTTATGGGCCTGAATAAATTCAAACAGATAGTTATATTCAGTTGACTACGATGAAAAGTTTTGATTTCATCTTCCTACTCATTAAATTTCAAAAAAATAGTTAAGAGAGTCAGCGTATAATAGAATAGACCAGAAACCAGAAAAAAGAAACATTTTATTTAAATAATTTTATTTATTTCATTTGAGTGGTACACATTTTTCTTTTTAAGTGTACATATTTTTGTAATTTATTGGCTCATTGCATTAACACGATTTCTTCAAAGTATTTAATATAAATTTATGTAGTTATTATTTCACTCCATAGTATTGACTTAATGCACTCCTTTTTGTGAGCATTATTATAGACAAATACTTAATATTCCAAGAGAAAAATAAAACACTTAGGAGGAGCAATTATTTCTTTCCTAAATCATTTTAAATATACATAATAGGGTTTATCTAAAAATGATTTGCTATTATAATTTGTTGTTATTAATGTTTATGGTTAGGATACAAAACGCTTTTATATGTTTTATTATTGTTTCCAGATTATACAAAAATTCTACTTGAAAATGCTCACACAATATTAAAAGTAGAAAAGAATATTTTTATGTTTTATATAATATATTTTAAATGTATCAATATTTAACTATCAAATTACATATATTATGTTAATATTTTTTTCCAGCAGTATTTTTTTTTTTTTACTTTACTTAAACACAATAGATTATTAAAGATACTATTTAATTTTTATTCGTCTGCAAATAAATTGTCATTAATTAAAACTTAACATTCGTAGGTAATATTTTGTGGTTGTAATATATGTTTGTCAATTAAAAACTAGGCCTAGAATAAATAATTTATTAACTTATATAACTATGTTTTACACTTTAATTCGTTCCATTTTTTTCGACGCATATTGCAGTTTTATTTGTGTTAATATTTTTTTATATTCTAATACGGATTGCATTTTAGTCAGATTTTTATTTACATAATGTTCTAGCATTTGACCTTTTATATTGGAATATTCATTGAAGAAAAAACTTCACTGTATCAGATTTCTTACAAAAAAAAAAAAAAATAAAAAATTCTATAAAGGAAGGTTTAATAGTGTATAATTGAGCGGTTTAACTTTAAAGAAATAACGTAAATAATTTTTTTTTACCGATAAATGCAGTTTTTTGTAGTCATGATTGTGTCAATTTCCAAGTATGTATTTAAAAGTTGAGTTGACGTAACTTATGCAGTTTCACTAGATGATATTAATATTTTGTTGTCTACCAAGCAAAACAATTTCAAATTCTGATGAAAAAATGTAAGTTTCTAATTTATTGAGTTCTTTAACAATAACGGAAGTCCTGTTTTAGTTTTTGACTTAGATACAAGTATTGTAGCCGTTTTAGCATTGTTAAGTCCTGAAGTATTTGCTATATCTGAAGCAACTTGACCAACTTCACCTTGTTCTTTAGTCATCTCTTTAGCATATTTTTTTGTTGCCATTAGAGGCGAAAGATTCTTTTTCAATTCTGATAACATCGTTTTTGTTTTTGTTTCCAATTCAGGATTTTGATTTTTCTGGTGGTATTGGGTCTCCAGAGTCATCTTAATATTATTTGAGCTGCCACCAACCAAGCTGTTGTTATCATCGAAGGATTTATTGGAATTAAGGTGAGGAGAATTTGAATTGTCGTTTATATTACTTGCATGCATTTTCAAAAGTTTTTCTGTCGAACTGTTTATATTAATATTTTTATAATTATTGTATTTGTAGCAATTTTTTGATGATTCATTGCAATCATATAACGATTGCAATTGAGATTGGATTGATGTTACATTCGAGAGTGTATTTTCAGTTTCTATAGCTGGGAAGTTACCACTTCCTTTCTGAATATTAATTTCCATTGATGCCATTTGATCAGATTCAGAAAACTTATAAAAAAATAGAAGTTGAAAAAATAAAAAAAGCTAATGAATGTTGTTTGAATGCAAAGAATTAGCATACCTTATCAAGCAAATTTAAATGCATGTCTCAAGTACTCTTTGAAGGTACTATTAATTTATCCATATCTTTTTGAACATCGAGAAGATCTGATAGATGTTTAGCAAACAATTGATTAAGCTCCCCAAGTTTGTTCATCTGAAAACAATACACATACATATAAAAATTTAAGTAAAAGAAGAGTTATACACGATAAAATTGTATTACAGTTTGTTCGCTGCTTTTATCAAGTAAACTACGATTGGCTGCCTTAAGTTCGATTTCTTGATTCATCAATTCTTTTTCCAATGATTCTATTCGTCCTTTGAGCAAACCAATCTCTCTACGAAGGTCTTCGGCTATTTCGTTTCCACCTGGAACAGGTGCTACACCTTGTCTAGTTGATTCCATCTCTCGTTTAAGTCGGATATTTTCTTCTTTGTAAGTATGAAGTTGTCGTTTCCATTCATCGACATTTGCTGTAGATTCCTTTATAGAATATTAATTTAAAAAAAAACGTACCCAGAAATTAATTTCAACAATAAATTACTTGTAGTGCACTGGTTAAACGTATATTGTTGTTTTTTAAAGTAGAAAGTTCAATTTCCCATTTTTTCGCATTGGTACAGCTTAAATCGAACAAACTATTTAGAATTTCTTTGTTTGTTTACAATTTTTACAAACTTTCTTACCTCTGAGCCAAAGCCATTTTAAGTCTCTCGTTTTCATATTTCAATTGTTGTTCACCTCCTCCACCAGGACCACCGCTATGGCCACCGACAATATCGCCCACAAGTTGGGTACTAGGTGGTTTGATATCATTAGTGGCTATATTGCTACTTTGAATTATTTTATGCGAAGGACTGTCGGGATTGGCATTTTGGGTATTTGTATTCGATAGATTTGGTGGTTCCACCGTGTGCTCCATCATAGGAGCATTGTCATTTTGCATAATACCACTTCGAGATGTAACTGGCGAAGTATTTGCCGACGTTGTAGGTGTTGCTGCAGCGCTTCCTAGAGTAATCGTTTATTGTTGTGTTTACCTAAAGAATTAAATTCATGTTTAAATTACCGTTTGCAGATGACTTTGCCATTGCATTCTTGGTAGCTTCTTTAACTTCTTGAAACTTTTCCACAAACTTTAATAGGGAAATAACGAAAAAGATAGACATTATTTCTAGAAAATTTATTAAATAATCCGTCCCACCTTTGTTAGCTCCGCTTCTGATGCAAAACCTAACCCATAGACTGTATTAGCACGAACATCACTCCATTGGCCAAACTTTTGTGAAGTTTGTGTAAATGTCATGTTGGGGGTTATCGTAGAATTGATAACTGCTTTGCTTCCTTCTACACTTATTATTCGATAAAGATTTCGTGAAGAATCATAGAAAAAACTAACTGCAACAGCTTTCATGCTGGCCGTAATCCATGTTCTTTTCGTTTTTGGATCAATGTGAAAGACATGAGCTTGACATGTGAATATTGGCTGTTCCCTGAAAGATTTAATTTATATGTAACCGCAATTCGTATCCCTAAGTATTTAACATAACTTTTTCAATAAATTTTAAAAGTTAATGAACTAAAATAGAAAAACTTATTATATTTGCCCGATAGCTATGTTTGGTTTTTACCAACTTGATGTCCCTGTTTCTAAAAAGCAAAATGAAAGTTACCAACCTATAGGTACCTACCACATTTTTTAAAAAACAAAATTTATGATAAATCTTTCATAATATTGCTAATTGAAACATTTCTATAGTAGGTAAATTGAAAATAGCAATACACAGGATGACAGATTTACATATGAAATAAAACAATCGATTTATTTCAGAAAGAGATAAGTTTCAAAATGTTTCCCCGACCCTAATTCACTAGCAAATAGTAAATTGAATAAATCTGCACGGATTGTAATACACAATTAAAATACAATAAAAATATATTTTGAGGGGGTTAATAATATTATTAAATAAATGATTAAACATTTGGGGCGGAAACGTTTGTTGGTGTATTTCTAAATTGATTTTCTAATAGCAGACATGTTCGCATTCATATTCCATATTATTTATTTACCCCATGTTTTCGCTATTTTGGCAAAGATGTATTTATTTCAATGAACAGATAACTGAGTACTTTTATCAAAGATTAACAATTATTATTGCAAGTGATTTGTTTTCAGCTTTTACAAATTACAATTTTTTATTTCTCAAAATCACACCACAGCCTTCAATTTAGCAGAATCGAAGTTTTTTGTTGGAATCTAAAAGAAAATTGAAGGAAACTGTGTTGGAAAATTTTTCGAGGTAGGTATATTCTAATCAAAAGAAAAGCTACCACGCGATGTTAGGGTGTAGTCGCACTTTTTTTCAGGTATACAACCGAAGTGGTCTAGACATGACATAACAGATTACCAGATTATTGGCATAACACGAGCTAATCCAATGGAGGCTAACAATCAGGTGCAAACACAGGTTCAAAAATTTCTTAATATAGTTTATTATTAGACATTATCGAGATTTGAAGTGCTACATATTCTGTTGTTAGATGTAATTGAGCGTATGAAGCAAATTACATCCGCATAAACGATTTTATTGACAGTTGAAAAAATATAGTGTGAACCCAGTTCTCTTTGCGTGCAACAAATTTTATTCCAATTCAGTTTATTTGATCAGGTAAATTAAATACGGTAGTTAAAATTTAATTCTTAAAAATAATTAAGAGACCAGTTTAAGCTTTCAGTAAAAGTTAAAACATGTTAAAATTAATTTTGTATGTAAAGGTGAAGCAAAGACTTGGCTCGCAATTTTCGATTTTCCATTTGATTTCTTTGTACTTGGAATTTTATTATTCAATAACAACAAGTCTTACAACTAATCACGTCATATTCTTGTAGAATTGAACGGTCTACAAAAATAATCTGAGAACGTTTTATTGTTGGGAGGGAACTCTATGCAACGAGATGTTGTCACAAATTGTAAATTAATTTTTATTTTCCTCCTCCTTCCGGCAACAATTCTTTTTCATTAAAATCTAGAAAATGCAACATGACTATGGAAATGATTGAAATTTTATTGATTTTATTTTAGAAAGTTGTGACACGCCTTTTTCCGAATTTGATTCTAAAACAACCAAAACATTTGTACATATATACTTGCTGCAAAAATGTTCCAGATCGAATGATATTGTTGCTGTAGTTACCTATTGCCAATCTAAAGCTTTATCGATGTAAAGTTGATGAAATTTCTTATATACAATACATTACATGTATTTGGTTCTTTACTCAATTTTGTTGCTGAAAATAACAGTAATAAATAAGAAAAAGTCGACAGTTTAAATAATTCGTTCATATATTTTTTATTTTTTTTCAATTCCAATTTTTATTTTAACATTTGTTTATTAATATTTATTATTATAAATAAGCGAGTCTGCAGATTTTTCTGTATTCAGGAACTTGCATAATACATCTAATTCAAAGACCTCCATATAAGTAAAGCACGATGAAAGTGTTGAAAATCCTATTTAATAATTAAAAATAAGCTAATAAGTTCCGGATTGAAGACAAAATGTAAAAAAATAAAATTATTAGCCTCAGGCCTGTTGAGCTTGAATAATCATTCGTCATTATGCTTACGAATTCATATTTTCATCATGAACTCAATATATTTAAAAAAGACATCTAGAAATCAAAACTTACTTACTTTTAAATTTTCCACATTAAGCGATACAACTGTTCTCCATGTTGTTGATCTAAATCTTTGCCAATCCAAAACGGCGTTGAAATTCTATGTAAATATAAAATAAAAATTCATATTTAACGTCTCATTTCGTTTAACAAAGAAAGCATAAATATTATTTGCTTCAGGCCTGTTGAGCTTGAATTATTCGTTCATTAATTTTTACGAATTCGTGTTTTCATCATGAATACAAAATATTTTAAATTAATATTTACAATTAACTTACTTTTAATATTTCCGTTTAATTGACCAGACAAATATGCCCACCAACGAGTATTTGTTTCAAAAGGAAAGTGCCATGAATTTGCTCCTAGAGCTCGCTATTGTGTTCATTGTAAATTCAATTAATACTCGATCTGTTATACAAAAAACCTGAAAATCGTAGTAAAAACATAACTTGTGAGACAAAAAAAGATTAATTTACAAATTAAATGTATGTTAAAGTTATCAGTGATTTTTTTTCTTTCAAACTACTCAGAACAGGTCTGTGAATCATCACGCTAATGCGGTTTTTTTTTTTTGGATACCAAGGATATTTTCTCCTTTTGAAAGCCCAATTTTTCTTTATATCCAAATATAAAACTACAAGAATTATTTTAATAATTGGAAAAGGATTTAAACAAACCTTTATTGTATTTGTAAAAACGCAGCGTTTCTCATTCAAAAAGTCTCCATATTTTAAGCATACCTGAAAAATAAAATACAACAAATATTAAAATATATTGTATTTAACTACAAAAATATGAAATCGGTTTGTTAATTATCAGGTTGCTTTTTTTCTGTCAAAATTCTCAGTACAGGTCTAGATTTATCATCACACACAGTTGTATTAAAAATATTTTTTAAAAGTAAGTGCCTACCTTTAATATTTTGACAGCATTCATTTAACCAAATTCTAGATTTAAATATATCATTGGAAAAAACATCGGTCGTGATTGGTAATTAACACTGTAAATTGAAATAGAACATATGTTTTATTAGGATTTCAAGCATTTATTGCATAAGTTCTGAGCTTTAGAATTTCATCAGTGAACTGGTTTAATCTTTTAAAAGAACTTATGTAAAATTCGTATGAAAAATACACACGATTTTTTTTCGGTTCATATCAGTCTCGTCATCCAGTATCATCATTTTGAAATACATTTAGCTTCAAGCAGTGACATAAATTTGATTAATGTGTTTTTAACTTACATTAACTTGATGGTGTTCCATTTTTTCCTGCATTGATACACGTTGAGCTCTCCCAACACCAGCTTTCAAGACTTAAATTCTCCAGGTATTCATGTTCCCATCCAAACTATCTTCAAGATCCCGTGGAAGTTTAATCATAAAAGCTGCTATATGATATCCTTTTGTACCTAAGCTCTTAACATTTTTTTTTTTTTAAGAATCAGGGAACAAACTACCAAACTCGAACAATATTTTTTGCCTTAAGTTTCCAGTTTATTTGTGAAAATTATTATTAAAAAATCAAGAAAGAATGATTTTTGTAAAAGAAATAATAATGAAATTCGATGAATTGCTGCTGCCAATAAAAAAATGTGACTAGAATTTTGGATAAGTTTCAGAAACTTAAATGAAAATAAAAAAATAAATATTTAATACAAATTACATTTATTTTTATGTTGGTACTGTTTTAAAAAATATTATCTTGATATAACCTCAAAACTTAAAGCCTTATAGGGAGTGTGCTCTGTGCCATTTTACAATTTGTCTAGGTATTGAGTAACATCTGGGAGACCTTCCTTAAGACCCTTACGTTTGCGTGTATCCTGCACGATTTGGTATGGCTTGGTACCGATGTCCATTGGGTCACCAGGGAGAACTTGCCAATGGTCGAACACGCACTGTGGGAAGGCTTGTCCACCAGTATTTGAACGCAAATCAGCAGTGAAACCGAAGGATTCGTTTACAGGCAAGTAAGCTTTGACAACGAACATTGGAGTACCGACGACTTGACTTTCTTCGAAAACGTGACCACGACGTCTGTTCAACACACCGTAGATACCACCAACAGCCACTTCTGGGCATTGGATTTCACACAGATAGACTGGCTCCATCAGACGTGGAGAGGCTGTAATAGCTGAAGCGTACAAGACACGACGAGCAGTTGGAATGATCTGGCCACCACCACGATGGATAGCATCAGCGTGCAAGGTAACATCATAAATGTTGAAACGGACACCTAAACACACGAAATTTCAATAACATTATTAGGAATTAACTTTACTACATAAAAAATTAAGTTATTCCTCATTTGGCATCAGGCCTGTTGAGCTTGAATAAATAATCGACAAAAATTTTCCGAATTCATTTCTTCATCATGAACGCCAAAATATGTTCAGTAAAATATATGAATTAAGTGTTAACATACCTCGCATGTTTTCATCAGCCAAAACACCTTCCTTTGTCGCCCATTGGAAACCAGCTACAACGGAATCCTTAATTTCGTTCAAGTATTGAACAGACTTGGTGCAATCCATGATTATATTTGGACCTGTACCATCGGGACCGAAACACCAGATCTTACGGGCTTCTGTAATATCGTAGTCGTATTTCTCAGCCAAATAACGAGCGCGAACCTTGAAATCGTCCTTTGAGCTGACATCTCCCTTATCAATATCTTCTGGGAGACCATCAGGCATAGGAACAGCCCTCATAAGAAGACGGTTGTGCTTGTTTGGAGACTTAGACAAACACATTTGGTTAGACTCTTCGAAAACGGTTTCACGGTACGACACAACGGGGTCGGATTTTTTCAAAGGAATGCAAGCGTGATCTTCTTCAAGATCCTTCAAACAAATTTCCAAATGTAATTCACCGGCACCAGCAATGATGTGCTCTCCTGATTCTTCAATGATACATTGTACCATAGGATCTGATTTGGCCAAACGTTTAAGACCTTCAACAAGTTTTGGTAAATCGGCTGGGTTTTTAGGCTCGACAGCAACACGCACAACAGGTGATACGGAGAATTTCATGACCTAATAAACAAAAAGGAAATATATGTATATTTAGCTAAATGACATATGAAAGTTTCACATAAGTGATCATCATGTTATCAGTGATTTTTTTTTTCTGTCAAATTTTTTCAGTACAGGTCTAGAAATTAACATCATTTTGTTTTGTTTGTTTAAATTAATTTAAACCAGTGCCATTTAATAAAAGAATGCAATTTGATATCGATAAGAAACATACCTTCATGTTGTGAGCATCCTTGAAGGTACTGATAGTTCCGGTTTTAACCAAGAATTGATCTACACCAACAAGACCGCAAATGTTTCCAGATGGAACATCTTCGATAGCTTCAACATAACGACCCATCATCAAGATGGTACGTTGGATGGCCTTCTCATACAAATCTTCTTTCTTGCCGGGAACGTAGTTGGGTCCCATGATACGTGCCTTCTGGCCAGTAGCAACTTTACCAGAGAAAACACGACCGAAAGCGTAGAAACGACCCTTATCGGTTGTGGGTACCATCTTGGAAATGTACATCATAAGTGGACCATTTGGATCACAGTTCTTCACAGCAACAGCAGCCTCATCATCAAGTGGACCCTCGTACAACATCTCCATACGATATCTCTGGGCAATAACCGGTGATGGCAAGTGGATGGCTATCATTTGCAACAAAGATTCTCCAGCTGGCAACCATGTGCGCATGACAGTCTTCAAGAGTTTTTTGCCGTCACTGTCCTTGTCTTCATGCTTCAAGGTAACTCCAATCTTTTCCAAAAGAGTTGGAATTTCCTCCTTCTTGTAGTTCATGATAGCATCGAAGACCTTGTAGATTGGATCCAAGATGTACATGCAGAAAGAACGCTTGTTGTCAGCTTCCTTTTGCTTGGACCACTTCTTGGTCTTACCGTTAAAGAAGTTCTCACCCCACAGACTACAAATTTTACAAAAAAAAAATATGAATCAGCAAAAACATAAATCCGGTTTTGCATCAAAAATTAATATATTTTTGTATTATTGTCCCAACAAATGTTCAGCATGTTGAGACCAGACATTAAGAAAGAGGTCGCCCAACAGCGTTGCCAAAAGTTGAAGAATGTAAATAAGGTATAAGAAAATTTCTTAATACCAAACAAACAAATTCTTTCTACTTCTATTTTAAATGCACTCGTCACACAGTCGTAGGACAAATCCGTTTAAAAAAACGTATTTATCCTATGTAAAACACTTAATGTGCTAGAAGCATCTATACTAAACATTTTAAAATTTATTTAATAAAAAACTTACCGGTTCATTAGTTTTACGACATCAATCTTGAACTTCTCTGAGTACATTTCGGAGAACTGTTTCAAGGTGAAAGCCCATCCGTGAAGACCGGAACCGAAACCAACTGAACCCTTTGAGGGGTCGACACGGACCTCTCCCATTGGACCACCATCGTCGTTGTAAGTGGCAATGATAACGTTCACGTTTTCAACAATCCTCTGGAAAGTTTGGTAGAGTTCTTCAGCTTCCAATTGCAATTCCAAAAGAGCACGGTCCATCTTGTTCATGAACAAGATTGGCTTAATACGTTCAGCAATGGCTTGACGCAAAACAGTTTCGGTTTGTACACAGACACCAGAAACGCAATCGACGACAACCAAAGCGCCATCAGTTACACGAAGAGCAGCAGTTACTTCAGAAGAGAAATCAACGTGACCAGGTGAATCGATCAAATTGATCAAGAAACCCCTTTCGTCCTTCTCACGTTGGTCGGGATTGGTGATGAACACGCAATCCTTCTCTTCAACTTCGAAGTACATAGAGATGGCACTGTAAATTGAAATTTTTTTTTTTGTATATATTACTCATTGTTCCTTTGTCCCTGCCCAAATATTAGCATATATTTTATCAGCGAGCTACATTAATCTTTTTAAAAGAACTTATATAAAATTCGTATGAAAGATACACACGAATTATATTCGGTTCAAATCAGTCTCGTCATCAAGTATCATCATTTTATTATTTTCTTCAACTTGCAAAATTAACCTATGACTGGAATGCATTGAAACTTACGTTGACTTGATGGTGATGCATCTTTCCTGCTCGTCCTTACGGGTATCGGTGAAACGAGTTTCACCAGCTTTGGCTCCGGCAATAATTCCAGCCTTGGAGACCTACATGTCCAAAACCAAGGGGGATATAATATATAATTGAGCATAGATAGGGAGCTTTGTTGGTACTTACCAAAGAATCGGTCAGGGTAGATTTTCCATGATCGACGTGAGCAATGACGGACATATTACGGATATTCCGTTTTTTGTCCATCAAGCCACGGATTTCATCTACGGTGAAGTTAACCTATGAAAAAACAAAAAACATTACTAAAAATTAATTGAATTATTTCATATTTCACAATTTAGAATAATTATAACATTGTGAAATTAGCACACGTCACTATCAAATATGGAGGAACTTTCAAGTGGAAAAAAACATCACACATTAGACTATTTTATAATATATACGGTTGGTATTCTAAGCAAATAAAACTTTCTTTCAATAACTTGTATATTTTTTTACATTTTGAATAATTATGCTGAATTAAATATTACCTACCATCTTGGATGTTTAGTGATTTTCTTGACCGAATTTGTAAAACACTACACGCCTGCAATGGCGTACTTTCAAAAAAGAAAGAAGAAGAAGTGAAATCGAGAATGGCCCCTTGTTGGAATAATCATTATATTGGAAGTGAAACGAAAGCGTTCAAGTTAATCCACATTCCGAACACTTCCTTATTCGCTGAACTATTTTTTGAACACTGGAAGTGGAATGGAACCAAAAGAAATTGCCTGTACAGAGTCATTGTGGATTTTGTGTAACGGTCGTCTCTGCTAATTTCAATGAATGTGGTTTTTACTTTGTCGTGTCTTTTATCTCGAGTTAATTAAAAATATGTTAAAATAATTTATTTCGTAGTGATAAAGAAGGTTTGGAAAGTTGATATTAATAGTTAGTATAATATAAAGTGCGCGGAACATTCATATGATTGTATTTCAAACCACCGATAGCGAAATTGAAATCGAAAGAGCAAGTGACCTCCATATCTCCACGATTCTCGACGAAAAACCTATAATATTTGAATCAAATGATTGCTTAATTTGTAAGTAAATTATTATCTATAAACTAAATCAAAATTGATCAATAAAAAAAGAAAGATAACTCCCAAAATCAGATAAATTTTGTTAAAGAGAATAATGTAGAATATGAATACACGAATCAATTATATTCCGTTACAATAGGCTACGTGCAATTGTAGGAGTAGTTTTTTTAACGGTTGTCTCAATTGACTTGATGTGTATTAAGAAAACTCTTTAAATCGGATAAATCTATAGATTTTGTTGAGAATACAGACATGTCTTTTCATGTTTTTTCGGTTGTCTCCATGTGAATGTGGTTTCGTAAAGTTATTTTTTTACTTTGTGTTTTTATCTCGAGTTGATTAAAAAAGTGTAAAAATAATTTATTTCGTTGTATATTAGATTATTTGGGTAGTTACAATAACATATAGTGCGCGGTAAATTCGATTGATTTTTGTTCAACCCATCGATAGCGAAATCAAGAGCAAATGAACTTCGATGCCGTCTCGACGAAAAACCTCCAATTTTGAACTTGTAAGTACATTATTATTTATTATCTATAAATTAAATTAAAAAAAAATTATTCAATAAATTTGTAGAAGAAAACTTTCAAGTCAGCTAAATGAATAGATCTTGCTCTAAAAAGAATATAGACATGTTTTGACATGTCTATTGGCTTTAGGTGAACCACGAATCAATTAGTTTCTGTTTGAATAAGAAAGTCATAATGGTACTGCCCACATGGGTTACAAAATCAAATCCAATTAAATATAGGGAACATCTGGGAAGCTAACAATCAAACAATACCTATAGCCGGGCACTTATCCGGTGCTCCTGGTACCTGCTTTGTGGCATTCGTTCTTGTTTAATTAGATAGTTCTGGAGATCAATTTCATGTAGTCACCTGCCCTTAGGGAGCAACCGACAAGCCAGTCAAATACAGCTTCTTCTTAGGTATAATGCAAGAATGCTAAATGTTAAGGTAATGTCATTGTTAGAAAGGTGAAAGGGGAGTCAAACGAAAAAACAACAGGCCCATGACTCATGAGCCTCACCGAACTATCTTAAATTCTTATATAGTCTGAGGTAGGCCCCTTCCTCCTATTCATGCTGGCAGCCTGAGTATAAGTCGCATAATTTTTTTAGTGGCGATCAGTTTATATTTAAATCAAGAGGGAAAGTTGAGTCTGGTTTGACTTGAGTGAGTGGCTTCGATAGATTTCTTGAAAAACTCTGACCATTCTTGGCCAATACTTAGGTATTCTATGGATTTAAGTGATGCTTAAATCCATAGAATGCCATGTTTTATTTTCTATGGACCTGTGTCAGGGTAATTTTTCAACACGTAATACAACAACAACTTGGGATCCTGGATCAGTTCCTATTTCTTTTATTTTTCCTTACATTGGTAAGAAAAGGTATTTCAGTTAAGATCACAAGCTTGATAAATAACCTTTTCAATACAGTCTTATACAGGTTCAGTTGTTTGTATTTTGTAAATGAATTTTAATCTGAGTGTAAACAGATCAGCAAAAACATGCCTATCATCAAAACTTGAGCCAAAAAAGTCTATTACTCTTTTTATTTTTAAATCACATGGATGGATGGTATTTTATATGTAGATGATGCTGAATCAAACTAGATTATTAAATCCTTCTAATCTTATATTAAATTCGTCACTGCTTATGTTATAAAACAGCTCGAAACATTACACATACATATGAGGATATTAGGTATAATTTATTTAATTTTTTAAATTTATTCAAATCTATTTTTTACTTTTATTTATTTAATGTCAAGACAAAATATAAAAACAAAGAAATCTGCATCAAGTATTGGTTTTATAATAGTTATAGGTATCAAATCCAAACGTAAATTGGCTGCCATAATGCAATTTATATTTTATAAATTATGGCGAAAATTTCAATAGACAAAACGCAAGCAAGTTAATTGTCAGAATTTTCAAAAAAAAATGAGAGGAATGAATTAAATAAAAAAAAATGTAAAATCTACAATTTTTTATATTTAAACTCATGAAGCACCAGGTTTTAATGAAAATGATAATTTAGGCCGCGAGTTATTTTTTCCCAATATGACTTTTTGCTCTTCCTTGACACGTTTTTCCTGTTCTTTACGCATTTTCTGTCTTTCCTCATCCATAAGTCGTTGTTCTTCAATTATTGCTAATCGCTCTTCAGCCTATAACGAGATAAATTAAAAACTTTCTTAAAGATGTTGTAGTTGCAACTACTCACCAATTTCCGCTGAGCTTCTTCGATTTTGCGATTATTTTCAGCAAGTATTTGCTCTAATTCGTCTCGCTTCTGCTTTTCTTCTTCCTAAAATATATTATCTATATTTTAGTTTAAAAAATAATAAATTGATAGTTAATAATTTATGCAAGTCTAACAAAAATTAACCCAAGAATATAGTACTTTAGTATTTTCAACTAGGTATCTTAATTTAATATCCAAAATTATCAAATATTTCTTGTAACTCACCATAACCGTAAGAACTCCATAAATATTTTTTGATTCAATGACATTTTTTTCTTAAAAGGTGCTCATTAAAAATGTCACTGGTGTCCGAAATAACGCATAATATCTCTTTGCTCTTTGGCGCTTATGACATACTAAATATATAGCAATTCTTAATTTGTACAAATAAATATGTACAATATACATACATTTAAAACAAAATAAAGTAAATGAATCAAGTTTTGCTTTTTGAAGATGTTCGAATAAATTTGAATACAAAATTATAATAAAAGAAATCAATACAATAGGAAACTGTTTATCTGTGTGAAAATAAAAATCAAAATCATAAAATAATAAATTTGGCCTTGCATATTTTTTTTTGTGATTAAAATAGTTTAAGTTGCTAGTTAGGATCAATATTATGCCTATTAATGATGAATTTAATAAAGATTTAGAAATCGTTCTACTTACATTAATCACTACAAAATTAATTAATAAATTACTTACATTAAATTTAAAAAGTTAATTAACCTAAAAAAGAATATTGGGTTTTGTCAAATATTCCAAAAGCTCCCTAAAATTTGTTCATGCAAGTTTCAAATCCAATGGTGCGAAATGTAACAATATGCGGTCTTACGTACACTTCATAATACTTGTTTAAGGACACTTATTTTTTTTATATTGAACGCTATTTTTTTTTAAATACATATTTACTAATCAATTCTAAAATAAAAAAAATAAAAATTATTTTTACCTACATTTTGTAATTTAATTCTTCTTACTTTATTCACCTGTCCTCAAACAAGTGATGCGAAGTTAACCTGTTCACTTTTCGTACATAATACATTTATGGTCATATTCACAGTCCACACTTACCTGAATAAGTGATACTCAAGTCTCCCATATTGGCCACTTTAGTGCCAAACGTTAAACGTAATGTTCAATTATTTTTTTTTCGTGAAAACTATCACGCAAGTGCGTGATAGTAAGTGCGTTTTCAATAAATAGGCTCAACTCAGTCTTTGGCTTTTGATACTGTTGCATACAATTTTTGTTGTTGGAGCCAGATTATACTTTTCCGAAGTTTTTGATGTCTTGAAATTGAGTCCGAACTCAGAATTCCGCATTTGGTTTGATTATCGAAATATTTAAATTTAACAGTACGCAAAAATTGGTTCTGTAACAAGTACGTTAAAGCATCTAAGTTCTGAATTGTACAAGTATAATCTGGTCTCTGCAACAAAAAAACTTCTTATTGCAGAACAGTGTGTTAATAATAATAATGGCCAATTAAGAAAATGTACCTTTCATAATTTAAAGAAAAAAAAATCTTTTCTTCGCCTGCCATTTGAATTAATAGACCAAGCTAAGTGAATTTTTTATAAATCTTACTTTTTACGCTTGGGAAAAGTTATGAAAATTTTACTTTGCTTCTACATACATAATATGTATAAGCTAGGCTAAGCAAATACACAAATGTCTGGGTTTTTTACGATTTGATTTATCTGATATAGGTATAACTACAAAATTTTATATTTTGAGCATAATAACTTTTGCAACTCTAATTAGGATGACAAACCATAAGTAATTTGTACTGCACTTTCCTTTATTTTTTTATTTTTCTTAACAAAACAATAATTAACCTTAAAAAAAATAAATATCATTTCAAATTTCAGTCATATAACATTTCGATTACGATTTTTTTTTGTGCATATTTAAACTGTCATAAAATAAAAAAAAAAGAATTTCATTTGGCCGTGAATCCTTTTATAACAAATTTAAAAAAAAATCCTTTACATCTATTATTAAAATATTGAATTACCTACTAAAATTACAAAATATAAATAAAAATGAGTTTGAAATCAATTTTTTGTATTTAAACATAAATACTAAAAAAAAAACCCACCTCACGACGTTTTTCTTCTTCACGAATTTGTTCTCGTCGCTTTTCCAGTTCAAGCATCATTTCATGTTCCATATCTTTTTTGGCCGCTTCAACCCGTCTTATAACTTCTCGTTCGATTTCATCTTTCCGCTTTTCTAATTCCTCCTCAACGCGTTTTTTGACTAACAGTTCAATTCTTTTGGCTGCTTCTTCTTCTATTATCTAAATAAATTTTATCATGTTAAAAATATTATTTTTAAAAATAGTTCGTATAATGCCGCTTCATGCCAGTGAAGTATAAAAGTGCAAAAATGAAAATTTTTCGATATCATGTTTGAATTTTCTGCAAGATGGTAATGAAGTCTTCATTCATATAATGACCTAGGTACCTAGTTTATATTTTAAAATCTTCCATGCCTCCACATATGTACATAGTCCTGGGATGGCATAAAATATTGACAGATTTATCAATCCAATTAATAAACTCAAAAAATTTAATTTGCACGTTCATGCTTCTGGTATCAGAAAAACGATATATTCGGTGTAATGCCTTTTATACATATATTATATTTAAAATAGGTATTATTAAAAACGGGTTTGTACTAAAATAATGTTCTCTAATCTCTCTCAGACCAATAAAAAAGAATCGAATTTGAGTTATTTTTTTTGAGAAAAATTACATGACTGACATAATATTATGGTTAATTTTAATTCATCGAAATCAAAAATTTCGGATTCGATGACAGTTTTTTAGGGATTCGTAAAAGTGTCCGTTTACGATGGTTTTTGGGCTGAATACTTTATCTGGCTTAATAGTTTTTTGTTTGCATGAATAAGTAAGCACTTTGCCGGCTACTAATAAATGAAGACGAGCAGATAGTATGCAGAGGTAATTTCCATTTTAAGTTTTTTGAAACTCGATCGATTAGTTATACCTATAGAAAACTATGAACCAAAATAAAACCAGTAACAATGAACATGAGGCCTTTTTCTAGGAAAAGTACCCATATAACTTTGACTCGATCCTAAGAATGTTTTCAACAACCGCTTTTGAGTTGGATTTTTTTCCACGTCAATTTTTTTTATCTAGGTAGGTATAAACCATTTCATAAGCTAAGTCTGTGTTTTTTTTTGGAACCCTTAAAAAGAGGGAATGCTTGGATTGAATAAGTTCTTTTTGCTAAATTAAAAAGAAATAAATATTGTATTTAAGCATATATTTGCTATTGCGATTAAAAAGTAAACCTTTTGCTCAGCCTCCTTTTGCCTTCTCTGTCTCTCCATTTCGGCAAGTCTTTCGACTTCATCCAACTTCTTGGTGCGTCCCTTTTTTCTTTGACGACGTTTTTCATCTGCACTGGATGCATAGCTTTCTGAAGAAGAAACCGACAAGGAGCGTTTTCTGCTATTGAGAAAAACCCCCAGAGATATTTTAATTTGTTTATGGTTCATAAATAATACTATTTTGATATTACTTTATTTTATTTGAATTTCTTTCACGGCTTCTATCTCTGTGTCGACTATGAGAATGCGAACTACGCTCGGATCTATCACGAGATTTGCTCTTGCGTTTGTGTTTACTTTTGTGATGTCGTCTTTTTACTGGAGTTCTCGACCTAGATCTTGATTTGCCCATATCGATTTTTACAAATTTTTTGTTATTTGTATATTTAATATAATTTTTTTCACTTAAAAACCGACTAACTTTATTGAAAACATATTAAACAAATAAAAATGGCTACTAAATGAAGTTGATGTTGAACTGTCATTAAAGGTGTTGTCAAAAGCATCGGTTTTTTCACGATGCAATGTTGGCTGCATGTAAGGTATATTTTTTCCAGGAACGAAATTTCCCTTGAAATAGGATAGTACTCATGAGTGGAGGGATTTTTTTTATTGTATGTTTTAATTACCTAGCTTCAGAAATCAAAATTGGGTTTTGAATAACCTAATGGCTTGCTTCCATCGAATGTTTATTTCAGTTTAGATAAAATAAATATTTGAAGTGTTTCAAAAATATTAAAAAGTTAATTTACACTTGGCGGTACCTTTCAAAAAGCAAATTGTGTTTTTTTCATATGAAGTCGAACTAAAATGTAGGTATGTCAGAAGAAGCAAAAAAATCAATTTTCCAACGAATGCGTTCATCATGATATAATCGTAAAATAGGTTAGTTCTAATTGTAAAATTATTTACTCCATGCAAATTTAACGAGATTAATTTCAAATGTACTATACATTATCTAGTAATGCAAAATTAATTATCCAATTTTGTTTTTGAATTACCTACTTTTTTGTTAAATAAAAAAAATAATTTTAAGTGATGGAAATCTATACTTCGCGGAGTATAGGGCTCCATTGCTTGTCTATTTGTATACTGCAGCTGTATAGATCACATATGTCAAATATGATTGACGTACGACGCCATTTTCAAAAATGTTTACATCTTCCGATAAGGTGATTTGATTAGTTTTGCGCCACCATGTATTAACAAAATTTGTCAGAAAAGACTTCACAAATTCAATAAAAATAAGAACTTAAATATATTGTTATGACAGCTAGCCTCGAAACACTTTTTTTTTGTTTACAGCATATTGCTTCCTCGTTTTAAATTATCTTTAACTAAAATTCGAATTCGAATTCTAGGAAATTACTTAAAAATGTTAAGTACCGAACTTGAAGCAAACAGCTCAATATAACTTTTAAGGTTTCCGTTGTTGTTTATAGGTATACGAAATTTTTAATTACTGGAAGCGTTCTTAAAGTCTTAAATACCTCCACCTGTTTAGGTTCTACAGCTCAAATTACAAACGCGCAGACCCAAGGAGCTATGACTTTTCCATCATCTTATTCGCGAATTTTTGTTTGCACGAAACCAATACATACGTGCCCTAAAGTTCAATTAAAATATATCAGTCACATAATTTATTTATGACGATACGAGACAATTATTATTAGGTACATACTTATGCACTTAGACTTATGTATACATTATACCTACCTAAATTTAGAAATTACCATATTATAATAATTTGTAAGTAATTTTTGTTTATGTAAATAGTAGAAATAGATTTTATGAAAAATTACGATTGTGGCAAATTTAATACCACAATTGTAACCTAAAAATAAAAACTTGTTATTTTCACGAATCGCACACCGATCTTAATATTTCACGCTACGCAACTGTTACCTATCAGACATAAATACATATATAATGTTAAACTATTATTTATAATTCAATATAGATGGATATTCAGTTAAAATTGGTTCTGAAAATACCAACAATATTTCCCCAAGGCGTTTCTAAGCTCATTAAGCAATTAAATGTCAATGATCTGATTACTTCAATCTAATGTTGTTATGTTCCTTATTGTGTGTACCTACTTTCACCATTTCGGATCAAATCCAATTGAAATTTTGAGAAACGAAAGCAATTCAAAGTTGTTCCGCACCAAAGATAAATCGGCTATACCATTACAACAAGACAAGACCATTTTTGGGCTTGTTATGTAGTCATATTTATTTGTTTATATTTTTTTTTTTCAAAAGACTTATGCCGAAGACATTTGCCTCCGAAGTCATATCGTATATGTATGTACATAAATATGTATATATTGTATATGTGCTTATGTATATTTATGATATAGAAGTTATAATTTGTGTTCAACAAAAAATAATTCTTCTGTGCAAATCAAAAGCAATTGGTATACACATTAGTGTGGTCCTAATTTTTAATTTATTTAATTCTTATGCTCCCAGAGGCTCATAGCATTCGAAATATAAAAATAAAAATAATATTATAATACAAACCTGAATCTTTAGTTTTTTCACAAAAAATATACATAATGTACCTACATAGTTTTCACAGTCTTTTATTAAACAGTTTCACAATAGTTCAATAGTTGATGAAAGACTATTTGATTTGTTACATACATATGTACATATATATGTTCATGCTTACGGTTAAAATCAAAAATAAATATCGTTTGATTCCCTGGGAGCCTAAAAATTAAAAAAAAAATCCAAAATCGGGACCACCCCAATAGGTATATCTACATACATACATAACTTTCGACAATGAATCATGTTTTATATTATGTAAAGATGTAGTCTGATATGGAATTGGTAACACTACTACAGAAAATATTATAGATTGTTCTTTAACCGGACACAGACATATTTTTTTAGTGTTGAGACCAAAACCATTACATTTTGCAATTATTGATCTCCATTAAAAAGATTGTTCTTACGCCTTGCTGCATTCCATATAAAAGGTCTAGAAGGTTTTTGAACTTTCAACATATTCAATTTCAAATTTCATCAACTTTAAATTTTGTTATAAAAAATATTTCCTATGGCACACAAGCGTTCAAACGGACACTACCTGCAATTTGTTCGTGCGAAAGAAATATTTTGTTTCAAATTTAGTGTAATTAACTCGTTTGCAAATTCTAGTTTAACACAATATTTTATTGCTATACCAAATATGTAAGCAACCGCTCGTTTTGCTGATCTCGTACCTCCATGGCGTTTTTAAAAGATTTTTGATTAAATAAAAAAATTTAAATCGATTTTTTTTTAAATGTATAAATGCAAAAAAGAGCTCCCGCCATAAACCAACTAACATATTTGTATTGGATTAATAAGAAACTTATTTTTCATAAAGCTTAAATTTTCCATCAATTTTTGCATTTTTAAAAGTGACAGCTTATGACAGTTTTTCCTCCTTTCCAATAATTTGGATGCAGTAACCTTAAAAAAATCAAGCACATGTTTAATCGTAATTATACTACAAAATATTCCATAATTATACTTTCCATATTTTTAGGCCTGCTTCACTTTTGCACAACAGAAGACCTACATAATCTAAAACATCACACGAAATCTTAAAATAAAATGTTTTCTTCTCATACCGAATTGTTGGATACAAAAAAAATATATATTTTTTTTTTCAATTTTAAAACTTTAAATATAATCTATGTATGTATCTTTACTTAGATGTGACATTTTAAATTTACTTTCTATCGATCTTAATCCAAAATGATGTAGGAATCAAAAGTCAACCTTCTTGTTTCTTTTTTTAGTTTTAGCTCGTCTTGGTAAAAATACTAAAAAGTTTATAGTTAGGTATATAGGATATAGTTGTTTATTGAACAAATAAGTTTTTTTAAACGAATAAACAGAATTTTTACCAAAATTTTTTTCAACCATAATTCTCACTCGAATAAAATCCTTTTTATTATTATAATTGAACAAAAAAAAAACTACATTAATGTTCTTATAAATATAGAATATTATGTACATTTAGGACCGGTTCGTGTGTATATAAATCATGTAGTGTAGGTGTAGGTGTAGGTATAGGTATATGTAGGTATATGTACGATAAATATGTATATATTATAGTATATCTTATTATTGATTATGCAATATCCAACCCGTTTAAATTTGACATTCCTTAAACCCATTTCACAATATCTGACACCGTCTCCTGTTCTCCTGATTTTAACAATTGATTAAAATAAACTTAGGTCCTCGTGGTTGTGCGCTGAATTTAGAAAATCCCCTTATTCCACCATAAGGAATAAGGGTGCATAAATTTACGCTTCAAATAAAATACTATTGAAAAATGTAATAGAGAGGGCGGATTTGATTTAATATGTGATTTAATAGTACGTCAGCAACTGGGATTAAGCTATTATCTTACATCGACGACAACGTCGTTGTTCACCATATTTGATTTTTTTTTTTCAATTTGATCGAAGGGTAGTTAAGTCAAAGGGGTACAACCGAATTGGTTTAAATACCCGAATACTTACATAACTTCTGGTAGACACTTAGGTGCTTTAAGGTCCTGCAATCAATTTAACCTTTGTATGACATAAGAATTCTGTTAAAAAACGGAATTTACCTATATAAAAATGAAATATAAGTAATTTAATCGTGAAGGTAATTGCTGCTTTGCGGTTAGAAATCCTCATCTAACTTGATGGAATTTCAAGGGATTTTGCGGTTAACGATGGATGGAGACTAGCAAAATATAATGTTCGAGTAATATAACTCAGATTTCTTAGGTCTCGTTTCTGTTCGTTGTTTTTTCTCCTGTTGATAGCAATTAAGTTAAATTGATCGAAAGTAAAGCATTATTTATTATTAACCACCTTTTTTGATGGTAGGTGTGTTTTTTTTCTAGATGATTGCATGTAAGTGTCTGGGTGACCACAGATTCTGAAAACGTCAGGTGGCAGAAGACTTAAGGGCGAATTCAAGACTATATGTTCCGCAATTATTGGGTATTACGTTTCCCTGTGGTTTTTTTTTTATTAATACATATCATGTAGAAATGAAACATTTGCTTGATTTAAAAAGATTCGAAAGATAGCTAAATTGTAACCCTAGCTTTATTCAAAAGATATGTAATAAAAACAATCATATTTCATTGCTTTTTTATCATACTGAAAAAGTTGCACCCTTGCCACTTAAATGACCATGATTTGTTACCATCACTATAGCAATATTCGCCCATCTATGCAAGTATGTACTAATTTATCAGATCAATTGTGGCAACGCACATTTCCTTAAACAGGATGTTTAGTCTTTGAATACATGAATACTTAATAGAACTTAACGTCCTGGATTAACACATTCACACTGAAGTTTCAGGGGTAAATCGTCTGGAGTACACACCTTCTATTTATTAAGGCGGTGAAGTTTGGTGCTTAAACATAGTTTCATTAATACAGACATACAGATTTGTATATATGTACATACATACATATAATATGGATACAATTAGTTGAAGATTGTAATTGAAGTTACTCCGGGTGAATTTATGCAATTTATTCGAATGTTACGTATAATTTTCATTTATCGATTGATCTACCAACAGGTAGATATAAGGTACTCATTATCTTAATGGAAACAATTGCAAAAGTAAAATTGTATGTACCTACAAGAAAATCATGAGAAATAATCGAAGGACTTTTATGGGGAAGTTTGTATAGACAGAAATTCATGAGCGCGAGGTGAAGTGGATTCCACTAATCGCTAAAAAGTGCTATTAGGTAATTAAAAAAAAATGTATGTAGGTATTATTGTAAGATTTTGTATTTTTTGTATTGGAGAAGTCAAAAAAAGGAATTCAAACAAGATTTAAATTTTGTATTAATGCACGCGAATAACTTTGTAAAACTATAGTCTCTTTTCTTTTAAAATTTTCTCGAGAAAATAAAGTTGATCAACTTAAAATATTTACCAAAAGGAAAAACTTTAAAATAACTTTGTTGTTCCTAGGGTATGTGTGCCATCATATTATATCAAAGTATGTAATTATTTTTCCATTGGAGAAGGTCCCTTTGAATTCACTTATTAAATGTTACATTCTCGATTAGACTTTCGATTAATCATTAAAAATACTCTGTAAGAATACACTCACTCCAAACATTATTAAAAAAAATAAATTTTTCTCCACCATCCTAAGAAATCACTCCATCGGTTAATGCATACTCATTCACGATTCACATCAAATCATCATCGGCATTGATTGAAGTACAGCGGTCCTTTTCAAAGTCGACGTAAAGTCTGTCCGTTCGTTCTCAAAATGAGTCATCAGATATCATAACTATCGATTTAAGAGTACAATTAGATCCGCCCATCGTTTTGATTGCAACTCAATGCCAAGAAAACATTTGGGTAAGGCCAACGTCGCTTCGGTCTGTCGGTCGGTCAGTCGAATTGAATATTTATATTTTCTTTTATTGCTCTTATGTGCTGAACTTGTTGTTCAAGCCCATGTGAAGTATGTTAAGCAAGGGCCGATCGCCGAACCAGACAAGAATTCGAAGCTTTTGTTATTAATCTGTTTCTATCTATATCTATACATAAATGTGTTTCCGTTACATGTTGAGATTTCGAAAAATTATTTGAAAGTTTATCTTCATTTTATGTATGTACCTACATATGTGTACATAGCGGTCCGTGAAACGTAACACTTCAATCACAACAATATGGTATATTTGTATTGACTCGTGAATGGTATATTCTTTAATGAAACATAAACACATTTTTTAAAGCTTGTTGGAAAGTTAATCATCAAATATGCTCATGCAATCGGGATACCAAATGTTAGGAACAATTCAGCAGTCTTTATCTTCAATATTGTCTCCTAAGTTTTTCAAGGACTACATGAAATTTTTGAATGAAGTAGTTCTGAGTTTTATTATCGTCCTGAGTTAAGGCAGATGACAATGTCATCTAAAAAGATTGTGTATTAATTAATTAATTTATTTATTTTATAAATCTTTTTATTTTACTATTTCTAATTATAATTGGGGTATAAAACCTTATTATAAAAAAGTTGTAAATTTACTTGCTTTTGTAACAGTATTGTTGCACATTCCTCGTGGCTGTGATAATGTGGTACAAAATTAGCTTTCATCAGAAATAAGGGCTTGAACTTTATCTTTGAGTCCTTGTTGACGATTACAAATTTTGTATCTACATCACATCTTTTCTCAGCCTTAAAATAATACTGTTAAAAAGCAAACCTATACAAGCTCCTTCCAAAAGACTGAGTAAATTTTAATTGCTCAATTATACCTAACTACAAAAATGTAAACCACAAATTGTGTGCGTTTATTAGAAACATTAAATCTAAATAAATATATGTATGCACCTTTATAAAATAATTCACGTGTAGTTCTAAGTTGGTATGATACATCAATGATACAAATTAAAATAATGATCAATAAAATATAACTCAGACTTTAAATATCAGCTATAAAACGCTAACAGTACCAAAAAAACAACCATTTAAAGCATCAATAAAAATCCAACTTGTATGACAACAAAAATATTCAGGTTCTTCAAGAAAAAATTAATAAATTAAACAGATTATTTTCTTCTCGAAGAAACGAATTGAATTAGATTGTTTTTATAGAATCGGTAAATGTGTATGTTAACAAAGTCAACAGATCTATTTTCTACATAAATATAAACAGCATTATTCGTAGTGGCTATATTTTACCGGAAGCTTTCCGTTTTAATTTGATATTCAATACCTTCATTTATTTAGGTACATATATGTATGTAGAGCCACTTACATATAAACGTGTAGGTAGGTATCTTACTTTGGAAATAATTTTGTAGGTTCAGTATACCTACTCATATCGCCAGCCACTTATCTTGTCACTGATCTCAAGCAAAAATTTCTTCTAATCTGAAAGCGTGCGTGAAATTAGTAAAAGCTAACGACCAAAGTGATGTTCTGATTGCAGTAAATTTTAGTTCATGACATTCAAAATGTTAAAGAGGCAGGTTGCGTGCATTTAAAAAAGTATTATATGATCGCATTTTCTAAGGTAGTAGTCTTTCTTTCCATCATCACGCATCACAGGTGACGGCGGCGCGGCGGCGGCGTAAAGTAATATCACCGGACTAGAATCACCTGTGATATTATGATACAGCAAAACAAAAAATAACGTGACGTCATGTCACAACTTAATAACAAAACAAAATGATAAAATATACTTTAATGATAATAATTCTGTCATCGACATTAGGTATAGAAAGTTTCGGCTATACAATTATCACCTAGCCATATAACGGGTATATCGAATATGTATATATTCTCGACAAAAGTGTGCCAACTCCAATGGAATTTTTAGAAGTCTTAAAGCACGCGGAGGCTATTATCGTCATCGATATACCAAATGCCACTATCAATTCTCAATGATCCTTCAATAAGTCAATTTCTTTGAGATTCTTAATTTTTTTTTTAAATTGATTTGCATACCTATACTATTCTATCTTTCGAATGTTCTCCATTCCATTATCACAAGTGGACCTTGTTATGTTCTTTTCCCTTTCGGGTCGCTTTTTTTTGGAGATCGATTCGATCTCGGCGTTGGATGGTCTACAGCTTGTTCCATGGGTGTTTGTACCTCCGGGTAAACATATTTATTGACCGTGCGCTCGGGTCAATATGTCACTTTCAAAGTGATTTATTGGAGTATCATTAACAGTCGGAGTATGCGCTATATAGGAACTTAACTATGCCTGATGTTTGAAGTAAGCGGGTAGTTTTTCTACTGGGCATACATATCGGTTCGGTTTGAGATTAAGATAGAAGTATAGAAATAAGAAATATGCGGCGAGAGAAAGGAAGAAAGAGTTATTGGTCCATGTTTGGACTTTCAAATGAATTCGATGATATACGCATTTATAAACATGGAACTGCTCTCCAGCCTTAGTTTAGGAGGAACGATGCTATGCAAATAAACGGTATGCTGTGATATGGGGTTTATCTTCATTTCCTTTAATATATTTACATTTTTTTTGAGAAATTAAGTTGTCACCTATCGCCCAGGTGTAGATTTACCCGTTAAGAGTTAATTTTGGGTTTATTGTGCGGTATATAGACATATGGATTCGGTTGGCTTGCTTTGGTTTGGATGTAGGTAATTTATTGAAAACACTTTGGGTGGAAATATGCTTTAACATAAAAAAGTAATTTGTTTTAACACTATAGTTAAGGTATAATTTTTAAGTTGATGGGTGCATAACTCAACTCTCGAGGTTAGATATATTATGGTTTATTGGATGTAGATATGTTTTATGCGTTTGTATATTTTTGAATTTGTTTAAAAATTTAAAATAAAATTTACAGTTATAAACAAAAACGAGGCAATACATTTGGCAATAGAAATATTAAATAGGTTTATATCTACCTATCGGTTATTCTATAGAATAACAAGATTAAATTATACTAAATGATTTTAGTGAAAATGTTTTTACAATTTGACGTTTGACCTTGCAGCTGTTGATAAATTAAATGTGAAAGTTGAAGAACGTTTTAATTTTGTACCAAACGGGTCTTATAAATCTGCTGCTTTTATCATTTCATTTCTGATAATTGTAATTTATTTCGAAATATTTTACGAATTCTCCCGAGAGGAAAACACTTTGTGATGTTTTTGATTAGAATTTCATTTAAATCTGTGTTCGATGGAGAAATTCTGAGTTCGCATCAAATATATTTGACAGATTTCTGATCACGAAAACTATATTTTGTACCCAGTTATTTATAAGACATAAAAATAAAGGTGATTTAAAAACAATAAGGTATTTAAGTATTGGTAGGTATACACTCTAAATGTTTAAAAAATTATTTTCTATTTTCCTCAAAATCTAACGTTTGTGTTATGAAAGGTAGGTACTAGAACAAATTACACTACATTTTAAATGGTGCAATAACATAGAATGTGTGTAGGTAAAGTAAATGTTGGCTCGTTGGATTATAATAGCTGCAATATAATTTACCTAATCAAAATAATAGGATTAATTTATATCTGTTTACCGCATGTGATCAAGATAAAAAATTTAAAGCAACGATAAATGAATCTCTTCTTGGAAATTCAATGTCAAACCAGGACGGCCGACGACGCACCGCATGCATTTACATTTTATATGATTATCTGCTGCCCGTGCCCGCATGTGGGCAGCAAGTGTGCTACGCAATACGCAAATATGAATCAACCTGATGGCAATTCATTCTCAGGGATAAATCTTCAAGTGCTAACTACATGACAACAACAAAGTACTCATAAAACGACCAAATGGAAAACCTACACCGTTGAATGAACCAAACGAAGCGTTGCGTCCTTCGTCGTCGTCCGTCGAAGAACTTACTTTACGCCAACAACCAACAACCATAGTAGAGGACCAACCAAACGAACATATAAGAATTTATTGCCAAAGGTTTACTCTGTAGACGTTTATATTGAACATTTTACGGTAGCCAAGCAATAACTACATCACGAAAGTATGATATTGAATATCTTGTGTTGGTATCTGATCCGCAGCGTTTCGCGGCGGACGAAGTGATGATAAAGAACGTCTGCGATCTTTCCTTTAATTTTGATTTGGTGCGAAAATTTATTGCTCAAATTAGTGTACAACGCACTGCTGGTGGCTTCATAAAATGTGCTACCGGCTCCGTTCTTATGAATTGCAATTTCTAAAAAAAACACACATAAAAAGTGTTATAGTTTTATCCTCAATATAGATTTTTATTAAACATTTAAACTTGTGATCTTTCTCTCCCGATCCTTTGGGTTTGAATAAAAAAAAAAAAAAAATACGAGATCATCATACCTATGTAATGAATGTATATTCGAAACCATAGCTGACGTTGAAGTTGGATACCAATACGTTTATACTTATAAATTCACTTTAGGAAAACATATCTCAAAGTGTAATCGTAACCTTTGGTAGGATACCTTTAAAACGGATATATGTTGGCTTTAATGTGACCGATTTATATTCCTTGTAATATACATGGAAGTGTACGCATAAAGAGGTTGGTAACGATTAGGTGCGTTGCGTGGAAGATTGACTGGCAATCTAGTGATGAGATTGGATCGCATTCGCATCATAAGATTGGATGATTGAGAGCTTACCACGCATTATCAATACTCCAGCGACAATAATCAACTCCATCCGTAATTTAATTGACGTAACATTCAATTTCGTTCGTATTTTTGGAACTTAAGAGCTTGTTTTCGCCAACAGTTAAATAAGAGACTTAACTCATATTCATTCATGCAACCACATATGTATATGCGATATTTAAGGTTTCGTCCGTGACTGTGACTAATTTAATATACTGGACTAAAAATATTATATCTCGTTTCTTGCTTCGTTTTTGCGAACATGGCATGAAATTAACTTTTGTTGAGAGACCTATCTTAAATTTGTATCTTAACTTTTCCTAAAAATTTTAACCAGGAATATAATAAAAACTTTAACCTTATTTCGGCACAGAGAGTAGTTTTAACTGCCGGCTAATAAATCGCGAAGATACTAAATTAGTTGGTTTCGAGGAAGCATACGACTTCTCTGCATACAATTTAGGTCTTAATGTGCTAAAGCAAAAAAAAAAAAAACAGCTAGACACTCAGCCATATAGGTTTTCTGATGGTTTTCTCTCACCCACGAACGCACGCAATGATCATCAAGGGGATACAAGTTGATCGCCAACGAACACAAAATTCTTCAGACTGAATAATGATCTCTTGGTAGACATAAAGGACGCGTGTTCACGCAGTTAAATGGTGAATTTGTCAAACCAAATCGTAAGCATGAACGTAACGACAACGTGACCATTTTGCCTGGCACAACGATGATCTCCTCGTCTTATACTAAGGGCAGTGATGAAAGAACAAAAAACAGCTGATTTTACCTCCATCGATGATCTTACGTATGCTCAAATAAAAATATGTCTACGGTCGCCAACTGATTTTCTGCAGCAGCGCAGCGCCCTTAATATAAGAGATTTTATCTTGTCGTTTAGTGAGTGATCACGTGCATGAAAAAATGCTAATTCGATTTAATTAAATGATTTATTGTCACATAACTTCCGCTTTGGTAGCGTTCATAAAAATACCTGTGTGGAATAGATGATTTTCTTTTTTTTTAAACTGAAAACGTGACCAAATTTGACAGCCTAGGTACATATACAAAATACATTTCCTAACACTTACACTACGAAATTAAAAGAGAATTATATACGTTTAAATTTATTCGTGTTAATATCGTGATAATTTTTAAAAAATTACTAGAATTTTGAAAGTGGTATTCGAAAAATATGTATAAGCTAGTAAGCGTATTGAAAAAGTCTATACCAAACAATGCAAATAATTCTGTACATCTATCCAGAACACTTACAGATATTTTAGCCATCAATAGTCCAAATCACATGGATCGAATATAGAAAACCAACACAACTCAGCAAACGTCATTTAAAAAAAAAAAACGAAATAAAACTTTACATTTCTGTACAAAAAAGTGCAAATTTGTTTTGAGAGGTACTGGAGTCTTTTCTCATATATTGAAAGTTATCAGGTATTTCAAGAAATATCAACACACAACAAGAAAAAATAAAACATTACTTTTTCAGTAAGAGATTTTAACCAGCATGCTCAAACCTACAATATTAGTTATTAGTTGTACTTATAATATACTTTTTACCGCTGCGGAAAATATCTACTGGGCGCGTTTGTGCGTACATTTTTCTCAAAACCTATTCTTTTACGAGAAAATGTGATATATATCTAATCACTTTTGTATTAAGGTATCTAACGAGAAAGTAAAAAAAAAACATATATAGGTACATAAAAAATATCAACATTCATGTCCCTTTTTTAAGTTAAATTAATAAATTATAATAATTAACTTACATAATATATTTTTTTAATTAAAAAAAGGATTAAATACAAAATGAACCGTGTGACCATGACCATGATATTTTCAAACAGTTAGTTTTCTTTTTAACGAAGGATTAATCAACATAACTTCCAAGATGTGCACAGTGAGTAAGCAGTTTGCTTGTCCGAATTCGTTGTAGTTATAGTTGCCCACACCGACCGACGGTCGACGGTCACCGCTCACCGATAACATCAAACCTTTTTTCATCCCTCAACCGAACGCTAAGTACTGGTGTTCAGCAATTATTATTTATGATGATTCAACAAAACCCACACACCAAATTCAACAGGATGAATATACATTGGTTTCCTTGCTATATAATTACAGGTGTGAAGATAGTTTTTTTAAGATAATTTCCCAGACTGCGTCATTACATACAAAATATTTTAATATTTCACGCGTGTCAATTAATGTCAGCAACAGCAAAGGGTATTGCTTTGTGCTTTTTTTCAGTTAAACGAGGGTACTTACTCGTAGGTGTTGTTTTTTTTTCTTATCAAAGGTACTTGAAAAAACATAATTCATTCAATTAATTTTATTGTAAAATTTATTAATTCCAAAAAAGCTTACAGGGAGTTATTTCTTAGTCTGGGTTTGCATTGATTGATTTTTCCTTGTTCAATGGAAAAACTGTCTGAAATTGGAAGGAACATGTCGGCTGTACCTCGAAATCTCATACGATTACAACAACAGAGCACTAATAAAATTGGGAAATGTAAATCCAGACTTACACACAATTTATAATTTAAGCTGATTTTTCACAAATAACACACTGTTGTTTTTTTTTTTGAGACATACCAACCTAACATTCGGAATCGTTTCCTGGTTTGCTTACTTGCCGCTAGCCAGTCACATATTTAATTAAAATAAAATACAGACTCATACTCAAAAGTTGTGTAATTAGATGCTAAAAAAAATGTAATTCCCGTTTTACTATCGAGCAGTTCGCTGTTCGGTCAGCAGCAATTTCAAGTGGCACAGAAAAAGACAAATGTTGAAGTCAATAATTCTACAACTGTCAGTGGTTTTGATGGGGTCATGCCGACGTGTTCCAAGCGTAACGAATGTTATACATGTTCTAAGCTCCGCAGAGCGGAGCGCAGTTAGCGCAGATAATACATCCGGTTCCGGTTAAGCCCACATTTTTTTTTCACTATGTTATGCCATTACCCGAACGTTCGTTGCATTCAACCGGTTGTCGATTATCAGACTCGTTCAACTTATCCACCCTCTCTATATATTCGCAAATTCGCCATACATCTCCTAGAGTCATGGATGTATACTTTCAACAAGTCAAAGTGTACACTATGTATAGTATACTAGTATACTCTACAATTGTCATGCAATTAATAATTAGGTACTATTCGAAAGGGCAAAAAGACAAAGCTACAGCAGCTTCAGATGGCAAAAGTCGACCTAATGACAATTAGAATGAGCAATACATATTGGGAAGATGGGATTCGGCAGAAGCAACTTTCCATAATTACTGTGAAGTTGATGATGATGAAGATAATGGTCTACCGGTCGGACGTGTCGCCGCCGCTGTCATTATTATCAAGCTCGTTGTTTCCAGAGACCCAATATATATGAAAGAAGCCATTAAAGGAAGAAAACATATCCCAAAGTGTGCATAAATCAATATTTTAGTAATGGTTTGGGCTTCACATAACCGTGATACCGGTTGCTAGCTCTGTGTCTGATGATTGGGGAAAAAGCGAGAAAGAGAGAGTGACCATGGTCGTCGTCATCGTCGTCGTCTACTACTTCAACGTGCTGAATTCGAGAAAACTCTGCCAGGGCGATATATTCAGATTACAACCTCAAAGTCGCTACTTGATCACGATTATTGTGTATGCAGATGTATTTTTTATCTAGTTAATCTATATGGTAGTCACCCTCAGTTGGGGTGATTTTGCTGCAGTGATGGTGATGTTTTTTGATGCACGTGTTGGCCACATACAGTTCCTATATACCTAAATATAGGTTATTGACTTTATTTTGTTTGCTCAACTGCTGAGCCTGAAACATGACGTATAGGTATACCTACTTTACATTTTTTATATTTTAAATTACATGCAAAAATATATAATAACAATATTGTACGTACATAAATGTAAAGGTGATGCATCTTCAGAGCTTGAAAAAAATACATTACAATTTTGTTTTGTTAATTTTTTCCATGAGCAAGATTTAACTTTCCCTCAAAAAAAAAAAAAAAAAAATATATATATATAAACAAATGACTTTACAGCCTGATGGCGTACGTTTAAATCATCTTATAGAATTTTATTATCTTGTTTTGCATTGTTTACCCAAATGGCTTGCAAATTTTCAAAAGTACATTGACACAATTTTAAGTTCGGTGGGGTATATTGAATTTGGATTTTGAATCGCAGTACGTAGAATTTGTTAAGGTTTTATTTAAGCATAACACGTTTTAATATATGAACATATATGTTTGTATAGGTTTTTTATTTTTTACCAGGATACATATTTTCCTTCTTGCTTGACCAAGCATACCATGAATGTATGTGCTATGAGAAACCTATAGGTACCTAACATTTAACTGGTCATGATACAACTCCAGCAATCAACAAGAAGTAAAGGTAGCATTACGAGTAATAAAGACATCATACTGGTTAGACTTTACTTTCCACCCACCAATTCAAAATAGAAAATATAAAACAAGAGAATAGTCTTTAAATTGTATACTGTTTTAGTTTAAATGATATGTGTGATGAGGTTTGTGTTGTTAGAAATCTATAAATGATGGTAGGCAAGGTAAGGTTTGGAATTTTATACATTTAGTAGGAGTATCTATAGATACGAATTAGGGAATATCGTTGGCAGTTGGGAAAAGTAACTTTAGTCGAGCAAACTGGACTTAATTTTATTGGGCCTAGTTAGTTTCAATTTAAATCATTTCTGTGAGCATGTTATTAGTTGGGAGGAATGGAAGAGAAAAACATTTTTTTAGGTGGAATATAGGCTGCAATCCAATTCCCAGATCGCATTTACCATGCAGATGGTAAATGCAGATGGTTACTAAAAATATACCTAATATATTAAAAAAAATAAAAAAAATATTGAATGCACTTTTTTAAAATTTATACACCACATTGATAATGTTGCATTTTTTATTAGTTCTAGATTTCGCATGAAAAGGCTTAAATTTAAAAAATGTTGGTTGACTGCTTTGGAATTATAAAATCATTACTGGCATGCTAGTACCTACCTACATGCATAGATATACCTTAAAATTATTATGTTGTTTTTTGGTCATCAAAAAAAAAAAATACAAAAGTTGCAAACTTGACAATGAAAGCGAAGTCAAAAAAACTTGAGTTTCGCAATTCTATCCTTCATTCTGTCTCTGTCCTTTCGTTTGCATTCTATAAAGATAGCTCGATTTTCTTAAAACTTGGTACCTTATTACCTTACGTTATTTTTCATTTTTTGTATAGGACCAACAAATAATGGTAGGTACCTGACGTACAAGTAAATAATGAAGTTCAAAAAAGGTATAACATGACATTATACGTTAATTTTTGATAATTTTTTTGAATTCAAGTAGATTATTTAGAAAATTGCCCCTCCCGCCTAAACGGGGGGAAATAAACCCTTCCTTCCCATCGTTTTTTTTTTCTTATCTAGATCTTACCCACAGGCCCGTGCCTTTTTTCGCAACTTATGCAAAATACTCCGTTACGGATTTATATTTTTTATATATTTATTTTTCTAAACTTTTTTAACAAATAAAATAATAAATAAACAAATAATCAAGTTGATTTATTTAAATTCCTTGGGACGAAGACGGCAAAAAAATATGCTGCGATATTTGTGAACCTATAAACAAACAATAAAAACAAAAACAAAACATAACAAGTATGGTATAGGTACTTACTTTTCTAAACAAAAGTTTAAACCTTAGTAAAGGTTTATAACATATAATTTCGATAACCTTCTATTAATATAGTTAACCATGCACTCGAACGTTTTTGTGACAAATGCTGTCGTATACAATTAATAACGTTTCAATTACGCTTCTAAAATGCACTCAAACGTAAAAATTTCCCTGTGAGAACAATATGCAGTCATGCCAGCTCAGCATAAATACTTGTGAGTGTAATATCCCACGGTGTGGTTCAAGAAAATTTATCCCGCTGCTTACCTTTTCCCATGTTTATTCCTTAGGTACTCTGTTCAAAATACAAATAAACATGATGGAACACTATAGAGTACCTAAGGAGTTTTAATTTGTGTAGTCAATTCAAAAACTTTGCTCTTTGTTATCCTCGCTGTTATATGTCTCCTTGAATTGCCGCGATAGGTTAAATGAAGCGTGTCCTATATATTCCTGTCATATATATGACCCAATTGATTGAACTGGCTAGATTGTGTGATATGTACAGTTTTAAAAGCTTTTTACTAAAATTTTGTATGAATATTAGGGTGGCAACAAAATTAAAATTAAAATTATTTTAATAATTCTCAAAGTGCATAAATTTCTTGTTTTTCACCTTTTAAAATAGGCATTTTTCGTCGTAATTTTTTATTTTGTATGCCAAACGTAATTACAAACTTGGTGAATCCATTTAGACATTTAAATTCTTGTTTGTCCGAAATATTCGACTTTCAATTTGAATATTTCTTTTTATAGGTCCGAATCTCTGTACCTATAGTGCCTTAAAAGATTAGGGGTTTAAAAGTTTCGAAACATTAGTTTCTTCATGTTTTTGAAACTTTTAAGCTCACTATCTTCCTTAGGCACTATTACCATAGAGAGACGAAGTTATGACAACAAATGTTCAAATTGCATGCTGAATAATTAGTGTCTAACACACTTTTCCTCTTGGGTCAACAAAAATTCAAATAAATCGATTTTCGTAAAATCTCAAAGTCAAAGATCCATCTCATGCAATTACAAACATCATGAACACTGCATAACTGTAGGTAAAGTTAACACAAAGAAGTGATACTTGTACACAATTCTGAGTTATATCAACAGCTTCAGAAGTTCACACTGTTCATTATTGCATATTATTATTAAACTAAAGGGAATGTATTCTTACCCTTATTGGTTTCTATTTAATAAGGGGTGCGTGTCCTGGAAAATTCTGTTGGCTGACTTACACACGTGATTGGAGGAGTTACTGACGTTTGGAATTTTGTGTATATGGTATAAAAACCACTAAGGGGTCTACCACAAAACGCAATTAATGATGGCATCTTGCACCTTCGTTACGTATTTATTTTATTTTATCTGTTTGAGTTTTATTCGAAAGATCAATACTTCCCCTATAATAATTTTGCACTAATTGTGGTCAAATTGATTGACATCCAGTGTGTCTGTCTAATAAAAGTAAATATCAGTTTTTGGGGTGACAATATGGAAACATTGGAGATTTTCACACAAGATAGTGAATTCTATTTTCTGTTCTAGAGAATAATCGTATGTATGTATGTCAGTATGTTTTTTTTTACAATATCATTGTCAGTAAAGCTTCAAAAGGTGAACAACAAGCCTGTGTAACTTATGATAGATACTCCTAATTAATTTAAAAAGAAGTCGAATAGATTAACAGTGAAAATGAATGTTTTAATGAGAAAAATAACTTACCTGCATATTTATGTAGGTAGGTACATTTATGTATATACATAAAAAGTGGCGAGTGGTTACTTGTCTTACGCGCAAGCATTCAATGTTCCAAATCGCTATCCAATCACATTCATGGTGGTTTAATGACCATCGCAATTCATCTTTAACACTTACCGTTCTTGATTCGTATAGGAGGCATCAAATGCTGTATACCGCATCAATGGAACCCGCAAGAAGTCCATTATACTATACGATTTCAGAGAGGTATAGAGGTACGAATAGAAAATGCTATATAAGCCCACAAAAAAAGCACCAACAAATCATCATCTTCGGCACACCGCTTCGTGAGTTTCGAGATTAATTTGTATCTATACCGCAACTTTATTATTTACACCTGGTGTAATAACAGGCATGGACAGATATCGAGAATACCTTTACATGCGTTCAGTTCAGTTCAGGCGTATGTGTATAGAAGAGTATGTGTAGTTATACGCGATTGATAACCAAACTGCCAAAGGCCTTGTCTTTCTCTTCACGTTTCAAGCTCTTGGTGTACATATATGTATATATGTAGATACGCCGCGCGGCACCGCGGAACGCTCGCCTCAACTCATATATCATTTTCTGGTAGAGGAACGACGGCTTGACGAATGGCTTTTAGGCTTCACACTTATCTATAGACACCTCGCGGTTGATGCCGACTCGTAATTATGGATAGATTGAGGTGTAAGGAATGTGGCTGCGAACATGTTATAATGGACTCATCAGAAGTTTGACTCTCCAGATATGGCATATATGAGTGTAGCATAGCTGTATAGAGTCTGTGGTTGCGGGGTTCTCTGTTCTTCTAATTGATTGTTTCCAAGTCACTATATATGAGTCAAATTGACAAATGTTTTTAAATTCCTAGCTGGTCATTATTTAAACCAAAGTTTATGTGCCTTTCAATATCTCGTAAAGATACCTATATGGAACCCTGAACAGACCCTTAAAAAAGATTATTCAATTTTAACATTTTTATGATGCTACATATATTGGGTGATAAATTGACTGCAAACCATACTTTTTAAAGTCACTTTTTTCGTACACCGGAAAAACGACTCGGTACACATTGAAAACTATCACAAACAGAATATATATATACCCAAAGAACTGCCAGGAATGAGTTGAATTTCACATTGTCATTAGTCCAAGATATTTGCACCGCAATTGTAATTCGATACAACTGGGAAGCAGTTTCCCCAGCACAATAATATATACAAAAAAAAAACAAAACAATTTAAATTTTACACCGGCATTGAAACTGCACTTAGGTTAGGCTAAAGGTTCATCATCATACTGCGCGGTAAATTGATACTTTAAAAGGGCTATATTCCTTCAGCAGCATGCATTTCTGTCAGTCTCACTTCGATTAATTCAACATTTGGTTTCGGAAACTGTGGTTTTTTAAGAGGATGTTGCGTGTACGAATGAAGAGTATATATTGGGATTGTAAAATCAGTTCTTATATTTCCCCGCTATACATGAGTGATTACGAGTAGGTATGTGTGTTTTGTCGAGAATTTATTACTCAGTAAACCTGTCAATTGCAATCTTAATATTTTAAGACAATTTTGCAGAACATAGATACTTTGTAATTTTTTTTTTTAATCCAGAAATCGATGCTTGTCTTTATCAAATTATAAAATCAATTAATTCCAATGATTAGTTTAAAAAATAGTATTTTTAACAATTTTTTTTTGGCACAAAAAAATTTATATAATTTTCAGTTCTTGATAGGTATGTATATGTTATTTAGTAGTGATTCGACTTTGGCTATTAAGTATTTTATGTGAATGCCAAAAAGGAGGTGCTTTTATGTTTTCTCTCTTTTAAAAATATGAATTCCAATCTTTCAAAAACCTTCTTGATTTATTTCTGAAACTTCTACTTTCCAGTTTTCGACATTTAATAAACGTTCATATCTTGATTCCTAGATTTTTGTTAAATCTACGACTTTCTTATGTTTTTAAAATCAATCGATTACAAAAAAAATATTACCTACTCTTACCTTTTCGTTAAGAAAATAGTGAAAACTGACTTCACTCTTTAAATCACTTTGGCGGAAACCCCTTTAAGAGGTTGATGGTCGAAGGCTTGGATTTAAGCTTCCTATAAAGTACTCTCTCAACGACCAAAAAATATGCCTTCCCTATTTCCATATTCAATTTCCGCATACGAATTATGACTATAATTAAACTGTAGTGTAAGGTAGGTACTAACAAAAGTTTTGGGAAATAAATATTTATTTAAACTAAAATTGAACAAATAATAAAATAAAATGACTTTGGTTTCTTAAACATATTTTTAAATGCAATGAGGTTTTAAAATTTATGAATTGGAATTTCTTTAGTCACTTCCATGATGCTAAAGCTCATTTAAAATTTTCAAAATCTTCTTTTTTACCCTAAATTCGTACTTAAAAATCATTGACATTGCTCTTAATTTTTGGGCCACTGGTTTTTAATTGCCCAGAAAAGTAACTCGAATTTTAAATTAATTTTAGTACGGAATCTAATTAGGAAATAAATGAATATAGGTATATAAACAAGAAAGAATCCGAATAATATGAAGAATATATGCATCATCATGTACAATAAGGACTCGAAACATTTTTTTATTTTAAAGAAGATACATATATGAAACTCTAAAGAAATCTTAAATTGAATATTATATAGTTTTTCTTTTTCATCATACAGCAGCTACATATGTATGTGTGTATAATGTACATATATATATACTCGCACATATACGAATTCGTTCCATTCTAATTAAATAATTATGTAGATATGTATATAGAAACCAGGTTCAGGATTTTATATATTTTTTGAATTATTGAAAATAACATCGGTTGTGTTCAACTGTATATGCCTTTTAAAGTTTATTTTAGTCAATAATAAATAAACATATACCTATGTATGTACCTTTGTGTATATCATACCTACATATTTATAATGTATATTTCCAATTAAAATGCTACCATATGGTGACCGAAATAGGCTTTCTACTTTTTTTTTTTAATATGAACATAAAAATTTTGCACTGAATTGCTCATCATATGCATCAAAATGAAGTGATCCGTATATATTCCCCACAGGAGCTGTATACCCAAGTCACTCATCGATTTATACTCCTTTTTTCTTTTTTTTTACAGTAACGGTATCCTTTTTATTAACGCTTGTCCATAAATAATGGCTTTCAGCGGAGCTTACGCGCGAAAGATATATAAAGTCCCCCTGTAGAGCAAATATTCATCGCAATGATTTATTCGTGTTCATGTGCATTTGATCTTAATTATTTGATCTCCACATAAAACACAGTCTGAAGTTGTTTACGTTTTTTTTTTTTGTGTTTTTTACTTTTTTTTTTGTTGAAGTGGGATTAAAGCATGTACTCTGAAGTTGAAGCACTTAAGTCTGCAGCTGTATGTTTTGCTTTTGCTAGGTCATTTTTTCATCATGAATGTTAAGCTTTCAAAGCGTCTTAATCAAGTTCACAAGAAAATTTTACTGGGTTTATGCGTACTTTCAGGTAGATGGGTAGGTAGGTATCTTTGGCACTGTTTAAAGTATGCAAATATGCATAGTACTTCAACATACATAAATCTGCAGGAGCATAAGCTTGGGTGTAGGAAATATAGGAATGCTCACATTCCTACCTAGTGAGATTATTATAATTTTCCTTGGAAGGAACATACATTTTAAGAGTCTTTAGGCCCTAAGCTATGAAATAATTACCTCTTCTTCCTGTGAATGGGAAGGTTAACATATACTATATGGCATTATTAAATGCTCTCTAGGGCATAAGAATACTTGCTTTATTTGCTACCTGGTCACCAAAATGCTCTCCAGAGTGTATGTGTACCTACATTGTAAATTCCTTCATGCTTTTTTACATTTGCAAAAGGATTTTCATCGTGAAAATGTTTTTGACAATGCAATTCCTAGCAGGGTGCAAAAGATGAGCATACCTAGAAGTGAAGGTAGAAAGGTAGATATGTTAGGTAGTTACCTACGTACAGGTGTTCAAATTTTCAGGTGTTCAACATGTATATATGAATCCTTGAGTTTGAAAACAGATGCGGTAAGCAGATAAAATAAAATGTAACAACACTTTAAATATTTCGCAGAATGTGTATTTTTCAAATATAAATCCTGCAAAAATATGCATGTACATATATATATAAACCAGTGTAAGCTGCGAAAACTTCTCCACCCACATAATAAATGATATATGTAGGAAAAACTACAAACACTAGTTTCAACTTGATGCTAGTGAACAACCATCCCAATCCCAATCCCAACCGTCAACCGAATCTATAGTAATTTTAATGTGAGTAGGTTGCGGAAGAGATAAAAACGTAGATGGGTATAGAATAGACCAAGTGAATTGCCGAACATCTGAGGGCGCCTCTACATGTCACATGAATAATATACATACTCGCAAATATGACACATGAGGCAGAAATACACATACGTTATAGGATATGTGATGATATTCTACATCATCACCCCTAATATTCACCCACCCTTTTTTTGCCATTTTTTCCACAGATTGAAAACACATTAGTACTCCATGGACCTATATGGATGGATGATGGCCGTTGGTCTGAAGTTAATGGTACATTAGACACCCCCACGTAATTTACTCGCTCTTTTCTCGTGGCATGCTATGAGGCATCGATAAAGATATGAAGGGGATGTGTTTCTCTGGTCTGCACATGTCTTCCTTCGATAGGAAGATGGACTTCCCGTTTCCGGTTTCCGTCAACATTTTATTATTCACTCTCCGATTACTTTTTGTGACAAGGCTTCGCATTATGATGTTTTTGCGATAAGTTAAGAGTTTTAAATATGTTGTATTACATATGTATATATGTGTGTGTATGCGTATGTATATGTATTATGTGTATATGCTAACTCGTGCCAATGACATCCATCTTTAATCTTTAAAAAGGCAAATTACAATGTATTGTATAGATACATATATTTCGCATAAAGAAGCAAATCTTAGAAAAATGATTCAATTTCTGTCACCTTCAGCTGAAGCATCTAGCAAAATATTGTATAATAACATATACGTACGCTTTTAGAAAACAAAGGCATATTTTTTGACGTTTTGCCACCTTCAAGCACATCATCACACTGAAAAGTTACGTGAATTGCTCACAAAATATCTTAAGTAAGATATTAATTAGTATGCAAGTATCATATGTAAATTGTTTGAATTCCAAAAGACGCATGATTCGATCTCAACTCAAAGGTCCATCTGCTTTCAGTTGTGTTCCTACTACGACTTCACTTTAGCGAAGCCAGTGTGCCTATTTAAACAGAATATATTCCGCGCAATGACACAGTTCGAATAGTAATAACAAAAAAAGTGTTTTATGTTTATTTGTTTTTAATGGTCCCATATTGCCGCATAAATCATTATTCTCATTAGTATTCTAAAAAGGTTTTACATGTCAACCCAAAAAATTAAAAATTATTTTAGGTATCGCGTATCGAGTCATCAGACTTTATATTAATATTCATATGTGTTGCTTAAATCTTCCAACAAGAGATTACTAGTAACGAGTCAACAGAAATAATATATACATATTTTTTTTTTTATATATAGTTAATAAATACATATATAGGTAAAATATACAGGGATTAAGTATAGATACCCATAAATTGAATAATATTAAAAAATGAACTCGTAAAATATCGACATTGAATTGTTTAAAAAACAGTATAAAAAGGTCTATCTTGTTGTCGAGAATGTGAAAGTCAGCCAATTATTGCTAATAATAAATAATTAATATTTCAAAGCTAAGATGAAGGGAAATACCTAAAACTTAATTTTTATTTGTGTTGCGAAACATTAGTTTGATGACTAAATTGAGAGTCAAAGATGAAAGCATCCAACGATGCTGTAATACTATTACGCTTAATTGAATATATGTACATATGTACATAAATTTTTTTTATGTAGATACATTATAATATCTATAACCCATCAGGAAGATTGGACATAAAATTAGAAAAAACTTATTCCGACAAAGCTAATTTTGGCGGAAAGCTTTAATTGTATTCCTTAATCAGTGAGCATTTTAAAAAGTATACCCTAAATTTGGACCAGGGTTTAAGTTTTGGGGGAGTTGTTGTGAAAGGTGGTAAAATTCGATTTTCTGTAAATGTTTTAGAAACTTTTTTTTTTTAATAAAAAGATACACACGCCTTGACCTGATAGTTTTGGAAATTGTAAGTTTAATCTTTCCACTAACTTTTTGTAGAAATAAAAAATGTTTTGCAAATAAAATAAATTTCTGAATAAATGACGAAAACGAAATAGCTATTGCCTACAAGACCGGCTATAGGTACTTTAAAATTGACCATTCTGAACTAAGAATCCTATTGTAACATGAAATGTTGTTTTTTTAAAATACAGTCGCTTTTTTTATAGCTTTTTCGAGAGAACATATGTATATTCAATTTTTCTCGCAAATAATATATACTATAATATTTACTTCCAATGCATGACTTAATGATTTCTGTAAAAAATTGATTCCAAAATTGTAACTTTATGATAAAGGAGAATAAATTATAAGAGATTTCTCTGAAACTTAAAAAATATAATTACGTGTTGTTTCACTTTGTTCAAGAGTGAATTTATTCAATTTTCACCCATAGGGTTATGATACCAAATATTACATCTTTATTTCATTGAAATGTCTTGAAAAACGAAAACAACGTTTTGAATAAAAATAATTTAAGATTTTAATTAAATAAAAAAAATTCTCTAGAAATTAAGAAATAAAAGTTAAATAAAAAATAAGAAAAAATGTATTTATCTTAAATATACAAATACATTATTTACCTTCTTTTCTACATCCAAATAAAGGACAAGAAAGAAAAGTCCTCAAGAATTTCAAGTGGTATATGTTTAATGCCTGGGCTCCTTAAAATAACAACCACTGTGATTTGTTTTGGTAAAAATAAGAAAACATGCTCACTTGAGACGCATGTCCTTTTTTATTTGTTTGTTTATTTGTTTGTTTAATTCATTGTGGAATCATGTTGCATTTTATCATATTTCATGTTAAATTTTTTGTTGATGCGTTGTTCGTGTCATTTTCTACAAGTATTGAAATATTTGTTACAAAATCATAAGAAAACACCCAATCTCATAGTAATTCATGATAATATATGACATCACCATTTTGGTACTTACCTGCAAAGTTGTAGGCTTCCTTGTAGCAGTTCTCCTAAAATAATAATTTGTTTTCAATTGAAAACTTCTGCTAACTTTATTTGATTTTTCTCGAACATTTCAACTTTTTTCGAGCTTAATCTTTTGGATTCATTAAAAGCTCTCCTAGCTCGAATTAAGTACCCCATTTTCAGAAAAAAACTCTAAGATTTTAGAAAAAAATTTATTTTTTTGCTATTAAAAAATCGAAATAAAGAAAATGGGGTACTTAATTCAAGTTAGCAGAACATTAATTTACAACCAAAGTACTAGAGCACTTAATTTTGTTGTTGGGTACTTAATTAGCGCCTAAATGATGACGTCACAAAAAAATTTGTTCTGCTCACTTTGGTCTACTAACTTGAGGGACATTATAATGAGCCATATAGATAAACAAAAGTAAATGCTTTTACTTGTATTTGTTATGCTTTCTGAGTTGTCATCGAAGTAAAAGGATTCCTCTTTCACCAAATTTCAGTTCAGTTAAACTCGGGACAACTTTTACTAACGAAAACGAAAGTGAACTAAACTAAAGGAAAATAAGTTATCCAAAATTATGGGCCAAATGATTTTTCTTGTATTCGATCATTTTGATCGTTTGCGACTATTACAGTTATAAATTTAGCACCGAAATCGTTTTCTCATCTAATTCCCGTCGGACTTTGTTTTACAGTTATTTTCAGTTCCGAGACATTCGGCTCCGATTTAAAGTTGGTTTGGGAGTGGATCTCCATTAACTTCGAAATCTGAACACGCTTTGTACCTATATATACATATTTTGAAAATTTATATTTGACGTTTAACGAACAGCTGATTCAATTTCACAGCATTTAACCAAATGAATTAAAAAGGGCGTTCATGCAAACTTTTGTGTAAACTTATCATTTTACACGATTGGTAAACTTACGACGTTGCATGAATACCCTTAATGTAACCTTAAAATTAAGAATGATCCTATGGGACAAATAGTGAAATTTAAAACATACATAAGTCTAATTTAATAGTTAATAACTATTTCTTTTTTCAATTTAAAGTCATCTTTTGTGTTTTTTAATTTAATTTAAAAGATTTTAAAAGAAAATATTTTTACAGAGCGTTTTGCATAAGATCACAAAAAAGTCTAGAGCGTGTAGGTTGGGTCAAGACAAGGAAAAAGTCGTATGGGATGGAGAATCTTTTTCCTCCTGTTTAGGCGGGAGGCTCTATTTTCTAAAAAAAAAAATTGATTTGAAAAAATCATCAACACACATTCAATGTCATTTTATGTATTTTTTTTTTAAAGCCAGAAATCAATCCATTAATTCTATTTTTAAATTAAATTTTTTTAGGGAATATTTTTGGAAAAATTAATTTAAAAGCTCACAAAAATTAAAAAATGTTCAAAATTTTAGGTTATTTTGTATTTAATATTCAATGCTCTTATCAATTCTTTAGGCCAACACTAAAGACCAGATACTTTATTATTTAGAAGTTCATTAAGGTGTGCTATATTGGAACTTGAATTCAGACATGAGATTTGTCTTTGTACCTACTTCCTCAAGACCAAATCGTATGTAATCCTTACAAACCGAATAATGACAATAATTTTATAGATACACTGGCACATCAACAAAATAACATCTCAATGAAATAGCTTATACTGAAAACATAAAATCAAACAAACCGTCGTCGTCGGTCGTCGTATCTTTTTACAAAACACGTATGTATGTTCATTAGGTATCGAAATCTGATAGACGCATAAAACTCGTGTGGGGTGTTTAGCTTTTTATAGAACATATAATACCTGAGTATATGATCATTGGAATGGGTATGGTATAATATGTTGTTTGGGCTGCCGTCCGTCAATTTCGATGCAAATCGGCTTAATTGACGTCTAATGCCAGCTAATTATGACTGCGTGTAACTCAGAATGTAAATTGATATGAAAATATAATCTGTTTTGTGTAGATATATTTATTTGTAGCAGATTCCAAGGAGAGAACTCTTGCAAGGATAATGGTATTTATTCCCTTTTTTCGATCTATTGTGTTGTCATATTCATTCATGCAACCTATCAATGTGGCGTGGTGTTACCCACAATGTGGTTGTTCAATATAAAAGGGAAGTAAACCTAATAGCAATTACGGTATTTCGATAAAAAAATTATGTTTGTATGTTACCTATAGCGACTGAAGGTCGATCAAAAAGTTAATATCGTATGTTTAGAAAATCAAATATTTACGTAATGTGTTCTAAGTGGCAATCGGAGACATTACACTATATGAAACTTAATGGATTCAAAGTGTTAGATAGTAAACAAAAAACACGTCATATTAAAAAGCATAGAAATAGAAAAAAACATTATTGTATGAAAAAAAAATTATTAAAAACAAAACGCAATCTTGTATTATATTTCCTTGGTTATTCAAAATTCAAAATTCATACAAATACTCCCAGACAGCCTGGCTGCTATAGTGACGAGAAGCTACATAGGTAGGTACCTATGTATATATAAAGATAGATACTGAAAGGTGGTGGACAAGATGTCTGCTCCGAAATGTTGTAAATTTTTTCGGTATCTACTTTTGTTGTATCTTCTTAAAAATATTTATGATTTTACGATAGTCTTCATTCTAAAATTTAATGTCCTTGGGATGCCTGGAATTTAATGTTAAACTCCTTATGGTACCATAAATAATCTTGTCTTAAGTTGAACCATAAAAGATATGACGTTTTAGTGAAAAAGTCAATGAAAGTAAAATCTATACCAGCCATAACATGTCAGCCAGTGCATGTCTAATGGAGTACGATGCTAAGATCAATTAAAAAAAATAGATGTCCCGTGGTTATGGTTACTAAAATGTTTCAAAAGATAGGCATACCAATACCAAACCTCGTAAATATACATATATACATAAATGAAATATCCATACAGTCTACCGTCTTTTCCGATCGTAAACACTCTTAGGAATAGGGAACGCAACAAAAATGCGTAGGTAGCCGATAGCCGTAGGGCAAAGGTGCACAGTTTGAATGATCATCTTTGGTTTATCCACCGCAGCGTGATGTAAGCAGAAATCTATTCGAAACAATAGAAGGTGAAAATCGATTTTTTTTTTTCAAAGTATTCTGATGTGCGTACACTTTATTTAACTGCGTAGGTACCTACGAACGGCCCTATATGCAATGCAGTTGGGATCAAAAAGGTACCTATCTAATTTTCGTTGTAGACAAATCGGCGCTCTTGCTTCATATCCAGCTGCCGAAGCTGTACCTTTGTCATTGGAAATAATCAGGTTTGGCTCTGCTGGCCTGCAGGTTTAGGTATGTAAGAGCGAAGTGGGCGACTGAATGTCTGCTTTAGATGAGTAGATATCGTTTCATAGAACCAACATTAAATCACGCACACGTATACAATATCGGAATCCTTATATGTACATATTTATTAGAAAGTAGTATGTACATTGTACAATTATGTACAGTAACACGTGTGATTTATCTTTCGTGCGTTATGGTCTATTTTAAAACCAAAAAAGTATACATAAACTGAAAAATATTTTTTATATACATACCTTAAAGTTCAAGTTATGTCGGATGATATTTCCTTGATATTTAATTAAATCTTTATGAGCATAACAAGCTCAAATAGAGCCAAGGCTATAACATAATGGAGGAAGTATAGTCAGATAATTTCATCGATTTTAGATGGAAATATGACTGGAGGCTTAATATACCTCTTACGAAGTATTGTTCCGTACATTAACCCCACTAGGTACTTGAAATGTTATATGAGTCTGGCTTAAACATTGATTAACAATTCATCTAAAAACAAATATTTTTCAAAACAAACAAAAAATCTCAAAGTCCCCGATAAGTCTACGTTCTGTTACATATAGGTAAGGTAATAAATAGTTCCAAGAAATGTTGTTAAAGATATAGACATACCTGGGACTTACAAACACACAGCCGATTTGTAAACGAAGGATCAACTACCAACCTACATATACTGACAAAAAAAAAAAGAGATTTATTATCCTCCTAAAGCCTTCATGGAATCGCACTTAAAATTCAACCAAAAAAATATATGTACATGGATGTATGTGTGTGTGTGTTCATGTGAACATCTAACGTTTTTGAGCAAAATTAATACTCACATGCCCTACCTTTTTTTTTGCTCTGCATTTATGTGACAAAAATATTGTTTGCTGAAGAAGGATTTCGAATTAAACTGTACCTATTTCTTTTGTTAACCTGCAGGTGGGCAGTTTTCACCAGTGAATTTCCTTTTGAGAAGATTTAAACAGGATGTCCATTTTTAGATTTATTTGAAGTAGGTAAGGTACCTACATACATATGTACGTATGTACACATGTACACTATAGGTATAGTGTTTTCATTTGCAGATTTGGTAAAAGAATATTAATTAGGAATGTACCGGGAGTTTGTGTGTGGTACCATAACTTAATTATACTATATGTTGTAGGTGTATTTAGGTGCATAGGTAAGGTACCTGCAAGTTCAGGTGATTTATGATATTTTTTTAAAGTAATAAATTAATTATTTACTTACTTTATATGAGAAATTAAATTAGTTTCAAATTTATTATAGTTTTCTTGAAATTTAAAGCATTTCATAACTATAATATAATCTTGAAATATACTAGGTACTAGAATTTAATACTACTTAATGAATATGAAAATATAGATTCAATTTGTGTTATAAATATAATATTATAATCATCGTCATCATCATAATGGCTTAAACTACCGGGGTCCGGTCCTGCCGCCACCGTTAAAAAAGTTTTTCTCCACCTTTCCCTTTTTTGCGATGTCAAATTGTTTGGAATTTTACGTTTGTCTGTGAATTTTGACTTTCGTATTGACAATACCAATTCCAATATGAGAACGGCAGAGAAGCGATCATTTTTTTTTTATCACAAAATTAAAAAATTGTAAATTTCCATACCTACTGACAATCGCAATATTTTCAAAGTGCAGAAACCAAATTACTGTAATTCTAACAATTTTATTTATATGAACATTTTTAGTTGATCATATTTTGTTTTTACTTTTATAATTTTGATAAAACGGAATAAGATTTTCGGGATATTGTAATTTATAAAAAAAAGGCGATTACGAAAAATCTTCCAGAAGCAAATTTTGAATATCTTGTTCGTGCTACATCAGAGCCATTATACGGTCTTGTTGTTTTTTTCTAATTAAATTTAATTTAATTGTTTCTGAGCACATACGAGTTCAATTTAAAGATGGACTTTACGTCCTTAAAAAATGTCCAGTTAGAATTTCATATATGCACTTAAATATTTATGATCATTATTGAAGTAGGTTCTGTTGGATTTTCAGTGTCGTTTTTTATAGTTGATCATGATCTTCGATAGCGATTGCGATTAGTTCTGGGAAAAAAAACTGAGCTAAACAGCTCTGTGAACTTATTTATTATATTCATACATTACCTATATATATATAGTATACCTTCTATTCTGCGTAATAACAACGCGAAACTACGTTGTTAATTTCATCCCCTGAGAAATCGAGTTTTTTTATAGACGTCTCGCTATGCTCTAGTAAAGCGATGAGATGTATAATCTGTTTTCAAACGAATAGTCTATATCATTGGTAAGGTAAAAATATTTTTATTTTTTTTTTACTATTCGCGTGATTAGCTATCATTGTAGCAAAGGTAAAAAATTACGTGTAATATCAACCCTCTTCACGTATACCTACATATACATATGTACATACTGTCTGGTTGTAGAACATTAAAACTTTACCACAGCAGATTTCAGCTTCCACAAACTGCTTTTATACATTTCTTAAATCTTCAATAAAAAAAGAAAAAAAAAAGTGCTCGTGGTTTTGGGAGGGTTCTCTTTATTTTCGCAGCTGCAACCCTGCAACAGAACTCTCACAACAACTGTGAGTACTTTGCGGGTATCAATATAGGTATAGGTAAGCATCAAGGGGACGATTAATGTGAACGTCCTTAATATGCTATAGGGACATGATGGATGGAAATGATGGGCTGAATGTTTTTGCCATTTGCTCTGTAAATAAATATATACATAATTTCAATCATGACTAAATAGAAAATCAGAATTCGACACGATGACGTCATGGATTTCAATCAATTAGTTATCCTGGAAAACCACTAAGCAAAGAGAAACAAACATTCATGGATATATTGTAGCACTGTCACCCTACATCAACCAAACCACTCACCCATTAAAGCATTCGGCCAAAGTGTATACGAATTGCAGGAGGTGTCGAGGGTGCATGCCAAATAATTTTGACAACCATAGATGTCACTTGTGAAAATTATAAATCTAGTAATTTATGGAGAGATTTGTGAAAATGTTTTAGCAATATGCCGTAACTATTTCTGAATTTTAATAATAAAAGCGTAGATTTGGTATCTGCCTATAAGTTTACTCTTATGAGGGGAATATCAAGGGGATTAGTTAAATAAAGTAGTTCAAACAGAGGTTTAAACTTTTAATCTATCGACCACATGTAGATAGTGGATGATTATGCTGTGTGAGGACGTAGAATGAAAAAAAAGGGAAGCTCAGTGGTTGACCAGAAACATTAACCACTGAGAAACCACACAGAAATTAACGCCTAGTCAAGAGTTGGAATCTTAATTCGAAGAAAGAAAATTGAAGGCCTTCAATCGTCCTTGGGCAACTTTAACGTTTCTCAAAATATAATTTTAAAGAGTTTATGTTTTTCTTTTAGCATTGATTTTTTTTTCTTTTATTTTTTTTGGAAATATAAATGTGATTTAACTTTATTTGTTCTTTTATTGCATTAAAAATGTTCCCGATAATTCAGTCATTCATTTAAAAAAAAACCATTACATAGTCCCGAAAAATAGTAAGCAACCATATGATGGTCTATAGCGCCCAGTGTTTTACTCAAAATGTCATGATTGAATTATCGTTCATATTTTTAATGACATACAAAAAAAATAAGAATTTTTTGTTAATAAACATTTTTAATATCTACAAATATTGCCAAAAAATTAAGTCTTCCAAATTTGTTTTTCGTATCAATTATCCATAAACAATTTAGTTATATTCTTATCTATTTTCACTGTTTGTTTATTATTTTTAAAAATTTCCAAGGATGTATCACTGATCATGCGTAAATTTTGTTGGCCTTTTCCGGATAAATCGTAAATGGTACATTGCAAAGTTGCCAAGGAATTTCGAATGGTATCGGTCAAAATTCTGTATGATAGAAATTCTGTTTTTTTTTTTTTTGAAAATACCTACTGTACGTATCTAGGTGTAAAATTCTGTCTTTCGAAATGCTGCTTATATGTGCCCAAATTCTGTATTTTGAAGGAAAATTATCTAAGTAGTACATTAAAAAAAAATATTTTGAAACTATTCATAAATTTTGTAATACAAATTCCGAAATTACAAAATTATAAAATTCTGATTTGAAGTTGTATTAGTTGTTATGTCTTTTTATAATTACCTACTGTGGGCTACATTTTGTAATTTTTTTCTTAAGCGGGAATGAGTTTTTTTTTGTGCAATTTTATGTTAATAGATTATACATATTTATTTGCACAAAAACAAACCTATTTAAATTTGTAAGTTATCAAGGTGTATTTTATCATTGATGCTGTATAGTTGGGGCTACATCAAGCCTTAAAAATGTGTTAAATCAAAACTACTGATTGGTTTTGTACCTATTATTTTTTTTCTATAGGTTAAAATTTTATATTATGCAATGATTTTTGATTTATTTGAAAGCCTTAATAAGTATCAGGTTTTACCACCTACCACTAGCTGATGGGTATTATATTAGAGGCAAACGACCGCCACCCAGTCAACTATTAAATTGTAACCCCTTAATTGAAGCAAATGAATTTGCTTTTCCTACTGTCATTACACTCATTCAATATAAATAAGTACTACCTAAATATATAGAAGAGATGTATCGTGTGAAGGGGAACTCAGACATAAATGCGTTTATAAGTTTCTCAAACAGAGATTTTGGCCAATTGCCCAAGAACCAATTAACCGCATACATAAGCGTAAATTTACCATCTGCAATACCGGCACACTGGCGTCTTTTACTTCAAATGCTTTGTTTTCCTATGGGACTCCAATAAAAACAATTCAATTCATCCCCTGGCTACAAAATATTAGATATATGTAAGCAATCAACCCTACAGAGTTAGTTCTGTAAAAGCAAGTTGACTCGACAGCATTTAAAATAGATTCGCAAATGAAGGCGGTAGCAATAATAGTTGTTAGCAACTACGTGTACTAATGCATTTCTGATTGCGTCAAAAAAAAAAACAGGGGAATGTTTAGCCTGCTTTGCCGCAGTTGATTGACAAGTCGTTGACTTTACTCGTTCGGTATACTGAATTTGAGCTACCAGACCGTGGTTTAGATAATTCTCTGGAAGTGGATTTGATTTAATTCACCTATCTACTGCAATGGGAAATTTTGTATTAAGACAAGGGGTGATGGATAAATTGTAGTGTTTGAATAAATTAAATTTTGACTCATTGAACAATATGCTTTAAACATATACAGTAATACCAGAGTTCTCGTTATTATTAGATGTACATAGGTATGTACTTATGGTTTCACCTTTCGCATGATGTGATTTTTAAAATTCTCACACCAGATTTATACTCAATTACAATTGACAGTGGTCGCTTTGGGGCACATAATAAGGTATACTTTGCAGTGTCAATTTTTGCGCTTTAGAGCGATAATTGCTTTCACTTTGAAAAAATAAAAAAAACGTAGAAACCACAACACGCAATGGTTGAATGGGAAGTAAGGGAAGCCTTCGGCAGCTCTTAAAGGGCGTGAGTAAAAATTTGATCTCAAAGAAGCTGTCAAACTTCCGTACACGTTCTGTCGCTTAAGTATAAAAATAATTATAAAGACCATCGTGGGATTATTTAAATGCGTTGTGTTTAAGAGAGCTTGGGAGGTTGAGGATGGATTTTTCCATAAGCAATCACAGTGTGGTAGGTAATTGGACTCTTTCGACTGCTAAGTTTTGTGTAGTTATCACTTCATAGCCCAAACATGGCTTATAACCCACAGTACGTGAGTTTAAAATTAATTCCTAGTCTGCGGTTTAATTTCTGTCAGACTGACAAATTTTCTGAAAGCGAAATTCCAACCAATTTACAACAAAAGTCGTGACTTGGCGCTACGTTTTTTTAGTAATTTTGTTTGCATTGCCAAACGCGAAAAAAAGTAAAAATACAAACAACAACTGCATCGCGCGACCGACGACCACAGGCCGAAAAGGGTAGTTGGAAGAATTGTACGTAGTCAAATTTATTTTTAACCGCCTGCAGGCGGACAGCATCATTCGTCATTGAGCCTTAAGCCCTTCGAATGTAGGCATGCACAGTTTAGTTTTCTTGGCACTCTCCGTATCGTATAGTGGTATAAGAAAGTCTACACGAATTTGCATGCCAACAATATTTAAAAAGCCATATTTTACCAGATTATCATTAAAACCGGTGGGAGGACGAAATATGAATACATGAGGAAAGACGATACGTGTTCAGACACTAGGTCCTTACAGCTGTGCAAAGCGTTCTGCCTTGGACAAGAACGGTGGCAGTTGCAGCCAGCAAACACAATGGAATGAAACTTTCGAGAAAAAAAATATATTCGGGTTAACTCTTATTCGCCAGGTCGACCGGCCGACGCGACGATTGTTGATTTGACACAAAAATAGGGATTTATAATATCACCAATATCGGCGGATGAAACGTCTGCTCCTCTGCCATTGCGTTGTTATGCAACTAGGCCTGATTAAGTTTGATATCTGTTTTTTTTTTTTCGCGCTAACCAATTAAATCTAAACTCGTTCTGATCAGCAGGGAAGCTAATCACGAATTAATTAACAAATTACGCTATGCATGGGTGTACAATTCGGAATTCTACTGAAAATTATTGATGCTTGGAGCCAAATTCTCCGCTGAGAAGACTTATAACAAAAAAATTCCAGCCTATATGTACACGTACCGTACACATTAGGCAAGAAAGAAGGAAAAAAAAAACTTCTCAAAAACCAGGCGTATATATATAGCAGTAGGTAGGTTCTTTGGTGGGTGTTGAAGTGGAAGTAGATTGCTGGAAGAAGGGGGATGCGCTCCATGTTCGTCTGCAGCGACGTTAATTGAAAAGTCAGAAGAAAGAAGGAAAAAAATTCAGATTTACGCTAAAAGTCAAATACAGTCAAAGTCTCCCGCATTTTACATCATCTTAACTGAGATTGGTGGTGTGCTGCTGCTGTCCTTAGCAGCAGTTTGGTATTATGCAGCCAACAACTTGTAATGAATTTAAATGTGGGGACTTGAATTTGCGAATGCTATATATGTATCTACATATGTATAGTTCGACAAAGGAGTGAGTATAGACGACAAATGAAATGCATATACATATGCACATACTTATGAGCATAAAAGTTGGAAAAGAATTCGCAAAATGCGGATCGAATTTTGTTACCATTTTGAGCTTTTGCATTTGAAAAATATTTACAAAGCATTGTGACATGATTTATTGTTTCGGGTATATCGTCGTTATAATAAATTTGCTATTGAGGAGATGTTACACAAGAGTGTACAGGAGTGCTAAAATATGAGTGTGTTTCAAAGAATATATTGTTTTAATATCTAATGTGTGCATTACAAAAAAAAAAAAATCCGCCAGAGTAGGGGCAAAAACATACACATTATTCTGAAAACCGTTGGAGCGAAACTAGATTCGAAGCACAAGTTTATGTGGAAACCATCACAACTGCATTCAAACGTGCAGAGAAGTATTTCATTTAATTAGATGCATGAAAACTCATTAAGATAAGTACCGAGTAGGAATTGCTCTTTTAAGAGCGTTGAATAATTATTCTGTATGACAGGCATAATTGACTGAAGGAGTTCTTCATTAACATCTTAAATGGGATAATGCAAACAGAGCTTAAGTTTTGTATCATGGTTTGAAGGTGGTGGAGGAACAAGATCGATTTATCTATTGTATAAATGTTGTATTTATATAACATATCGTGTATGTATATGGTTGTTTTAGTACCTAATAATATTTACATATTAGTCTGTGGGTGGCTTTTGAATATACACGTATGTAGGTAAAGTGAAGAGAACCACCTTAATTTGCATGAGATAAAAACAAGCAGGTTATAAACATGAAAATAAATCAGGGCAAAAAGAGGTTTTCTCTTGAAAACACAAACTAATAGATTGTTATTTTTTTTTTACATATAATTATTTCAATCCAAAAAGCCACATTATACTGATTTTTCAAATTCAATTTTTCGTGTTGTTAGAAACAAAAACACAATGAAGGAATAGAACCCTTGAAGGTTAACATCTAAAAACTTAAATTTAAAAAGGCTACCTTATCTATTCTGCTTTAATAAAAATAAGTTCATAAAGGTTTATCTGTATTAACAGAAAAAGGCGATAATGAATACTTGTGTCCGTTATTTTATCACTTTACGATTCAAAAAATATATATGTAGGTATATAATTTTAATGACAATGATTCAAATACCTACCTAATCTATTTCAAAAATTTTGAAAAATTCACCATCGGAACTCGTTCTTGTTCAAGACAGCAAAATCCAATCAAATTTGGTACTCGAAAACATTTCAATTTAATTATTTTACGCGCTTTCTAATACTGCATATCAGTTTACTCTTACGCCCAACTTCCAACACACTGTAAGGTAGGTACAGAGATTCTTTTTTTTTTTTTTTTTTTCCGCATCACACTCTTTACCTTGCCCAAGTTTTTTTTCACTATTTTAATATTCAGAACTCCAAAGCCTCTGTTTTCCTAAATGCCTTGTATTTAGAATAGTCATAAACCTCTATAGTTCTCATTACATATGTGTTGACCCGTTCGAAGCTTGCCAAAGCCTAAAGCTCATCCATCCAAAAAATTGCCTTCTATATTATAAATATGTAGGTACTGTTTTTAAAAGTAATTTGGAAATAAATTATCGGAAAAATAACTATAATTGATAAGGGAAATAGCAAAACAGACAATAATGGCTTCAGCTTCTTATTAAAACTTTTACAGGACTTTAAACTTTAAAAAAGGGATTTTTGTTTTTATAGTTATTCCCTTCGCTAAAAAAGCATAATAAATACCCTCGCACTACAAAAATTTCTACAAATCGTTGAAAAATTCCAAATTGGAAGACTTAAGTTAGAACTAGAGCTAAAAGTTTTCCTATACTTGGTCGGCGGTGGTCATTGCTGGATCCGCCATATTTTATTGTTTTTGCTGAAAAACTAGAGTGATATTCTGTGTTTGGCGCCCTCCAATAATGGTGAAATTTTTTTCTATCACATACAGAATTATTTTGGACTCGTCTCACCACATGTACCTATACATATTAGTCTCAAGCTAATTATCGTGTATTTATAATGAGCAAATTAGATTCTTTTGCAAACATGCAAAGGCAACATTCGCAAAGTGTGTTCAGTTTGACTATTTCGAGTAAACGTTTCGATCTATCTTACATATCTTTCATTTTTGACGATGTTGTAAAAGGATAAAGAATTATCTAAAAAATGCTTTTATATGTCCTACTATTATTTTCACCATGTATATATGTACATGTACAACTGTACATACATAAGCCATAATTTGTGCATATCTATAGTGTGAACAATTCAGCCAGAATTTGTAATCTTTTTGGTGAAATCGGAATTTATGATTCGGCCTATGTACCTACGTATTAAAAGAATTCACAGCTTTGTATATCATCGTGATATCGAATCCGCCGGCGGTAGTGTTGTAGATCGAAGTCTCTAACTCCCCAGGAATACAATAATTCGTATTCCAAATATAATGTATAAGTATATTTAAACTTACTTATTACTATACTTTACATACATACGTTGAAAAGGTATTTTTTGGCTACTAAACTCATTTAAATTTGTATTACTATAACCTATTTTCCACATATCAATACCAATGCATACATATATACCTCATGGTAAAACGAAATACACATATTTATGTTTAGGTATGGTATTTGAACCTTAAGACAAAAGGTTAGACCAAAAAGTATTACATATATATACATATCCGTCTCATATACTCATATAAAATTGTTTTAACTGTAATAAATAAGCGTCTCAGTTTATGCAAGTTTTTTCCAGTCAACAATTTTTTGCAGCTCCATAATTCTTTTTATTTTTAAATCTTTAATTAATAAAAAAATGAGACAATTGAAAAGTTTAGATCCAAAGTACCAAAACTTGTATCCGTTATAAACCAATAGAGCAACAACTACCTACTAAACTAATGTATTGAATAATTGATCTCAGAGATTTAAGTTTTTGAAATACCGCCCCATTTGTTTATAGAGCAAACAGTGAGGAAATTCTAATTTGCTTATGTTAACAAAGTTTTTTTAAATTTAATTCCCATCAGGCTTATAAATAGTTTGTTGGTTAAACATTGAAACAAATACATAGTAGTAAAGTATTTTATTTACTCATGATACCCTGTTTTAGAACATTCTGCAAATGAAATCTTTATAGTCCTTCTATATTTCCTTATAAAAATAAACCAAAGTTCATAACAACACAATAACAATTTTCCAGGTGAATGATGCGAGACAAAATTACCACATCAATCATTATGGAAGATTGAAGAGAGAGGTTGCTTTAATTGCTGACAACATTATTCACCTGTTTATATATGATTGTGTTGCGCCCAAGGTCTCAAACTTAATTAAATTTATATATCCACAGAAATAAGTAAAAGTTTTAATTTTTCGATCAGCTCAATATTGGAATTTCAACTTAAAGGTGGGTGCGACACACACATTATATTTGAATTTCTAAAGAATGTCTCATGTGTTATTGTTTACCTACCAAATCGTTCCGATCATTGACGTATGTGTTTTTTAATTAAGTATACCGGCAGAATCTCAAGTCTCAAATTAGATTTTTTAATCGGATTTCGTTTCACTTGTTGACCTATTTGATGAGCTCACACCAGCTGGTGCGAGGGTAATTTTAAAATTGACACTGAAATTAATATCCAATAAAAACGAAATTATTTTATGATAAAACATTTTTTTTTTTTTTTCAAAATGTTTGATTTTATTCGTAAAATCTATGATCATTAATATAAGTTCTTAAATATTTTCATTTATTTTATTTTAATGCATTTGTTTTGGTTTTTGTTATATATTTATATAAACTTGCTGCGTTTTCTTTTATTTTATAATTTTATATACTTAAATTGTAAGAAAAAAAATATTATACTTACTACAACATAGAGCCCTTGAGGTTCCTAACAATTCTAAATACAATTTATGATACATTTTCTACAGTGAAATTTAATTATAACTTCAATAATAATAATAATAATAATATTAATTCGAAAATTAGGTAAAATTTAATGTAAAAAAATCAATTAATTTTATGTTTATGTACAAAGTAATAGTACACAAAACGTTACACATTATTGGCTGTGTTCCAGTAGGTAATTTTATGAGGAGGGAAGACGTATTTCCACTTGTACTAATGAAAAGTATAAAATAACTTACGCATGCATATAATTAAAATACTTTTAATTTTAGAATTTTGGTTAAGAAACAAAACGAACATACTGTTTACATAAGGACGAAGTATATTTACAAAATTGTTAACGAAGAGAGATGAAAGAACAGCTGGTATATAAGTAAAAGTAATTTATATTTTTTCTTGTCATCACAATACTTCTTAAGGTATTGTTTTTGATCTTATTAACGATTATTAAAAATATTATTTGACGTAACGAATTCAATTAAAAAATTATTATTCACACTTCTTCATTTTTTAGCTTCGAACTTAAAAAGCATCTGGTTTATTTTTTAGATTTGCTTTTCAAACAACTCGTTTTATAAAAAGTAAAACAAATTTAAACACCTTATTGTCCCTATGAGGGATACCTGGCACATTAATTTAAATTTTGGGTTTATTCTTAATGAAAAAATGATTGAACTGCTTCAATTGAATAAGTAATAAGATTTAGAAAAGTTAAAGTGAAATTATTACAACAGTAAAATTTTATACAAATTTGTTAATGAACTCAGGAGGTATAATATTAAGTAAATCGCATATCGGCATATAAGTATGTATAAACATATTTTGAATCTAATTACCTACGAATACTTGACACCACTTATATACATTACCTACCTACTGATGAGTGACTCTAAAGGTCAAAGATATTATAGGTTTGGGTAATATTGAGGAAGCTCTAAACGAAAGTGTCTATTATTATTGTAATGCACATGTGATTTCTGTTTCTGACAGAAAATTTTCTAAAATGTATGAGGGGATAATCTTAAATCTACATTTTAAAATTTTCTGGTATGATGAGGTGATAAATATTTGAGATGCGCTAGCATTAAAATTTATATTTATGCTAATTTTTATGTGATGTTTCTGTCGCCTGACCTTATTTAAAAAAAAAAAAAAAGCACCGCTTTCCTGCTATAAAATGAAAAATGACAAACTGTATATACATGTTAGAGCAATCCGATTTAACTGTTAAAAATGTGACGCTAAGATTGTTGATAGTAGGCCCTCTAAAAATCTAAACTTTGATTCATTTTCAGCTACAAATTAATAAATTAATCTCCATATTTTTTCGAAACGAAAACATCACAGCTATGCATAATAATTACCATAAATGTTTTAACAAAATCGTGAACGTTTATCATTATTTTTAAGAATAAAAGATCTCTCATCATTTATTCCATTTGTTTTCACTGTAATAAGGCATAGGCAACTTTATAGGTAGGTATTGGAACTGCAAAATTGTTGATGTTTTCGTAGAGCGGCTTTAAATCGCTCCACATCACATTATTTAATAACAATCAAAAAATAAACAAAACGAGTTGTTAATTAATATGACCTCTTATGGGATGTTATGGCTTCCAAATATGCTTAATAAATTTTTTTCTATCACCTATTAATTTACCGACTAATGGTATGCATGACATATGTCATTTTGTAGCGCATGATGATTAAGATCTTTTTATCCGTAGATATAACATTAAATGCAGAAGGGATTTAACTTCAAAACAAAACCAATTAGCATACGGTTTTTTTTATTTTTTTTAATCTTACGAATTAAGACATGAGACGCATAAATTGGAAATTTTGATTTCTGTTTTCAGACGAAGAAGCGTGAAATAATAAATTTAATGAAAATTATTGCCAATTTTAAAACTAACTGCCGACGGCATTATCATAATATTATTTTGAATAACAGTAAGTATCGGATCAACAAATATGACACTAACATTTTGTGAAAAATGGGAGGTTATTTTGAGTGATTAGAAATCCGAGACCACGTTGAGGGCCGGGCCTGTTGTTTTTTTTTTTTTATTGAACTCAACAGAAAAATTAAGATTTTGTTAGGTTGGCGTTGCACGGAAATATTAAAAAAGCGTTTACAATTGGTTGTAGTGTTTATTACCTGTATCCGTAGCCTATTTTAAATATATTTTGTTGTTTTTAAGGTAGCTTTACATTCTGTTAAGCAGATTTAACTTTTTCCGTTTTTCTATGCAATAAAAAGTATAATCAGCCCAATTCTCTGATTCTATTCGAAAGAAATTTTCGATTCAATTGAATGTTACCTTGCTTCCAATTAATTTTATCTTTAACTTTCGAGATTACATAGCGTTATATATTTTAGAAATTCCAAATAAGATAGGTTTAAGTTTTATTTTAATCGCAATTTATTTGTGTTTTATTTGATTTTGGAACAATCGTATTCCTCCGACGGATAGTAGACTGAATTTTTTTTTTAGCAGAATCGGAATATGTAATTAAATATATGGGAATAAATCGAAATAAACGATTCCTATTTTTTCTCAAATAAAATAAAAAAATTGCTGTAAAAGTGTTGTTTTGAAATAGAAACTTATATGTCTGATGTCTGATGCCTGCGTGAATTGTTGGTTACCAGAGTCACATAAATCTCAAATTAAAGGTTTTTTTTTTATCTTATTACAATTGAAACGCAAAATATTATGCAAACAATTCTGTGACTGTTGAATAGAGTGGTATTTATAATTTTCATCTGGCTTTTTATTGTAATCGACCAAAAGTATAGGTACCATTGAAAATGATGTTTTAATTTGAAAATTAACTATGTATGTTTCCTTTTGGGGTATAACTACACATTTTAATCGAGAATTAATCTTTATGTTGATTTGGAGATAGTATAGGTACCTATAAATAAACAAGGAAATATTTTTAAAATGTGCGAAGGGCAATCCTTGATAATTTTAATGTAGTTTCTATTATGTTTGTAAATAATATTCAATCGTTTTATTTATTTAACGGATTTATCGGCAGACCCGTCGGCCGTGGCCCCCGCGACGGTGGTGCTAACAATTTGTTTCAAATTCATAGAATATATAACCAGTCAAACAAAACTAAGCAAAAAATAATATTCTCCTCTATAATTATAGTTATAGACAATCGAATCTAGACATCCCAATGGTTTTTTCAAATCCTCCAAAAGAATTAAAAAAAAAAATAAAAACATTTTTTGAAAATACATTTTTAATATTATTTGTTCTTTTTTATTTGAAGTTTTTGTCATTCAATCATCTCTCTTTAACGAAAGATATTTCGAAAAGTGTATATGTATATATAATAAAATATGATCTATATAAAATATAACTTAAAAAAAATAATAATAATTAACTTAAAACTAATTTCAAAATAGGTGCGAGACACACCTCAAATTTATCCATGCCATTTATTTATTTTGTGCATAATGATAATTTTTAATTTATATAAATTTTACAAAACAAAATGATAGATAAATCAGAGATAAATAAAATTATATAAACATTTTTATCACACGTTTCTTCACAGTTCGCTTTCCTAAATTGATATTGCTTTCCTTTGCTTGTGGGTGCGTTTTATTTTTTTTCCCGTTTGCTTTACATTTTTAGCAATTTTGTAAAAATAATAATGCGTTCAAAAGAAAATAATATTTTTTTTTTTTATATATATAGATAATTTAAAAGGGTAACATTTATTTACAAGTATTTATATAGCAAAGCAGGAAGGAAGGCAATACCAGTATTGGTGTGAAATCGGAGCGCGAAATCAATACTTTTTAATAATTTTCTGTCTCTTTTTGCATGAACATAAAATATATTAAATCTACTACTTATGTCGGTAAAAATTAATTCAATTAAGGAATGTTTCGTAAGGAATGAAAAGAATAACGAGAAGTTTGAGATACAGAAGGTTGTGCTTAGATGAACTATATATCTTTCTATCTGTAGGTTTTTTTTTTTTATATATATACCTATGTGTTTAATAAAATCTTATTTGATAATATGTATATAAAATTGGAAATAATTTACAAAGTAGAAATATCCAAAAGTCCTGGTGATTCATGCAGTGCGGGAAGGCCATTGGACATAACAACGACAGAATTACCGCCGCCATCAGGTGAGGATACGATGCCGACAGTGGAAGTAGTAGAGAGCGTACCAGGAGACGTCATATATCCATGGTGATGGGAGACAGAAACTGGCGAGCTTGCTGCCGAAAGCGAAGAACGACCATTACCGTTGGCCACCAAGCTGTTAGGACCGCCATTCACATAATTGATAAGGAGCGAATTGTGGCTACCTGGCCCGCTCATTTCACTAGGAATGCCATTGCTCAGTGAAGATACTGAAGACGCTGAAGATGAAGTCGAAACAGACGTCTGGTTCAGAAGATGATGGTGATGATGGTGCTGGCTGTGACCGTGTTGATGAAGGAGCTGATGTTGGTGACTATTTTGGCTGCTATGTTGATGAAGTTGGTGGTGCTGATGCAGGTGATGGTGAAGGCTTGTGGCAGAATTGGCTGAGGGAGCTGAATTTGAATCCAAAGACGTTTGATCGAAGCATGTGGCTATTTCTCACATATGGGCGAGTGGGGCCATAGTTCTCATCGATTGCTGATGTTGATGTTGCTGCTGTAAATCGGGAGAGACACTGCTTTGATAATGCATCAGGTTTCGTTGGTGTTCTGCCGCTGCTGCTGCTGCCGCTGCTGTGGCCTGCATACCATCTTGCACATGGTACATGTTCATGAGGTGACTGAGATCCGATGGCTGTTGGGTTGAACCGTACTCTCGTTTCATTATAAGGTTATTATTGGTGCTCACAGACGATGAACCTTGTGACGAGTTATGCATAGGGCTGGGCGAAACAGGTTCTGATTTAATACTAGAATCGCTGGGACTATGACTTTGGCAGGATAATTGTGAACCAGGTTGCCCTGCAAGGCCATATGGTGACCCCGGCTGTTGTTGGACATTACTATAGGGGGAGCTGGGTTGTTGCAAATTTCCGTATGGAGAAGTCTGGCCACCTGAGACAGTGCCGTACATACTATAACCAGTGGAAGCCGCCGCATTCATATATGAGTTGAGAGATCCGGCGGCAGCGGCTTGATGCATTTGACCCATATCGTACCGGTGATAGTTACCCATATATGCACTATGTTGAGTTTGGTAGGCTGCTGCTGATGGATCATGCATCATATAGCCATTGGGCATATATCCGTTCGGCGCCGTCATTTGGTACATGTCCCTGTTAACTGCTGCAGCCTGTTGCACCGCTGATATGGAAGATGTATTGCGCATTGAATTCGATTCGGACGGTTGTAGCAGCGAACCTACTCCAAGTGGGTATTTCTCTTTATTTTTAGTAAGTGTTTTTGTTTTGCGTCTTGGTCGGTACTTGTAGTCGGGGTGTTCCTTCATATGAACTGCTCGTAATCTCTTTGCTTCATCAATGAACGGTCGCTTTTCTGCCTCAGAAAGATCCTTCCACTGGGCACCTAACCGTTTCGAGATCTCCGAGTTATGCATCTTGGGATTGTCTGAAGCCATTTTTCTACGCTGACCCCTAGACCAAACCATGAATGCATTCATTGGCCGCTTTACGCGATCGGCATTTTGCTGGTTTTTGTTAGCAGTTGCTGAATTATTGTTATTGTTAACGTTACCAGAACCATTATTGCTTCCATTATTACCCATACCACCTTGAGACATTGAAGAGAGATGGTGAGGATGATGGTGCGACTGACCGGAAGGTGAAGTCATGTGATGACCTCCGCTATTATGCGAAGATTGCGTTGGACTAAGGCCACTAGAACTATGAAGTGGGGAGCCATGCGAACTAACATGTTGCTGGACGCCATTGTTTGAATTATTGTTTATTGAATTGCCTAAATTTGATTGAAGAGTATTAACTGATCCACTTCCATTACTCCCTGAGCTGCTTCCGGCGCTGCCACCACTTCCAGGCGTATTACTGCTTGACGAAATATGATGCGAGGTCATATGATGGTGATGGTTTGTTAAATGCGATTGCGTCAATTGTGATTGTCCTAAGTTCATCATGCCGAGAGGCCCCAATGCACTGTAGGGTGAAGTTGAATGTCCATGCAGGCCAGCGGATGCATGATGTGGGGGCATTGTGGCGTGCAAAATGCCACCTTTCATATCCGATTCCATGGTGAGCATATTGCTAAACTTTATCCGAATTAAATATTTGCACTACTTGCGAATGTTTTTTGTTTAATAACTATTTTGTAATCCTTGGTTCCGCTTGTACAAGCTGAACTTGTACCTGATTGTCACACAACACCCGTTATATAATTAAAGACACTTTACTATTTTTAGATTCTTTATATTAGATTTGAATCTACCTGAAACCATTCTATTTAATTTGCATATAACGTATAGCTTTAGCGCACATAATTTTTATATAAGTTTAATTTAAAACACTTAAAATTCTATGTTATGGCACTTTTAAGAGAGGGAATTTCGTAGGCCACTTCACAGTTTTGCTACGCGATGAATTATTATCAATCGGTCAAATAATCATTAGATACCTGTAAGGTTTTATTGTTTATTTATTTATTTTTTTTTTATTTTCTAAACGTTGTTTTAACAATTTATTTATTCAAAACACCGTTAGGCAAAAAAAAACGATGTAGCTACGAGGAATGATACACGAACATTATTTTTTTCTGTTTCAATTGTTTTCGGCAGACAACTTTTATTTATTTTTTATAATCTTAAGGTTTTATTTAAATAATAGCCCGTAATCTATTCGGAATAAAACAATGCGGATTTTGCACGATCATACGGCGGCGGGAACGCGAAACTTTAAACAAAAAACTCACAAAACTATTTAAATTGAAAATCCCTTATTCTGTGAGGTACAACTATAAAAATCGGGAAGCGTCACGAAAATACCTCCACACCGTACTGAATTAAGCACCTTTCTGTTGTCAGTAAACGTTTTGTAAACCTGTTCGAACTGCCCAAAAACAATTCTTCCCGTGTATTTAGTTTTCGGCTTGTGTGAGTGCTTCTGGCTGACTTCTCCAATATTACCGCACTTCTTACTCTGGCGTCCATTAGAAACGTGCGAAAGAGAAAAACATACTATTTCTGCCCCCTCTATGGAAACCAGTATCGTTAACACACCAATACAATCATATTTCACCACTGGTTGGACAGGTTTTGCAAAGACGCAGCTGTGTACGTTGAAACGAATGTCACATCTAGGGGTGTTATTGACAGTGTGTGAATATGGTCTGGTGGCCAGAGTGCCACTGCCATTGAAATAAATCAAACTGAGCACACACCAACACACCGCGTGTACTGAAGTGGGCTGGATTATGCGCGCCACTTGATGTTACTAAAATAAAAGTGACCAATTAGATTCCGGCAATCACTAGCGAGTCAGCAATAAAGAGGGAGGTTCTTATCAGACCTTATGTACAAAAAAAAAATTACTGCGAATTATAAGAGGGGATGATCGACATCTATGACTCAAAGCAGAGTACAGAATAATATTTGGCAGACATTTTACACTAGGATGAATTTTGCACGTGAATCTCGTTACTTGTGTGTTAAATATTGCGAGTGTGTTGGAGTAGACCTATAAGTTTGGTACTTCTCATTCTCATTGAGAAGCCGTAGCAAAATTTTTTTTATAGAAAACTATGTTGCCGTTTTGCATCGAGGAGTAGATATCCTTTCAACACGTTATGGTAGAAAATATCTGCTTATAGGGGTGAAATTAAAATTGGTCTCATGTTTCGGAATGCGCGGTTTGTATTTTGAAGATATTAGTAGGTACCTACCCAGATATATTTATAGTCGTTTTGAAGATTTTACTTACTGCTAGCTTTAAAGACAAAATAAATTAGGTATACCTACCTATAAATAATTAAATTATATACATAGGTAGGAGGTATGTACCCAACCTACCTATACATAGTTTTCAGACTCAAGAGCAGTTTTCAAATATATATACCTACGTAGGTATACCTACGAAAAATCTTAGTAAATAAGAAAAAAATCTAAGAAGTTTTTATTTATCATCACAACTAGGTATTGGTGATAAATTTTGTTCGAACTGACTGTTTTTAACACTTGTTTTACATGCTTAAAAGCAAAAAAACGCTAGAGATAATATATCGATACACAATCTGACACTGACACTGATACTCAGCATATGCCTTAGTAGAATGTGTTCACTGCGTTCACCATCATAAGCTTTGCTTTAAAATGCGGACATTCATTCAAATATCTAGGTAGGTAGGAATACGGAAAGAGGGTCGACAGTGATTCAGTACATTCAGACGGATTGTAAGTAGGTACTACTACCAGGACACTCGTCGGCCAACAAAAGGACCTACAATCGCCATTGTGTGCGGAACAAAAAGAATACTCGCCTTTTGATATAAAAAATGTAAAGTTCGATGACACATTTTCTGTCCCCTTCATGTTATTTGTATTATTGCGCTCGAATTTCGCTTAGACTCTTGTATCTGTGGTCGATGTGTATTTTACCTACATACTGCTGTCACTTTGCCTTCGCCCACAACCACTGCCAGCTACTATTATTATAACAATAACAGACTTTTCGTACATTCAGATTCACTGACTTTTGTTGGCCAACATCAATGAACGTATACTACTTCGCCGCCGCCGCCGCCGCCAGTCTCCTGTGGCTGGATTTCTGAATAGAATAAAAAAGTTATATAGAGAATAATAAAAAAAAAACAAACAAAATATAAAAAAAAGTAAAAATAATTATTACAATGTAGCGCCCTCTTCTCCTTTTTAATTCAATTCAATTCCATTCATTCAGTCTTTTCCTTTTTTTATAACATTTTTCCATTCAAACAATTAAACTCTTCGCAATGACCTTGACTTTGTTTCTTTTCATTCGGGACTTCTGCGTCTGTGTTTACGTATTTTCTATTGTGGCGGTTTATGTTAAACAATTGAAGTATTATAACGGGCACATTGGTTATATATATGCTAACAATTTGCTTGCAGTTAACATAAGGGATCAGTAACTTTGCCTATTGTTGTGCTGTTAGACAGATAAAAGCGTTCACCTAACCTACCACACTTGTATTGTTGTCATATGCACATATGTTGTCATTGTATTGATGTCATGTGTGCCAATAGAATTCAAAACCTTCACCTTCATTTGTGACGTATAGGTAACTATTATTTATTTACACATACCTATATATATAGGAATTCCAACTGATAACTGATCCTATTTATATATTAAAAGTGATATGAGTGTGTGTTATGCCTATCTTCGTAGGTTTTGAAATTTGTTTTCTATGTAGGAATACCTATAACCTAACTTATATACACACTCGATTACATATTACTTTATTTTTCAATTATTACCTACCTATTGTTGATATTTAATTGTTGCATGCATTGAGTAAGGCACATCAGAATTCAAATTGAAGTGCAATGAGTTAGTTGTATTTTCAGCAAATTAGAAAAACTTTTAAATAGATCACTTAGAATTGGTAGACCGGGCTTTGAAAAAAAAAAAAACAAACTTTCGGCGCAGGAAGTAAAGATGAAGCTTTATCTGCAAAAACAGGTTGCAAATAAATTTATTTTCTTCTTTACATTTTACGCTATCAGTACTGCTTAATGCAAGCATTTTAGTAATACATATTACATTTCCTTTCACTTCGGTTTTTTTCTACTTCAGATACTGGGAAATATCAACTTGTAACAGTCATTCTCATATGTATCAAAACTTTAGTAAGTATCTAAAGTAACACTATTTTTTTGCACCTGTTGAATATTGTATGAATTAAATTTAGTTTTAAGTTTTTTTTTTAATGCTGATATAGGCTTAGGAATAATGTCAAGAGCACATAAACCTAGCTTTAAGCAAGAAATAAACTTAAACATTGGAGATAATATGTATATATGTGTCTAGAAACCATTTTTTGTTTGTTTGGGAGGCCGTTCGTTCGCTAATGATTTAAGATAAAAATTGAGCACGCTTAGAACGCCTAATCTGAAAGAGTTAGTTATACTTAAGGGTTTTTCCTGTGGATATACTTACAATTAGTTTTCTTTTTGATAAATAAATAATAGTAAAACGAATTTATATACATATACATATTTTTTATATTATTTCCAAAAAAAATATTGTTTATTAAAAATTTTCAAATTTAAAGATCAATTTTTTCTTTGCTTAAGTAAACCGTTTAAATATTTTGTCTTTATTTCGAAGGGTTTCTGGCGGGGGCAAAATCTTCATATATCTATAGCTTCTGCTGTTTTATTTTAACTTTTGGGAGTAGTATAGGTACCTATGTATGTAACATTCTATTTTTCTATCATATAGGTATAACATACTTACTTAAAGCTGCTTTGCATTTAGGTATGTTTTATTTAAGTATTTTGAGTTCTTCCAGTTTAAATTTTTTTTTTTTTTAAGCAAGGAAAGCAGATTCGTTTTTCAAGATAATTTATCTAATTATGTAGGTAGAAACCGAAAATGCAATTTTAATAAGAATAGAATTTATACGTACAGAAATATTTATAATGATTTATTTTTAATTTTAAATTGCTTTTAACAGCCTTTTTTAAATCAACTTTACGTTGTTACAATGAACTGTGTATATTTTTAAACAAAACCATAATACATATAGTAGGAACCTACCTCTCTGTTCTAGTCATGATATGTACTTCTTTTTTAATTGACACTTAAGACAAATTGAAATGGCTACATCTCAACAGATGCATCTCTTGATGGAGAAAAAAATTTATATAAATATAAACACATAAAAAAATATCCATTCGGTCAGCCCCAAATGTATCACTCTAACTACATATATACCTACAATACAAATGTAAGTGTAAATATATAGGAGCAAGGAATTGCTATAAGACATAAATAAGATTGAGAGTGATGGACGAAAGAATACAAAAAAATGTCGAGAATTTGATTCAATATGAACGAGTTCCGGCTTAAGAGACAATTTAATCAGAAAATTGTTCCATGAGCCACCGAACGGCCATTGTCCAGCATTGGTTCCAATTACGACAAATCACGACGATCATCTCATTCATTTATAAATATATGTATCTGGGGGAACGCTGATTCAGATTTTGAGATTATGGATGCCGTTTAGTGTCAATTTGCGAAATCCTGTCCAAAGAGGCGCAGACAATAAGAAGAAATGAAACTTAGTGGACAGGCAAGAAGGGTGGTTGCTGCTTGCAACATTCTCTTATAGTTATACATGAGAATACCTATTTAAAGCAAGAAAAAAAAGGAAAAAAAAATGCTTTACTCCTTCTTATTCTTTTGATGTGTCCTCCTTCGTCTTCCTAATACTTTACTATGCTGTCATCAACATCGTTCTATTGTATCTTTTTGTCATAGGGAATGCTGACCAAGTGATAATGTACATTTTTTATTGATGCTATACCCAATTCGCAACTGTTTTTTTTTATTATTATTATTTGCTTTGGGGTGTGTGGGCCCTGATGGATCTCGAAATTAATTCTGTGGCGTGGCGTGTATGTAGCAAGGGTTGTTGTAATCCTTGGGATTGGAAATTTCATGAGTCGGCAATAAAAAGAGAACGAATGCAGGATGAGTGCACTATATGGGTCCATGCTATTCATTTATCCTAAAATCAGGAACGAGATTCATTTCATTACAAATAAAAAGAAATGCACTATCAGCGTTCGTTTTATATATAAGAGTTAGATACTTATTATATGGAATTGTCGGGAGCCAGCTTTACATGAACTAACGGATGTATCCACGACACGAAGTTACCAAATAATTGCTTCAATGATTCGACCTTAATTGATGGTAATTTGTGACAGTCCAATGTAGAATACATAAACTGCAGACAATTTTGTTTCAATTAAGTAAACAATTAGTTGTTATTTACAGTCTACCACCTGTCTTACAATCTATATATTATGTACATACATGTATGTATATTTGTGACAAAAATACCTAATTCATTCTAAAACATTTTCTCCAACAAGTATTTAGAAATTAAACTTAACTCATAAAATCTTTCCAATACCTACCCCGTCGCCGCACGCTTTATATAGGTATATAATTTTTAAAAGCATTGTAGGTACGTATACCTATATTAGGCGTGTTTTTTCGCAAACCCGGTGGGAATTGTAGGAAAAAAACGACCATAGCAACACAGAAACAAAATGGAGTTTTCATACAAACTATCGATAACAAGTATATAATTTATGCCTGTAACACAGTTTTTCTGTGTGCTTAAGTTAAGCCCGGAGAATTATCTGGATTTAGCTTAGCCCGTAGGGGATTAGTTGTTGGTGATTGTTTAGCACCGACGTTGTTTTTTTCGACCAATTCCCTCTGAGCTTACAAAAAAACACGGCTATTGTAACAACAGAAGCTATTCAGACCAGTTTCACAGCCAAATTTTATTAACAAGTCCATGTTTGAAAACCGAAATTTCAGGACTTTTTTAACAATAATTTTGAATGAGCTTTAAAGGTAAACGCCTTTAATGTAGGTATTATTTATTTATTTATTGGTTTAAAAATTATCACGGACACTGTCGATTATTTACATTTCGAAGGTTAAAGTGGCAGGAGCTCGACAAATTCAAAAAAAAAAATATTAAAAAAATCAGAGACACATTTTTGCAATTTCAGCGTAACAATTCTGTTCCGAACATTTAAAAGGAAGAGAAATAATTCAAAACCTCGTAGGTACCTATTATACATTGCATTAAAAAATTTTTGCAGGTTTTTTCGATTTTTGAAAAACATACAAAAATGACTTATACGAGGTTTGGTACTTTAACCGTGGATATATGCTTAGGTATAAGTTTTTCGCATTTGTGGCTGAAATAATAACCTCAGAAACATACAAATGATACATTATCGTGATCTAGGTTTCACGTCGTTTTTAAAAAGTCGAATTTGGCTTCTTTAAATTCAATTTCCCACTAGCGACGTGACTTTAAAATAGCATATTTTGTGGAATTTCGAATTCTTATCTTCTATAAAATCAATGTATCGAACAATAAGAAAAACCAAAGTCTTTCTTTTTGGTGTAGTCCATGTATTTAGTGATAAAATAAAAAAAATAAATGGTTAATTTTAAATTTAAATCTATTTCACAACATTAATTTATATTTTTAATTGAAGCGCCGCGTTTCGGTTTACAAGAAAACATAATTTGTCTTAAATTAATAGACTTGAAGTGTTGATTTGTTAAAATTAACTCTTAAAAAAATAAAATTAATGTTGTGAAATTATAAAATAAACAAGAAAATTTAAATTATTTTTTTAATTTACATTTTAAATTTCCTTATTTTTTTATTCTATTCAAAGTCTTCTATATATCGAACAATGGGAAGAAAAACTAACTTAAAGACTTGATTGTTTCACTTGTTTAACCCTATCAATTATAGTTGATCCCAATAACACAACAAAAATATCTACACAAGTTTAATACCTATCTATGCGCAGCAAAAGCTTGAAACAGCAAATAAAGTTAGGAACATTTATTAAAACTAATTCAAGTACAAGGACACACAGATACCTATGTTCATATATAACCATACATTGAAATGAATATATCTTGCTTCCATATACATATATACACGTACCGTAGGTACCTCTAGATGAAAACATAAACTTTTTTCTAATCTTTGTTAGGTGCATTATTGCAGAAATAAATTCTTCTAAGACGTAATACAATATTCTCACTGCTCCCATACCGTCTGAAGTGCATATTCAATGATGTTTCTGCAATTTTCATCTTGTTTTTAATCCACAATAATCATCATTCTCATACTCAGGTACTGCCTAGATTTCCTCAATCTAAAATTACATACGAATAATACGATCACCTGAGATTGAAACTACGCACATCACGGTTGGTTGAAGTTTTATATTTTTTTTTCCTTTTTCTTTATCCCAAGGAAGGATTTTTCAACGGCTGCCTCTATTGGAATATATCAGAACGCCACCGTTCTTTGTTATCTGATGATGAGTGGCATGCAGTCCCTCATTTACTAGTTGATTATTGTACTTTAGAAAAAAAATACCACTGCTACGTAACTTGAGATGAATTTTCCTGTTCTCCGTGGCCGTCAATTCCTTTGCAACTCGGCGAAGTAAATACCTTTAGCAAGAGGGTTATTTTTTCTTCTTCTCTTGAAGAGGGTCGAAATCTGGGCGAATTAGATGCGAATCTTTTCTTAAAATCTCAAGCCTGGAGTACTTATTGAAAATACATGTCTATGTATATCGGGTAGAGTACTTGAAAAAGATCAGATTTTATGGTACCTATATATGTAGCTATGCGGCTATAGCATTGCTTAACGTGGGAACAATTTTATAAGAGTCCAATACTTTTTTGTAGGCGGAATATTAAAAAATATGGTTCAATTGGTTAGAAAAGCTGAAATTTGATTTAATTCACATAGAAAATGAAAAAATGCATTTTAAGGGGCTTATTCAAAGTAACGTTATTGCAAAACTGTTTTCAAAAAAAAAGATATAATTTTGGATTTTTAGAAATTTAATTTACATATTGTCCCTCCTCTCACGAACATACGTAACTGCTATTTTACTGGATATTTTAGCTATAGTTCATTTAATTTAAAAATAGTAATCCTGTAGGAATCCAATAGGAAAAAAAAAACAAAATTATATATTTTGCCAATCTTCATTCTTCCTTGTTTGCATCTAAACTTGCTTTCCTTTGTAAAAGTTCCTTTTTTATCAAAATTTGATTTGTTTTGGTGGTGATTTAATAATTTATTTCTTTTTCTTTTAAGGTACCTACTATTTACATATAATTCATCACGCGGTTAATTAACATAACTAGCGCAACGTGGGAAAATTATGTACTAAGTCATTTGCTGTTTGACCGAAGTTGTTTTCTTACTATTTTTTTGCATGGTAAGTGATTTTTATTTATATTGTTCTTTATCAAATAAAATGAAATATTTATAATTTTTTTCTTTTATAAGAAAATTCTGTCGTTTTTAAGATCATACCGTAAAATGCAATACCTACAAAAATTTACTGTCTGTTGAATGACAAGAAAGGTAGTAAAAAAATAACTGTTTTTCATTTAAATTTACTTATTCTGACCTTATCATTAAATAAGTTTAACATCAATAAATATATCAAAGCGTTCAATTCAGTAACGTAACTTAAGGTTTTGCGATGGGGAAAAGGTTTTCAATATCTGTAAAAACCCAGTGACAGAGGCACTAACCATTACACCAGGAGCTACTGCGAATGCAAATAAATTTAATACAATTTAATTTATCAACACAGTTAGGTCAAAAGGTATGCGGGGGAAATTTTTATAAATTATATTTAATTATCTATTAAATGAAACACATTTTTTGTCGAATGTCGAACCAATATTTTTTTTTGAACATTTTCAACTTTTTAATTGGAGTAGTACAGGCATAACAGATTCCCCACAAATAATGTCTTTGAAATAATATGAACCTTCGTTCTTTTGTATGTTGAACATTTCATTGTTTGCACATTTTTAACGGTTCAATGTATGTCTAAGGTAATTAAACATAAAATAAAGACAAACATGCAAATTTTCGAAAATTAAAAATGTTTTCAATTTCTTTTTAAGGCACTCTCTAAAATCCTATAGGTATACCTACCTATACACAAAAAAAATACCCAGAAGACAGTATAGATTGTGTTTTGATAGAAAATATGTATATAATAAGAATCTGAATCACTTAAATAAAAGTTTTACAAAGGGTAGAAGTTAACGATAAACTACATGAAACACCTTATAGTGTATAAGGATAAGTAACTGACCGTTTGTTCGCCTTCAGAGGAGAAAACATTATATCTAAGGATAAAGTTTTGCATGTGCTATAGGAGGTATCGCGTTTTGCTTCTGTATACAATAGACAAATCATTTGAAAGTTATCTGACCATCTAAATAGTTCCAAAAGTTAATCTTCATGTATTTTTATGATTTTGAATTTAAGGATTCGAATTAGAGTGAGAAGATTTTCTGTTTTAAAAATATTCTTTAAAAAAACTATTATGCATGGAGTTTGTATTTGAAATCAACTATCAAGATTTACTTAAAGTTTTAAAATTATTTTTATGTCCATTAAATATGTAATTTACAAAACGAAGAAAGACTATTTTGTCAACTTCTGATCGGTCTCTTGGGAAAGCTGATGCTGGCTGCCTTTCCAGGTACGCGGCTGTTTTTTTTTTTGTTGATTCCGATCTCGTATTAATCAGGTTTTCAAGATTATTAATGTAAAAAAAAAAAAAAACATTTTTTTGTTGCCAGTTGTTTTTTTCCAAAAAGTTCTTACTTTATCGAAATAATCAGATGGTGCTCGAGGTGTATCTTATCAGTCCCAAAGTGAAAGCTCCAATTTTATCTAGACTCTTAACAATGAAATTCTAATTATTAAAAGTGTTTACGTCCTTAATCTAATATTATGTACATTATAGGTTCTGAATGAAATAAAACTTGTTCATTATATATCTACTTAGTTTTATGTACCTACTTGTAAACTTGTTCTATCCTGAAAAGGAACTACGTACTATTAGCCGGCTTGAATGATTGACAACAGAATTTTGCTAGAGACTTTTGTAAATGAGAGCTAAAAACAAACTCTCTATAAGCTTATATTGAATTTAATTCCTATACTGTTTGGTGTTTATAATTTTCACATTAATTATGTAATCTGCTGTGTAATAACTTTTATTAAAGCTGCACTCTTAAAGTTTAAATTAGTATTCACAGGGATATTACTTTGCTTATTATTTTCGGGTATTTGATAATCTATCAACCTGATATATATTTTTTAAATAAGTTAGCTCGTACAATTTCATAAATATAACTACCTTTATGGCACTCAAACTAATAGCTGCTGTACATTGAAAAAAGAAAAAAAAAGTTGTAGATTACCTATATACATACCTACCTATCTACAGCTAAAGCATCTTTGTACGACGACGCACACTTCTTACATAAATATAATGTTGAGAGCGGAGTCGTATCCAAGACACTGGTCTTCTTCTCCACTTGCTTCATCAAGCAAAGTATGAATTGATTTTGTCCACTCCACTTCGCATTTTGCAAGATACTGTTGCTGCCGCCATGGTCCTAGGGAGGAAACGAGAAAGAGAAACCCCAGCTGAACATATATATATATACATATATATATATGCATGTATCCGTACACCCTCTCATAAGTTAGAACTTTGCGGAGCATACCGACAAAATGTTGCCCTGTGTGTGGATGTGGATCCTTGAAACAGAGTCACATTTACGTACATCGTACATGGACGTGCATATGGAGGTTGGGATAGAACTATATCCACAGGCATGTACTCATTTATTATTTTATCCCTTTGCATTGGTTGTTTTTGTCTACTTACTCCATGCTGAAAGGATGTTTATTTCGGGCAGTCTCCATGATACGACTATATATACTTGCGCGTGTAGGTAGATAGTCAACAGCAGTCAGCTTCAGCAGTAATGGGAAACAGTATGGCTGCTGCTCGTGGTCAATGTGAAAAAATGGAGAAGTGGAAATTAAGTGGGTGGCGGTGGGAGGCTGGCATAATGTGCTTTACATTTTCTGCTTCTAATTTTTGAATACGTTACATATATCTACCATAATATTATGTATACCTATACCTACAATCTTTATAGGAGGGGATGTGATGCGAGAAATGTTCTTGCATTTATTTAAATAAATTTAAATACCGCAGCCACGAATTTTTTTACTTAATTCTGCCTTATTGTAAGCCTGCATGTCATATAGGTAGGAATATTTTAATGGACTAACTTCTTGAAATAAGACAGCATACTTATCACAGGATGCAACCACAAGCATCCTGTAATAAAGCTGCGTTACACTCAACAATTGCCTTCTTTAAGTTTAAAATATCGATTTAAAAATGTATTGGACTTAACAGGATTGCAATGTACGAACCCAGCGACTGCTTTAAAAATAAAATTCAAGAGCTGTTTCATACCTAGGTATACCTTTTTGTATTTTCCACAAAATGTATACAGAACACAAAATTATTTTATATACACCAACACAAATAGACTTGAGCACTTCCTATACAGGGTGATTCGAGTAGAATCCGATGAAAGTCAAACGCCATTAAGTTTGAGTCAAAAAAAAAAAAAAAAAACACTTAATGGGCAGAAAGAAAAAAATGTTGAAAATGGAAAAAATAATTGCCACTTACTAAACTATAAATTTTAAGAAAATATAATTTATTTTTTATTCAAAATTCTTAAAAAATACCTAGGTACTTTCATTTTTATGCAAATATACCTACCGAACCATTTTCCCGTTGAATTCGAAAAGAATAATTTGTCTTACCGAACGATAACATATTTTCGTTTCGCTAAGATTCAAAATAGAACAGATTCTGTGATATTTTTAGAAATTCGAAACAAATTTTCTATTCGGATAAATTCTGTCCCTGGGGCAGAATATTTTTTTTTTAAACAATTATGAATAATAAAGGATTCTAAGCGATACTTCTATATATTATTTTCAGAAACCTTTGTTTACATTTATTTATTTATTAAGTAGCAATAACAGTATCTTTTTACATTTGGGTGAAACCTTTGTAAGAGTAGGTAGTTGCAATTGTTTTTATATATAACTTAACTTTTTATTAGTGGACTACACAATTTCAGGGTATTTGATGCCAATTACCCTGTAAAAGTATTAAATAATGAGTTGAATTTAACCGAAATATTATTTCAGTTTGATTAGGCATTTCTTCGATTCGACAAAAAGCTTGGGTGTGTAAGTAAGGTTTAACGAAATTTTAAAAATATTTCTTTAATAAAAAGTTGTTTTTCTTATTTAATAAAATAAAATAATATTTGTACACTTCCTAGCGTTTTGTCGCCTTTTATATGGATCACCCTGTTATATGTATCTAAAAGTTTTATTTGAAGTAATTTCTATTGCGTGTCTTTGGGGAATTAACGGCTAGTGCTATTTCCTAATCATTCATCCCTTCTTTATATGTAATTTCCCTTAAAATACATTTACCCAAATCCACTGAAATACTATAATGTTACAAATAAAAACAATAAAAAAATAAAACCTAAAACATGCCACAAAAACTTAACACCTTAAAATTAAATTGATTGTAATTCCTAATCATGTAAATGTAAAACTAAATTTTCAATCATAGAAGCTTAATTTTTGTAGGTTTTATACCTATAAAGGTTTTCATCATTTAATTATTAACTGAACAGCTTTTAGCTTTATGGATTAATTTATTCAAATTTTTTGTGAACATATACAGCGCTATCTTCAATTTAATGGGACTTTTTTCCCTGAAAAAAAAAGCAAAAAAAAAAAAAAAATTACCGGGGAAAAGTTGTTTCCCATTGCTAATCTTCCATGAAATAATTTGTTCCCATACAACTTACTTACGGAAGTTTTTACATTGAAAATAATTCGAAAATGATTCTTTATATACCTAGACAATTTCCCAAATGGGAAAAAAATTCCGGGGAAATTTCATTCGCAATAGGGCTGATTAGATTTATTAAATTTTTGAGTATTTAACAGTGTCTTGATAGTCCGTAAATAGTTGGAAATAAGTAGGTATGCTTTATTGGATTAAATAAAATGTTACATTAGCCAAGATTGTGATAACTGAGCCCGTTGTGTAGGCTTGATAACTCTTAAACATCAACTTAAAATGTTTTCTATATCTTAGACAGCTGTCTAAGATTAGACAACACAACATTTATATACGAAGAAAAGTAATCTTTAATTCCTAATTATGTATTTCCATACCTAATGGTTTTATTGCCTATTTTCTCCGCAAGATTTTTCATATAAAGGCGATTAGTTAAAGTCTTCTAAGAAAAGTTTAATCTGAATTTTTCTGTTATTTACTATGCCACGCATTGGCAGTGCAGTTTTAAGTACCTACCTACATATGTAGCATGTTTCGACGAAAAGGTCATAAAATAGGGTTTCCGAGTTAATATTGGTTCGAAGGAAGATTATTTCCTTATACCTAAAATAGTGTGAAGTTATGCACTGAAATTTTTCTACAAAATGATAAAATATTGGTTCACGTGAGGACCGCCCATCATGTGCGTTTTATGCCGTTTTTCAAATTTTGATTTCACACGCGATCATATGTTTATGCTACTTAACATCAAATAAAAATACAGCGGAGGGATTGAGATTAAAAGTCGAAACGGGGAAAAAATGTTCGTTTATGTGCATCTATAGCCTTGCTGTGGTGCGAAATATGATCCCTTTTATATTTCACATTAACTTGCATCGCTTGTATATAAATAATGAAAACTATATAAAGATTTATGAGCACGAACAGTATCTAGAGATTCTCAGGCGAGGTGTGATAATTTATTATTTTTGAATTTACGATGCGTTCTTTGAGTTGCATGTGTATGAGTTGGGTACTTAACTTGAAAATAAGTTACATATTGATGGCCAATATTTTACACAAATTATGAGCTGAGTTGCGCCTTTACTTATATAATCGCATTAGCATTTCAAGTATAACACGAACAATAAAATAGGTACAAGAAAGTTGCAAGTACCTCCTGGTTCTAATAGTTCAAGTGGCATATACCTATGTATTTATCTCGAAAACAATAATCTATAAATGCCAAAATCTCGAATGTAAAATTCTGGAAAAACTAGAGTTAGAAAAATCTGGAAAAAAAATGTAGAAAAGCATGCTCTCTAACTACAAAAATCTAAAATCCAGAATTATTATGTAGTTTTTAATTAATATTTAAATTTAATAAAAACAATGTGGCAATTTTAAATATCAATTTTGTACAATGTAGAAATTGGACACCTTCGAGATATTGAAAAAACTCTTCAATCGTCTTCGAAATATGTAATATTCTGAGTTTCCAATTTTTTTTTTGTAATTTAAACAATTTCGATGTGCACTACTATTGAAATTTTTTTGAAGTTCCTTTATGAAAAGTCTTATCGAAATTAACTGAGTCGTTAGACTCTTGATTAGCTATGACCTCAATGAACCAATACTTGACTTGATGTACCTAATTGTATTGTACATATGTTTGTTTTATTAATTAAGCCAATGAAAGAAATTTGTGGTATTAAGGTAAACCCAAATTGTCAAAATCTGAAATGATCGGAACCTATTTCATTTTTATTCCCAGATGTTTGGGATAAATTAAGAATTTTTCTCTTTTGGCAACTCTGAACATTCTTATGCGTTTATCTTTTGAGTAAAAATCTTATTTATGACAACTTCCTATCCTACAACTTTCTACGCAAAAATAAATCCCATTATTTGCCCTTAATTTTTATTACAGTTCATATTTTGACATTTTCTTAGCCTTTTTATAGTTCTTATAGAAATTAATAGCTTTACGCGTTTTCCATTATTGTTACTGTTTCGATCTCATACCATCAACAAAGCAAGTAATGCGCAGTTAAAACAATATGTTTGTGGCATTATATTTTTAGTTTTGAAGTAAAAAAGAACCCAACGTTAGACAAGTTTGACAAGTTTGAGAGTTTTTTTTTTACCAAACAAAGATTTAAATATCAAAAATAATTTGACCCCTTGGAAGCATGCGATTTCTTTTCCGAAGTGCCATACAGTTCACTTCTTAAATGATACTGAAGGGTTAAATATTGAATCCGAAACTTAAGGTGGTAAATATATCTTCATATCAAGTTTAAATAACAAAACTAGATGCAATACTGGCAGGGCTGGCCCCAGCCAAACTTGCGCCCTGTGCAACATTTGTAGAAAGAAAGTGCCCCTTTTTTATATTTGCACACATAGGTATACTGATACAAATGCATAAGGCTTTTCCCTAGGAGGTATAGACTTTCAATGCGTTTTTTTTTATTGAGGTATCCCCGGTAGAAGAAATAACTTAGCACAGTTGTGATGGATGTTATTTTGGGATTATTTGAAAAGCATTTGCACATTTTGCACATATGGTTGGTCTGGCCCTGCTACTGGGTTGTACGAACTTTTTTTTCTAAAATAATGATCACATTGTGGAGTTTAGAGTTTGAATATTGTTAATCTATTCATCTGATTTAAAAAAAAATAAATCCTTTATGTGATTTATTACCACTTGCCAAAATCATAGTTAAGTTTAAAGAAGTAGGTACATATTATGTGAGTATGTACCTACACAAAAATGAACCATATAGCACCATGTTGCACATAGGCATGCATGCATGAAAATTACAGTTTTAACTGAAAAATTGTTAACATTCAACATAAAATAGAAATATTTAATACATATAGAATGAATCGAAAAACCAACATTTAAAAGGCAAGGTGAATTTACATGGATTTAGGTTTACTTGCGGCCTAGGCAAGCTTAACACTTTATTTTAGAAACGCAGCTAATACAACATTTTTAAATTCAAAACCAAAAATGGGTACCTAGGTTTTTTTTTTTTTTTTTTTTTTTTTTTTAATTTTTGAATAAAAGTTTGTTTAAAAAACAAATTCGCCCGGTTGGAGATATTGATTACTGAAATGTGTTCTTAGATCACTTAGTAACAGTATTAAACCGTGTGATTTTCTTCAAATCACTAATTACATACATTTTAGTTACATTAATGAAATTGATGAAAATGAATCAACAGTCGAAATGAAAAAAAGGAGAAGGACATAAAGTTCTGACTTTCTTCATTATAGAAATAAAATGATTTAAAAAAATTATAACGCAACGTGTGTGTGTTATGTGAGCGAGAACTTCAAATACAAATATATTAGTAAATTATTTAAATCAATTTTTAAATTTTATTTTACCTATATCTACATAATAATGTAACTAAAATTAATTTCATTTATTAAATTCAATCTAAATATAGAGTGCTACAACTAGAAAGTACACCACCAGATCTCTTCCGCCTATTTACTTAACACGTTAAATTGTTTAATGTTAACAGAAAAAATGTTGCACAAAATATTTTGCAAAAACAATTTGCCTGACTCAATATTCATAAACTTTATGCATAGACAAACCTTCCCTGCGTCTCTATCATTAGAACTCGAAAATCTTTTAAAATTTAAACATTTGGTAAGAAATCCGTTTCTAAATCAAAAATATTGGAAACTCGTTTGATTTAGCGCCAAAAATTTATTTTTTTAGTTAGTTTTTTTAAATAAAAAAATTAAAACTTTTTTTTTCTAAACACCCTAACCTATGTTTTTTTTTAACAGCCCTTCTTATCCTGATAACTGAAGAAAATATAATTAAAGTAGTTAAATAAACGCAAAAAACCTTTAACGCAGAAACATTTATTAAAATTTAGTTAATAAAAATATACCTACCTTCATTTAAAGCAGAAAACCAAAAAATAAAAACAAATATAAAAATAATATAAAAAACCTTCAACTTATTGGTCAATTACTTCTTGGTTACATTTCAAATACCTAAGGCCCACTCCAAAGAAATGCTAAGCATACTTAATACTTGGTAAATTCTTTATACCCCATGGGCCTTACGCAGAATCTTTAGAAAAAATTAATTGACTGGACGGACGAGTAAATATTTACTTACGTATGCGAAATAATATTCTAAGAGGAAAAATGGTTTAAATTGTGCGGCGAAACACGTTTATGCCTACAAGTACTACTAGTAGGTATGTACATATATATGTACATACACACACATTGGGATCCCCCTTTGCAAACACAAATTTTGATTCCTGTGCTACTGCCTGCGTCATAATATTTTCCTTGATAATATTTAATGAATAATGAAATCAGAGCGTGAGATGTCAGGAAAAGGTTTCACAATTTGTCGATTCTTCGATCCCCAGGCGAAAGCAAATGAAGGGATACAGAACCTCTCCACAGAATTGTTGGTGTTGGTGGTAAATTATATTTGCACATGGTTGCAATAAAAAATTCACAACATGTTCCATTGTGCGCGGTTATTGGCAAACTTTCAAAATCCAGCAGAGGGCAAAATTAATAAAAAATGCATTAGCTGTACTACCGCGCCGTTCATATACTTTGAAAAGCAACGCTTAAATAGCTTCGGGCTGGTTGAAGCTTCAACAAATCCGTCGTCTTATAATTTTCAATTTTTGTGCGCTCAGAGTACAAATTTTCATTCACGAAAAATGCATGAGGGCGATGCATTTGAATTGATTCATCTTTAAGTTGTATGTACCTACTCCTGAAAAGCTTGTTCGCCGAGTATTTGGTAATTGTTAAAGTTAAAAATAAAAGTAGTAACTTATCTGTTGAAAAATAGAGTGGATAAGAATTCTATTTTAACTGATTGAGAACATAAACTTCACTTATTTCTGTAAGCTCATGAATTGATACAAAAGTAATGTTTAAATTTTAAAACATAGTTTCTAAGCTTGTTCCATTTTTCTTGCGAATGCAAGCCACTTTTCTCAAAAAAAATTCATATCAAAAAAATCTTAGGAACGTAACAGTATAATAAAAAAAAAATATTTAAAAATTTACGGAAAAACCTTTCATGATAAGTATTGGGAACTGTATATTATATATCTATACTTATAAATATTTTTTTGTAAAATCCCAAAAAACCTTATCTCCACTACGATACAGTCATACCAATATGTGATCCTGTATTAAAGATCAATTATAGGGAAATAGATCAATTTAGGGTATGACAACATTATACTCCATGGTGGTTCGCTTACAAATTGCGGCAAAAATAATGAAAATAAAACATTTTGACCTTTTACCAATGTAGCTTAAATATACTGATAAATTCTAGAATTTCTGCATTTCGGGGTTTTACCGCAACATGATATATAATATATACACAATTAAATATGCATTTTAAGTTAAAAAAAATAATATATCCCCTTCAACTGGTAACAACATCAAAATTGCAAATATTTACTCATTCTCATAAAGTTTAACTTTAGGTTCATTAAAGGCAGCAACCAGGACTGAGGACAGATATCCAAAAAAATAACGATGTATACTACCTTGATGTACATTGCACATTATGTATGTATCTAAACGAAAGCTTGCTTCATTAAAGTCTGTATGATCTTTTTGCTTTGGTAAATGCAGAAATGTATTTGCTTGACATTTAATTTTTAGATTTTAATTGGATACTAACAGCATGGCTGCTGTATAGGTAGGGTAGGTGCTAACACAAAATTACTTTTTTTATTCACATCGAAAAATCAATACCAGATTGAGTCAGTGCGTAGTTGTAGAATGTTTTTGTTATATTGTGAGTGCCCTGTAAAAATAAATTTATTTAGAATAGTCCATTACCAAAATTTTGTAATTCCTTTTTCTATAGATAAGAAAATAAGAAAAAGGAATCATATAAAAAGCGATAAGTTCTGCTTTATGCTATGAATTCGTAAAAAGAGTGGTATATACTATAGGCTCTGAAGGTCAGAAATTCACAACATTGTCCCTATTTTTAAAAATGGTTGAAAGAGAACAAAACGAAACCCACTATACGCTTACTGAAAAAAAACTTTCCGTTGTTTTTGAATTATAGTTTTCCTATTTTATTTTTTTTTATAGAAACTGCCCCTCTCTTCTTAAAAACCTCCTTAAAATTTCTTTCTTCTCAGTGGACCTATACATGCTTTAACTTTTCATAGCATCTCATGCAGGAGTTTGTTGTGAAAAAATATTATTTTTGTTCATGACAATAATTAAATTTATTAAACTTTAATATTTAAATTAATAATAATATTTAAATTTAATATTTAAAAGCTCCTTTGACCAACTTATTGAATTTAGTTAAATAATAAATATAGTTATACAAAAAATAAAAATTTTGGAAATAAATCATAAAAATTGAAGCTGTACTTCAGAAATTTGAGGTGTTAACGTTTCTTTTGCTTAAGAGGCTCACTAAGGAAATTCAAAGTAGGTAGCTAATGTTCCTTAGCTTATGATAAGTTATTGGAATCTATTTTAGAAATTGCTGTTTAGAGAAGTTTGGTAGTATATTCTTTTCCCCGATGCTGTCTTTTTGATTTCAAAAAATTGATTTAAAAAATAAAATAATTAAATAACTTCATACACCTTGTATACCTACCTATAAGCCTTAAATATGCATATTTAAAGAAACTTGGCTGGCAACCGAACAAATAACTTCCGTTTGATTTCCTTTCTCAAACAATTAGTTGCACACACATTATTATCCTTATTTCTAAATCACCACAGGGCTCCGCTACCACAGCCTTACAAATGTCTTCCGGAAAACTTGTAGAAGCAGCAAAAAGGAACACACTCTAGGAGCTTAAGAAAGTATAAGAAGTTAGTGGGAGAAGTCTATGGGATACGACAACCGACACGAGCACCATCATTTTCCTAAGTAGCTATTTATTTGTTCTTTGTGGGAAGTTCCCCTGTTGTGATTGTTTTATGGTTATGATATATATGAAGGACATTATATTAATGCCTGTCCTGGAAGTACAAAACTAAATACAAAATCGGACGCTTTTGTGTTTGCCAAAGTTTGGTTTTGAATTATTTTGCAGCCCTGTTTTAAGATGTGAGCATATTTCCCTAAGAAGAGTCTATGTTATTAAGAAATTAAGTAGTTAAGCAAAAGTTTTAATTTATGACCTTAGTCGTAATTCGTTTTGAGTAAAGTGCTATAGTCAAAAGAAACAAAGGCTATTGAAAAATTGATTTTTTTGATAATGCAAAGCGCTTAAGAAAAAGTTCATTTCTTCAGTTCAGTTCTTTTTTGAATTTGTCTAAACTCTAGATTTAATTTGAGTTTATTAATAAGGGTGTTAGTATTTATCTAAGTCTTTAGTTGAGAAAATTTAATCTAAATTTCAGCAAATATCTGTGACATTTGATCAAAAAATATGAAATTTCAATACAACACTGGTCGAATGTTGTTGTAAATATTCTGCCATATCTTAATTTTAAGGATTATCGGAAAGTCGAGGTTCGCCAAACACATTTGCATGGCCTTCCATACAGGGTCATCGAAGCTATCTATCTATATCGCTATATGTTCAATTAGTGAATGTATATAGAGTTATTCTCCATTTGAAGTTCCATAAAAATTCAGCATGCAATTCCTTAAATTTAGTTGAACAAACATTTCTCTTTAGAACTAGAACCAAAGCTTAGTTATAAAAAAGAACCGCGAGACATTTTTTTTTAATATTAATAAGCTTCTACATATTTATGTAATCAACATTCTATGGTTGCAAGGTACCTGTTTTCGGTATAGGATCTTCCTTTTAAGAAGAAAATTAAAAAAGGCCTTGTAAACGGCTGTAAACAGATTCAAATGAATGCTTAAGGGGCTTGCTAAACACACAGCACCAAAGTACCATAAAGATAGGATCTGGTGTAATCTGGGCTGGCAATGTATATTGCTCTTTGCATATAAACTGTGTAAATTTGCATTTTGGTCAACACTGAAATAAATTCTGCGGAGACCAGCATATCTCCTGTGTCCAACATGTCAACATTGTGGGTGTTTTCCTTTGATTTTTCACTTTTTTACTTTTTTTAAACGTTTTCTTTTAATTTTTGTTTTTGTCTGCACCGTATTTTGTTTACTTTCTACAAAGTACAGGCAATTTCTTGCTAGAATGACATGTTTTTTTACTGCAGGATGAAACCTCAATTAATTACAAGTAGCTAGGTACAAATAATAGAGTCTTAAGCTAAAAGTGAATATTTAAATGAGTTGCTGGTTATGGAATTTCATGTTAGAAAAGGAAGAGGAAAATTATATTTAAAAAGATAAAACAGTGTTTACATTTAATGACTTGTAAACTAACTGAACGATACGACGACGCGACATACAAATGATGCACAAAAAGAGATAGGTATTGCGGATTTATTGCTAAGTGTGTGCAGATTTTAATATGTTCCTACTTCTTTACCTACTTAATGGATATACGTATGTACGAAAGAATTATTATACTCCCAAAGGCTCTACAAAACGTTATGATAGGGAAACAGAAAAAAGTGGTGTCTAGCAATTCTTTCCGTTTGCTTGTCTGTATTCCCCCGGAGTTACCAAACTTGTTAAGCTCTTCAAATATGTATTGAAAACTTCACTTAATTTTCATTTTGAAACGGACACATCCCATAAGCCGGACTCTAATAACCCGGGTACAAATTTAATAAACGCAAAATAGAGTTCGGCTCTCTCTCTCAAGCAGACAAAGTGCACGTGGAGTAGGTACCTATTTTTTTTTTTATATATATACAAGTGTTATACAAGAATCATTCCGGTAATTTTTAAAAGTTGTGAGTCAAACTTGTGAAATTATGTACACTGTATGTATGCAAATTAATCGTTTAAAATATCTTTATTTTGTTCGGAAGAAAAAAAATAGTAGTCAGAATCGCATTTTTGGTTATTTCAAAAGGATCTAACAAAATTAAATATTTAACCTCATCATTTTTAAAATCTTTGATTTGACACTGATTTGATTTTGTAGCGTTTATACAAAAACTGGTAGGTACTGGCGAATTTAAGGGTCAAATACAATTTAGGTTTTTAACTTCTGAAATTTTGAAATTGTATTGTTGTACGAATGTTTTCCGATTGTACGTAGTGATTTTTTTTGGAAAAAATGTAGCAGAAACGCTATAATTGTAGTAGGGGGCAACGCTGAAGACAAGTCAATTTAATTTATATGTATGTATGCTGAATATAAATCTAAAGACAAAATCTATAAATGTAAAGATATAGATTTTATATAGTTCTTTTGGTTAACACCTTACAATATTTTTGGCCGTATACCTCTGGTACTGGCGGACAGAAATAGTTAAAATTGGTATGGTAGAGTACTAAACTTTTCAACATCTTTAATGAAAATGGCTATAGAAATATATATAAGTAAATAGTCTGTGTGGTATTGTTTCACTATCAAATTTTGTTGATTTTATGTTGAAATTTGTTTACGATTAGCTATTAGGAGAATAGGTGAAGTTCTAAGATTTATCTTTTATTATTCCTCATGAATATTTTATCAAGTCTAAGTTAAGATGTCTAATGAAATTTTCTACGGATACAGAAAATAAAAGATTTTCGAGGAAAAGTTTCTTCTAAAGCATATAGGTTACCTAGCTAGGAGTATCTTTAAAAGGCTTTACTTTTTTGGTGTTTAAACAGTTAAATATGAAAAGTGTAATGTTATCTAACAAAAAATAAATGAAACTCTATACACAGAAGAATTTAAGTACATAATATATATATATATGTATGTATATATTTTTGTAATTTGCCAACATTTCATAAAGAAACGGGAAAGTTTTCTTTTCAGCTCCCAATTTTATCTCTGATTTAAAAGTTTCCACCCATCAGCAGGCGGACGAAAATTAGATACCAAAATGGTGTGGTACACACCACCAGACACTGGGCTTCTTTTAATTGATTTTTTGTTATATGTATGGGTTTAAATAGATGTACTTCAAGAAAAACTCAAAAAGATAGAATTTGTAGGTATACCTTTCTTCTCCGAAAATAATATTAATATCATTATCTATGTAAAATGATAAAAACATGATACATATGTACCTATATAATGTGTATATGACCATTTGGAATGATGAGTAGTTTATAAGTTCTATTAAAGTTGAATTATTATTATCAGAGAAGTCTTTCGCTTTGCAACTGATTATTTATAAGAATGGTCGAACGCATAAGATCTCTATGCTAAGAGTAGATTTAGTTCTCTTTTGACGAATCTTAAGTATCTAATCACTCAAATGCACGCCTTACGCTCGAATGAACAAAATACGTAAAGGGCAAAAGTTGCTATCTATCATCGCTTTCGATTTGCAAGTCGATGAATGTGATTATATTCAAAGTTGAACAAAGGAGTACTTTTGACGCATCATGGCATACGAAATATTTATATGTAACTACGTCGAAAACCACTAACCGAGCGACCTACAGTTTCTGAAGGTATATTATTTATGCTTATAGAGAAAACATTATATGTATTTTATATACATATCTACATTTATCTGCGACTATAGATTCAATCAATTCACAGGACTGCTTTGAGACAGAATAGACAGGCAAGAAAATCGTGATCATGGGTATCATACTATCATCCCTTTCACAAAAATAAGCCCCCTCAGCTTTCTCTGTAAATCTCTCTTTATGTGAGTAAGGAAGCGCGAAGATTAGATGATTGCGTCAATATGCTACTCGTATATCCAAATTAAATTATCTTCCAGCAGGATAAATTTCCTCCCTTTGTTTGGTGAGTATACACATCATGGATTGCAGGGATTTTGAAACTGATTTTAACCACCTCTTTTGGCATCACAACTGCACTACCGCATCATCTATGCCCTAATCTAATTCGGTGCATTTTTTTTTTTTATTATTTTAGAAACATCTTCTTTCACCCTCAACTTGATTTAAAATAAACATTTTTGACCCCCGGCAGCTATTGAAATTCGGAACATACGCCTCATTAACATATGGTTAAGAAGATGTACTTATGAATAAAAACTAGAAAACTTGGTAAGTAGCTTAAATCATTATTTTTAGATTTTTAAACTAAAAGATATATTGATTCAAGTTTACTGCATGTTTATGTTTAAGGTAGGTACATATGCCTTCTCGCATCTACAAGCTTATATGCACTTAGAAAAATATGATACGTACTGTAGAGTGTCGTCATAAAAGATGCTCCAAGGAGTGCGTTTCATACGACAAGTGATGGTTCTTTGAAAGCTGTCCTCCAACCCTGCACAAAGAATTTTAAAAATTTAATTCACAGAGTAAGCATAAGTATCCGACAAAGTGCTTGTAGCCCCTCTCGAAGCTCTTTTGACATCTATTGTCTGAAAAGTGGGTGAGAAGTTTCGATTTATAAAGTATACACTTAATACCTATATGAAGAAGTTTGGAATTACATACAAAATTTCTATACTGTATACGTTGTCTTTCAAACACATCTATAGCTATGTGTAGTTTTCAAGTAGCACTAGAGCCGCCTATTCTAAAACACTTGTCACAGACTTTAAGTGGCAAGCGCGGAACAAAAAAAATCAAGATTTAAGACAGTGACGATGTGCAGCTAATTTATATTTTTACATTCAAGAGAACGAGTATGTAGCTTCCTCTATAAAAAAAATAACCCTTTTAAAATATCCTTTAAATCTATGACATGGTATGGTCATATTCAATGTTCATTTGTAAAACCCCACTGACACCACCTCCTGTCTTTGGATACAGTAAGTGACACTCGAAAATTATTGGGTGGTCGGTTTTAATCCTTTTATCAAGCTTCGTACAACGCTTGGCAGGAAACGTATACCTATATCCATATGGTGTAGGTATATCTATAGTACATAAACCTACCTACATTTATTTTTTCCCCGCTCCGTTTTCTATATATTCGTTGCTGTACCAATTCCAATTGTAGAAATAAAAAAAAGGGAATACGGCAAATACGATGGGGCTTCAATCAATTTAGAACAAAATGGTGGCTACTATATTCATAATTCGCCAAAGGGAGGAAGATTGAAAAATGACTGCAAATTCTCAGATTTGATAAAAAAATTACGCTGTGACAACAGAGGCAGTTCCCACTAAGAAGATTATTTTGATTGAATTTTTTTAATTCCACCATCCAAAATGTATCGTTGTTAATCTAAGAAAATGAAACTAACCTACTCGGTATCTTTAAGAGCAAATTAAAAGACGCTAATTCCAAACTATAACACTTTAAAATAGGTATACCTACAACGCATTTGGAATGCTACTGTAGTATATGGCTTTAAATGTATATGTATGTATCTATATGTTTGTGGTAGCAATGCTGTGTTGGTAAATTGCGATAATGTAGGTATAGATAGCGCTTCTGTGTGAAGTGAAACTCAGTGAAGTGGCAAACTTTTCTCGATTATTAATAGCACAAAATCTGTCACCGTAAAGATATGGCATCAATTAATTGAAATTTTCATCCCTTATATAGTCTTTATATGAAAATGTGGCATTGGGTGGGTCATTAATTCATTTATTGTGTTACACCCCATCCTATGAAAATTTGATTTCTTAAAAACAACTCCCACTAATCTACCCTATATGTACTTTGAAAGTCGAAGTCACCGTCGCGTCGTCGTGGTTCACGATTGCATCGGAAATGAAGTGTTCAGCAACGTCGACGTCTGCTGAAAAGTGGATATTTTAGAACACCTATTGAACGGCCACAATTATCCTTGACATGCGGTGATGTCGATGACGTTGATTTGGATGCGTGGCCGTAGCAACAACAAGAGCAATCTGAATGGAATTTTGAGTCCTCGTTTCATTATGTTGAACAAGCAGCACGTGCCGCGACCGAGTTCATATACTTTTAATTTTTTTCTGGTCAAATTTAATATACTTAAACAGAAATACATACACATATATGTATATGTGCATATATATGTAGATACAAACAAACTGCCATGTTCCATAATTTGAAGGAATGAAAACCTATTTTCGTAAACATTTATTGTTTGTTTATATTAAAAGCAAAATAAGTAAGTAGTAGATAATATGTATTTGTTTTTCCACCCGGTGCCTTGATTCAACTATATAGACTTCCGATTTTGGGATTTTCAATTTCTTAGTTTTTCACATGTAGGTATTCCATTACCTAATAAATAATAAGGAACTGTTTTTCCGATATAATAGGAAGCTTTAATAAAAAGATCTCACTATGTTGCTTACTTAAATATTTTAATAAATACAATCTACCTTATATACACGAGCATCGTTCTTCCCTCCACCATCTTTTTATGAGATGATTGATAGCTTGGTAGGAAAATGTCTTGTGGAGAAATTAAAATTTATATCTGTCAGCATAAGGGTTATTTTGCAGGACTTTATGGGGTTCAAAGCAAGAAGGATGGGATTTAATACCACAATGACTGACAATTTTTATATAATATTGCGGAGCTGTAATTCATTAGAAGTAAGGAAAATTTGAAAAAAAATAGGATATCATTGTATGTAAATATATACAACATTTGTATATTATGTGATTAATCAAACACTTCTTGTATAATCAATGTTAATGTTGACGTGAAAAATATGCATTTAGATATAATCTTTTGAAAGCTTTACAGAATTTTTGGTTAAGAGAATTATAAAATTGAAAAAATGTCAAAAGATGTTTTTGTATTCCACAGTACTTATTGCTCATTGACGGGTTGCCAAAAACTTTCTTTCTTTATTATTGTATCTACAAATGTACTTGTTTTCAGTTTTTAAGAACTAACTTAGATATGAAATTTATAATATATGAATCTTTTTGGTGATACATTTGTTTACGTTTGTTGGTCTTTGTTTGTGCGACTACTTGCTCATCAGAAAGAACCCAAACAGTTTAATAGTTTAGCTTGAATTTTGATTCAAGACACGAAATTCGAATTTGCTAGAACGGGTAGCTCCCATAAAAATATTTTGGTGTTTTGTTTAAAATATTCTCGAAAAAAATATTCTCAAAGGTCACTTATACGGTGCTGGTAAAATGGAAAATAAATTCTGTTCCTAAAGCTAAGTAACACTTAAACTAAGCTGATTCAAAAATAAAAACCCTATATATATAATTTTTCCGAACTTTTCTCCTAATTTACCTGGACTATAACTTTTTAAGTCTGCATGGTTAACGAATGACTGTAGACTTTTAAACTTATAGTTTTCTTGATCAGAACCTTAGCACGTTGAGTTTTTCTAACAATTTAACAGTTATATTTATTAAGTTTGTGTACAAGCGGATATCTTGAGTATCGTTTTGAGTTCTAATTTTATTATAAATATTTAGTACTCTTGTTATTAATATTTAGTCGAATAGAAAAATCAAAATTGTTTCGAGTATTTGTGTTTTTGTGAGAATTGAAAATTACAGAAAATTTTTTTCTCTTTTTACCTACCTACATTGAGCTCATAATTTTTGATTTAAAAAAAAATAGATTTTCTTGTTCCTCAGAGTCTAAAAAACCCAATTTGGCCCCCAGTACTTCATCAAAAATAGAACTTACACTTCCTAGCTTATACTTGAATAAAGGAAAAGAAAGCTATAGCCAGTAGCTGAAGTTTGAAGCCAATTATAAACATTGTAAATATATCTAAATATTGTACTCGCTCTTAGTTTCATGATAGTAAACATTGATTTTCAACTGCACTTTTTTAGGCGTTCTATTTTAAATTTAAACGAATAAAGTTTGAACTGCAAAACCAAACAGATTGATGGATCGATTCCAGAAGGGTAAACCTAGGAAAGACAAAGAAACACACAGCTTCATCAGATAAATTTTTTTCCAATGGAACATCGCATCCATGCTCAGATCTCAGTTCGTTATCCAGCAATTTTGTCGTATATGCTGATGATTTTTCAGCATTTGCACCCTATTTTCAATGTCTGTGTTTGCTGAACTTCACTGCCTTCGTCGTCATCCATGCAAGTGTTTCATAAGCCCCACAACATTTACATGAAATGGGCAACAAAAAAATCGACATTAATTACTACTTTGCAGTTTGCTTTGTTAGTCCCAAAAGGAAGACAATGAAAGTAGCAAAGCGTTATAGACAAGTTGTGATAATCTCGGTGCTTACAATTGTCACTCTGTGCGAAAATCCGTTTTGAACTTAATTCGCGTTTCTGCACCATCGCCAAAGGATTAATTGAATCACTCGAAATTAAAGCGTACCTACTAGCGTAAGAAAGAAAAGAGCCACTTTTTAATTGGGACTTATAATAGGCGCGTGTCTCGTCGTAAAAAATGTTGCACCAAAAAATAAAAATACACTTTTCCCTTTTTTGTGATTTTAATCGTTTGACTCGGGTTTTCTGTTTAAAGGCGATAAGTAGAAAAGTTTACATTTATAGAAAACAAAAGCAACATACGAACCTGCCAGTTTTAACTAAAAACTGGTGTAAAACGAATGAGAACTCAGAATTGGTCTGGGAATGCACATGATGAAGTTCGTGTAGGTATATGGTGAATTTTTTCCTGTTGTTTTTATTTCTGGTAAGAAGAACTGCGCAATTTGTGTGAAAAACAAGCACTTGATCCTCTTGGCAAAAATTCTCTTCTGCATGAGAAAATGTCAGGTAAATGTCTTTGTTTTTTCAAACAACAATATTTTGTTTGGAAATGCTTGTTCTGCGCCCATATATTTTTCTGTTAAAGAAGTGGTACCTAGGGCTAGGCAATCAGCTTAAGATATCACTTGTAGGTAAAGTTATCATCGAGTGTTAAAATATTCAAGTGTGTTACAAGTTTTCATTTAGATAAGATAAACAAATAAGCAAGGTTCTTTTGATTTCTGGGAAAAAAGCAAACTAGCATGAACAGAACACGTTTTAATTACTCGTCTTAATCCTTTTGAAGATAATAATGCGGCAAACAACACTGCATAATGAATCACGGGGAAAAAGGATATTTTGATGAAGCCAACGCGACGTGCAACGTGTGCAACAAAACTCCTCTACACCTCGTAATGACTCACAAAGATCCTTTGAAACACAAAAAGTTTTCATATCTTTTAGGAAAATTATGTTTTTGTTAGAGTTCTTCCTTGCGTTATTGTCATAATATGAGTGACGTGTTAATGAGGACCAGGCCTTGTGTATATTTAGATTCGCTTGGGTGTTGCATATTTTGTTTTGAAAATATTCTTAATATGACAATAGACAATAACAAAGTTATGCTAGGTTTCTCCTTTCTAAGCATTTCTACAGCATTGCTTAGAGCATTTTTAAATTTGTATACAATTATTGTTCTTCCCTGCCTAAGCACTAAAAATAAGGTAGGCTTAAGGAATATGAATTGAGAGCAAAAGTGAATAACAGATGCAAGGGGATTAAGGGAATATCGTTTATGATACTTAATGTATAATGAGATGAATATGTTAAATACCTCAGGGTCCGTGTAATGAATGAAGTGTTATCAAATTAAAATAACATTCCTTAATTTAATTTCATAAAAGTCAATGTTAAAAATACATTTATTTTATATTGTTTATGACAAATTTGAAATTTGTGTAGTTACATCTGTGACGTTTTATGTTTGTTAACACCCTTCTTCAGATCTATAAAAGTTATAGACTACTTAGCGTAAGTTTACTGACAACAGGAGTCAAAACTATATCCAATAAACAAATACCTACACAGATATAATAAAAGTGCAGAAAAATTAAACATAATTTCAAAACGGGAAATCGAAATGAAATTACCAACCGTAATTGGTATTGGGCGTGGAAACAACACCCTCTTCTTAACAGAACACCCTTGTACAAACATGATTCAGATGTGCGATTTATTACAAACCAAATTTGAACAAACGTCATGGTTTATTTGACATGCAAACAATATGTAATCACAAGACTTTTGTGTAAGGTCCTGAGAATAAATATTTTGGGAATAGGATTACATTATTATTGTACCTACGTGTATTTAACCATAAAAAGGTAAATTACTGTCGACCTTATTATATAGGTACAGGTACATATATAAATAATTATTTATTTGTATTAGGTATATAGCGCTGAAAAATAGTACATAATCAATGACGACAAATAAATAAAAGTCAATCTCCATGACTTCTCTTTTCATATAATCGTATACCAGTAGCTATAGGTATAAATGAAAAGACGGATTAAAACACTACTGTACAATAAAGTCTTTAATCAAAGTAAGATTATCCGCGTTTTTAAGCACACGCCCACCCTATAAAAGACAATACATAGATTGCACTTTATTAAAATTGCTTCTCCTTCGTATTATGGCTTTAGTAGCACAGATCTACCTACCTAGTATTTGATTATTACTATATTCTTTTGTGCCCATATGTTAGACCTTCTGCGATTCTCCCCTTGTGTTGAAAACAGTGCAATACTGAAATGATTTGGTTCAACGGGCTTCAAGAAATACAATCCTCTTTTATCTTAAGCCATAATATTAAATAATTGTACCTTGCATTCGCAAATCCTGATATGGTACAGGCAATATTACGATACTCGGTACAACTGAATGAATTTCTGGTTGGTTTTAGGAAGGATTATGGACTCCTGTGGCGAACTTCAGAAAACGAATATATTTCTTTGGCCGTCTTTTAGAGTACGTATATGTACATATGTATATTATAGGACTCAGCTTTGTTTGCGCTTAGAAATGAGAAACCTGGTAGAAAAATTAATAAAGTATTTTTAATGCTATCTGATTTAAAGTTATATCTTATTCAATAAACTATTAGTTAACCTTTTCACACTTGAACAGAAATTCAATATTTTTAAAAATGTGTTTTGAGCATGAAATTGTGTAGCAGTAGGTATTATTTTTTCGAAGTCTGAGTGGAAATGGGTTATTGCTTTACAACGCAACTATTCAAATTGATGGTCAATGCACGTCATCTCCCCAGATAAAATGACAGTGTAATTTAATGATTGATGAAGTATTTTTTTTACGTTCACATTCCTTTGTATGTTGATGTTTTCTCCAGACTCCTTGCCGCCATATTCTCCAACTCAACGCATAAACGTAGAATTAGGTGTTCTTATGTCCCGGTGTAGGTGTGAAAAAATTGATCTCTGACTTTTTTGGAATGTTGAAAGTAATAAATTATATCTTTTACTTTCCGTAGGTATTACGGCACATTTAATATAAGATCGGGTATACAAAATCTTCGCTTACCCATTTTTTTTTTGCTAACAAAAGGATACAGGTGGGAATGAGATCTTCCATGTTCAACAGTAATCAATCAGTATATTGTCTCATTGGATTGTTCTTGGAAAAAAAAATAAAAAATACTTTCCGAACAAAAAATACATAAATGTACCTATGGCAAAATAATTTTAGATAAAGAAATAGAACTTTATATCAGATATTATTTAAGTACATATCATTTTTTCTGTTTTCTAAATATGGTTTTTAATGTGAACAGTTTCCGGAATCACAAAAAAAATAATTATTTTGGTTGTTTGTTATACTTTTTTATTTCTCTGGATTGCTAAGAAAATGAGAGTGCAAAATTTAATTTTAATTTGATTCGAACATTAATCAGTTAAAAATAAATTTACATGACTACGACTCCGTTTCTATTGCACTGCTAAAATAAAAGCTTATATAGTAAGTAGAAAATGGCCAGTCTTTTATTTGAATACATGCGTATAGCCTATACACCTACTCACGGTAAATTAAATCGAATGTAATTATAGTTACCAACGTTGGGCTTATAACCCGTCGTCCGTTTCCGTCGTTGTCATCGTCAGTAAAAAATTATCAGTGTCATCATCGTTTAATATAACGAATTCCATGGATTATCCTCACTGATCCCATTCTGTCAAATATCCATCACATATTTCGGAGCAATATTCACATAAACACGTTTGTGTTTTCTACCGCTGGCTTATCGCAAAAATCCCTTGGGATTATTTTATCCGAAAAATATTCGCTATTCATGTTAAAAATATTAAACATTCCCAAGTTCCACATCGTTCGTGTGAAATGGCAACCAAAATGAATTCCAATCAGAAGACAGGAAAGCATCGAAGGGGATTGTGGGATTTAGATAGAAGAATATTTTCGTTCGCATGGAAACACAATAACGCTGCGTAACACTCGAAAGAAGATAAAATATTTTGGTATGTAAAAATTATGCTCAATTTCAAATAAAAAAATCTAAAAAATAACTGTGGGCTAATTACTGGTTGGATCGGAAAGACGTTTGTACAAAATGTATTAGCCCATGCATTAAAAAAAATATTAGGTACCTACACTTTCCATACCCATGTCTGCCTCTTTCGTTAGGTTTAAAAGTAATTAGGTTTTAAATTAATTAATAGTAATGAAGAAGAGTTACAGTAAAGACGTGAAAAAAACGAACCTATATTTGTATATAGTCGGATATATATATATTTAGCCGTAGATACTTTTATTTTTGTATAACCTCAGCTGTACTCTAATCAATTATTCAAATTGGAAGATCTTGATGTTCTATAATAAGTAGGTAATGTTCTATATAAATTAAATTTTTTAAATTAAAAAAGTTGTAGAATAAAGCTACTAGTTAATAATTTTTAACAGCTTAGAATAGTTATTTGACAAAATTTAAAAATGCAATTACAATGCAGTTGGTCATTAAGACCAATTCATTGTTTCAAATAATTAGCAGTAGAACAGGTATAAAAACAATCACAAATAAAATGTTACATTATCATATATATGTCTATAGGTATGTTCTATTTGCTATTATAAGCAAAGCCGTGAGGCAAACGGGAGCACCCACCCCTCGGAGCGCTACGCGAAAACTTCTTATGTTAGAATTAGGAAATGAAAGATGCGGGAAATTTGGAAAAAATTGTAATTCGAATTAAAAAAAATATTCTATATATTTTTTTAAGAAAAAATCCATTTTTCTTTAATTGGCTTTATTTTGCGTCACGAAGAAAACACTAAGAAGAAATTCAAACAATATTTCTCAGCTGCTATAACTTTTTGCTGCATTTCACAACTGAAAAAAAAAATTATTTCGAAATACTTATTTCTCGCTCTTTTCCAAAGTAGCTACAAGGTTGTAAACTTAATATCTATATAGAAAACATATTCCAAACCCTAACAGGTATACCATCACAAAAATTATATTTTTGTAAATATAATTTTTGTTAATCGCTAAAAACCAGATGTTTAAATTTCTTCTAGTTTTTTTTTAAATTATTGTTTTCTATTTTAGGTAGATTTTTTAGAAAATTGGGGTGGTGGAAATAGACCCCTCCCATATGATTTTCCTAGCCGTTTTTGTTTGTATCTTATGTCAAACACCCTGTATATGTTTTTGAAAACCCAAAATAGTTTTGAATTTTGAAACCATGCGTCCAATATTTATCATTCTTAAGTAGCCATAATTGCAAATATTAATTGTTAATTTTGGGGCGTTTACAAAGTAAAATCAGTGATTATTGGATGTTTTTCCCGTTTAAAAATCAAGCCCTGTATACCTACATATATACCTATTTTTTGTTTTACATAATTTGTCTTAAATGTTCGCTGTTTGGAAAAAATCGTAGATCTAGGGCTGGGTATGAGTTCAATAATAAAGATATCCACAAAATCATGAGAGATTTAAATTTAGTTTGATTTCTCATAGAAACATCTTACATATAAGTAAATCTACAACAAATATATAAATATGGTAAGCAATGAATTGCTGACCCATTATCAGATTTAAATAAAAAATTTAAAATGTTTTTGTTTAAAGTTATTTACCCTCTCCAGAATATCTTTTATTGTCTTTAATGTACCTTCAAAAAATGCACATAATTTTGCTAACATTTTATCCCTTAAAGAATTCATACACATTTGTACATATATGTACCTGCCATTGTCTGTTGCTAAACCCACCACGCGGCGCGGCGTTAAAATGTAGGTACCTACTCGTACTAGAAACTTTGAGAAATAGCTTTCACAACAATCATTATTGTAAGTACCAGTTCTATTTCATATACATTACTTAAGATTAAAGCTATCCATTAGTGCAATGATGCGCCAGATTTTCACATCATATTTTATGCTCATAAAATTCAATATACACTTCATACATGTAAATCGGCAAGCTCTGAATGGAACACAATTTCGCTAATTGGCCATTTTTTTGCTCTGGCACAATCACAATTCCCAGTATGCACTTAAAGGCATCAACAGCCATTAAAATCTCGAATGGTGTACGGGAAGAAAATTGGCCAACTCCTAAAGAAATGAAATCCTTAATGGATATAAACCTGGCGCGAAAGAGTATCGTTAGTCCGTTTGCACTTGAGCACAGCCTGCTAGTTTTTCTGTGATTGATTTCCGTCTGCAATGTTGGATAACGCGCAAAAACCTTCATATATGCATATTTCACTGATTCAGAGATTCTGAGTCCCCCTTGCAAAAAAATGTATTGTTGCTGCTCGTCGGAAAAGATAATTTACCGTAATGGAGCTGCAAATAAAGGGGTTTGCATTAAGCTAAGTTACTTGTTGTTGTACATTAGGTACATTATGTTTTTTTAAATTGTATTTTTTGTTAAAATGTTTTATGTTTGTTTAACGAGTACAAATGTGTACAATTTGGGTGTGATGAAAATATTATTTGTAAGTGCTAAACATTTTTTAGACAAAAATAAAATTTCAAAAATAATGTATTCAAGTAGCTATCTACCTATAATGTAAGAATTTTAAGAAAATAGTAAAGTACACCCATTGCTTTGTGTAGAAATGAACACAACTTAATTTTTATAATTGTTGATTCGATTTTATTTTTTTTTTTAGACATTTTCGATCTGTCGAAATTAATCTTTGAAAATATACATAAGATTCGAGAATGTTAATTTTCAAAAAGAAATAAAAAGTAATGGCTGGATAAATTTTTTTTTCGAATATTTTGTTTATAAATGAAACTAACGGGTGATTTTTTAGCTGGTTTGGTTTTGGCAACACTGGTTTTGACAGCTGACGTGTGTTTAGTACCTTGTGTCACTGTCAAACAGCTTCAGTTTGGTTTGCAATTTAACCATGGATCGTCTTACAAATGAACAACGCTTGCAAATTATTGAATTTTACTATCAAAATTCGTGCTCGGTTCGAAATGTTCATCGCGCGCTGCTTCCATTCAGCGATGAGGCTCATTTTTGGTTGAATGGGTACGTAAATAAGCAAAATTGCCGCATTTGGAGTGAAGATCAGCCAGAAGCATTGCAACAGCTACCAATGCATCCCGAAAAAGCCACTGTTTGGTGCGGTTTATGGGCCGGCGGCATTATTGGGCCATATTTCTTCAAAGATGATGCGAATCGCAGCGTTACTGTCAATGGTGAACGCTACCGAGCGATGATAACAAACTTTTTTTTGCCCGAAATGGAAGTTCTTGACTTGCATGATATGTGGTTTCAACAAGACGGTGCCACATGCCACACAGCACTCGAAACAATGGCGCAATTGCGAGGCGAGTTTGGTGAACAGTTAATTTCACGTTTCGGGCCGGTCAATTGGCCGCCTAGATCGTGCGATTTGACACCATTAGATTATTTTTTGTGGGGGTATGTCAAGGCTAATGTCTATAGGGACAAGCCCGCTTCGATTGACGCACTGGAAGCCAACATCCATGCATTCATTCGTGAGATACCGGCCGATATGTGTGAAAGAGTATGCCAAAATTGGACTCAGCGGATGGGCTACCTGAGACGCAGCCGCGGTCAACATTTGCATGAAATTATCTTTAAACATTAAATTGCAAGGTTCAAACTATCGATTCAAATAAATATTTCATTCATTTTTTCGAATTTTTTGTGTTTTTTTTTTTTTTTAAAGTTCTAAACCTCTTAAAAAATCACCCATTATAATAGGAAAAACAATTATGTATCCAACGGCTGTCGGATAGTTTTTTTTTTTTTTTTTTGACAGCAAAATCAAAAACTGCATAGATGCCAAATGAAATATTTAATTCTTGGAATGAAATTTTATCCTGTTTTATGAGTTAATTCAGTGCTGAAAAACTGGGTTCTAGAATGTTAAATTTATTTGCTGAAAAGAATAAATGATCATGTTCAATGCCAAAAAACTCTGCCCATAAACCGACATTATAAATTTTGATTAAATTCTTTTTGATCAGTTTTTACTAACCCTATAAACTTTAATTCTTGAATTTTCATTTGAGTGCGATTAAGATTGTTGAAAATGTTTTATAGAATATCATACAACGTCTGACTTTTTAAGGCATCTCACTAACTTTTTGAAAATGTTTTTCTGGTACCGATTCTTACTGCTTAGAAGTTAAGTGAAAGTAGAATATCTCATATAACCAATATTTATACTTAAAGGATGAAATATTTAAACTGCTCTGAGTAAACGCCAAAATAAGAAATAGAAATTTGCAAAATTCTAAATTGTTCTCATAAATTTATAGGAGCAACATTTTTTTCTTTACATACAGAAATGATATATGATGGTGCGAAAACTTTGCAGTCTACACTGCGCTTTTTGTAATCACACGAAATCTGCTTCAATTAAGTATATACGGTTAAAACCTTTTCAATTTTATTAAAAATTAAAACCCAAAACTCCGCTGGTCATTTTTGAAGTGAATTTACTTTTTATCAGAAGGCTTCCACACGAATATTTAATGCTTTAGATAAAGTTGGGTGTCATTGTATACAAAACTTTATGGTTTTTGTACAAAGTATAATCTTGACAGCAAAAATATTCTAAGAAAAAGGTCCGCGAAAAACTTGGAAAAATTGTGAGTTGGAAAGAAAAAAAAAAATCATTTATATACATCCCTTTTATAAGGAATAAAAGCAAACTGAACTGAACGAGCAAGAAAAAAAAAATCTTCGACGCCAAATGCAAAGAGGGGAAATATCGAAAACTTTCGAACGAGTATAAAGGCGAAACTTATAACGAGAAAACTTTCCCACTCGGTGTACACGCGATAAAGGAAACATAGAAAAGCAAAAGAATCCGAAAGAGCTAAAAATTATTCACGCACGAATGGTGTCATCTAATTATGAATACCTACAATCAGAATAAATGATGGGAAAAAAAATGATTCCATCAGTTTCAAGCACTGCATCTAACTTACACTCTTCATATACAAAATAAATATTTATATGTGAAAATATATGTTTTTAGAAATGTAAAAACAACAAATATCGGGGTAAAACATTATAGCAATGTACCTATTTAACCTGTTGGTTGTATACACATAAATCAATATTGAATTTTAAAATCATTTAAAATAATTTTGAGCTTTAAACAAAGCATCATCTCGTTAGAAATATCGTTGCAGTTGAGTATTCGGCAGCCGAACATTCGGCCAACGATGTGTATCGAAGTAAGAGACTATTTTCAGAAGCTGGAATTGTTTACGAAGATAGACGTAATCGTTTGCTACCAACAAATACCGAAAAAGTAGTTTTTATTCACCACAACTTACCATTAGTAGATTTTAAATACTAAAATACAAATTTTTGAATAAAAGAAAACATTTATTGTAAGATAATAAGCCTATTTTAATCTCCGAATGTTGTGAACTATTCGGCCGAATACCGAATATCAAAAATATAGGTTGAATAGGCCGAATGCCGAATAGTGGCTGAATATTCGCGGCATCTCTAATTGAAAGATCTTCTAAGTGTGTTTTAGGGCTGGAAGCATACCTAAAGATAAATCGAAAAAAAAAAAAAATATATTTAATTAAAATTTTGCTTCATCGAAAAGAACAGCATTAATCGGAAAGTCTACTTTGGTATAGTCATTTAAAGGTTTTTGCAAAATAGTTTCTATAAGAAACTCGGTTTTCAAAATCTAAAGGAATTTTAAATGGTGCAACGCTTTTTTAAATTAAAAAACTGCATAGACCAACATATGCCATAAATGTCGCTTAGCCTGAATTAAAAACCTAGATGCAACCTTATAATGAATTCAAATCTTCTTACCAGCTTGCCCAAATCTCCACGAAGAAGTTTGCAGTTCTGAATTCGAACGAACCATTTTATTTGAAAATTGCTGGTTTATAAAGCGTGTATCCAGATATAATATCTTTTGTGATGACATACCTTTATGCTAGAACCAATAATAATTTAATGTCGGTTTTTCAAAAACGTATAACCTATCATATTGAACGAATGCCAAACCAACCACAAAAAGCACCATTAAAGCACTGATTTTCACCCTTGATTTGTAATCAATAATCATCATCATCACCATTAAGGGCATTGGTTGCATTATATAGCTCGCATATCGTAGTCAATGAAGCTCGTAATAATTTCCTTATAAATAACTTTCCAATAAAATAAATCATTTTGATTATTGCAGTATTTGTTTTGTTTGCATTGGGGCAGAGCATTCACATTCCAATTGGCAAATTATAAGGTCTTCTCGATACGGAAGAGAGCTTCCGGAGAGGAACTGACTCATTAAAGAAAATTATTGAATTCCACCCCTTGAATTCGGCGAAAATAGAGATTCTTTTGCTAATAATTTTATGTATAACATTTTTATGGTATACAATCATAAAAAAAAGCCACAGTTCCGAAGCTTTGAATGTCTAGCTGTTAAACTACCAATTTCCAGTCAACATTCTAATGAAAGTCATTACTTGCAGCTTGTTTAGCTTTCAATTTTGAACATTTTTGTTGTCTCGTGTTCGACTCTCTGCAGTTAGTGCCTGCAAAGATAGAGAGCAGCAAAGTTTCCAAACAACGGTTTCCTTATTTGTTGACCTGAGTGATTTTTGGAAATTTTGCTTCGGTCTATCTTTAAGTTGCCAAAAAATGGCATAATGTCTTGCTCAGACAGCCAACAGGTATCCTGTCCATGGAATTTATGTCTGTAAGGAACCTTATGGGGACTTTATGTCTCGTCATTTATTTTTAAATAGAATTTGTGTCAACGAATGTATAATAATCAAAATTCTTACTATACCTAAGTAGTTTTTATTCATTATCAATATGATTTTCAGTTCGTTTTTAATCAAAACATACCTAATACAAACAAAAATACCATCTTACCTGCATAAATGTATTTTTATGGGCGTCAAGAAAAGTAATGATAAATACATACCTATACTTGTGTATACATAAATATATAGATACTTAATTATTTCCAAAGATTGCATTTTCAATTTCTAATATGCTCTTTTTATAGTGGACAAAAAAGTGATGCTCCCAGAAGACACATTTCCAATTTATTTTTCAATGTGCTATAAGAGGATTACAACTAAATTAAAAAAAAGAAGAAAATATAGGAAGATCCCCTTATACGTATGTCTATATTCGATATGACATTTGTTCACTCACTCCTGTTATAGGTTTATTATATACAGCGTCCTGTAATGATAGATATAGCTTTTTAACTTGGCTTGCAAGTATAGGCCTCTGACAGCGTTTCTTTCTCTTTTATAAGTATGAAGCCATATCCAAGTCCCAGTAAAAGTATACCTTATGTGGTGTCCTTTGAAGTTGCTCAATCTCCAAGGATATAAAATAATGACAAATTTTGGAGAGTAAATGTAATAAGCAAAACTGTGAAATGAGAAATGAGCGTCTACCACAAAGAAAACCAATCAGAATTGATAAGGCTTCTTAGGTAAGACCCTTTATGTTTTTTTCTGATGTTTTTGAACTACAGAAATATAAAAATTGAACGATGCGATTTTCACTTCTAATTTTGTTTAATTCTCTTTAAAACTCTTGTATTTTAGTGCTCCATGCTAGCGTTGTTTTTGTGCTCAAAAGCGTCAGGTGGTAAAAAACTACAACCACCATTATCTCAGATCCCAAAACTGATAAGAAACTTAAATATACAATATATTGTACAGATTTTAAAGAACGTAGCTGAAACTGAAAACAGTTGTCAAGTGTTGCACGAATTTTTGCTTTTCGTGGGCCTTTGCCTTTGGCAAAAAAACATTGTACCTACTCTTAAATTTTATCAGACAAATCTGGTTTGTAAACAATGTAAGTTCTCAAATACACTCAAGCATTTGATTTCTCGTAACAAAAGTCCTCATTAATACTACTTATAAGCGAGTATGGAATACACACTAGTCCTTTTTGAAGTACACCAGCAGCAGCACTTGATCAACGTAGGTACCGTTCTATGGATATTATATAGGTATATACTTGTTATTGTGGGTTCGATTTAATGTATAAGGAGTGCTGACTGGTGACTGGCGACTTTGTTACGGAGGGGAGAGAATTTCATTGGAACGACTGCGACAATGACTAAATTGAAACCTTTTCTGAGTTGTCATTGTCATTGTCAATGAAATAGTCAGAAGTACCCTTTAAGTAACCAAAGACTTAGTAAGCACAGTTGGTGAAGATTTTTTTGTTGATTACTATCGAAAACATTTTTTTAGAAAGTGCATCACATATTATACTTTTATGTTAGACTTAAGCATTCAAAATAGAACTACTATTTGAAATTTTCCTTGTTGCTTTATTTGCTCATATATTCGGTTTTCGAAAAATATTATATTTTTGACAACCGCGAGCTTGGACCGTCAATGACCGCCTTGTGTATTTTAATTTATTTTGGTAAGGTTATGACCATAATTATATTAATAATAGACACATGCTCCTTGTTTTGTTTGATTTTTCATAAATTAAGATTTTTTTATTATTCTCATCTATGTAGGTAGGTACTATTCTATGCAAACATTGAAAAAATAAACTCCTCAAAGTTTCAATAAGTTTCTTCACAATCAGATTAAGCAAAACAAATGTGTTTGTTACAATAATGTTTTAATAATATTTCATTGTTAAGAAGCAATATTTTTGATTCAAATATAGTTCGAAATCCAAAATAAATTTTTAATTTAATCGATCATATCAAATACCATGATAACCTATTTCTTTTAAGGGACTCATTTCACTTTTAATTAAATTGTCTCATCGCTCATCATCTTATAAAATACTCTTCTTAAAACTTTTTTTATTTAACGATGAAAGCTTATCGTAGAACTAACTTTAAAGAAAGCGATTTATTGTGTCAACTATTTGACTAACTATTTACATATAACTATAACTATTTATGTATAACATATTTATACTATTTATTTGACATAGTTACATATAAAATTATTTAAATTATAGACAAAATTGTTTCTTACATTTACATTTCCAATGTACCTTCAAGATTCTTGCTGAACTTTGTTTTTTGTATCATTAATACCAACATTGTTTTTTTTTTTCAATGACAAAATGTAAACGCGGTTTTTTTTATTTGATTTTCCAAAAATTCTTTCCCTTAAAAACTGAGAAGACCTGCTCTTTTGTTACATAACATTTACTATGGAAACAAAGCACTTTTACCCCACCTTCAGAGATTCACCGTGTATTTATCTTTTCTATTTAAGGAGTAGGTACAGCGTTTACGACAAATTAGATTTGCGCTTCTATGTCTTTTCTTCTATCTTTCATATAAAAAACGATTTGGACTTCACCAATTTTTAAATCTTTCAATTTATCTCGATTCCCCCCAGAAAAATTCTTTTTATTAAGGTAGAAGATACTTAACTCCTGTCGCGACCTACGTGATTAGGGAAGGAAATTGTTTTCTCGGTGTGATAACACGAAATGATGGCGGGCTAGTCTAATTCGTCGGATTACTTATGCAAAGCAGACCAAGATAAGATTTTTAAAGGTTGCCTGAGGATGACAGTGATTTGTTTACCTATACATATATGCGTCCAGTTTAAACTTAAGTTACGCTCAAACTAAACTTAAATTAAATTTTTCCAATTCGGTTTCACTTCAGTAAGGCTCATTGGACAAAATTTATAGGACAGAATTTAATGGTTGACATTGTATAGAACGTAAGCAGAGTTTAATCTTGCACTGAAAAACTGGTTTCATAGAAAATATTTATTTCTTTATTATGGTTCTATCCAAAATTATGTCACTAAATAAGTTAATCTATATGACAATCCCACCGTAGTACTAGTTATAGTAATAATAGTTCTTCTAAAAATGCTCATCAGATTACCCTTGAGGCCAATTTTGAAAACATTGGATGACTTACTTAGCTTCCTACACAATCCTATTTTGTTTTAATACTGTATCGCACTGTATTTAACTCGTAAATGTTCATAACCCCTTCAACAGGGTTATCAAACAAAAATAAAAACAGCTTTTTTATTCGGAGCATTTATCTCAAATAAATAATTAATCTATCATAGTATCACCTTAAAAATAGTAAGTGGCAATTTTATTAAAAATTAAAAATAGTAATTAGAATGTCACTTCAAAAATTGTAATTGAAAAACCAGTTTTTTCATACTTCGTGCGGAATCTCTCTATATTTTTTTCATGATAAAAACCGATACAAAATTGTAAACATTCGCATACGTTTACATCAACAAGTATTTTTATCTGGTAAAATATGAAAATCATTAAATCAAACATTACTTTATAATTTATAAGGGTTAAGAATATACCCATCTGCGGAAGGTTTTCAGATGGTACGCAATGCTGCCTACCCAAGATAGATAACATTTCCTGATCATGAAAAAAAAAATGTCAGACTGATTGAATTTATGAGATGCAATAAAATAAAAGTTTGCAATAAAATTCCTACATCCTTGAAGGCAATATATAAAAACCTTTTTATATTGTCCGGTGGCGTAATTTGAAACGTCCGCTCTCATGCCAAGGCTGACCAAACCATGTTTCTATCTTTTATTCAAGCCCTTTACCCAATATGAAATTGTAAAGAAGTGTGTCGTTTCCGTCAATGACAGAGTCGATTTATGTTTTAGTGAGCGAATATGTACTTGGATTAAAGGAGAAAAAACATACAAACAAAAAATGTATTAAACTTTTTCTTTAATCATAAAAATGTTTAAAATATAAATATGGCAATGTTTTTTTATGTATAGATAGTACAATAATTAATCAGTCATCTTTTTTTTTTTAATGGAGTCATAAGATTTTTATACTAACGGAAACAATTTTTCCAGGGCTTTTTTCCCTATTTCTATTAAATCTCTTCCTTTTTATATCTCTCCTATAAAATGATTATCGGTTTATTACATATTTATTTTAAAGGCTCTACATCCTACCCTATTTGAGAGTTTGATTGTTCTAATCGTTATTATTTATGACTTCCGTTCATGCAATTTTCATAAATCACCAGACTAGTGCAAAATATAACATGGTAGCAGGGGTCAAGTCCGCAAAGGATGTAATTTATAATTAATAGTCAGAGAATCATATGTGGCACATTTATGAGCATACATTTTCACTCAAACTATATGAAATTAGTTTAATTTGTGGTAAGGTTTATCTCCTGTTACGTACGCGTAATATACAAATTGTGTTGCTTTAAGCATGAGAGAAATACTTACATACATATTACTGTATATGTGTATACATATATAATATTTGGTATATGTAATCAATCAGCTATAATTTGTAAATTTTCTATTATTCGATTAATAAATATGAAAACCAAGTCGCGCGTATTTTCTCTTGTAATACAGAAGCATGAAAATGAAGTGTTTGTTGTTATTGTAAAGTATTAAGTTATTATTAAAAACATAATAATACATCCAAAGATACCTTAAATCTATGATGTATGAATGTAGTCAAAAAAAATATTTTTTTTTTTAATTTTTAATGAATTCGTGCCTCCATTCTGCTGAGCTCCTAATGACATCGTTGAAATCAATTTCTCCTGAAACTTTTCTCTCAATTGATAAATCGGAGAGATTGACGTTCGAAGGTAATTTAATGACAAAAATTATAATGGGTACCCATTTTTTTTTTTTTGCAAAATTGATACTTATGTCCGGTATTTTTACATTTATGTAGCAAAATACATTAAAGCCAAAATTCCTAATTCTAAATAGTATTTAAGATCGATTAATAGGTACTAATTAAGAAAATAAAAAAAAACATTTGGTATCTACATCATGTAAAAAGTTAAACTGAGTGTTATAATGTTCCTTAATTTCAGAGCCTGGTCGTATTGTATTATTTAGATATTCTGTGCATCTGACTTCATCCTATATTGAAATCCATGCTGATATAGTTTTATGTCAAATCACATTCAAACTTCTCTTCTTCTCTTCTATATTAGCCCTAAGTTTAAAATAAAATTATTGAAATTCGGGTTACAAATAATATAAACATTCTGTTAGATACTTGCTAGCCTTAGTAAATTTAAACTAAACTTTGAAAAAATTGAACACGAAGCGATTTTCCTATACCCACTCTTTAAAAAGTAAAAGGAGGGTAGGTATCTACCAAGTTAAATAAAATTATTACTTCCGCTTCATAAAAATTGCATCAGCGTGCAAAAATCATTTTTTTCCGAAACTAATATCATAAAAATAAAGTAGGTACAGGGATAATATTATTTATCAATGTTCACCCTCTGTCTTGGCTTATGTTTTATATTGTAAAAGCGAGAAGTTTTGAAGGGAGGGTGTTCATCCGTATATTAATTGGTTATTAGTTTTATGGTGTGCGAAGTTCAATCCTAAAATTGAAAACAACCAAAAAATACATATAAATCCTATGAAGCTTTAAATAATAAACAATATGATACTGATATGGATATCTATATCTAAATAAAACGTAAGTCGCAAGTTGTTGCTTGCTTTAAGCTCTCTGCGACAAAGATCTGATATTGTATAAATAAAATCACGACTGGGTCGTACGAACTTGCTCTTATGTGCGATCACACTGTTTAAAAGTATACAAACTATCTACCTACACTTTACACTGAACATTTAAAAAAAATCAATATAATTAGAAATGAATTGATTAAACAACTACTGAAACTCTTTCACACCAACGCCCAACGCAATCCGTCATCCGATTTTTTACACAAATCTCAATTTATGAGAGAAAATTTTAAAAATCGTTGAAGCGGTTTTTATTTTTAAATATGTTTTTATATTAATGTATAAAATGTTGAACACATTAAAAAAAATGGTAGCTATTTTTTAGCCATAGTTGAAAACCAAAAACAAAACTTTTTAAACTTCTTGAAATATTTTCTATACCTAAAAAAATTTGTAAAAATCAGTTGGGCCGTTTTTGAAAAAATCGAAAATCAAAAAAAAATGGTCCATGGGAGGTATCACTTATAACCATTTTTACGAATATTTTTTTTATAAAAAAAAATTACTGAATTTTTTTTAAGTTTTGGGCACGTTTTTTTAAAAAATAAATAAGATTTTCATAATTTGGTAAAAAAAAAATTGTACGGCATTTAGATAAGTACCGTTATTATTGGTCTTAAAAAAAAATTAAAAAAAAAAACGCTAGGTACCAAGTTTAAAGAAAATCGACGAAGCTGCATCCAAAAGGACAGGACAGACAGCCTGAATTGCGAGACCCACGTTTTTCGACTTCGCTATCATCTTAATGTCAAGTTTGATCAAAATCTGGAGTTCGATTTTTTTTTACGAATCCATAACTTGCCATATAGTACCTACATATTATGTATATAGTACCTACATATTATGTATATACTATATGTATGTATATCGTAAGTAAAAGTCATCAAAATATGGTTTAGTTTTGCATTAATAGCGCATTTCAAAAATACTAATTTCTGTTTGTGTGTGATGTGATGTAAAGGAAGTTACATACATTAGGTTTATTGTATGGCCTGCATCATAAATCTATTAGTTTCTGTAGACGTTATATTCGTCAACGTATGCGGGGTGACTATATTCTTCCATATATATGTATAAATATATCTGACAGCAATTACCTACATTTTTATTAGTGAGATATTATCGTAAATCTTATTGAAAATCTAATCAATTATTACATTTAATTAAATGATGCTGGCCAATTATGCAACCAATCATAGTTGTAAAAGCTAGATTTATTAAGTAAGTGTTATGTATATAAAGATCTTAAATTCATATAAACCCTTGAAAGGAGATGGCAAAAAATCCTGAGTCGATAAAAAGAACATAAGTGTTCTTTTTGGATGACTTAATTATGTAGGTATGTACTTCCAAATTATGTAAACGTTAAATCGACAAACCTTCAGGTATCAAAATGCAACCGATAAAGTGAATTTCTTATCAAAGTTTCAATCGGACTATTATTCAACAATTCGTTCTTATCAATTCTGTGTTTTTTGTCCATATACCTACATTTCTGGCCAGTTAAACCTACTTTGTTGATTTCACTCGAGCGTAACTTTTAATTCCGTGATTAAAATCTATATTGCCTTTAAAATATAAGTGATACTAGATAAAAAGTTAATAATTTAATAATTTAATAATCACAAGTTGTTTATAAAAAAAAAAATTATATTGTATTTTTACCAACAAATATAAAAATTAATGGAAAAAGCAATCTACACACCTAGATTACTTTAAGAAACGAACTATCAAGTGATTACGAAATTTAAAAACTATGAAAAAATCACGAAATCCATATCATTATCAAAATTATTGAAACAAAAATTAAACAACGTTTAGCACATACACCTCAAGGATTTGGTACAAACATATATCACATAACATCAGTCCAGAGGCCGACGCACTTGAACACCTGGTCGACCCCCTAGAGAGGAAAGCAATTTCTTTTACGACTTACACATTTGTAAAAGAAGTTTGTACCATTCAATGTCGTCGAGCCGGCTTCTTCTACAAACCTATATATGCCAGGTATATTATATAGCTAGCAAACACTCACACAAAGATAAATATGATTCCACACCACCGAAGAAGTGATTCCATCAAGTCTCTCAAAAAAAAAAATCATTATGGAGTACAACAGAAAAAAAACAAGGAGGTACTCAAGACGAAAAAGCAACAACACGTAGCCTGCAGCCCTCTTAAAATTTTCCCGGTATTCTTAACAAAGAACAAAATCACGACGAAAGAAATGTCTCCCTCAAACTCACAGCCAAAAAATACACCAGGAAAAAATCTACTACTAAATATTCCTTCAGATCTACAACGCATGCTCTAAGGACCTCATATTGTGAGCGCGTTGTAATTTTAACAATTGTTAAGGGTTGTCGCCTTGTGAGATTTTTTTTGCACTATTTTGATTTTAATTGCCTACCCCAAACGCTCAGAATGTAGCTAACAAAGCGAAAAAAATACATTCTCATAGATCCCTAATAATCCACAGGTTAATGTTGCTATGTGTTGGAATGAAGTTTACTAATACAACTTGGTGAAAGGGCGAGAGATTTTGCGCAGGTGATACAAAAGAAAAATTTGTCTCATACTCTCAAAGGGACGTAGTAGTCTATTTTGCAAGTTTACTATTCGGCTGTTTCAGTCCACAGTTCTATGAAGCTACGAATACAAGGGGCAAAAGTGGGGGTTGAGTGAGCCTGATTGGGGTTGATCTTCAATGTGTCGGTAAACATGTAATTTTAACGGTATGAGTAAACGAAGGTGAATAAGATTGCCCCAATGTTGCGTTCTAAAGTAAATGGATTTTTGTTTTGTAGCTTATGAAGGTTTTTCTTCTTTTGTTTAACTTTAGTGGCCATTTTCTTCATGATTAATTTTGGGCGTCTCTTATATCTGGCAATAGATATTGGTGTATCGTTCTTTTAAATTGAAATGAAACTGATTAGTAATTTTTAATATACATATTTGTAATAGGTACCTACATCAGATTGAATCTCTAATCGGAAAATAAACAATATTAAATTAATATGTAGTTTTCCTTTAAGACTTTTTTTTGTTGGTTAAGTGTTTTTTGAACTCACAAAAATCTTCAACTTTGTGCCCTTTTTCATATATGTACAATGTACATACATAGATAGTAAATTATTTCCATTAAACATACAACACACACTGCATAGATATATTATACACATATATAGAAAGCTTATACACTCATATCAACGACCATGAATTTAAACACATTAAAAACTCTTAAGTGGATGTTTGACCTTTTTGTTTGCAAAATAGAAGTACAAATACGTTTTAAATAAATCCGCGACTATGATTTTAGGAAAATTTTCCGTATTTCGTAGCTTCCCATTCCTACTCAACCTTTCGCATAAGCTTCGAAGATATATGACACAACAACTTAAACTGAAATAAGCAAAGCACCACACAGTCTACATGAATGTTCGGTTTTGTTGTGATTTTTGTACTTTTCCTTGGTAGGTATGTATGGTTTCGAAAGGACAACTTTTTTCTTGAGCAGGAGGATGGTCTGTCGTCGTACCGATACTTTTCACATACCAAAGTTATATAATGGGCAAACAACAACAATAAGTAGGATCTATTTACAAATTCAAATAAAACATTCACATCCCTTTTGTGGGTTTTCAACTTGTTGGAATTTTGATATTTTTATCCTCTTACGTATGTATAGGTAGGTAGGTACTGCATATAGCTAACTTTATTTTTTTAAAACAGATTTTCATGGCTTCCCAGACAAAATATGCTATCACTTATCCCGCGAATATTTATCAAATATATGTAAATTATAAGAACGAAATTTATAACAGTTATAACAGTTTATGGCGACTAAAAGTAAGTGTACATTAATGCCCTTTGCGAGAAAATCATTTTTGACAAGAAAAATTAGTTCTACAAAATTGTGTATTCTATATTTTTTCATATTCTGCGTGTTTATTGAGTAAATAGCCAATTAAAATTTCTGCGACAGTGATGCTTAAAGCAAACAAATATTTTACCATATAAAATATCAATCCTATTTTATTTAATAAATTAAGTTATGACTGGTTCAATATCCGAAATATGAAAAAAATATCATAAGCAAATGTTCAAAATTGTGAAAACCAAAATTCTTGTAAAAAAAAAATATTAAGAGTCTACTTTCTCCAGTCTCCCCTAATAAATACCTAACGAAAATATAATAAATAAATGCGCATTTTTGTCGGAACTATTTTAAGAATTTTTCTGTGCACTATCCCGAGTTATATTCTTCTCATCAAAAGCTTTACTTTTTTGTCAAAAACTTATTTTACAAAAAGTTTCTAAGATACATTTTCGTCAATCTGGACACTTACTATATCAGACCCGCCAATAGCCATGCTTCGGTCATTTTCAAAATTGTACCTCGCTTTGCTTTCAAGCAAAGAGAAAAAGTCGAAGCTGATTAGAAAAAAGCGAAGTAGACTTCAAAATTACCTTTTTTTTATATAAATCTATATTTAAAAAAAAAATGTTATTAAATTTATTAAACAAATGAAACTAAAAATACAAATTCTTTAAGTCTTCATATTTACATAATATATATTCAATAAATCAATATATTGTTTAATATACTGTTTAATAGCACTTTTGAAATTAATTTAACAACAAGAAAAACATTGAAACAAAAAATTATTTCAGACTTCATGTTTTGCTACTTTAATTATTCTTTTTTCTATAAGTCAGAATATTAAAATCAATATAAATAAATATGGGTCAATGAATAAAATAAAGTCATAACAACATAAATAAATGTATGTGTTTACATAATATTATTGTGAATTGTTTAATAACATTTTTTAAACTATTTAAAAAACAAAAAAATTCAATTATTTCTACATGTATACCTACCTACATGTAGAAATAATTGAATTTTTTTTATAATTGAATTTTTTTATGTCAATAGGTACATAATTTTGTTTAACAAAAAACAAATACCTCAGACTTCATGTTTAGGTACTTAAGTAATTATTTTTTGTTATAAAAAAAAAACATTAAAATTATTTTACTATTAGTAGGTATGTTCTTACAGAAATAAGAACACGTCATTAAAAGTAAATAAAAACATTTCAGACTTTTAAAAGTTTGATTTTGTATTTTTTGGGCTATACAATATACATTCTAGAGTAAAATCTTTGTAAAATTGAAGTAGGTTGAAAAAGAGATTTTTAAAATGAAGTAGATTTCAATATTTTGGTGATGATGCGAAGTAAGAAGTAAAAAATAAAAACCCACAAAAAAATATTTAAACGCTGTAGTTAGGTACAAAAATGGGAAATATTAGAATTTCTTGAAACAAAATATTAGTTTTCTTCTAAAGTTCAAAGTCAATTTTTAAATAATGATAACAATTAAGCGATATTTCTTCCACAAAAACACAAACAAATACTATTGAGGCCCAGAGTTAGTCTATACTGATTTTCTTCATGTTTTCATAGGTATATATTATGTATAAGTAAACCTAACCTACTTCATATTTTATTTATACAAAGAAAAACATTTTTGTAAAATTTTGAAGAACAATGCGTATTCCTTGAACTAGTTAGCCGTTTGGAAAATTCGAACAAAGAACGTTTCACAACTACTACCTACTGAAAAAGATCGCTATTTTTATGTTCACTATTTATGTTCGCTATTTATCGCAAAATACTTATTGGACATAATGAAACTGCATATTTTTAATTTGCAAATATGCAAATATGCAAATGAAATTGTCATGCGAAGAACCAAACCTTCATTATTGTTTTGAGATCTTGAGAGAAAGGTTTTTTAATTAGTTTTCGATCCTAAGTGTTTAAAAAGTGTGGGTAGGAGAAAGAAAAGTTAATTTTAATAACTTAAAGAAGAATTTGAAAGAAAAAATTATTGATTTAGAAAACTACCCCGACCCACGATTATTTTTACGCAGGAAACACCCTGTATAAGAAGAAGAAACTTTGGTAGATTCATAATTTCAAACATAACACATGGATGGAAAGAAAATTCCCAAAGGATCAAAACTCTTGCGTTGGTGAAAAACAAACGAGAACAACACAACCGGAAGAAGTCAAAATGAAATCAACAGAAAATGCTATTACATCCCCACGATGATGTTTATAGAGACGACGATGATGAGGGAATTACGTATAATTCTGTCTTGCTGCGAGGGTGTTTTGTGGTATAGCTAGAAAACCTGACAATTTATAGAAGGGGTTGAATCTTACCTATGGAATGAGAATGAAAATATAACGACACAATAAATATATTTCTCCCTAGGGGTAGAAACGGTCCTGTGGCTTTTCAGTAGCATTCCAAACTAATATGACAGACTCATTCATACACCTATGAACGATTGATTAGAATTCATAAACATATAATGTTGACAGGTTCACTTATGACTGAGCTTGTTTACACCATATTTATGCACACACCCAGGGATATATAGAGGTTCAATGAGTGGAAGGAGGTAGGCTAGTTTCTAAATTTTTAACATTAGGTACTTATATCAACGATTTTTTAAGAATAATCTGTAAAAGCACAGATCTTCTGATAATATATACAGAAAATAATAGGGTTTCATAACTTAAATTTAAAATCACATCATTAAAGTAATATTGTCGTCCAGCCTTTATGTTAAAATATTTTGGGTCATAAAAAAAGGCATCAGCCAGAATAGCTTGCTGAAGAAGATTTTTTTTAAATAAATTTTATTAGAGTTGTTGAATGAGGGGTAAAAAGTTATATCTGCCACTTGTACGAAATAAAAAAAGATCGCCTCAACTATATCTACCCCTGCGGAGCAAGGTCATTTAGTGCAGAAGCACTTTTTCATTATCTCAGATTTTATTTGCCAAAGTGACTGATGAAGGGAACTGTATAGCAGTTTAAAACACCACCCCTAACATGGAAATGGTATTGGTTTTTTTAACATTTTCATTTTTGACATAATTACTTGCAGATAGGACAGAAGAATTGTTTATCTTTATTACCCAACAATCATCTTTAAGAGTTCCATTTGAAAATATCCCAACAACAGACTAGAAACCTAAACTTTGAATCTGTTTTTTTTTTTTCAGTCATTTTTTAAGTAAATAAACTTTTCTGTAACATCTTCTTTCCTACTTTGCTGACGTTCGCATTGGAAAGCATCCCGCTGGGGTGGTAATAAACAGTAATCGGATACAAGCATTTTCTCTGAGATTTTGACATATGTTTTTTCAAACGTTAAGCCAACACATTATGACACTTATTGCCCGAAGGCCTCCTCATAAATCGCGAGTCACATATATCTACATTATTATTCAATTTTTATTGTAGTACACTTGGCTTAAGGAATTTGGCAGGCGGCAACTTCATATTAAAATCAGATAGGTACCTTTACGGGGTTGTTGAACGAATTTGTTCACCTCGGGGCAGCAAGGCAAAGTTTATTTCAAGATAAATGCCACATAACAACACATCCGAAAAAGGTTTCGTTGCTGAAGGAAACACGTGATACTTCCGGACGCACACTACACAAGTGTATTTTATCCATCGGTTTATCGACTGAATCATTATAGAGACCATCGTTTTGGGGAAATTACAAGAAGTTATCTTCGTAGGTTGCATCCTTCATACCATAAGTTGTCATTTCAGAAACTGTTTTATACAAAAAAAAAAAAACACAGTTTTAGTTTTTTGAAAACTGGCCGCATTTGTTGCAATTGTTGTCTTGCTAAATGGGCCGCCAAACATTTTGAAAAGAAATAAAGGTTGTCATTTAATCAGACTTTATTGAAAATGTCCAATCTGAATTATAACAGATTTTCCGAATTCAACTTTTGCGCAAACTGTAGACCTTAAATATTTTCAACAAAATTCGATCCACCCTTCTAAGTGCAAAGCACTTAAAGGAACCGGATGATCGGGTTTTTCCCATGAAAAATCTTCATAACTTGGTGGTTTGTGCTAGGAAACTTGGTTGTTATTTCTATCACCTTGATTACAGAATCCGATGAATGAGCTTCGTAGGCAGTCAGGCTCCATTTTGACATTATTACTATTAGGTGTGAATATAAAAGCCAGAATAAAAGTCTGATATAAGTTTCACTAATTTAGAAAACAACTTTTACTGTGGGCCGTTTATGATACTAATGCGGCACTGGATATGTTTTTCAGAAATATTATGAGAATTTTTGCCCTATATGTTGTGGGGTGGTAAAAGAGGGTTAGATTGGATTTAAAAGTTATTGTAAAGTCAACATATACAAACTAAAGCGACAAAGAAATTCTATGGCGCCATAAATGCCAAGAAGTGTCTGAAAGTATCTTATTTGATGTTTAGAAAAGTAAGAAATAAGTGATCAAATTTCCTTTTTCGTCTTGCTCTTTAAAATTACATCATGGAGGTTTTGTTTTTTTTTTACATTTTTCGATAGAGCTCAAATTTATATTATTTTTATTTTATAACTACTAGTTACAGTTAAAACTTATTTAATACAGATGTATTTAATTATTGCATGAATAAGCTTAGGTACCTACTTAAATTTATAAAAATAAGTGAAAGGCTAGAGCGTGATCCTTGCTTTATTCGACACAAGAAAATATGAATGTGTGAGATTTTATAAAATTTATACGTAATTTATTAGATATTATTAGGTTTTTCAGTACTTACATATGTATGTGATCTTTCATTGATTTAATTCTATCTACTTATTTCAATATTTTTCCTTCCCTAACGTGTCCCTTTTCTTTGCGATCGATGTATACATAGATATTATATATATATAGACATACATATATGTCAAGTTATGCGTTCGTAAAAAATCGAACTCCAGACTTTGTTCTAACTTGCCATTTCGATGATTTATTTAAATAGGTATACCTAACTATAGCCTATTTTTTCAGTTATCAGTTATCAAAAAAAAAATATTTTGGATTTTTAAAAAAGTTTGAATATAATTTTTAATTCATTCAATTAAATGCACTTTGCACGACTTGAAAAATCTTGCGTGTGTCCGAAGTATCCCCACAGATGGGCTCAAACTTGTTGGGCCATATTAACAGTATAGATTTGTTTTAATTTGGTATTTCTTTAGATATCTCTCGTAAATAGAAGCTGTTCTGCTCCTTTTCATAAAATGATGTTCTTGTCTCGACCAAATATACACTCTGCGTCCTATATTGTTTCGGCGCAACCTACAGCCATTATAATTGTTTTTCCAGATTTCCTGCATTATTATGTTTTTTTTTTTTCTTTTGTTTAAATCTAAAATGACCCAATTGAATGGTTACACATTTTTATATTATCCATACAATTCTTCAATGATGGCTATAAGCTAATATTTTATTGTTGATATTTTACATCTTCTCATTCAAAATAAAGCTTTCCTTTAATTGCTATAGAACATTATTTAAAAAATTCTTATTTAAAGAACAAAAACCACCCTAAAATAAAAATAATGACTCACATTGCGATTAATTTTATCACTGGTCTATTTAGTGAGCGTAAAACTCAAGGAACATATTTGGCTAGCGATGCAAGATGAAGTCAAGAGTTCTTTTAAATTGTTCGCCACATTGCAATGCTCATAGAATAATACGAAAGAGTTTCACGGTCTCTTGAACGTTTCAGAACTGCAAAGCGAATATTTTTTAATTGAGGTTGAGTGTTCCTTGCAAGTTAACCAAACAACTGTCACTTCAAAAGTGAAATAATATCAACTTATTGACACTTCTCTGCAATGCAATATAAAGAAAAATAATTTTTAGTTGTAAAATATGCATATAAATTTCAAATAATAGATTAAAAACCTATTGAGCTTATTGATTTTTTATTACGAAGTTCGTTAGGTAGAAAAGGTTAGGTTCCATACTATAGAGCTTGTTTTGTTTTCATAAAAACATTGAACTCGACTTAAAAAAAATCTCAAGGCGCCCCAAGTATGCCCATCGACAGATAAAAAATAAAAATTAAAAAACTTTTAGAATATTCAATTTTGTGTCTACGTGTAGACCTACCTCGGTTTTGATTGGAGTTAGAAAAAAAAATGCGACCTTGGACTTGACCCCGCAGAAAACACTCCCCCATTGCTTCAGAAGTGGCTGACTAAGCTTGTCGAATTTTCAAGAAAAAAAAAAAAAATTATTTAGAAAATTCTCTTAAAAATCCAAAATTTGTTTTTTTTTTTCGAAATGTAATATTATTTAAAGTTATTATTATACAAGCTCATAGAATTTTTTTAATCAAAATATGTAGTAATTGTCGTTTTTTATAAAAAAAACAGATTTTTCTTTACGTTTTTTTGGTACTGACAGTTATTTTGGGTTATAAAAATATTTTTTTTTTTTAAATCAGCTATATAATTTTGAAAATCGCTTGTGCTTCTTTTCAAACTACTGTGCTACTTTTCAAACAAAATTTTAATTTTAATCTAAAAATCAAAATTCAAAATCATTAAACCGTTTTCGAGAAAATCGAAAATAAAAAAATGGTTTCATGGGAGGTGCCATTAATAACCATTTTTAATTTTTTTTTCATTATCATTGCATGACAGGTATAAACCGCTATTTTTTTTTCCTGAAAAAAGCGAATGGACAGAATTGCGAGACCAACTTTTTTCGTCTTCTGTGTCATCGTTCGTCAAATTTATATTCTATTCTATTCATGGGAGGTGCCATTAATAACCATTTTTAATTTTTTTTTCATTATCATTGCATGACAGGTATAAACCGCTATTTTTTTTTCCTGAAAAAAGCGAATGGACAGAATTGCGAGACCAACTTTTTTCGTCTTCTGTGTCATCGTTCGTCAAATTTATATTCTATTCTATTCTATTCTATTCTATTCTATTCTATTCTATTCTATTCTATTCTATTCTATTCTATTCTATTCTATTCTATTCTATTCTATTCTATTCTATTCTATTCTATTCTATTCTATTCTATTCTATTCTATTCTATTCTATTCTATTCTATTCTATTCTATTCTATTCTATTCTATTCTATTCTATTCTATTCTATTCTATTCTATTCTATTCTATTCTATTCTATTCTATTCTATTCTATTCTATTCTATTCTATTCTATTCTATTCTATTCTATTCTATTCTATTCTATTCTATTCTATTCTATTCTATTCTATTCTATTCTATTCTATTCTATTCTATTCTATTCTATTCTATTCTATTCTATTCTATTCTATTCTATTCTATTCTATTCTATTCTATTCTATTCTATTCTATTCTATTCTATTCTATTCTATTCTATTCTATTCTATTCTATTCTATTCTATTCTATTCTATTCTATTCTATTCTATTCTATTCTATTCTATTCTATTCTATTCTATTCTATTCTATTCTATTCTATTCTATTCTATTCTATTCTATTCTATTCTATTCTATTCTATTCTATTCTATTCTATTCTATTCTATTCTATTCTATTCTATTCTATTCTATTCTATTCTATTCTATTCTATTCTATTCTATTCTATTCTATTCTATTCTATTCTATTCTATTCTATTCTATTCTATTCTATTCTATTCTATTCTATTCTATTCTATTCTATTCTATTCTATTCTATTCTATTCTATTCTATTCTATTCTATTCTATTCTATTCTATTCTATTCTATTCTATTCTATTCTATTCTATTCTATTCTATTCTATTCTATTCTATTCTATTCTATTCTATTCTATTCTATTCTATTCTATTCTATTCTATTCTATTCTATTCTATTCTATTCTATTCTATTCTATTCTATTCTATTCTATTCTATTCTATTCTATTCTATTCTATTCTATTCTATTCTATTCTATTCTATTCTATTCTATTCTATTCTATTCTATTCTATTCTATTCTATTCTATTCTATTCTATTCTATTCTATTCTATTCTATTCTATTCTATTCTATTCTATTCTATTCTATTCTATTCTATTCTATTCTATTCTATTCTATTCTATTCTATTCTATTCTATTCTATTCTATTCTATTCTATTCTATTCTATTCTATTCTATTCTATTCTATTCTATTCTATTCTATTCTATTCTATTCTATTCTATTCTATTCTATTCTATTCTATTCTATTCTATTCTATTCTATTCTATTCTATTCTATTCTATTCTATTCTATTCTATTCTATTCTATTCTATTCTATTCTATTCTATTCTATTCTATTCTATTCTATTCTATTCTATTCTATTCTATTCTATTCTATTCTATTCTATTCTATTCTATTCTATTCTATTCTATTCTATTCTATTCTATTCTATTCTATTCTATTCTATTCTATTCTATTCTATTCTATTCTATTCTATTCTATTCTATTCTATTCTATTCTATTCTATTCTATTCTATTCTATTCTATTCTATTCTATTCTATTCTATTCTATTCTATTCTATTCTATTCTATTCTATTCTATTCTATTCTATTCTATTCTATTCTATTCTATTCTATTCTATTCTATTCTATTCTATTCTATTCTATTCTATTCTATTCTATTCTATTCTATTCTATTCTATTCTATTCTATTCTATTCTATTCTATTCTATTCTATTCTATTCTATTCTATTCTATTCTATTCTATTCTATTCTATTCTATTCTATTCTATTCTATTCTATTCTATTCTATTCTATTCTATTCTATTCTATTCTATTCTATTCTATTCTATTCTATTCTATTCTATTCTATTCTATTCTATTCTATTCTATTCTATTCTATTCTATTCTATTCTATTCTATTCTATTCTATTCTATTCTATTTTTGTTACATATTATATGTACATACTTACATTCATATGCATACATACATTACATAGGTATGTACATATATCGCATATATGCATATTTCTGTTTGCGTTAAGAAACATTGCTATTTTTTGCCCACATGGTGAATGAGATTCCAACTGATCTGATATATCACATCTGGTATATGGAGCCACGGCGCAATAGAAAACGTTCACACAATTTGTATAGTGTAGTGTTAGGTACCTATATTTCTGATCTTTGAACTTCTTGAATGAATTGTTGGTTTGTTATTCTTGCTTTCATTTCAAGCGTCTTCAATTCATCTTCCGTATGACATTACTTCATAATTTTTGTAAATTTTACAACATTGTGATTTTTATGAGATTTTAACATGCTTTTTATGCTTTCACCACGGTTGATTTTAATGGAACATCATTCCTTTTGCACTTATTAAGCTGCTCACCTCTCTAGGAAAAATGGGTAGTAATATTTATAATATGCTAATTTAAAATCACCTGCAAGTAATTTACGTGCAAAAAGAGTATAGGTACCTACATACATATATACCTACCCAATTCAGAGACATCCATTACCATCCTAAAATATAAATAGGTAGAACATGTATGTAGAGTTCGAAAAAATTGAGTCATCTTAAAGATAATTAGGTTATTCGGTAAAAGGATTATATTTTTAAAGTTCAAATTTATCAAAATTTGTTTAGTATAGATACGTAAAGCAACCGGAGGGTGCCAAGTAAATAAAAGTGGATAAAATCAAATTATTAACGTTACTTTATTTAAATTCGCACTTAAAGAAATCCATTAGTGAGAAACGTGCATAAATTGAAAACAGTATTCACTCTATTGACACTAGTCATTTGAAGGAGTCCTTTTTGGTAGGTTGACTACACAAAACACAAAACTTGTATTCTCTTGCGTGACGAGCAGTAGCTTCCAACAAATTCAATGTATCAATCAAGGTATAGTAATTCCCTTTTATAGACGCCCATTGGGAATAAAAGAGGGTGTGCTTTGATTATTCGGCTAGAGTTCGACAAGTTGTCACAACACATGTCAAATGTGCACAGAGGGCGGATGGTTTGGCATACCAAAATTAAGAACCTAAGCTTACATAGAAAATTTCAATACTACTTCATTCGTTGGGAGGTTATCGTGGCGATGAAGCAAGATTACCATATACGCCACGTGTGGGTCGCGTGCTCATCTTGTGAAAGCGCTACAGTGCGAATTGTTAATAAAGGCCAACTAAACTCAGCTTTTCCCATCGAAAACTGTAATCCAACTTGTGGTTTTGGCAGACTTTGGGCTGGCAAGGTCCTCCCAACCCTTAGCGATAATTATAATTGAACCCTTCGACTGACTGTTTCTGAAAATCCATTGCTTCGAAAAACCTTATCATCAGGACGAACGACTAGAAGCTAAGAATACCAAATTCGAATTTATATTTATAGTGTCTGGTTCTTCTTGGTATATATATTTACCTATACATTACATATAGAAGATCAACCAACCCTTGGGAGTATGCAGAGAATTGATTTTGATGAAGCGTTAGATAGACTTCTAATTTACTCCGAGGGTGCCCGATTGTTGCTGTCGTAACTGCATGCTTTATTAATTTATGCCAAAATCAGACATAACATTTTACACTCAATTATCGGCACTCGATTGCTTGCACGTGACATTTGACTGTTTTTCTTTTTTATTTTTAAATAATAAGAAAGAATATGCTTTAAAATCACATTTAAGTTCAAACTATATGATTTTGAAATTAAAATAAAACAAATAGTTGAATCTAGGTAAGCATTTAAATCAAAAAGAAATCAAATTATTTGGTCGAACTAACAAGTCAAAGAGAAAGTACGCAAGGGTCACTGTTCTGGTAAAGTTGCTGCTTAAGTGTATTAAATGTAATTAATATATTTGATTAAGTTAGACAGAGTTTTTCCTTTTGTATGATGTGATTATAAAGTTGCCGTCCTAGTAGTGTTTTTGAGACTTTTGCTCGCAAAATCTTTAATACATATCCATACTCACATTTGTAGAGACCAAAAAAGGTTTTATTAAATTAATTATCCCTTTTGTATTTTTCGTTTTAAGATCTCCGAATCAATGTTAATGCCTTTGTGGATTATATGTTATGCTTTTATTAAAAGCAATTGTTTTATAACATTATTATATGAGTTTTGTAATGTTTTTGAATATGGCAGTTCATATTATAATAAAACTTTTCTTTTTGGTTTCTGCAACACATATGGTTTTCACATAGATAATTTCTGGGAAATAATTCAGAAGCGCCGTTTGCGTTTACAAAATTCAATTTTAATTTTTTGAATAAATATGTACTCACAAATCTTGTTTATATATATTTAACTTCATATGTATTTATATACAAATTTTACAAAGCTTCAACCCGCTAAAGCCTTCACATTTTCGCATACTTAACTTTTAATTGATCATAAGATGTTCATACATCTATAAGCAGGCTAAGAAGCTTAATTGTGTTTCTTGAAAAGTCCACCTGGGTTCTTCAATTTCTCTGGCAAGAAAGCGCACAGAGGCATACACACTTTAAAACATATATTTTTTATTACACATATGATGGTACAAATGTCGCTAATTGGGTCCTTAAAATCAGATCCTGGGCACATGTGAACACCCATGACGTACGTTGTAAAGAAGAGGCACCCCAACATGTTTCGCAATCCTTTCATCACTCATCGTCACCATCATCATCATAATTGGAATCTCAAGTTGGTAGTGGTGGTTAGCACCCATCTTTCTTTTAATCCCATCTGCAATACAGGCAACTACTTAATAGAAGGGGCTGCCAGGAGGTTGGCCTCCTTGTGTTATGAACCCATTTTTGGTGTGTTTAGTTAATGCACCACGTAGAGGTGCTTACGTTATAATTAAAACGCTATTCTTATCATTTTACAAGGCGTCTCCCACTTAGCAAGACTGAATAATTTGTTATTAAGCAAAGTCCTGGTCGTGTATAAGTACCACAAGGACTGCATCATATAGGTATTTCTTCTCAAAACATATTTTATACTTAGTTAAGACAATTATTCTTCAACATAATAATTTCAGGATATGAGTATTCACATGCACCTACTCGTATTCTTATATAAGCAACTCACCTCGCATTATAATATATAAGCAAAGTGCATCTTTTGTCTAGGACGGCTTCATTAACGTCTTGAGCAATTTAAATACCTTTGAACATTTGTCATTATATTTAGGTCTATGTGTTGCAATGCTTAGCATCATGTATTGAAAAAAATACAATTCCGATTTCACAAATAGTATATGTACCTACCTCTACCTACCTACCTGCTCTTCTAAGTAAACTTATTAAAAACTCTCGCCTTAGTTTGTTAATATTTAGAACCATGATTCAGTATAATAATAGTAGGTATATGTTCAGTTCAAATCTTTTCAAAATGGAACTTATTCGTATGATCTGTCTGGGTTAGGATGAAAAAACAAACGTCTCAATTACTGAGCAAGAAAATCATTTTCAAAAGCTCGGTAGCTGATAAAGCTGATAGAATGTGTTAACACTCATATACAACTGGTATACAAACTACAGGGTGTATTTTTTAGCCAAACAAAACACATGAAATTTCATTAACCAGCCACTTATTTGTGTTCCATGTCCTTAAAAACCCGAATATTGTTGACTTCCAATGCGTTATTGTTGTTGGTATACTGGCGATTTAACGTATCCTGAAAAAATAATCAAGACAAAATGGCTGTAAAATACTCATTTTTTGAAACACAAAGTATGGCCCGATGAGTCGACTAACCCGCAAAACGGGATATAACAGTATTTTGATTGCCTCGTTCGAAATGCGATATTTTTCCTTTTTGAAATTCTCATCGAGGAAAAAAATGAGCCTTATCGAACACAGAACCATAATTTTGGAACCAATTTTCTAAAAATTGGTAACTTTTATCAAGCGTGTTTGTTATCACTAAAACATAATAAAGACTACTGAATAAGGTCTCTACAATTTAACCGCAATTATAAGATGCCAATGTTAGGGAATGGGTAACGTCTGTTTAAATACATTTTTTTTTGTTAATTTTAAAAACGCAATATGAATGAACTCCACCACTAACTTACAAACTGAATGCTCTTTAACATTATGTGTTGCGTTCCCTTATCCCCTTGCAAATAATTATATAAAGGTACAATGTTCATACATATACACAAAAAGATACATATGTTTCCTTAGAGAATTGGCATACATCATGCTAATCACAGGGCACAACATTTTCCAATGGATACATTATTTAAACAAATAATGTTTTTTGCGAACAAATTAAAATTCAATGATTTTTAAAAAAGATTTGCTCCTAGGGACATCTTTGATATTTTATGGTTTAGAGACGTGTGCGTTAGAAAGCAATCATGCATATAATATAGACCTTTTAAGTACCTATTTACATAATTAAAGCCATTACTCTGCGTAATATTGGATTAACAAAATTCAATTTAGCCATTATTCTGTGTAATTTGGAAATGAAAAAAACAATTAATTATACATTAGAAATGCAGTGAATTATTATTTTTTTTCTTAAATAATACACAAAAAGGGGTAATTCTATTTGTTACTTGACATTAGGTACAAATAAAATAGATAGTTTTATGTTATTTCTTAATTAACTTTAAAAAGTTATAAATGTTTATTCAAAACTACTTCAGTAATTTTAGAAATTGTTGTTTGATTAAAAATTAAACATTTTAAGTTGTAACGTTTAATAGATTATTTTAACTATACAAAATATGAATTTAATGGATGATCACATTTTTTGCAGTTTCAGTTGCAGTTGCAGGTACAGTTCATTTGTTCACTTTTTTCATGCGGAAAAATATTACATTAAAAAAAAAAAAAATAATAACTTAAGATTTCAAGCAAAACATGATATTACGATGATATATATAGAACACGAAAAAAGTGGTCCCCAAATAGGTGTCTGGTATTTCTGTCTATACCTCGACCTACATATAGAAATATTTTAAACTTGAAACTAAAAGTTATCAGCCTAAAAGCGAAATTCGAAATTTTAGATCCGAAAATAACGGATATGTATTTTATTGTAGGTATATGTTTTGCATTTTTGAGGAAAACCAAATTACGCCAACAGAACAGTATTTTTCTGATTTTTCATTTTTTTAACTGAACTACGGCTTAACTGATTTCGATGAAAAAAATTTATACAGGAGGTAGGTACTTTTAAGTAAAAAAAAATATATTGAATAAACCTATAGGCATGTACAAAGTCTAAAATGAAGATTTTTTGGACTAAATAAAAACATAAAAATATTTTTTTTTATGAAAAATATATTTTTTAAGAATTCAGCCGGCGTTATCGGCGTTTTTTTAAGATTACAACTTTTTATGGAGTTGTTTTTTGAATTTAAAATAAACGAGTTTCATGCTTTTTCTCACATTTTCTCTATAATATACCTACCTACATACATATATGCATAAATACATGTAGGTATTTATCTTTTATTCCTCCATAATTTGTTTGCATAAATGCGATGACTTAAAATTAAGGTCTTCTATTTGGATAATGTTATCTTTAACTCATATCAAATATTGTCTCCCATCGTCCAATATAACATTTTAACGAGTTGAATAATATTGTTAGCGGAAGCCAATACCGAACGAAATATCCAAGCAAACTTTAAAAGCTGAGCATTATGTTTGCTTCCTTTTTTCTTTCCGCCTTCTTCAAAGATTTTAAATTTACGAAATCGTTGGTTGATCCTTTTCCGGTTGATACACCCGGAGCGGAAACATCCCATCCAAGTTTTCCTCTTATACGTTGTATCATTTAGACACCCAAGTGGATTCTCAATCCCTTGCAAAATACGCCTGAATATGATTAGATATGTATTCCATGGATATGCATGTGTATTAAATATGTGTAATCACTAATTTTGCAGAACGAAACTCGTCTAAGTAATAAAACTGTGTTGGTATTGAGGGATCTACACTACTTATTCTTACATAAAATTATAATTCACTTCAAATTCTTAAAATGAATGAATGAATTTGTGTCTCATTTTTAGTCAGAGAGAACATATTCAGCAGAGAGAACAAATTCGGCAGCGTGGTGGTGCTTTTTTCTTTGTAGGCTTTTAATAATTTTCTAAACAATTTAGGCAGTATTTTTTTTCAAAAACTTGGTGAAGGCGCATATACGTAAACGTTATGTATGTACATATATAAAATTGACAAATTTTAGAAGAGAGCAAAAAAACAAAAAAAAAACATTAGGCTCCATATAAAAATTGATTTTTTCTTTAAGATTCTGGAACAACTATACGTTACATTGGACAAAAGTTATAAAAGAAATTTTTGCAGAATGTGTTTCTTAGGAAAATGGCATCAAACTCGGATTTTCGGCCAACAGTGGACTTAACAGCTTTACACATTTAGCCGGCGATATGTATATGTATATTGTATAGGTTACGTACAAAAATTATTTTAAACCATAACTATTCATGTTTACCTATTTAGAAAATTCTAATAAACCCAGAGCTACTTGGGACTTTGGACACTTATAACCGATTGTCAGATTGAAAAACTGCCAATGTAATTTTAATTAAATGGCTTGTACAATTTTATCATGATGACATACACGCTTCAATAACGTTCTATTTTCTATATTAAAACATATAGAAATCGTTTTAAGTGAATTGATAAATTTATATGGCTCATATAATTGCCTTTGCAAAGTGAATTAAAATAAAAACCTTAAATATAGCAACACGGGCGCAAAATTAGACCATTAAAAAAATAAACAAAAATTTAATTTGTAATCATGTTTACTTTGCCAAGATCAAGTTTTACTCAAAATTTTAATTTAATAATTTTGTTTGACCAACCCTTAGTTAAAAGTCAACCAATTTTTTAAAAACATTTTCCTAGATTTCTATATATGTATGTATATTGTATATATCCTATTGTCAGTATGGTCCATCTGAAAATAAGGCATTTAACATACTGAGTTTATAATGTAAAATGCAATACAAAAATTACATTTTAAATTATAAACTCAAGCTTGAACATAACTTAGTAAAAAATATATCACCATTTTTTGAGTTAACTACAGACTAACTATATAATTTTTTTTCATACAAAATGGGAATAATACAGGAGGAATTATTATCCTTGAATGTATAAATACCTTCAGTTCATCTCGTATTATTCCCTTAAAAGAAGCTCTGTGTGTATTGTGTACACCCTTTAAAATACATATAGCACAAATAAATATTATACCAAGACGGTTTCTTACTCCACCAGAGCGAATGCAGTGTGATGCTTTCAGCGTTGAGATAATTTTCGTATTTTAAGCATACATACCTTACCTACATAATATATTAACAAAAAAATTCATTTCAACACGATAGACAAGGTATAGCAGAAATATAATCTGCCCATAGCAGAACATTTTTTTTGCCTCATTAGAGATCAAAATATTTTTTACTTTCATATTATTTTTATTTGATTTTCTTTTGGTACCTATTTATTTTGTATAGAGTTTTTTTTGTACATTTTGTAGACCTGAAACTTTGAGGATGAAGTTGTTTTATAGCAAAAATATTTTATAAAAGTTCTAATTAACACAGACAACATTTTCATTTGGGTTCTACAAGTCTAAGATTGGTAACAGCAAAATAAATTTAATAAAACCAATCTTTTGCCCTCTTAGCAATTTTGACTTTCTTTCGAATCTTTGTAACAAGACCAGGGAAATATAAAATATTATACGAGTTTAATTAAACCAATTCAGTTAAGTTCTATTTTATAAACTTAACATATCGGTCGGTCATAAAATGCCCGGTGCTATTAACTCCTTGATAGCAGCTTAATTACAAATACGTACAATTTTAAGTAAACATCAATATTCAAATTTAATGTGGATCAAAGGGGATTGTACTGCTGAGCCATATTCCTGGCAGTAACCCTTTAACAGGAACAAACTCAGGCGATTTTTGTCCCAAATTAAGTCCGAAACTTCAAATTCGTAATATTTGGTAAGCAATGCTCAAGCACCACTGCCTCACCAAATTTCGACTTCTTAGCATTAGTGACATAGCAATTGACGTATTATCATCAAAATTATTGAGTACCTACTTCCCAACATAGTAGAATCTTATAATTTCTAATTGGATCGGGGCGTGGTATCCACCCACTTTCTGAGAATTGTTATCAATTATATTCTTGGCTGAACGTAAAGCTACTAAGTCCAGTTTAGGCCAAAATTGATTTTGATGGAATTTACTTAAGAAACACATTATGCACAAGTAAATTTTGATTAGTTGCTATAGCTAACAAAACTTCATATTTAAAGAATTATTAATATATTAATTATAGAGATTGAACGGAAAGTTTAAATTGATACTAACAATTCGTCTAGTTCTGAGTTGAAATTGAAGCGTTTTTTTAAAATACGACTATAACAAAAATAATTAAAAATAAATAGAACAAGAAGAGGGTACCTACTTCTTGCAATCAGATTGCGAAATATGGATTAAAAAGGGTACCTACTAACCAACTAAAAAAACAACTGTAAAGAAAGTAAAATGCTTTTTAATCCAAGATTTGAGTTTTTGAAAATTATTATTCCCTTATAAGAAGCTCTTGTGTTAAAAATAAAAATCGGTTAATCAGATAGGTACATATGTAATGAGATAACTAGTTTAATGATTAAAAAAATGTTTCTATGAGAAGTACTTTTAATAATAGTTTAAGGTAAATTTAGTTTAAAAAACGGATTAATTAACATTTTTCGTATTTTTTTTTTTATTACAATTAAATAAATTTAAAAAATAAAATAAAATAATAGCGTACTTATTTTCATTATCCAACTATTTTTTTCTTTTATAATGAAAATAATGATTTTTAAATTTAACATATTATGAAAACTAAACTGATTTAGTTGCCCTTCGTATCCGTAAATATTTTTTCCACCTTAAATGGCAGATAGATATGTTACTACTTTGCTTCTTTATGCTTCTGTTTGTATTTCTATATGTGTACATAATTTTATTTGTGTGTTTCTTATTGAACAAATATCAAATTATAAATGAAATTAGGTATAAAATCGTCATAAGTTTACAAAAGTCTACATTATAATGAATGTTTTAACTACATGTCTTCGATTAAAAGTAAAGTAATCATCATAGAATGCTATTCTTTTAATACAATGTCCAAAAAATACATATAATATGCACAAGAGCCAGTTTGTTCGAATGCTAATCATCTTAAATCAAAATTTACTGCAACTGGTAAATCATCGAATGTGTATACAACAAAAAACTTATTAAGAAGTCCATAACTTAAGTTAACCATGGATACTGCTAATCAGCTGATTTTGGTTGATTAGCGCCATTTAATTAGCACCTATGAAAGTCACGGTACAGATTTAACGCAATGTAAGCAAACTGGTCCGAAAGCACATTCTATCCTTTTGTTAGACAATTTATTTTATAATTTACTATAAATAATTCTGTAAAATTACATTACAGTCGGATATTTTTTTTTGTATATCTACGTAGATATGTATTATATTTTTATATTTTTGATTATTTCTACAAAATAATAATTCCTATATTTTTGCATTGCAATAGGTACACTACCTTTTATGTGTATATATGTATATACATATATATATTCTTTAAAGAGCGCATGCCCATATTTGAGGGCAAACCTTTCGTTAAATGCTGATTTGTTTTTGCTTACTCAGTGATGGTACATCAACAAAATACCTTTAATAGGTAAAATAAAATCCCTCATTTCACTTTCTTAAACAAAATGCAAAGAATTATGGAATTGATTTAAAGTTTCGTTTATTTTTCTCCTGCCATTTTTCTAGAACGTTAATAATCATTCAAAAAAGATTTAAAGATCACAAACATTTTTAAAAGGCTCCACTTTACATTTTATTTCCCATAAACGCATAAAACAAACAAATTTTGACGTATTTCACCCTAGAAAACCGTCTCCTTATTTCACCACTTCTAAATCGATTTATTTCAATTTTTATTGATCGGTAAAAGGTGTGCACGCATTCAAAGCTAATCCCATGCAAAAAATTTTGACAAACTCAAGATTTGTTGTCGTTCTGAACGTTTCGCGTTCTACAAGCGAATAAAACAGTGCTTCCAAAAATTTTTTTTTTAAGCATAAGTAGGTACGAAATGCCATCAATTCATTAAAATTAAAATTTTATTATTTGACATACGTCTTCAAAAAGTAGTCGAAACCTACAAATATGAACTGCACCTTCGTACTTCTTTGCTTTTATGTGGTTGTCCAAATAAAACAATTATTGACATAGAAAACCTCGAGTCCTTCTAATTTGCTATAAAGATAAAATTCATTGCCTTTTGTTATATGTATGTATAGCATTTCGTTTGTATTCTCTCAAATTTTAATTTCATAGATTTAATTTAACCGTTTGATACACGCCCAAAAATATTAACCAACGATTTTACCCACACTTGCGCCTCCTTTTCTCCATTAAGAGATGAGAGGTTAAAGCAAAGGATGTCATCATAATGGGGCTATAAGTTGTGACATGAAATCCCAAGTCCCCTTTCACGCGAGAAAACAGTTTCCATCAACTTTTAGTTTTTAGGTGAGAAGGACACCAAGTAAGGGGAATTACCGGTCTATGATTAATGGAAATTGGAAAATAAAAGAAAACGTCCAAAAATCTCCAGCAAATTGTTTCCTCGTGTGAAAGGGGACTAAGTACTTTTATTATTTTTATTCACTGTACGATGCCATACCTTCTGTCAGTTTAAGAATACATACATAAAAAGAGACAAACAAACATTGAGTTCATATAGCTGCTTCACAATTCATGCGAGAATGATGCCATTATATTCAATCAAGTATAATTCTTGTATCTTGTGGATAAAAGTTGTGGCAGAGGTTTAAATATTAGTAAAAAAAACTATTTATAAATAAATAATTTGTTGCTTGTTACATTCCTAAAAATATGTAACTAAGTTTTAACATTTTCGATAATATTGAAGTAATAACTGAAGTACCTCACAACTCTGTTTTTGGGTAAAAAGTGAGTGATATTCGAGAAAAATTGTTTTTATCTATCTAGTTTTAATTGTTCGCCCATGAAATTTTGAAGTGGAAAAATAGAAAAAAATAGAAGCCAAGGAAAGAAATCTTTAACTTAAGTAAGTTTGCTCTTTATTTAGATACCTATTTGTTTGTAACTATTAAGTATTAGGTAAGTGAATGTTTAAAGTTCTTACATTATAATTAGTATGTAATTTAAATGAAATTTGTATGTGGTCCACTGAATGAATTAAGATTAAGGAATATCTTTACTTCCGCAAGGGACGACAAATAACTATTTTCGGGGAATGTTTTGAATATTATTTTTTATTTTTATAAAAAAGTGTCCAGTATATTTTGTTAATAAGTTTGCTCTTTATTTAGATACCTATTTGTTTGTAACTATTAAGTATTAGGTAAGTGAATGTTTAAAGTTCTTACATTGTAGTATGTAATTTAAATGAAATTTGTATGTGGTCCACTGAATGAATTAAGATTAAGGAATATCTTTACTTCCGCAAGGGACGACAAATAACTGGTTTTTTCGTCAGTTGAATTGCCAAATAGTAGATACCTACCTACTAGATAGCTAGTCGAAAAAATCTGACACAATCAAAATCTTGGCTTCATGCAACGCATTTGTTTTGGATTTGCGATTTTTAATGTTTCCGTGGTGTAATGGAAAAAAAATAAAAATGAATTTAAAATGAAATAGGTGCTTTCTCCTTAACTCAAATGTTTGGGGTTCGAATCCAGCTGGAGGTATCTATTTTTTTTTTTTTTTTAATTATTTGTTTGTATTAGTTTTTAATATCGAATTTAAAATGATATAACAAGACTGAAAAATTTCCTGTAGTAGGTATTCTGTTTATATTTATTTATTGCTGAGATCTTCGAAATATAAACTGGCCAATTATCGCCATTAACGGTGCCATGGTAAATATTTCACTGTTCAGATTCTTTGTTCAACTATTATCTACTTAGTCATTTTAACCATTCTAAACTTTACCACTTCGGCTGCTGCGTTTCATTTACAATTTTCCTACATCGAGAGCTTAGACTCATAAAAAAAATAAAACTTAAAAAACGCATAAATATACAAATTGGTATGAGTAAAGTATGGTCTTAAAGGGTTACACAATATGCAATATGCACAGTTAGGGGGCTACTGATCTAAGTTTGGCAAATAGCGGTCATCCTAAATAAAGTATACGCAAACAATTTCCATTAGGTAGATAATAATATGAACAGTGAATTTTATAAACGTTATTTTATTTTTTAGCCCGGTGCAATTCTTAATAACATGGCTTTAAATGTGGCGGTTACTCTTCCCGGAATTGGAGGGATATCATCAATGTCTCCAATTAGAATGGACTGCTGGGATAATATAAAAATGATGGTGTCACCAATAGGCAGTGAATCCAGTGGTGTTAGCTCTTTAGATTCAGAAGATATAAAGGTTTGTTAAAAGAAACATAAATACCATATTTATAACAAAATCACAGTGGTTCTTTAAATCCCTTCGTGGTATAAATAAAACTGAGGAAGCAACCATATTGATAGTTTTTTTCTATTCTGACTGGAAAGTCCATTTGTTTTAAAACATTTTTGGAAAAGTGTTTTGGAAACTTCAGTTGTGTACTGTTTCATTATTATAAATAGCGCCCGATTCGTAAACACCACCCAACTCTGCACAGAAGGGTTGGCACAAAATTATCAAGATTAAATTGTGTACAATGTACATACATACATACATAATGTAGGTACATACATATCTGATTACTAGTAACTTAAAATCATTAAAAAATACGTTTTTTATTTTCTAAATGGTTCTTTTTAGAAAAAATTCTTTTTTTTTAAATGCAGATTTCACCAACAGCACAAAAGCAACCAGAACCAGTAAAAAGGGAACTACGAATTTACTACAATGGCCGGAATGTTTTAGATCTTTACAACAACTTGGAAACAAACTCAACGACCTGGAATTTTAGGTACTCTCATCTGCCTGAAAGGAATAATATATCTATGTTTTGGGCCAATCGATCCCTTTATAATCGACTAGGACCAAATGGTCTCACTCCTGTTTACACGATAAGCAAATGCGAATGCTGTGATTTTCAATTTACAAGTGATTGTCCTAATAGTTACTTAAGTGAAACTTCTCTTGTTCTGTCTTCAACTACATCATCACCAATGATGTTTACCACCGCTTCCACTAAAATGACGGAATTTCGTACATCAAAAGCGGCTTTGGCTGTTACACCAACTGCAAGTGCGCCGTCTAGCTTTAAACATCATCAACATATTAGAGAAAATACAAATTGTTCGGAACCTATAAATAAACAATTCATTAATCAAAACAAACCTAAAATAAGTGATATGTATTCCAAAAACCCGGTTCATTTCGCAAATAACAATGGTTATTTCAACAACATAAATAAATTCAACAATGGTATTTGTAACACTAAAACAACAACTGATTTATCACAGTTAGCATCCAATATAGTTTCAGTAAACGGTTCTAATTCTACCTCTTATACACCCCCATTGATAAATTACGGTAATACTGTGGTCCATCAAAATGATTATAATGAAACAATGTCAAAACACACTAACTTATTCAACAATAATTCGTTAAATTTAGCAAGTTCGAACACTGCTGCAAGTGCAAATTATAGTTTTCAAGACAGCAATGTCTTTCCAAATAATGTTCCTCATAACCAAATTCATTCAGGCAACTCTGTCGGCAATAAATCTCAATCATCTTCATCGAATAATTTTTTTTCACTTTTCAACTCGAACAATGCAAATAATTCAGTCAATCATGCATTCAGTGCCAACGTTGAAAGCAACACTTTCATAAATTCTTTTAATCAAATAAATAATAATAGAAATAATATTGGCAATAACCCTCTATCAGTAAATTCTCAAAACTATGGAAGAATGTACAAATATTTTTAAGACCAAATCGTGGCGTGTTTTGAACGCATTTGTCCATAAACTGATATTAAAGAATTAATTATAAAGATGTTTTATAAGAATTTAAATACTAAAAAACTGATATCACATTCGTGTCCTAAGTTTTTTGTTAAAGAAAAATTATATAAATGTACATACATACATATAAATTTATTTGTTAAAACGTGGTAAATAACGAAGATGTAGATACCTTAGTAAATGCGCTGTGTTTAACTCAGTACAGAGATAATACTAATGAGGGTCCGTTTAAAATAGGTGTTATACCTACTTACGAATCTATGCGGAGACATAAAACAACTTCTATATTTTAGTTTTTAAGGGATTGATGCTTTTTGCCATTAGTTAAGTACATAAGTAACGCATATATGTAGTTAAAAATAATGCTTATGAGATGTGTTATGTTTATTAAATGTGATAGTTAATTTTCCAATACCAAAAGTAAATTGTATGATTTTGAAAGACTTTTAAATTTAAAAAAGAAATCACATTATGTTATTTATTATAATTTAATAAAAAAAAAAAACTAAAAACTCAATTTCCAATTACCGTCCTTAACAATATTGTAGGTATATGTACTTATTTATTACTACAATGCCCCACCATGTGATTGATATTGTTTTTGAAATCTGAAACCAGCTTTACTTACGATTTTTATTTACTCTTACAACAACAACAAATATTAAGTTAATAATGCTCTTCGAGATACATTTTTCATTATTATATCTCATCTAAAAATAGGTTTTTTTTTTTTATAAGCCCACAACAGTTTCAATTGATTGAAATAAATTGAATTCACAATTAAAACATTTAAATTCGTTGCGCTCAAAGAAAACGCCCTAAGTCTTGTTTTGCTATATTGCTATATATAGAAAACGCCCTAAGTCTTGTTTTGCTATATTTCTATTTGTGCGGGAGAAAACCGGACCGACACAACTTAACAAATAATTTTTCATAAGAGCCAAAATAAGATAAAATAAAAGTGCTCTGGGTGTTCAAAAATTAAACAAGAAAATTGAAAATTAGAGGATCGTAGGATAGACGGTTCTCACATAATTAATATTTTATATTATATATTATATTTTGTAAAATACAACGTTACAAAAATTGTAACAGAAGTATTTATTTTAAATAGAGAGAAAAAAAGAAGATCGGAACAGGAGATATACAGATCCGTGGAAAAACGTCATTTGCAAAGATTACAAAATCTGATTTTAAAAGTTCAGAAATTTTTACTTGGTCTGTCTAAAAAGATATTGCCGAAAATCCTGTGACAGATTTCACATTGAACAGCAAATACTTGTACTTTTCTGTCCTTAACTATTCAGAATATCTTCGTTGAACAAAGTTATTGACTGCCACATAAAATTCACAACGAAAATACAAAGTTTTATAAATTATAAACAAATAATTAATAGCTATTTACATATTTAAAAGGGCCTACTCACTTTGTGTGTATCCATTGCAGTTTTTAATTTTAAGTTCACCATGTTTACAGTGTATTAAGCACTTTACATTTGCTGCAACTATACCTTACAATATGCTATCTATTTAAAAGCCAACAAAGTAGCAAAATTAAAAAGGAAAAAATATTACATAAATATTTGGCATATTTTTAAGGTGTCTTTTTAACGACCAGACATGTTTTTTGTGTAGGCCAAAAGACTACCACAAAAAATCGATATTCTCGAATTTGATTAATTATTTTTATTGGTCTTTTTTATCCTTATTGACTTTCTGTATAGTAAACATAATATATGTACTTCGATTATATTTTTTCTTTTTTTTTTAATTTTAAATTTTGAAAGATAAACATTATAGCAAAAAACATAATTATCTAAAACTACACTTTTTGGGGTCAAGTTAACACAGCTCTTTTTGGTTGTGAACTGTTATTTTTGTGAATAAAATATAATAATAATGATATAAAAATATTTATAATTAAAATGAATACAAAATTTATACCTATGAAAAACTTTTCTGCATTTGAATTTAAAGACATAATAATGTTTCACTAAAAATAAATTCAATTAATCAATTGCTCCGAAGCAATGAATTTGTATTGTATTTTATTAAAACAAATAAAAGTCAACCAGAAAAATATTTATAAATTAACTTTTGTATTTTATGTTATTGTTTTTAATCTGAATATTTATTATAATAATCAAATTTCAAATAATTTTTTTTCTGATTATTTGAAATGTCATTCACTTCATCATTTTATTCAAGACCAAATAAAACATCTTTGCTCACTTAACTCATATAGAAATTTAAATAAAATATCTTTTATTTGTAAGTATTACATATATCCAAAAAAATAAAATGTATGCATTAATATATTCGATACTTATCTGGTTGTTTGATAGATATTAGATACAATTCCAAGTGCTTGCTGGTATCAATAAATAATTTGAAAATAAGAATAACTATAAAATAAAAAGCAATTTAGAATGTTCAGGTAATTAAAGTCATAACAAAAAAAACTTTCGCAAACACATCACTTTGTAAACTAGGTTTATGTACCCAATGGAAGTCAAATGTTGATAGAGTTAAATTTTTTCTCATACATGCAAATGATATAATAATACAAAATCTCCTTTTTTGGTTAAAAACAATACCTACAGTAATATTTGTCGTTTAAATTTTCTACATTTAATCGTCGAGTACCATTTTACTCCAAATTAGTATATAAACTACTTTCAATAAAAAAAAACAATCATTCATAAAGAAAATGTATTAATTTTTGAAAATGAAAGTCGTTATATATTTAAATTATCTTATGTATGAACATAAAAATGCTGTTAAGTTATTGATTTCATAAAATAAATAATGTTATTAATTGTTCAGATTATGAGTCGTTGACTGAGTTGATACTTGTTTTATGGGATTAATATACTTATTGTTCAGTGTTGGCCATCTTCATATATATTTATTTATTTATACTTAAATTAAATATTAAAGTGTATAAGCAATTGAATGTACTGAGATTGTTTCTATAAACACATTATTTATGTTGATGAAAAATCTATGCACTTAATTAGTTTTGTAAATTTTTTCATTATAATTTTAAAGCCAAATTATTCCCGCTAGTTTTTATTTTTAAGAATTTTCATGTAAAAATTAAAATGGTCTTGCGGATATCATAAAAAGTCATTTTGATATTAGCCGAAAAACGTTGGAATGAATTTACCATATTTTTAATTTTTTACATGCCTAATTATATTCGATGATTTCGATGATTGGAAAATCAACACAAAAAAAGTCAGCACAAACAAATAAAAAACAGGTAGCTTATATCTACTTGAGAAGTTTGAAGTTTACAAACTTATTTTTATAAAATAAAAAGAAGAAAAGTAATCGTGTTTTTCTATGAGTCAGTACTTTTGTTTAATAGCCAAATTATATTATCATTCCTCTTAAAAATTTACTTAGTAAATATTTAAATATCAAAATTTCGGCAAAGAATAAACAATTAAATGCCCAAACAATTTACTTACATATATTGCTTCTGCGGTTTATCTTCTTTTCTCTTTACTGATTTTGATTTGAAATATAATTAAATTTTGCATATTTGTGAGTATAATTGGTTTTTATAATTCTTGAGATGAGTTAAATAATATTTTTGTTAAAACATATGTAATTATTTAATTTAAAAACAAAGAAAATCCCAGAGCTATTATATATTCAAACTTCGTACATACATTATGTACGATGTAGTACGCAAATATAAAATTCGAATAAGTTTGTAAATTGTTATTGAAACCATTTATTATAATTTCTGTTATACCTATTTTGAATCTTTTACATAGCTAAATTGTTATTGTATTATTACTACTTAATAACTTCGCTGTAACATACACCCCAGAGTTAATTTTCTTTTAACAAAGGCTAACCAAAATGAAAACAGAAGATGTTAAATACGACCTCCTCAATTAAGTTTGTTTAAAATTTCAAATTATGCGCAAATTTACAAAAAAAAAAAAAAACTATCAAAAAATATGACAATCCCTTTGCCAAAGTACAAGACATTAAAGTCTTATGAGTCGTCCTTAAATCCATTGTTAAAACAACAAAAATTCTCCTTTCCACAAATAGTAAGACATAAATGAAATGGAAAAATTATTTTTCGAAAATAAAAGGTAACGGAAATTAATTTTTTCTAGAGTACAAATTTGTGCCTTATTTGTTGAGATAAAGTTCTTTTAAAAAAAAATATGCTATTTTAAGAATTCATTATTTTATCTCACAAACCAAAAATCTCTGTACATCAAGGAGTTACTATGTTTTTGAATTTTTAAAGAGCTAATAACTATTGTACTTCTTAATTTAATCATTCCGCCATCTTTTCTATCTGTAAAGTTGGTGTATATCAAAGGTTGTTTTCTGACAGTTTACAAAACTGTTTGGTTTAGAAATGAATATTGTAACATTAAAAAAATGACTGCCGTCATTTTTAAAGTGTAACTGATAATGTGTATTTTTTTCACTCTTACTTTAATATGATTAATTTGTACATACATTATAAGCATATCTTTATGATACTAGAAAGAGTTGTTTGTATTCAAATTGCTAACCTTATTCAAAACATTTAAAAAAATACAAATTAATATTCACGTGTGGGTATTATGTTTACATAATAAAATATAAATAAGTAGGTATATTTAAAGAGGATTACATAAACAAAATAATTCTGAGACTGTTTTTTTTCAATTGTGATAAAGTTAAACCACTACTACAAAATAAATATAAAAATACGTAAATATTAAGAAAAATGGTGTAAGATTTCACATAAATATAATTTGTCTTAATTAATAACTGATGGTTTTATTAAATATTGGTATGCGTTTATTTATTTCTTTATGAATGTAGATAAAGACAGCATTCATTGAAATATTTTTTATTTATTTAATTTTGTTTATAGAAATTTGTTTGCAATTACAACATTAAAATAAATGAGTAACAAATAAAAAGTATCAAATATTAGAAGAATAAGTTGCTTATATCTAGAATCATCACATAAATTTATATTTTTCTTTAGAAGATATGATTTAAAGAAGTGTAACTTAAAGCCGTGTCACCATTGTTTGGAAAAAAACATTTGGCATTTCGTTGTTTCTTTAACCTTAATCCTTAATTAGTATTTATTTTGGATTCTATATGTTTTTCAATAATAATGCAATTAAAATTCCGTCTTATTATATTTCGCTTATGTTTCAATCATTTCGCAAATTTCATTAAGCAATTTTTGTTAGGTTTTTTTCTGTTGAATCTTTGCTTGAAGTTTGATTAAGCAAAGTTGCAAATAATTTTTATTAAGTTTCATATTTACAAGTCACATTTTAGATATTCTGGTAAATTTAAAAATGGGCCTAGTCTCTAAGTTTCACAAATCATATTTCCAAACTACTCAGAAAATTTGTAAACATGTGCGTGTCTAAACAAATCTTTTTTAGGAAAAACAATGGAACATACACCCATGTTCTACATTCCACTTATTGTGAACTCACATGACGAAAGTAAATTTAGGTCTTTTACAATTTATTCGAAATACTTTTTTTGAATTTCGAAAATGAAAATTTATGCTCGCATTTTGTGAATTAATTCAAATTGGCAAAGTTGCAGGCAGTTTTCAATTTTTTGATACAGAATGTAAGCAAATTTCATATTTCTCCTTGTATAATTTATTTATTCATATTTTTTTTTTAAATTAAAACGCAACCATCTAAATATTAAAAAAAAATATGAACAGACCACTTTGAGAACCCCCGGCACAATTGCATATTGAAATTAACCACGGGATGGGCTAAACACAATTTACACACGATCTCAAAACGAAAGTAGTAGGTACGCTTCTATGAACCATAGACTAATAGTTAATTTTAGTACCTACGTTTAAAAAATAAAACAATAACTATTATTTTGATGCTAAAATAAAGTTGATTGTTATTTTATTTGAACAAAATTCATACAACTTACTTCATGAAATCACTTCTTTTATTATTTCAAATGTTGAATTACCTTTCTATAAATAATTAGTCATTTAATGAGAAAGATTGGTCGAAAATGATTTTTCTGGCTAGAACTAATCAAGAGTCATCTTTATTTTGACATACCTAGACTGATTTTGCTTTTTAAAAGGCTCAAAATTCACAATTAAAATATTTAAAGCTGAGTCGCGACCTCACCAAAGGCCTACCCTAAGCTAGTACCAATGATGTGTAAACTTCCTCGGTAGGGGAAAATTAAAAATGAAAAGCGGCAGTGCAAGTGGTATTAGAACACCTACAGCATAAGCAATTTTGTTCGAAGGAAACATTTGAAATATTTGTTTCTACATATGTATTTGATGTTTAGACACTTTAGCTCTGTATAGGGAAATAAAAATGCAGCCGCAGCGGCTTATCAATTTTTTTTTTCTTCACATAAACGCAGCCATTTTAATCTATAAAATAGCATTTTCTAATCTAAAAAAAAAAAAAAAGTAATGATCCCCACGGGAATCGAACCAGACACCTTCTGGTTAGAAAGAAGGCTCCTTAGACCGCTCAACCACCGCAGACTCTAAATTTCTGCGATTTAAAGCAGTATGATAAGCTTATATGACATTACACTGCCAAAGTTATAAACTGGTCAAAATTCGAATTACTTATTGTATATGAGAGTATGGTGGAGATGGCTAGTGGGTGTAGATAGTAGTCTCATAATACCAGGTTCGATCCCTGGGGTTGGCTGGGACACTTATGAAACAGAAATAAGTGCATACAGCAAAGCAATGTAGAAAGAGAGGAGGAGTAGGGGGGAGGGAATGGCCGGATGGGAAAGGGGCGAAGTGGGTGGAGCGGAGGGGGAGAGAGGGGACCGGTGAGAAGCGGAAGAAAAATAAAAATAGTTTTTGGCGGCATTGACGGCCGCGTCGCGGCCGTCAATGCCGCCAAAAACTATTTTTATTTTTCTTCCGCTTCTCAATTTCATTTAAACTTACATTCACTTCTCAACTTCATTTAAACTTTCATTCCGGAACTGTCAATGGTACACAGAAATAATTTTTTCGAAAAATCGTTTCGCGTTTTTTGTTCGTGTCGGTAAAATAATAGATCAAAAATTACGGTTATGGTCTTAAATGATAGGTAATTAAAAGGGCTATCTAACGGTAAAATGTCATGGTTGCCACCCCTCTAGAAATATTTTTTTTAATTTTTTTAAGTATAAAAAGTGATATTGTTCGATATGGTAGTTGCTTAAATTCGTTCCCAGAGCTAAAGTACTAGATCAAAAATTACGGTTATGGTCTTAAATGATAGGTAATTAAAAGGGCTATCTAACGGTAAAATGTCATGGTTGCCACCCCTCTAGAAATATTTTTTTTTAATTTTTTAAAGTATAAAAAGTGATATTGTTCGATATGGTAGTTGCTTAAATTCGTTCCCAGAGCTAAAGTACTAGATCAAAAATTACGGTTATGGTCTTAAATGATAGGTAATTAAAAGGGCTATCTAACGGTAAAATGTCATGGTTGCCACCCCTCTAGAAATATTTTTTTTAATTTTTTAAAGTATAAAAAGTGATATTGTTCGATATGGTAGTTGCTTAAATTCGTTCCCAGAGCTAAAGTACTAGATCAAAAATTACGGTTATGGTCTTAAATGATAGGTAATTAAAAGGGCTATCTAACGGTAAAATGTCATGGTTGCCACCCCTCTAGAAATATTTTTTTTAATTTTTTAAAGTATAAAAAGTGATATTGTTCGATATGGTAGTTGCTTAAATTCGTTCCCAGAGCTAAAGTACTAGATCAAAAATTACGGTTATGGTCTTAAATGATAGGTAATTAAAAGGGCTATCTAACGGTAAAATGTCATGGTTGCCACCCCTCTAGAAATATTTTTTTTAATTTTTTTAAGTATAAAAAGTGATATTGTTCGATATGGTAGTTGCTTAAATTCGTTCCCAGAGCTAAAGTACTAGATCAAAAATTACGGTTATGGTCTTAAATGATAGGTAATTAAAAGGGCTATCTAACGGTAAAATGTCATGGTTGCCACCCCTCTAGAAATATTTTTTTTAATTTTTTAAAGTATAAAAAGTGATATTGTTCGATATGGTAGTTGCTTAAATTCGTTCCCAGAGCTAAAGTACTAGATCAAAAATTACGGTTATGGTCTTAAATGATAGGTAATTAAAAGGGCTATCTAACGGTAAAATGTCATGGTTGCCACCCCTCTAGAAATATTTTTTTTAATTTTTTAAAGTATAAAAAGTGATATTGTTCGATATGGTAGTTGCTTAAATTCGTTCCCAGAGCTAAAGTACTAGATCAAAAATTACGGTTATGGTCTTAAATGATAGGTAATTAAAAGGGCTATCTAACGGTAAAATGTCATGGTTGCCACCCCTCTAGAAATATTTTTTTTAATTTTTTAAAGTATAAAAAGTGATATTGTTCGATATGGTAGTTGCTTAAATTCGTTCCCAGAGCTAAAGTACTAGATCAAAAATTACGGTTATGGTCTTAAATGATAGGTAATTAAAAGGGCTATCTAACGGTAAAATGTCATGGTTGCCACCCCTCTAGAAATATTTTTTTTAATTTTTTTAAGTATAAAAAGTGATATTGTTCGATATGGTAGTTGCTTAAATTCGTTCCCAGAGCTAAAGTACTAGATCAAAAATTACGGTTATGGTCTTAAATGATAGGTAATTAAAAGGGCTATCTAACGGTAAAATGTCATGGTTGCCACCCCTCTAGAAATATTTTTTTTAATTTTTTAAAGTATAAAAAGTGATATTGTTCGATATGGTAGTTGCTTAAATTCGTTCCCAGAGCTAAAGTACTAGATCAAAAATTACGGTTATGGTCTTAAATGATAGGTAATTAAAAGGGCTATCTAACGGTAAAATGTCATGGTTGCCACCCCTCTAGAAATATTTTTTTTAATTTTTTAAAGTATAAAAAGTGATATTGTTCGATATGGTAGTTGCTTAAATTCGTTCCCAGAGCTAAAGTACTAGATCAAAAATTACGGTTATGGTCTTAAATGATAGGTAATTAAAAGGGCTATCTAACGGTAAAATGTCATGGTTGCCACCCCTCTAGAAATATTTTTTTTAATTTTTTAAAGTATAAAAAGTGATATTGTTCGATATGGTAGTTGCTTAAATTCGTTCCCAGAGCTAAAGTACTAGATCAAAAATTACGGTTATGGTCTTAAATGATAGGTAATTAAAAGGGCTATCTAACGGTAAAATGTCATGGTTGCCACCCCTCTAGAAATATTTTTTTTAATTTTTTTAAGTATAAAAAGTGATATTGTTCGATATGGTAGTTGCTTAAATTCGTTCCCAGAGCTAAAGTACTAGATCAAAAATTACGGTTATGGTCTTAAATGATAGGTAATTAAAAGGGCTATCTAACGGTAAAATGTCATGGTTGCCACCCCTCTAGAAATATTTTTTTTAATTTTTTAAAGTATAAAAAGTGATATTGTTCGATATGGTAGTTGCTTAAATTCGTTCCCAGAGCTAAAGTACTAGATCAAAAATTACGGTTATGGTCTTAAATGATAGGTAATTAAAAGGGCTATCTAACGGTAAAATGTCATGGTTGCCACCCCTCTAGAAATATTTTTTTTAATTTTTTAAAGTATAAAAAGTGATATTGTTCGATATGGTAGTTGCTTAAATTCGTTCCCAGAGCTAAAGTACTAGATCAAAAATTACGGTTATGGTCTTAAATGATAGGTAATTAAAAGGGCTATCTAACGGTAAAATGTCATGGTTGCCACCCCTCTAGAAATATTTTTTTTAATTTTTTAAAGTATAAAAAGTGATATTGTTCGATATGGTAGTTGCTTAAATTCGTTCCCAGAGCTAAAGTACTAGATCAAAAATTACGGTTATGGTCTTAAATGATAGGTAATTAAAAGGGCTATCTAACGGTAAAATGTCATGGTTGCCACCCCTCTAGAAATATTTTTTTTAATTTTTTTAAGTATAAAAAGTGATATTGTTCGATATGGTAGTTGCTTAAATTCGTTCCCAGAGCTAAAGTACTAGATCAAAAATTACGGTTATGGTCTTAAATGATAGGTAATTAAAAGGGCTATCTAACGGTAAAATGTCATGGTTGCCACCCCTCTAGAAATATTTTTTTTAATTTTTTAAAGTATAAAAAGTGATATTGTTCGATATGGTAGTTGCTTAAATTCGTTCCCAGAGCTAAAGTACTAGATCAAAAATTACGGTTATGGTCTTAAATGATAGGTAATTAAAAGGGCTATCTAACGGTAAAATGTCATGGTTGCCACCCCTCTAGAAATATTTTTTTTAATTTTTTTAAGTATAAAAAGTGATATTGTTCGATATGGTAGTTGCTTAAATTCGTTCCCAGAGCTAAAGTACTAGATCAAAAATTACGGTTATGGTCTTAAATGATAGGTAATTAAAAGGGCTATCTAACGGTAAAATGTCATGGTTGCCACCCCTCTAGAAATATTTTTTTTAATTTTTTAAAGTATAAAAAGTGATATTGTTCGATATGGTAGTTGCTTAAATTCGTTCCCAGAGCTAAAGTACTAGATCAAAAATTACGGTTATGGTCTTAAATGATAGGTAATTAAAAGGGCTATCTAACGGTAAAATGTCATGGTTGCCACCCCTCTAGAAATATTTTTTTTAATTTTTTAAAGTATAAAAAGTGATATTGTTCGATATGGTAGTTGCTTAAATTCGTTCCCAGAGCTAAAGTACTAGATCAAAAATTACGGTTATGGTCTTAAATGATAGGTAATTAAAAGGGCTATCTAACGGTAAAATGTCATGGTTGCCACCCCTCTAGAAATATTTTTTTTAATTTTTTTAAGTATAAAAAGTGATATTGTTCGATATGGTAGTTGCTTAAATTCGTTCCCAGAGCTAAAGTACTAGATCAAAAATTACGGTTATGGTCTTAAATGATAGGTAATTAAAAGGGCTATCTAACGGTAAAATGTCATGGTTGCCACCCCTCTAGAAATATTTTTTTTAATTTTTTAAAGTATAAAAAGTGATATTGTTCGATATGGTAGTTGCTTAAATTCGTTCCCAGAGCTAAAGTACTAGATCAAAAATTACGGTTATGGTCTTAAATGATAGGTAATTAAAAGGGCTATCTAACGGTAAAATGTCATGGTTGCCACCCCTCTAGAAATATTTTTTTTAATTTTTTAAAGTATAAAAAGTGATATTGTTCGATATGGTAGTTGCTTAAATTCGTTCCCAGAGCTAAAGTACTAGATCAAAAATTACGGTTATGGTCTTAAATGATAGGTAATTAAAAGGGCTATCTAACGGTAAAATGTCATGGTTGCCACCCCTCTAGAAATATTTTTTTTAATTTTTTAAAGTATAAAAAGTGATATTGTTCGATATGGTAGTTGCTTAAATTCGTTCCCAGAGCTAAAGTACTAGATCAAAAATTACGGTTATGGTCTTAAATGATAGGTAATTAAAAGGGCTATCTAACGGTAAAATGTCATGGTTGCCACCCCTCTAGAAATATTTTTTTTAATTTTTTAAAGTATAAAAAGTGATATTGTTCGATATGGTAGTTGCTTAAATTCGTTCCCAGAGCTAAAGTACTAGATCAAAAATTACGGTTATGGTCTTAAATGATAGGTAATTAAAAGGGCTATCTAACGGTAAAATGTCATGGTTGCCACCCCTCTAGAAATATTTTTTTTAATTTTTTAAAGTATAAAAAGTGATATTGTTCGATATGGTAGTTGCTTAAATTCGTTCCCAGAGCTAAAGTACTAGATCAAAAATTACGGTTATGGTCTTAAATGATAGGTAATTAAAAGGGCTATCTAACGGTAAAATGTCATGGTTGCCACCCCTCTAGAAATATTTTTTTTAATTTTTTAAAGTATAAAAAGTGATATTGTTCGATATGGTAGTTGCTTAAATTCGTTCCCAGAGCTAAAGTACTAGATCAAAAATTACGGTTATGGTCTTAAATGATAGGTAATTAAAAGGGCTATCTAACGGTAAAATGTCATGGTTGCCACCCCTCTAGAAATATTTTTTTTAATTTTTTAAAGTATAAAAAGTGATATTGTTCGATATGGTAGTTGCTTAAATTCGTTCCCAGAGCTAAAGTACTAGATCAAAAATTACGGTTATGGTCTTAAATGATAGGTAATTAAAAGGGCTATCTAACGGTAAAATGTCATGGTTGCCACCCCTCTAGAAATATTTTTTTTAATTTTTTAAAGTATAAAAAGTGATATTGTTCGATATGGTAGTTGCTTAAATTCGTTCCCAGAGCTAAAGTACTAGATCAAAAATTACGGTTATGGTCTTAAATGATAGGTAATTAAAAGGGCTATCTAACGGTAAAATGTCATGGTTGCCACCCCTCTAGAAATATTTTTTTTAATTTTTTAAAGTATAAAAAGTGATATTGTTCGATATGGTAGTTGCTTAAATTCGTTCCCAGAGCTAAAGTACTAGATCAAAAATTACGGTTATGGTCTTAAATGATAGGTAATTAAAAGGGCTATCTAACGGTAAAATGTCATGGTTGCCACCCCTCTAGAAATATTTTTTTTAATTTTTTAAAGTATAAAAAGTGATATTGTTCGATATGGTAGTTGCTTAAATTCGTTCCCAGAGCTAAAGTACTAGATCAAAAATTACGGTTATGGTCTTAAATGATAGGTAATTAAAAGGGCTATCTAACGGTAAAATGTCATGGTTGCCACCCCTCTAGAAATATTTTTTTTAATTTTTTAAAGTATAAAAAGTGATATTGTTCGATATGGTAGTTGCTTAAATTCGTTCCCAGAGCTAAAGTACTAGATCAAAAATTACGGTTATGGTCTTAAATGATAGGTAATTAAAAGGGCTATCTAACGGTAAAATGTCATGGTTGCCACCCCTCTAGAAATATTTTTTTTAATTTTTTAAGTATAAAAAGTGATATTGTTCGATATGGTAGTTGCTTAAATTCGTTCCCAGAGCTAAAGTACTAGATCAAAAATTACGGTTATGGTCTTAAATGATAGGTAATTAAAAGGGCTATCTAACGGTAAAATGTCATGGTTGCCACCCCTCTAGAAATATTTTTTTTAATTTTTTAAAGTATAAAAAGTGATATTGTTCGATATGGTAGTTGCTTAAATTCGTTCCCAGAGCTAAAGTACTAGATCAAAAATTACGGTTATGGTCTTAAATGATAGGTAATTAAAAGGGCTATCTAACGGTAAAATGTCATGGTTGCCACCCCTCTAGAAATATTTTTTTTAATTTTTTAAAGTATAAAAAGTGATATTGTTCGATATGGTAGTTGCTTAAATTCGTTCCCAGAGCTAAAGTACTAGATCAAAAATTACGGTTATGGTCTTAAATGATAGGTAATTAAAAGGGCTATCTAACGGTAAAATGTCATGGTTGCCACCCCTCTAGAAATATTTTTTTTAATTTTTTAAAGTATAAAAAGTGATATTGTTCGATATGGTAGTTGCTTAAATTCGTTCCCAGAGCTAAAGTACTAGATCAAAAATTACGGTTATGGTCTTAAATGATAGGTAATTAAAAGGGCTATCTAACGGTAAAATGTCATGGTTGCCACCCCTCTAGAAATATTTTTTTTAATTTTTTTAAGTATAAAAAGTGATATTGTTCGATATGGTAGTTGCTTAAATTCGTTCCCAGAGCTAAAGTACTAGATCAAAAATTACGGTTATGGTCTTAAATGATAGGTAATTAAAAGGGCTATCTAACGGTAAAATGTCATGGTTGCCACCCCTCTAGAAATATTTTTTTTAATTTTTTAAAGTATAAAAAGTGATATTGTTCGATATGGTAGTTGCTTAAATTCGTTCCCAGAGCTAAAGTACTAGATCAAAAATTACGGTTATGGTCTTAAATGATAGGTAATTAAAAGGGCTATCTAACGGTAAAATGTCATGGTTGCCACCCCTCTAGAAATATTTTTTTTAATTTTTTAAAGTATAAAAAGTGATATTGTTCGATATGGTAGTTGCTTAAATTCGTTCCCAGAGCTAAAGTACTAGATCAAAAATTACGGTTATGGTCTTAAATGATAGGTAATTAAAAGGGCTATCTAACGGTAAAATGTCATGGTTGCCACCCCTCTAGAAATATTTTTTTTAATTTTTTAAAGTATAAAAAGTGATATTGTTCGATATGGTAGTTGCTTAAATTCGTTCCCAGAGCTAAAGTACTAGATCAAAAATTACGGTTATGGTCTTAAATGATAGGTAATTAAAAGGGCTATCTAACGGTAAAATGTCATGGTTGCCACCCCTCTAGAAATATTTTTTTTAATTTTTTAAAGTATAAAAAGTGATATTGTTCGATATGGTAGTTGCTTAAATTCGTTCCCAGAGCTAAAGTACTAGATCAAAATTACGGTTATGGTCTTAAATGATAGGTAATTAAAAGGGCTATCTAACGGTAAAATGTCATGGTTGCCACCCCTCTAGAAATATTTTTTTAATTTTTTAAAGTATAAAAAGTGATATTGTTCGATATGGTAGTTGCTTAAATTCGTTCCCAGAGCTAAAGTACTAGATCAAAAATTACGGTTATGGTCTTAAATGATAGGTAATTAAAAGGGCTATCTAACGGTAAAATGTCATGGTTGCCACCCCTCTAGAAATATTTTTTTTAATTTTTTTAAGTATAAAAAGTGATATTGTTCGATATGGTAGTTGCTTAAATTCGTTCCCAGAGCTAAAGTACTAGATCAAAAATTACGGTTATGGTCTTAAATGATAGGTAATTAAAAGGGCTATCTAACGGTAAAATGTCATGGTTGCCACCCCTCTAGAAATATTTTTTTTAATTTTTTAAAGTATAAAAAGTGATATTGTTCGATATGGTAGTTGCTTAAATTCGTTCCCAGAGCTAAAGTACTAGATCAAAAATTACGGTTATGGTCTTAAATGATAGGTAATTAAAAGGGCTATCTAACGGTAAAATGTCATGGTTGCCACCCCTCTAGAAATATTTTTTTTAATTTTTTAAAGTATAAAAAGTGATATTGTTCGATATGGTAGTTGCTTAAATTCGTTCCCAGAGCTAAAGTACTAGATCAAAAATTACGGTTATGGTCTTAAATGATAGGTAATTAAAAGGGCTATCTAACGGTAAAATGTCATGGTTGCCACCCCTCTAGAAATATTTTTTTAATTTTTTAAAGTATAAAAAGTGATATTGTTCGATATGGTAGTTGCTTAAATTCGTTCCCAGAGCTAAAGTACTAGATCAAAAATTACGGTTATGGTCTTAAATGATAGGTAATTAAAAGGGCTATCTAACGGTAAAATGTCATGGTTGCCACCCCTCTAGAAATATTTTTTTTAATTTTTTAAGTATAAAAAGTGATATTGTTCGATATGGTAGTTGCTTAAATTCGTTCCCAGAGCTAAAGTACTAGATCAAAAATTACGGTTATGGTCTTAAATGATAGGTAATTAAAAGGGCTATCTAACGGTAAAATGTCATGGTTGCCACCCCTCTAGAAATATTTTTTTTAATTTTTTAAAGTATAAAAAGTGATATTGTTCGATATGGTAGTTGCTTAAATTCGTTCCCAGAGCTAAAGTACTAGATCAAAAATTACGGTTATGGTCTTAAATGATAGGTAATTAAAAGGGCTATCTAACGGTAAAATGTCATGGTTGCCACCCCTCTAGAAATATTTTTTTTAATTTTTAAAGTATAAAAAGTGATATTGTTCGATATGGTAGTTGCTTAAATTCGTTCCCAGAGCTAAAGTACTAGATCAAAAATTACGGTTATGGTCTTAAATGATAGGTAATTAAAAGGGCTATCTAACGGTAAAATGTCATGGTTGCCACCCCTCTAGAAATATTTTTTTTAATTTTTTAAAGTATAAAAAGTGATATTGTTCGATATGGTAGTTGCTTAAATTCGTTCCCAGAGCTAAAGTACTAGATCAAAAATTACGGTTATGGTCTTAAATGATAGGTAATTAAAAGGGCTATCTAACGGTAAAATGTCATGGTTGCCACCCCTCTAGAAATATTTTTTTTAATTTTTTTAAGTATAAAAAGTGATATTGTTCGATATGGTAGTTGCTTAAATTCGTTCCCAGAGCTAAAGTACTAGATCAAAAATTACGGTTATGGTCTTAAATGATAGGTAATTAAAAGGGCTATCTAACGGTAAAATGTCATGGTTGCCACCCCTCTAGAAATATTTTTTTTAATTTTTTAAAGTATAAAAAGTGATATTGTTCGATATGGTAGTTGCTTAAATTCGTTCCCAGAGCTAAAGTACTAGATCAAAAATTACGGTTATGGTCTTAAATGATAGGTAATTAAAAGGGCTATCTAACGGTAAAATGTCATGGTTGCCACCCCTCTAGAAATATTTTTTTAATTTTTTAAAGTATAAAAAGTGATATTGTTCGATATGGTAGTTGCTTAAATTCGTTCCCAGAGCTAAAGTACTAGATCAAAAATTACGGTTATGGTCTTAAATGATAGGTAATTAAAAGGGCTATCTAACGGTAAAATGTCATGGTTGCCACCCCTCTAGAAATATTTTTTTTAATTTTTTAAAGTATAAAAAGTGATATTGTTCGATATGGTAGTTGCTTAAATTCGTTCCCAGAGCTAAAGTACTAGATCAAAAATTACGGTTATGGTCTTAAATGATAGGTAATTAAAAGGGCTATCTAACGGTAAAATGTCATGGTTGCCACCCCTCTAGAAATATTTTTTTTAATTTTTTAAGTATAAAAGTGATATTGTTCGATATGGTAGTTGCTTAAATTCGTTCCCAGAGCTAAAGTACTAGATCAAAAATTACGGTTATGGTCTTAAATGATAGGTAATTAAAAGGGCTATCTAACGGTAAAATGTCATGGTTGCCACCCCTCTAGAAATATTTTTTTTAATTTTTTAAAGTATAAAAAGTGATATTGTTCGATATGGTAGTTGCTTAAATTCGTTCCCAGAGCTAAAGTACTAGATCAAAAATTACGGTTATGGTCTTAAATGATAGGTAATTAAAAGGGCTATCTAACGGTAAAATGTCATGGTTGCCACCCCTCTAGAAATATTTTTTTAATTTTTTAAGTATAAAAAGTGATATTGTTCGATATGGTAGTTGCTTAAATTCGTTCCAGAGCTAAAGTACTAGATCAAAAATTACGGTTATGGTCTTAAATGATAGGTAATTAAAAGGGCTATCTAACGGTAAAATGTCATGG